>CM046395.1:31047500-32297500 GCA_025413875.1 Rhododendron molle | reverse complement strand
TTTTTTAATTTTTCTTTATGTATTTATAAAAAAAGTAGTTTGGTTCAATTTTTTAAAATTTTTTTCATTCCTTTGGTTGAGATGAACTAATGAGTCACAAAAAATTAAAATAAAACTAACAATGGGTGGATTTGGATAAAGAAGTTAAGCAACTTTTTTTTTGTCTTCATTTAAATTTTTTTTGCATTTGTTTATTTTGCGTCAAATTTTTGTGAATCAAAAAATTATGATAAGAACTCATAATTTTTTGAATAAAGTAAAAAAGACGGTTTTTTTTATACTTATTTTTGTATTTTTAAAAGAATTATGAGTTTCAATAATTTTTTTTTTTACTTTTTCGATTCCTATCGACAAGATAAATAATAAATCACAAAAGTTTGATACAAAATTAACAAATACAAAAAAAGGTCATTTGAAAGGATTACTCCTATATGAACACCATTTTCATCTTATTACCAATGTATTTATCCTCCTTTTTTATTTTGATGAGAAAAGTATTTAGGCTAAATTTCCATGCCGGTCAAATATTAGGAAAATCCGCACGTTGCAGACGATACTATTGGCACCTCCTTATATTTTTTGATAAATAATGCTACTTTATTTTGATTACTTTCAATTTTTAGTAACTTAATCGTTTTTATCCTTCAGTTTCTAAGCACTCACACCATTCACCTTCTCCATCTAATCCTCTCCAACCCCAAAAACACAACGCGCAAAGATTTTGTGCGCACAACCAGCTTGTGATCCCACAAAAATGATCTGAACCGTTTATTAAATTTTAAATAAATTTTCATGTCCACTTTTCAAAGAAATTAACATAATCGGATGGCCGTAAGTGCTTGATCGAATGGTTTGCTCAAAGTTTGGATCTCGGACCATTCTTAGGAGAATTATGCAGGGAGCGGCGGGAGATGATATGATGATGCCGGCGGCAAGAATTTTATGGCAAAATTTACTAAAGTAAATGGGAATTGAAGAATGAGAAAAAAAGGGAATAGTGGATAAGGATGGTGGCGAATCGGCGATGTAATATGTGGTAATTTTTAGATCTATGGAGAGTGTTTTTAGGTTGATGCCGGGTACGGGGAAAAGAGGGGGTGCGAATAGAAATAACCGCCAGGTCCATCCAAAACGAAAATAATTTTCCTTTTTCCAGGTAATACCCTTATCATTCACCACGCTTGTCGATTCTACCACAAAAAATTCACTGTAAATTTCTCATGCTTTCCACTATAAAAATTCTCCCACTTGCACTGTAAAAAACTTGCACTTTTACAAAGGCAATACTATCAACCCAGGTCCAAAAGAAAAATGGAAGATTGGTAACGCTTTTCTATGTGGTTGGGTAAAATTGTCAACAATAATGAGACAAAAAGACCTAAACATCTATATAGAAATTAGAAAGGTAAATAAGCGCAAAACTGTTTAACCATCTACCACATCCATAGGGGCTCTACGGTTGTATGACCAAGGGATGTAGTTTGTGGGTTGGAATTGAGGTGTCCGGAGTAGTTGTCGATCAAAAGTTAAGTCCTTGATGGTCATGGGTAAATGCGGAGTTATTGCTTTGACTATTTTACGCCATAATTAGTTGGAGGATAAGTTGGATGTCACATGAGGGATATAGCTGGCCCTAGTTTCGTGCTCCACTTGGACCACTTCTAATTTCCCTTTCTTAAAGTTTCAAAGTTTAGCTTCTCAGAAGAAAAGTGTGAGAGCCTGAAGCGTAGCTTAAATATCACTTCAATGGATACCTTGTAAATGACATGATTGAAAAACTCACATTTGTTGATGTTGATTCAATTGTGCTCAGCCCTAAAGATGGTGTAAAATAAGTACCCAAAATTATTGTCAATATTTTGTTTAGTATCTCTAGATCGTGAGAAGTTTGTTAGTCTACCCAATAATAACTAATCGAGATTATAATAATTATTTGTAACTATCATGTTATTTTCCAACTAACTTGCATAAATATAAAATATAAACACATTTATAACAATGAGACTAATCAATCTAGATAGGTCAATTAAGAACAAAAAGTGTAATTCATCACACTTAGATGCTTGTGACATAACTTGTACTTGGAAGAGGAAAAACCAAGCCTTTTTTTATTAATTATTACACAAATAATATGTATCTCAGAAGAATATGTGTAGGCCAGGACTAATTGGTTAAATCTTTTTCTTTGGCCTTTCACACAATTTCTCGAACAACTTACCTACCACAGGACAAGGAGAGAATTGTTCTACTGACAATTCTGACATATTGGTATCAAATGTTCATTGTGCTATTGCATGTATTGACCATATCAGATGATTTCAAGGGCAACGTTTTATGTAATTAGTATCTCTTCACGACGAGACACATTGGCGACAACAAAGTTATACAATTGCTAGTGGACCACCAAGCGGACCGAATGTTTCACTTGCAGAATATTGATTGGGTGCTTCCACCTCCTTGTGTTAGATGCTTTCTATCGATTTCATGGGCTATGGTTTCAATCCAAGGGCTCAAGTTTCTTTGTAACTGTGTTACTTGTACAGTCCTTTTTGTGCTTTGGCTATAGAGGCTGGTACAGTTTTGGTACATCAATGTTATTGTAGGATTCTAGATCGGCGCGTCCTTGAGAGTCGCCATTTGGATTTTTGAGATGGATGATCCAGGAAATCGAGAGTTTCTTTGAGAGAAAAAAACCTTTGGTCTAGCGTAAACGTTGAGACTTTGGATTCGGGAGCCATATTACGAATGGAGAAGGTTTTGTTAAAAAGCACCACATTCGCCCGGTAAAGATTGGTCTCTACTAAACATTTTCAGAAGGGGAAAACTTTAAATATTCGTTGGAAGATCAAACTTTTTAATAAGCAAATAAGGGAAAGGGACAAGGGATGAAATAAATCACGTTAACGTGCATGTGGTGCTCACTGTACAGAAATTATAAGTGAATGATAATATGCAAAATGAACGAACACATTAATAAACTGTTCAGATCACAAGCATTTCCATACGACTTATCATAATGCCGCGTACAACCTTATGATAAGCCGCGCGGTGCATCTGTTCCACTATTAGGCTATCTGTATTACTCAGAACAACGTCCGGTGTATTGTATACCCCATACGATGTTTTTAAAGACATCATACAGTATTTATCTCATGGCCCATTTCAGAATAACACCATTTCTTCAAATCATTAATATAAACAGTTTTTGATGTACTTGATCACTTGGAATGATAAAAAAAACTTCGTTTGGAAAAGAAACATGGCTTGCAGATAGCCAGACAGTTTGAATAGTATCTCAGCAATATAAACAGGCTTGATGACTAATGGACGTGATCCAGACAGTTTGAATAAATAAATAGCAAACGATAAAACACCGTGCGTTTGAACACACTACATCGTGTGATGTACTATGACACCGCACGGTGTGGTGTGTCCAATAAAGTGGCTATTTTAGTTTCTGAAAAAGGTTTTGAAGTCAATACTCAAACCAAAAGGGGTCAATCATTACTGTAGAAAGTCCCCACAAGGCCAGGATGGAGCCTAGCCCAAGGAAACTTGTTTTTTACCTTCAGTGATGAGCTTGGATGATGGTGGATGATGACAAGACAGTGTGGATGAGAATGGATGATGGAGGATGAGCGTAGGTTTGAGGCTTGGTGGATGTTGGGGTTCCAAAGCTTAATGGAGTACTAAGTCTTGGAATGGAGAGGGGGTGAAATGTTTGTGGAGGGAGTAATGCCTAGAAAATGTTGGTGATAACTTTCTCAAGACTTTTAAGGTGGAGAGAATGAGTGTAAAGGTCCTTTTCACTTGAGCGGAGGGGTGTATCTATAGGCAAAGGTCAAGGATTATCAATGCAAATGGGGGAGGTACTTTCTAGGCCGGTTAGAAGTGCTTCTTCTGCCAAGCCGTTTTGTAGCTGTAGCTCAAGTGGGCGTGACCGATAACTTACTGAGCCAGTCAGAACTTTTCTCCAAATGCCATGCGATTTACCTCATGTCCACATGCGGTGTATGAATTTTCAGTTCACCATGCGTTGTAAAGGTGCGCCGTACGGTATAAACGGTTTAATCCTGGGTTTTTTGGGTTATCTGGGCTTTTTGGGTTATGTAGGCTTTTTGGGTTATCTAGGAGTCCTCATTCAAGCACTCGAAGGTATTGTTTCTTTTTTTTCATCATCGGGGCATTTAAAGAACCTTTGAGGTCCGAATTGAGGTGTCTACAGTAGTCCCTTTTTAACGGAACTCAGATACCATTGGTTGGTACGAGTGACGCTTAAAGAATAGGCATCCCAATCCATTGCTGTAAAGTCTTTGAACGGAGACTAAAATGCATGAAAACCAAAGTGCAAGCAGATGGTGACGGTGGTCGCGCACATGGAGCTGCCTACGTACCCCGTTTTTAGGGATCAAACCAATATGGCTCAATTGGGACAATGCAAGTAAAATGAGTCCCAGGGGACAATACGAAATCATGCGATAAACTTGAAAAGATTGAGTGCATGTAGTGCTAAATGTCATGAAATTTCTTTGAAACAAGCCCTCAGGGGACTAAAGCGAGTGCAAATAACAAGATAAGTCCTTTTGAAGGGCTAAAACGAACGAGACAAGCCCTCGAAAGGTAAAATTTGAGACGAGTCCTTGAAAGGGGAGCCCTCAAAGGGCGAAATTCGAGACGAGCCCTCGAAGGGCGAGATTCGAGACGAGCCCTCGAAGGGCGAGATTTGAGAGGAGCTCTCGAAGGGCAAGATTTGAGACGAGCTCACAAAAGGTGAAGTTTGAGACGAGCCCTCGAAGGGCAAAATTTGAGACGAGCCCTCGATTGGCGATATTTGAGATGAGCCCTCGAAGGGCAAAATTTGAGACGAGCCCTCGAAGGGCGAGATTTGAGACGACCCCACGAAGGGCGAGATTTGAGATGAAAAATTCGATGAGTCCCGGAAGATGAAAAATTCGACGAGTCTCGGAGGATGAAAAATTCGACGAGTCCCGGAGGTCGAAAATATGGCAAGTCCTGAAAGACGAAAATACGGCAAGGCCCGAAGGACAAAAGTTAGCCTTTTGACCAACATCTGATTTTTAATGCAAAATGGCTGGAATATTTCATTCCCAAGGATGATATGAGGGGTGAGTTGAATGGGCCCACAGAAATAATTAAAATTTGGAGCCTAAAATGCCGTGCGGTGCACCATGATACCGCGCAGTATTTCAATTTTCCTTGCAACTCTTCGATTTCTGAGAACAGTTAGGTGTTCAATGGTGTTCATTCAATTTGGGCATGCCTCTTCGACGGTTGAAGCCTCTTTATAAGCATGGTGGTGCCTCATTCCATGCACCACCATCAAAATTATTCAAGTCCTTTCATATCTTCTACCATTTTTTTCAAGAACAGGTTGTTTCTGGCTTTTCCAGAACACGTATGGCGGACTTGGCTCTCATGGCACACGTCATTGCTTTAGAGGCCGAGATGGCCTCCTATCGAGAGGAAATTGAACCCCTCAACACGCAAATTGCAAGGCTTATTACCACCATCCACACCCTCCGCCGTGTGGTTTCCAACTTCCAAGACTTCGCCTTTGATGTTCAAGACGACAAACTCGATCCTGACTTTGCACCGGAGCGGGAGTCTGACGATACCGCAGAGGATAGAGAGGGAAATTCGAACGGGTCCAATGACCGTTCGAATGATGCCAATGATGCTTCCGATGGTGCGGACTCCGGTGGCGACTGAAAAAGGAGGATGAGGAAGAAAGAGGAAAGGAGCAACAGGATTTTTTTTTCCTTTCTTTTTTTTTTATCGCATGTAATGACCATCGGGGATTATCCTGGTGTTATTATCAATGAAATGAACGCTTCCTTCCTATTTTTTTGCATGAGGTTCGATTAAATAGAGTGCCATGGCTTTGAATACTAAGAAACTGGTTTCAGAACTTGAACTGTTGTGAACAAAATAGTGCCGCGCGGGGTTTAGAAACCACGCACAGTCTCGTGGAAAGACGCACGTCATTTTGAATTAACCACCATTTTTTCAAAAATCTTGAGTTGTGCAATATTTAATGGACACAGGGACTGAGGGTGAATGTTAGTCCTCCAATACATCTTTTGAATAGGGTTCAAGACCCAAGGATTCTGCATGTGAAGTTGGTATGCCATGTGCTCATATTAAAACGCCGTGCGGCTTTATGACCTTTGAACCCGGTCTTGAATAGGCTCTAGGTGAACTGGTCTGAGGGATATAAACGGGTGAGGTGTACACAGTACGCCCCGCCCTTCTCTCTCCCTCTGCTCTCGTCTCTCCTTCTCTCTCTGCCCATGTTGCTCTCTTTTTCTCTTAGCTCTCGTCTCTCTCTCTCTCTCTCTCTCAGAGTGATCATGGAGCACAACGATATACCCGATGGTGATCAACCACCAAGGGTCGAGGCCACACCGCGCTCAGGTCCTCTGGAGAGTGATATGGTGATTGGGGAGGTTTTGGAGACCCCGAGAGTCTTGGTTTCGGCGTCCATGACCGGGGAGGCCGCGGCCTCTGCGGCAGCCACAGTGGGCAGTGATGGTGGTGACGAAGGAGTGGTCGGCGGTGACCGGGTTACGAAAATCTCAGGTGCAATGGCGCTAAGGATCGAGGAAGAGGCCATGGGCCAATCGGAGGTCGTGGGTGGTTTGGAGAAGAGGGCGACGGAGACCCACGGTGACGACGGTTCGAAGAGGGTAGCAGAGGCCTTTTCTGCGAGACAGCCTCAGTCCGATTTGGGGAAGGACACCATTGTCGAGGATGAACCGGTGGAGGAGCAGGAGCCACCGGCGATGGCGGTGAGGGTGCAGGGTCGTCGCGTCACATAGGAGTGGGTGACTATTTACAGACGGCGTCTCTTGCGAACCTGGTTGAGATGCTGCGAGGGGTGCCTGGGATGGCGGAAGCTTTAGTTGAGGCCTGCAAAAGGGAGCTTCAGGCCAAGCTCGAGACTGGAGCCGCGGGTTGAGGAGGAGGCTGACGGTGAGGTGGTCCCTCGGAGTACTGTGGTTGACGAGGCAATGGCGGCCCTTGGAAGCCAAAGGCTTACGACGAGGTGATCTACATGCCTTTTCAGCACGTTATGGTGCCTTCGCTTTTAGATGCTTATAGGCCAGAGAGGCCTACGTACGACGAGGCTTTGGTTCTGAAGGACCCACAGCAGCACCTGTCCCTGCGACGAGACGAGGTACATTTTAAATATCTGCATTTCGATTACAATTCATTATGTTCTCATTTCCTTACTTTGAACATTACGCTTATTTATTGGATACTGTCATTTACTGCAATAGGCAATAACAATCTCGTGCTATGGTGGCGCGACTAACGTGCCAAAATTTTGGGAGAGGCTCCCCGAGACGGTGAGAGAGATAGTGAGGGTGGCAAGTTTCGAAGGGTTCGTAGAAGTACTGACAAGGGCGAGCAATGATCGCCAGATGGTGAGGACCACTACAAGAAATCAGGCTTTCTGCGAGGAACATAATTCCTCGCAAAATCCGAATTTTTCCTCGCCGAAAGCCTTTTTGTGAGGAAATTTCATTCGTCGTCAGTTCCTCGCAAAAATATAGTCTCCGATTCTCTTTTGCGAGGAAGTTTTTTTCCCTCGCAAAAAAGATACATTTTGCAAGAAATTGGCTTTGTCGCAATTGAGTACACCGTTTAGCGAGGAAACTAATTGGACGCTAATATTAAACAAATTAGTCGCCAAAAGTGAGCCATTCCTTGCAAAAAATATCTCATTGGTGACAAAGTGTTCCCTTGCTAAAGCAATAAATCTTTTAGTGAGGAATAGATTCCTTGCAAAAGACGTCTTGATTTTTGCAAAGAATATTTTCCTCGGAAAAAGTGATTTCTTTTTCCGAGGAAGAAATACCTCGCCAAAGACGATTTCTTTTGACAAACCGGTGAATCCTTTTTCTAGGAAACTTGCTCCTCGCAAAAAAGGAATTTCTTATAGCAAGGATTGTTTTGGCAAAAATAGTTCTTTTTGCTACAAACTAAATCATCACATAAATATACTAGTTGCTAAATATTTTCTTTTGCTTCCTGTTATGATTTCAAAGACAATTCATCAAACTCAAAGGCAATAGAATAACATTAACTTAAACCAGTTAACATAAGTCAAAACACGTCATCTTAACCTTAATCTTCTTCAATACCCAAAACAAAAGCCAAACAAACACCCCCACACAACATAACATCAAGTATCAAAGGAAAGAACCACAATCCATGGACTATATATAATGTGTACTCGTATACCAAAAACTAAAGACATCCTTCTTTCATCTAGTAGTACCACAACATAAGATAAAAGGCAGCTTTGTCCCTCCAAAACATCGTTCATCTCATATCTCCTACTACATTGTTTCTTCATCCACCAAATGATCACCATCGATTGTTGAGCAATTTGCATGTAACACAATAAAAAGCTTTACAAATTATAGTCATGGGTAATAATTGATTGCAATATGTCATCACTACTAAACATAAACAGTCTCTTAACAATATGTCAATTTCAGTATTCAATCAACTTAGATAAAATAAAGACAAGCTACTCACATAAAAGATAGAACAATTAGTGACGGAAGGACACTCCTGATGGCTTTCCATGTCGCTGCAAAAATTGTATCTTTTCGTAGAAGAGATATATTGTACGATGTCATTCCTAGAACAATAAGTGGTCTTATTTCTTGAGTTTACATAGGGATTCAAGTCTAACATCAAGCAATTGCACCATAAGAGAAGTGTTGGGGGATTTAAGGGGCCCAAATTCACACACATATCACCAAAAACAGTCTTTAAACTAGGCAAAACACAAAAGAAACGCAGCAGAACCAAATCTCATTTTCAGCACTTTATTAAGCTACAAACATTAGTTCGAAATTACAGCAGTAACTAGACTTATCTGGGCACTAAAAATGCTGATTTTCTTCACCAACATCCAGCCATAAACATACAAGCAAAAGCAAAACTCCATCAGTAAATTCCTTCGTCTTTTTTTCCTCATCCAACAAGTTGCACTAGTAGGACCATTTATTGACATAGTAAAAGCTAACTTACTAAAAACCAAACAACAAATGGTTGTTCTAATGAAAGAAAGGGAATGGATTCTGTTATAACCCTAGGGTTCTTCTAGCGATCCCAAATTTTAGTCTTCAATCAATTAAGTTTTCTCGCTTATCATAGAGTCAAAATCCTATATGGTTCTGTCCTGAAGTGAGCCAAGATAGAAACTAAGGGTACTATATTGACAATCAGATGCTCATGAGCTTCAACGCAATAATGAACATAGACGCCATAGAATTCAAGAATTCAGGTGTTCAAAGATTCCTATTGGCCAAGATACAATCAATATGAAAAGGACCTTGTCATTTAAAAGTTAAACGCTTTAACTTCACAAAACAGGCAATTCAAACAAAGAGATTAATTGAGTTCCTGAACAAAAACAAGAGCATAAACATGAAGTTCACTACAGAGAGAACCATACCAGAATAGATCTAGTAAATAGTGTAAAGGCCTTGGCAACAATACCAACTATACATGCATCATCGTCCCTTCTTTCCTGGCAAGGTCTACACGTATAGTTTCCCCATGAATCAGCAATTGGTTGTAGATACATTGGACGAATAGAACATCACCAACTCTCTACAACAAACATAGAAGCATAATTACTAATAGCTAAAGAACGTAGGAGTAACCTTCATGTCATCACAAACAGTTCTTTAAGACATTAATAGCCAAAGACAACGTGACTATATTTCTTATTTTTCTGCCACTGTAGTAACACGAGAAATTGAGTCCCTCGTACAGTTGCACAAGGGTTCGAAATTGTGGATCAAGTTAAAGAAAACCCTACAATACTCCACTACTCAAAAATCCTGCAATACTTACCCATTCCAATATCATAAATGAGGCAATAAACATCAATAAGCCACATTGCAGCTTCAAAAAGGATCATCTCACAATTTCTCTCTAGAACAATCAATAAAGTGGATATAAACAGAATCAAAAGCATCCTTAGTATCATTTGCTATTACATGGGGCCCTAATTGCCTCACTGATAAAACAATAACGTGAAACCAGCCTAGTATCCAATGAATAGACTAGTGCTTTAGGCACGTCTAAAGTTCAAAAGTTGTTAGTTGGGCTACTGGTATAACCTCAGTTTCTCAACACCAGCGAGCTAGTGTATATAAGAGATATTCTGAAAACCAACTGCAAATTGAAATGAATCTGCACTAGTAACCGATGGAAATGATCTTGCACACAGTCTACAAAAGGACAACCCCAAGAATCATAGACATATGTAGGCATTCAAGTACAAATTACCGTGCTACCAGGTGGTCCCTTATTTGACAACTAGAAAAAAGCAGTAGCCTCAACTTAGTGGTCATGGAGATTCTCCCATCGAGGAATATGCATTAGCGGGAAGCTAAATTCCTTTGGCCATTAGTCATTTTCACACATGCAAAACCATTCCCAACAGGTTTCACATGTGCATCTTTCTGCAGTCTTCAGCATTACATAAACAGAATATATATAGCGAAGATATCCAATTTTATCAGACATGCATAAATATAGCTAATCTTGCAGACATGAAAACATAACAAACATAAACTTTTCATAAAATAGACTAAAAGGCAGCATCTTCAACATAATAACTGATGTCGATGAATTCTGATAAGATAAAGAAACATGAGTACGCCTGTTATTCCAATTCACTCCTAATAAGGGAAAAATAAGGAGCACCAACTGCACCACAGATACACCACATCATATAGATCAATGTGTGTGGGCACACGCCCCTAAAAATCCCATTTTTAACTCATGAAAATTCCGGGTTGCGCCCTTTTTGCTTTGGAAAGCACGACGAAATGCTGATTTGAGAGAGTCGCCACTCGGGTTTTGCGGAAAACACCCAAAAAACCGGTTTGGAAAACGTTTTTGCCACGTTTGTTTGATTTGAAAAGGCTTGTAGACTGGACCGTCGTCACCTTCGATATCTGAGGTTTGGGAGCCAGATTACGAGAGGGGAAGGGTTTTATGGCACCCCTCTCGCCCAATCCGAAGATCGGTCTCTACTTAGGCATTTTATAAAACATTTGCATTTTTCTCTCTCTCATCTTTTAAGCCAGTTAGGGCGGGGAAACAGTTAATGGGATTAAAAAATGGCACATTGTATTTACATGGCAAAAATGTGATGTATGGTTTATGAGCAATGTATAATAGATTGAGAACAAGTACTTCTGTGAGTGTTTTGGACAAACTGGAGTGCGCTGCCAGGAAGTAACATGCGCAAGCGACGCACCAGCATGCACTGGCCAGACCAGTACATGCTGCTACAACTGGCGTATGCCACCTATTGACTGGCGCACTTCAGTGAGCCCAAGCTCACAGCTTCTGTTCTCAACCCTCTGGGCTCTGGAATGGACCAGTGCACACCTAGGGCAAACCACGCAGTTGATATCACAGGCTGCATATAGTTACAGACTACAGCATTAAATCAAACAGAAATAAATAAACTGAAAACCCCTATAAACAGAGTGGGGGAACAAGCAGAGACCAAGACTAAACTGAGAAACAAGGGCCAGTCATTGGAATCTTGGAACAAGTGGCGCACGCCAGTCAATGAAGGCCGTGCGCCACATGTTTCATTTGTCCAGTGCTTGGCTTTGCTTCATCTGGGTTCTGGAAAGCGACCAGAAGGATCCCAGAGGCCTTACAGAAGAGTTTAAACAGACAACTGGCTACACAGTTCTAAAATATGGAAAAGCAGTAAACTGGTTTTAACATGCTACAAGGTGATCAGATCAAATGTAAAGTAGAAGAGAATGATCTGTGATCCCTACACCAGTCTTACCATGCAGCCATCACTGGCGCACGTCACAAAATGACTGGCGTGCGCCACATACCATTGAGAACGATCATTGAATCTTTGCCAGCTTTAGGCCAGGACTGGTATTGTTGATTACTAGCCTTGACCCAGCCAGCGCCCCTCAGGGGTCAGAACAGTTTACAGAAACAAAGGTGGTATACCTTTGGGTTGATTTTGATGAGTGGTTTGAGCTTTGATCCTTGAAATGGGTAGATGATGGATGAATAGAGGATGGAGGTGACAATACAGTGGGTGACTGATCTTCCTTGCTTTGTCTTTCAATAAATGAAAGAAAAACAAAGAAAACAAGAGAGAGAAAGGGAAGAAGAAGCATGAGAGCTTTTATGGTTGTTAACCACTTGCAAATAAATGCAAGGGGAGTATATATAGGCCAAGGAGCTGGCTGATCAGTTGAGGCCTAAAGCCTTGTTTGGGTTGTAAGGAAGGGAGCAAGCCTTCCATGCATTAAATGCATGGGACAAGGTGATGGATCTTGTAGGAGTGAGAAGGGAACGGCCCTGGACGAAATAATCATCAGGAGAGCTGTACACGACGTCAGGATGGCACAAAAGTCCCGGGCAAGTGGTTGCCAAAAAGGTGATTTGATTGGGCTGGACTGGCGTGCGCTAGTGGATGGCTGGCGTACGCCACTAGAATGTGGTTCATGCTCGATGACTGACACGTGGCAACGCACCAGCGTGCGTCAGTTGATCACCAGCGTGCAGAAGCAGGATTTTGCTGAGGCCATTTGGTTCTGGCTCGAAGGGTTTGAAAGGGTTTGAACGAGGTTCGGAACGCTCAGAGCTCAAACACACCATCAACCTTGGATGTTCTCGACCTTTTAATCATCATCGGGGAATCAAAGACCGTATATAAACTAATATGGACAGTCTAGAATAAGGTGTCTACAATGTGGCACTACTAAGTCGCATTAGCGGAAGCATGAGATTTGCTAAGGGAATAACCTCAATCCTATGTCTACTGTAGCACCATCAATGGGTATTACCAAGCAAAATATGTACCTCATTTTCTTAACATCGAATGTTTAAAACTTTCCTTTGATGAAAATGGATTGCTTAATTAATGTTTTATGCCAGGAAAATGAATTTTCTTTGAACTACTTAGCACTCATACGTTAATGTAAAGTTAGCGAACAACTACAACTCACAAGGTTAGAGAAATTGATGATGGAAACGGCAAACTGATGACGATTAAAACTTTCCTTTGATGAAAATGTGAAGTCTTGCTATGGTTCAAGTTAATGGAGTATGTTGGGAGGTTATGGAGACAACCAAACTTTGGCATCTTTTGCAACAAGTAATCCTAGTAATTTAGCTAAGCCTTGAAAAATGTCAGAACTTTGAGAATAACTAAACACACTTAACATTTGAAGTATTTCAGGACCTAATATGAAACCAGAGATTCAACTTTTCCAAAGATCGTTCTTCTTTCCAGAAGAATTAATCTATACCCAGAAATAACAAGTAATATGTCGCCCTATCGTAAAGAATCAACATTCAAACAACATATTAGAAATCAAATCATAAAGATTAGAGATTGAAATTGCATACTCACCCAGCGGAGACATTTTCTAGAAACCATTTCGGAACTTGGGGTTTCCTTGTTCAGAGATCTACGGTTTCTGCGACGAGTGTATGTGCTCTTCGTCCCTTTCACACATTTGGGGAGATTATTTGACTGCGTCGCGTTCTTCGTCGAGAAATGGTAGCCGAAGTATGGGGTTTCCCATCACATCTAGGTTTTTTTTGGAAACGGCAGTCGCTGAATGGTCACCGACGAAAACGGAAACGGAAACGGAAACGGCAAAGGCAAAGGCAGTCACCACCGGTCACCGACTAAGGCTTCACTGTTTGAGAGTTAGGAGGGAGAGAGAAAGACGTTGAGAGAGAGAGAGAGCGAGCCTCAGGCATTGAGAGATAGAGACGTTGAGAGTGAGAGACTCAGTGAGAGACGTTGAAATGAGAGTGAGAGAGACCGAGAGAAGAGAGTGGGCTGCTAGGGCTGCCTCTCATCTCTTTCTATTTATACTAGTGCATAATCATGTGCAACAGTAGCACCATAATCCATATGCACTCAATAAAGAAAAATTCTCGTGAAGTCCTATAATGCACCACTCAAGGGCCGCCCGAGCTGTTTTTTGAAAATCGGAACCGTCTACCTTTTTATGTGGGAGTGATTATATCATTTGTACAAAAAAATGAAGTAAATTGGTTATCGTTATATACTTGATCACACATAAAAAAAAAAATCATATTAATGAATCTACATCTCGATGAAAGGGGTTTCAAAACCTGATAGACCCGAAAATTTGCAAGAGTGATTAAAACACCAAGAACAACAAAATGAACGGTATGGATCGTCATAGTTGTGTCGCAATCGTGTGGCTAGCGTACATTGAACTATAGCGAAATACATTGGTTTAGAACTATATAAGTTGGATGTATAGATTTGAAAGGTAGTTGTAGACTCATTTTTTCGAATGTTTGATCTAAACCGTTACGATTTAAACTCTTATCAAATTTATCATTCTCCCCTAAATAGGTGATAATCGGATGTTGGAAACCACGTGATCAGAACACAGTCGGTGCTTCCAAATGCGTTAAAGTCCTATAATTCATCACTCGAGGGCTGCCCGAGCTATTTTTTGAAAATCGGAACCGTCTACCTTTTATGTGGGAGTGATTATATCATTCGTGCAAAAAATGAAGTAAATTGGCTATCGTTATATACTTGATCGCACATAACAAAAAAATTTCATATTAATGAATCTACGTCCCGATGAAAGTGTTTCCAAAACCCGATAGACCCGAAAATTTGCAAGAGTGATTAAAACACCAAGAACAACAAAATGAACGGTATAGATTGTCATAGTTGTGTCGCAATCGTGTGGGTATCGTACAAGAGGCCCGTTTTTATACAATAGAATTATATAATATATATTACTTGTTCCAATTATAAATACAAAAAGTTTGTTGGCCTTAGTAGTTTGAGATGTGTTGGGTTCGATCCCCATAGGGATTATTTTTTTAAGACCAATTTTTTTCCTTATTTATTATTAGTTGTTCCAAATAAAAACATAACATGATTAATGGCCTTGGTGGTTTGTGATGCGTGACAAGTTCCAAATGACATTAGGACTTGGATTCGAATCACATGGAGGTTTTTTTTTTTTATAAAATTAGTTTTTTTCCTTATTTAAAAATAGCATGATTATTATTATTTTTTAAACTGTGCTTTTAATTGTTGCATGGACTAACATAGCCACAAAAAGGAAGTTTAGACTTATAGCGACAAATTTATTATTTTCTCGCAAAAAATTGGTTTTTTGCGAGGAACACAATTCCCCGCAAAAAGGAACCGTATTCTTTGGTGACGAATTCTTTATTTCCTCGCAAATAACCAATGTTTTTGCGAGAAAACTAATTCTTCGCAAAAGGTTTTCAACTTTAGCGTCTCAATAACTTTGCCACAAAAAATCACTACAGGCTTTTGGCGACAAAAATTCTATATTTCCTCGCAAATTCATTTTTCCCGCCTTTATAAAAAATTCCCGCCACGTTTTTTGCGACAACAATTAGTGAGGAATTTTGAAATTTCGTCACAAATTCTCTTTAGCGACAATTAAATAGCGAGGAAAATATGTCTTCCACGCAAAAAAACACCATTAGCGAGGAAACAATAATTTCCTCGCCAAAACTCTTCCTTTAGCAAGGAAATAGACATCCTTGCTAAAAATTTCCCCGCAAAAAGGCTAATTTCTTGTAGTGCCGGCACTTGCCGAGAGGTGGTGGGACACGACAAACTCGTTCCATTTCTCTTTCGGTGAGATGACGGTGACGCCATTGGACTTTCAGTGATCACTGGTCTGAGGATCGGAGGTGACCCTATCCCCTACAACGCTGTGACCGGGAGGAGTGCGGAGTTTCAAAAGCTTCTCTTGGGGTATGTGCTTAGGACAAAGAAGAAGGATGCATAATACGCCCAGCTATTGACCTTTTGGAGGAGCCTTCGGTGGGAAGAGTCCAGGAAGAGTAGATGGCTCGATGCTTTTTGATGCATGTGCTCGACGCGTCTCTATTTCCCAACAGGCGCAACCGGGTACACCTTCCTTTCTGCCGGGTCTGAGGAATAATGGGGAGATAACCCGCTTTGACTGGGGGTAGTGCGGCTTTGGGGGCGTGCTACTCCTTCATGGGGTCTCTTTCTCGAGGAGCGCGGAAGAGCCTCGGCGGCTATTAGAGGGTCTATGAGGTATATCTTAAAAATTTTCTCTCTTTTACTGCTAGTTAGCTTTCCATATACCTTTGCGTATCCTGCGCTGATTTTTGATGCTTTGAACCTTGTAGCTTTGGACGTACGAGGTGCTAGACATGTATCCTCTTGAGACCACGTGCCTTAATGACGTGATACTTTTGCGGGCTCTTCGTTGGTCGAAGGAGTACCGGGGAGTGAAGAAGGGAAAAGGTGACTTGAATGCCTGTCGTCTTTACTTGGACGAGCTGCGTCCAGACCGGTACCAATACTCTTTTGATTGCTTAATTCATACTTTTCATGCATTCCGTTTTGAATAGTGTGTTGATGTTGCTTGCTTTCAATTGCAGATTCACTGGCGTATTTAGGATCGCTTCGAGATTTCATATGTCGCTCAGAGTAGGGAAGCGACGAGGGGGATGGTTCTTTTGGAATCCCCTTACGACTAGCAGTGCTACCTGGGTGACCGGGCGTCACGTCAGTTGTTAAGGCTGGATGTTTTCTTGGTCGCTAGACCATTCCCTCCTTTCGTGCAGAGGACAAGCCAGTACACGCTGAGGGAGAATAAGCGGTTCACACAACCAGACTCTCAACGGGAGTTGCTCTTTCAGATGGGAGCTGACTACGTAGAGTACCGAGCTCAGTACTTGATGATGGGTTTTGGAATACGCGCTGCTTGGCAGATAGCACAATAGGCGTGGGGCGGGCGAGGTGGCAGAGGTGGTAGAGGTAGTAGAGGAGGAAGAGGTGCAGGCCGCGGTGACGGCGCAAGTCAGAGCGGGGTGAGGTTGCCCGTGCTTTCCTGGACAGTGGATGTGGTGATTGCTTAAGGAGTCGTCCCTGGCTTGGTGAAGGTCCCACGTCCGACAGTCGAGCCTCTGGAGTTCCTTACTCAGGTATGACATACTTTCATTCCTTCATATATTTGCTATTACCGTTGCACATTTTGATGGACCTTTTCATTACACAGGTGACTCCGAAGTACGCTAGGGAGATGGCGGCCGCCATGATGGACTTGGAGCAGCTCGTTAGACAGTATGCTATGGGCCATCCCCCACCAGTACTGACCCGCATTGGAGGGACGATGGTAAACTCTTGTACTCTTGCTACTTATTTAACTTTTATCACCCTTACTCATGACTATGATGCAAATGTTGTATGAATGCTATGCTTTTGCAGGCTAGAGGAAGGGCTTCACGAGGATTGCATTGGAAGTCTGTTCATGTGCCTGCACAACAGGCTTCTGTTGCTAGCCATCACGAGGAGTGGCCTTCAAAGAAATAGAGGCACTCACACCCTACTGAGGAGGAGCCTAACGCCGACCCAGAAGAGACTGAAGAACCAGAGCATATCAACTTGGAGGATACCTCTGAAAGTTTAGTACGCAGGACTGCAGTCATCCACGAGGTTGTTAGCTCCGAAGCGGAGGAGGAAGCTTCTGAGGAAGACGAGGAGGAGAGCGAGGATGGTGATGCGAATTGAGTTTCCTCTTTCTGTTTTTTGCCTTTTTGGTGGAGCCTGCGTGCTCCTGTTTTAGGGTGCCTGTTTGCCCCTGGTAGATACGATTTTGAGCATTTGGGCTTGCATGCCTCATTTTGCCATGTACTTCGACTCATGGATGCCATTTACACATAGAAATTGCTCCTTCTTGTCATTCAATTCTTTTATTGCTGTTGTACAAAGAAAATTGAGTAACTAAGACATTCAACGGAACGCACAACTTGCCATTGGCTATAAAACCAAGTCCGACACATGGTTTATAATGAGAAGCATATTGACAAACGAAGAGAAATCAAAGAAGTATTTGAATGAATCTTGAAAAATTGCCGCTATATCTAAAAATTTATGCAAATGTCCTTGTTACAGGCTCAAACGCGACTTTATACGACAATGATAAACTTTAAGACTCGAAGTGTGACTCAAAAGTTTGACCTGATACTTGAAAACTAGGAAAACTTTGACTTTGAAAGGTGATGACTAAGAATTTTCACTAGAGACTCGAACCGGAACTTAGACTAAGTCACTTTTGACCATTATGACATGTATGACTCGAAAGAACGGTTTGAGATGACTCAAAACATGATTTGATACTTTGACACGACTTAGAAATGGGATTTTGTTGACTTTTCGTACTATGACCTTGAATTTTAAGAGTTGACCCGAAACGTGGCATCCCTAGAGTCCCAAATACTTGTTTGAGTGTGTTCTGGTAATTAGTTTCACCCCAAGAGGCCTTAAATCCATTTTCTTCCGCTGCTGCAAAAAATTGCAGAAATGCAGACATTGTAATGCCGCGTAGTGTTGCAAAATATCATACGTTAAGACAAAATGCCGTGCGGATTAACAACATTATGTCGTGCTGATTTTTAGGCTTTGGTATGTCGTGCGCCACTCTAATATGCCGCACGTGGTTGGTTTCCTGACAGTCTGCAGTTTGCTCCTTCCCAAGACAGATTGCACGATGGCTAAAGTTTGACCCATGCAATGGCATTTCTGAGCCAATGCATGTCCGTACTGTATTTCCATGCTATGACCAAGCCCTTTCCTATGCAAGACTCATGGAAAATTTGCACTTTTGAAAACTCAAGGCTCTTTGAAAGTTGAAGTTATCCCTTCCATTCCTCCTATAAATTCAGATCTTTAACTTCAAATCCTTCTCACCCTCAAACATCTTTCATCTTTTAAAAGTTCATTCTTCCTCCAAATGGCTCTTTTTCTCACTGGCTCGGTTCGCCCATGGTTGGTTGCCATGGAGGGCGTCGATTGGCTCAACTTCCGGGCTCATGGTCCATGAGGTACTTTCGCAACATTCGTCTCCGCCTCGAGCTTTTGAAGGCAGCGGCGAGTTTCTAGGATCCAGAGGTTCATGTGTTCGGTTTCGATGAGCAAGAGCTTTGTCCCACCGTGGAGGAGTTCCGTGCATACCTTGGTGGTTTCACCTCGAGAGAGGTCATTGTTCCTCCCATGCATGAGAACATCTACAAGGTCTTGACCGCGATCCTCAGGTTGAGTGGTGGCACCGCACGCTACTTGTTTAAAGGTGGTTATGTCAACACAATGCGGCTTATCGAGATGTTCTCTCCCTCTGGTGATCTTACAGACATGACTTATCAGTCTTGGCGCATGACGACCCTTTGCATGTGCTTGCTTGTAGCTTATCTTTTGGTTCTTTCTACTGGTCATGCTAGCTCGGCATTAGTTAGCGTTGCCGTCCAGATTGAAGCTCGGAAGGATGTGATTCCGATGGTTTTGGCTGAGACTTTGATAGGCCGGGACAAGGTTTATTTTGGAGAGACAAAGACATTTGGGGGCAGCCCTCACCTCCTATAGGTAGGCTTCTCACTCAGCTCTCATTCTTTTGGTATTTCTCACATTCTCGTTTTATCTCAACACTCGGCTTGACTTTCTATAGTTTCTTATTTGTTTCTTTCTCTTTTTCGTAAATTTGGCTTTGTGACAAGGTGAAAGTGCTGCCCATTCCTCTAGGCAATTGGGCGTACGAGGCTAGGCTGCTATCTCGATGATGAATTGAGTTTACGGACAAGCGTGTTTCTGAATGGGTCAGCTTCTTTAAGCGCTTGGGAGCCGAGACCATTTCCTGGAGGTGCCCTTGGCTAGACCTCTCTCCTATGACGGTGCACTTCATGGGACCCCACTGGGTTGTTCTTGCCGGCTTGGAGGCTTTCACCTTCTACATCACTTACTGGATTCAGCGTCAGCTTGGATTGAGGCAGAAGGCGCCTGTAAAGGTTCTAGTGGTTGTGGTTTTGTCTCTCTTTTGTCATTCCGTTCTCTGCAAGTATCAGCAGTTCTGGGGGACCCGCGAGGTCACTGACGTGCACCCTTATCCGTCTGTGGTGGCATGTGGGAGCTACCGAAAGTGGCTCAGAAGGGACATTGTCGCGAGGGCTAGAGCTCGAGGAAATTGACTCAATCCTACTATCCTAATCGTAGAATAAATTATGGACCCGCTCTTATCATGTTGCACTTTTATTTTTAAAAGTCATGCTCAGCCTTATGTACTAGAATCAGTTATCTTAATAAAATGAGTTGTGGAGGGTTTCCTCCTCTTGATTCCGTGCCTCGAGTTCTCACAACTTGGATTTTTATTTCGATTGATTGTGACCAGGCCTCAGAGTAAGGCTGCCTATGTATCCTTTTGCAAAGGAACAGATCATAACGTGGTTCAGGGTAGGGTTCGCTCTGATTTTAACACTCTCCTTTTGCGCTCTAAATTTTGTCTAGCACCGCCCTTTCGAGTTTTCGGCCTAGCGAGCTCTTTTATTGTATGCCTTAACTTTTGCTTAGGATGCCCTTGCGAGTTTTCATCGTAGCAGGCTTTTACTCTAATTTTTTCCTGGGACTGCCCGCCCTTGCGGTTTACAATCCATCGTGTTTCTCTCAGGGATAGTAACGCTTAAGTTGATCCAAGTTGACCAAAGTCGAGAACTCATTTCCATCCAAATCAATGAGCTGTGTAGCTCCCTCGGACAAGATGGTCTTGATGATGTACAGCCCTGACCATTTTGGTTGAAATTTTCCTCATGGATCATAAACTGGTGCCTGGATTTCCTTCAAAACCATGTCACCTTCTACCAAATATCTTGGTTTCACCTTTTTATTGAATGTCCGTGCAATTCTTCGTTGGAACCCTTGAATGTGATAGAGTGCCCTTACTCGGCATTCGTCGAACAACATGAGCTCTTCGAATCGATTACTTAGCCATTCTGCCTTTTGAACCTCACATTCAAGCATAGTCCAAAGAGAAGGAACCTCGTGTTCAATGGGAAGCACAACCTCCATACCATAGACCAAAGAGTAAGGAATTGCCCCTATTGGCGTACGTACAGACGTGCGATACCCCCATAAAAGCCAGCGGCAATTGCTCATGCCAGTTTCTAGCGGATTGGGTGGTCTTTTCCAGAATGGCTTTGATTGTCTCGTTAGCTGCCTCCACGGCTCCGTTGGTTTGTGGCTGGTAAGTTGTCGACTTATGCACTTGGATCTGGAACTCGTCCAAGACTTCTTTAGCCTTCCCTTTGAAATGAACTCCATTGTCCGACACAAACACCTGGGGAACTCCATACCGGTAGATGACATTTTGTTTGATGAAATGCGTAAGTTGAACCTCGGTCAGGGTTGCGTAAGAAGCAGCTTCCACCCATTTTGTGAAGTAGTCAATGGCAACCAAAATAAATTTGTGACAATTGGATGCCGCTGGCACGATTCTTCCAATAACATCAATTCCCATACCGAAAAAGGCCACGGGGAGGTCGTATGATGTAATTCGGACGGTGGGACATGCATGAGGTTGGCATGAATCTGACATTTTTGACATCGTCGTACGTATTCTACGCACTCCATCTCCATGGTAGACTAGAAATATCCCTGCCTTAAGAATCTTTTTGGCGAGCATCATGCCATTCATATGGGGGCCACACACTCCTTCGTGAATTCTTCCATAACTTCTGGCTTTCGCACCATGGATGCATAGCTTGTGCATGCCGCAGTGCGATCTCCAATACAGATTCCCTCCGCAGATGATATACTGAGTTGCCAACCTTTGGAGAGCAATTCAGTCTTTCTTACTTGCTTCAGCAGGGTTGTAGACACCCCAATTTGGACCTATTAACTATCCTTAATTTGCGCCCTCGAGGCTCCCCGATGATGAAATAGGGTCAAAACAGGCCTTGGAAAACTTGGACAATGCTTCTTGGACTTTTCCAAAATCAAAACATTCCTTTTCCCCGACACCCTGAGGGTAAAATTGGCACACTTTTTGGCATATAAAATAACTTTGAATGAAACCAATTGGGTTAGAAAGAGGACTTAACAAGCTTTCCAACGCTTCGAAAAACACCCAAAACCGAGCTCGGGACCACTCTAGAGCGCTCGGGAACACTCCCAAGCGCTCGGGACCACTCTAGAGCGCTTGGGAGTGCTGACAGACCAATGCATGTTGAGCTTGGCCTTTGACCATGGCTTTTCAGGCTTTTCAATCCGTTCAACATTCAAACCTGCATGTCCTGAGCATGCCTGAGCCAGCAGAGCATCTAACCATGCCATTTTGCCCTCCCAAAGCCATTTTCTCCTTATTTTTGATTTATTTTTCATGCTTCAAACCTATTTTCTTCACCCCTATATATACCCCTCCATTCCACATGCAAAAGGAACACGAAATCAGTCTCTCTCTTTCCCTCTTTTGCTGCCAAAAACCAGCCTCTAAACTTCTCTCTCAAACTCTTTCAAAACAACCTCCACTTTCTAAGAAAAATCACCAATTCTCAAGCAAAGTCTCTAAGAGAAATGGAGGCCTAAATTCCCTCTTTTTCTACTGTTTTCTAACCATTTTCAAGCTCCAAATTCAGTCCAAGAAGTCAAGTTCAAAGTCAAGCAAAGGTATAAAATCTCATTTTATGCTTTAAACCCAATGTTTTTCTACTTCTGAGGGGGATCAAGGGCTCATGCTAGTTCCTCATACTAGTTGTGAGTTCATTTGATCTTAGTCTAGCATCAAGAGCAAAAGGACTACAAAACTTCTTTTTTTGAAACTTACTGGAGCCACTCCCGAGCGCTCGAGAGTAGTCCCAAGCGCTCGAGACTGTCTCCAACCCTGTTCATTGCATTTTGGTGAATATGGGGTAGGAATGAAGTGCATCTTTGCATGACATGGTTTTTATTGTGACATGCAGACATAGAAAACCTATTTTCCCCAAGTTAGGCATGTTTCTCACCAAGATTCAAGTAAAAACAAAAGCTCTTTACAAAGTTAAAAACAAGGTTTGCTTTTAGGAAACCTGGTTTGGAGTGATTGCATGTCAAGATGAAACCATTTCCTAAAAGCAAGCTGACATGCAACCCACTCACAAGCGCTTGGAACTGTTCCCGAGCGCTCGGGAGTGCATGCATGCCATTGCAGTTCATTACTCCCTTATTTTGCCAGGTTCCTGATATTTAACGTGCAGGGATGTGTCCATTTGTTCTCGAAATAATGCATATCTGATTTTGTAGAGGCAAGGAGCCATGAGTTGGAAGGCTATGGCTTGACTTCAGCCTGCCAAGTCCATTGCTGAGCCTGTGGCATATTTAAGTTTATTTCAGTTCACAGTTTTAGTATTGTGTTCTGTGCATGCCTAACAAAGTTTGCAGGTCAAGGATTAACAGTCCCAAGCGCTTGGGAGTATTCCCAAGCGCTCGGGAGTGAAGTCAGTGGCAGTTTCTAGTCTTGTTAACACCATGCATTTCTTCATCCTCATTTCATCTTTTCACGTTCACTGGCACTAGCATACACCCTGTACTTGATATATCTGTCGATACGTGCTATATGCTTAATGAAACAAAATGTTTTCGAAAAATCCCATGAATGTTTAGTAGAGACCGATTTCAAATCGGGCGAGGGGGGGTGCCGTAAAACCCTTCCCCCCTCGTAACATGGCTTCCGAACCCTCAAACAAATCTCTGGTTTTCAATTCAATCGATCATTTTCAAATTAAACGGTTTCTCGGGTGGCGAACCATAAATCCGGGTGGCGACTCTTCAAACTTTTTCAAATCGATTTTAAAAGGGCGTGGCGTTTCCTAATGGGCCGCCCCGATTCCATCCTGGTCTGTGGTAGCCCACAAGGGTATTCCCCTCTTTCCACAAATCTCCAAATGTCATAATACCAGGGGTGACCATCGTCAGGCTCGTCAATAACCATGACAAGTTGGTACACTGGTGTATCTCTTTGCTCGATCACGATAGGCCTCAATGTCACACCAATAGGCATTTTCAACCATAGATGCTAGCGTTGCCAGAGCATCTGCGAATTGGTTCTTGAGCCTCAGGACATGAGTAAATGTCACCTTGTTGAAGTGAGGGATAAGATCCTTGAGATCCTAGTGATACGGCTTCAACTTTTCTTCATTGACTTTCCAATCATCATTAGCTTGCAATACAACTAAGTTAGAATCCCCCACGACCTTTAACTTTTCTATGCCGATCTCAATGGCTGCTTCCAAGCCTACGATACAGGCTCCGTACTTCGCCTGCTTATTAGTGACTTCAAAGTTTAGTTTGAATGCAAGCGGAATGTGCGATCCATCGGGCAAAATTAGCAACATACCAATTCCAAATCCTTTCTGGTTAGTGTAGACACCTCCCTAGAGCGGGGCATCGCCATACAGATTGATCGTTGTTTGCTCGTTTGGTTGCTTGCTTCATAAACCAAGATCGTGGATGTTCCCATGGCTAGGAACATCGCCACACGATAGCGGTTGTCATCAAAACAGAGTCGCCACCTAGTTTATTAAAACTAGGAAAATAGGTAGAGATTCCGGGTACGAGAGCGAAAAGTACAGTAAGGGGAAGGTGTTAGGCACCCCTCTCTGCCCTGCCGCAAGACTGGCCCATAATTGTTCAACATAAGACATGTACATGCTTTATTTGATTCTAACACATGGTTTGTTTTTTTAGCCTTTAAGCAATTAAGGGTGAGCCGAGACTGTAATTGAAGCATGCATCAGAAAGCAGAACAAAACAAAGCTGTCCCAGGGGAATGGATCCGGTGAATAGATGTCACGACCGAGGGATCCTCCTGGTTTGATGTACCGACCGAGGGATCGAAGCCCTGGTCGGTGTTCTTCCTCACACCAGACAGAAAAGCTAGCAGATTATCAAAACGCTATGATTAAGCATAAAAACGATAAATAAACAAAACCAAAGGCCGTTGGGCCTCACCACCTTGATCCCTCAGTTGTTTGATTGCTTTGGATCGATTGTGATTGACTGATTTGCTCTTTTAAAAACCCTAGGGTTATGGTTTAAAACTTCAAAGTTTGATCGTTGGATTGATGGCTGCCTTCGGGAGGTTAGGACTTTTGAAGAGGAAGTTTGAGAGAGTATTTCTACAGAGTTTCGTGGCTTGAGAAGGTGAGTAAGTATATGAATTTCGTGGTTTTTTTTGTGTGTATTTTCGGAGCCCAAAGGGTCCTTTATATAGGCAATTGGTGACTCACTCCGGCCAATCAAAACGCGCGATTGCGATTGCAATTGCAATGCAATGCAAACTCTTCGTGGTAATCTCTGAACGTAGCCCGAACGCATCGGGGAGGTATTGTAATTGGATCAAACAATCGACAGAACGTTCCAGAATTTGGAAAATAGACAATCTGGCGGCTGAGGAAATGATGTGGCGGCCGTAGGATAGATCTAGCAGAAGAGTGATAGATCTCTCAGGGAGATTTTCAGGCAATAGGTTGCTCGGGTGAAAGAATGATGTTAAGGCCATGAGATCAATGTTACGGCCGACAGATGGATTCTCCTAGGATTCGGTATTTCTGTCTGAAAGGCTATATGGCTCTAGATTGGGTCCTCTAAGTGGCTCAAAGTTCTCACCATAAGTCCATGGGTTCACAAGAAGTCAATCAGCAATCATTGTATCTATTTCATCATCGGGATGGTCCCCAAGGTGGGACTTGAAATAATCGTTAGGCTAAATTGGGGTGTCTACAGTTAGCAGCTCCATCGAAGTATAGCTACCAAACATCCTCAGCTATAGTCATTATGTCTTCGTCGGGAAACTTTAACTTGACGTCTTCTCCTCCTTCAACTGGGCATTCGGCCAAGAATTCAGCAACAACCCTTCCTTTTACAGACTTCCTAGTGACGTATTTTAATTCAAACTCAGCTAACATTAGCAACCAACGTACCAGCCTTCCCGTAAGAGCCGATTTCTTAAACAAGTACTTGAGAGGATCCATTCGAGAAATTAGCCTTACCGGGTAGGCTAGCATGTAATGTCATAATTTCTTAGAAGTCCAAACGAGTGCCCAACAAATTTCTTGAACAAGCTATAGTTATAGCAATTAATTAGCTAGTTAGGTTATTCCAAGAAAAAATTCTGACTACCGAACGGATTATATAATAGACCATATGGCTTTCTTCAGTAATTTTTTGAAGTTTGTTTGGGATAGCTTTGGCCCGATAGAATTTCTAGAATAAAGTGCCAAACCTCATATTTTGGAGTTCTAAGACGAATTTCAAAAATAAAGCTCTTAAAGGTCCAGATTTTAGAACTAGAATTATGATTTCACCCATGTATTATGTATCATTAAGAGTCCAAAAACTGAAACTCTAGAGCGAAGTATATATAGTTCTTGTTGCCATTTAAAAAAAAGAAAAAGAAAGAGTCCAAACAAAAACCCTAGAACAAAGGAGCAAATAATACTCCCTTCGTCCCAAATTAGATGTCAATTTTTGATATCTGTGGCAATTTCAATTCATTATATCTTTCAATATAAATTTAAAAAAATATGCAATATGGATATTGTTTGATAGTTCTCGATTAGTTCTATTATACAAAGTTTTCAAATTCATGAAAATCGTTATAGATTGAAAGATATAATAAGCGATGAAAGATGATACAAGTTTCAAAAATTGTCATCCTTTTTGGGACGGAATGAGTAATAATAATCAATGAGTGGTTACCTCTTGAAATTCTAACTTCTTTCATGTCTCTCATAATCTCTAATCTTGTTCCTCTAATTCATCGTCTTTTTTTTATTCTTTTGTCGCAATTCCTTTCTTCACCGTTCTTTCAAAAAGTAAAAATAAAATAAGAATCATTCCCCTCTCGGTGAATGGCATCACATGTTTTGTTATAGACATGTCCCTGAAAAGTGAAGGGCTGACTTTGACTGTGACTAATATTTGTCACCTTATTTTAACAAAGATCTTATGACAAATGTTAGATATTAAAATATTGCTACACTAATGCAGCTGTAGTATAGTACTGGAGCTGTAGTATAGTACTCCCTTCGTCCTAAATTGTTTGTCCAACCGTCGAAATTCGTGCCTTTTAAAAATATACTTATATATTACTCCATCCGTCCCAAAAAGAATAACAATTTTTGAAATCCGTGTCATTTTTCATCGCTTATATCTTTCAATCTATAATGTTTTTCATGAGTTTTGAAAATTTTGTATAATAGAATTAATCGAAAACTATCAAACAAGTTCCATATTGCATATTTTTTGAGATCTGTATTAAAAGATATAAGGAGTTGAAATTAGCACGAAAATCAAAAATTGACATCCATTATGGGACGGAGGGAGTACATTTTATAATATTTTTTATGATTTTGAAGATTTTGTATAATAAAACTAATTGAGATCTATCAAATAAGATCCATATTGCATATTAAAAATATTACGAATTGAAAATTATAGGCCATTCTATGAGAGGTCAAACGCTCTAAAAAAAGTCAAAAAATGGGACAAACAAACCGGGACGGAGGAAGTATTATACTTCATCAGAAAGATTTGGGTTTGTTTGTTCTTATTAAGGAAAATAAAACAAACAAAATGAGAAAAGTTCTCTTCAATAATTAGTATATGATTTGGAGAGAAAGATGAGTGAAAATAAACGATGTTCTAGCATTGAGAACAATATTATGAAAGTTCTCCTCTCATTTTTTCTCTCTCTCTCTCTCTCTCTCCTCCCAGTTTTACTTTCCTTCAAAATGGAGGGGTGGTTGGTGAAAGGCGTTAAGCTTCCACTTGAAGATGTGTCTCCTCCTCTCACCTACAGCTTAGAATCTCAGCAAACCCCATAAAAACCGTCGTCAAAAAGCCACCCAGTGCTTTTTCCTCCAACTTACACAAACCCACTTGTATCCATTTCTTAACTTTTAGGACACATATGTAGAAACTACAGCAAAAAGATAAAACGAAATCTTACCAAAATCCCACAAAACTAACTCCAACCCATTTCGTTCGCTGGAGTTTTATTGCGCCTGAGTGGGACTGTTATATCAGTAACGCCAAGATCAGATAATAACTCTGTTTAGGGGCCCTCTTGTTTTGGATGACATTCATCTTGGGAAATGGGAATTGAGCTTCCCCGTTGGTGTTAGTGCTGAATTCTAGGTGCTGGAGGTCAATTTTCAGATTGGTTGTCCTTAATTTTCGTGAATTTCTTCTGGCTCTGCTTTTGATGTCGGTTTCCAATTATGGTATGAACAGTTAGTGCTGAATTCCAGGTGGGTTGAGGTCAGTTTTCTTATGTGTTGTCCTTAGTTTTCTTGAATTTGTTCTGGCTTTGATGTCGGTTTCCAATTATGGTATGATCTGTTTGCAGGCAAAAAAACAGCTTCTTTTAGTTTGCTGTGCCAGGTTTGGGTAGTTGAAATAGGTTTCGATTAGGCACTTAGTGATATCCAATTGAGCTGATTTTTTACGTAGTTGTTCTATTCGATGAGCTCTACGAAGTGAACATTTCTGATCATCGGAGACTGTAGCGGGCCCGCTCGGCCGGGACAGCACGCTGCAGCTCTCCCCATTCCATTGTTTCGGAGTTTCAGATGTTAATATGTTGTCTCAGATGTTAATATGTTATAGAGGTTTTTCTTGTGGAATCAAGATACTCTCACGTCTAATGTAATAGGGGACCAATCATGGGACCATCCAAGACGTTGGTTACGTAAGTCTAGACGTACCCTAGGATTAGTTGAGGTGCACGTAAGCTGACCATGACACATGGACACCTGAGTTACCAATATAAAAAAAAATAATTCATGCGGAAAAGTGATTGATTGGACAGTGGTAAAGACTTGATATCGTCGTATTCGTATTAAGATGGATGGTAAAATACTGACTGTTAACAATAATTATGTTGCGTTTAGGTGGCTATGATGTCCGATCAATCTCATTATTTTGCATGGGTGATTAAAACATTGGGTTAAGTACGGGTTTTCAAATGGGTAGTGTTGCTTTAACGGTTTATAAGGTAGATAGAAGAAATGGTGATTGATAAATGCCAAGAGGCCTGCACTTAGGTACTAGGAGAAAGGAGGTCATGAGTTCAAATCCTTTTCCAAGGTGCTAACCTAACTATTCTAACAATAATACTTCCACCAGTAAAGAAATGGAGATTGATAAACTTGCATCCGTTTGTCCCTGCGGGCAGAGGGAATAACATACCCCACTCACTTTGATTTCTCACATGGAAATTTGATATTTTGTAGATTCTGGCTCGGCCCCTAGTCCCCTTGTGTATGATATGATTCTTCATTCTTTTAACCTGTCTTGATAAGTTCGATGACAATTCAGTAGTTCAAAAAAGAAATACAGGGCAATACATTACATATGAATGCAGGCATGACCTTGTGGCCAGGGTTGGGTTTATGATTTTGACTTTGGGGTGTAAACCCTTATAATCTGGCAATTATCTTACTAATTGTTGGTAAGTTTCGGGCTTTTGAGGAAATTTTGGGGTGTGGTTGCCCTTTATGGCCCCTCGATCGTCACTGCAACACGAAGTTGTTCTATAGTTCATGCCGCTATTATCAACTTGGATTTTTTTTTTTTATCCCAATGTTCGAGCTTTCCAGTTTTTGCATCTTCTTTGAATTCCTGTTGCTTTGTTAGGACAAGTGAAAAGAGTTTCTTATGAAACAATTGTTGATTATTTGTAAATCTTGATTTGAAACCTGCACAAATCTTTTCTCCACAATTTTAGCTCTCAACATCCTTGTGCAACTGGTTGATTTGGTTCTCTCTATGGACACTCGGATTTCTATTCACATTATTTGAGTGAGAGTTAAATATATGTTAATTTGCCGGAAACTATTTTATTTGAAGATTCTGTGTCATTTTAATTTACAAAAGCAGACAATGGCAGCCATATAGACCTTAAGTTGATCTGTTCTTCTGACTTTTTGTTGTAGTATGATGATGAGTTAGTGACGGAACTGGTGTAACTGATCCACAAATGAGTTTTTACCTGTCAATCTTTCTCTTTCTGGCATCTCTTTCTGCTAATTGGGCTCTAAATGTTGAAGATGCCGTGATTGTGGTCAATGGAACTCAAGCAGTTACTAAAACAGATGCTGACTATATCTGTGCGACAATCGATTGGTGGCCTCATGATAAGTGTAACTACAACCAATGTCCGTGGGGATCTTCATCCTTCATAAATCTGGTAACGTCAGTGATATAATTTCACTTTAAATTGGAATTGATCAGCATTCTAAAATTTGAACAATGTGCATATTGTTTTTATGATAAAAAAAAAAAAAAAAAAACTAAACAGCTGGGTATTGTTTTCAATCTTTTCAGGACTTATCTCATCCTTTTCTTGCCAAGTCTATTCAAGGTTTGTGTAGCTCAAATGCTCAGTCAGTCAGTCCATGTCATTTAGAGTGGTAGCTTCTCTTACGATGTTTAAGAGTACTCTGAGCCTGATGTATAATATTGAGTGATTTATTTTTCTGGTACTTTTGTATAAGATTACTGCTGTTATCTAATTGTCCATTCCTTTCTCGTTGTGAACCAGCCTTCAAGGGTTTGAGAATAAGACTAGGAGGATCTTTGCAGGACCAAGTACTTTATGATGTAGGAGATTTAAAATCCCCTTGCAATCCCTTTAAAAAAACCAGAGATGGTTTATTCGGGTTTTCAAAGGGGTGCTTACATATGGAAAGGTGGGATGAAGTGAACAACTTTTTCAATAAGACAGGGTAAGATTTAGTCCTACCTTTTTTCCATTCTGATTTTCTATTCTTGGCATTAGAGTTCATCATGTAGCTTAATTTCTTGGAATTTGTATTTAATCCATATAAAGCAGTTCAATTAGCATAACACCCTCTTGGAATTACTTGTTACTGCAAATAAATTTCCTCAGAGAATCTGTCTAGCAACTGAGGATTGTGGTTGCCTTATGGTGCATGTTTTTTCATTCTTCCACTTGGTTCCGAAGAAATCGATAAGTGGAGATCACTAATGAACTGTTTCCACCAAAACCCTTGCCATTTAGGTTACATGGTTACTTCTTCATTATTTTCACAGAAATGTGAATTGTTTTTGCTCTTTGTGACAGAGTGCTTGTGACATTTGGCCTGAATGCACTATACGGTAGGCACGAAATAAAAAGTGGTGTTTGGGGAGGAGAATGGGACTCGAGTAATGCGAATGACTTCATTAAGTACACTATTTCCAAAGGCCACCGCGTAGATGCATGGGAATTTGGTACCTTATTGTCCTCAAATCACTTTGTTTCCCGGCTCACAGTGATCTTCTGCATCCTTATTCTTGCCTTCACTGCTGCAGGTAATGAGTTAAGTGGCAGTGGTATTGGTGCTAGTGTTGGAGTTGGACAGTATGGAAAGGACTTGATCAAGCTTAAAAATATGATCAATAAGTTGTATAAGAACTTCAACCGAAAACCATTACTTGTGGCACCTGGAGGATTCTATGATAAGCAATGGTATAATATGCTGCTTCAGGTTTCAGGCTCACTTGTAGTCAATGCTATGACTCATCATATATACAATCTCGGTGCAGGTGGGTAAGTGGTTCAACTTGATAAGCTTCCACAATATATATTCTCAAAAAGTGAGGTATCAATTTACCCTGTTGGTGTTTGTTCTTTTTCCTTTTTGTCTTGTCTTGTCGGTTTTTTGTCTCTCTGTATTTTGTTGTTTTCTTTTCTCCTGCCTTTTGGTTTTCTGTTTTTCATTTTTTCTTCTTTTCTCTACTTGAATCTTAGGATACACTACCTAATGTAATAAGAGTGTGGTAAGTGCAGCCCAAACAAAAGAATAGAAGGAAAGGCAAATATGGCACGTCTGTAAAGTGGACATCAAGTGGGTCAAAAGAAAGAATAAAGAATTCCTCATACTAACCTATGAAACTGATATTCTCATTCCTACACTTTTGGATTCACCTACTTCATAGTCATAAACAATCAGCTCAAATATATCTTCTAGGTTTTGATCTTGTTACACTTAATCCCAGTTTGATTCAAGCAGTGAAACTAAAAATGTGAGGTAGTATATGTTGTGTTTAGAGCTGTGGTAGCGGCCCAACATTGTAACTTGGACTTACATTAAAATAACACAAAAAACATGGATATGACTGCAGAAGATCACAAGGCAGTTATTGGTTTTTTATTTTATTCTTTGGATAGGCATGAGTGTGTGAAGATGTGTAAAACTTGGACCTAATTAAACTGAATGCAGAACCGAGGTGCGTCGTACGCTGTAACCAATCAAACTAGTTTGTAACACATTGACATAAAAGCCTATGAAACAACTGTTATTCCACACCAGTGAATATGTAGTTTCATTTTTGTCAGGTGTTGATCGTGACCTTGTGAGTAGAATTTTGGATCCCCATCATTTGAGCAAGATATCACTAACGTTCAGTAACCTTAAACAAACTGTTGAAACACATGGTCCTTGGGCTTCTGCTTGGGTTGGAGAATCTGGTGGGGCATACAACAGTGGTGGCCGAAACGTATCTAACACCTTCATTAACAGCTTTTGGTAATCTTGCTTTGTTATCTCTGCAAAAAAAATTGCGTCGTTGTCATAGAAAGGTAGGCAATTCATTTGCAACTTTTTCACATATGAAATTTAGGTACTTAGATCAGCTTGGAATGGCAGCAAAGTATGGTACTAGAGTATATTGCAGACAAACTTTAGTTGGTGGAAATTATGGTCTCCTTGACACCACCACATTCATCCCCAATCCCGATTACTACAGGCAAGACAATAGTTATTTTTTGTCCCCAATAAAGTAGTTGTATGGTTAAAACGATAGTAAAGTATTGTAAACGTTTGTTCATTTGTAACCTTGATCTGTTGCGTCTATGGATATTTGGTTCTCTGCAGTGCACTTTTGTGGCATCAGCTGATGGGAAATGAAGTTCTTGCTGTTAATATCAGTGCTTCACCATATTTACGCTCTTATGCCCATTGTTCGAAAGGAAGAGTAAGAGCATTACTTTACTTGTTGGTATTGTTTTAGCGTTTCATGTATAAGACAATTACTTTGGGAAGCATTACAGTGCTTCTTAGTGTTGTTTTCGCTTTCATGTAGTAAGACTATTTTGTTGGCAAGGTAAAGGAGAAAGAGATGAATGTGTATGTCTTTATATCCGTAACTATAAACCATCCAACTCTAGACCAATTGGCCGCTCAGGCTCATTAAGTCTTGGAAATTATTAATCAATGTGGGACAAGCTCTAAGAACAACCAAGCATAGCTATGTGTTCGTAAGACTGTCATGCAGTTGCCATCTTGATCATGTCTGTTATGAGTCTATGACCATCAGACCAGCATTTATATGCAGTAAATCCTTATTAGTTTTGACATGAGTGCGCACGGCCCATAGGCAGGCCCATACACTGGGGTCCCATGTAACAGATGAACATTGGAAACTAGGTGTACTTCTGAGTTGTGATTTATCTCGATTTACTTAATTGGTGTGGGCTATTTTTGGCGTGTTATGTATGGAAACAGAACTAGCAATAACATTTTCGAATGAAGTCTAATATCATATATGCGTACGTTTTATGCCATGCCTTATCGTATTCAAGGTTGATTTCTTGCATCTTGTTATTTTAGGTTCATAATATCTGACTTTAATTATCATTTGCTCTTTAGTATATAGCCGATTTAACTGCTATTGGCGTGCAAGTCAGTTTTCATATCTTTTGTATTGTTCTTACTTCAGTTGAGTTTTATTTCCATTCAATTGTGTTTTTTATTTTTATTTTTTTATCGGTCCGTTCATTTGTGTTGATAAAGGATTAGACCTCATTGCATCGCTTCCTTGGCTTCCTATATTTCTTTTCTTTCTGGAAACACTGACACCGATTTTTCATGTACGAATGATCTGTTCATTAAGTACAACCGGTCGCATCATTTCAATGTAAGTAACCGCTATGAGGGACACATAAAGATCAAGTCCTTGTGCCTTTGATCAATTCAAGTACTTGTCCCTAAATTTATTGTAAGGACATTTTTAGTCTTGTCACCGTGCTGCTTTTTATCTTTTCTTAACTATCATTGTCGTCTTATTACAGGCAGGTATCACTTTGCTTATGATCAATTTAAGCAACCAGACCGAGTTCAATATCGCCGTTCACAACAGTATGAACATCAACTTACACGCGAATGAGATGACCAATAACAGCAGAAAGTCTTCCGCACACGGCCTCAAGAGAACTGTGTCGTGGGTTGGAAGCAAACCATCAGATGGAACATTGTTCAGAGAAGAGTACCATCTGACTCCAAAAGATGATGATCTTCGCAGCAAAACCATGTTACTAAATGGAAAACCATTACAACTTACCAATGGTGGAGACTTTCCTAGTCTGAATCCAGTTCTTGTTCCTGAACATTCTCCGATGTCTATTGCTCCTTTGTCCATTAAGTTCATAGTATTACCCTACTTTGAAGCCTCTGGTTGCATGTGATTCTTTCCAGAAACTATACAGGGTGTAGTCTTTTATACAGATTCTAGTTGCAGAATTGTAAATTACGCTGTGATATAAAGTAGTGAATTGATGTAATTGTAGCTAGTGATAATTCTTATAACCAACATATTTTACATTTTCAAAATTTTAACATGTATTTTTATCAACTGAGCCACCAATGAATGGTAGGGGTATATTGTTTAGCTCTGTTCAAAGAATTTGTATCATATACTTAGTACAGAAATAACGCTCAGTTCGAACACAAGGTGCAATCTGCAGATGTGGTTTGTCGGTTGGCGCTGCATTGTGTCGAGGAGTATCATTTGGCAAATGCGTCAGGGCTGGTTTGGATTCAGAAGATACAATCAATTATTCAGAGTGACGACCATGTGTTCATGCCAGCTGTTTCTTTTGTGTGACACAAAGTACGAAGTGAAATAAAGTAAAAGTAAAAGTAACAAGATAATTGTTACTTTACTTTTAGTCATGTCCTTTTAGGAAGTGGTGAAAGATGTATTGTCCATATGTAATACGTGGTAAGGCGTAATGTAATTCATATGTGCTTTCATAAAAGTCATGCTGATGTTTGGTTATAATAATGGTTGTAATAGTCAACAGGGCCATGATGATGTATCCCATGTAATTGTATAGTCAGGATGTATCTGGAAACCTTTCAGGCCTCTCTTCACTCTATAAAAGGAGGCGGCCTTCCCCAGTATATCTTCAGACTTAAGCAATATATCCCTTGTGATCTCTCTCTATTGTTTTCTCTCTCTCTTGATCCTAACCTACTTTGTGTTTGTACCTACATCGTGTCTGCCCAATTTGGTATCATAGCCATGTTATCTATTCTTGCTTTAACTCCTTTTGGGAACTTTTTTTCCAATACTGCTTCAAATCTTTTCTAAAAAAGAATAATTGAAGTGTATGCTCTGTGGTTGCCTTCTAAGGATCCTCCATATCAGAAACTTCATTAACTATTTTAATTATACGTTTCTGTATCAGTGGGTTAAAAGTACCTTGAAACTTTGGCTTTTGTGTAAGTAGTGTGTCTCGATTTATCTACCCTAGTATACATAATTTTATGGATCAAAATTAGTTAAAGATCTCACATTGGAAAGAAAAGATTTATTGTATGAGGAAATGAAGAACCCAAATTTTACCGATCAAAATGAATCATTTGTTTTCCACTTACTCCTCCGCTATCTCATCTCTTGTTCCTTCACGATCGTCCTCCAGCAGAAATTCCTCTGCTTCTTCTTCTAATCTTGAGTACTTGTACGAATTTGAATACCTTCCTGATGATAGTAAAGTTCCCCTTACTGATTTCCCTTTCCTAAATCCATATAATGCCTTTGTTCGACCCCAAACCTCTGTAAAAAAGACCGTTACCCAACTCTTCTCCACAAAACGACCAACTTCTGTAAAAAGAGTATGTCCAAGCTTCCAAGTTTGATCAATGTTTCATACTAGCTACAGAAGCTGAACAACTTTTACCCTTGGAAATCCCGGTTGATTTGCCTCGCATTTGACAACAACAAGGATTTATTCATCTTCACTTTGGAGCAATCACATTGGCTATCACTTTCCAGGGCAGAAAAGGGTTACCTGTTACTTCCAGACTTGCTCTGGTAGATACCTGGTTTATATTGTACCAACAAGCGTGTATTGTTATAGTTCAAAATGCTGGAACTATAGTCTTTACCTTTTATCCCAACTTCAACATGCCACTAGCAGATCTTCATTTGCTAACAGTTCTAAAGGTGCAAGTTCAGATTGGTGGATCTTCCCAAATTTCTACCACATATGCAGCAACCCTACACTACCAGATGGCTTATCGCCTTCAAAACCATGCCTTAGACATATCATTACCTTCCTCTACAGATGAAACCCTTTTTCTAACTGTCAACGCACCTCATCAAGCTTCCTATGTCCATGTGCCATGTCAGATTTCTCGATCTGAACTTCTCAAGCTTCTCCCAGAATATTGGGTTACAGCTTATGAGAAGAACCAACAAAAACTCATACCACTTTTTATCACAAAACCTGATGGTACAGTGAAGATCTCTTTTCCAAAAGAAGCATCCGCCTCTTCTTCCACCCATCTTGTCATTTTTTCCTCAAGGATTAATATGTTTGTAGATGGTTCTGGAACTAGCCCTCCAATTAAATATTTTGATCCCAGTAGCCTTCCAGTTTTCTATTTCAAAAATCTAGAAACATGACATTGTTATTTTGATGCTTGTGATTGTGATGAGTGTCTAAAAGACAGTCTTCTAGAAGATGAAGAGGACTTTGAAGATCCATGTCCACTATGCTTTCCTTTACCTCCCACTCCTTGTAAATCTCCACCTCATCCTCAACCTCCATCTAAAAATGACCCTTCATCACAACCCAATGGGTGTTTTATGTTCACTCCATCTTCTCCTTGGACTGAAGCGGATTTTCCTCCCTTGGAGTTCCATAACTCTCAAGAAAAGACAATTCACCGTCATAAAATTCCAAATTCTACTACCATTCTCTCTAATGGTAGCACCAAAGCAGTGTGTGTAGCAGAAGTAGCCATAAATTGGCAGTCAGTGAATTCTTTGGCTCAAAACAAAATTCTCCAGAAAATTGCTCACTCTTAGAAAAATTAGGAGAATTCTATCCATAAGAAGTTATCATCTGTGGAACTTCTTATCAGAGACTTACAGAAGATTCAAATTGTTCACCAGGAACTTCTCCAGATGGCATATGCCAACCAGTCATTTTCAGCAGTTTTTTTACCAAAAGTATGCTAAAATGAAGCATCTAAAGAATCAGCTTGAATCTCTCCAAACTCAGCAGTATTCTCAGCAAAAAAGCCCATTTGACATGTTCGCATCTTCCTCCCAACAATGTTTTTCTGGGTATCCTCAAATGTCTCAACCCATACCCATAAACCCTACAGCAGAATTTGGTGAGTCAAGCTCTAATATCTTTGGGAGCTCATCAGCTTTCCTTCCTCCACCAAAAAGACCATCTCCACAAAAACTTCCTTTTCCAAAGCCTCAGACAAAACCTATCCAACCTCCAATAGTTCCGTCGCTACCATCTACCTCTACCTCTACTCCAACTACCTCCACTTCATCTAAACCATCTGATCCCAATCAAAAGTCATCCCAATTATTAGTCCAGCCAACTTCTAGTCCTTCCAAAAATCCAATCTCCACTTTCCTACATACTCTAGCCACTATACTTGGAACCCCATCTCCTGAACCAACCATTGAGTCCGATTCGGATACTAAAACCACTGACTCTATGCCAATTTCTCATGTTTTCATGATGAACCCAGACTGTCCAGAGGAACATGTTGAAGATCCTATTATTATTGAAGAAGCTCCTGAGTTTGACACACTTCCAGAAATTCCAACCTTTGATTCCTTCTCACATTCCAATTTCTATACCCAAGGTTTCCCCTTTGATAATATTTCCCCATTAAAATGGTTGGATAAACTTTATGCTTGGTGCACTGCTGCTATGCTCTTCCTAAACGCTACACCGAGTATCGTTATTACTAAGTGTACAACAAAATTCATTGGCCTTCTTTGTCGATGGTACATGGCTCTTGGTGAATACAGACAGCTACAGCTTAAACAACTGTCAACCCTTGATCAATTCATTTCAGTCTTGCATACTGAGTTTCTTGGAGATCACAACAACACAAAGGAGTTTGTTCGAGAAAAATATCTCAACATGAAGTGTTGTTCATTCAAATGAAAACATTTGGAGATTCATTATGACTGTATGTCTCAGAGATTTTATCTGCTCAACAGCGTGGATGATGTCAACCTCAAGCAAGCTTTTCTCAACTCCCTTCCTGAACCATTGGGAAATGAGACAACAAGCTTACTTCAAATAGAACGACTGACATTGAATGCAACATCTCTTGGCAGTATTTACCAGCACTCTTTGATTGCCTTGGAAAAACTATGCAATCACCAGAAATTTCTCAAAACTCTTGAAGAATAGGAAAAACTTCTTGGTAAAGCATGTGATCGGCCAGACTTATCTATAAAGTGCAAAGACAAGAAGTGCACTTGCCGTCCTTCATATCAGAAATCTAAACACTTTCAAAAATGGAAGTTCCAATCGCCTGGCAAGTTCCCAAAGTTTTCTAAATCTGGCAAGTTTTCACGCCGAAAAAAATGGAAATTTTCAAGAAGAAAAAGTTCAGAGGGCAGCCAAAGTCTGATCGCTGCTACATATGCAGAAAGAAGGGGCACTATGTCAAACAGTGTCCAAACAAAGTGGTAAGAGACAAAATGGTGAATTCTTTGGCTCTCATTGATGATGATCTTGAAGATGCCAATGTCGAATTTCTATTTTCTATTGATGATGAAGCAACAGGTGAAGCAATCCTGGCATTTACCTTTGATGATTCTGACTCATTCCCCTATGAAATCCAAATATTTGGGTTCTCAAATATTATGTTGGCTCAACCTTTAGCCAAAGTCAAGATTTTGCTTGGAAAATATGAGTAACCCATACCAGTTATCACCTCCTTTGATATTGGTGTTGCAGCCTCCATCTTTAACCCAGCAATTCTCCCCAGGTCCTAATGGCAGTCATGGTTCAGACCCTTTACAACAGCCAATGGAGAAACTTTTGTCATCACCCTGATCAGTAAGAACATTACCATCCAACTTTTCCCTGAATACACCATAAAACACCAAGTCTACGGTTCAGACCTCCCAAGAAAAGATTTATTGTTAGGTTTTGATATTCTCCAAAATCTTAGCAAAGTCTCCTGACTCAAAAAAGGCTTGAAATACAAAAACTACCTGTTACCCTGGACCACTCAACCAAATCTCTTTTCCATAGAAAATTTTTTCTCCATCAAAGAAACCATAATCCAAACTTCCTGTGCTGAATCTCATTCCCTGTTCCTCATAAAATGCTCCAACCCACTATGAAAAAACCCAGATTTCTTCATTTCTCTTCCTTTTAAGAAAAATGAAGACATCAACCCCACTAAAGCTATCCATCATGGAATGAACCCAGAACACTACCAGCTTGCTCTTCAAAAGCTCCAGCAACTCCAATCAGAAGGTTTGATCGAGCCCAGAACCTCTAAGTGGGCATGTGAAACATTTTATGTAAATAAAAGGACAGAGCAGATAAAAGGAAAACTTCACTTGGTTATCAATTAGCAGCCTCTTAATCATTTTCTATAGGATAACAAATTTCCTCTTCCTCAGCGAAGTGTTCTTTTTGCAAACTTGCCTAAAGCTCAAATTTTCTCAAAATTTGACTTGAAAGCAGGTTTCTGGCAGCTAGGCATCCATCTAGATAATCGCCCAAAAACTGGTTTTGCATTCTAGATCACCACTTTCAATGGTCAGTCATGCCTTTTGGATTAAAAACAGCTCCATCCTTGTTTCAAAAGGCCATGATTCGGGTATTTGCTCACATTCTATCCTCAGCACTCATCTACATTGATGATATTCTGCTCTTTTCTCCAGATATTGAGTCTCATGTTGTCTTACTACAAACTTTCCATTCTTTGGTTTAAACCCATGGTATCATGCTCTCCGAGAAAAAAATGCTTCTTGCTCAACTAGAAATTGACTTTTTAGGAATGCATATCTCTAAAGGTCAATATACCCTCCAGCCTCATATAGCCTCTCAATTTGATCATTTTCCAGATGAAAATCTCATAGTCAAACAAGTTCAACAGTTCCTTGGACTTGTTAACTATTTGGCTGATTTCATCCCCAACCTTGCCCAATACCGTACTCCTCTCTCAACCCTACTAAAGAAAAACCCTCCTCCTTGGTCAGCCCATTGCACCAAAGCCGTCAAAGAACTCAAAACCATAACCAAAACCCTTCCTCCATTAACCATACCTTCAGATGGGAAAAGAGTACTTCAGATTGATGCCTCTGATCTATATTGGGGAGCAATTCTTTTAGAAGAAAACACAGATCAAAAGCGCAGAATATGTGGATACAAAAGTGGTGCATTTTCTCCAGCGGAGCTTCATTACCACTCTACATACAAAGAGATTCTGGCCATTAAAAGAAGTATTGAGAAGTTTGAATTTCATCTAATCGGTCATCATTTCCTGATTGAGACTGATATGATGAGTTTCCCCAGCATACTCAAATTAAAGCAGAAGCACCTTCCAAAGGCAAAGTTGCTTAGATGGGCAAATTGGTTTTCCAATTGGAGTTTTGATGTTGTTCACATAAAAGGAAAAACAAATGTCCTCCCAGATTTTCTGTAAAGGCTCAAAAAAGAAATCCACCAATTTTCAAAATCAAAACCACATTCCTTTGTTCCTGGTTGTTTTCCAATGATTTCCTATTTTCATCCAGGTAATCTTCCTGTCCCTCTCCAGTGTCATATTTTGGAGTTAACCCTTCTTTCCAAGTGTGTCCAAATGTGTCAAAACCTTCAACATCTCTGCATTTTCAAGAATGGTCTTAGTGAAGGTCCCATAGGAGGTTTACTTTTCCATCCTGTCTGCCCTTTCTCACCCAGTTTGAAATATATGACCGCAATGTCTTCTATTTCAAAAATGAAGCGTACCTCCTTTTATGAAGTTCCCTCATCTCTCCTTCATTAGGAAACTGCAAATTGAAATTTCAATGATATATATTGGGAAGAATGGGGTTAGAATATTCACTATCTTTTAGACCAGTATTACTTGACCGACAGAACTGAAGGCTATTCTGGAGAAGGTGGTTCGGATTCAGAAGAGACAATCAATTATTTAGAGTGACGACCATGTGTTCATGCCAGCTGTTTCTTTTGCGTGACATAAAGTATGAAGTGAAATAAAGTAAAAGTAAAAGTAGCAAGATATTTGTTACTTTACTTTTAATCATGTCCTTCTTTTAGGAAGTGGTGAAAGATGTATTGTCCATATGTAGTATGTGCTAAGGCGTAATGTAGTCCATATGTGCTTTCATAAAAGGCATGGTGATCTTTGGCTATAATAATGGTTGTAATAGTCAAAAGGGCCATGATGATTTATCCCATGTAATTGTATAGTCAGAATGTATCTAGAAACCTTCTAGGTCTCTCTTCACTCTATAAAAGGATGAGGCCTTCCCCATTGTATCCTTAGACTTTAGCAATATATCCCTTGTGTTCTCTCTCTATTGTTTTCTCTCTTTCTTGATCCTAACCTATTTTGTGTTTGTACCCACTTCGTGTCTGCCCAATTAGATGGTTCTGGAACTAGCCCTCCAGTTAAATATTTTGATCCTAGTGGCCTTCTAATTTTCTATTTCAAAAATTCAAAAACAAGAAATTGTTATTTTGATGCCTATGACTGTGATGACATGTTTAGAAGACAGTTTTCTAGAAGATGAGGAGTACTTTGAAGATCCATGTCCATTATGCTCTCCTTTACCTCCCACTCCTTGTAAATCCCCACCTCCTCCTCAACCTCCATCTAAAAATGACCCTTCAGCAGAACCCAGTGGGTGTTTTATGTTCACCCCATCTTCTCCTTAGACTGAAGCGAATTTTCCTCCCTTGGAGTTCCATAACTCTCAAGAAAGGATAACCCAACATCATAAAATTCCAGATTCTACTACCATTCTCCCTGATGGTAGCACCAAAACAGTGTCTGCAGCAGAAGCAACCATAAATTGGCAGTCAGCGAATTCTCTGGCTTAAAACAAAATTCTCCAGAACATTGCTCACTCTCAGCAAAATTTGGAGAATGCTGTCCATAAGAAGTTATCATCTTTGGAACTTCTTATCAGAGATTTACAGAAAAAGATTCAAATTGTTCACCAGGAACTTCTCCAGATGGCATATGCCAACCAGGCATTTTTTGCAGCTTTTTACCAAAAGGATGCTGAAATGAAGCATCTAAAGAATCAGCTTGAATCTCTCCAAGCTCAGCAGTATTCTTAGCAAAAAAGCCCATTTGACATGTTCGCATCTTCCTCCCAACAAAGTTTTTCTTGGTATCCTCAAATGTCTTAACCCTTGCTCATAAACCCTACCGCAGAATTAGGTGAGTCAAGCTCCAATATCTTTGGGAGCTCATCAGCTTTCATCCCTCCACCAAAAAGACATACACTGGGGAAGGCCTCCTCCTTTTATAGAGTGAAGAGAGGCCTGGAAGGTTTCCAGATACATCCTGACTGTACAATTACATGGGATACATCATCATGGCCTTTTTGACTATTACAACCATTATTATAGCCAAACATCTTCATGACTTTTATGAAAGCACATATGGACTACATTACGCCTTACCACATACTACATATGGATAATACATCTTTCACCACTTCCTAAAAGAAGGACATGACTTAAAGTAAAGTAACAATTATCTTCCTACTTTAACTTTTATTTTATTTCTCTTCATACTTTATGTCACACAAAAGAAATAGCTGGAATGAACACATGGTCGTCACTTTGAATAATTGATTGTCTCTTCTGAATCCGAACCACCTTCTCCAAAATAGCCTTCAGTTCTGTCGGTCAAGTAATACTGGTCTAAAAGATAGTGAATATTCTGACGCCATTCTTCCGGATATGTATCATTGAATTTCCAATTTGCAGTTTCATAATGAAGGTGAGATGAGGGAACTTCAGCTGGTGTCAATCCATTAAGTGAACAAAGTGTTTAAGTCATAATAAGATAATTTCCACGGTCGATCTGGATTCTTTGAGACTCTGGATATGCAGAGAGGAATATAGTGTGATATTCCTTTCGCCAAGTGATAGAACCTTCTGGATTAAGATGACACCTATTGTTGTGAGTTGTCCAAAAAGCAAATTGGAGATTCCCTCTTGCGCTATTAGAGATTCCCCTAATCTTTTGTTGCCAGAATGGTATATTTCCGAAGAGCAAGAGGAATTTCAAAAAGAAAATCTTCTAGAGGCTGGATCTGATTGAATGCCACATGTGCTAAATAAACCAATACTACTGATTTATTAAAACAGACACTTATGGTGTAAGCATCTACTAAATACCATAAAAAGAGGTAGGCTTCTTTTTTGAAATAGAAGACATTGCGATCATATTTTTTAAACTGGGTGAGAAAGGGGCAGATAGGATGGAAAGGTAAACCTCCTATGGGACCTTCATCAAGACCATACCTGAAAATGTGGAGGTGTTGAAGATTTTGACACATTTGGACACACCTGAAAAGAAAGGTTAACTCTAAAATATGACACTGGAGGGGGACAGGAAGATTAATGGGTGAAAACAGGAAATCATTGGAAAACAACCAGGAACAAAGGAACGTGGTTTTGATTTTGAAAACTGGTTGATTTCTTTTTTTAACCTTGATAGAAAATCTGGGAGGACATTTGTTTTTCCTTTTATGTGAACAGCATCAAAGCTCCACTTGGAAAACCAATTTGCCCATCTAACAACTATGCCTTTGGAAAGTGATTCTGTTTGAATTTGAGCATGCTGGGGAAACTTATCATATCAGTCTCAATCAGGAAATGATGACCGATTAGATGAAATTCAAACTTCTCAATACTCCTTTTAATTGCCAGAATCTCTTTGTAAGTAGATTGGTAATGAAGCTCTGCTGGAGAAAATGAACCACTCTTGTATCCACGGGTTTTGCGCTTTTGATCTATGTTTTCTTCCAAAAGAACTGCTTTCCAATATAGATCAGAGGCATCTGTTTGAAGTACTCTTCTCCCATCTGATGGTATGGTTAAGGGAGAAAGGGTTTTAGCTATGGTTTTGAGTTCTTTTACGGCTTTGGTGAAATGGGCTGACCAATGAGGAGGGTTTTTCTTTAGTAGGGTTGAGAGAGGAGTACGGTATTAAGCAAGGTTGGGGATGAAATTTGCCATATAGTTGACAATTCCAAGGAACTGTTGAACTTGTTTGACTGTGAGATTTTCATCTGGAAAATGATCAAGTTGAGAGGCTATATGAGGCTGGAGGGTATATTGACCTTTAGAGATATGCATCCCTAAAAAATCAATTTCTGGTTGGGCAAGAAGCATCTTTTTCTCGGAGAGCATGATACCATGGGTTTGAACTAAGGAATGGAAAGTTTGTAGTAAGATAGCATGAGACGAGTACTGAGGATAGAATGGGAGCAAATACCCGAATCATGGACTTTTGAAACAAGGATGGAGCTATTTTTAATCCAAAAGGCATGACTGACCACTGAAAGTGGTGATTTGGAATGCAAAAACTAGTTTTTGGGCAATCATCTAGATGGATGCCCAACTGCCAGAAACCTACTTTCAAGTCAAATTTTGAGAAAATTTGAGCTTTAGGCAAGTTTGCAAAAAGAACACTTTGCCGAGGAAGAGGGAATTTGTTATCCTGTAGAAAATGATTAAAAGGATGGTAATTGACAACCAGGCAAAGTTTTCCTCTTATCTGTTCTGTCCTTTTATTTACATAAAATGCTTCACATGCCCACTGAGAGATTGTGGGCTCGATCAAACCTTCTGACTGGAGTTGCTGGAGTTCTGAAGAGCAAGTTGGTAGTGTTCTGGGTTCATTCCATGATGGGTAGCTTTGGTGGGGTTGATGTCTTTATTTTTCTTAGAAGGAAGAGAAATGACGAAATTTGGGTTTTTCCATAGTGGGTTGGAGCATTTTGTGAGGAACTGGGAATGGGATTCAGCACAGAAAGTTTGAATTATAGCTTCTTTGATGAAGGAGAAAGTTTTTATGGAAAAGAGATTTGGTTGAGTGGTCCAGGGTAACAGGTAGTTTTTGTATTTCAAGCCCTTTTTGAGCCAGAAGACTTTGCTAAGATTTTGAAAAATATCAAAACCTAACAATAGATCTTTTCCTGGGAGGTCTGAACCATAGACTTGGTGTTTTATGGTGTATCAAGCGAAAAGTTGGATGGTAATAGGCTTACTGATCAGGGTGATGACAAAATTTTCTCCATTGGCTGTTGTAAAAGGTCTGAAACATGACTACCAGTAGGACCTAGGGAGAATTGCTGGGTTAAAGATGGAGGCTGTAGCACCATTATCAAAGAAGGCGATAACTGGTATGGGTTTCTCATATTTTCCAAGCAAAATTTTGACTTTGGCTAAAGGTTGAGCCAACATAATGTTTGAGAACCCAAATGTTTGGATTTCATAAGGGAATGAGTCAGAATCATCAGAAGAATCATCAAAGGTAAATGCCAGAACTACTTCAGCTGTTACTTAATCATCAATAGAAAATAGAGATTCGACATCAGCATTTTCAAGATCATCATCAATGAGAGCCAAAGAATTCACCATTTTGTCTCTTGTCACTTTATTTGGATACTGTTTGGCATTGTGCCCCTTCTTTCTGCATATGTAGCAGCGATCAGACTTTCGTTGCCTTCTGAACTTTTTCTTCTTGAAAAATTTCTATTTTTTCTGGCGTGAAAACTTGCCAGATTTAGAAAAGTTTGGGAACTTGCCAAGAGATTAGAACTTCCATTTTTAAAAGTGTTTGGATTTCCAATATGGAGGACGGCAAGTGCACTTCTTGTCTTTGCACTTTATAGATAAGTCTAGCAGATCACATGCTTTACCAAGAAGTTTTCCCTATTCTTCCAGAGTTCTGAGAAATTTCTGGTGATTGCACAGTTTTTCCAAGGCAATCAAAGAGTGCTGGTAAATACTACCAAGAGATGTTGCATTCAATGTCAGTCCCTTTGTTTGAAGTAACCTTGTTGTCTCATTTTCCAATGGTTCAGGAAGGGAATTGAGAAAAACTTGCTTGAGGTTGACATCATCCACGCCGTTGAGAAGATAAAATCTCTGAGACATACGGTCATAATGAATCTCTAAATCTTTCCTTTTGAATGAACAACACTTCATGCTGAGATATTCTTCTCGAACAAACTCATTTGTGTTGTTGTGATCTCCAAGAAACACAGTATGCAAGACTGAAATGAATTGATCAAGGGTTGACAGTTGTTTAAGCTGTAGCTGTCTGTATTCACCAAGAGGCATGCACCATTGACGAAGATGACCAAAGAATTTTGTTGTACATTTAGCGATAACGATACTCAATGTAGCATTTGGGAAGAGCATATCAGCAGTGCACCAAACATGAATCTCATATAGTTTATCCAACCATTTTGATGGGGGAATATTATCAAAGGAGAAACCTTGGATATGGATATTGGAATGTGAGAAGGAATCAAAGGTTGAAAATTTCTGAAAGTGTGTCAAACTCAAGACCTTCTTCAATAATAATAGGATCTTCAACATGTTCCTCTGGAGGCTCTGGGTTCATCATGAAAACATGAGGAATTGGCATAGAGTCAGTGGTTTTAGTATCCGAATCAAACTCAATGGTTGGTTCAAGAGATGGGGTTTCAAGTATAAAGGCTGGAGTATGTAGGAAAGTGGAGATTGGGTTTTTGAAAGGATTAGAAGTTGGCTGGACCATTAACTGGGGTGACTTTGGATTAGGATCAGATGGTTTAGAGGAAATGGAGGTAGTTGGAGTAGAGGTAGATGGTAGAGACGGAACTGTTGGAGGTTGGATAGGTTTTATCTGGGGCTTTGGAAAAGAAAGTTTTGGTGGAGATGGTCTTTTTGATGGAGGAAGGAAAGCTGATAAGCTCCCAAAGATATTGGACCTTGACTCGCCAAATTCTACGGTAGGGTTTGGGCAAGGGTTGAGACATTTGAGGATACCCAGAAAAACTTTGTTTGGAGGAAGATGCAAAGATGTCACATGGATTTTTTTGCTGAGCATACTGCTGAGCTTGGAGAGATTGAAGCTGATTCTTTAGATGCTTCATTTTAGCATCCTTTTGGTAAAAAACTACTGAAAATGCCTGGTTGGCATATGCCATCTGGAGAAGTTCCTGGTGAACAATTTGAATCTTTTGCTATAAATTTCTGATAAGATGTTCCAAAGATGATAATTCTTATGGACGACATTCTCCAAATTTTGCTGAGAATGAGAAATTTTCTGGAGAATTTTGTTTTGAGCTAGAGAATTAGCCGACTGCCAATTTATGGCTATTTCTGCTGCAGACACTGCTTTGGTGCTACCACTAGGGAGAATGGTAGTAGAATCTAGAATTTTGTGACGGTGGGTTGTCCTTTCTTGAGAGTTATAGAACTCCAAGGGAGGAAAATCCGCTTCAATCCAAGGAGAAGATGGGGTGAACATAAAACACCCACTGGGTTGTGCTGAAGGGTCATTTTTAGATGGAGGTTGAGGAGGAGATGGGGATTTACAAGGAGTGGGAGGTAAAAGAGAGCATAGTGGACATGGATCTTCAAAGTCCCCCTCATCTTCTAGAAGACTGTTTTCTAGACACTCATCACAGTCACAAGCATCAAAATAACAATGTCCAGTTTTTGGATTTTTGAAATAGAAAATTGGAAGGCCACTGGGATCAAAATATTTAATTGGAGAGCTAGTTTTAGAACCATCTACAAACGTATCAATCCTTGAGGGAAAAATGACGGGATGGGTGGAAGAAGAGGCAGATGCTTCTTTTGGAAAAGAGATCTCCACTGTACCATTAGGTTTTGTGATGAAATGTAGATTTGAGGATTAAACGGGTATGGGCTTTTGTTGGTTCTTCTCATAAGCTGTAACCCAAGATTTTGGGAGAAGCTTGAGAAGTTCAGATCGAGAAATCTGACATGGAACATGGACACAGGAAACTTGATGAGGTGCATTGACAGTTAGAAAAAGGGCTTCATCTGTGGAGAAAGGTAATGACATGTCTAAGGCATGGTTTTGAAGGTGATTGGCCATCTGGTAAGGGTTGCTGCATATGTGGTGGAAATTTGGGAAGCACCACCAATCTGAACTTGCACCTCTAGAGCTGTTAGTAACTGAGGATTTGCTAATGGCATGTTGAAGTTGGGATAAAAGATAAAGATTACAGTTCCAGCATTTAGAGTGGTTTGAACTGTAGCAATACACTCATGTTGGTACTGTATAAACCTGGTATCTACCAGAGCAAGTCTGGAAGTAATAGGTAAGTCTTTTCTGCCATAGAAAGTGATAGCCAATCTGATTGCTCCAAAGTGAAAATGAGTAAATCCTTGTTGTTGCCAAATGCGAGGCAAATCAACTGGGATTTCCAAGGGTAAAAGTTGTTCAACTTATGTAGCACATTGATCAAACTTGGAAGCTTGGATATACTCTTTTACAGAAATTGGTCGTTTTATGGAGAAGAGTTGGGTAACGGTCATTTTTACAGAGATTTAGGGTCTAACAAATGCATTATATGGATTTAGGAAAGGGAGATCAGTAAAGGGAACCTTACTATCATCAGGAAGATATTCAAATTCGTACAAGTACTCAAGATTAGAAGAAGAAGCAGAGGAATTTCTGCTGGTGGACGATCGTGAAGGAACAAGAGATGAGGTAACAGAGGAGTAGGTGAAAAACAAATGATTCATTTTTGGTAGGTAAAAATCTGGGTTCTTCGTTTCCTCATACAACAAATCTTTTCTTTGCAATGTGAGATCTTTAACTAATTTTGATCAATGAAATTTTGTATAATAGGGTAGATAAACCGAGACACACTTCTTACACAAAAGCTAAAGTCTCAAGGTACTTTTAACCTACTGATACATAATCTTATAATCAAAATAGTTAATGAAGTTTCTGATGTGGATGATTCTTAGAAGGCAACCACAGAGCATGCACTTCAATTATTCTTTTTTAGAAAAGATTTGAAGTAGTATTAGAAAAGAAGTTCTCAGAAGGAGTTTAAGCAAGAATAGATAACATGGCTCTGATACCAAATTGGGCAGACATGAAGTGGGTACAAACACAAAGTAGGTTAGGATAAAGAGAGAGAGAAAACAATAGAGAGAGATCACAAGAGATATATTGCTTAAGTCTGATGATACATTGGGGAAGGCCTCCTCCTTTATAGAGTAAAGAGAGGCCTGGAAGGTTTCCAGATACATCCTGACTATACAATTACATGGGATACATCATCATGGCCCTTTTGACTATTACAACCATTATTAGCCAAACATCATCATGACTTTTATGAAAGCACATATGGACTACATTACGCCTTACCACATACTACAAATGGACAATACATCTTTAGGAAGAATGGCGTCAGAATATTCGCCATCTTTTGGACCAGTATTACTTGACCGACAGAACTGAAGGCTATTTTGGAGAAGGTGGTTCGGTTCAGAAGATACAATCAATTATTCAGAGTGACGACCATGTGTTCATGCCAGCTGTTTCTTTTGTGTGACATAAAGTATGAAGTGAAATAAAGTAAAAGTAAAAGAGCAAGATAATTGTTAATTTACTTTTAGTCATGTCCTTCTTTTAGGAAGTGGTAAAAGATGTATTGTCCATATGTAATATGTGGTAAAGCGTAATATAGTCCATATGTATCAGCTTTCCTTCCTCCACCAAAAAGACCATCTCCACCAAAACTTTCTTTTCCAAAGCCCTAGATAAAAGCTATCCAACCTCCAACAGTTCCGTCTATACCATCTACCTCTACCTCTACTCCAACTACCTCCATTTCATCTAAACCATCTGATCCCAATCCAAAGTCACCCCAGTTAATGGTCCAGCCAACTTCTAGTCCTTCTAAAAATCCAATCTCCACTATCCTACATACTCTAGCCACTATATCTGAAACCCCATCTCCTGAACCAACCGTTGAGTCTGATTCGGATACTAAAACCACTGACTTTATGCCAATTCCTCATGTTTTCATGGCCCTTTTGACTATTACAACTATTATTATAGCCAAACATCATCATGACTTTTATGAAAGCACACATGGACTACATTACACCTCACCATATACTACAAATGGACAATACATCTTTAGGAAGAATGGCGTCAGAATATTCGCTATCTTTTGGACCAGTATTACTTGACCGACAGAACTGATGGCTATTTTGGAGAAGGTGGTTCGGATTCAGAAGAGACAATCAATTATTCAAAGTGACGACCATGTGTTCATTCCAGCTGTTTCTTTTGTGTGACATAAAGTATGAAGTGAAATAAAGTAAAAGTAAAAGTTGCAAGATAATTGTTAATTTACTTTTAGTCATGTTCTTCTCTTAGGAAGTGGTGAAAGATGTATTGTCCATATGTAGTATGTGGTAAAGCGTAATACAGTCCATATGTATCAGCTTTCCTTCCTCCACCAAAACTTTTTTTTCCAAAGCCCCAGATAAAACCTATCCAACCTCCAACAGTTCCGTCTCTACCTCTACTCCAACTACCTCCACTTCATCTAAACCATCTGATCCCAATCCAAAGTCACCCCAGTTAATGGTCCAGTCAACTTCTAGTCCTTCCAAAAATTCAATCTCCACTTTCCTACATACTCTAGCCACTATATCTGAAACCCGATCTCTTGAATCAACCATTGAGTCTGATTCGGATACTAAAACCACTGATTTTATGCCAATTCCTCATGTTTTCATGGCCCTTTTGACTATTACAACCATTATTATAACCAAACATCATCATGACTTTTATGAAAGCACATATGGACTACATTACGCCTTACCACATGCTACGGGTAAACCAAGTTTCAGAGTATCGCAGGCCCCGGGTGGGTTTTGTTAATTACTCCCTCCGTCCCTAAATAAGTGTCCGGCGCGCAAAACTAGGCATTACAAAAGATGCATGTTTTTAATTAAGAAATTTAATTTTTTTTCACAATCTAATAGAACACGTTGCTATCTATTGATTTGTGAAAAAAATTTAATTTTTTTAACAAAACAAATGCATTTTTTTGAAGGCCTAGGTTTGCGCGCCAGACACTTATTTAGGGACGGAGGGAGTAACATGGATGGGGCGTGGGGGAGCAAGAGGTATCAAGGAGGGGTTGGACAGGTTGTTCGCGATGGATATGGCCAGTTTTTGGCTTCTGACATGTGCAGCATTGCAGCAGTTCTCCTGTTGCTGAACTTGTTGCTTTACGGTGTGGACCGCAGCTTGATATTCGGTTGGGATTTGCATTTGTTATGGTGGAAGGTGACTCTCAACTCATTGCCAATATGCTTAATAGAAAGTGGGTGGTGTTATTCGCAGCTACGTATTTTCTCCCATAGCCCGCTATATTTCGGTAGGTAATTGTTGAAAATCATAAATAACATTTCGGTAAATAGATGTTGAAAATAAAATTATATTTCGGCAACTGCATGTCGAAAATATGTTCAACCTTCGGTATGCAACTGCTAATACATACATTTCGGTAAATAGCTGTTGAAAAAAAGATTATATTTCGGTAATTAGGTGCTGAAAATGTATCTCAATTTCGGTAACTAACTGTCAAGTATAGTTGAAAATTTTTAGCGGGTATAAGAGAAAATACGTAGCTGCGAATAACACCACCCTAGAAAGATCGAGCAGATGCATGAGGTGGTTGTCATTCTTGGGGACATTCAGGCTTTGCAATGCAACTTTCAGACTTGTTGCTTTGATTTTGGAGAAATATTCACTGGTCTTGGGGCAACACGTGATAGCAATGCTCCAAATCCACCAAATAATTTTTCTTCACGTTGTGATGAGAAGTGTTAAAAGACCCAGCTCATTTCCAATTTTTCTTGACGTCCACCAAATAATTTTTCTTGGCTTATTGCCTGTTTTCAAGAAAAAACAAGAACGTCAAAAAAATCACACCAGCAACCCCCCTCTCTCTCTCTCTCTCAACATATATACTATTCTCCTAGAAAATAAATAATACTCCCTCCGTCCCTTTTTAAGTGTCCCGCAACTCCAACTTATTAAAAAGACATCATCATTATATCTTTCACATCATCTTTTTCCTCAACTTTCCCTACTTACCCATCATCATTACACTTTTACTCACTAACTTTTCAAAATGGAATCTACTTTTAGGGACAAAATAAACAATACACCAACTTTTATCCATTAACTTTACAAAATGGACACTTATTAAGGGACAGCCCAAAATGGAATACTGGACACTAAATAAGGGACGGAGGGAGTACATCGAAAACCCAAACATCAAAACGCAAAACTAAGAGCATCCACAGGGGAATAATCAAAAGTAGATAATCAAAAGTTGCCACATCATTTTTTGGTTATCCATTTAAAGGGTTGCTAAGATTAGCAATGTAGAAGTCCACAATGGTACAATCAAAACTTGCCACATCACATTTTCAACTTATAAAAATCTAAAAATTGTGACACAGAAATAATTTTTTTTAAACATAGTTTTCAAACTAATAAAAACAGGTTATTAGAAGAAAAAAAATTTTGAAAAGTTTGATTTAAAAAAACAGTTTCCGGGATATTTTTTTAAAAAAACAGTTTTTGAATAAAAAAAGTTTTTGAAAAAAAAAGTTATTTTCAAAAGAATAGTTTTGAAAAAAAAAACAATTTTTGGGAAAAAATAAGAACTGTTTTGAAAAGTATTTTTTTTAGAAACATGTTGAAAATGGAAGAGATAGAAGGTTTTTGTGTAATGATGATGTGTTTGATTGAGAAAATGTGAGGACAACTAAATTTGATTATTTGCAAAAGATTGCTAGTTTAGATTATTCAAAGGCCAAAATTTGATGAGTTGCTAAGAGGTTGTTAAGTTTGGTTATTCCAATGGGAACTCTTTTTTGAGCAAATATTGCTAATTTTAACAATCTTTTAGTTTTGATTATACCAATGTGGATGCTCTAATAGTATGAAAACTATACAAGAGGGAGATATCGACAAACTCATAGTGGCACACGAGTGTCCGTGGGTACATGCACGAGTGCAATAACTGTTCAAACCAATTGGATGCACAATTTTTATAAGCGGATGTTCAAGTCAGCTTGCGAACACCTCGACTAATTCTAAAGCCCTAAAGTTAATGATCGGACAAGGTAACCTCTAGTGGCCCTGAAGTTTAGAATGTTTGAGCTTCATAAAATTCGAATTTTTGAACATGCGACCGCTTAGGAAACACACCCTTCAAGTTTTTTTTTTCATGCCCACCAATGAAACTCCTGGGGTTCAGAACCCAGCAGGTTCATCAAACAGATCTAATTCTTTCATTCCAGTAAGTAAGATGGATCTTGAACTAAGAAATAGACCCTAGAAGCTAAAAGGGCATCCTGAGCAATTGAAATAATCAAATTCATTGATATTCCTGGTATAGTAGATGCTATTACACATACAATCATACTCAATTCGATGGAATTCGTTGATCTTAAAGGAGATCTTCGATAATTTCGCATGTAAGGCGTTATTTCTTGGTTTGATCCAATCATTAATAACTTGATTATTTTTAGATAATAGTAGATAGAAAGAACGCTTGTAAGAAATCTTATTAAAACCAAGAAATATAGACCGCCATTCACACCAGAATAAATAAAGTTTTTCGAAAACCCTGCTAGTGGAGGAAGACCCCCTAGGGATAAGAGACATAGGGCTAAAGAGAGAGTCAAAAAAGGATCTTTCGTGTATACTCAAAAATTGATAACCACTGATATTGTCAAACCCATCACTAATTTTTTGGTATTCTCACTAATAACCACAATGTCCACCGGTGTTGACAGACTCAATCAATACCCCAATTTGGTATAACATCCTTCTCATCGATTCGAATTCCCTAAAACAAATCACAACACCCAACACCACCAAGCGTGCCCAGCAATTACCGAAACCCGTTAACCATCCGCGGCAACAGATCTCCAGGCTAGATAAGATTTTTAGCAAAATCAACTGTTTCAAGCAAAAATGTGAATAACTGGACACCGTATAGTTGTAGTGTGTTTATGATCCCATGAAATGACTTGGGGATCCCGGAAAGTTATCGACGGTGGCCGTGGAGGAGATGCCGCTAGTTGAGGTTGAGAGAGAGAGAGAGAGAGAGAGAGAGACCCTTTACAAAGCAGGTAAGATAGAAAAGGGTTGTAAGTATTTGTAGTTCTTCAAATGCAAGGCAATAATTGCCATAAACTTAGAGACACATTCAAGGGAAAACATGACAAAAACAAGCTAGTGCACTGATGCGGCTGTCTTCAAACTCCGAGAGAACATCCAAGCTCTCGAACGGCAATTCTTCGATAGAAGCATAAGTTTGGTGGGCAAATACACGATTCGAACGCAAGTACCATTCTTCCTCGGGAGGCTGTACATAGTCCTCGAGGTTTCCTCCCGGGACAACACCTTGGTTGCTTTGCCTTGATTTTTTCCATGCTCTTAGACGTTCCATGTTTTCCATGAACACTTCTTTCATTTCTCTCTTATCCTCCAAAGTTTCGTCTTCTAATGCTCTGACACGATGACCGTAATGACACATTTTGTTGATGAGATAGTGCAGAATAAAGTTGCCCCTAGAGCCACGTTCACTGAAACAATCGACGTAATCATTCAAATGCAAATGCATCAGAGTGGCCTCATGGGCGCTGCATTGACACAAGAAATTCCTCACAAGTTCCGGGTGAAGCAAGGTTTGGCTCGAATTTTTGGTACTGCATGCTTGGTCAGGGGCAAAATGGGCCATAAAATTGGCCGCTTGGGCATCATCTCGTGGCGTTTTGCGAAGACATTCTGTTAATATTACCCTTCGACTACCAGAAGAAGTATGCCCTACTTTCATTACGGTGGCCAACAACTGAGAAGAGCTCATGAGTATTACCTAAAGAAGAAAGAAAACAAGCAGCTAAGGCAAGGACATTTAAAGGGTAGTAGTAGTAGTATAATCAAGGATCACAATTTCATTTCTGTGTGTTGGTTCAGCAAGCATTGACACTGAAACATGTTCAAAAATATTTCCAACACATTTCAAAAGAGAGAAGGAAATTGAAAATACCATGAATGTTTTAGAAACATGAACCTATCTAAACGAACATATCGAGATCTATAGAGTGATTCACTACTAATTCACCCAAAAAGAAGTATAGAAGAAATAAAGTACACCTTATTAATCGAAAATGTCAAATAGAATTCAACTTTATGTTGACACAACTTTTGTTTTGGAATGTTTCTTTGTTTTCTTTAAGTGTATCAATGATATAAACCATTGGAAACACTGGAATTTCATTTCCCACAACTGTTTCGTATCAGTTCTTGGGAAACAAAAACTATTCAGTCACTAGATGAAAAAAAAAAAAATTGAAAGTTTGTTTCTTGAATAGAATGTCTTTTGTTGCTTAAATGATAGGAAGAATGTTGATAAAGTGAAAAAAGGGGTATGACACAAGTTGACAACCCCAGTACGACCTGTATCACACTATTTATTACATTGGCTTTTATTATGTACAACTATTTAACCTGTTAATGAGAATGAACCCATATCCTCATTTACATCCATAATGGGAATATTGATGAGAAAAATTCATCCACAAAAGTAGAAAGCTGAGAAACACCATGCAACTATTTACAGAGGTCTTAATCTTTGAGTAGCTTTATACACCAAACCAACGTGCCTTCTGATAATGGACATGAAAGCAACCAATTCAAACGTGTCAACCTTGACAAATACGGGTTACCCAGGTTGACAGTAATCCGACCTGTTTACTTTGTTTTATCGAGCTACGACACTTCCAAGTTCATTTCGGGAACTAGCGCCCACCTTACTACTTGTCCAGTTTGTGTCCTGTTATTGTGTCATGTCAAAAATATTCTCCCTTCAATTTAACTATGTGGAAAATCATGTCATCTCTATTGAAAAGACAATCATTTTAGAGAACGTCAACACCATTGCCAAATAAGAATAGAGTGACAACAATTAATATCAAACAGAAGATAAGCTGACGCACAAAATCATTACCTTTGCTAGCAAATACTGAGCAGCTGCATTGCCAACTTGAGCACATCTGTGTAACAATCCATTAGTCTGTTGGAATAACACACCACGATTATAAACACTAACACCTTGGAAACATACAGCTTTCAGGACATCAGCGTCATCAGCAACCTTCGAAAACACTGAACAACTGAATGGATAACAATGAAGATGACAGTTACGCATAAACTTCGGAAGTAAGAGTAAAGAAAGGTTGTTACCAACATAGAGGCCAATAAAAGTCAACATTTTTAATGTAATACTCAGCCAAATGAACCAAACAAAACCGACTGTTAACTTCACTTTAAGTTCCGAGAAGATTTTGAAACAACATTTTTTATTATGGTAAATGCTAAGCACTGGCCAATAGGTGGTCGGGCAACTTCAGTATATCTCTAATAATTTGTTGAAAATAGAAAAAATTGTAATAAAATACGCTAGAAGTTTAGTGGAACATGTGAAATGTATGTTCGGCATTATTAGTCCTCAAGGTTTAACCAATGCCATTTGGGCAGCGGTTAGCAAGACCCTTAATTAGGTACATAAAACCACCACTTGAGGGATTCCATGGTACATCTAAACCACAACATGACTGCAGTGGCTTTGACAATTGTGTCTCATGAGATAGAACAATTCTCTTTGGAATATTTCATACGAGATCAATCCTCAGCAAAGCCAACTCAGGGCTGGTTGTCACATAATTAGCCAAAAGGTAATTAATTTAAGAGCACAAAACAGAACAGAAGAAAAGAAGATGAAAGATTTTGAGACTGATTTCGTATGGTTCATGTTAAAGCATCCAACTCAAAACGAATTGGCAATGAGTAGAGAGGCCATCTAGGCTCATTTACTAGTTTTGGAAGAGATATTAATCGCTGTGGGACAAACTCTGACAGTTCATAGCAATCTAAGTTGACAATTAATTCACACAGGAGTCTTACACAGATATTGCTCTCGCAAGATTTGTTGCCCCGTCAGAGGATTTCACCATCAAAATCATGATACACTTCAAAAGATCAACATGTAGATCTGTGATCATCCTTTGTATTGCTTACACAGTTCAAACTGCCAGTAATATATGATTATCAAAGGCAAAGAAAATCAGTGTAAAGAACCCCAACATGGTCGATAAGTTGCAATTGAAAGCAATTATCATAAATCGAATCATCTAGATAAGGGGTAGATCTACTGTGCCCTCCAAAGCAATTTATATAGTCACCAACAAAAACACATTGCCAAGAGACCACATTGATACTCAAGGAAGAGACTACTAATCCATTTTAACCAAATGGATTAAAGTTTCAGAGCGACCAAATTTGAAATACACGGAAATAAAGCAACATACCCTTCAAGGACCTTGCATTCGCTACACAAAAGAAATAATCTGAAATTTGCACTCATGGTTCAAGGGTTGTGCTTAACACTGTGGCCTTTTGAGTGCTGAAAAAAGCTACTCATAAGTAGGATCTGGATGCAGGTCAATAAGAAAGCAAAAACAAAGAAGAGAGAACGAGGAGAACAATAATAGTCTGCTATTGAGTATCGGGATTCCTCGATTTTTCACACAAGCAGTCTGGAAAAGTTTCCTATTTCCCCTCCCTACAAGCAACCCTCTTTTACTATGCCCGCAAAGTGCATAGGCCAACTTTCCTATCTCCTCCTAACTCATGTGATCCTGTGGTTGTACCTATCTATTTCCTGCAGTTGGATGACCAAGCAAGTGAACAATGAACAATAAAACAATCTCCATACCACGGCCCTACATATCCCTCGTTTTTGGTGGTGACATTGCAAAACAGGAACCAGTCAGACCTTTCACTTGAGGCAAATAGAATCTTGTAGCTTGTACAAACAATGGGCCTGTGTTAGTATTAAAAAACTCAACCTCTGATGGAATTGTAACATAAAACTAAAGCCAAAATCAATCAACTAGCCAACAACAAATAGTAATGCACATAACTTCCATGGTGATGCGCAAGGAAAATCTCAGTCAAACTTTTGTACTTGGTATCTCACCTAACTACCCACTAATTGACAAAGTAAGAAGCTAAAGTAGGAGTTCCAAGAAATGCAAAAAAAAATTAGCCAACAAAGAATCCTACAATAACTTGTTAGATTTTCTACGCAATTTCTCTTGCAAATCTTAATTGCCAAATCCTTCAAATACCTAAATCTAAATCACCCAAGAATAATAACATATGAGCAGTATAATATAGTTTTGCGAAAGGAAACACTTAATAAACGAAAATAAGAAAAGGTATATCCGCTGATGGGAGGCATTCAACTAGATCAGGGATGACAACAGCTCAGGGATGGGACAAGGCTTCCCCATCCAGACCCAACTCCATCTGATATCCCAGCCTTGCCTTGTCCACAAAGTGGTGCCTCCCTACTTAAGAAGCCCCGCCTAACTTATCCCCATACTGGCTCGCCTCCAGCTTGAATTGAGATAAGAAATCGAGATGTCCGAGCTTTTCCCTCAGAGGACAAATGAGATCGAGAGAGATGGCAATAATGAGATTTCCCTAACATATGCGCATAACTATGAAATTTATTGAAAAGAAGCAAACATGCCTGGATTTGGAGAAGATAGCGTCAACAATGGAGCCAAGAGGGGAGGCGGCGGAGAGGGGAGGAACTGTGTGTAGAAACTACCCTAACACCTGAGCTTATATAATTGGGAATTGGGATCCTTTTGGAAATATCACTAAAGTTAATAGTGTTTATGTAATATAGCTTAATCAAGGCCCAACCCAAATCATGTTCTCATCCTCTACCCTCGGAAACAAAACGCCTCATGACAGTTTGGAACTAGATCACAAGGCTTAAATTTCAATTTCTAATTTCTTTCTCAACCTTAACAACGATGCCACCGCAACCCTTGCCCAGCTACCATGCCAATACCATATGATACCTTTGTAGGAATAGAGAGAAGGAAACCATAAAAAAAAAAATTAAAAAAAAAAGGAGAGAGAGAGAGAGAGAGGAATCACACATGCAAAGCCATATTATTTACATATACACGACAAATGCAATACTGATATTACAAGCTGAAATAGGAACACTGATATTTAGGCTAAAATGGCAAATCAATTCCCATCAATCAATGCTTGTAGACACTGAAGTTCTAAAACACGGTAGAGCAATTCATAAGTAAATTAACCTAAATGCCAATTTGCATCTCTACCTAACTCGATAAAGCAATGCTTATTGACAATGAAATAATGTACCAATGTAGAACACTTCTATTGTCCATCAATAAATGCTTATAATAAATGAAAAGATAGCGGTTGTGTTTGGTTGGGAGTTTAGTTTAGTTTAGTTTTGGTAGTAGGTGGAGAGAGAAATAGAGTAATGATTGAAAATAGGGGTAATGATTGGAGAGAGATAGAGAGAGAAATGAAATTAATAATTGAAAATATAGGGTAATGATTGGAGAAATATATAGAGTAATGATTGGAAACAAAACTAAAACTAAAACTAATTTAAGAAACGAACAAAGCCGCGATAGTACAATGTATTGCTTTATGGAAGGAAACTAGCCCAAATGCACGTGCAAAGCACACGCTGTCAACAATCTATTGCATGTGAAAAGCACTCACTACCCATATTATGATGCATGTGATGAAGCTAGAATTCACCCGTTCAACCAGACTAGAGATGACAGAAAGTCAGGTATGGAACTAGGATACTCTCTCCGGCCCTGCTCCATTTAAGGATCCAACCCTGCCTTGTCCACAAAGCGGTGCCACTGCCTCCCAACTCGCAGAAACCTGCCTCGCCTAATCCCATTCAAGCTCAACCTCATCTTGTCAAAGAGATAACATAAAAAGACATCATTGCTTTTACCTCTAAAGGAAAAGCGACATGCAAAAAGAGTAATGTATTTAGACATGTATTTACATATATATAACAATATGTATATTGATCATTTACATATATGCATGAGAGAGAGAGAGAGAGAGAGAGAGGCAATAATGAGATTAAATTACAATAAATGCATGTCTATGAAATCAATTTCAAAGAGACACACATACTTGAATAAGGAAATGGTGTTTGCAGGGGAGCCTATTTTTGAGGCAGCGCAAATGGGAGGAGTTTTGTATCTAGAACCTAATGCCTAAACGAGTTTAACAAACTTAGGTAACTATTGGAACTATGAATGGGATTCCACGGTAGTCAAATTATAAAGCTCAATTAAGGCCACAAACCCAAATTTGGTTTTCATTTTCTGCCTCGAATCACATCCAATGTCATTAACCAAAGTCGTCATATGAGCTTTTTAACTAGGTTATGAAGCACCGACAATCCTAGAAGTCGTCATATCCATGCCAGACGCGTGGGACACAACAAAACATGTATGGGGCATGCCATGTGCGTGTCCATTAAATTGAAATATTTTCTTCTTGAGGGGGGACATGGCAGGGATACGGGAGGACACGGCGGGGACACAGATGGGAACATGGCAGGGTTGAATATGCAATTTTTTAAATTTGTTGGGGGTAAATGTGTATTGCTTCAAGTATTGCTACTTTTGCCGATCAAAAAAAAAAAAATGTGTATTGCTTCAAGTATTTTGCGTTACAAGTGCAATATGTTGTCATGTCCCCGGCTATATCCATGTCCCTATTGTTTTAGAAATCATGTGTCCCTCTCTGTACAGTGCTACATAGGAACCAGGTCACACGAGTTAATTTCCATTTCTAATCTCGACCTCAACCGCAATAAGAATGCAAATCTAGAAGAGAGACCAATAAGAGAAAAAAAATAGTCTCTCAAAATCCCCTGATCCTCACACAAGCAGGCACAGAAGGAGGAGCAGGAAGGGCCCTGGTCCTTGCCATCATGAAACAGTGTGGAAAAGCTTCATATTTCCCCTCTTACAAGCAAGGTTCAGATTGTAGCAATCACATTCCTTAATACTTTTGTTCAATTTCATGGTAAGATGGTGTTTGGGAGGTGCTATAGAGCATTTCCCGTATAACATCAGAATTCCAGGCATAGTTCCATGGTTGCTCAGTAAATGACCAACTAAACATAGCAGATATATCCTTATCCTTACCTTTTCTTTTTGAACAATCCACAAAACTTCATTCATAGAAAATATTTTAGTGGCCAACATAGGTGCTTCACATATCAAGCAGAGCTCATACACGCTAGTTCACAACTATCTTGTATTTCTTGGGTTTCTAATCAATGATGAGAATAGAGACAGAAAGGAAGGGGGGTCTGGAAGTTGCGGGAGAGGGTAGAAGGGCCTGCAGCAGTGAAGGGGAGAAGGTGAAATAGCGGCTTTAGAAGGGGAGGAGGGAGGAGAAGGCAACAGTCGAAATTTGGGCAAATGGGCATGTGCCCAAATTTTTGACTGGTTTGTCATTAAGTTCCATGCCCCTACCCAAAAGACCTTTCAAGAAATATAAATTTAACTGACACAACCAAAATTTCTGAAATCACATACTTTTCTTGAAGGTACTCGTAGGCTTACGAATCTCCTTGACCAAAAATCATTCATGTGGCATGTCCTATGAAGACTGTGAGCAATCACTAGGTACTGTAGACTATCAATGACATTGAGGAACCTTCTTATTCTATGTTCCCACCCTATGTTAAAACAGACTCAGGTACGGTTGTCAGTTGCGGTCAGATTCATCCACTTCTCAATTCAAGGGCACGGGGAACCTAATAGTATTCTCCTTTCTCAGTACTTTTTCTTCATTTTCTAGGTAAAAATTGCGTACAAGAGGTGCTATAGAGAATTTCACGTAGAACATGAGAGTTTCAGGCAGTTCTGTGATAAACTCAAAATACAACAGTGCATGCTTGATAGATGACCAACTAACACATCCCTATCCTTACCTAAGTGCCCAACATGGTGTTTTATATTATTAGGCGGAGCCCACGTATGTTAGTCCGCGACTACCTTGTATTTGTTTGGTTTCTAATCAATGACGAGGATAGTGAGAGGAGAGAAGTGGCTCTGGCAGTTACAAGAGAGGGGGAGGGGCCTGCATAAGTGAAAGGGAGAAGGTGAAGTAGTGGCTTTAGAAAAGGGGAGGGTGGAGCAGGAGGCGGCGGCGTGGAGACGGACCAGCAATGGGCAAAAGGGCAGGTTCACAAATTTTTCACTGTTTTGTCATTAAGTTCCTAACCTTCAAGAAATGTAAATATATTTTTAACTGCCAAAACCAAAATTTCTAAGATCACATACGTTTCTTGAATGAATGTTGAAAACAGTATACTATACAAACTTCCTTGACCAAAATCGTTCATGTGGTATGTCCAATAAAGATTGTGAGCAATCACTCTGTACTGCAGACTTTCAACTACATTGAGGAAGCTAAACAATAGACTATACATACATGAGGGCCGAGGCAAACTAGATCAACATAATCATTTCTTGTGCACCAACATGAACGACAACTGCTAATTAGAAAAACAAATAAAGGGGCTACATGCAAATTGTTCAAAGGGAGAGACATTTAAATAGAAGAGACAAACTCTCAAATAAAATTTGCTTACTCGTAAGGATCCAAATATTGCAGTGAAGGACCTACCATAGGCAAGCCATGGGTGATGGGTTTAGATGGTTGGGGTTTAGCAGTTGGTTTGGAGCTCACTCATTGACAAGGCATTGCAGTTTTTGTTCAGGTTTCCACTTTTTGGCACTTAAGAAAAACCTACAATTTTTGTTTTTAGTAATTTTCTTTCCTTTGGATAGAAGATGGGATTTTAGTAAAGAATTAGGGTGTGCAAAGTTATGGAATAAACAAAAGGAACTGAAAGGGAAATGATCATAATGTTTCTATGTTTTGTTCTTGATTTGAGAAGAAAAGAAAAATAGTTCAGGAAAACCAATTTCTCGATACACTTCTCTTTACTCTTCCTCGTTTTCTTTCTCCTTTCTCTTTTGGTTTACCATTTTATTTCCATTTCTCTGTCTACAAGAAAGCAAGTGTTCTATCGGCACACAAACAAAAAAACAAACACAGAACTAAAACCCTGTTGACTACGAGGATACAAAAAATTAAGCACGTAATCAGGAGCTCCAAATCTCTCAAAACAGTTAAGACAGAAAATTCGGTCTTCAAACCTGTTCTACTTATTCAAAAGCAAGCCAAGTATTGCCACATATTCAGACAAATTCAAGGGAAAACATTATCAAAACAAGCTAGTGTATTGTTGTGGCATTCTTCAAACTGTGAGGCTACAACTCCATTGTCCTCATCGAAATGTTCTATGCAGGAAAAGAGATCTGATGGTTCCTCATATTTATGCAAGTAAAATCCTCTGTCCGCTGGCCGGTTAAAAGCAACAGGCTCCCTACCCGCAGAATACCTCCCTTGCCTTGCCTTGATCACTCGTACACACGTTTGATTTCAACTTGCAAGATTGTTTTTGTAGAGTTCCAAGTCACATCTGTGGTAACTCTCACACAATTCCCTTCACACATTCGATCAATCAAATGGAGGAGATGCGAACCCCTGGAGTCAGGTTTGACGAAATAGTCAATATAAGACTGCAAATGAAAATGCATCTGGGCCAAGTCATGGGCGCTACAATGGCACAAGAACTTCCTCACAAGATGAGAGTGGACCAAGGTTTGGGACGAAACTGTTGTACTACATCCTTGGTCAGGGGCAAAATGGGACATAAAGGAAGCCACTAAAGCATCATCCATTGGAATTTTGCCACAACATAACTTTCTTATCGGGCTACAATCTCTAGACAAAATTACACCTTCATTTTCCATATCCAACAACCGAGAAGAGCTCAACAGTACAATCTGGTCAGAAGTAAAGAACAAGGAGCCAAAAACATTTTAAGAACAGAAGGAGTACACTATCTCTTCTTCTTTTTTTTATATTTAAGAATGGAGAATGAAAATTAACTAAGGACCAGAATCCTGTCAACTATATTGACAACAACCCAGGTTGTTTCTAAATGTGTCAGCACACATACATACCTCACGACACGTTTAAAACATGGCTTCTTCTTTTTTTTTTCTGAAAACTATAGACACGTCTTTATCCACATCGACAATGGCAGTAATGAAACCTCAAAAAATGCAGGAGTAATCCACACAAGTAGAAGTTGAAAACACCACACCAATAGTCAAAATACATGTCTCAATCTCCATAAATAGCTACATTATATTCAACACGAGATCCAATAAAAAGAACAAAACACATCCAAAAACAATAACAATTGTGCCATAAGATAGCTTACAGTTGAGTTGACTCCATGAACTGCAGCACCAAGCCCTTAAGGTTTAAACAGTCAACCACGGGTTTCATGGCTTTGACAAAGATCTAACCTATTTAATATTCATTTTATTCGTGTCATGTCTCTATCAAGCTCCAAGTAATAGCCAAACCTAACCCTCCTACTTCGTGTCCAGTTTGTGTCATGTCAAGGCCGGCCCAGGCACAAGGCTCAAGAGGCCTAGGCCTTGGGCATCCCAAAAATCCCAAACTTTAGGGGCACTCCAATATTTTTACTATTTGGATTTGAGTAGGACTCTTTTTAAGCCCAATAGAATGAAAAAAAAATGCCCAATTGGAGGTAATGAGTTAGCCCAACCCACCATCCCCATAAGCCCAAGTGCCCAACCCACTATCCCATTCGTACATAATGATTAGTAGAACTTTATATTGGTTTAGCTTTCTCGTATTGTGATTGTTGCTGTAAAAATTGTTAAGTATTAACTCTTTAAGGGCGCGGTTTTATATTAGGCCTTGGGCACTAAAAACCCTTGGGCCGGCCCTATGTCATGTCAGAAATTCCCACTATAGACAAGAGAATAATGTGTCATGTCAAAATCAAATATTAGGAGAATAATGTGTCACTATAGACAAGAAAATGATATTAGCAAGCCAGGACAGACACTTTCCAAAGACAAATATTGCTATCAGTCTATCACAGTTAAAGCTAATCAGTCTATCACAGTTAAAGCTAAACAGGAAGTCAGCTGATGCACAAAAATTTTACCTTCACTAGCACATACTGAGCACCTGCATTACCAACTTGTGCACATCTGTATAACAACCCATTTGTTCGCTGGAATAAGCCATGTCGATTTGAGACATTCACATCATCGAAACAAGCAGCTTTCAGGACATCTATGTCTTCAGCAACCTTCATAAACACCGAACAACTGAATGGAAAGATCGACAGAATAAAACTGCCGTGTCAGCAAAAACTTTGGATCCGATAAAATGTTATCAACTGCAAAAATAAGTATGAGTTACGACTTTCTCCAAGTTTGGCTGATAAAGGCGCTAGCCTCATTAAAAGTCCAGTTTGTCAATGAATGCAAATATCAGCCAAATGAACCAAACACAACCAACTGCACTGACTCTAAAACTCTTGGCCGTTGATCAAACTGAACTGTACAACTCTCACTTGAGTTTCAGATAACAACTATATCAGCTTTCCATGTGAAATCAAGAAATTCAATGGGTATATGAAACATGATATGACTGTTTTGGTCCTGAAGTTGGACTCTTTTAGAAGAGATTAATCCTCAGCCAAGGTGGATTGTCATATTACAAACCAAGGACGGACCCAATTGACAAGTGAAAATAAAACAAAGCAAATAAAAATTTTAAAAAAAAAAAAAAGAGAAAAACAAAATAAACGAATTTCAGATTTACTCACTGTGCATGTTCAAAGCAGTCTAAGACTCTAAGTTGATATTTCTGAGCTATGTTACATGGACGAGTGAGGGCATCGGGTCCAGGCAAGGGTCAGATAGGTAAAACCTAGAAATTGCTCATACGCAAACATGGATACTGGATAGTCTAATTAAGGCTTCAAAGTTAACACTCTTTAATAAGTTGTCAACCAATGAAGCATAATGGACTTCTCTTGCTCGACTTAGCCCAAAACAAGTAAATCCCAACACTTAGAACACACCCTAACTTCTCAGGCCACTACAAGAAAAACTAGCCCACAAAACCCACAGGTGATGAATATGCAGAAACGCTGTGTCAGTTTTGAATTGTCATGTCCAGTACGCATTCCACACCAACATCGGTATCGTTTTGTCTCGACAAGGGTGCTTCACCCAAAATGTTGGAACCACGTAATGTAGGTTCGGAGATGCAACATGACTTCAGAAAGGAGTCTTACACAGATATTGCTCTGGCAAGATTTGCTTCCCCTCCTGCTGCTTTCACCATCAAAATCATGACATACTTCAAAAGATCAAAGTGCAGATCCGTAACCATCCTTCTCATAGCTTTTATAGTCGGAACTGCCAGTCATACGTAATTAATAAAGCCAAGAAACCATACTGTAATGAACCACAACATAATTAGTAATCCTCCATAAGAAAATAAAAACCTGCATCTTTAGATAGGGGACGCATTATACAACTAATGTGTTCTCTAAGCAGTTTTTACACACCAAGACAGACATGTCTCCAAGAAACCCATTGATACCAAAACAAGAGACTACAAATGCAGAATGGATTTACAGTTTTCAGAGCAACCACATCTTGAAACATCCTTAAATGAGTGAGACATTTTCAAGACCTTGTAGTTGATAATACAAAAAAAAAAAAAAAAAAGCACCAAAATGTTGTAATCCTTTTGTGATTTTTCGGTTGCCAGGACAAAAACTTTGATGCAGGGAAGCATTGGCTTTTCAGTATGACCTTTTTTAAGGCTGAAAAAGTGATTATTAGGAACCGGTAGCAAGTTAATAACAAAGCAGAAAGTAGAAGATGTCACGCCCTGGATTTTTAACATAAATATAATCGATTTTCCATAAACAAGTCCTCACGATATTCCCTGCGATACCCAAAAGATTACTGTATTTTCATTCCCCTAACCAAACTTCCAAATAATCATAGTTCCAAAATATTACAACTTCGGCTCGACGGCCCCAAATTAACATAAGTCCCGAATATCAAAAGAGAATTTAGAGTTTACAACCAAAGTTACAAATACATCTCCAAAAGAAATTTACAAAGATGCCTATGTAACTTGTCGATGTTAGATCTCAAAAGAAGTGTCCACAATCCAAGCACTTCAAGCATGCAAGCTATGGTTCCGGGTTAGCACCTGAAATTGATATAAAGCTTGAGCTACACTAGCCCAGTAGAAAAGTCTACGCAAACTCTATATGCAAATGAGCAGGACAAACGAACAGATGAAGGGAAGTCAAATGACAACAGAGGAAGCACAATTATCATGAACAAATGCTCCAATATCTCAAATCCTTCTTTAGTTAAACTAATAAATCGTACTCATCCAATTTGTGTCCCAACATGTCGTAACCTTTGTGTGTCTGAGCCGAAGCTCCTGCCGGACCAGTTATGGGATCCCGATACCCCCTGCCAAGCGCCCACCTCGAAGGTTAGGCCTTGAGTGTTCAATATGAGCATTAGCTCCTGCCGGGCCAATTATGGGATCCCGATACCCCCTGCCAGGCACCCACCCGTCGATGGGTCCTGAGTGTTCGCGCGTTGATCACAACCTCAAGTGTATCGCTCGTACAAGTATCGTGCAAAAAGACTCATATTTACCCATCAACCATTCCACCGATTAAATAATTCCAACATAATAGGGTTTACCACGTGGCACATGGTCAGAATGATGGCTGCATGGCTTCATGTATTAATATATATATAATATATATACAATTCCATTGAATAGTCAAAGGGCTTAGAAAAGAAAAGGATTCCGACAGCCAGGTGATTTTGACAGTGGATTGGTAATCTACCGGTAGGATTAGGAATTGACCGGTAGAATTGGAATTTTTTTGTGTTTCTACCGGTAGGAATTAAGTTCTACCGGTACAAAGTTGATCAGAGAGGCCACCATTTTGTGCGAGGAAAAAAATTTAGACAATCTACCAGTAGGAAAAAAAATTCTACCGGTAGGAAGCAAAATTTCTGGCAACGCAACAACGTTCTACCGGTAGAAAAGATGGGCCTACCGGTAGAAATTCAGGAAAAACAGACGATTCTTACAGCAACAACAGATTTTGATTCAAACCCAATAACAACCAACACAAGTTCAAATAAGGCACGAATACACTCAAATAACATATAAAGAGAGGTAGAATTTCCTACCTCAGGTATCCAAGCCGAAATGAAGCGGTTGAGCAAGCCCTAGTCTCCGGAATCCAAATCGAACTAAAATACTCCAAACGAAGCTTTATCCAACGCGATACGAGTCCGAAAACGCAAATAGATGATGGAGTTGAGGTTGATTGTTGTGGGTTTCGAGTTTAGTGGTGAGTTTTTGGGTGAAAAGTGAGAGAGATCGGGAGAGAGCTGTGAGGGATGAGAGAGAGCTGAGAGGAACAAAATGGAAAAAGAAAAAAAAGGGTTTCCCAGGTATACACACGACACACATGCACTAATTACACAAAAATCCATATTTTTTCCAAGCCCTCGCACATTAAACCCCACCTTTGCATTCATGACAATTTCACCCCTTTCCCTTTTCTTTTCTTTTCTACTACAATTATCAAAACTAATTAAAGAAATTTACGGGTCTCTACAGAAGAGAGGAGGAGAACAGAAGTAGTCTAATCTCTCATATGAGATCTTAGAACCCCTCAATTATCACACCAAGCAGGCAAAGAGGAAGAGAGGAGCAGAAAGGTCCCTGGCCCCAGCCCTGCAAATCATTTTGCAGAAATATCTCATTTTCTTTCCTACAAGCAGGACTCGTCTTCTATGCTCTGATTTGTATCAAAACTAAAACTACATTACCACGTATATAGATAATTAAGTTGTCTTCATTCTTTCACGACCAAACAGCCATTCCAGTATTCACCATTCGTGCATCAATACAGATACATACAAACATCTATGCTATACATATAGAGACATATATCCATGCACATGTCATGATTTTCAATAGAGCTCATCCCAAAAAGCTAGTTATTAAGGTGCGGGTGCCCTCTCAGTTAAACGTAGCCCAATAGTACCACACTCTCTTCTGAGACGGAGAGCTCAGATTAGGCACCACTGACCGTACTTTCGTATGTTAGTTTCTTCGATCTTAATTGGTGTTCCTCCTACTCAGGCAATTCACTTCCTTCTCATTTCTTAACCCTCTCTACTTGGAGGCCAGGAAAATGCACCCCCATTTCCGGGTACCAGTGACCGTAATTTCGTATGTTAGTTTCTTCGATCTTAATTGGTGTTCCTCCTACTCAGGCAATTCATTTCCTTCTCATTTCTTAACCCTCTCTACTTGGAGGCCAGGAAAATGCACCCCCATTTCCGGGTACTCCAGCTGATCCTGTTTGACACGGTCTTGGTAACTCAACCAAAAGCTAGCTATTGAGGTGAGGGGTGTCCTACACTTGTACAACGCAATTACTTTTATCGAAGGTAATTCGGGACTTTGCATCACACGTATCAAGGACAATTCCCTAACACCAAGGATTAAGGTTGCAGCTTAAACTTGAGGGAGGTCTTGGTTTCAAGAGGCTCAAGGAATGGAATAAGGCTGTCAGGTTAAGGCACCTTTGGGCCATTTGCAAAAAGGAGGGCATCCTATGGGTGAAATGGATCCATACCTTCATTATCAGATCTGAATGCTTTTGGTCCATGCATATTCCAGCAGACTCCTCCTGGACAATGAGGAAAATATTTGGCCTTCGACGTGAGGGCCAACAATTCATTCAAACTATTGTTGGCAATGGTGAGGTAACATTTCTATGGTGGGATAACTGGCATACTTTAGGTCCTCTCTTTCAGAAATTGGGGGACAGATTTGCTTTCAACTTTGGGAGTTCTCTCAATGCAAACGTTAGTCCCATTACTGATGCGGGCAGATGGAAATGGCCAAGGAGCAGATCTGTAGTTATTAGAGAAATCATTAATGGGACTGCTGGGAACCTCTTACCTGCAGTTGATAAAGTAGATAGGTCATTTGGACCTTAACTGCAAATAAATCTTTTTTTTTTTTTTTTTGATAACCGAGGTACAGCCCTACATTCGAGCCACAATTGGACCCGACAGTGCAACCCAAACCTCGGGGGAACTAGCGCAGCCACACCAGTCATTGCCCCCCCACTTACTATCAAGGTACTCACCCGGTGGGGAATCGAACCCCTGACCAAGGGGAGTACTCCCAAAGCCAGTCATTCGCCTTTACCACTGAGGCAACCCGTAGGTGTGTAAAACTCCAAATGAATCTTACTCTGCTACATCAGCTTGGAAGGCCCATAGAAGTAGGAATGGCAACGGGGCGGGTTTTTGTGTACCCCGATCCGAAAATTATTACACGGACCCGACCCCAACCGGGTATTTTTTGGTACCCCCGTTCCCGCCCCGATCAAGGAACGGGTTTACCCGCCCCGCTCCGTAAGAAATTAAAAAAATTATTAACCTAAAAACAAAATAATTATAAAGAAAGTGATATTTTAGTATAATGGTGAAATATAAAGGTAAAAATAGAAGGGTTTTTTAGAAAAATGATAAAAATATTAGGGTAAAAATATAAAAAATTTAGTATAATGATAATTAGATTAGTAATAAAAGAATAATTTTAAATATAAATACATTTCAGGGTGGGTATGTCGGAGCAGGTTTAGGGTGGGGTATTTTCACCCCGAATCCGGCCAGGTTTTAGATTTTTTACCCCGATCCCGATGCTATAACCGAAAATGAGGGAGAAAACCCACCCCATTCGGGGTGGGTAGATTGGGGCGGGGCGGGTCCAATTGCCAAGCCTACTTAGAAGAAGGGCTTCTAAGGTGGCATGGAGTGGGATGGTTTGGCATCGTAAGTACGTCCCTAGATGGTCATTTATTCAATGGTTGGCTATTCTTCAGAGACTTTCTACCAAAGACGGGTTGTGTACTTGGGGTGTTCTTGCTGAATGCAGGGGTGTGTTGTGTATTGATGGGTCTGAATCGCACAATCACCTATCCTTTCATTGCCCTTTTGCTGCATCTGTATGGCATGAGAATGGTCTTAAATGTGGATTCACTTCCTCTACTTCGGATTTATCCTCTGAGCTTGTGCGGGGGATGAGTATGAGCAAGTACTCGCTGCGGTCTTCCATCTACAAGCTTTGTCTTGCTGCTATAAACTATATTTGGAAGGAGCGGAATTCAAGGATTTTCAAGCGTGCTGATGTTGATTCAGCTATGGTGGTGCAGTTGGTGATTGAGGCAGTTAAAGCATGTGCCCTTTCCTGCCGTAATTTCCCTTCATCTTTTGAGAATAGGAACTTATGTAGGGATTGGGGCATTTCTTTGTATGTGATGAAAAGTTAGGTGTCTTGTTTTTTGAGAGTCTATTGGTCTATGTAGTTTGTGGTTGTAGTCTTTGTTTCTGTATAGGTCTGCTATGCCCAGATAGTTTTGGGCATTTTGCTAGTACATTCAAGGCTATCTCCTTGATCCTTTGGTTGGTCTCTTTCTTTTTATTACAAGTAAATAATTATATTAGAAAGAAGGCATTAAGGGCCTTTGGTTGGTCTCTTAATAAAGTTACTATTCCAAAAATATATATATGTGGCAGCTAACAAAGTTTCTGCAAACTCTCACTTTTCATCTCCAACTTGAAAAGAGTAAATATGTGTATAAGTTGACTAAAATTTTCCTACATGAACAAAGTCTGGCGTGCATGGACTAAATATGGATGGCCAAGACTAAAATAATCAATATTCATGAATTATATCGCTCTTTCTGCTTTAAGTTTGGTTGGTGAAAGGACCAACTTTTTTCTCTGTCTCCTCTTGTAAATGACCGTAGATGTACCATGGCCACTTGAGCTTTTTCTAGTAATATTTTACTGGTAAAAATTGATGAAAAGAACATGCTAAGTTGAATTTTGATTTTTGAAAACTTGAAAGGAAAATGGTAATCAAAGGACTATTAAAAGTTTATTCAACAGCATAAGGTAAAATTCACATAATACCATTTCAGAAATTGACATAAACGCCTGTTATATTCAAAATGTTTTCGAGAGCGCCTGATATGTCACCAAACCATTGAGAAAAATCATGTACAAAACACAATATGTGACTGAAATAATGTGTTGTTTTGATGGTGGTAATGAAAATAAATCACTCTCAAGGGAAAGACAAGAATCTTATAGAATGGATATCCTGATAGATAGATCAACGGTAAAGTTTGAAAGGCGGTCTTGACGAAGGCAGTATTGACGCAACGGTAAAGTTGCTCCATTGTGACCTAGAGGTCACGGGTTCGAGTCGCTGAAACAGCATCTTTACTTGCAGGGGTAAAACTGCGTACATCAACCCTTCCCCAGACCCCACAATGGCGGGAGCCTCGTGCATTGGGTTTGCCCTTTTAGGATCAACACCTTATGAGTTGCGACATAAATTTGTTATTCCATCGTTAGTATCAAATGCTTAAATACTATCTTTTGAAGGATTTAGTTGAATCCAGAAGATTTCATCAATGAACCATGGGCTTTTCCCAATAGTGTCTAGTCCACATCAACACACGAGGCACAAAGGAGGAAACATGTCAAAAACGCATACCAATGTTTTCTTATTGATGAAATTGGACTATGCATCGACCAAAGAGTGGAAATGTGTGTCTATCTATTAGAGAAGCGTGAAATAAGTACAAGTTCTAAGGTAGTGGTAGTTGTTTGACGTGTAAGTAACATAGGGCCAACAGTTATGATGTAGAGTTACGAATCATATCTATACCTATATCTATAAGTTACGAATCATATCTATACTTATATCTGTATCTTTATGTCGTATAATGGACAATGCAATCTAAATGAACCTCTCTCCCCTCCAAAATCATGTTAGCAAGCAGAAGTAGAACCACACAATATGGATAGCAACAACATGAGAGGCGTTACTAATGTGTTTCCTGTGAATTGGATTACAACACAGTAGACATTAAAATAATTTCAATACCAAGACCGTACATATCCCTCCTTTTGGTGTTGGCATGTTAAATGGGGACTAGTCAACCTCCTCATGGTGTTAAGGCCTTTTCACACTGGGGGAATGGCCTATTGTAGCTTGCATGAATGACGGGCACGTGCAAGTAGATTGGAATGCTTTAAATTATAACGGTATTTAACATAATGCTGACACAAATTAATTGGGATAAATGCCAAAGATCAAAATGATAAGCATAACAGCTTCCACTTTTACATGCAAGAAAAATCAAACCCAAATTCTTATATAAGTAGTAGATACTTCACCAAGCTACTCACTTGCATGCAAAATAGTAGTCATTTTTCTTAAGTAGGAAAAATTAGGAGAAGCAAAAATGTTAAGAAAACAGAGAATCCCACAGTAGCCTATTAAATTTGCTAAGCAATTCTGTTAAAAATCTTAGGTCCCACATGCATCTAGTACCTAAATCTCAAGACAACGCGTAAATGTTGCAAACGTTCTCCTCCCTACCCCCACTTTTCCCCTCCTAAACCCTTCTGACTCTCCCTCGCCGGCTTTCAAGTAGCTAAGGAATGACAAAAGACCAGGTATGGAACTAGGCTCCCTGCTCCAGTCCCATGGAGACCCCAAATAGTGGCCGAACCAGGAATTCTCTAAAGTGGGGGCACCTATATTCACACCCTCAAATAATAATTCATAATCAAGCACAACTATATAGAACTAGATTTAAACATCTAGGATTATGCAAAAAGGTCTATAATATATATGCTTCCCAAAGGTCCTATATATATGCTACACAAGTTCCTAAAAATAAGCACACAAATCTAAGAGCCCGTTCCAGAAACCTTCTTAAAAAATAAGCAGCTTATTTCACATTTTCAAACTAAAAAATAATGTAAATGAAAAATAATTTTTCAATTTTTTTTTGCATCGTATGAAAGATCTCGCACACAAGATCCATATTGCATATTTTGAGATTTCAATAAACCCATAATTTTTGAGTTTGAAATTGCCTTCTTAAAAAATAAGGGCTTTTTTTTCCATTCTGGAACGGACTCTAAGTATTCATCTCTAGGACGGTCAGGGCCTAGGTTAGGTCAGGGCCTAGGCTTCTGCCTCCACACCTCTCCATAAAAGGCCCAAATCATGCCTTATCCACAAGTGGAGCCTTGCTAGTCCCCTAAACCTGCCTTACCTGACCCCACAATGCTCAATCTCATTCTAAATAGAAAATAGGCACACACACGCACAGAGCGAGAAAGATCCTTTGTGTATTCAATAAATAACACACAAATTGATATCAGAGAGAGCGACACACATGAAAAAAAGGGGTGGAGAGAGAGAGAGAGACTTTGCATCAAGATCAGAGAGAGAGGGCCCATTGTTTTCTTGGTCTTAGTCTTCGCCGCTCTACTACAACAAAAAACGAAGATACACAGATTTTGAGAGATCTCAGGGTTAAAAATATTTTATAGCTTCAGCCTTTTAGTCAAGTCATTTTGGGTTCAGTCAAGTTAATTAGCCGATATGGTCAACTTTCAAAGACTAAAATATACATGTGTGCATTAACTGTGGGAACAATCTACAGGCAACCAAAATATTTGGTAAAAAAGGTAACGGTTGTGTTTGTTTGACATTTTAGTTTAGTTTTCCAATCATTACCGTATTTCTTTCTCGAATCATTACCTTATTTCTCCAATTATTAATTTATTACTTTGTCATCCCTCTCTATCTCTCTCCAATCATTACCCTATTTCTCTCTCCACCCACTACCAAAACTAAACTAAACTAAAATGCCAAACAAACAAAGCCCATAATCGAGAGTGCTGGGTCGGTCACTCCAGTTTCATTGGTTTTGATAGCTCCGAGCCAATTCCGAACTAGAAACTAATATCTAGAACCATCTAAACCGATTTAGGCATTAAAACCGACCAAAAATGACCGGTTTCCTAAAGGAGTTTTGGATACTTAGGATTGTTTTTAAAAAAGCAAATTCAATTCAATGGTACTCATAAAACTCAATTAAGCCCATAACCGTAGTTGTGTTTATCCTCTAACTTTGAACCTGCCGCCTAAACCAAAGCCACTCCTTTGAGAGACCAGAAACATCTCATGTTGATGTCGGTCAAAGTTCCATTTTGAATCTCAACTCTCAACACCATAAGGATGCTACCTCAACCCTAGCCATACCATGAGAGAAACAAATTTCGCTTAAACAAATATATGGGGAAATGAAACATGCAAAGGCCAATTTCCCCTCATATCCACAAATTTTGTGAGATCTCTGAGTTAAAAACATTTATAGCATCAGCCTTTAGTCAAGTCATTTTGGGTTCAGTTGAGTGATTAGCTGGTATAGTTAACTTTCAAAGACCAAAATATTCATGCGTGCATTAATTGTGGGTGTCTACTGGTGACTTAAACATCGGGTGAAAATGGTTACATGATAGAGAGTGCAGGTTCCGTCACTCCGGTTTCATTGGTTTTGATAGCTCTGAACCGATTCGAAACTGGAAACTAATATCTAGAACCACCTAGACCGATTTAGGCATTAAAACCGACCACAAATAACAGGTTTCCCAAAATGACTTTTTGATTCTTGTGATACTTTCAAAAAATATAATTCCATTCAATGGTGCTCAAGTAATAAAGCCCCTTAAACCCAATTGTGTCTATATCTTCAACCTTGGAATCTACTGCCTAAACCAGAGCCGCTCCCATTAGAGACCAAAACCATGTCATGTGGGTTAAAGTTCTATTTTACATCTCAACCCCAATAAGGATGCTACCCAATCCTAGCCATACTGTGCCGATACAATATGAGGAAACCAGATAAGAGAAACAAATATCGACTAACAAAGATATCGAAAGATGAAACATGAAAAGCCAACAAGTTAACATGTACACAACAAATAGAATAATAAGACGCTAAAAATAGGCTCAATTGTTATAGCTAGTTCCATCCATCAATGCTTTTAAACTATGAATTTCCCTAACAATGTAAAGCTTTCCTTCAAGAACTAACCAAAATGAACATGTACTGCGAATTTTTATTCCTAATTCCATCAACTCCAACGTAAAGTTGAACGGCAGTAACATATATTCTATAGCATTTTTGTGAGGAAACTAATCTAAATGCATGTGGAATGCACATGCTGCCTCTAAGATATTGAAGGTGGAAAGAACTTGCTATCCATATATTGCATGTCCCGAAGCATAGAAATTTTGATCCTAGCCTGCTGATGGGAGATGTTAAACCTAGCTAGGGAAGGCAAAAGGCCAGATAAAGGTCTAGGCTCCTGTTTCAAGATCCAGCCCCAGTGGAGACCTCAACCCTGCCTTGCTTGCCTCTAAACTTGCCCAGCCCTGCATCACCTAACTCTATCATGCTCACCCTCATCCTTAACAAAGATTACAAATTGAGGTAACGGAGCTTTTATCTTAAGAGGAGAAGAGAGCGCAAGATACAAAAACCATAGTAATGAGATATTGTGCATGAGTACAATTGGTATTAGAGAGGCAAACATACTTGAAGTTGGAGATGGAGAAGAGGGTGACTGCAATGGAGCCAAAATAAGTGATGCCGCGGATATGGAAGGAGCTTTGTATCTACAACCCTTAGGCCTAGATGACTTTTATACCCTTGGATGCTTTTGGATATATTCATCCACTTTCATGGAATTTTAGTAATGAAGCTAAATTAAGCCTCTTACCCCAATCAAATCTTTATATTCTACCCTTGAACTATCCTCAAACAAAAGCCCGTCCCTTCAAAGCCCAGAACCAAGTCTTGCGGGTTCATGTTCCACTCCAAATCTCAACCTCAACAGTAATAAGCATGCCACCCAACACATGGCATTAACATATTAGGAAACCAAGGGCAGAGGGGACAAATATAACATAAAATTATGCAGAGGAATAAAATATGCAAATCTAAATTTGCTTTCATGTACACAACAAAGCCACCACTAAGATTAAAAGCTAAAATAGGGACACTTAATTTAGGATGATTTGTTATGACTAGTTCCATCAACGCATGCATATAAACAATGAATTTCCATAACAATGTTGAGCTCTTCGTAAAGAAACTACTCTAAATGCATATGTAAGGCTATATTTCCATCCCTATTTCAATCAATGCCTATAGAGAATTAAAGTCATAGTGTTTCTACGAATAAGGGCATTTTGTAAGGAACACAGTCAACAACCATATGCAAAGCATATGATGGTGAGGACATGCTACCAATGGTATATTGCATGTGTGAAGCTAGAAATTAAATCCTGCATCGCTGTTTAGGAGGCGTTCAACCATACCAGGTGTTGGTGGAGATCCCAGTGCTGCCTTGTCTACAAAAGGTGTTACCTCCCAACTCCCCCAACTGCCATTGGCAAACCCCATCATGGCCACCCTTGTCCAGAATAGAGATTAAGAATCAAGCTGTTATAGCTTTTACCCTATTGGGGTGGGGGGGTTGAGAGAGAGAGAGAAAGAGACATGGCAATAATGATATTTGCTTAACACATACATATCTATCTTAGCGACAAACATGCGTGGAGATCGAGGGGATGGTGTCTGTAGTGGAGCCAATATTTGAGGCAGTGGAGATGAAAAGCATTTTGCATCAAGAACACTAATGCCTCAATGAGCTTGTCAATTTTTCCAGACACGAATACAATTGAATGGTATTTAAGGAATAAGTTCAATTAAGGCCCCAACACAAATCGGGTTTTCATCATTTACCCTTGAATCCGCCCCCTAATTTGACTAAACAAAAACCCACCCCTAGAGAGTCTAAATTTCCTTTGTAATAACAACCCTAACCTCTCCATAGGGTAGCAATAGTCTATGTGGGAACTATAGAAGAACCAACAAGAATACAAAATAATCAAATGCATTTTGTTTGGACGTACACAACAAATCTGGATACATATCTTAGGCTAAACAGCCACAACTAGTATCCAGCAATCAATGCTTATTAACAGACTTTCCTTAAGAATGTAAAGCTTTTAGTAAAGAACCTATTCTAAGTGCGCGTGTATGTATAAATTGGGGATGGCAAGGGGACGGGGCAAATCGGGGATGGATTTACCATCCACATCCCCGAACCTGATATCTCCTTCGTCCCCACCCCGTTTCCCGAACTTAGAATCACATCTACCCTCCATCCCCCTCATATGTATATATGTATATATAGAATCTTATACACACCAATCCCTACACGTGTGCTGGTGCTACATAATTTTTCTGCGAGCGCGCGCGTATATATATATAGAGAGACAGAGACAGAGACAGGGGGGGGGGGGGGGTACCTAGTCTGATAGAGAAAGAGAAATGCTTTGATCCAAACTGAGAGAGAGAGAGAGGGACTTCCATCGATTTATGGGTGTATGTCTCATGTTAAATTTTCAACCCAAAACTTTTTAAGTAGTGCATATTACCCCCATCTTTTAAAAAAAAATACATATGTAACCCCGCTGTGCCCCCCGTGTCTCAATTGTGTCCCTCACGTGTTCCCCCGTGTCTCAACTGTGTCCCAGCTCAACAAGAAACTAACTGTTTATAATGCACAAGCCATGTGGCATGTCCATACTTGTCCTCGGTGTGTTTCACACAGGTGTGGCAACATTGTAAGAGCGTTGGTGCTTCATAACTACCTACCATGCCACTAAAAAGCCAAAGGGTGAGGTCGCAGAGATGGAAGTAGGTTTGTATCTACAACCTAATGCCTAAATGATTTTTGAACACTTGGGATCTTTTTGGAAATATGATTTCAATTCAATGGTACTCATGCAATAAAGCTGGATAAAGACCCTAACCCTAGTCGTGTCTATATCTTTCATTGTTGAACCTGCCGCCTAAACTAAAGTCGGTCCCTTAAGAGACCAGAACCATGTGATGTGGGTTTAAGTTCCATTTTGCAGATCAAATCTCAACCGCAATGAGGATGCTACTTCAAGCTCCCAACCTTAGCCATTCCATGCCAATACCATAAATGAAACTGAAAACCATAGAGAAGAGAAACAAACATTGACTCACAAAATATAAAGAAATCTGAAATGTAAAGGCCAGTTTGTTAACATGTACCCAACAAATCGAATAACAAGATTTACGCTAAAAAAGGGACACTTAATTTAGCCTAATTTGCAATAAGTAGTTTCATCAATCAATGCCTATAAACAATGAATTTTGATGATGGATAGGTGCTTCAATGTACCCATTCAAGTCACCTAAGTTACATTTATTTAGCCCGTTATCTTGATACTTGGAGAGCGTTGATTCCCTTCTCATAATTGTAGGTTTTGTGGACCTGTGGATGTGAACTTTAAATAGGGAACCCTAATACCGTTCTAGAGTTCTGATACTTTTCTGAGAGGGCAAGAGCAGCAGAGTAAGAGATCTTCATGGCTCCTCGAGAGCTTGGTTCTCCAATCCATTAACAATCCATGAGCGACTAAACACCCTTTCTAAGGTGGAGATGAAGCTTCCTCCCAAGTAACTCTACTTTGTATAGTTTCTAGATTTTCTATTCAGATTTGATTATGTGACAAAAACCCTTTTTCATCCAATGGAATTGATTTCAACGTTTTCTACATATTCTGTTTGTATTCTATATTTCAAGCACGAATCACGCAATGTTTTTTTTGTGGTTGCGATTTGGGTGATTGAGATAGGTTATACCCGTAAGACAAATCGTGCTATTAGAATCGGATCTATACATGGTTATGCGATGAAAGTGGATTAAAAAACGTAGATTTTTCTCTCATCTTCTCAAAACGTATAGTTCATCATAGTTCTTGTTGGGCCCGAAGTGCCCCTATGGATTTGGTTACACAATGCCACTCCCTGCGACTGCTCCAAAAACATACTTGCGAGTGGTATTAGAGCCAGGAAGTCATGGGTTCGAGTCGTGGGAGCGTCATCATGAAGGAGGGATTGTTGGGTGCCCCCATGGATTTCGTTACACAATGTCACTCCCTGCGACCATTCAAAAAACAGACTCGCTGGTGCGATGTCGAATGTCCTACCATTAATTGGTTTTAGGAGACATGGTAAAAAAGCGGTCCAACAAGAGTGCCCCCATGGATTTGGTTACACAATGCCATTCCCTGCGACCGCTCTAAAAACAAACTTGTGAGTGCGATGTCAAATGCCATAAAAGACTTAATTGAAACCCTTCCTACCACCAATTGGTTTTGGGAGAGATGGTGGAAAAACGGTCCAATAGTTCTTTTAATGCAATCAAACTCAAAATTCTTTTCCCTGAATTAATTTAGAAGTTAGTTAAAACTGTCATAACTTGGTGCAAAGCAATACTCGGTCTCGACCTATATTCTACAAAGTAGTAGTTAACTCCAGTTTTATAAATTTATTTTGCCATCGAAACGACATGGTCAGAAACATTGTAAAGTGTTTCTTCAAGGAAATAACCATAAATGCACATGTACCGCTAAATTCTGAGTCCTAATTCAATCAACTCCAACACAAAGTCGAATGATAGTGATACTATAACTCGTAGCAATTTAGCAAGGAACTAACCTACATGCAAGTATAAAGTAAAGCACATGTTCCCTTTAATATATTGCACGCAGAAAGCACTTGCTACCCATATATTAAATGTCACAAACTATAAATTTTGACCTTAACTTGTCTCTGTGAGGCGTTGAGCCTGACTAGGGATGACAAAAAGGTTATATAAGGGCCTAGGCTCCTGCTTCAGGATCCAGCCCCAGTTTAGTTGTCAACCTGCCTTGTTGTCTATGTGTTGCCCCCTAACTCGCCTAGCCCCACTGTAGAGACCCGAAAATTTTTAAATTTTTGAAGTATTTATTAAATGCCTAAATTGGAATAACATGATTTATCGGGTGACTTATTGAATTGAGGATGAAAGTGAATAAATAGAAGGTTAAGGGAGTGTGAGTGTAATATATAGATATAGGTGTATAAAAGGGGTGAATGTGTGTGTAGGGGATCATTTTTCCCATTTTGAAACTCTCGGCTCTCTCTTCTCTCCTGCCGATCTCTTTCTCTCCTCTCCTCTCACTGAAAGCACCACTCCAAGACCTCAAAACTTCAAGGGTCAACCTCCCTCAAGCCCTTCAATCGCGTTGTTGAGCTCTAAATTTCGTGGGTCAAGCTCGGAGGAAAGCATTTCATTGATTTTGAAGAGTTCGGAGCTAGGGCTTGTTCGAAATCTCTTGGGTTTCGCTCTTTGACTCGAGGTAGGGATTTCTTTACCTCTCTTATATGTATATGTGTTGAATTTGGTGTAAGAATCGTTCCTTAGCCTTGCTTTTAGTCCAAATCGAAATCCGTCAAAATTTGCAAAATCGCCTACTGTCAGGCATTGGTAGTGCTACCACCTTTTGAGGTAGCGATACCTTAGGTAGCGATACCTTGTTTTCGAGGTAGCGCTACCTTGATTCTTGTTTGCCCTCTAGATTGGTTTGGTACCGATACCTAGTTTTTGAGGTACCGGTACCTTTGGCTTTTGAACCCCGTTGATTGTCCGTCGATTGTATTGATCCCCGACCACTTCTAGCACTCCCCTCTCACGTTCTAATCATCTCTAAACTTGATTACTCACGTTCCAATAGCTCGTTGTTCATTCCCACTTGCTTGGCTCTCTTAATAACAAGAAAGGGTGTAAAACTAAATGATTATTAGACTTGTTACTTGTTTATGCATTCGGATTGATATGTGAGCATCGTGGTGTGTTAGTAATGTTTTTGGGACATTTATAGACGACGTGTATAAGAGCGTGAATGAATGAGAGTCTTGTATGCATAATGGTTAATTTCAAGAGTATGTGAGTCGAAGTTTGGAGTAGGGAGTTCCGTAACGCAAGGGGTGGAAATACGGAGACTCAAGTGGGTCTCGTAACGCAAGGGGTGGTAATACGGTGATCCAAGTTGTAGGGTTTACTGTAATGCAAGGGGTGGAAATACAGTAACTATTGTGGTGTTGTACTGTAACGCAAGGGGTGGAAATACAGTTAGGAGAGATTTTGGATAGTGTGTTGCGTAGGGAATGTTAGAAATGTACGTGTCTTGTGAGTTACGTGGCATAATGTGATGGTTCAATGATTTAGGATGTTCAAACGCAATAAATGTCACACTCGTAGTTGATTGTTTATCATCTGTTGAACCATATCCTCCTTGTCTTCTCTCATTGCATCTATTAACATGTCTGCATATAAATTTGGTAAAGATTTTCCTACTGGGCTATTGTAGCTCAACAAAATCCTTCTTTTCAGGTACTAATGCCGGACTGTAGCTTCATGCACTGCGTGCTTGGATTGTGGACGACTTTTGAAAGCTTATCACCTTTAGTTACTATTTCATCTTGTAATAGTTTAGCTTTTGATCAAGATGGTTTTATAACTAAGCACTCATGAATTTCTTTTGACAAGGAAGTTTGTAACACTCCGCATGTGTTGTAAATGTACTTAAGTTAATTTGGGCCGTGGTGCCAAATTTGTATATTCTTTTGAATTGGGAACTTGTTTGTAAGTTAAACAGGTGGGGCATTATTTTGGGAATACGATGGCAAGTGAGGTTCTTTTATTATAAAATGTTATCTACTTTATGTTAAAAAAATCCAGGTCGTGACACCCACCACACCTAACTCCGTCATGCTCCTTAATAGAGATTACAGATTAAGGTGTCGAAGCTTTTATCTAAGAGGAAAAGAAAACGACAGATACAGAAACAATAGTAATGAGATTTCTTATATCTGTGATTGACTTCAAAGAGGCAAACCTACCTGAAGTTGGAGATGGAGAATATGGAGACTGCAATGGAGCAAAAATACGCGATGTGATTTAGACAAGCCTCTCCTAAGGATTGTCGGTAGTGCTGTCAGATAATTACCACAGAATTGAGAAAGTTTTGCTTCCTTGACAAAGTCATACATCAAAGAATATGAAAGGACTTCTGCTTACCTTGTTTAGGCCCTCAACCGGGACAAGCATTATTCCTTGATGCTCCAGGCTAAAAATTCTATTATATCGTTCAAGTGCAATACATCCATGCTCTTGAGAGGGCCATTGAGGCTGCATGGTAAGGAAAGATGAAGAACTATTAGACAGCACATTTGTCAAAAAAGATTATGACCAAATTGTTCAGGCCGCTGTTCAAGAAGCTAGTTATATTAGACGCTTTATTATTGAATCCTATTTCTCTACCATTGCCACTGCCATCGCTGCTCCGTCTTCAGTGACTACTCCCACCTCTCCCATTCCCGCCGCCGCGGAGGGTTGAAGTTAAATTCATCATTGACCTAAAATCATAAATTTTGGGGTCGCCTAGTGTATTGTTAGCAATCACTAGTTAATGCAGACTAGCACACCAACATGATTGTCACCTTTCTTACAATGAAGTTAAGGATACCTAAAAACAGTGGAGTTACATGAAACTAACAAGATCATCAACATGAATGTCACCTTCTTAATAGATAGATAACAAAATGATAGAGTTTCTTTACAGAAAACCCCCAATTCCTTTCACAAAAGAATACATGCGAAATGTTGAGAGGGAGGGGAATATATGAGAAAGTACAAACACTGAAACAATAGTAGCTTACTTGTAAGGAATGGAATATTCAGGCGGAGGATCATCGCCGACGGCCGGGAATTGGGGTGAAGGGTTTAGACGGTTTGGCGCTCTCACGTCACATACGTGAGGGATTTTAGATGGGAACATCCCTAAGAAAAAATAAAAATAAAAAATAGGAGGAAAAAGGGAGAAAAAATTTTCGAAAAACTTAAAATTGTTATTTTATTATCTTTTTCTCTTCCTTCCAACCAAACAGGGGAAAATTTTTGGGAGCCTTGTTGATAAGGACACATTAAACTTTTTGTAGTGGTTCTAGTCCACCTAAACTTTTCGTAGTGGTTCCAGTCCTTATATGGACACGCGTTCCAAAAATACCCCTAGGGCACCATATGAAAGTGCCTAAACCCTAGGGTATCCAATAAAAGTGCCTAAAACCCTTAGGGTACCCAATAAAAGTGCCTAAAATCCTAAGGTACCCTATAAAAGTGCCTAAAACCCTAGGGTACCCAATAAAAGTGCCTAAATCGCTAAAACCCTATAATAGGAAAGTACACCCTAAAACTCCTATGAAAGTGCCTAAACCTAGTGCATCTTAAAACCCTAAAAATCCTGCACTTAAAACCCTAGCAGACTTAAAATCCTGCAGTACCTTAACACATTATATAGATAATAAGGGGCATTTTTGTCCAGTAATGGACCTCCACTACTATAAATGTTACAGTAATGGACCTCCACCACTATTACAATTTGGATTGGACTAAACGTCCAAAATCACCTTCAAAATGGACCTTAGCCCAATTTACCGAAAATTTTTTAGTTTTCCTTTCCTTAATTCCAAACATAGCCTTAATGTTTTATACTTGGTCTTTCCTTAATTCCAAACAGAGCCTTAATGTTTTACACTTGGTCACATAATCCGGGACTTTGCTACACATACCGATGGGAGCCATTGACGGTCACGTTCCAGACCCCACACGGATGATTTGAGTCATTCAAATTTAAAAAAAAAAAAATTGAAGGTGCTCGGATTTGTGAAAAAAATATAGAAGATTAGATCGAGCACCTACACATATCGATTGAGTTAATTTTTCATAGACTCACTAGTGTTTTTTTTTTTAATTATTGAACAGCTCGAATTACCTATGTGGGACCCGTAGTGGGCCCCACGTGCCGTTGGTGGCTTTAGATTTTTCGCATAATCGACAATGGCTATGATGCTCCCAATTGTTTTCAACCATGGGATTGTATGAAAGGATCTCGATTATTGATCTCAACCATTGATTGTCAAAACATCTCAGTATTAAGTGTAGCCATAATGTAGTAAGTGTTGTTTTAGTAAATGGTATGTGAAATTTGTTTTTATGGTAAGCAATATTTGCGATTTTTCGGCAGAAAATAATAAAACCATCTTATTTTTAACAAATCCACCTTACATTTTGTGGGTGGTTTTGATTTAATTGCCGTGATTTACATATTTTTCAATCCAAGAGTCCACATTAATAGGAGCATCATGCATGCTCCCGTACCACTTTCGGAGCATGGAGGAAATTTCCATAGAATCCTTCTTTTCTCCCTCACTTCCACTTTTAATCTTCACATTGCGCTTGCATTTTTGATTCTCATTCTCGCGGATTTTGGGAGTTTGAGATGTGTGTCATTTCCGTTGAAGATGCTTTTACACTCGCATTTGCCTCCTGCTCACGCAACTGCACCCATCCCAAACTTTTTTCATTTTTTTGGTTTTGTCCCTATTTGAAAATTTCCCGCGTTTGTTAGTTTTGTGCCACTTTTTTGGTTTTTCAATTCGTCTCGTCAAGATGAATCGGGAAAAAAAATTATTTTTACCCAAATATTTTGAAAAATAATCATTTTAAAAAAATGCCGTCTTTGACTTTTCTTACTTAAAAATGGTTATTTTTCAAATTTTTTAGGTAAAAGTAAAATAATTTACTTTTTCGATTTGTCTCGCTAAGACAAATCAAAAAGTCACAAGTTTTTCGCAAAACTAACAAACGCGGATTCCAATGAGAACAAAATCATAACTTTTAGAAAAGTTTGGAATTGATATTTGCGCTCCCTTATGCAGGCGTTTCACTTTGTTTATGAACTTTGTTTATGAGGTTACTAATAATTTCACGTTGAAAATAGAGCGCCTGCATCAAAAAAAGGCGTGCGAATATCAATTCCCAAAATGTTTAGTGAAACTATTGGTACCACTTAAACTATCACCCTTTTTCATTTTACCCCATTCATCTAAAAAAACTCTACACTTTGCTCCCTTAATCTATTATTTATAGTACTACAATTATAGCCCCTTTTGTTACTCTTCTGTCCTAATTTAGCACTGTATCACATTTAGTATCAGTTAGCGTCCTTAATCTAAGAAACATAAGCTAAGAAAGTAATAGTATCAACTTCTCTTAGTCATATTTAGTTTAGGGTTATATGAAATTTTGATCAATGAATTAAAAATTTAAAGGAAGCAATGCCATATTTCCAAAGTCTTACCACTTCATTAGCCAAAACCATTTTAGAGTCATTACGATTTTAAATTACATCCAGCTTTTCCACTCGGATTTCAGCCACCAGAGCCAAGACAACTCAACTTCAGATTATTTTTTGCTAGACAGTTTTGTTCGGCTTTAAAATTACTACTGAAACAAATAAATCTTAAGTTCAATGGATATTTGAAAGCATATTATCCAGAGGAGTTAGGAGAAACATGTTGAGGAGTCCTGGATATCTGAAACTGCATATTTCGCCTTTATTCGGTTTGGAATTCCAAACCCAGGGTTTTGGATAAAGTAACTTTTCTACTTTTTCTCTCTCTAACTTTTCAATCATTATTTTCATTTTTCACTCTATCTCTCTCTACTTTTTACCTCTCTCCACAATCATTACTCTCATTTCTCTCTCTACCTTTATTCAAAAACACAACTCAAAACCTTTTAGTCTTTGACTTGGGGTGTTTGGGAGGCCTGGTTTCACATTTTTCACTTCCCATTTTTGGATTTTGGGTGTTTGGTAGGAAGAGAGAAAATGGATTGTGGCTAAAATGGATTTTCCAATTCTCACTTTCTAAAACAAAACGGTGAATCTGCAAATAGGAGCTTTTTGCATTCCCATTATTGGATTTTGGAATCCAGCCTTGACAAAATGACAAGACTACCCTTTCTCTTTTCGGATAATTCCCATTTTGCCTTCGTTTGTTCAATTCTGTAATTTTGGTTAAATCCGGACATTGTTTTAGATTTGTTGTAATGGTTACTGCTATTGTTTTCCATCGCTTCTTTACTGTTTGGTTAATGGGGTGGTTTAAAGTTCATTGTTAATTTAATTTCTAATTCAAAAACATTTTGTAGGGAAAAGTATAACAGCACCAGCAACCAATTATTGAAAATAAAAAAATATAATTACAAAAAAAAAAACAGCGGACACCAGTTTTCATGTGCATAGCAGAATTTCGGAATTCAATTTTAAATAAATTGACCCCAAACATTATTTATATACATTATACACCATTATTAATAATCGGGGGCAATATAGTAAAAAACCATTCCATAATTCATTTTCATTCCATATCTTCCAAACACTACTCCTACTGCAAAATGCATTCTGCACATATCATCCAAACACTCTACCAAATACAAAATACATTCTCATCATAATTTCAAAAACCAAAAAGCCAAAAAGTAAAAAATAAAAAGTCAAAAAGTTACCTCCCAAACACCCTTTTGGATTTATGTGGTTTAAGAAGTAGTAAGCAAGTACTACTTTATTGTGGGAAAGATATTGCCTAGCATCAACACCATTGAAGGAATTGGAATAAAATATGACAAATGACTATTGTCGGAAGTTAAAAATTAATTTTAATTTTCAAAAATTTGTGTAGTTGTGACATCATGTAGCTCGTTGATGTGGTGTCACTGTTCCACTATGGGGAGGGTCGTGTGTACACAGGGTCGGGATTGAAGCTGAGATGGGAGTGCTGATTTTTCGGCCAACTCAACTTCGGACCTCATCGTGTGCATACCCAGCCGACCATGAGTGGAACGCTGAGCTATGTCAACACGTCACGAGATGTCACGGTCAGATAAAATGCTTTATCATGAATTCATAGTAATATTGAGAGGCGTTCATTTAATTATATCAACAAAAAATCTCCAAATGGAACTGTATTTGGAACCGTTTGATGTATGTGGAGCTATATTTATCACACGATTCCGAATGCAATTGTGTTTGGAGTTAAAAGATGTTTTAAATTGTTTTGATAGCATCGCTCATTCTACCAAAATAATTTTACTCATTTCGCACAAAATAATTTAACTCTTTTGTTTTTGTGGCAAAAAATTTGAAGGAATATTTAAATATCCATTCCCTTTTCTCATGTTATGTAAGAATTCATCCCCTCCTTTTTTCATGCTTATGATTTCATCTTTTCACTGTGTGATTTACCTTTTTTACCCTTTTCACTATTTTTGTTAGGCCGCTGCGCGGACCAATTCATATAAGGATAGTTACATGGTTAAATTACCATGACATTACATGGTTATATTACCATGACATAACATGGTTAATTACTTATGATTTCATCCCAAAATTCTTTGCCTATATAGACAAGAATTTTGGGATGAAATTATTTATGAATTCATCCTAAATACTTATGATTTCATCCCTAAATTCTTTGCCTATATAGACAAGAATTATGGGATGAAATTATTTATGAATTCATCCTAAATACTTATGATTTCATCCCTAAATTCTTTGCCTATATAGACAAGAATTTTGGGATGAAATTATTTATGAATTCATCCTAAATACTTATGATTTCATCCCTTAATTCTCGGCCTATATAGACAAGAATTTTGGGATGAAATTATTTATGAATTCATTCTAAATATTTATGAAATCATGGTAATATAACCATGTAATGACATGGTAATATAACCATGTAATGTCATGGTAATTTAACCATGTAACTATCCTTATATAAATTGGTCCGCGCAGCGGCCTACCAAAAATAGTGAAAAGGGTAAAAAAGGTAATTCACACAGTAAAAGGATGAAATCATAAGCATGAAAAAGGGGATGAATTGGCTTTGTTTGGTTGTGGGTTTTGAGTTGTGTTTTTGAATAAAGGTGGAGAGAGAAATGAGAGTAATGATTGTGGAGAGAGGTAAAAAGTAGAAAGAGATAGAGAGAAAAATGAAAGTAATAATTGAAAAGTTAGAGAGAGAAAAAGTAGAAAAGTTACTTTATCCAAAACTCTGAGTTTGGAATTCCAAACCGAACAAAGGCTAAGTCCGTTAGGCTTCTAGGATGAATAATCAAGCCTTCCAAAATTGAAACCCCCATTTTCAATTCTCTTTGGTCTCTGGACTCTCTATACTGTAGCTTTCCCTTGAAATTCTAACGAAACCCTCCGCGCAAGAACTCCTACAAATTTTAAGCACACACTCTCTCTCTCTCAAATGGCATCCCTCGTGCCACCGCCAGGGCGCTCCGAGGTTCTCTCACTCTTCCGCTCCCTCCTCCGCACATCCCGCAAATTCGCCGACTACAACATCAGGGAGTACGCCAAGCGTCGGACCATCGACGCCTTTCGTCACAACAAAGAGCTATCCGACCCAACAGTAATCGCCGCCGCCTTCTCCGAAGGGAAGACCCAGTTGGAGGTCGCCACCAGGCAGGCCGTCGTGTACTCGCTCTACGCGCCCAAGGTCAAGAGCGTCATGGAGATTGTGTAAGCATTGATACAGTTTTGGAATGGTACTTCAAGCTTTTATTTGTTTAGCTGGTTTATTGTCTGAACTGGGCTTGGTACCCAATGTTATAGAGATTGAGTACTAACCCAAATTTTGTTGGGATCTCTTTAGCTCTTGTTTTTGATGTAAATTGCTATGCTTTGTTGGGTTGGTTTCTTATCTGAAGTGGGTCGTAAACCGAGAACTTGTCATGATTATGAGGATTTTCTTACTGCTGAGATACTTCAGGGAAATGTCCAATTTTGGATGCTATTTCTAGCTTTTACTGATGTTAATTGTTACGCAATTTTTTGTTGATTTGTTATCTGAACTGGGTATGTACCCACTGTTGCAGAGATTTGAGTATTGACCCGAATTTTGATGGGATTTATAGCTCTTGTTTTGATGTTTATTGGTATGTGTTGTTGGGTTGGTTTCTTAGCTAAAGTGGGTCAGCTTGAAGTTATATACAAACCGAGAGGTTGTCATGGTTGTTATGAAGGTACTCTCCTGAGATACTGAGGGCAAAAGTTCCAATTTTGGATGGTATTTTTAGCTCTTACCGATGGTAATGGTTACGCCTTGTTTGTTGATTTCCTATCTGAACTGGGTTTTTTACCCAATCTTATAAAGATCAAACATTGATCCAATTCTGAATGGTACTTTAGCTCCTATTTCTACTGGCTTTGGTAGCCGAAGTTACAGAATCCTAGACTAGTGGTGATTAGGATGAAATTTATAAACTTACCATGGGATGACTTGCTTATTTTTTTGATACTAAAGGAAAAGATCTAATTCTGGATGTTATTTCTAACTTTTGTTGATCTTATTAATCCTTGTTGGGTTGATTTAGTGCCCAATGTTGAGCCCGGGACTTTGTTGCCGTTATGATGCAATTTTTTGATTTGCATTGTGAATAAATTGGATATTTTTGGAATACTAGAGGAAGATGTGTATTGATCTCTCAAAAAACAAACACAAGTGGAAAGATTATTGTTGTAACTTGTAAGAGATGTGTTTTCTGTCGTAATATCGAATTGTGCTAGTTCTGTTTAGTTAATTTAAAGATGTGTTTTTATACAAAGCGATTTTAGGGTGAAGAAATTTCCATGCACAAACTTGTACTTTTTAGCACGAAAGTGATTAAATTTGTTGCTAATGTTCTTTGGTTTTACTAATTATTCATTAGATGTTCATGGTTAGGTCCTAGATTAGGGCCATTAGGTGGGCAACGTTTTACATTCTTTGAATCAGACAGAAGATCAAGGGCAATATGTGTGTTTCAAGAGAGGATGGGGAGGTGATGAACTCAATGAAGTTGGTGAGAATCATTATAGAAGATTGAATGTAGATGGGGTTGTCGTGCACATGGTATTGGTTCTTGTTTTGAATTTTGTTCCTAGGATGGCTTTTGGTCTTGTTGTGATAAATCGATATATGGTGCTAACAATCAAACACACAACTTGTGACATTGGTTAACATGGAGAAAGCTCATTGATGTCTTTTCACTCGTGTGTATTTTAGCTTCCCTTTCTGTGCACCTCTGAAGCATCACATGACTAACTAGTCACCGTGTCCGTGTAAGACACTCCAAGAATACGCAACACACCAGAGACACGTGGGGATGCATTTGGCTCATGCCAGGTGGCATCCAATTAGTGGTATTAGTTTTAGTAAGGGGACACACTGGGGACCCATGAGGGACATGCGCGTCTCATGTTAGACACGGTGGGGACATGGTAGGGGATCACTTGACAATATCGAATACTTATTTCAGCGGTTAAATTATGATAGTTGGGAACTATAAGGTAAGATCGATGACCAAAAAAACTTCAACCTAATAAATCCTTGTTTAAATTATGGTTAAAAAGAGAAAAGTAAGAATGCATAGTATACTATTAGTTTTGGGTCATATGACTAACAACTAATTACCAATGAAAATAAACAAACATATTTTTCCCTTGTCCCCATTTTTTCAGAATTGCCGTGTCCGGTGTCTTTTGTCTTTATCCGTGCTTCTTAGCTTTGTTCCTTTAATACCATGGATGGGTGCAGTATTTAACTTGGTTGTGTAATCTTATGGACTTAAAAATACGCAAGTGGATATTTCATCATCTATTCGTCAATAGATTATGCCGAGTATCAAGGTAAAGGTATCAATGACATTGATTTATTGAGAGAAGGCCACATGCTGCTATCAACCACCGTCATTCTAGACTTTTCTCTTTATATGCAGTGGAATCTGAATTCATTAAGTTAAATGTATGTTTTTTGATTAATAACACGTGGCATGACATTTATTGTTTTATTTTTAGTGGAAGACGTTTTAGATTACTTAGGGGAGCTAGCAATTTCAAGCAACATTGCTGTAATTCAAGCTAGCGTGCCATATCCGGTATCTATGTTGGTGTACTAATTGTTTGAATGGAGTTTGGACTTTCCGAAATTATGTTGTTTTTATTTAGCAATATCTATATCTCCAAGAGTTTATGTTGGTCCCATAATTCTATCTCTAATGATATAAAAACATCCATATTGTTGTTTCACGTCTTGATATTTTTTTTCTATGACGACTTATGGGCTTATGATGGGTAGCCACCCAGAAGCCTTTAATGTTAATGTGGTTTATCTTCGTTTGCATTGGTGGAACCGTGGAAATCACATTTGGAAAAAAATGCTTGCATAATTGATGATGTCATATATTGTTATGGATTATATGATGCTAAGCATTCCATAGTTGGGGATGGAACCGTTGATCCAGTGGGGAAACCGCAGTAGAGTAAATGGTTGAGTCCTTTAAGATTTGTAATCCTTTTCCATAGCCTTGTTGCCAAAAGAGAGATCCATTGTCAGAGTATGCCATTCAAGCGTAAAGTCATGGATTCCTATCCCTTCCATACCTTTATCTCTCTCCATATTCCTCCATACCCCTGCTTGTGGGACCTGCCCCGAACTCATTCCTAAAGTCATGACACCATATTTTCTCACTTTTTCCTGTATCTGGTCTGTTGCCAGTTTTTGTTCACTTTATTCCCGGTGGCATTAGTTTCCTTGTTTAATTTTCCTAGTGACGAATGTTGATCTAATTATGCTCGTGAACGTGTATAGGTGATAGAATCAGTTAGGCTCCGAGTCCAGTTGCCATAATTGTTATTTCGATCAAGCTTTGGTTCCTCGGTCTGGACACCTGTAGGTGTTTTGAGTATGGTATCTTATCTAGTTTGGTTCTTCGGTCCAATACACATGTAGGTGCTTTGAGTAGCAATTCGGGTGGCTGTCCAATTTTGTCGAGGGATGCTGATTACTAATGGAATAGCCAAGACTAGATATCCGAAAGGTTACTAGCAATTCGGGTGATCTGGAATATATGAGCTTTTTCAGTTGGTGCTAATTCATCATTCTTGGGTCCTTGCACAGCAAAAGTCTGTTGGTTCAGGAGATTTTTGTGTAACACGGAAAACCGACAACCTAATGCAAAGAAAGGACAGTTCCTATCTCTGTGCTTTGTTTAGATATTGGAAATTGCACATCTCTCCCTTGATATGCTATCTGAAATCTTTTCCCATTTCTTCCTCTTCCAAGGTGTTGTCTAACTGTTCTAACAATACTAACTTTCGCCGATCAAAAAGGAAATAGAAAAACTCAAATGATTTATTAGTGTAGCATGAAGAAAGAGCATAGATTAAGAGAGCTTAAATTTGTTGTTCATTGCCCATGCACACATTTTCGATATAAATGTACAACCATTTTATTATAGAACTGTGTATGGCATGAATCTGCTATATAGAACTGTTTATATAGCGGATAAAAAAAAAACTGTTTATATATGAAGGAAGGTACAAGATCCGAGTATCAATATGATAGTAACAAAATGAAGCGAGAGGATGGAATCTAACGCCAAATATGGTGGGAGCCTACTACATATAAAGCAGAAATGAGTAGTACAAAGAGGCACTGTCAATGAGAAGCCCGCACTCTTCTACTTCCCAAGTAAACGGCGTCCGCGTTGATTGGCACCTTTCACTCTAGAATTCAGTTCGTCCACATCAACCGTCATACGATCCAAAGCCGGGGATTGCCTGCATACGAATATTTGATTTTTTGTGTGTGAGAGAGAGAGAGAGAGCAAAAAAAATATGCGGTAAATAAAAAACTACTAACCTATCAATTTCGGACCCCATGTCAACAGCCATATACTTGAGTTCTTCCAATAGATTACTTAAGTCCGAAAGTCCATCATCTTGTTTTGCCTTCTCTACCTGTAATAATTAAGTTGAGAATACATTAAGTTATAATTGACTGGTAGACTTTGCCCCATGAAATCATAACTGAACAACTTGGATTTGATTTATTAGACAAGGTAGCAGGAACTTGTCAACTGAGATTTCCCAATCATCAGATAAAAAAGAAGAAAGATTCGCAATCATTTGACAACTGAATACATATTTCCATAGCTGCCAAGAAGTTGACTAAATCATTGAGTTCAACCTAGATATAGGTACTAGGCACATTTTAAATTTATCTGACCAACGAACCAATCTGGGTAGATAAAACAAGCTCATCCTGCAGAATATTATCACTTCGTGCTGTGTTTAACTTATAAACATTCCAACTTCCAGCAGAATCAAAAAGATAGGCACGAACCTCAACTTTCTGCAATGCAGTGGTGGGTTCAGGGGGTGGTGTTCGTGTGTTGGACCGTCCTTTGGGTTCAGTAGTCAATCCCAATTTCTCGCGCTGTTCCAATTGGTCGCCCCTTCTTTGAGCAGGTTCATCTGCAAAAATTGACAGCTATGTCAAACATGAATGTAACTCGCTAAACACAATTTACTGCCTCTCTATCTTCCATCCCACACCAAAAACCAGAAAATTCCACCCTTTCTCTGGACTGGAAGCAGTCTAATTAATGAACAAATGAGCTGAGCATATGACGAATATAACCTCTTGTCATAACAGGCCCTTTTATATGACGAGTCCTCGTTGGCTTCCAAGTCTTGGAGAAGATGCCCCCAAGACTTCCTAAAAGCTTCTCGCCCTGTAACGAGAAATTGAACAATGTAAGATTTGTTCCAGATAGAATAACTCACAGAAGGTAATTTTGGAACAAACAACAGCATAGAACATGACTGTTAGAGTAACAAAAGATAATAAAGCACACACAGCAAGCGTTCATGCAATATGCCAGTAAAAAAAACAACTTTCACTGTTCCTGCTCACTATTGATGGGAAATCTTCACATAATCTATTCATGGGGCAAGTGGCAAAGCCCGAAGGATGAAGGCAGTGGACCTATAAATCCATTCAACGGTTCAAGTATGCCTTTTACGGATTGCCATTCTTTCATTTCCCCTTGGTGATTAAGTAATTAGACATCTGAAAACCCTGCATGGATCCATTTTAAATAAGCTGGCCTACGGGAGAATCTGAAGCCCAAAGTTTCTTCAAACCTTCTTTACTACAGAAGAAAGAAGGGAAAGACAGAAGGTAGAAAGCAGACACTCCAACCAGTAAAAAAGATTTAACTGTAAGTTCTGATTACACTTTAAAAGCAGAATCTCTAGAATCAGAAACAATAGCATGGAGACAAAACTATTAGAAACTAGCAGTGAAGCAACTGTGCACAAAAATCTTGACTGTGAGATGGTTTGTTGATAGAATAGGCAAGGAATCGTGTTGTTTGCATTCAAAACTACGTCCTACATATGCAATGGCCTTTATACTTGAGAAATGACTATCGCACAACCCTCGTATACAAAAACAGTGTTATGAAATTCACTTGCATTTAGAGATGTATTCTTTTGCACCAATGAAAGGGCAATATCATAAATTTGCATTAATAAAGACTCAGATGGAGCGCATCCGTGGACAAATAGAGGGTGAAAATAAGTAGCTTTAAATACTTCACAAATTTTAAGCAATGATGTACTTTAGAAAATGCGAAGAAGCCATACCCTACTAAGATCATGATCAAGGTCCGCGGCAACCATGTGGGACCTGGTGATTTGCTCACCCTGTTGATGCAAATTGGCCAAAGTTCTGGTAGCATCCTCTCTCATGTCCTCTGCTATCTTCAAGCAGCTTTTGACAGTTGTTGTTGTCTCTTCGGCCTTGTACACGGCATAATTCTCCAATTCTTGCACATTCTGGTTCTCTAATCCTCCAGCGTCGCGGAAATCGTTCTTGTATCTATTTCTTGACGAATAAGTAAGGGAGTACGAAGAAGAAGAGTTTCGGTTCCTCTCATCATTATCAGAAGAATGTGTACCAAGATGTGAGTTAACTAATGTAGGCTCAGAATTTGATCTTTGTGCAGGATTAAGACTTTTCTTCGCGCCTGATTCGTCGTCAGAATCAAAAGGGTTTGGACTCGAATACCCAGGGAAACCAGGGTCAACTGAATTTTGTTTGGCATTCTTGCTCAACGGAGATTTCTTGTGAGTAAACATTGTTCAATGGGAAAAAGGTGCAGAACTTAATGACTAGGAATTTGTTACGTTATAGAATCAGCAATAAATATAGCCGCTGGTACAATGAAATCTATATGGAGAATTCAGTGTGTGCCTGAGAAAAGGAAGAATATCAGACTGTTACGCAGCAATCAAATACAGAAGGTTAGCAAAGTACAAAAAAAAATATTGATTAAGGTTTATGAAGCAGTCTTTTGCACATTGCAAATTTAAAATAGCTTTAGGGGACAGCTAAATTTAAAGGCAGTTAAAGGAAAATCAAAAGACACAACATAATCATAATATGTCATCTCATCTCATCAATCATCTCCTATGTATCCGCTGTATGGCTCTGGAGAAAATACAAAACAAAAATTAGCACTTTTCACATTTCCTACCTACCAAACACGATTCCATAGTCTTGTTTTAATTTGATCTTCCTGGCCTCTCAGTAACCAAACATTCCACCAGTTACCAAGATTAATTTTTTTAATTTGAAATAACTCAAGTGTTCGGGCGAGCTTACGCATATCTCGACAAATTCTGGGATCCAATCCCACCACCCACTTGCGGGGAGCCCAATTAAAACTGGAGCAAAGCTCCGTATAGATTGGTCATAAAGGAATTGATAGCTCTTGAGGGGTTTCGAATTTTACACCTAAGGAGAGGGCAAACCCCTAAATCCTTGACCACTAGGCCAACCCTTTGGGGTTCAAGGAGATCGAATTGCATAAAGTAACCCAAAACTTGTATTCAATCTGATGTGGAGCTCTAAGACAATGTTGACCGTGGGATGCTTACGAAATAACAGAAATAGAGTAATTTTGAACTAACCGAGGTGTACATGGTAAGAGGATTCAAAACCACAAACAGGATATAAAAACGAATCAGGAATTATAGTAGTACTAGTTAAGAAACTTGGGGATGTACCTGAGATTCGGCCAAAACTGAGTTAAACTTGTGGGTAACGTGGTCCCAGATAAGAAAATCTAGAGAGAGAGAGGAAATCCAGAGAGAGAATGGGGGAAGTTCCAAATGGGGAAGAGGAGCTTTATAAGGGAAATGTAGATAGAGACGAGTGAAATTGGTGAGAAATTTCTCAAGGAAAGTAATATATTGCAACGGAGAACTTGTCCAAAGAAAACTACCGCATGTCTAGATGGGGGCGACTGGTCAATAGATTTGTGTTGAATATTAGGAGTATGTACACAAACCAAACCGAATGGGGTTCAGAAAAAGTCAAGATATTGAATCTATATATATACTCCTACGCTGGTTTAAAATGGGTTTCTTTCTCCCTTCACATGTATTTGAGCAGTTCAAAATCACCAAAAGTAATAATGAAAAGGGAAGCGCGTCGAGGCTAGACTTTTGAACTTTGTAAAAACCCTCTCTCTCTTTCCCACTTTGCAGAATTAGACCGTTTTCTCATGTCTCTCTCTCTCTCTCACACACACACACACAAACACGCACTACGACCAAAACACACACTCCTATGCACTACGGCTCCTTTGAGGCCTTGTTTAGTAACGGTGATAGATAGTTGGAATTTATTAGGAGATGAAATTAAGATTGAGATTGGTAATGAAAAAAGATTAATAATGAATATGTTTATTTGAAATGAGATTATTAATATTGTGTTTGTTTCACATGGGATAGGGTTGGATTGATAGTATAAATTTTCATTTTTGCGCCCCCTCCCCTCTCATACAACAACAGATGCAAAAAACCTAGCACACGCACGCACTACTTTTCCCTACTTTTTTTCCTCTCTCTCTCAGTCAGTCCACCCACACCACACCCACAGAAAAACCCAACCAAGCGGAGATTATGAAGACGACGACGATGTCTATGATGACGACCCAACCAAGCTCATAATCAAGGTCTCTCTCTCTCTCTCTCTCTCTCTCTCTCTCTCTCCCCGCACATATACATACATATTTTGTGTGTGTCTGTGTTTTTGTGGTGGTGGTGGTGATCTTTTGCTTCGGTTGTAGAGACCTGTAATTAATTTATTTAATTTTAATGTTTATAATTAAGGATTAATGGAAAATGTGATAGGTTTATTGATTTGGGGCTAAAGTGATAGAATTGATTGTGAAAGGGTGCAATGTGTAATTTGTATAAATATGGGTATATATAGGAGGATGAGGGAGTAGGAGATTATTTTCTTCCCTCTCCATCCCTCACGTCTCTCTCTCGGCTCACTCTCCCTCTCTTGTCCCTCACTCCAAAAATCCACCCAAATAACTCAAAACCTCTACCAATCAACCTCCATTCCGCGTTCTATTCGAAGTTTTGAGCTTGTTCTTCATCGATTGAAGCTCGGTGTGGTGTTTCTCCATTCGAATCAAGGTTTCTCAGAAGCTAGGGCTCGTAGTTCTTGGGAATCGTGCTTCGACTTCGAGGTAGGGATTCTACCTCTCAATATATGTAAAAGACGTGCTTTCTATCCTTGAATCTATGCTTGTTGTTGTTGTTGTTGTTGATGATGATGTTGTTGAAACCTTGAAAATCTGCTCGAAACCACTTCGTATCGATACGGGCTTTTGCCGTATCGATACCATAAGAATACAGAAGCTTCAAAATTTCTGATAAGCATCCTGTATCGATACAGCCATTTTGGTTGTATCGATACCAGTTGCTTATGGATAGTTTTCACTGTTTTGTTCCAAACTTCATTATTTTGACCCCCGATCACTTCTAACTTGTTCTAAACACTTCCAAATCACCCCGTAACATAATTAATTGTATTCGTAGAGTTTATGGAGTATCTTTGCAAATTCCTACCCTTGTTTGGTCAAAATTGTCATTGATATCAAAATGGACCGAGATTGAATCGAAATGACACTGGACGAGGAAAAATGTGATTTCTTGGACACTCATTGACACAATGATAACTTTCAGGACCCATCGACGGGTGGGTGCCTGGCAGGGGGTATCGGGATCCCTTAATTGGCCCGACTGGAGCAAAAGCACATATTGATTCATTCAGGACCTACCGAAGGGTATGGTGCTTGGCAGGGGGTATCGGGATCCCTTAATTGGCCCGGCAGGAGCTTCGGCTCATGACACATATGGCGAGTGGATAATGGACATGTGAAAGATGAGAATGGTTCTAAGCTTGAGATGCCTTGTGATCGTTAAATCGTCATTGAGTTCATTGACTTACGATTCGTTGATTGTTCAGAGATTGTTGTTTAAATCCCTATCTTGAATTCATCCTTGCATTTCATTTGCATATAATGTCAGTGTAAGATTTTCTACTGGGCTAGTGTTGCTCAAGCTTTATATCATTTCAGGTACTAACTCAGGACCGTAGCATGCATGCTTGGAGTGTTTGGACTTGATCATTCTTTTGAAAGTTGACATAGAGAGTTACTTATCCATCTTTGTAAATCTCTTTTGAAGATGTGTTTGTAACTTAAATTTGTAAATCTTTTGATTATGGAACTTTGTAACCCTTAACTCTTTCGATACTCAAGACTTATGTTATATTTGGGCCTCGGAGCCAAAGTTGTATTATTTTGGGAACTGTTGGATGTTAGAAACATGATTATGGAAATGGAATTGCTAAATTATTTTGGAGCATGGTATGGATATTCGTGAGGTTTTATTTGTGGAAACCAATTATATTTATGTTGAAAATCGAGGGTGTGACACCAGTGGTGGTGGTGATCGATCTGTTTCTTCAGTGGCAGTTTTGTCTTTCTCCTTCATAAGACCTAAGATTGGATTATAAATACCAAGTCCATGGGGGGTATTACCAATCCCCCCTATTCCCCCCATTTAGGAGGTTTGCTCATCCCATGGGATTCACAATCCAGAGGGATTTTGTGTTACCAAATAAGAGATTCACAGTCTGGAGGGACTGTTAATCCAATCCCAACGCTGAATCTGATTAACAAACGGTGCCTAAGTATATTTCTATCTATCAACCCTTGTAGTTTATCAAGATATCCGTTTTCCTCGGGGAAGCTCCGTCCAGTTTCGTTATTGTCCAGTCTAGTCCAGTTTTGGATCGTGTGGGCCCGAGACAACTATGGCAACATTTATTTTGTAGATCGTTGAGTGTGTCATTCACGCAAAAAATTAGCTTTATAGAATATTAGCAAGTACATGATCGAAATATACTTGTCTAAGAAAAAAATGGGCAATTATGAGTTTCAATTTATTTTTTGTCATCGCATTTTTCTTGTACAAATCTATTTGGTTTATGTACTTGTCGATGTGCAATCAAACTTTTTTGCGTGGATAACATACTCAACGAACTCTACAAAATTAATGTTTCTGATCATTGTCAATGGTCCAAAACTGGATTGGAAACTAACTCGTTTTCCCTGGAGTTTTATCATTGTTTTCCTGAAAAATGACGGCCAAGGATTTCTTGTGATAATTAATACCTGCCAAGGACATGTTAATGCTAAAAATGTCTTTGGCAGGTATTAATTATTAAAACAAGTCCTAGGGCGTCACTTTCCCTTTTTTTTCCTAGCTAGATGCCTGGACAAGCTTGCGAGCACCTTAACTAATCTTGGGCCCTTGAAATTAACGTAATAACAAATCTCTAGTGGCTCCAAAATTTAAAACGTTTATGTTTTGTTTGGATTGGTTTTTGAAAAAAAATTCTCAAGCCATTGTGAGATTAGACCTTGCACCTTTTTGGAGGACAAAACCATTTATAGTCGCATGTCATTGGCCAAAACTCTCGGTTGTATTTTCCCCCCTTATACACATACTCTTATTCTTGTTTTTCTCAATTGGGAATTTATAATAGTACTGTTAATTTGTTTTTAGATTTTAGAAGCGAAATATTTCTAAGAACTCTTCTGGAGTAGTTGCCTTGGTAATATGGCAAATAGACTTTTAAGCTATGGTGCTTCGAAGATGTTCACAAATAAATATAGTTATATACAGGATCAGCATTTTACAACAATACCTTTGTAATGCAGATTCACATAATAGAAGATAAAAAAACCAAAAAAGAGTGCTAAAACCAATTTTCTTCTTAATAATTTTAAAAAGGATGTAATAATTTGTGAATTCAGATATACTGTCAAACATTAATTTTTAAATTAGTTTTATATGTTGAGTGGGTAACCATAGCACATGACCAGATGAAGTGAATTTTCCCTTGCAAAAAATACAGCGGCGCACTGCTTTGTTTCACGTTTTACCGCAGCTCTCAAATCTCATCGTTTGGCTTGGCAATAGTGGTCCGAATTTTAAAAGAACTCTTCCTTAAATCCGAACTGTCCAAAAGTGGATGGTGAGATTGAGAGCGGTGTAGGTAGACTTTCTTCAAAACATAATCCTACCAAACAATTCCTTGCTATACAATTACATCTAGGAATTGATAATGCCACTCCCAAAGGGGAGTGCGGTTCTCAATTTGGGGAGTGGCATTATCAATGGCCTTACATCTTCAAACAAGCAGCATATCATCGATTGCTTCACACTCAACAAGCCTATGAATACCCAATACACAACCTTGAGGAAGTTGATGGATACTATAAACAACCCAATAACATAAATACAAATACGCTCTTAATTGGAGGATTGACGTCAATTTCAAGAACTGCCAACTTCATCATTCTGTATACGCGCGAACTTGTCGAGAGCTGCCGTGTCTGCACCACTAAATTTCAAACCATATCTCCTGAAGACTCTAAAAAGCAACCCATACCATAACAAGAGTTCACATTTTGCGCAATCGTACACTTAATTTTTGCCTACAGGCTGTGCAGGCTCTCTAGAACTACTGAGTCTAGATATTGCTCAAGGAATTTAAAGGTACGGAGCTCATAATTCAGCACCTGTGACAATGTTTGTTAGAAGGAATTTATCTGATAATTAGGCATAAAAGCAGTAAAACTTAAAGCTCAAGAAAAGATGAGTGCACGCACAGCAAGCTTAACGGTGTCAATTACTTCTTTCAGGCCACTCATTCTATTGCCCGCGACAAGGGACTGCATGCATTTTTATATAGTGTCATAATTGTCACCACTAATCCAAACTCAGAAGCAGCTATTGTTTTTTTAGGGCCCATCTTTCACATCTCATTAGCCACAAAAAGAGGACCATAATCACCATTCTGATGTCTGCAAGTTGACGAAAACCACTAGCGATGGCACTTGCATTTTTAAGACTTACTAGTGTCGGGGTTCGTGCTCCGCACGAATCACGTGCTCAGTAAAAAATTTCGAAGTGATGTTGTTTTGAGAATTGGAATATGATGACGTTTGGTGCGAATTGAAGGATGATTAGTTTTTATACATGCACTCATTAGGCAGATGTTCAATACAAAGAGTAGATCCATTCGCTTTTGTTCGGATCAAACACCATGGTATGTAATTCTATATGTACATTAGGATTGAGTACTAATGTGTGGTAGATTGATAGAGCATCATATTCTGTGGGGAAAATGGCCACTGGTCCCCCCCTTTAATCTTTTCTGAGCAGCTATGAGAAACAAAAAAGTAAACAACATGTATTGAATATCAGATAACTATTTTCAGGCTCCGGTTGGAGCTTGCTCACCTCCTCATTATTTGGCTACCACTATACCAGAACTATGTTCAATCTGCTTTGCAATATGTGATGTTTCGGGTCTTGGTATAGGTTTTGGCCCTTTCCTCTGTTTATGTCATGGATCCCCTTTGTAGATCTCGCATGGCTTTTTTGAATGACTCTCCGATGCTCAAAGAAAAAAAGAACTATCAGGGGAAAAAACCATTGAGTACAGAGAAATTAAGTAGTTGATGTAAGAAAAATGGAAACTGAGATTACAATAAGAAACTTATGGAAAAGTCCAGTGTATCTGGGTACACGAGGGATACACACAAGACCACAAAACTCACTTCCATTGAGCTTGGGCTCAGGTGCTTAAAGAAAAGTATAAGAGTACTGTGACATGTCCCATTCTAGACCTTCCCTAATTTGGAGAAGCATGAAGAAAGGCTGTGAACTCTTCAAGTCAGGAACCAAAAAAATTGTCAATAATGGCCAATCAACTCCTTCTGGCTTGACAATTGGTGTAGTTGAGGTTCCATTAGGAAACTCATTGAACGTCTTCTCATTGAGAGGGACATGCATTTGAAAGTCTCTGAGTGTTGGCCTGGCCTTGATTGGAACATGTCCAATTTGTCTATTGTTTTACCTGCTGAGTTTCTATCCTACTTTTGTGGCACCCAAAGGCAAAAAGAAACTCCGAAACTTTGGTCTGGTCTGTGAATAGCAATGGTTTGTCTAATAATAACAGTACCTATCTTGCCAGTAACATTTTTTCTCATATTCTACCTTTCTTAAGCTGGGATTGGATGTGGAAGTGCAACGCCAATCCTAGGATCAAATGCATCTTGTGGGTGAACCTTCAACAAAGATTGGCAACCAAAGATAATCTTCTTATTCTTAAGGTCACCCAAGGTGATCTGTCTGAGATGCTCTTCAGCTACTTAGAATGCAAACCATGTCCTCAGAGAGTCATGCAGCTGCTTCTGCTTGGAATATCATTAGCATTCCTATCTCACTTTCTAATTCTTTCAACAATCCTCTGCGCATATGGATTAAAACCAATTGCTCTTCTAAAACTATTCACTCTTCTGGTGTTAAATAGGCCATTCTATTTCTCATTACACCCTAGTCTATTTGGACTTCCAGGAGCAAACTCTATTTTGATTAAGACTTTTTGGAAATAAATTAAGGATTACTCCTCATTATCAAATGAGATGCATTATCCTTGCGTATCAATGAACAACAATCTAAATAATCAATATCTACTTAAATAATAGGAAAAATGAGCCACTGAAGTATAGAATTTGGCAAGCCAATCATCTACAACAAAGAGACCTAGGCTATGTAATGGTAATAAAATAGAAAAACATAGAGGAAAAAAGTATATGGGATGATCTGTTCACTGTTTTGGCATAGCAAGGTTGAGCATAGTAAGTGATAAAATACTCATAACATAAATGGAGAAAAGGAGACTGCCTTTTAAAATTCCTATATTGTTATGGATCCAGTGAGACATATTACCAGAGCCTCCACCTATATGACGTTTTCGGCATCGAAGCAGTAGCTTTAATTGAAGCGCTAGCCCCTCAACTGTTGACTTCAAACATAAAATAAAACCAATTGTAAGACGAAGGCTACAAACTAAGCAAAAAACTGTGGTTGCAACAACAACAAGAAGAACGAATCAAACCATAAAATTAAAAGAGATGCTGATATCCAATACACAAGACTAATAAAACTTATGATCTACTCTTTTGATTACACTTCAGAAGTCACATGTGGTAAAATGGCTTTGCCAAGATGTGGAATTAACAAAACCATGTTGACGCCCTCTTTTTCCTTTTTGATGCATGCTTTAAAATTATAAAAATTTGCATAACAAGAAAATAAAGATTTCGTATATGCTATTCGAAAAAACATCAACTGAAGCCCAAAATTTTAATCCATCAAACTCCAATTCCATTTTCAGATTTCCATACCAAACAAAAAAATTCCCATTTTTTAATTAAATTCTTCCTTCTCCATCAAATCCTACAACTTCGAACGCTATGCAATAAAAATGCAAGAATGGTGTTCAAATCAAATTGTATTAACCATAAAAAAACAAGAACACGCCACACAAGTAATCAATTATGATTGACCTTAGGAATGAATACATCCTCCATTTTATACATTATGTTGTAATCAATCAATATCTCAAATAGAACACGCCACACAAGTAGGAAAATAAGTTGCTTTTGAAAATGAAAATTTTATACCCTAAAACTGCTACATGAATACAACCGCTTTGATAGTTTCTTTTGATGATTGTTTTCATATGAAAGCTCAAGATAGCTCCTCTCTTTTAGCAATAGTGTCAATTCTACACACAAAAAAAAGGTAAACAATGGAATGTTGCAATCAAGAGTGAACTTCATTTTGATTCATAACCCAAAAAACGTACGAGAATAAAAAATTTAGATTTCAACTCCTTAAATTGATCAATTTAATTTGTTGATCCAATTTTAAGACATTAGATAAGCATATTAGCCATTCCAAGCAGCTTTAAATATAAATACTTTATATCTCTTTCTTTTCCTTTTAGGCCTTTTCCATTATCCACCATCCCAAATCCAATTATAACCTTTTCTTTCATTCAGATCTTGATCTTTTGAGATGAGAGTTATACTTTGGGAAACAAATTTTATGAAACATCAAGTTGTTAAATTATAAGGAGAGTTCCACAAAATCTGACTTCGTTGCCCTCAACGCACAATATGAAGACTAATAGAACCAGTAACAAAAACTCGAACTTAAAATCCAAAGCTTTGACAGGGAAATCCAAAATATATTCCTGATCAGGAAAATAATAACCGTAACTGATTTACGAGAATTGATAACAAGTTCATGGTGAAGGAGATTAATCTAATTAGTTACATGATGAATTCCTATCAATTGGATTAAACACCACATGAACAAGCACAAGTTAAAAATCTCACAATAAAAGAATAAGGAGAGACTGAGAGAGAGAGGGGCTTACATCGTATCGACACGAGATTAGGCGATGAGCCGTTTCAGTTGAGAAGCCATGAACACATCATCTCTAGACCTCTTCATCTTCGTAATTACCTCTTAATCTTCAAAAAATTTTACCTATTATAATCAAAATCCTGTATAAACCCAACCCGTACACACTATGAAAAACGGCAAAGAGTACAACACCAGATCTGAGAACCAAAACAAAGCAACCAAAATGTTTGAAATTTTAACCGGGACCTATTGTGGACATATCACCACCAAAGCACAAATCCCCTACAATTATCACGGATTACATATAAAAAACATGGCAAGGGAACAGATTACTGATTAGATGTACTTAGCATTGTGCAATAAGCAGGAGAAAGTCAAATGCCCTAGTAAGAAAAAAGAAATTATCTATAAAACTGAGAAATTTCAATTTTGTTTTCCTGCATGGAAAAGATAATGGAATGTCAAGATTCGCACAATGTAATTAGTCCTACAGAAGATATGGTTATCAGACTAAGCTACTAATGAACAAAACCTATAGTAGTCATAAAGAAAGTCAACTTAAAAACTTTGAGCAAATATACGGCAATTGTTTTCCTTTCTATAAAACCCACACACACAAAAAAAAATCTTTAAACCTCAAGACAAATAGGGCCTCAGTACCAATTAATAGAAACTATCAATGCAGCAGAAGCATTCAGGCAATGAATAAACACACTTTCAGTATGATTGAAATCCAGGAAGCGGTAACAGTATCCGGCATGGGAACAATATTAACTCTGGTAAAAATGGAAGCATCGAGCATCTTTTTTCCTGTCAAACAATGCTTTGGTTGCACTTTCTGATTTAGAATTAGACTCTTTTCCATAGTATATCCAATGTTTCATTCGATAGAGCATGTGTGTAACGAAGACGATCTATATACGTAAAGCTACTAACATCAAAAATAAAATGAGACTCACAATTCCAAATGGTTAAATGTCACCATAAAAGGAAGAACATCACTGTTAAAGATTCAAAATCTGACTAATCAATATGTGTAGTATCGGAGATGAAGCAAAAAAGAATAGATTAAGGAAACATCAGAAATGGGAATAGTTTAAATACTCAAGAAAGATCGGTCTAGTGAACTTTCTTTTTGTTCATCTAATTGAAAGCCTCAAGAGCTTCCTTCTATTCCTTGTCTTGTGACTGTGACTGACCGAAGTCCCAAAAATCTATAGTTCGATTAAATTTCCTTCATAGTTGTACAACATGAGCCCTTTAAAACACTACATTATTGCAAGATATCCGGCACAAACACACCATTAACTAAAACCCACATAATAAAAGAACTGTAAGATTAATTTTACCCAACCATGTGTGAAAAGAGCTACACCAATGCAATACCTTGCAGGTAACCATAACAAAGCAGAGAGAGAGTTGAGAGGCAGACCTGAGATGTGAAGGCATGGCACACGTCTAATACAAATACTGAAACCAAAAGTAATAGGGCTAACATAAATAGTAAAAGTAATTTGTATTTGTCCTTAACATGTGCGTATTTTGGCCACTTTCTTCTGATTAAAACTAACCGCATGGCTAGAAGAGCCCAAGCAACAACACCACAAAACCATGGTGGTTGGCCTGCTCTATATAGAGTAAAATAAACTATACTTATTTGGATCCAACAGCGAAGATTGATATCTTCTATACAAAATAGAATTTATATTTTTCCCTTCCTTGATGTGGAGATTAAATAAATCTGAATCCAATACTGGAAACAATAGCTGTGCAATCCCAAAGCTTACCTGGAATGGTCCAAAAATCTTTTTTGTAACCAGTTGAAAATTGTTCTCCTTTAATAATAATATTTTTTCCAACAGGAAAAAGACATCAGTTGGTTCTATGGCACCATATGCTGGAGGAATACAATCTTTCTCCAACGTTCATGCCTCAGAGTAGTAAACTGCAACAACAACCACAAAATCCTAAGCTAGCAAGAGCAAATAGATCCAATATCGATGAAGGAAATGCTTCATAAGCTAAAAACACAATTAGTAATTTAGGCAAAATGAGCTAAGCCAGAATAGGCTCAATTTTAATAATGAATACTCCATCAGAACCGTCTCATTTATATGAGTACAAGTCAGCCACAAAACAACTATATCCATCAAGCATTGTTACTCCGGCATCCAATGCAGTTCTTACTACTCTGCATTTCATATACTCAGATCACCTAAGCTTTCTACACTACCCTCAAATGGGTAGCAAACAATTGTTTAACACATTAGGCCAATCTTCCCACAAACTATACCGAGCTATGTACTGCAGAGCAATCAACAAATATAAGAAAGTGTGCATACTTGCCGCCAAAATTTTTTAAAAAAACCATAAAGATCAAACCTTCATCCAAATACTTCAGACTCTCTCTCTCTCTCTCTCTCTCTCTCTCTCTCTCTCTCGATAGATTATGAAACCCAAGGCAGATGAAGCAAATGGTATCTCCTAAAGTTAGCATTTGATCGATGGTCTTATTTACATAAACTCCTGAACAACTTCCAGTGAGATCATATGAAAAATGAAATTTCCTTAGACTCGGAAAAAGTTTTTAATAATTAGACTTGGCTTACATAAACCATGAAGGGATCTCGTGTCAACCTTACTAATTCGAAACTTTTGTGTTTTTTGCCAATTCTGAATGGATTTTGGTAATATTGCTTATCTCTTGTGTGTGTGCGCGCGCGTGCTAGTGTGCATCATCCAACAATGACTTCCCTACAAACCATGCTAGTCAGATTACAAATCCATTCCTTGGTTTGCCACTTGGATCTGGAAGATGTCAGCGCGGTAGTGTGCGTCATCCAACAATGACTTCCCCACAAATCATGCTAGTCAAATTACAAATTCATTCCTTGGTTTGCCACTTAAATCTGGAAGTTGTGAATCATCATGTGATGCCAGAGAACCTGGAAAATGTGAAGGTATTAAATTTTCACATTTTTTTTGTTGTTTGTTGCTGGTAAAATTACGCTTGCTTTCAGCTCGTTATTCTGTGGAACACTGCCAAAGTTTCATTACTCTTTCCTTTCAAGTGATTTTGGGTATATCAAGTCACCGATGCCTATATATGTCATCCTTCCCACGTGAGCGAGCTAAGGGGGCTGCCTAACCTATTGTGTCTAATCTGCCTTTCATCCTATAGGTTTTTCCACATCATCCAACAATGACTTCCCTTTAAGCCATGCTAGTCAGGTTACAAATCTATTCTTTGACTTGCCCTGTTACAATTTCAGCCCAGGTAAAAGAAAAGGTAGTAAAACGTGAATGTATTAAGTTTTCACGTTTTTTGTTGTTCGTCACTGGTAATTACGTCGAAAAATCTGAACGAAATGTATTCACATGCTCTCAACCAATGTTTTCGGGGAACACTACGAAAGTTTTATTATTGTTTCCTTTCACGTCATATCGAGCATATCGAGTTACCAATGCCTATATATCATCCTTCCCAAGTGAGCGAGCTAAAGCAGCTACTTGGCCTATCATGCTTAGAGTGCCTAAAGATGAAGAATAAGGACATTTTTAATCCCTGAATAGTTTTCCCTATTTTGTGCCAGAGACGATGCCACCACGACACCATTTTCTTGCACTTATCTTTTTAATTCTTGACCAAAAACGAAAGGGCAGAGCTTTCCCTATTTTATTGTTACGTTTCACATCATTTCAAGCATATCGAGTTACTGATTCCTATATATCATCCTTCCCAAGTGAGCGAGCTAAAGCAGCTAGCTACTTAACCTATCGTGCTTAGAGTGCTTAAAGATGAAGAATAAGAAGGGCTTGGACATTCTGAGTTTCTTTCAGCCTAAAGGTTTTGTTTTTGCACTTATCTTTTTAATATTGTGCCTAGAGCCTAAAGGTTTTGTTTTTGCACTTATCTTTTTAATCTTTGAATAAAAATGAAAGGGTGGAGCTTTCCGTTTTTTGTGCCAGAGCTAGAGCTGATGCCATCACAACACCATTTTCTTGCACTTATCTTTTTAATTCTTGACCAAACACGAAAGGGCAAACTTTCCCTATTCTGCGCCAGAGACAGTGCTTGAATCTACTGGAATCATTACATATTATTGATATCATAGAGCACAGAAAACACGAAATTGGTCCTCACACATCTCTCGTTTTTTTGGGAATCAGATTTCAGCGCTTAAAATGCGGCCTTTATGGGGTTTCCCTTAAAACATGAAGACGATTTCATAGGGAGAAAAAAAATCTACAACCAATTAGTCGATGGTTTTAAGTGATTCCAGCAGCAATAAAACAAGCGGAGAATGTACTTTAAATATCATGAAGGATTATAAACCAAATTTACAATGCAAGAATGAGAAATCATCCAAGAAAGGAACCCCTGTAACCTGTACCAAATCTGCTGTGTATATACATGGATATATACACGAAATATGCAAATATAATCGACCAGAAAGAGGGAGAAAATGTATACCTGCAAAAGTGATGAAGTTTAGAGGCGGTGGTGATGATTGGAAGTGGCAGTGACAATCGGTGAACAAATCGGCAGTCGATGGTACGCGAAGTTCTGAAACTGAAACTGGAGAGAGAGAGAGAGAGAGAGAGAGAGAGAGAGAGAGAGTTGAGTCCGAGCAAGACGAATCGATTGATGATACCATCATCGTCGACGTCGTTCACAAGTTCAGCACGAGAGAGAGAGGGAGCCATAGTTTAGGGTTTTTGTTTCTGCTGGTCTCGATCGCGGAGCGATTATGGCGAACTGCAGTTTACCAGCAATCATAAGTAGAGACAACGAATCAAAAAGAAGAAGAAGAAGAACAACAACAACAACAGATCACCCCCGCCGCCTCCACTTCTCCTCCTGCAGCTGATCGGGCATCATCTGCTTTGAGACGCCTGCCTGGCCGTCCGTCGCAGAGATGGCGGTGGCCGGATGAAAGAAAACCCAAAATGGGAAGAGAAGAAGAAGAATTGGAAGAGCATTACCGATCAAAAAAAAAAAAAGGGAGAGAATTTGTTATCTAAAAAGGAAAAACTGAATTGCAAGGGACACACCGGCTAGATTCCAGCCCTTATTCCCGCGTGTATAGTAACCGGAGGAGGCAATTTTACCAGAAAGCCCCCGAGCCCAACACCACTACGTGACAAAATAGTGTAGAAAAATCGAGACACAGACGGAAAACATCGAAAGTCCGAAAACCCGTTAAAGTAATTCGTAAATAACCCAAATAGTGTCTATGGCCCACCACTTTTGAGCGTGAAATGACGAAAATACCCAAAATCTCAAAGAAGTAAATGTAATTAGCTAGTTTCTGAACCAAAGGGCATAATCGTTCGGAAATGGCCAAAGTGTAAGCCACAATTTAGAACTCCATTCCTTTATAGCGGCCTGTGGAAATGGCAAGCTATTTGGTTTTCATAACTTGGGAAGCTTCAAAGTTACGCTCCAATGGTATATGGCCTGTAGAGACCCGTAAATTTCTTTGAAATTTTAATGTTTTATAAGTGGACAAATAATTGTAGAGACCCGCATTTATTTTATCGAATGTTAATATTGTTAAAATGCATGATTATTGGAAAAGAAAGTGAAATATTGGTATTTATGTGATTTGGGGTTAAAATGATGGAATTGATTGTGGAAGGGTGCAATGTGTGATATTTGTGGGTATAAATAGGAGGGTGAGAGTGTAGAGAATCATTTTCTCTCCTCTCCACACACCGGCCCTCTCTCTCTCCTCATGCCTCTCTCCCTCTCTCTTGCTCTCTCACCATATTTCACTCAAAATCCATCAAAATAACCTTCAATCCTTCACTCTCAACGCGTATTGTGGTCCGTACCCCGTTGGTTTGAGCTCGGGGAAGTCGTATCCCGTTCGAATCAAGGTTTTTGGAAAGCTAGGGCTCGTAGGTTCTCGGGAATTGTGCTTCGGCTTCGAGGTAGGGATTCTACCTCTCAATATATGTAAAAGAAGTGTTTTCTATCCTTGAATCCGTGCCTATTGTTGTTGTGGTTGTTGTTGTTGTTTAACCTCTAAAAATCTGCAAAAAACCTGCTCGTAACCACTCCGTATCGATACGGGTTTTTGCCGTATTGATACCATTTTAAAACAGAAGGTTCAGAATTTCTGATTTGAAACCCGTATCGATACAACATTTTGGTGTATCCATACCGGATCATAATGGGCAGTTTTCAGCTTTTGCCCCAAACTTCGTCGTTTCGACCCCCGATCATTTCTAACTTGTTCTAAACCCTTCCTAATCACCTTATAACATGATTAATCGTATTCGTTGAGTTCGTGAGATATCTATGCTTCTTTTGCCCTTGTTCGGTGAACCTTTACTTGAATATCTCTTGAGTTACAGTTGAAACGAAATGACACATAATGTGAGTACGTACGAGATTCTTAGACACATGTTGACGCTACGAGACTATTCAGGACCCATCGGCGGGTGGGTGCCTGGCAGGGGGTATCGGGATCCCTTAATTGGCTCGACAGGAGCAAAAGCTCATATTGATTACATTTAGGACCTACCGAAGGGTATGGTGCCTGGCAGGGGGTATCGGGATTCCTTAACAGGCCCGGCAGGAGCTTCGGCTCATGACACATACGGCGAATGAATATTGGACACATGAAAGCTGGAAATGATCCTAACTTTGAGTTGCTCTATTATCGTAGGATTGTTCTTGAGCTCGTTGACCTATGGTAGTTGATTGTCCTGAGAGTGTAGTTCAAATACCTATCTTGAGTGCATCCTCACATTTCATTTGCATATATTGTTAGTGTAGAATTTTTACTGGGCTAGTGTAGCTCAAGCTTTATATCATTTCAGGTACTAACTCTGGACCGTAGCATGCATGCTTGGGAGTGCTTGGACTTGATCATTCTTTTGAAAGCTGACATTGAAAGTTACTTATCCATCTTTGTAAATCTCTTTTGAAGATGTGTTTATAACTTTAATTTGTAAATCTTTCGATTATGGAACATTGTAACCCTTAATTCTATCGACATACGGTACTTATGCTATATTTGGGCCTCAGAGCCAAAGTTGTATTATTTTGGGAACTGTTGGATGTTAGAAACATGGTTATGGAAATGGAATTGCTAAGTTATTTTGGGGTATGGTATGGATATTCGCGAGGTTTTATTTGTGGAAATCAATTATATTTATGTTGAAAATCGAGGATGTGACAACTTGGTATAAGAGCATTGGTTTAGAACACTTAGAGACCGTGGAGAGACGTTTAGTCTCATGGGTTCAAAATGTCGTGCCCTCTAACATAACTTGTGCATGCTTGTGTGACTAATGTAGACACCCCAATTTGGCCTAACGATTATTTCAGGTCCCACCTTGGGGACCATCCCAATGATGAAATGGATACGATGATTGCTGATTGACTTCTTGAGAACCTTAGGACTTTCGGTAAGAACTTTGAGCCACTTAGAGGACCCAATTCAGAGCCAAATAGCCTTTCAGACAGAAATACAGAATCCTAGAAGAATCCATCTGCCGGCCATAACATTGATCTCACGGCCTTAACATCATTTCCTCACTCGAGCAACCTGTTGTCCAAAAATCTCCCTGAGAGATCCATCCCACGGCCGTAGGATCATTTCCTCGGCCGCTCAATCCATATCTCGGCCACCAAATCCTTTCTACAGCCGCTAGATTGCCTATTTCTCAGACTCTGGAACGTTCTATCGATTGTTTGATCCGACTACACTACCTCTCCGATGCGTTTGGGCCACGTTCAGGGATCACAACGAAGAGTTGGAATTGCATTGCAATTGCAATCGTGCGATTTGATTGGACCGAGTGAGTCATCCCTTTGCCTATATAAAGGGGCCTTTGGACTCCGAAAATAGAGCAACGGAATTCATAAGATTCATACCTTCTCAAGCCACGAAACTCTGCAGATTTACTCTCCAAAAACCCCTCTACAAAAGCCCTAACCTCCCGAAGTCAGCCATCAATCCGACGATCAAACCCCGAAGTTTCAAACCCTAACCCTAGGGTTTCATTCAAGAAGCAATCAATCAGTCAATCCCGATCAAATCCGAAGCAATCAAGCTATTGAGGGATCAAAGTGGTGAGGCCCAGGGGCCTCTGGTTCAGTTTATCTATCGTTTTTATACCTAATCGTAGCGTTTTGATAGTCTACTAACTCTTCAGTTTGGTGTGAGGAAGAACACCAGCCGGGGCTTCGATCCCTCGGCCGGTACATCAAACCAGCCTGATTACTTGGCCGTGACATCCATTCACCGGCCGAGTAATCGATCTGGTGGCACAACTTTGTTTTGCTTTCTGGTTTTTGACGTATGTTTAAATTACAGTCTCGGCTCATCTTATTTACTGTTTAAAGGCATGAAAACGGACTACTTGCTTAGCATTAAATAAAGCATCTATATGTCTTATGTTGAGCAATTATGGGCTAGCCTCACGGCTAGGCAGAGAGGGGTGCCTAACATCTTCCCCTTACTGTACCTTTGGCTTCCGTATCTAGAATCTCTATCTGTTTTCCTAGTTTTAACAAACTAGGTGGCGACTTTGTTTTGATGATAACCGCTATCATGTGGCGATGTTCCTAGCCATGGGAATGTCCATGATCTTGGTTTATGAAGCAAGAAACCAAATGAGCGAACAAACGATATCAAACTGTATGGCGATGCCCCGTTCGGGAGGTGTCTATAGTTTTCTGGCGACTCTGCTTGGGACATGAGAGCCATAACTAGAAAGTTCAACATAAGACTAATACATGCCTTATTTAATTCATTTATCATGTGCATCAAGCAGGCAAGCCTCGTTGAGTTCACCTAATACCCCGGCACGACACGGGCTATGTTAGGGGTTCCAGCAAATTCCACAGTCACTTGTACCTATTGCTATATCAAAAAGGGAATCGCCCAATCGCCGCCTATGATGGGCTGGCGAAAGGATTGGTGCCCTTTAACAACGGAGCACCCTGAGACTACCTAAACCTTACATGTGTTAGAAAGCCATAGAACTCATCAAACTAAGACAGGAACCCGCAGGTTAAGGAAATTTCCTGCATTTTGTTTCCAAGTTCTTCTTCACACCCATTGTATACATGTATGTTGTAAAATCTTCTTTTGTAGGTTAAACCTTAGGGGCCTTTCTAAGCCAAATGGAAGTAAGTAAGCTAAACTAATCTAACTAAAAACAAAAACTTTTCAGGAAAAATGTCCGCATCGCTGTTCATGTTCGATTCGCACTTTCAAATTGTCACCAAGCTGTCTAATCCATCCCACTCTGCAGTCAAGGATTTCGATCCCTCCAAATACATCACTCCGATGGAACAACCAAGGCCTGTGGTAACTATCATTGAAGACAACCATGTCATGTTCACAAGAACAGTCTATGAAGAAGAGATAAATGACATGATGGAAGAAGAAGGGCTTGGCAGGGTCCCAATCTATTTCTATGACTCTTATGCACCTACCGATGACTACTGGCCAATCAATGAGGTCAACAACCTTGAAGCTGAAGAAGCAAGGGAGGAAGAATCTACGGACAATGATCCACTAGACGAAGTATCACTAAACTTACTCTTTGATGAGAGGGTCACCAACAACGAAATGAGGGTGATCCATCCCATCACAGATAGGTTTGGTAATTGGTGGGGATTTGTTAGCACCCGAAGAATCGACAACAACGACGAAGTAGAAATTGAAGCTCAACTGGAGGAGATAACGGCAATAGCAAATCAAATGGCCCTCCAAGACTTGCAGGGTGACAATGATGAAAGTGCGAATCAAAGTGACAACGAAGTGCTGATGATCAACCTTGGTGATGAAAAATACTGCTCTGAGCTGATTGTGGATGCTGAAAAAAGGGCTTACCCTAACTGGACCGTGGAACACACTTTAAAACACAAAACGAAAAATGCTGATTCTGATTTTAGCTCTGATTCCGATTCTGACTCTAGGTCAACTCAATTCGAGTCTAGTTTTTCATCTTCCCAAACTACCGAGTCTAGTGAGGAAAACCTGGTCAAAGTACCAAAGAGTAGCATCTATTTTGAATTTGACTCTGAAATGTCTTTTGACAATTTTAGCAACGAGAAGGACAATTTAGAGTATTTCAGTTTGCCTATAATCAACTGTGTGGATTCCGACAATCCGAATTTTGAGGAAGAAATTCCTAAAGAAATTCTAGAATTCATCGAAAGAGAAGAAGAAAGGTGCGCTAAACCTTTTTCTGAGGAAATAATTACAGCCAACATAGGCTCTGAAGATGAGCCCAAACTGGTTAAAATTGGTGCAACACTCTCTTCTCAAGAAAGTGAAAAATTAATCTTTTTGCTAAAAGAATACATAGATGTTTTTGCTTGGTCTTACAAAGACATGCCTGGGATAGACCCTGAAATTGTTCAGCACAAAATTCCACTTCATTCTGATGCAAAACCTGTTAAACAAAAGCTAAGACGTATGCGCCCTGATTGGGTCTTGAAAATAAAAGAATAAGTCATTAAGCAAATCAACTCCGGTTTCCTCATAGTCACCGAGTACCCACAGTGGGTAGCCAACATCGTTCCAGTGCCGAAGAAAACTAGAGGAATCAGGGTCTGTGTAGATTTCTGAGATCTCAACAAAGCCAGCCCAAAGGATGACTTCCCACTACCACACATAGATGAGCTCGTGGATAACACCGCGGGACATGCACTGCTATCTTTCATGGATGGGTTTTCTAGGTATAATCAGATCTTGATGTCTCCCGAGGACAGAGAGAAGACCACCTCACCATGCCATGGGGAACTTACTGTTACTGAGTGATGCCATTCGGGTTAAAGAATGCTCGACCCACTTACCAAAGGATGGCAACCACATTGCTGCATGACATGATGCACAAAGAAGTAAAGGTGTATGTCGATGATATGATAGTCAAATCCAAGGAAAGGGAGGGACACCACGAAGCACTTCAAAAGTTCTTCGAAAGGATTAGGTAGTACAAGCTATGTCTCAATCCTCAAAAATGCTCTTTTGGGGTAACGGCTAGCAAAATGTTAGGATTTCTCATCACTCAAAGAGGAATCGAGGTAGACCCTTCCAAAATACAAGCTATCATGGAGATATTACCACCAAAGACAGAAAAGGAGGTAAGGAGCTTTCTGGGGAAAGTGCAATTCATCAGCAGGTTCATTTCCAAACTCACAACCTCATGCGAACCCCTCTTCAAGCTTCTGAAGAAAGGTACTGATTTTGAGTGGAGCTGAGACTGTCAGCAATCGTTCGAAGCCATCAAAGAGTATCTTCAGAACCCACCTGTGCTGTCACCACCCATCCCTGGGAAACCATTGATTCTATATCTTTTGGTAACAGACACATCCATGGGATGTATGCTAGCGCAAGAAAACGACGCCAAAGTAGAGTGCGCCATATACTACCTCAGCAAGAAGATGATGGACTATGAAACAAGGTATACTCTCTTGGAAAAGACCTGTTGGGGGTTAGTATGGGCCACGAAGAAACTAAGGCACTACCTATTAGCACATTCGGTAGTGTTAGTTTCTCGTTTAGATCCAATCAAATATCTTTTCGAGAAACCAACACTTATTGGAAAACTAGCTAGGTGGCTATTGCTTCTAGCAGAATTTGAACTTAAAGTTCATGACAAGGAAATCAGTAAAAGGAAGGGCTGTGGCAGAATTCTTGGCAGATCACCTTGTAACAGAAGCCGAGGCAGAAGACTTTATGTTCCCTGACGAGGACATCTTATGTCTCTTAGACGACACCTGGCAACTATAGTTTGATGGAGCATCGAACCAAAGTGGATATGGCATAGGGATACTGCTAGTTTCCCCAAACCACTCTCATATTCCTTTGTCATATAAACTAAGGTTTGAAGTCACCAATAACCAGGCTGAATATGAAGCTTGCATTGCTGGAATGAAGGCGGCCCCGGAACTAAGGGCAAGAAGGGTATAAGTCACTGGAGATTCAAACCTAGTAGTATCCCAAGCAAGAGGAGACTGAAAGGTCAAAGAGGATACGCTAAAGCTATATCACTCTGTACTAGAAGACCTGATTCCACAATTCGACTCAGTCATCTTCACGCACACTCCCTGTGGTGCTGCGTTTTCTCCGGTCGAACCCCTCGTGCTGAGACGGCTAGGTTTGCTTATCTTGGCTGATACCTGCACAGGAAAAGCCCACGTTAGTGCCCAAGCCCGGATCATGGTGGTCCGGGATAGGCACTCCGACGATCTAGTCAGTGAAAGGAGAGAAGGGTCGAGTTTTTTGGGTTTAAGAGCCAGAGACTTGCGTACCTTATACTTCAGTATCACTACTCCTTTTATAGGCGGAGGGAGAGTGGAGTCCACACCACACAGATGCACCACGTGCACGGTGATTGGTTCGCCCGTTATGGCATCCAAATCCAATCCCGTAGAGTTAGGCTCGTCATGATCCCTAACGGTCTGTTCCTACAATCGAGGGATTGATGACACGTTTCCTCTCCCACCAACTCCACCCTTGACTTCCTCTATAAGTCCGGGAGTTGACATGGCTCGGTGGTTGGTAGTCCCGCCGAACGTATCAGTCCGGCTACGCTTGAGATCGTTGTAGATGCTATTTGGTTCGATGGTGCGTCGCCGAACTGGATTTCATGACTTATACAAAACAGCTTTCTTGGGATGGAACACTCTTCTTCGGCGGGTCGGGTTCGACAAAACCCACCGAGCTCTATACCGCCGACCTATCCGTGTAACATGTCTATGGGTCGAGCTCATAACGGTTAGGTGGCCTCCGCCGGGGTCCCTTCACCGAGCCACGTCCGCCACAATAGCCCCGTAACTCTTTCCTGCCTCGGTCAGGGATGGGAGGAGTTGAACAGGTAGTTCCCCTAGTATTCTCCTTGGAGTCTCTCGCGCAAGGCATGCCGAACCGTTCCCGCCGGGCCACGGAGGTGAGGTGAAGAGGCGGTTAGAGCCAGGGGTAATGATGCATCTGTCGCAGAGGGGACATTGATGGGATTGCTTGGCTCAGAAATCGAACGGTCAAGTTTAAATCTAGAGAAGAGGAGGGGATACGTGGCGCGAGGGGGAGCGACTCGGGTACGACGTGTTGCAGGCTTTCCACGTGGCAATGTAGGAGTGGATGGGGTCGTGCTGCTTCAGTTCCAATGTGCGACCTTTAGGGTTCCTGCCTCTCTCCTCGCCTCATTATATAAGGAGGGAGCGAGACAGAAAAATCACTTTCTGCTCTCGCCCCCCTCGCTCTGCAATTCCATTTGGTCGTCATTGCGGCCGCCTCCGTTGCTCCGTCGTCTCTCGTCGACCAACGCCAGCGTTTCCAGGTAACTTTGAAGCTGTTTCCTCCATGTTCTTCCCTCTATTTTCAAAGCTGCACCCCTTCGTTTAAGTTTTCGATTTGGAGGTCACCCTCTCATGGCCATTCTTGGCCGTGAACCACCACCTGGATCGCCGGCGAGTGACCGCCCTTTATACACATCCCTTAACGAGGGCCCCTGTCCCTTGCCGAAGGAGGCCCCCCCCCCCCCCATCGAAGACCTGGGGGGGAGCTGCCATGCTGAAGTAGTTAACCCTTTTGTTTTTTATTTTTTTTTCTTTCTGTTTAGGTCTTCAGCATGGTGGACTCTTCCAGCCTCTCTTCGCCGAGGGTAGATCTCGACGAATATCCGGACCTCCAAGATCTCATCTAGAGCCTTGAAAGGAACTACCGAGCGGGGAGCATGAGCTTCGACGAAAGCTCAAGCAACCTTGCTTGGCGACCAGGCCATCTTATCATCCCGGGCATCCATGTTCCCCTGCAAGTGGATGATAGGGCCTCCAGAGACATACTTTATGGCCGAGGCGACTCTTCAGACGGAATCGCCGAGCTTGGCTACCACGGCTACGAACCGGAGGGGAATCAGACCGAGCGTACGACGACTGAGTCCCATGCCAGCACGTCTACCTCGGCGGGAGAGCCGCCGAACCAAACCGAAGGAGATGAAGAAGGAGCGGCACCAAAACCGCCGAGAGACATCGACCTAATCCCTTCGCCGCAGACCGGGCTTGGTCCCATGCCATATACCCACTTCTACGGCGATGGGCCCGGAGGTTTCACCGCCGAATTTCGGGCTAAGTATGAGATACCAGAGGACGTCCTGGTTGAGAGGATGACCGGCGAGAGGATCCCATTCGGTGAAGACTTCATCGTCCTCCCCCTGTATGCCATAACCGAGGGAGGGGTAAGATTCCCAATGAGTCCCTTCCTCCGTTACTTCATGCATTCATATAACCTCGCGCCGATCCAGCTTTCGCTAAACACCTGGTGCATTCTCTGCTCGGCAATAAGGTTGGCCGAGTCAAACCGTTTGCCTTTTACCCTGGGTGACATGATGCTGATGTACGTAGTGTCAAGGAACCCATCATATGACAGGTATTACATGACCACTCGGCAGCACTTCGACTACCTGGTGGATTGCCTTTCTGACTCCGAGAAATGGGGAAACGCACTGGTGAGGGTGTCCGGGAACTTCAAATGGGGACCCATAAACCCACTTCTTGACCAGCCCTTCCCAACCAGGGTAGGGGCGGCGGTAGAGAGACCATACAAAATCCCCCGAGCACGAGGGTACCCTGGCCTCGGTTACGTAGACAAACCTGGTATTTCTTTATACTTTATCCCAATCACATTGTTCTGGCACACTTCTTTCAAAAGCATAGTAATGACTTCATTTTTATGTGCAGATTGCTCCGCACCGAACAAGGCGCTACTCCTCACTGGAAATTGGTCGAATCGGATCGTTATTCTTCAGTGTGCTAACTGGGACGCACCTACCTTGCTCGGCTACACACCAACCTACGGCGGCTTCGCTCATCGCAAGGATAAAAGCAAAATGGTGAGGAAGGCGTTGGATCTATCCACTGTTGCCGAGCAAGCACTCCAGAGGCAGTACTTGGCCCAAGACCTCTCCACTACCAATCTGTCGGTTCGACAGGAGCCACCGGAGCAAATTCCCACCGAACAGCCTGTGCAGGAGGATCAGCCTCCAGTCATTTCTGCCCAACCGTAGCACTCCCACCGCCGAAGAAGAATTCATTCGGCTGGCGAGGGGGAGGACCAAGGTATCTGAAGACGACGTGGCGTTCGTTGGGACCGGCCATGCCACTGAAACGAATGCCACCGGGCTGGTCGAGCCCCAAAAGACCTTTCTGCCAGACTTCAAGTGCCCCGATGGGCACATCATCACGACCGGCGACAGCCTGTCAAACAATCCCCTCCTGGCCATGACCCTTCTTAAAGGGGTGGCCCTCCCGAAGGACATGGAGGGCCTTCACGCTGGGAAGGCCAACAACATGGCCGAGCTGTGCCTGTTTCTTGCCAAGGTAATACCTAAACCTGAAGTTCATGTAACTTCCCTTTAATACGTTGTTTCTAATGTTTTCCTGTTGCAGGCCGGGCAGTGTGCTAGCCGAGCCTTCGAGGACATGGATGTCCTACTTGAGACGAAGAGGTCTCAGAGGGCGGATCTGCAGGCCCAGAGAAAAGAGACGGAGAAAGCCCTCAACCTTGCTGAGGAGCTAGAGGCGAAGGTTGCTGACGCCGCCGTGGTGAAGGAAGAAAGGGACCGGCTGCTAATCGAGGTAAAGAGCCTTACTGCCGAGCGGGACCAGCTGAAGGCTGACAAGAAACATGCAGAGGAGGAGTTGTCGAGGCTCTTTGAGGAGGCCGGCGATGCTGGCTTCAACGAGGCTGGTGAGGACTACACGAAGCAGGTCGAGAACCTGGTCAAGAACTTCATGGCGGCCTAACAGAAGAAAATTGAAGGCGTCCACAACACCTCTTTCCTTTTCGGTTATCAAGTCGGTCTTGATTACGCCGAGGTTCCCAAGGATGACCACCGAAGGGAGCCCCTAGTGGTTCCACCTGTTAACCTGCCGGAGATCCAGCCACAAACCGAGCAGCCCAACACTACCCCAGCCCTCCGCCGAAGCATGCCGATGATGCCGCTATCGCCGACCAATAGGATTTTTTGCTTTGCTTTTGTCTTTTTTTGTCTGATCTTGGTGCTTGGGGATGACGTGGAACTGTTCACCACTGCCGAGCCCTTCTTTTGTAAGACTTTTAAGTAATCAATGATGAGCTTTATTTCAGCACTTGTTTCACTTTTCTGCACTTCATGCATGTTGACCCATGTATCGCACTTCATGCACATGGTATGTTAGTGTTGTTCAGCCCCAGCGTGCTGTACCTAGCCCCTGCTTCGGTAGAGACATACAGCCGAGCATGACTCTGCCGGAGCAAAGGAACGGCAGATACTGGGCATGCCCCCTTCAGGAAAATGCATGTCCCTTGGTGCCGAGCGGGAACTAAAAAGGGTTGCCTTGGTGCCCTTCAGGTCTTATTGAGGACTAAAGATATATCGAGCCCACCGAGGGTATCAAAATAATCAAGAAAAGTGGAGAATTGCAACTACAAAAAATCTTTATTCAAACGAGAAAAATAGCCATGGGCTTCACATAAATAGCCTAGGCACAATGCAGAATGACATTAAGCATAAAACTTTCGAAGTAGTTGGGCATTCCAATGGTTCGGAATTGCCGTTCCATCCATCTCGGCGAGCTCATAAGAACCGTAGCCCATTTTCTTGACCACGCGAAATGGACCTTCCCACTTGGGCATAAACTTCTTCAAGTCCTTCTTCTGGACCGCTTGCCGCAGGACCAAGTCGTCAACATTGAAAGGCCTAGCCCGTACATTCTTGTTATAACTCCGAGCCAACTGCTGCTGATATGCCGCATACTTAACGTGGGCGTTATCTCGGAGATCATCGACGCAGTTAGCTTTGGCGGCCAACATGGCATCGTTCGTCGGAACGTCAAAGGTAGTAGTTCGAGCCGTCAGGCGTGTGACCTCGACCAGGAGCACGGCTTCTACGCCGAACGCCATAGAGTAAAGAGTCCGGCCAGTGCCTCGCCGTGGGGTGGTGCAATAACCCCACAACACGTCGGGCAGCTCGGCCGCCCACTTGCCGCGCTTGTTGGTGAGTCGGCGCTTCAAGCTGGCGGTGATGGCTTTGTTGGCAGCCTCAGCTTGACCGTTCCCCTGAGGATAGGAAACAGAGGCTGTCTTCATTTGGATACTGCGTTTCTTGTACAGAGTCTTAATCGCATCGGCCACAATTTGGGTTCCATTATCTGAAACAATTGCATAAGGCACGCCGAACCTCGTAAATATTTGCTTCCACAAGAAAGCCTCCACGTCCGTAGCCGTGACCGTGATGAGTGCCTTGGCCTCCACCCACTTGGTATAATAATCAGTGGCAGTAATAATGTGCGTAAAACCACCGGGGGCTTTAGGTAATTTGCCAATAATGTCAACCCCCCACTGGGCGAAGGGCCAAGGGCTCGAGACTGGTTGCAAAGGTAGGGTCGGTTGGTTTAGTAGCGGAGAATGCTTTTGGCACGATTCGCACTGCTTGGCGTACTCCGTAGCAGTATGCACCATCTTCTTCCACCAGCAACCTTTTGGAAATGGCACAATTAGCTAATGATCGGCCACCGGTGTGGCAACCAGCACTACCATCATGTAATTCCTTAAGAATACTTGCACCTCTTGGTCATGGACCACACGGCGGTCGGGACCAGTATAGGACCGGCCGTACAGTACGCTGGACGAATCAAGAAAGTAGGAAGCCGATTGGCAACAGATCTTGTGGGCTTCCTTCTGATCGGCCGGTAGGGTAGAAGCCTTCAAGTAAGCAACAAGAGGGTCCATCCAACTTGCGGCCATGTGGATATCCATAATCTTCAGGGGCGCACCCTCAAAGCTCAGTGTTGGGACCTCGCCGAGTACTATGGTGCGGTTGCCGTCATGTTCGGCACATACGGCTCTGAGCCCGACCAAAGCATCGGCGTGTGAATTGAGATCGCACCCAACATGATCAAAAAATGCATTCTTGAACGAGCCGGCCAGAGCAATTACTTGGCTCATGTACTTATTCATGCGCGCGTCCTTGGCCTAGTCATCGTTGAGCTGGTTCACGACGAGTTGTGAGTCGCTGTAGACCTGAACCTCCTCGGCACCCATCTGCCGAGCTAGCAGTAATCCGGCTATTAGGGCCTCGTACTTGGCCTCATTGCTGGAAGCGGGAAAGCCAAGGCTGAGAGCATGTTCATGCATCGTTCCGTTCGGTGATACCAACCTGCCAGCCCCTCGATTGTTTGATGCTCCATCGACGTGGAGTCGCCAGGCACGGCCGGTGAAGATTCTTGCTCGGTGAGAGGGAATGGGCCATTTAGTGATGAACTCGTCATGCGCTGGGTGACTGAGCCGAGGTGCTGAATTATCCTCGATCGTTTCATTAGCTAAAATGGGCTCATCACCCTCTTGTTGATCCACCCCAGGGGAGAACTCGGCGACGAAATCTGCTAGAACCTGGCGCTTGATCGCCGTGCGAGGCTGATAGCGAATGTCAAAGTTGACCAACTCTAAGGACCACTTGCACAGCCGGTTCGACAGATCCGCTTTGTGAAGGACTGTCTTCAACGGATACTCCGTGATGACTACAATGGTGAAGCTCTGAAAGTAAGGCAAGAGCTTCCTTTTCGCCGTGACCAACGCGAGAGCCAATTTCTCAATGGGCAAGTAGCGGGTCTCGGCGGGCAGGAGCGTCTTGCTGATGTAGTAGATCGGCTGTTGATCGGTGCCTTTTTCAGAGCTTTGCTGCCGGACCAAAACGGCGCTCCTCGCATGCTCGGAGACGGCGAGGTAAAGGTAGAGATCTTCTCCGTCTTTTGGTACGACGAGCAAGGGGGCTTTAGACAAAGAGACCTTCAGGTCAGCAAGGGTGCGGTCACACTCTGCCGTCCACTGAAAGCTCCTTCGGCTGTTGGCCTTTATAGATTGGAAAAAAGGACGACATACATCTGAGGACTTGCTGATAAAACGGTTAAGGGCAGCTGCCATGCCAGCAAGGCGCTGAACCTCCTTTACCGTGGCTGGGGCCCTTATTTCCTAAATAGCTTTAATCTGTCCCGGATCGGCTTCAATTCCTCGGTGGCTGACCAGGTGATCGAGGAAGTTGCCAGATCCAACGCCGAAGGCGCACTTCTCAGCATTAAGCTTCAAGCCAAACTTCTTCACTACGCTAAAAATCTCACGGAGGTGGAGAATATGATCGGCAGCATCCTTGCTCTTCGCCACCATGTCGTCGATATAGGCTTCCATCACCCGGCCGAGCATGCCTTTGAATAGCAGGGCTATCATACGCTGGAACGTAGCCTTGGCATTCTTCAGGCCGAATGGCATTACCAGGTAGCAGTACGTGCCATTTGGAGTGATAAAAATAGTCTTCTCCTGATCCTTCTCATCCATAGCAATCTGGTGGTACCCCCGGTACGGATCCATAAAGCTCAAACGCGCGTACCCAGCGGTGGCATCGACTAACTGGGTTATCCATGGGCAAGGGAAGCAATCCTTTGGACATGCATCATTCAGGTCGGTGAAGTCAATGCACACACGCCACTTGCCGTTTTTCTTCTTCACCACCACCGGATTGGCCAACCAGGTGGGGTACTGAACCTCCCGGATTGCTCCGGCGTCAATGAGTCTTTCAACCTCCTCGTTGACGGCGTCCGCGTGCGTCGCCGAGGATCGGCGCGATTTCTGTACGATCGGCTTCCTATTTGGATCAACATTCAACGAATGTTTTTAGGACTCACGCTCGGCATCTCGTACGGGGTCCAAGCAAAAACTTCTGTATTCTCATTGAGGAACCGGACTAAATGATCACGCTCGGTTGCATCAAGCTCCGAGCCAATAAAAAAGAAACGAGTGCCGTACTCATTTATTGGGACCCGAACCAGATCTTCCACGGCTCTATCACTGGCCGGCCTGTCGACCTCGTCTGGTCCTTGCAATTCTTCCTTTACTGCTTTACTGGGCATGCTCCCCTCCGGCAACTCAGGGACCTCAATCCACTGAACCCTTTTTGCCTTGCCGTTTCCGCGGACAGAAGTAACAAAGCACTTCTTGGAGGCTGTCTGGTCCCCCCAGATAGTTTCCTGCCGTCCAGACTCCCCAATGAATCGTACACATTGGTGTAGCGTTGACGCAACAGCCTTAATGCCGTGCAGCCAATTGCGGCCCAAAATGGCGTTATATGGGCTCGGCGAATTCACCAATATAAATTCCACATCCAACTGCACCGAGCCGGCAAAGACAGGGAGCATTAACTTGCCAAGCGGGTAGACTGGAATCCCTGTAAAGCCAATGAGAGGAGCGTCCACCGGGGACAACCGATCCTTCGAGAGGCCAAGAGCGTTGAACGCCGAATAAAAGAGAACTTCCGCCGAGTTTCCCTGATAAACCAACACTTGGCGGACCACCTTCTGCTGGATTGGTATTGAGAGAACAAGGGCATCGTTGTGCGGCAGGGACAGCCCCTCCATGTCCTTCTCGGTGAACGTTATCTCCCATGTATTGCGAGCATTCATCTTGCGTTTTGAAGACGGTTCTATTGCCAACACCTCGCGTGAAGGGTGATATAGTTCTTAGTGGAGCCTATCGGCCCGGCTAGGATCCATCGCTCCGTGGATGCAATGCACCACGCCATCGAAAACCTGGGCCATCGGCTGAATGCCCGCTTCTGGCGACTTGGTTCGGTCGATCCACCGATCCATTCTACCTTGTCGGACGAGCTCCTCCAAATAGAGTTTGAACGGCTGGCACGCCATCGTATAGTGGCCTTGTTCATTGTGGAACGAACAATACACTCGCTGGTTCGGTTCGCGCCCGTCGGCAGTCCCCAACTTCTCTACTGCCCCTGTTGGCCACTGGAAACCAAGAATCCGTCTGCACTCTTGAAGCACACAGAAAATAGGCTCTTTGAAATAAGTGGTGATGGCAAGATGGTCCCGTCCGTCGCTCGGCGGCCGGTCCCATGCCTTGCCGCCTCCTCTGTTTCCACCAGCTCCTGTGCCTTCCTTCTTGGCCACTGCGTTAACCTACTTCTTCGCCTCCTTCTTTTTCGGCTTAGGATGTTCGGCGGCCTTCGTGGCGTCGGAGCCGTCGATGTACTCTTCGTGCTCAATGTAACGTGCAACGGTTTGCATAAGATCCGACATATCGCTCTGTGGCCGCATCAATTCTTTGGCGAGATCGGAGGTTCTATCCAGACCGCGCTTAAATGATGTTGCAGCAGTCTTTTGGTCGCAGCTCGCAACCAGGTTGTAGATGTTGTAAAAGCGATCCGAGTAGTCTTTTCATGACTCGGTGGCCCACCGCCTCAGATCTGTTAAAGCCTCGACAGTCTTCGGCCGTCGGTTGCTGGCAACAAACCGCGATGTGAATGATCGTTCCAGTTCGGCGAAGCTGCCGATCGACCCAGATCTAAGTTGTGTGTACCACAGCATGGCAGCGTCAGGCAAACTTAGAGAAAAGGTTCGGCACATCATTGCCTCGCTAAGTCTGCAGAGCGTAGCCATTGATCTGAACTGCTGCACATGAGTCGAAGTGTCCGATTTGGGATTGTAAGTATTGAACTTCGGTACTTTGAAGTTGGGGGGGGGGGGGGAAACTCTTCCATTATGGCCTTAGAAAAAGGCGACCCAGTCTTCTCGGGGGTAGTTACAGTTGTATCTCTTAGGCTCAGCGCATTGACCACCGATGGAGCGAGGGGCGTCTCGTGATCAGCGTCCCTTGAGCGCTTGTCCGAGAACGGTACGCGGAGCCCTCGGCCGCCGACACTTGGCTCAGGGGAATTCCGCTTCTTGGATCCAGACGCCGCCTTCGCATCCTTCCTCGGGGAGCGGGTCATGTGCTGTTGAGCCACCTGGTAAGTAGTTCTCTCGCCGGTCCTAGTGTTCACTAAAGTGACGGTTCGTCCATCACTATTAACCTCACATCTTTCTTCGGGGAGCAGCCCTTGGCTGTCCTCCCGCACTTGGGACGGCCCTTCCGAATACCTCGGCGATTGCCCTCGGTGATTACGACTAGAGTGCTCAGGTGAGCGGCGTCAGGCACAGCGTGGTGAGTGCCCCGGCGAACGCCGCTGAGAACAGGCAGGCAGCCTTCCATTGTCTTTGTTCCGTCGACCGGCAGACCTTGACTCGGCACGATTGTCTCGGTGATCCCCACTTCCTGCAGAGCGGTGAGGGGAGATTCCTGTATTATTCCTTCGGTCGCCGTTCCGGGGTCTTACCACAGACGGTGTTCGCCCCTGCGATCTCGTATGTGCACTCGACGCCGTTCCACTAGCCTCCGGGCCGTGCCACTGGCGGTGGCTGCCGCCGGACGTTTCATGTTGGCTGGTATGTTGGCGGTTTGACTCCAGGTGGGTGCGTCCGCCGAGCCGCGTGAAGGCAGAGGTCCTAGCTGTGTCAGCCATTTGTGTCTAACGAGCCACATTCCTCTTTTGGCGTCGTTCCCTGGACCTAGATGCCGGAGGAAAACCCTGCTGCGCTTAAGCTGCTGCACCTGCGTCCTCAACCGCAGCAACTCCTCCGCCATGCTCACCGGGAGCTCCGGAGGGGGCGGTGGAGGCCTAAGGCTTGCCGCCGAGCGGTGGACCCCGTCGATGTAGAACGATGCCGTTCCCACTGGTTGGGTATTTGTCCCAGCCATGGTTGATCCCATCATTATCGAGCCATCGGGTCTCCTTGGAGGGGAACCCGCAAGTCTCAAATCCATGCGCACTTGCTGAGTTGTTGGGGTAGAATGGTTAGCCGCAAGATTTGGATTGAAGTGAGCGAGACCAAGAAGTCGTCCGTCCGCTCCAGTCATCTTCAGGGCGTGAGGAGGTTTGAGGGAGAAAGTAACACCACTAGATCTGAGTCAAATGGGTCCCCAGCGGAGTCGCCAATTGTGGTGCTGCGTTTTCTCCGGTCGAACCCCTGGTGCTGAGACGGCTAGGTTTGCTTATCTTGGCTGATACCTGCACAAGAAAAGCCCGCGTTAGTGCCCAAGCCTGGATCGTGGTGGTCCAGGATAGGCACTCTGACGTCGAGTTTTTTGGGTTTAAGTACCAAAGTCTTGCGTACCTTATACTTCAGTATCACTACTCCTTTTATAGGCGGAGGGAGAGTGGAGTCCACACCACACGGATGCACCACGCGCACGGTGATTGGTTTGCCCGTTATGGCATCCAAATCCAATCCCGTAGAGTTAGGCTCATCATGATCCCTAACGGTCGGTTCCTACAATCGAGGGATTGATGACATGTTTCCTCTCCCACCGACTCCACCCATGACTTCCTCTATAAGTCCGGGAGTTGACATGGCTCGGTGGTTGGTAGTCTCGCCGAACGTATCAGTCCGGCTACGCTTGAGATCGTTGTAGATGCTATTTGGTTCGGTGGTGCATCGCCGTACTGGATTCCATGACTTATACAAAACAGCTTTCTTGGGATGGAACACTCTTCTTCGGCGGGTCGGGTTCGGCAAAACCCACCGAGCTCTATACCGCCGACCCATCCGTGTAACATGTCTATGGGTCGGGCTCATAGCGGTTAGGTGGCCTTCGCCGGGGTCCCTTCATCCAGCCACGTCTGCCACACTCCCCGAGAAAGCAATAGATTCGCAGATGCATTGGCAACATTGGCCTCCATGGTCGAAATACCCTTGGGATTCACAATGCGACCCCTTATTGTAACACCCCCAAAATCGGGTTCGTTAATTAAACCTTTTATTGAATAAAAAGGGTAGAGTCTGGCTCATTATTACATCACAAACCCCTAGAGGGTACTTATATTACACAAAAGGGAGGACATCTAAGGTTATCTACAGCTCCTGTTCTTCTTCCATCCTAGCAAGCTCCTCAGCTCTTAACGCCTCCAAGGTGTACAGCTCTCCTTGCTCATCTATAAGGTCTGACACATTATACCAGCGTCGCCACCGATATAATATGTCAGGGTCACTAAAGGTAACACCATGAGCTTGAATGCTCAATAGAGTAATCCAAAACCCACTAACCCTTAACATACAAGTCAAAAATAGTATAGATACGAGTTTCCAAACTTGGCATGCATAAGAAAGGGCACATAACAATTACACATGCGCATTCCCTATCTAACGTTGGTGTCATGTTTTCTGTGTTTCTCCTACGCGACTCATCATATATGTGTCTCATTTTCATTTCCAAAACAACACTTTGAAAATCACATTTTAACACACCTAACCTCGGTTCCGCTGCGCCGGGTTCCCGAGTATCCTCACAATGGTTTCGCCGCGCTGGGTTCCTATTTGCACACATTTGCATTGGCTCCTCTCCACGGATAACCAAGCCATACACACCCAACCTCGGTTCCGCCGCGTTGGATTCCCGAGTATCCTCACAATGGTTCCGCCGCGCCGAGTTCCCATTGGCACACATAATGCACCCACAAAATGGTCATTATGTAGTTTCAAAATCCTTTTTATCCATATCAACCGCACCCTAGGTGTCATGTTTCTACTTTTCAATTTCATGTGTCTCGTATCATGCATAGACTCCGCGGTAGGACTTTTCACATGAATCATGCAAGATCATCCAACTCTATTCTATCATGCTTGTTCATAACCACAAGTAAGGCAAGCAACATGCAATCAAGCTTCCAATCATCGAAAAGGTTAAAATACGAATACTTTCTTTTAAAACAACACTTTATCTTTAAAAACAAAAGCGTAAATCCTTCTTCTTGGAAATTCAAAACAACATATGTTTATTGACGAGGAAATCAAGTTAGAAAGATTTTATAAAGTCATGCAATCAACCATTCTCAAGATCATGCTTTCAAGTATTCATAAGATCAAAATAACCACGTAACACAAGATTAATCCAAACATGCATACAACTATACTTAGGGGTAGATATACTTAGGATAGAAGGTATGAGTGAATCTACCGTTCTTCTTGGTGGTAGGCGGCTACGGAAAGTACGTCGGTGATTGGGCAGAGTGACTTCCTACGATAAGCTTCCGGTAGCTTCGAAAGAGAAAGGTTTCTCTCGAAACTAAGTCTCGACCTAAAACTACTTGGCTTTATGGATCTAAAAGGTGGTTTGGGATGAGTTTATGGAAGAACAAGTGAAGAACTTCAAGAACAACTTAAGAACAAAGCAAGAACAAGTAAGAACACTAGACTTTCTTAGAGAGAAAAGTTGGAGAATGGAGGTGTGAGTTGAATGGCAAGTGATGAAGGCTATTTATAGGCAAACTCTTGGGCTTTCCCTCTCCCTCATGGCCGGCCCCCTCTCTCTCCCTTTGCTCTCATTAATTAGCTCCATGGTCTAGTCATTTCATGCTTTCCAAGCATGCCTTGTCTTGTCTTTTCATGCTTTGAAAGCATGGCAAGTCTTCCATGACTTGTCTTGTCCTAGAATGGGTTAGCTACTAGGTTATCATGAAGGGTTTATGGACTTGTCTTGTCCTAGAATAGGTTAGCTTAAGGCTAGCATGCCAAGTCTTCCATGACTTGTCTTGTCCAAGCTTTTTAGACTTAAGGCTAATATACTAGGTCATTATGAAGGGTTTCTAGTCAAGTCTTGTCCTAGGGTTGCTTTGCTTGCAAGAAAGCACAAAATCTTAGGCTAGGTAGTCCTTTTGGAAGGCTAGGCTTGGTTGTAAAGGAAGTATTAGGCTTAGGGCTATTTAGATAGCTTGTACAAGTAGCCAAAGCCACATGCACACACCACACTCTCCCTCTCTCTCCCAACCGGCCCCCCTCTCCTCTCCTTGGCCGAATTCTTCCTCTCTCTCCTCCTCTCATTGTGTTGTCAAGTCATGCTTTGAAAGCATTTAACTTTCTCCTTCATGGGTCAATCAAAGCATGCCAAGGGTTGTCTTTTCCATTTATGGCTAAGTCCTAGGTTATCATAAGGGGTTTTATGAGTTGTCTAGTCTAAAAAGGGTATTGCTTGTCAAAGCACAAGGAAGAATCATTATTGGTTGTACTTGGGTTGAACAAAGGCAAGGAAGTAACTTGTTGGAGTGGCCAAAGCACACATGCACTCTCTTTCTCTCTCTCTCGGCCTCACTCTCTCTCTCTCTCCTCCTAAAGCATACATACATATATATATATACACACATATATATATATACACATATATATATATATACATATATATATACACATACATATATATATGGCTATATATAGGTAGACTAGAAAGTAGGCTTACAAAAAGGTAAGGGTATTAACCAAGAGAAAATTACCTCTAAGTACAGAATAGTGACACTTAATTCCCATTAAGGATAGATGAAATACTTAATTACCACTAAGTCCACTTTTACAAAAATACATTTACCATTAATGGAAGTGTCACCCTGGGGTTTTAGGGCATGCTAGGGTTTTATGGTACCCTAATGGGTACCCTAGTACCCTTGGGTACCCTAAAATCTTAGGGTACCCTAGGATTTTAGGATTTTAGGGTACCCTAGGGTTTTAGGGTACCTTAAGATTTTAGGTTTTAGAATACCCTAGGGTTTAAGGTACCTTAGGGTTTAGGTTTAGTCACTTTCATAGAGCGCTAGGGTTTAGGTTTAGGCACTTTCATAGGAGTTTTATGGTGCACTTTCCTATTATAGGGTTTTAGCGGTTTAGGCACTTTCATAGGGTACCCTAGGGGTTTAGGCATTTTTATAGGGTACCCTGAAGTTTAGGCACTTTTATAGGGTGCCCTAGGGGTTAGGCACTTTTAGTATTTAGGATTTTAGGCATTTTCATAGGGTTTTCGCGTTTTGTTAATTAGAGGAGAATTGGTGGGAATTACTTTTTATTTTCTGGACCTAGAGGTAAATTGCCCATTAACCAATGGTAATGAAAGAGAATCTTGTCATAATGATTACAAGCCAAAAGTAATAAAGGTAATGATTACTAAGCCAAAAGTAATTACTTTTAGAATCTCATGATGGTTTTCTATCGTCCAATGGTCCTAGAACGTTAGGAGGATGTAACTAAGTTAGTTTCTAGTTAAGTTAGGGTAACTAACTAGTTAGGATCTAGTTCTACGAACCGATTAGGGTTTCTAGCCGGAAACTAGATTGTTAAGGTCTCGTAACGAATATCCTAGCGTTCTTATGAAAACCCTGGTCCTTAGAGATCGTCTAAGTCTATCGGTGATGGAAATTCAATTTACGAATATTGAATCTAATTAAGACGGATTATAGGAATTTAAAAGGAAATTTTAAATACGATTTTCGATTAAACAACGAGATTTTTATTTACTGAAAATCGGAGTTGTTACACTTATGATCGAGCAGAAGGTCAAACCAGCATGCGAGTGCACTTTCATTGAAGAGGATGAAGAAGATGGTGAACCCTAGTATGAAGACGTGAAGAAATTCTTGGAAGAAAGAGAGTACCCTTCTGAAGCCACTTTGAAAGACAAGGTGGCTCTACGAAAGTTTGCCATTCGATTTGTAACCTGCGGGGGAGTATTGTATCGAAGAGCGTATCTAGGTCCCAATCAGCTTTGTGTCACGATAGAGGAAAGCCGTAAGATAATGGAGGAAATACATCAGGGAATCCGCGGGCCGCACATGAATGGGGCCACAATGGCAAAGAAAATCTTGCGTCAGGGGTACTACTGGACTACGATGGAAGCCGACTGTGTAAATTATGTTCGCCGATGTTACAAATGCTAGGCTCACGCTAATCGCATGCGTATTCCCCCTACGGAATTATACAGCATGGCATCTCCTTGCCCATTCTCCACCTGAGGAATTGACGTCATAGGGAGTATAAATCCAAAGGGAAAATACAAGCATCAGTTCATCTTAGTAGCCATTGATTATTTCACCAAGTGGGTAGAAGCAGCCTCCTATGCCACCCTTAAGGCTACGCATGTGGCTAAGTTCATTCGCACCAATATCATCTACCGATATGGAGTACCTAACGAGTTCATCTGCGATAATGGGTCACATTTCAAAGAGTTCATCTGCAATAATGGGTCACATTTCAAAGGGGCGACAAAGAAGCTTTTTGCCGAATTTGGGATACAGAATCATCGGTCATCTACTTATCGACCTCAAACTAATGGAGCAGTCGAGGCTGCAAACAAAAACATCAAGAGGATTATGCGAAAGACTACCAACACTTACACAGACTGGCCAGAAATGCTACCCCTGGCACTATGGGGTTATCGAACAACTGAAAGAACTTCAATTGGGGCCACTCCTTACTCTCTGGTCTACGAGATGGAAGCTGTCTTACCTATCGAACTAGAACTACCCTCATTAAGGGTTCTAGCTGAGACGGGTATGATCGAAGAAGACTGGATTCAAAACCGCTACAACGAGCTAGCATTGATAGATGAAATGAGACTGAGAGCATTATACCATGTGCAAGGGTATCAACGCTACATCGCACGAGCATTTAACAAAAAGGTGAAGCCACGAGAGTTCAAAGTGGGGGATATGGTGCTCAAAGCAATCCGTCGCCACGTTTCAGACCCAAGAGGCAAGTTTAGACCAAATTAGGGAGAACCCTACCTTATCAAGCGCATACTGTCTGGAGGAGCAACCTACATTGCAGATTTGGATGGAATGGAGTTCGCAACGCCAGTCAATATTGACAAGCTGAGGAAGTATTACCCCTGAGAGATGCTCGTTGGGCCGCAAACTACAAGGGTGGGCGGACCCAAGCAAAAATTAGAGCAAGCCTGCTAGGTCAAAAACCCACAAGGGTGGCTTAGGCAAAAACTAAGGCATAAATAAAAGCGCTCGCTAGATTGAAAACCTGCAAGGGTAGTTTGGGCAAAATCAAGAGCACAAAAGGAGAGAAAAATACCCGAGTGAACGCTAACTAAAACAAACAAACTCTATTGGAACTACGTTTATGGCCTGATTCCCTCCATGGGATACGTAGGCAATCTCTGAATTGAGATCCGGCCACTGCTATTGTTATCACTTCCTAATTTCTAGGTCTATCCTAAAGCATGTTAAATGTCAAACCGTGGCAGCAACATTTCCAAAATAAAGCAACCAATGTTTTATTACTTCCAAGGAAAAAGGAAAAGCAAGTTCAAACAATTCCTAGTCTATGAAAACTAGAATAAAAAATCTTTCAAAAAGCATAAGCAAAATGTCGATCTCTAGGTCTTCCTTCTATTTGCACTTTTGTCCTCTAAAAGGTTCTTCTCTAACCAACGCTTATACGAACCCGATAGTTTGTCAGCAAAGTTCTCAGCCACCTCTTGCATTACTCGATTTGGCCATAAACGAAGCACATTACGACGAAGGTTGGCATCATGAACCTTAGAAACAGCATACTCAGGGTCGCCCAAAACCTTAACTTGTTCAGCCCCAAACTGCCTTTGGAAACGAGCAGGAAAATAGAAGGTAACCTGAGTGATACCAATCACTGCTACACCAAAATGGTTCATGGTACTTGCAGTCATGCTCTTTACACCATACCAGGGGCAAACCCATTGAATCTGGTCACCCTTACGAGTCTCCATCCATGCTTTCCAAGCAGCCTCGGTGGGGAGCTGTTTGATCACACGACGCTCCATGCAGTGATCTAAACTATAAGGTAGCCGCTCTGGCACATCCCACACCCTCAACTTCTCATCAAGCCATACCTATAGAAAACAAGGGAAAATTGGGAGTTGTGAGAACACGTGAGTCAAAACAAAAGAGTGCCGAGCGAAAAGATAAACTTGACAAAAAAAAAAAGATAAAGAGCGAACCTGCAGTAACAAAGGGCTGCCTGAAAACTGAGCTATAGGATTACCCTTTACCATATCGAGGTCAATCAAAGTCTCTGCCAACACTAAACCCGCAAAACCTACACGGTTTCCCATCTGTTGGGCAAAGTCAAGCAACATAGAGTCAGCATGGCTAGTAGAAGGTCCAAGCAAGTAGTAATGGAGAATACAAATGCACAACGCATGAAAGCACGCCTTCTGTTGAGGAATTTGACGATGAGCTTCAGCGGTACCAAAATGCTGAACGAGCTGTAAAGTTTCCAACCTTCCATTCACAATGAAGAACCTAGCTTCGTGTTTCTGAACTTTGGAGCAGATCCTTTAGGAGATTGCCCCGATTAAACAAAGGGTTAGGAATAATGAGACCTTCTCTATCCGAATGACCCATGATGGCTGCGAATTCCTCGATAGTAGGACACAATTCCTCTCTTCTAAATCGAAAGACATGCAAAATAGGGTCCCATAGGCTAGTGGCTGCCCGAAGGAAAGCAAAATTCACAGGAATTTGGCGAAAGGAGAAGATGAAGTCCATACCGAAGGACTTAAAAGTGCAAACGGTCGAGGTCGTTAAAGGAATTCAACCACTGATCAAGGACTGGTTTTGCCATGAAATCGTTGCTGACAAATACCTTCGAGTTCATAGAACGTATACTTATAGGCTAGGATGAGTCCTAGTTCGAATCGGAATCGGATTTTAAACTCGCGTTAAGCTAGTCGGTATCCCGGCCGCAACATCGATATAGCGGCCGTCGGATTGATTCATCAGCCCATAAAAAAATCAAGGCTGGTTCAAAGTCAACCAGGGAAGACAGATCGATCCCTCAGCCGCAGAATCGATGGCTCGGCCGACAAAACGACCGTTTTACAGAAAGTTTCCACGGTTCAGTCAAAATTTCTATCAAACCAATTTTGTGCCATCGCAGGTGTAAACAAAAGCATACACAATCACGTATCAAGAGCAAAATGCTTTGTTCTTTTACATCGCAAGGTGAATCATCCCATATTTCCTAAACAAGCTATACATCGGTTTCCTGTCAGACTAACCTATGCAGGGAAGCAAAAAGAAGGAGAAGAGGATGTCGAGTTCTCTGGTGATCCAAACACCAGAGACCAGCTGTAAAAAAAGAAAAGGAAACCCTCGGGGCAACGTGTACCAAAGAAGCAATGCGGTGTAGAAGAGACATCACGCAGCCCAGAAAAACCATCATACCGCGTACAAGCGCCACCCTGGAAACTCTGCATCACGGAAGCAAGCCACCCATGCAAGGGTCCCTAATCAAGCAGCAAGACAAGACCAAAAACGTTGCGGTCTCCCTCCGCGATCACTGGCCGCACGTCACCCATGGCCCGGCCCCGGCAAAAACAAAGCAAAAAGGAGAAATCTCCGGTAGAACTCTCGGGCTTGAACGAAGAGAGAAGGAAGAAAGGAAAATGAAATGAAACAGCCGAGGCCATGGCCTTTTATAGGCCCCTGGAAATAAAGCGATGCCGCGGTCGAGACATCCATAACTCGGCCGAGGTATCCATTATGCGGCCGCTGGATCGATCTCCTGGCCCTACAAATCGATTTCCTTCAGCCCCCAGTGGATCTTGCCCAGTGCAACAATTCAAGCTATTATGAAGTTTGGGTCCATGACTAACAAAACCAAAGATTGGATTAGCCTTGGGGGCATCCCTGAGCCAATAACAACGTGATCAAAATTAGCCTTGGGAGCATGCCCCAGCATAAAGGAAGCTCTCTCCCCACAAACTGCTGGCTGAAGCCTTTGCTACAGCAAATCAAGACACTCGGCACCTCTACTATTCGTCGTCCGAAATCCTCAATAGGCTCCGTGCCCATCATCTCAGTAGTTCAAAAGCTTCAAAACAACAGGCTCCTTGCCCATCATCCCGGCAGCTTCAAGCCCATATCTACCATCTTAGCGGCTCTAAGCCTATATTCACCACTCCAGCCGCTCTATGCCCGTACCAATCATTTCAGCGGCTCCACGCCCATATCTATCAAACTTAACAGGCTCCATGCCTATCATCCTAACAGCTCCACGCCCGTACCAACCATCTCGGCGGCTCCATGCCCATGTCCATCAACTCAACAGGCTCCACGCCTATCATTTCAGCAGCTCCAAGCCCACTACCTTAACTGGCTCTACGCCGTAAACAGCTATATCAGCAGGCTCCACGCCACCCCAATCAAGACATCATCAATTCTCAAGCTCTACGTTTGAATGCTCAAAATCCAACATTTTGAATGCTCGAAGCTCTTCGAATGCCCAACCACTGTGTACTGGATGCTCAAGTTCTACACTTGAATGCTCAAGCTCTATGCTTGGATGCCCAACCACTACGTACTGGATGCTCAAAGCTTGAACTTTGAATGCTCGGATTCTACCGTCCGAATGCTCGAGCTCTATGCTCTGAATGCTCAAGTCCAGAACTTGATAGAAGCTCTAAGCTTAAATTAAACACACACGCACGGGCCCATGCACATATTGCATCAATTGCATCACCATTATCACATCGAGTCTGCATCATCATATCTGTTCACACCGAACCACCATCATCATATACACATTTCTGCATATTCATCAACAGGTCAATCCTGTAATCAACCGGCTCCGCGCCTCGATTTTATTGATTGGTCTAGAACTTCGATCCTTTGAATCCACGCCAAAATTTATGATGAGAAAGCTTCGTGCATAAACCATCAGAATACAACCAGCTCTACTCTTCGGTTCAATCACGTCAAGCTCAAAGCTTTGACATCTCAAAGTTCTCGCCTCCAGAAGGCAAAGCTCCTCAAACTATCAACCGGTTCCGAGCCTCAGTTCCATCAAAGCTCCAAAATTTCAGACCCTCACCTTGTGATCAAAACCAGCTCCGCGCTTCGGTTCTATCCCTCCAGGCTCTCGCCTTATGTTCAACACCAGCTCCGCGCTTCGGTTTCATCAAAAGCTCTACCGGCTCCGTGCCTCGTTCCTTCATTCCAATGCTCCGCGCTTAAGTTACTGGCCCTGCGCCTCCCAATATCTCAAGAAACGACATCCAACTCGTCTCTGGAAGATGGTTTGGGTTCCACCCCGTATCTCAAAATTGGCGTCCAATTCATCCCCAACAGATGGCTTGGATTCTGCCATGATTACATCAATTCCTTCCAGCTCATTCGCAAGGATAGGCTACTCTACCGAGTTTCCCTCAGTTAAAGTCAAGATTGTAGAGACCCGAATAGTTTTTTAATTTTGAGAAATATTGATTAAATGTTTTATTGTTGGAAATTTGAATTAAGGACCAAAGTGGTAGAATAGAAGTTTGAGGGGTGAATGTGTGATTTATTGATATATGAGTATATATAGTGGTGTTTGGCATGTAAGAGATCATTTTCTCTCCTTGTATCTCTCCCACTCATGCCGTTCCCCTCTCTCTCCCATCCGGTCTCTCTCTCTCCTCCTCTCTCACTCAAAGCTCTACTCCATCACCCGAAAACTTCAAGAAACAACCTCATTCAAGTCTTGCAATCGCGATCCCAAGCTCGAAAATCTTTGGGTTGAGTTCGAATCGGAGTTCCAAGGTTCGAAAGTCTAGGGCTCGTCCAATAACCCGTGGATCTCGTCCATTGTTTCGAGGTAGGAACTTCTTGACCTCTCTTATATGTTTACTTGTTGTTTTGGTGTAGAATCGAGCCATTGGTTGTTGGATTTTTGATTGTCGTTCGTGTTCTGAACTTCTGCATAAATAGTACCTGAAGCCAATCCGTATCGATACGGATTTTGAGGCGTATCAATACGGGGAGCTTATCTTTTTGGGCAGTGTGTTCCGTATCGATACGGATTTTGAGGCGTATCGATACGGGGAGCTTATCTCCAGTTTTGCTCCTTTTGCTTCTCCATTGATTGTCTTGACTCCCAATCACTTCTAAACCCTCTTGAACACCTCCTAATCGATCTTAAGCTCGTTTATTTGGTTTCCTTTGACCTCTCATCGTTATCCCTCGTCCATTGGCCCTCCGTTAGCATAAATTGAATATGGGATTGCTTAACTAAATGTCGTTAAGTACTTGTTTGTTGATTGTTGGAATGTGTGATTATTTATGATATATTTGGGAGATCATTGGCATATTTTAAGATGTTACGTCGATGAAAATGATCTTGGAAAAGTCTTAGTGTGTATATCGTTTGAGAAATTAGTCGTTTGGATCGGAAGTTGGCTTAGGGAGTCCCGTAAAGCAAGGGGTGGTAATACGGAGACTTTGTTGGGTTTTGTAATGCAAGGGGTGGAAATACGGTAACCCAGGGATTGTAGGGATCACCGTGACGCAAGGGGTGGTAACACGGTAATCCACGTGGAGATGTACGGTAACGCAAGGGGTGGAAATACCGATTGAAGAAAAGTCTTATGTAGTGAGCTTAATTGAGAATGTCGAGGTTGTTGAGTCTTATGACTAGGGTATCTAACCGGAATAGAGGCTTAGTCTATAAATCGATTGGTCGTTTGGTATCGAACTGTTTCCTTACCTTTCCTGTCATCTGCACTTGTCAACATGTTTGCATATAACATTGGTTAAGATTTTCCTACTGGGCTTTGTAGCTCAACAAAATCTTTCTTTTCAGGTTCTAACGCCGGTCAGTAGCATCATGCGTTGCGTGCTTGGATTCTGGACAGATTTTTAGAAGCTTTGACACTTGGTTACTATCTCATCTTGTAATAGTCTAGCTTTTGGGTCAAGATGGTTTTGTAACTAATTATTCTCGAATTATGTTTGACTAAGTTGTAACTGTAGTTACGCTATTTTGGGCCGTGGTGCCAAGGTATACCTTCTTTTGAATTGGGGACTTGTCGTAATTAAACAGGTGGAACATTATTTTGGGGAAATACGATGGCAAGCAATGTCTTTTTATTAAAACGTATTGTTGATTTATGTTAAAAATCCAGGTCGTGACAAGGATGATCAAGAAAAGCAAACACACCCGCTGTGTACTGATCTACCCAAAAATACTAAGGACGCTCTCCGCAAAAGTATCCCCGGCAGCCCCGCGCTCCTTCAGCTACTTTCCGCCAAAATCTTCGCTCGGCCTAGGTACATTGCACTATGGGTTTTTAAAGCCCGAAGGTACATCTTCTGTCTCTAACCCTCCAAACTTTTCTTCTTTTTTTATTGCCCCCGAATTACGGCTGGTCTGAATTTCCCCTGTGGAATAAGTAGGCAGCCTCCTGGCCCGACCATAACAAAAACCTTTTTCGAAAACCCTTGGAATAGTGGTTAGACCAAATTGAGTTGCTTTTACAGCTTTGACTTTTACTCAAACATGTCTCGCGATCCGTCTAAGCTTAGTCAAAGAGGGGCATCTGTAGACACCCCAATTTGGCCTAACGATTATTTCAAGTCCTACCTTGGGGACCATCCCGATGATAAAATGGATACGATGATTGCTAATTGACTTCTTGAGAACCTTAGGACTTTCGGTAAGAACTTTGAGCCACTTAGAGGACCCAATTCAGAGCTAAATAGCCTTTCAGACAGAAATACAGAATCCTAGGAGAATCCATCTGTCAGCCGTAACATTGATCTCACGGACTTAACATCATTTCCTCACCTGAGCAACCTGTTGCCCAAAAATCTCCTTGAGAGATCCATCCCACGGCCGTAGGATCATTTCCTCGGCCGCTCAATCCATATCTCGGCCGCCAAATCCTTTCTACGGCCGCCAGATTGCCTATTTCTCAGACTCTGGAACGTTCTGTCGATTGTTTGATCCGACTACACTACCTCTCCGATGCGTTTGGGCCACATTCAGGGATCACAACGAAGAGTTGGAATTGCATTGCAATTGCAATCGTGCGATTTGATTGGAACGAGTGAGTCATCCCTTTGCCTATATAAACAGCACCATACACACACGAAATTAATCAGATCTACACCCTCTCAAGCCACGAAACTTTGCAGATTTACTCTCCAAAAACCCCTCTACAAAAGCCCTAACCTTCCGAAGTCAGCCATCAATCCAACAATCAAACCCCGAAGTTTCAAACCCTAACCCTAGGGTTTCATTCAAGAAGCAATCAATCAGTCAATCCCGATCAAATCCGAAGCAATCAAGCTACTGAGGGATCAAGGTGGTGAGGCCCAGGGGCCTCTGGTTCAGTTTATTTATCGTTTTTATACCTAATCGTAGCATTTTGATAGTCTGCTAACTCTTCTGTCTGGTGTGAGGAAGAACACCAGCCGGGGCTTCGATCCCTCGGCCGGTACATCAAACTAACCTGATTACTCGGCCGTGACATCCATTCATCGGCCGAGTAATCGATCTGCTAGCACAGCTTTGTTTTGCTTTTTGGTTTTTGACGCATGTTTAAATTACAGTCTCGGCTCACCTTATTTACTGTTTAAAGGCAAGAAAACAGACTACTTGCTTAGAATCAAATAAAGCATCTATATGTCTTATGTTGAGCAATTATGGGCTAGCCTCACGGCTCGACAGAGAGGGGTGCCTAACACCTTCCCCTTCTGTACCTTTGGCTTCCGTATCCAGAATCTCTATCTGTTTTCCTAGTTTTAACAAACTAGGTGGCGACTCTATTTTGATGATTACCGCTATCATGTGGCGATGTTCCTAGCCATGGGAATGTCCATGATCTTGGTTTATGAAGCAAGAAACCAAATGAGCGAACAAACGATATCAAACTATATGCCGATGCCCCGTTCGGGAGGTGTCTACAACTAACATTCATGTGATTACTTGTTATGGCATTTTCAATGTCTTAGAGTGGTGTAGAGTTGTTATTGACCCATGTTGGGGAGTTGGGGCTTTGACCTCATAGTTATACTGTTGTGGTTAATAGTTTTCTTTCTTATATCATGTAGTATGCCTCCGAAGACGCGTGGTAGATGAGGTGGGGTTGGAAACCGGGGTGGTCGTGGCCGTGGCCGAGGCTGTGACTATTGCGTCCTACCTGACGTAATCAACAGCGCCCTGATGATTATGATTGTGCTGGGTTGTTCCCTTCTTTCCTACAACACCCCTCAAGACAAGTCCCATGCATTAAATGCATGGGAGGCTCCTCCCTTCTTGCCACCCCAAACAACCCTTAAGGCTCAGTTGGCTAGCCTCCTTCTCTCAGCTATAAGTACCCCCCCTTGCATTCATTTGCAAGGGGTTAATCTCCATTAATGCTCTCAAGCTCTCCTCCTCCTTTCTCTCTAGCTTTCTTGTTCTCTCTCTTGCTTTTATTGCAAGAGTGAGTAGGAAACACCCCACTGATCACAGACCCCTTCTCATCCATCAATCCAACTCAAAGCTCAAGCTCAAATACTCTTTCAAAACTCACTCCAAAGGTATACCACCTTTGTTTCAATAATCTATTTTGACCCCTGAGGGGGCTAGCAGGGTCAAGACCGGTAATCAATACTAGTCCTGGCCCTAAAGCTGGCAAAGATCCAAGGGTCGTGAAAGGAGACCAATGGCGCACGCCAGTCAGTCATAGCCGTGCGCCAGTCATGGCTGCATGGCAGGACTGGTGCGGGGATCCCTGATCATCCTCATTTTGTTTTCTTTCTATTCTGATCACCTTACAGCATGCTAACAACCAGTCTACTGTTTTCTATATTCTAGAACTGTGTAACTGTCATTTGGTTATTCCTACTTTAGAGGGCCACTGGGATCTTTCTGGTCATCTTCCAGAGCCCAGATGATGCAAAACCAAACATTGGATGAGAACAACGACAGGCGTACGGTCTTCAAGGACTGGCGTGCGACAGTTGTTTTAGATCCAATGGTTGGCCCTTGCATCTTAGCTTAGCCCAGGTCTATATATTATTTCCCCATTCTGTTTATGGGGTGCTTTGTCCATTTTATCTTCTTAGATTCATACCTACTGACTGTAACTGCTAAATGTGTGCTTATTGACTGCATGGTTTGTCCTGGGTGTGCACTGGTCCATTCCAGAGCCCAGAGGGTTGAGAACAGAAGCTGTGAGTTTAAACTCATTGAAGTGTGCCAGTAAATGGGTGGTGTGCACCGGTGGTGTTAGCATGCACTAGTCTGGCCAATGCATGCTGATACGTTGCTTGCGCATGTCACTCCCGGGCAGCGTACTCCAGTTTGTTCAAAACGCTCACAGAAGTGCTTGTTCTCAATCTATTATAATTGTTCATAAACCATTTACATCATTTTGCCATGTAAACACAATTTGCCACTATGTTAATCCCCATTAACTATTCCCTTGCCCTAACTGGCTAAAAGATGATCAAAGAGAGAAAAATGCAAATATTTTACAAGAATGCCTAAGTAGAGATCGATCTCCGGATTGAGCGAGAGGGGTGCCATAAAACCCTTCCCCTCTCGTAACCTAGCTCTCGAATCTCAAATATCGAAGGTGATGACGGTCCAGTCTACAAGCCTTTTCAAAATCAAATCTGAAAACGTAACAAAGCGTTTCAAGTTCGGTTCCTGGGGTGTTTTTCACAAAACCCGAGTGGCAACTCTGAATCGAAGTGTTTTGTCGCGCTTTCCAAAAGGGCGCACCCGATTTTCATAAAACTAAAAATGGGATATTTTAGGGGGCGTGTGCCCACACCCCCGAGAGAGAAATTGAGTTCACCATTGATTTACTTCCCGGTACCGCTCCTATCTCCGTACCTCCGTATCGTTTCGCTCCCGCCGAATTGAGAGAGTTGAAGACGCAGTTGCAGGAATTGGAGAACTTAGGGTTCATTCGTTCGAGTACGTCACCGTGGGGAGCACCGCCTCTATTCACGCAAAAGAAGGATGATTCACTCCGTTTGAGTATCGATTATCGTAAGCTCAACCGAGTTACCATTAGAACATGTATCCCATGCCTAGAATTGACGATTTGTTTGATCAACTTCGGGGTGCGACTTGTTTTCTAAAATCGACTTAAGGTCCGGTTATCATCAGTTGAGGGTTCGACGGGAGGATATTCCTAAAACCGCATTTCGTACTCGTTATGGCTGTTATGAGTTTGTTGTTATGACTTTCGGACTGACGAATGCCCCAGCTACTTTCATGGATTTGATGAATCGTATCTTTCGTGCATATCTTGATCATTTTGTGATCGTATTCATCGATGACATCCTTATCTATTTGCCTACAGAGGAAGAACACCAATCTCATCTTACCATTGTTCTAGAACTCTTAAGGGAGCACCAATTGTACGCCAAACTTAGTAAGTGTGAGTTTTGGTTATCCGAAGTCAAATTCTTGGGTCACGTGGTTTCGAAGGGTGGTGTGTCCGTCGATCCGGGAAAGATATAGTCCATTATGAACTGGCAGTGACTGAAGAACGTGTTTGAGATTCGAAGCTTTTTGGGTTTGGCCGGGTACTACCGTCGTTTCATTCTTAATATCTCTCGTTTAGCGGCACCGATGACACGATTAATGCGTAAAGGGACTCATTTCATATGAACTGACTCGTGTGAAACGGCTTTTAAGGAATTGAAGAAACGATTGACTACCGCACTGGTTTTGATTGTGCCCGAACGTGGAGTTGGCTACTCCGTGTATTGTGATGCATCTAAAGAAGGATTGGGGTGCGTTTTTATGCAAGCAGGGCGAGTGGTAGTGTATGGGTCACGACAGTTGAAAACTCACGAATGGAATTACCCTACTCATGATTTAGAACTTGCGGCCGTCGTTTTTGCTTTGAAAAGTTGGCGCCATTATTTGTACGGTGAAAATTTTGAAGTCTTTTTAGATCATAAAAGCTTGAAATATTTATTTTCTCAAAAAGAACTTAACCTTCGACAACGCCGTTGGATGGAGCATTTAGAAGATTACGATTTCGAGTTGCAATATCACCTAGGAAAAACGAACGTTGGGGCGGATGTGTTAAGTAGAAAACTGACACACCTTGCGAGTCTACCTATCTATGAGTGGAAAATGATGAATGATTTGGGCTTCTATGCTTCGCATTTCAAGGAAGTTCGAGAAGGGGTAACGTTATGCAATTTGACGGTGCAATCGACCTTATCGACTCGAGTCATTGAAGCTCAACAACACGATAAGGAAGTAGAGGAACATCGTGCTAAATTCCTTAGTGGAAACGCTCAAGAGGGGTGGATGATACACGTCAATCAAAGTCTGCGCCATCAAGGAAAGTTATTCGTGCCCGTTTCGTGTCGGGAAAAAATCTTGAGAGAGTTTCACCATTCACCGTTGGTCGTTCATCCGGGGGGAACGAAAATGTACCATGATTTACGTAGGCAATTTTGGTGGTCCGGAATGAAGAGGGACGTTGTGTTTTTGTCTCCAAGTGTCTTACGTGTCAGCAAGTGAAAGCCGAACATCAACGACCCGCAGGGGAGTTACAACCATTACATGTGGCTGAGTGGAAATGGGAGAATGAGACTATGGATTTTGTTACGGGTTTACCGAGATCGCCGAGGGGGCATGACGCTATTTGGGTAATCGTGGATCGTTTGACCAAAACTGCTCACTTCTTGCCTATTCATGTTACCGATTCTGTGGATGCGCTTAGCCGTCTATATATTCGGGAGATTATTCCCCTTCATGATATTCCCGTATCCATCGTGTCCGATCGAGATCCGAGATTCACTGCACGTTTTTGGCAGAGTTTGCAAGCCGATTTGGGCACAAATCTTTTGTTTAGCACTGCGTATCACCCTCAGACCAATGGGCAATCCGAGAGAACGTTTCAGATTTTGGAAGACATGCTTCGGGCTTGTGTGATGGATTTTCGGGGTAGTTGGGAGGACCACTTACTGTTAGTCGAGTTCGCGTACAACAATAGCTATTAATCTAGTATCGAAATGGCACCGTATGAGGCCTTGCATGGGAGACCGTGTCGATCGCCTGTGTGTTGGACCAAATTAGGGGAGGCTACGTCAGTGGGGCCGAATATGATCAAGGAAACCTCCGAGAGTATGAAAGCAATTTGTCAACGCCTTAAGGAAGCTCAAGAGAGAACGACCGAACAAGTTAAAGTGATTCGCCAAAGATTATTAACCGTGCAAAGTAGGCAAAAGAATTATGCCGATCGTCGTCATCGTTCGTTGTCATTTGAAGAGGGGGATCACGTATTCCTTAAAGTATCACCTCGTAGGGGTTTATCGCGTTTTGGGAAGAAGGGAAAGCTATCGCCGCGTTATATTGGGTCGTTTGATATCATCGAGAAAATTGGGGAGGTTGCGTATCACTTGGCTTTGCCACCAAAGCTATCGGGTGTCCATGACGTGTTCCACGTGTCAATGTTGAGAAAGTATGAACCGGATCCGTCTCATGTGCTAGAGTGGTCCGAACTTGAGTTGGAGGCCGATGCGTCTTACGGGGAGGAACCGATATGTATACTAGATTCGCGTGACAAAGTTTTGAGGGGTAAGACGATACCGTCAGTGCGAGTCCTGTGGAGAAGTCAAGGTAGCGAGGAATCGATGTGGGAAAGAGAGGACGAAGTTAGAGAAAGATATCTACATCTGTTTCCCGAATGAACCAATGTGAGTGTTTGAGATTTAAGTATCATGGTAATTGACATGTTGCATGACATTGATAATTATAAGTGTTGCTTGCGTGGGTGATATATGTGTTAACTAGTCTTGGCAAGAAAATTTCGAGGACGAAACTTCTTTAAGGAGGGTAGAATGTAGAGACTCGTATTTATTTTATCAAATGTTAATATTTTAAAAATGCATGATTATTGGAAAAGAAAGTGAAATATTGGTATTTATGTGATTTGGGGTTAAAATGATGGAATTGATTGTGGCAGGGTGCAATGTGTGAGGGTGAGAGTGTAGAGAATCATTTTCTCTCTTCTCCACACACTGGCTCTCTCTCTCTCCTCACGCCTCTCTCCCTCTCTGTGGGCAGCATGCCCTGGAATTTCCGGATTCCAAATGCAAGGGCCCAGATCGAGGGAGCGCGAGCGGAAAAGAGGCAAGCGCTCGGAATACAGAGTCGCCACTCGGGTTTGAAGGTCCGACACCCAAGGAACCGTATTTCGAAGCACCTGCCGCGCTGTTTGATTTGAAAAAGTGAAGGCACCAGTCCGTCATAACCAAATCTGGGTTCGGGAGCCAGGTTACGAGAGGGGAAGGGTTTTAAGGCACCCCTCTCGCCCAATCCGGAGATCGGTCTCTACTTAGGCATTTTATGAAAATATTGTGATTTGTTTTCTTCTTTAATCAATTTTAAGCCAATTAGGGCGGGGAAACAGTTAATCGGGGATTAAAACTGTAACAGTTTGCACGATGTGATAGATGGCATGTTTGCTTTATTGAAACAGTTAGTATAGGATGAGAACAGATTTCTTTGTGGGAGTTTAAGCGATCGAAAGCCCGATCTTGGAGTGTCGTGGCACGAGGAAGAAACCAAGTATGCAGATCAAATCAATGCATGTTGACTAAACTTGCGCACGCCTACAAGACCTGCGCGCCAATAAGCCTAAGCCCACGGCTCTTATTCTCAAACCCTCTGGGCTCTGGAAGGACCGGTGCACCCAAGACAAACCAAGCGGTTGATAAGCAGTTATAATATACGGTTTAAAGGCTGAAAAGCCCAACAAATAGACAAAAACACCCCATAAACAAGTGTGGGGACAAAATAATGGCCTAAAACTAGGCTAAACATGCAAGGCCCGACCAGTCGGGAACAAGCGATCGCGACAATCGCTGCACATGAGGGTCTTACTGGCGAGTGCGCCTCGAGCGCGCGATAGTGCGCCAGCGCATCATCGTAGCGATGGAGTCGATCGTCGCGAGGGATTGGTCCAGACCGGTGCTTGGTTCACATGTTTCGGGTCCCGAGACATATTCGTAAAGCTCCTGTGGTACTCCACAAAGAATGAAATGAATATTGAAATGTAAAACTAGCATTTTTAACAAAGGAAAAGCAATAAACTTTTTATCATGCTTAACAGTGAGTTAAACATAAACAAAAATAACATAGTAAGTACAAACAAGTAACTAGCATCCCAAACCCCACGTGGATTGTCGCCCCAGGAGGGTCGCGCGAGATAGTGAGTCCATCACGCGAGGGAGTACCAGATCCCAAGTTTCTTGTAACACTGCTGGCTTTAAGACCAGAACTGGTATTGATTACCAGTCTTGGCCCTGCCAGCACCCCTCAGAGATCAGAACAGAGAGCAGAACAAAGGCAAGCTATACCTTTGGCTTTGAGGTTTGAAAAGTGTTTGAACTTTGAATGTTTGAAGTTGAAAGTAGGATTTGAGTGAGAACAAACTATGTTATTGAGTGCTAGGTAGGAAACCAAAATGTTTCACTTGCTAATGGAGAAGAGATAAACAAAGGGCTAGGGTTAGAACCTTTTTTGCTTGATTTTTTGGAACCTTTGACAAGATGAACAAAGGGGGGTATTTATAGGAGGCTTGGAAGGATCTGGAACAAAGAGACGTGCAGGTTGTGGGTTACTTCATGGCTAAGTTTTCCCGGTATTAAAGGTGATTGTGTGATTTGGGACCATCGCTAGCGATGGTGTGGGACCGTCAGCGCGAGGGTGACACCTGTCGCGCGTGGCTCAACAGTCAAAACTTTGACTTTGACCACACCTGGCAAGCTGACCATCGCGCGAGAGAGTTGGATCGTCACGCGAGGGTGCGCCTCTATCGCACGAGGGTGCGCCTCTGGCGCGCGATGGTGCGCCCTGGCGCGGGTCAGAAGGGTTTTTGGCCTTTTGAAGTGGCTTAGGGTTAGGTTAGGTTCAAGGATTTTTCAAACACTCAAAGTTCAAACACTCGACATTCCCAAGGTGTTCTTGATCCGTTTCATCATCGGGAAATCAAATACCATAAGTTAAGCAATCTGGGAGCCCAGATTGGGTGTCTACAGTAGCCCCTCTTTGACGGCACTTGGAGCACCATTGACTTGGTACAAGTAACGTCAAAGAATTCTAGACACCCCTCAAGGCAATCCAGAGTAGAGCATAGTAAAGTAGACGAGCATACTTACAGAACCTGATTGGTTGAATGGACGGACGAACCGTTGCTGGGGATGGAAGTAGAAGTGGACGATTGCATCGCCGCTTACTTGTCGCTGCAGATTTGGACGGGACAGGCCGTCGTTACTGGGGATCAAGCTATCCTCGGCACAAAGTATTCCAACAAACACGGGTAGGTCGTGTCAGGCAGGTTGAATTCTATCAGTTGGGAATCAGAGCCAATCTCCTTATCAAAGACCATCCGAGACAGAGCAATAAGCCTGCTGGAAGATGCACTTGCAGCTAGGCGAGGTGATTGTCGCTTGAGAGCGAGCCAAGGCAGGCTCTCTGGGAACAATCGATTCGCGGATGAGCGGACCATTGGGCGATAATTTGATCGTCGTTGTGGATTGAATTTGACAGGTAGGCTGCCGTGAAGGCGGGCGGAGAGATCAAAGTGCTTTGAATGATCAAACCATCGAGGATTTTGACGGGACCGGCATCGTGAAGGCGGACGGGGAGATCAATGTGCGGAATGATCAAGCCGTTGCAATCTGGATGGGAGGATCATCAGTATAAATGATCGAGCCGTTGCAGACAGGATGGAAGGATCATCAGTATAAATGATCGAACCGTTGAAGACTGGATGGGTATAAATGATCATCAGTATAAATGATCAAACCGTTGCAGTCAGGGTGGAAGGATCATCAGTATAAATGATCGAACCGTTGAAAACTGGATGGGTATAAATGATCATCAGTATAAATGATCAAACCGTTGCAGTCAGGATGGAAGGATCATCAGTAAAAATGATCGAACCATTGAAGACTGGATGGGTATAAATGATCATCAGTATAAATGATCAAACCGTTGAAGATTGGATGGGTATAAATGATCATCAGTATAAACGATCAAACCGTTGCAGTCAGGGTGGAAGGATCATCGTATAAATGATCAAACCGTTGAAAACTGGATGGGTATAAATGATCATCAGTATAAATGATCAAACCGTTGCAGTCAGGGTGGAAGGATCATCAGTATAAATGATCAAACCGTTGAAGACTGGATGGGTATAAATGATCATCAGTATAAATGATCAAACCGTTGCAGTCAGGGTGGAAGGATCATCAGTATAAATGATCGAACCGTTGAAGACTGGATGGGTATAAATGATCGTCAGTATAAATGATCAAACCGTTGCAGTCAGGGTGGAAGGATCATCAGTATAAATGATCGAACCGTTGCGAAGTTTTGATAGGACCGGCGTTGATTGAGACAGGCAGATCGGTGTGCACAATGATCAAGCCGTTGAAAATTGGCAGGACCGGCTGTCGTTGATTGAGACGGGCGGATCGGTGTGCACAATGATCGAGCGATTGAAAATTGGGGACGAGCCGGTATCGTTGATTGAGGCAGGCGGTCGGTGTGCACAATGATCGAGCCGTTGAAAATTGGACGGGACCGGCTGTGTCGTTGATTGAGACGGGTGATATGCCTGATCATCGTTGATGGCATGGAACTGGCGGACCATTCTTTAGGATGAATGTGCCGTCGTGGATTGAACAGGACCGACTGTCGTTGATAGGAGACGGGTAGATCAGTGTGCTGAATGATCAAGCCGTTGAAGATGGACAGGACCGACTGTCGTTGATTTGAAACAGGCAGATCGCTATACAAAGTGATCAAGCCGTTGAAGATGGACAGGACCGGCTGTCGTTGAGTTGAAGCGAGCAGATCTCTATACAAAGTGATCAAGCCGTTGAAGATGGACAGGACCGGCTGTCGTTGAGTTGAAGCGGGCAGATCGCTATACAAAGTGATCAGGCTGTTGAAGATGGACAGGACCGGCTGTCGTTGATTTGAAATGGGCAAATCGCTCTACAATGTGATCAAGCCGTTGAAGATGGACAGGATCGGCTGTCGTTGTGTTGCTCCAAGTAGCACAAGCAGTGGTTATCCTTGATAATAACATGGATAGAGACAAGGCGGACTGCAGCTGGGGAGAAATTGGTGATAACTGCTGATTGGGCCTCACGCCTGAATTTACCTGCGCGCACTAGTATAGGTCGCAGGCTTGACGGTTGCCATGGAAAACGAGAAAGGAAAGCGGCGTGTGACACCCAACTCACAGTTGCATTATCCCAAAGAAGCGGTTCCGACCGTAGTTACAAAAGTGACCAGGCAACAGGCATGATCCCCAAAAATCCTGTTTACTTGCTGCCTTTGATACTGGACAGGCGTGCTTTGACACTTGATAGAATTTTCCTGCTTTCAACATTTGATACACAATATGCAATGATGTGTAAATAAATGCATAATTTTGAAAATGCAGATGCAAGCTAAGGGCGGCTCCTAAGAGGACAACAACGCCTAAGGTCTACCACTGAGCTTCATTACTGTACTATCTGACACTTCTGAGATGCGCACCCAGATAGATAGACATTGAGCGGGCAAGCGTGCCCCAGTTGATATTTAGCAATGAGATTGGGCCTGCATGCCCCCTTTCTTCGATGCTTGGGCAGATGAGCCCCAGAGATGCTCTGCTTGGCTTGGGCTGACGTGCCCTTGCTGTTCATGATTCCATAGCTTGTGGATTACAGGAGCTGGGGTAGCAATGTAAAAGTTGCATTTTCGCAGTTTATTGACTCTCTTTTGCAAGTGTTGAAGAGAATGTCAAAACTAACCACTAATATCTAATTTGCATTGACAAGTGACCTGAATCGACACACAGACATGCGCACATGTACAAACTCGCCTAGCTTGAATGAAAAAGGGAGAAAGAGCCCCAGGATACAATGCAAACCCTTAGGCACACAGAATATAATGAAATTTTGGGTATTAACGTGCCAAAACTCACAACATTCCTTAGACGGGTGAAACTGACACTTATGAAAGTGCAAAAGGTACAAAGACCTATACAAACAAAATCGAGAAAAGCATCTCGACATGACAATTGTTTGAAAAACTGGAAAACTGTCACAAAGATGGACATAAGACACATACGATGACTCGTATAGGCCCGGACTGAAACCGACACCCCCGTGCAGTCACATTAAGTCCATATGACCTGCATGGTATGACAAGACTTGGCAAAAACCCCTCGAACGACATTCGAGGGCAAAAGCAGACTACCGCTGGGATTGAAAGAGCACGCACAGGACCGATACCAACGCGAATTATTTTGAACAAACGCGCGTGACTATAAGCTAGCACGCGAGGCTGCAGCTGCTCATACCAGACCTCGCTGAACTTAGAATAAACTGTGAGCCATCAGGCTTCTAGCATTTCGTTCTGTTTTTGATGCTTCAAATATTTTAAGACTTATGCTCAGACTGTAAATTGAAGAAATAGTTTGCAATAAAATAGAAAGACAAAGGTTTTTCCCCTTCTGGTTCCTCCAATGTAGCTTGATCTTTGATCCTCTCTGACTTTTGATGTGTACCAAGACGTCAACCATGGATCCAATTGATAGATTGTGACCGAGTCTCGAAGAGAAACTGCCTACGTATCCCAAGCTAGGGAATCAGGTCCAAATATAGTTCGGGCTAAGGTTCACTCGTGTGTTTACCTCTCCTTTTGTGCTCTAACTTTTGCCTAGTACCGCCCATTCGGGTCTTCGGTCTAGCGAGCTTTTGAATATTGCCTATTACTTTTGCCTAGACCGCCTTCATAGGTTTTCGGTCTAGCAGGCTGCTCTAACTTTTGCCTGGAACTGCCCACCCTTGGGGTTTTTAGCCCAACGAGCTTCTCTCAGGGAAAAGTAACTTTTGAATTGATCCAGGTTGACCAAGGTATTGATTTTGTTGCCGTCGAGGTCGACGATCTTTGGCCGCAGCCCCACATAACATGGCTTTGATGACGAAGAGTCAAGGGTGCTTCGGTAGACATGTCTTGCGCCAGGCCGTTTTGTACACTTTCTCATTTGTATTTGGCGGAACGCCATTGCTGTTGTTTTTGAACATAGTACGAGGTTTGAAGCCTTCTGAGCCACTGCTTTCTGGCCTGGCCCCCGGTAGCAGGGGATTTGACACTTCTTTATCTTAGGATCAACGCAAGGCGTGACTTGATGAGACCACGCCAAGATGTCGATGAACTCTTCGAGCCTGTTTGAGCGGGCGCAAATGCTCCTTTGGAAATAGCTTTGAACCAATGGAACCATTGGGAGGTTATCCTTGTCTTTCAAGTTTGTTAAAATTACTTCTTCTTTTAATAGGCTGAGTGATACGGCCCTTTCGGTAGTCGTTGAAGTTTCTTTGGGAATGATCCCATCAAAATCTATCCCTTTGTCGTCAGGGTCGACACAGTTTATTCAAAAGCGAGCAAAGTAAGCAGAAATGCATATCATAAAAACCCACGGGGTTTGCCAAGTACAATAGACTCAAAACTTGAATCAAAAGCTACGACGTGGAGGGCCAAGAAGCACGAACTCCGACTCAGAGCTAGACTAGACAAACGCAAAAGACCGTGTCAGACTCAGACAAAACGCCAATGCAAACTAGACGCGGTTTTGAAAACGCAATTGTTAAAAAGCTACCCATAGCTTTTACAAAAGAGGTAGGATCCAGCGAGTGTCAGGCCCAAGCAACAGCACTTCAGCCCCCTTAGCTTCTTCAACCAAACCTACTCGATGCTCCTTTGATCAATGGACCTCAGCCAGTCAGTCTTCTCCTTTGTGAGCCCCTCATCACTGTCAAACCAGATGTCGACAGTGAAAACCTCAATTGCCCAACCTACTGCCATCATGTTAACCTCCGGCTCGGATGGGATGAATACGATGGGTTTGGGTTGATGTGCTGGGACGATGTAGTGGCTAGGGTTGAATATGGTGGAGCTTGGGTTGATTTGAGTGGAGGTGGTAGATATCTGACCAACCAGAGGGTCAAACCTGTGTTGAGGCAAGAGGTTTGAAGTGAGGTTGGGCTTCGGTGGAACTTGAAATGTGCCATTGTCAATTAGGTCTTGAATCTCATGTCTAAGACGATAGCAGTTATCAGTGAGATGGCCAGGCATTTGGTGGAAGGCACAGAAATGGTTGGCGTTGTAGTTGGCCGGTAGGACTTTGGGTGGAGAAGTTGGGGTCAAAGACTTGAGATGCCCAGATTGGAAAAGCTGCTCCATTACTGCAGATAGAGGTGCCTCGAAGATAGAGAAACTCCGGGGTTGGGTTCGGGATCGGTGGCTTTGAGCGCTTCGAATTTGATTGACATCGGCTGTTGATGGAGGTGGGGTTGTGATGGTGCCACAATCGATGAGATCTTGAACGGTATGTCGAAGCCGGAAGCAGGCATTGGTGGAATGACCAGGCATTTGATGGTATGTGCAATAGAGGTTATGCTTGAAATTGGGTGATGGATTTTTGGGTAGAGGAGTTGGATTGAGGGGTTTGATGGCACCAGTATCAAGGAGCTTCTTATAAACTGAGGCCAAAGGTGCCGAGAAGCATGAGAAAGTCTTTGGTGGGTTCCGACGAACAGATTGAGAATTCAAAATGGAACCCCTGTTTGCTTTGCAATCGCACCACATTGCCTCATCAACAGGATGCATTCTTTCGCCTTCGGGGTTGAAATCATCACTAAGCATGTCTTCCCTTTCGGCAATGGTTGTGAATAAGGACCCAGCATCCTCCTTTGGGTAGGTCCTGGCCTCATGAAACTCAGCCAGGTCTTTGAACATGTCCTTTGGGCACAACTTGATCCCAACCGCAGAAGCGTGGCAGGCTTGAGAGAGTTCTTTGACTTGTCCGATATCTGGTTGTCGGGTTGTAGAGGTAGAGAGGCCAACGAGTCCCTGGACCATAATCATCTGTTTGTCCATCTTGTGACCCAATTCCTCTACAGCTTTCCTGAGCTCAGCCAGCTCCATTTGTGCTGCCATTCTGAATTACTGAACAAGGTAGGCGATATAACCTTGGAAGCGAAGGTGTAACAGCCCCAGCAGACTCTCCTAAATAGGTTTGGCTCTTATTTTCGGTATCATCCGACGATGCAATGACCCAAAGCTTCGGACAGTAAAGTAATGAAAGCTCAGTGATGTCCTTTCAGCAGTTTATTGAAAGAATTGAAAGAATGAAAATGCACAGGTTATCGTTGTCAGTGTCAGCCCTAAACTCTAGAAATAGAGACAAATCTGTCTTACGATGCTCGGATGTTGCTAAAATCCTCAGATTTCTTGTCGAGGGTGTATCCTTATTTAAATCAACTAACACTAGGAGATTTTAAAATAGTCTAAGCCTTTGACTACTCCGTTCTCGAAGTTTCAACTTTTGGAGTCGGAACAACTCAGTGTAGATGACGTGATACCTTAACCGGGGTGGCGTGAGCACTTAGTGCTTTAGCTTAAATGGTGTACATGCGTAGCATGATAACCAGGGCGGTACAAGTATCACGGCATTCTCTTCGTTGTTCCTTGTCTTCTGTTTGAAACCCCAATCAGGCATTAGACAAGGACTTAGAAAATCTTGATTTCCCAAAGTCTCGTTGATCTAAGGATTTTGAAAATTAATCAACATGCACCATCGAGATGCACGATTCTTCATCGGGTCTAGCAGCGTCCTAATAAGCATAAGACAGACTCAAAAGTGAGTGACAACTTAGAAGCCGCCCTAAACATGCTCTCACGCAAAACAACATGCATATATGTATCTACAGTTCTAGAGACAAGTTTGCCTCACAAGTTTCAGACGTTGCCGGAATCCTCAGAATTCTTTTCAGCGATGTGTCCTCGTGTAGATCGACAGATCCTAAAAGATGTCAAAATAGACTAAATCTTCGACTAGTCCCATTTGAAGGTTCAACTTTGAACTTGGAACAACTCGGTATTGATGGCGTGACACCTTTACCGGGGTGGCGTGGGCAACTTAGTGCTTTAGCCGGGGCGGTGTACATGCTTAGCACGATGACCAAAATGATATCAATATCACGACATCAACACTTTGTGGTTCCTCATTTTCGGTTGAATCCTCAAACAGGCATGAGACGAGGATTTAATAAATTTTGATTTCTCAAAGTCTCATTGAACTAAGGACTTTGAAATTGATAACGAACATTCAACGGAATGAACGACTCCTCATCGGGTCCAACAACGTTTTAGAGAGTAAGACAAACTCGAAAGAAAGAAGCGCCTTAAGCATGCTCCTATGCAAAACAATGTATGTACAGTGCATGCGATAGGGAAAGCAGTAACACATAAACAGTTACAGGGGTTAGATGCAAATAGATCTTACCCTGTAGGTACCTGTCCTAGTTTGGAGAGTTCTAGTGCTTTGTATATGCAAAGGCCGGTTTTGGTTTGTAACGGGTTCCTCGGACTAGGGCCACAGATATACCTCCCGTTGCCTGCGATATTGCTGAGCAACAGTCAAACGGTAGCATGACCCATCATCGTCGAAGGTTGTTGTTCATTCGGGGTCCCCGGGCTCCGGTAAACCGTGCCGGATTGCCAAAACGATCCAACGAGACTTAATCCCACATCGATGCAAATGAATGCTAGAATTTGATTAAGAAGAAGAAAAATCACAAAATCGCAAAATGCCTTTTCAAGCTCGGCTCACTTTATTTAGTCCATCTTTAGAGAAAACTACATTAGTGAACAATTGAAAAAAGTCTCCAGGTAGGATTGGCCGGACACGAGGTCCTGTTAAATCACCATTCCAACCTTGGCGTATGACCACCGTTTTGAGAGACTTTTAAGGGATTGTTCACAAGGGTAGCTTGAATTAAAGGTGGATTCTGGGGAATCCCCCTTCGAAGGAGAACAATGATTGTGGGCAGCATGCCCTGGAATTTCCGGATTCCAAATGCAAGGGCCCAAATTGAGGGAGCGCGAGCGGAAAAGAGGCAAGCGCTCGGAATACAGAGTCGCCACTCGGGTTTGAAGGTCCGACACCCAAGGAACCGTATTTCGAAGCACCTGCCGCGCTGTTTGATTTGAAAAAGTGAAGGCACTAGTCCGTCATAACCATATCTGGGTTCGGGAGCCAGGTTACGAGAGGGGAAGGGTTTTAAGGCACCCCTCTCGCCCAATCCGGAGATCGGTCTCTACTTAGGCATTTTATGAAAATATTGTGATTTGTGTTCTTCTTTAATCAATTTTAAGCCAATTAGGGCGGGGAAACAGTTAATCGGAGATTAAAACTGTAACAGTTTGCACGATGTGATAGATGGCATGTTTGCTTTATTGAAACAGTTAGTATAGGATGAGAACAGACTGCTGTGGGAGTTTAAGCAGACTGGAAAGCCCCAGTCTTGGAGTGTCGTGCACAGGAAGAAACCAGTATGCACTGATCAAATCAATGCATGCTGACTAAACCTGCGCATGCTCTTACAAGACTGCGGCGCTTGATAAGCCTAAGCCCACGGCTCTTATTCTCAAACCTTCTAGGCTCTGGAAGGACCATTGCACACCCAAGACAAACCAAGCGGTTGATAAGCAATTTATAATATACAGTTTAAAAGGCTGAAAAGCCCAACAAATAGACAAAAACACCCCATAAACAGTGTGGGGACAAAATAATGGCCTAAAACCAGGCTAAACATGCAAGGCCGGCCAGCGGTCGGGAACAAGCGATCGCGAGGCAGTCACTGCACTGTCGCAGTGCGCTCTGGCGCGAGTGCGCCTTAGGCGCGCGATAGTATGCGCCAGCGCATCATCGCGCGATGGAGTCGATCTGTCAGCGAGGGATTGGTCGAGACGATTGCTTGGTTCACATGTTTAGGTCTGAGACATATTCGAAAGCTCCGAAGGTACTCCACGGCCAGAAATGAATATTGAAATGTAAAACTAGCATTTTTAACAAAGGAAAAGCAATAAACTTTTTATCATGCTTAACAGTGAGTTAAACATAAACAAAAATAATATAGTAAGTACAAACAAGTAACTAGCATCCCAAACCCCACGTGGACTGTCGCGTGCAACCCAGGAGGGTCGCGCGAGATAGTGAGTCCATCGCGCGAGGGAGTACCAGATCCCAAGTTTCTTGTAACACTGCTGGCTTTAGGACCAGAACTGGTATTGATTACCAGTCTTGGCCCTGCCAGCACCCCTCAGAGGTCAGAACAGAGAGCAGAACAAAGGCAAGCTATACCTTTGGCTTTGAGGTTTGAAAAGTATTTGAACTTTGAATGTTTGAAGTTGAAAGTAGGATTTGAGTGAGAACAAACTATGTTCTTGAGTGCTAGGTAGGAAACCAAAATGTTTCACTTGCTAATGGAGAAGAGATAAACAAAGGGCTAGGGTTAGAACCTTTTTTGCTTGATTTTTTGGAACCTTTGACACGATGAACAAAGGGGGGTATTATAGGAGGCTTGGAAGGATCTGGAACAAAGAGACGTGCAGGTTGTGGGTTACTTCATGGCTAAGTTTTCCCAGCTGTTAAAGGTGACTGTGACAGATTTGGGACCGTCGCGCGATGGTGTGGGACTGTCGCGCGAGTGTGGCAGCTGTCGCACGTGGGTCAACGGTCAAAACTTTGACTTTGACCACACCTGGAAAACTGACCATCCATTTGACCATCGCACGCGGGTTTAGGTTCAGCGCACGAGGGTACGACCTACTCATGCTTTGGTCCAGTAGGGTTTTGGCCTTTTTGAAGTGGCTTAGGGTTAGGTTAGGTTCAAGGGTTTTTCAAACACTCAAAGTTCAAACACTCGACATTCCTAAGGTGTTCTTGATCCGTTTCATCATCGGGGAATCAAATACCATAAGTAAAGCAATCTGGAAGCCCAGATTGGGGTGTCTACACTCTCTCTTTCTCTCTCACCATATTTCACTCAAAATCCACCAAAATAACCTTCAATCCTTCACCCTCAACGCGTATTGTGGTCCGTACCCCGTTGGTTTGAGCTCGGGGAAGTCGTATCCCGTTCGAATCAAGGTTTTTAGAAAGCTAGGGCTCGTAGGTTCTCGGGAATCATGCTTCGGCTTCGAGGTAGGGATTCTACCTCTCAATATATGTAAAAGAAGTGTTTTCTGTCCTTGAATCCGTGCCTATTGTTGTTGTTGTTGAATCTCTAAAAATTTGCAGAAATCTACTCGTAACCACTTCGTATCGATACGGGTTTTTGCCGTATCGATACCATTTTAAAACATAAGGTTCAGAATTTTTGATTTGAAACCCGTATCGATACAACGTTTTGGTGTATCGATACCGGATCATAATGGGCAGTTTTCAGCTTTTGCCCCAAACTTAGTCGTTTCGACCCCCGATCACTTCTAACTTGTTCTAAACCCTTCCTAATCACCTTATAACATGATTAATCATATCCGTTGAGTTCGTGAGATATCTATGCTTCTTTTGCCTTTGTTCGGTGAACCTTTACTTGAATATCTCTTGAGGTATAGTTGAAACGAAATGACACATAATGTGAGTACGTACGAGATTCTTGGACACATGTTGATGCTACGAGACTATTCAGGACCCATCGACGGGTGGATGCCTGGCAGGGGGTATCGGGATCCCTTAATTGGCCCTGCAGGAGCAAAAGCTCATATTGATTACATTCAGGACCTACCGAAGGGTATGGTGCCTAGCAGGGGGTATCGGGATCCCTTAACAGGCCCGGCAGGAGCTTCGGCTCATGACACATACGGCGAATGAATATTGGACACATGAAAGCTGGAAATGATCCTAACTTTGAGTTGCTCTATTATCGTATGATTATTCTTGAGCTCGTTGACCTATGGTTGTTGATTGTTATGAGAGTGTATTTCGAATACCTATCTTGAGTTCATCCTCACATTTCATTTGCATATAATGTTAGTGTAGAATTTCCTATTGGGCTAGTGTAGCTCAAGCTTTATATCATTTCAGGTACTAACTCTGGACCGTAGCATGCATGCTTGGGAGTGCTTGGACTTGATCATTCTTTTGAAAGCTGACATTGAGAGTTACTTATCCATCTTTGTAAATCTCTTTTGAAGATGTGTCTATAACTTTAATTTGTAAATCTTTGAGAAAATTACCTCTAAGTACAGAAAAGTGACACTTAATTCCCATTAAGGATAGATGAAATACTTAATTACCACTAAGTCCACTTTTACAAAAATACATTTACCATTAATGGAAGTGTCACCCTGGGGTTTTAGGGCATGCTAGGGTTTTATGGTACCCTAATGGGTACCCTAGTACCCTTGGGTACCCTAAAATCTTAGGGTACCTTAGGATTTTAGGATTTTAGGGTACCCTAGGGTTTTAGGGTACCTTAAGATTTTAGGTTTTAAAATACCCTAGGGTTTAAGGTACCTTAGGGTTTAGGTTTAGTCACTTTCATAGAGCGCTAGGGTTTAGGTTTAGGCACTTTCATAGGAGTTTTAGGGTGCACTTTCCTATTATAGGGTTTTAGCGGTTTAGGCACTTTCATAGGGTACCCTAGGGGTTTAGGCATTTTTATAGGGTACCCTGAAATTTAGGCACTTTTATAGGGTGCCCTAGGGGTTAGGCACTTTTAGTATTTAGGATTTTAGGCACTTTCATAGGGTTTTCGCGTTTTGTTAATTAGAGGAGACTTGGTGGGAATTACTTTTTATTTTCTGGACCTAGAGGTAAATTGCCCTAAATCTTTTGATTATGGAACACTATAACCCTTAATTTTTTCGACATACGGTACTTATGCTATATTTGGGCCTCAGAGCCAAAGTTGTATTATTTTGGGAACTATTAGATGTTAGAAACATGGTTATGGAAATGGAATTGCTAAGTTATTTTGGGGTATGGTAAGTATATTCACGAGGTTTTATTTGTGGAAATCAATTATATTTTTGTTGAAAATCAAAAGTGTGACAATAATGGTTCAATGTGGAAATTATAGTTGTGCGTTATGGTGCAAGGATTTGGAACGTGTGAGTGTTAGTGCAATATGGTGTATATATGTGTGTGGTGTAAGTGGCAGGGAATTTATTTCCCAATTTTCCATCTCTCTCGGCTCTCTCTCTCTCTCTCACTCTATCATCCAAAAACTCTTCTCCAAACTCAAAACCCACATTAATCAACCTCAACTTCATCTTCTACTTGCGTATTGGGGCTCATATCGCGTTGGATAGAGCTCAGTTCAGGGTATTTCACTCGGTTTGGATTTCGAAAGCTAGGGCTTGCTCAATCTCTTCAATTTCGACTTGGATATTCGAGGTAGGGAATTCTAACTCTCTTTATAGGTTATTTGAGTGTTTCTATACCTTTCCTGAGCTTGTATTGGTTGTTATTGAGATTGGATTGAAATATGAAATTCTTGTCAAAATCGCCTGAAACGTACTCTACCTACTGGTAGGACAAGTAAGAAATTCTTCATAACCAGCTCAAACGTATTGCAGCAGCTCAAAATGCTCATTCACATACTGATAGGCACTTTTCACCTACCGGTAGGCCAAGTGAAAAGTTATTTCGTAACCAGCTGAAAGATACTCTACCTACCGGTAGATACTAATCTTCTACCGGTAGGCCAAGTGTAAGATTGTTTCGTGTGGAATGTTGGCCTTTCTGTTTCCATTCTCTACCGGTAGGTCAAGTGCATAATTCTTCTCTTCTACCGGTAGGACTCTTTCACCGACCGGTAGGCACAGTGTCTTGGAGCTACTTTTCCTACGTCTTCTAAATCTCTTTTTGGAGCCTCTCATCGACTCTAATGGGTTCGTTTATACATTCTTTCAAATGTTTAGGGAACGTTACCCGTTTCATACTTAGAGTGGTATCAGATGGACTTAAATGAGCTTGTTGAGTTAATCATTAGGAAAACTTGAATCAATGGAGTGACGTGAACGGACTACGGATACAATGTGATACATTACTACCTAAAATGAACCAAAGACCGCAGTGAGCAGTTGATGCGTGGGGTTTGGGTTTAACTTGAAGTGAGAGGTTAGTAGATTGCTTAAGGGGAATTAATGATAGATTATGAATAGATAAAGACCAAGATAATAATCATGAGCTCTCCAATACATGATTGAGGCCTGGTGACAAATTTTTAACACGGATGACATAAAGGGTAGCCAATTGCTGAAATGAGAAACATGTGGGGTAAAAGTTGATACCGTCTGAACTTGAAGTTGGAAACCAAATGTATGAATCGGATATACGGGGTCTTGCGTACCCGGAATATGAGTTGGATATACAGGGTCCCAAGTACCCAGAACATCAATCGGATATAAAGGGTCCCGAGAACTCGGAATGAAAATTGGATGTACGAGGTCATGATCACCCGGAACGTAGACTGGGTATACGGGGTCTTAATGCCCGAAATGTCCCTAGGTCTATCACGCAGTGTGAAGTGGGTAAAAAAGTTTCTAGTGTGCATATCTAAGATCCATGGGGAACATATAGGATACTAAGCTGTTGGATTGTAAACTGCTTATGGTGGATGTGAGTAGATCAGGATTTGAGTGAAGGAGAATTCACAAGACAATAATAGGTCGATTGGTAAGACTGAAGTGTTTGTTTAAGTTCTTCAATTTTGATGTAGTGCTTGTGTCTTATCTATGCTCCTTTGTTATCCAAAAGTCGGTATTTCCTCGATATCTTTCATTTCACTTGCATGTAGAGTTTGCGTAGACTTTTCTACTGGTCTGGTGTAGCTCAAACCTTACATCCTTGTTAGGTGCTATCCTGGGATAATAGCCTGCATGCCTGGAATGCTTGGATTGTGGACATTGCTTTTGAAAGCTAACCAAAGGAGTTACTTGTTCATCATTGTACATTTCTTTTGAAAGATGTGATTGTAATCTTAAGTACTTTTTTGCTTCTAAAGAACTGTTGTACATTCCAAACTCTATTAGTAAATATTGGTATTATTTTGGGCCGGTGTGCCAACGATGTAATATTTTGGAATGTTTGGAACCACGGGTAGCAAACACGAACTGAAAATCTCTTTGGGGACAATCGTATGTATCTTTGTGAGAATTTCTTTATGGAAAATTATTTATTATTATGTTGAAAAAATGAGGGCGTGACATGGCCTATGGTAAAAGTATCGTCCGTCCAACAACAAAACATTTCTATAATTCAACAAATTGACAATATGATTTCTACATTATAACACTATCTAGACAAATAGCAACTCAACCACTGGGGATGTACCAAGATGTCAAACTGACCTTGTCTCAGCAACAATAGTTAATAAGCTACTATTGTGAAACACCTAGTGACTTGAATCTGTTCCAACCTCTGATGAGTTCACATTACAATTGTAGGGATAAATTAACATATCTTCCATGCTATCCTAGTCTTCTCCTATTTGTTTCCCTCAAATAAAATCCCATCTATTGAGAAGAAAAAGTAATGAAAAGAATCAAAATATACAAACACGGATCTGCAAATATGCAACTTAGATGATGAAAAGCCAGAAAAATAGAACACTTTTACAGAAAGGAGACTATTTAGTAAACGAGCCTCTAAATACATTTCATCAATGCTGAAATGCAACTGTTTGAATCCAGTCAATTTGCTACCCTTCATGGAAATGCAACTGTTCTATCTATAGGGAGGTATTCCCAAATAAGTGCAAGAGAGGCCTGAACACGTGGTACATGGGACCACGGTATAATAGTAATAATGATAATCGCTGTGCAAGATGGTGAACGGCGATATAGACCAGTGACATTAGAGGTCATTGGTCCAGAAATCCGAATAGGAGCATGATCCAATAAACACGAGGTGTTATTGGACCAGAGTCTAGTAAAAAGACAGTGACATGTGAAGTCATTGGTCCAAGTAGTTTGTTCGGCAACGAGAGGGCCAAGCAGGAGCAACATTCTGGGAAGCAGCCTCAGCTGCAGGGAACGCTCTGGAAGGTCCAAAACGATGACATCCTGTAAGGAAATAAGATCTCGATAAAATAGGATCTGGAGGAGAGACCCAACGAGAATGGGATGTTCGACCAGCTATGGAAAGAAGTCCTAAAAGGACTAAGGTAACGATTTGATAAGGGAACGAGAATGCATGATATTCTGGATTTCCTATATGAGATAAGAAACCTAGGGCCATGAGGATACTTGGACAGCAAGCACTCGTGAATCTATAAATACAAGGTAAACCTAGAGGTAAAGGTACGTAATACATAGCAATTCGACTTTCCTACTGATAATTAGGGTTTTCTGCTAGTACGTGATACTAATTTAGGCATCGAAGGGCCTTTGCCATGAGAGGCAAAGGTGCGTTCACCCCTTGTCTGTTTTACAGATTAGGGTTCCGATGACGTGCTAGGGTTCCGGCTAGGAATCACGGTTAGCCGTTACTCTCTTGTGCTGCTTATAGCCTCTTTCATTTTTCTGCACTTACAATTGGCGCCGTCTGTGGGAAACGAAGGAGATCCCTTTGAAAAAACGACCATGGTGGAAGAAGATCCGAAAACACCGCTTCATCCAAAGAACCAGCTGGGTGGAGAAGGTGATAAATCCCCACTAGATCCTCCAAGAAAGCCAAATGGTGGGAATGCAAGAAAGACCACTAGCAAGGACCGCCCCTTGGCTGTCCATGGTGACTCCAAGAACAAAGAGGGCAGGACAGCCACGGAATCCACAGAAAGGAGTAAGTCCCATAGTGGGAGGGAGTCAGTCGCGCACTCCAAAAGTGTGCATAACAATGAGGACATCCTGGATAAGAAGAGGCAGGAGATCGAGGAGTATGCTCATCTAATTAAGAGACGAGAATACAAGATTCAAGAACTGCAATGGACACGAGAACATCCGGAAGATTCTGGACTTTCACGAAGAAATTCCAGAGGAGACAGGTTGGCCCTGATGGAATACAAGAAAGCTCCTTCACGAAGAAGGAGGAGCAGGAGCAGGAGCCCCACTCTGAGACGAAGGGGGGCTTCTTCATGAAAAAGAAGGAGCAGCAGTCGAAATCCCACCCCCGAGGAAGGAGGGTTTAGAAAACATCACAAGGACAGGTACGGGAGACCTGATTTTGATTGGGTAAGGGCCGCTCCCAAAAAAATGAAGGAACAAGAAGAGGGGACCATGTCTGCACGAGAGGCGACACGGAAGGCCCTTAGCAACATGGCATCATCTCCCTTTGCAAAAAGATTGCAAGAGGCAAGGTTGCCGAGCAGGGTGAAACATGGGGTGTTCATCCTGTACGAGACAAATGCTGACCTAGTGGCACATACAACATTACCAACAGGCAATGTTTATGCATGACGGTGATGATGCAATCATGTGCAAGGTGTTCCCATCCAGTTTGGGAAAAGTGGCCCTGTCCTGATTCCATAAGCTAGGGCCGAACACCATACGAGGATGGAGGCAGTTAGCCGAGGAATTCACTACTCGGTTCCTGACGAGCAGAAAGCCACCAAAGATCTTTGAGAGCCTCTCCATTATGAAACAGGTAGAGAATGAACCAATCAGGGACTATGTTAAGAAATACTGGGAGATTTTCAACGAGATAGAAAGTTGCAGTAAGGAGCACGCAATTGCAACGTTCAAGACTGGGCTACCTGTTCGGGGGGAGCTACGTAAGTCCCTAAACATGACTCCAGTAAGCACGCTGGCAAAGCTAATGGAGCGAATAAAACAGCATGCCAGGAACGAGGATGACATACTGTGGGAAGACACCAAGGTGGTTGCCGAGCAGGCCAAGGGTCATTTGTGTGTTGAGGCTTTTACCGATGCTGATTGGGCGGGATCACCGTTTGATAGACGATCCACAACTGGGTACTGCACATTTTGTTGGTGGCAATTTGGTTACCTGAAAGAGCAAGAAAAAAACTGTGGGTTCTAGGTCCAGTGCTGAAGCAGAGTATCGTGCCACGGCTCATACTACTTGCGAGGTTGTATGGTTGAGAGCTTTGCTCGAAGAGTTGGGGTTTGACGTACAATTACCTATTCCAATGTATTGTGATAATCAATGAGCAATACATATCGCTTCGAATCTTTCATGAGAGAACCAAACATATCGAGGTAGATTGTCATATTGTTCGGGAGAAGATAGATAGTGGTGTGTTGGCTACCCCTTTCGTGTCTACAGGAGCTCAGTTGGCAGATATCTTCACCAAACCTTTATTTAAACCACGTTCAGAGTTGTTACGCAACAAGCTGGGATTTTGTGATATTTATTCTCCAGCTTGACGTGGAGTGTTAGAATAGAGTTGGACTAAGTCCCACATCGGTTGTCTATGTTATGTCTAGTCACCACATAATATAAATAAAGTTTACTTGTGTTAAGGTTAGTTAACACTCTATACACTTTTCTTATTCTCTCTCATTCCAAACAACATCCACACTCCAATATAGTGACCTCACACACTTCCAAAATCAGCAATCTATATATGTTGCACCGAAGAAATTACAACTTTAAAAAAAAAATGCTAAACTAAACAGACACCTAATCCACAGAATTGCGTTTATCCATCAATCCCTTAACATTTAGCTATAAAGCTCCACCATTAATATAACATACACAACAACTAAATGTCTAAACATCCTAAAATCTTTTTCTACTAATGAAGTGATATTATGAGGTCCTAAATCCTGTTTCTAGCTATCATTTATGTCTCTCACATCTAACTCCAAAATAATCATGTTCCCATAATACGTAAAAGTCCTCCCACTATGGTTTTTTTTTTTTGGTATGTGTGTGTGTAACATCTTACTACCATCCCCAGCTACGAACCAACAACAAATCAATAAGAATATCTCCGGAGCTATAATTCAACTTCACCTGAAATGAATATCTCGAAAACAACATAGAAGATAACTAACGAAATCATCAGTTAACTTAAAGTCGTGGAAAAAATCCAAAATATTTCCACCCTAAACCAAGTAATCAATATCTAGATATTCAACATCTAAAATTGATTACTACTATCCGAACAATCTCAAAAATCCAAAGATGAAAGTACATAAACACCCCCTCAACTATCACTGATTCTCGTAAACACCCCCTCACATTTAAAAGCACCCATGGAGACCCCCCTCACTTACTAGAAACGAAAAACATGCTAACTTTGTTAACGAAATGGATGAAATGACTAAGATACCCTTTTATATTATGCCCTTAAAGGAAATTTTTTTAAAAAAATCCTGAAATTATTTACCCCACCACCGCTCCAGTGGGGAGAGAGAGAGAGAGAGAGAAAGATAGAGGAATGAGGAGGAGGAGGGTGATTGGGGGGAAAGCAGGAGATGCCTGAACGCGGAGTCATCGAGTCCTCGGGCCCGAATGCGGGCTCCCTCACCTTCTCCATCCACGTTCGGAGATGCCTATCGAACTTCAACCAGCGGTGAACCTCATGTACGTCAAGCTGGGCTACCATTACCTCATCAACCACGACATCCACATAGCCACAGTGCCGGTGCTGGTTTTCGGGGCGGAGGCGGGGAGCTTGAGCAGCAACTGGGAGGAGATCTGGAGCAAGTTTTGGAACAGCACCAGCGCCAGCCATGACCGCTACGAGGGGTCTATTGCTTGATAGATCAATTGTAGCGAAAATCGTAAGGATATGTTCCATTTTCCATGGTCGATCCTTTGATTACTATACTCAATGAATCATAATAAACGACAATTGACATTTGTAACAACTCTGATTTTTACTAAATAAAAATTTCGTAGTTATTCGAAAAATCTTTTAGTTATGCTTGGAAGGTTTTAATCGTCTTCTAACCGCTGAATACCTGTCGTTATTTGTATTAAGCTTTAAGATTCACCTCCTGGCTGGAAATCCTACTTAGCAAGCCTAGTTAGCTTTTAACCAACTAGTTAACTTAACAACCGTTTAACCTAATTAACATTTGCTTCCTAACCCTGAGTGAACCTTATGAACCTTTTGACCCTTGAACCTTTTAAACCCTTAACCCTAGATGAACCTTTTAGACCTTTTGACCTTTCAGCTATTAACCATTGGACCATAAATGTTAGGGTAATCTTTACCCATTGGATAATAGGAAACCTTAGTTTATTCTACCAAGGTACAATACCAGATTTTATTAGTACTCAAATATAATATTATATAGTGATTCGTGCACATGATTAAAAGTACATATATGCTATATACAAGTATAATACTTCCTAGCATTACCCATTGGTTAATAACTGCTAGGAGAATCGTTACCCATTGGTTAATAACCACTAGGAGAATCATTATCCATTGGACAATAGTTAGTCTTGCCAACAAAGTACTAGGATTTATTAAATTAGTCGATTCTTAGATTTTCCATGTGATTAAAAGATTAAATTAGATATTAGTACATTAGATTATATAATATAAGTACTTAGTACTTTGATTATTTAAAAAAAGAAGCATGTGACAATTGAATTAGTTTATTAGGAAAACTTGATTTGAAAGATCTAGTAAGATCATAGAGTACATACATATATATATATATATAAAATATTGTAAGTACACGTGTGTAATAAGATTTTTAAAATGAAAAATCCTATTTACTTTGAAAGTATTAGACTTTCTAGTACTTATATACATTATTATATATGTATACTTCCATAGTACTCATATATAAGTGTGTGCATATATATATATATGTATATGTACCAAGAGAGGAAGAGCGAGAGAGAGAGATGGTACCTTGATCTTTCTTGATCTTCCTTGTGCTTTCATTGTAACATTGATTAAATACAATCCATGGGATTTACTCTTGCAAGCAAAATCTATGCTTTCAATGTACAATTTGTACATTTCCCATTTTTAAACTTGTACAAACTCATCCTATCTCCACCATATCTTCCATAATCACATCCAAGTACCACATCCTAGCCATGCAAGCCTTGTTTTAGACCTTGATCTTTCAAGAAAGCATGACAAAAAGTGTTAAAAAATGAGATATGGAGAGAGAGAGAGAGAATTCGGCTATGAGAGAGAGAGGGACCCAACCTTTGCCTATAAATAGCAAGCCATTCTCACCATTTTACTCACACCTCTCCTTGCTCCAACTTCTCTTTAGAAAGCTTAAGTGTTCTTGCTAGTTCTTTGCTTGTTTTTGCTTGTTCTTGAGGTTCTTCTCTAGTTCTTCAAGAAACTCTTCCTTAGCCGCCACTAAAGCACCACTCGACCACCTCTTCGATCCAAAAGTTCTAGTAGTATTAGTCAAGATCTAGTTTCGAAAGAAACCGTTCTCTTTCGAAGCAACCGGAAGCTCACCATAAGCCGTTACTCTGCCCGACTTTCTTCCCGACGTAGCCTTCACTACCGCCAAGAAGAACGATAGAATTCTCCGACCCCGCTATCTCTAAGTATATGCAGATTAATTCCTCACCTCTATCCTAAGTATATTGTATGTTATGAGTATGATTGAAATGTATCTAGATATTCCGATCTACTTTTCTAAGTATATGTAGTTCACTTTAATCTTGAGAATAGTTGATTGCATGATAGTCGCTACTTGCTTACTTTTAGTAAAAGTTGTCACCCTAACAAACATATGTTGTTTTCTTGAACTTTCCATAAGGAAGAAAAACACGGTTTTACTTGAAAGATAAAGTGTTGCTCTTACTTGAAGTATTCGTATTTTGACCTTTTAGATGTTCGTAAGCTTGTTCACATATTACTTACATTACTTGTGGTTATAAACAAGCATGATGGAATAGAGTTGGATTATCTTGCTAGATGTAAATGAATGATTTACGATTACTTATGTGAGAAGTCATACCGTGGAATCTATGCATGACTACGAGACACAAGAATAAAGAAAGATAGAAACATGGCACCTAGGGTGTGGTTGATATGGATAAAAAATATTTTTTTGAAACTACATAATGACCGGAATTGGTAGCCTTATGTAGCATGTGTTGCCAATGGAGCCGGATGTGGTAGTTCCATTAGAGGTGTGACTTGGTATTCTGCGGAGAGGAGCCAAGAAAGAGATTGTTTTGGAACCACAATGAGGCCGAACGTGGTAGCCCATTGTGAGCGTTGTCAATAGAGCCGGACTTGGTAGCTCATATTGGTAACGAGGGTTGAAAGATTTTTTTGAGAAATGATGTTAAAGATGTGACACGGTCTACGACGAGTCGCGTAGGAGAAACCCGAAAGAACATGACACCAACAATTGATACTTAGAGAATGTGGATGTGAAATTGTTATATGTTCCTTCTGAAGCATGTTAAGTTTGGAAAATCATGACTATATTATTTTTGGATTGTAAGTTATGGGTTAGTGGGTTGGATTACTCTATTAAGCTTTTGAAGCTCACGGTGTTGCTTTATGTGACCCTGACATATTATGCTGGTGGCGACGCTGGTATAATGTGTCAGACCTTATAGATGAGCAGGGAGAGCAGTACACCTTAGAGGCATTCGAAGCCGAGGAGCTTGCTAGGATGGAAGAAGAGGCGGAGCTATAGATAACCTTAGCTATCCCTACTCTTTTGTGTAATATAAGTACTCTCTGAGGAGTTTATGATGTAATAAGGAGCCAGACTCTACCTAGTTTATTTAATAAAATGTCTACTTAACGAACCCAAAATTGGGGGCGTTACAACATTACTCCTTGTTCAAAAATTGCCGACGTCGCCGATACCAACACAAAATTGAGTCAATCGAACGTCATTTCTCGCCTAGAGTTTTCTTGTTCGATGGCACTAGTTTGATGATTTTACAAATCTGAGTCAATTCGACTTAGTGATTTCAGAGATTTCTGAAATTGGGGTTAGGGTTTGATTTTTGGGATTTCTGAAATTGGTGATTTGTGGTTTGTGATAGTTGTGACTATTGGAGACCGAGTGTGGGAGGGGGGTTTGGTGGGGGTGATTGGTGCTTGGCTGTGGTTTGGGATTGTGGTGGCGACAATGGTGGAAGTGGTGAAGTTAGTGGTGGTGGATAGTAGATTGTGCTGGCGACAATGGTAGACTACAGAATGTCAAAGGGCATTTTTGTCCAAAAAATGCCCAATTTGCTAAGATGTGACCTCCCAGCAAACAGTTCTGAGGGTAACGCGAATAAGTGAGGGGGTTTCCATGGGCGCTTTTAAATGTGAGGGGATATTTACGAGAATCAGTGATACTTTAGGGGGTGTTTATGTACTTTTACCAAATCCAAATTTGTACTATCAACATCTTCAATCCTCAAAAATACATTTATCAAAGTAACACAAGTCTTATGGCTCAACAAATCACCTAGTATTATTAATCAATTTACTTATTTAATTTTCTAATCAGCTAAATTTCTAACACCATACCATCGAAACAGTTTCATTGAACTATTCCCAAATAAACCTTCACGAGAGTCCAAACAAATATAATCAAATTCAGATTAACACGGGTACCACTGAAATTACTGAAGTGTAAACAAAATCTTACTCCAATAAATCATCCGAAGGAAAATATCAAAGGTCATTATGCACATATATACATCCCTTACCAATTACCAAAACTCAATAGTGCTTTCAAATCTAATAATCGAACTAACTAGCTCATAATCTCAGTTCCCAAAAGAATATATACTACACATCACTACCTCAAATTTCTGAAATTCTCCTCACATCTTGAAGACTAACTCCATGCACTAACCAAAAATCTAACACAACTAAAACTTGCATTAAAATTTTCTCTTGTCATTTCAAAACCACGTCCATATATTATCCCCAAAAGGAAGAGTTTAAACCTTTAATAGCAAATATCTTAAGAACTCCAAAACTACTAACGATAAAGTCGGTGGTACTCCATATTTACTTCAAAGGCATAATAGCAACTCTAATCTCATAAGTTTACCGTAATGTATTAAACTTCCAAACCACCACCCTTGCACTACATAACTTTACTGTCTTATCAAGAAACAAACTAGAAAAATACCCTTCCATATGCTCAAATCATACCAACCCAACCCAAGTACTCACATCCCGAACAGTGCAATCTTTTGAGTTGTATCCTCAATCAAGTCAGGCCCCAAAAGTAGCCGTTCTCGAACCTCACACCAACAAATAGACGATTTACATTTTCGTGCATACAAACCCTCATATGGAGCAACTCCGAAACACGAATGATAATTGTTATTAGCAAATTCCATCAATAACAATTGATAATTCGGATTTCCTTTCCACTCTAAGGTACATGCTCTCCATAAATCCTCCAAAGTCTTTATGGTCCTCTCAATCTGAGCATTCGTTTGAGGGTGACAAGCAGAGCTAAAAAGTATACAAATACCCATCGCTGTCTGTTAGGCAGTCCAAATTTTAGATACAAAACGGGGACACGATCCGACACAAGTGATACAGGTGCACCATGAAGTCTAACAATCTCCCTAACATGCAACCGCGCCAAATAATACAATGTTTACGTCTCATCTTAGTAGCAACAAAAATGCATTAACTTAGTGACCCGATCAAGTACAACCCCAAACTTGACATTCATGTAGCCGTTCCAATCTCTTTTCAACTCCATATCACTCTCCTCAAAAAGAAAAAGAAAAAGTGTAAGTAGTTATTTGAAACTCCGAAAAAAATCATGCCTCCATAAGATTGAACATCACGAATATCCAAGAACTCCAAATGTTTGCCAACCATTCAATATTTATTGCCTCATTACGTTCAACATTAGTACACCCAAGCGCATCTAATCTAGTTCCAAATGGACAACCGATACTTAGAACCTGGCATAAATTTTCTAATTCAACCAATAAGATCACCAAACCAAATTGTATCATGCCTTCTAAGAAAAAGATATCTAAACCTCCAACTTGAATTCATTCTTTAACTATCTAAAATTTCATATTTTTAAATAGCCACCAAAACAATATCAAATCACTCACAAGATCAATTCTTAGGATTCCTCCAAAACTCTCACATAATGGGGAAAAAAAATACATTATCCACACTCCAGTATAGGGTACCCGACACATGTTTAAAATCACCAGTGTATATATGTTGCACCGAAGAAATTCCAACTGTTAAAAAAAATGCTAAACTAAACAGACACCTAATCCACAAAATTGCGTTCATCCATCGATCCATTAACATATAGCTATAAAGCTCCGCCATTAATATAACATTCACAACACTAAATTTCTAAACATCCTAAAAACTTTTTCTTCTATAGAAGTGATATTACGAGGTCCTATATCCAATTTCTAGCATATCCATTTATCTCTTTCAAAACTAAATCCGAAATAATCATGTTCCCAGATTACGTAAAATCCTCCCACTGTGTTTTTCGTTTTTGTGTGTGTGTGTGTGTGTGTAGCATCTTACTACCATCCTCAGCTACAAACCAAAAACAAATCAATAAGAATATCTCCGAAACGTTAATTCAGCTTCACCTAAAATGACTATCTCGAAACAACAAAAAAGATAACTAACAAAGTCATCAGTCAAATTAGAACTAGAAGACATGTAAAGAATCCAAAAAATTTCCACCCCAAATCAAGTAATCAAGCTCTAGATATTCGACATCTAAAATTGATTACTACTACCCGAACAGTCTCAAAAATCCAAATTTCTCCTATCCAACTCTTTAATCCTCAAAGATACATTTATCAAAGTATCACAAGTCTTATGGCTCAACAGATCACCTCTTATTATTAATCAATTTACTTATCTAATTTTCTAATCAGCTAAATTTCTAACATCATACCGTCGAAACAATTTCATTGAACCATACCCAAATAAACCTTCACGAGAGTCAAAACAAATATAATCAAATTCAGATTAACATCGGTACCACTGAAATTACTGAAGTGTAAACAAAATGTTACTCCGTTAAATCATCCAAAGGAAAATATCAACGGTCATTGTGCACATATATATACAGCCCTTATCAATTACCCAAACTCAATAGTGCTTTCAAAGCTAATGATCGAACTAACTAGCTCATAGTCTCACTTCCCAAAAGAACATATACTACACATCACTGCCTCAAATTTCTGAAATTCACCTCACATCGACTAAGTCCGTGCACTAATCCAAAATCAAACACAGCTAAAACTTGCATTAAAATTTTCTCTTGTCATTTCAAAACCACGTCCGTATATTATCCTAAGCAGAAAGAGTTTAAACCTTTAAGCAAATACCTTAAGAACTCCAAAACTACTAATGATAAAGTCGGTGGTACTCTATATTTTCTTTAACGGCACAATAGTAACTCTAATCTCATAAGTTTACCGTAATGTATTAAGCTTCCAAACAACCACCCATGCACTCCATAACTTTACTGTCTTATCACCAAACAAACTAGAACACTACCCTTCCATTTGCTCAAACCAAACAAAACCAACCCAACCCAAGTACTCACATCCCGGATAATGGACTCTTTTGAGTTGATTCCTCACCCAAGTTAGGCCCCAAAAGAAGCTGTTCTCAAACCTCACACCAATAGATAGGTGATCTACACTTCCGTCCATACAAAGCCTCATATGGAGCAACTCCCAAACTCAAATGATAACTGTTATTGTATGCAAATTCCATCAACAACAATAGAAAATCCTAATTTCCTTTCTACTCTACAGTACATGTTGTCCATAAATCCACCAAAGTATATACAGTCCTCTCAATTTGAGCATTAATTTCAAGGTGGCAAGCAAAGCTAAAAAGTATACCAATACCCATCGCTATCTGTGAGGCAGCCCAAAATTTAGATACAAAACGGGGACACGATCCGACACAAGTGCACATGAAGTCTAACAATCTCCGTAACATACAATTGCGCCAAACAATACAATGTATACGTCTCATCTTAGTAGCAAAAAAATGCATTGACTTAGTGACCTGATCAACTACAACCCCCAACTTGACAGTCACGTAGCCGTTCCAATCTCTTTTCAACTCCATATCACTCTCATCAACAACCAAAAAAAAAGTGTAAGTTGTTAGTTGAAATTCCTAAAAGTATCTTGCGTCCACAAGATTGAACATCACGAATATCCAGGAACTCCAAATGTTTGCCAACCATTTAATAGTTATTGCCTCATTATGTTCAAGATTAATACACCCAAGTGCATCTAATCTAGTTCCAAGTCGACAACCGATGCTTAGAACCTGGCATATATTATCTAATTCAACCAATAAGTTCACCAAAGCGAATTGTATCAAGCCTTCTAAGAAAAAGAAATCTAAACCTCCAACTAGAATTCTTTCTTTAACTATCTACAACTTTTAAATTTTTAACTAGCCACCAAAACAACATCAAATCACTCAAAATATCAATTCTTAGGATTCCTCCAAAACTCTCACATAATGGGGGAAAAAATACATTATCCACACTCCAGTATAGCGCATCCCATAAACTTCCAAAATCACCACTGTACATATGCGGCACCGCAGAAATTACAACTTTAAAAAAAATTTGCCAAACTAAACAAACATCTAATCCAAAGAATTGAGTTCATCCATCGATCCATTAACATATAGCATAAAGCTCCGCCATAAATATAACATTCACAACACTAAATGTCTAAACATCCTAAAATCTTTTTCTTCTATTGAAGTGATATTATGGGGTCCTATATCCAATTTCTAGCTATCCATTTATCTTTTTCACATCTAATTTCGAAATAATCATGTTCCAGGAATACGTAAATTCCTCCCACTGTGTTTTTCGTTTTTTTTTCCGTGTGTCTGTAGCATCTTACTACCATCCTTAACTACAAATCAATAAGAATATCTCTAAAACTATAATTCAGCTTCACCAAAAATGACTATCTCGGAACAACACAGAAGATGACTAACAAGGTCATCAATCAAAGTAGAATTAGAAGACGTGCAAAGAATAAAAAATATTCTCACCCCAAACCAAGTAATCAAGCTTTAGATATTCGACATCTTAAATTGATTACTACTATCTGAACAGTCTCAAAAATCCAAATTTCTACTATCGAACTCTTTAACCCTAAAAGATACATTTATCAAAGTATTACAAGTCTTATGCTCAATAGATCATCTCTTATTATTAACCAATTTACTTATCTAATTTTCTAATCAGCAAAATTTTTTACACCATACCGTCGAAACAGTTTCATTGAACCATTCCCAAATAAACCTTCACGAGGGTCAAAACAAATATAATCAAATTCAGATTAACACAAGTACCACTGAAATTACTGAAGTGTAAACCAAACCTTACTACATTAAATCATTGAATGAAAAATATCAAGGGTCATTGTGCACAAATATATACAGCCCTTATCAATTACCCAAACTCAATAGTGCTTTCAAAGCTAATTTTTGAACTAACTAGCTCATAGTCTCACTTCCCAAAAGGACATATCCTATATACATCACTGCCTTAAATTTCTGAAAATCACCTCACATCTTGAAGACTAACTCCATGCGCTAACCCAAAATCTAACACGACTAAAACTTGCATTAAAATTTTCCCTTGTCATTTCAAAACCACGTCCCTATATTACCCAAAAATGAAGAGTTTAAACCTATGGTAACAAATAACTTAAAAACTCAAAAACTACTAATGATAAAGTCGGTGGTACTCCATATTTACTTCCATGGCACTACAACAACTCTAATCTCATAAGTTTACCCTAATGTACTAAGCTTCCAAACCACCACCCGCTCACTCATTAACTTTACTATCTTATCCCCAAACAAACTAGAACGATACCCTTTTATATGCTCAAACCAAACCAAACCAAACTAACCCAAGTACTCACATCCCGAACAGTGGAATCTTTTGAGTTGTATCCTCAACCAAGTCAGGCCCCAAAAGTAGTCGCTCTCAAACCTCACACCAACAGATAGGTGATCTACACTTCCACCCATACAAAGCATCAAATGGAGCAACTCCTAAACTCGAATGGTGACTGTTATTGTACGCAAATTCTATCAACGACAATTGATAACCCCAATTACCTTTCCACTCTAAGGTACATGCTCTCCATAAATCCTCCAAAGTCTATATAGTACCCTCAATCTAAGCATTAGTTTGAGGGTGGTAAGCAGAGCTAAAAAAGTATACAAATACCCATCGCTGCCTGTTAGGCGATACAAAACGGGGACACGATCCGACACAACTGATACAGGTGCACCATGAAGTCTAACAATCTCCCTAACATACAACCTCGCCAAATAAAATACAATTTATACGTCTCATCTTAGTAGCTACATAATGCATTTACTTATTGACCCGATCAACTACAACCCCCAACTTGACATTCATGTAGCCGTTCCAATCTCTTTTCAACTCCATATCACTCTCAACAAAATCAAAAAAATAAGAAGAAGTGTAAGTAGTTATTTGAAACTTCGAAAAGAGTCATGCTTCCATGAGATTGAACATCACAAACATCAAAGAACTTTAAAAGTTTTCCAACCATTTAATAGTTACTGCCTCAATAGGTTCGACGTAAGAACTCCCAAATGCATCTAATCTAGTTCCAATTAAGTGGACAGTCGATGCTTTGAACTTAGCATACATTTTCTAATTCAACCAATAAGATCACCAAAGCAAATGGTATCATGCCTTCTAAGAAAAAGAAATCAAAACCTCAAACTTGAATTCTTTCGTTAACCATCTACAACTTTAAATTTTTAATAGCCACCAAAACAACATCAAATCACTCATAAGATCAATTCTTAGGGTTCCTCCAACACTCTAATATAATGGAAAAAATATATATTATCCACACTCCAGTATACGTACCCCACACACTTCCAAAATCACCATTGTAAATTATATGCTGCACCGAAGAAATTACTACTTTTAAAAAAATGCTAAACTAAACACACCTAATCCACAAAATTGCGTTCATTTGTCAATCCGTCAACATATAGCTATAAAACTCTGCCATTAATATAACATTCACAACACTGAATGTCTAAACATCCTAAAATCTTTTTCTTCTATTGAAGTGATATTATGAGGTCCAATATCCAATTTATAGCTATCCATTTATCTCTTTCATATCTAACTCCAAAATAATCATGTTCGCAAGATAAGTAAATTCCTCCCACTGTGTTTTTCGTTTTTTTTTTTCGTGTGTGATTCATATTACTACCATCCTTAGCTATAAATCAGCTTCACCTAAAATGACTATCTCGGAACATCACAGAAGATAACTAACAAAGTCATCAGTCAAATTATAATTAGAAGACGTGAAAAGAATCCAAAATATTTTCACCCCAAACCAAGTAATCAAGCTCTAGATATTCGACATCTAAACTTGATTACTACTATCTGAACAATCTCAAAAATCAAGATTTCTACTATCCAACTCTTTAATCCTAAAAGATTCATTTATCAAAGTATCACAAGTCTTATGGTTCAACAAATCACCTCTTATTATTAATTAATTTACTTATCTAATTTTCTAATCAGCAAAATTTTTTACACCGTACCGTTGAAACAGTTTCGTTGAACCATTCCCAAATAAACCTTCACGAGTGTCAAAACAAATATAATCAAATTCATATCAACACGGGTACCATTGAAATTACTGAAGTGTAAACAAAACCTTACTACATTAAATCATCAAAGAACTCCAAAACTACTAATGATAAAGTCGGTGGTACTCCATATTTACTTCAACGGCACAATAACAACTCTAATCTCATAAGTTTACTGTTAAGTTATGGGTGTATGTATAATTAGTGTGTAATTGAGCTCTTATGTAATTAGATTAGGAGATAAGGATCTCAGTGTAATTATTCTCTTAGTCTTATATAACTCTGACGTAATGGAAAATAATCCTAATTTTTTGGCTTCCAATTCTCATCTCTCTCGGTATTATTTTTCATGGTATCAGAGCACCGATCTTGACTTGTTGATACAGACGAGTAAAACCCTTCTCTTTTCTTACCTGTCGGGCACCCTCCTCACTAGTCGAAGGTTTCCCAACGCCACACAACCTGTCACCTTGGCTTGTTAATACTCTATGCTGCACTATCCTTGCCGTACAACGTCCGACAAGTCACATTCTTGCTCGACGAACCCCTTTCAACCTCCAACGAACTCAGGCCTTGCATTCCAATTATTTTTTGACATCACCCAGATTCGCCGGAGACTCGCCGGCTCTTTCTGCCGTTGTCTAACCTTGCCGGCATCGTCCTTAACTAGTTCCGACATTACCTCAATCGAACCCAACCAGTTCCGAAGCCGTACAGCCAAGTCCGACGTTGTCCAGCCAATTTCGACTCCGTACAGTCACTGTCTGCCTTTTCCCGACATCACTCTGCACTTGTTTGCCTCCAGTTCAGGGTTTTATTGTGTTTCTTAGAGTTAGGTCAGATCTGGCTGTCCTCATTTGGTTTGGGTAAGAGTTATTTTTCACTGGTTTAAGTTTGGGGCCAAATAATCAGTTTTTCCTGGAATTTCAGAACTCTATTTGTCTTATTTACATCGTTTGTCATAATTTGGGTTTGGTGAAATGTTGGATGATAAACAAAAGGCATCTGTTAGTACAAATGATGAGTTGATTCGGGTAGGGACTTTAGATAATTTTTCTCTGGATATTTGCCATATTAAGTTGGATGGTACCAACTATTTGATTTGGTCTCGTACTTTTACATTGACAATTGAGGCCAAAGGGATGTCAGAATTTATTGAGGGTCCTGTTACTCCACCTGTTGAAGCTATTGAACTGAAGAAATTTAAATCTAAAAAATCGTTAGTTATGACCTGGTTGTTTAATTCCATGAGAGCTGATATTCGTCATACTTTTCTGCTTCTTGATACTCCACATAAGATTTGGACTACTACAGCCTAAACCTATTCTCAGCAGGGTAATGATGCACAGTGTTTTGAGTTGAGAAGGAGGCTCCGTACATTGGAACAAAATCATCGTTCTGTTGTTGTGTATTTTGCTGACTTGAATGGAGTATGGTAGGAATTTGATTATTATCAAGGATTTCAAGCAATTTGTGCTGTTGATGCTGCTGCTTGGTTAAAAAGGTTGGAGAAGGAACGTGTTTATGATTTCCTGGCTGGACTTGACATAGAATATGATCAGATTAGAGTGCAGGTGTTGGGTCGTATTCCGTTTCCGTCATTGGGAGAGGCTTATGCCATTGTTCAGCAGGAGGAGAGTAGGAGGGGTGCTATGTTGGACACTCCTACTCCTGAGCGCTCTACCCTGGATGCTATTCCTCAAGGTGGACTTGTTCCATAGAGTGGCAAATCATAGTCTGGTGCTATCAGTGGGACTATTGATCGAGCGTCACTCCGGTGTGATCATTGCCACAACACCAGCCATACCAGGGATTTCTGTTGGAAGTTACATGGCCGTCCCTCTCGTGGGCGAGAGAGTGGACATGGTGGTCGAGGTCGTGGTCCCATGCATTCTCAGGCCCAGACCCATGTTTCGGAATCTACATGGATTGCTACCGTGCCTGATTCTGGGTCCAGTACTGGGGTTCAGGCATCCTCTGATTATGTTAGTGGTTTTTCTCAGGGGGAGATGCAAGCTTTCAGGTGCCTAATGGCTCGGGCTGATTCTCCATCTACTATAGCTCGTACTTCTACAGCCACTTCATCCTATTTTGCTCACACAGGTATTTCGGCTAGTGCATTTACTGCCTCTTCTGCTATTCCTTGGATTATAGATTCCGATGCTTCAGATCATATGACAGGTTGTTCTTCTGTATTTGATTCTTACTCTAATTGTTCTGGTAAGGATATGGTCAGGATAGCAGATGGATCATTCTCTGCTATTTCAGGGAAAGGTTCCGTTCGCTATTCTCCCTCTATTTCCCTTTCTTCAGTTTTATATATTCCAAACTTTATCACTAACCTTCTGTCCGTTAGCAGTCTTACTCGTTCTGCAAATTGTTCAGTGACCTTTTTTTCCTACTCATTGTGTTTTTCAGGAACTGGGCACGGGCAAAATGATGGGCAGTGGTAAAGCACAGGATGGTCTCTATTTTTTGGAGTCTGCACCTCGTTCACCTATGACATGTGGTCTTGCTCTGCAAGCAGATACGAGTTTAGCTCTTTCTATGTTACATCAGTGGCACCATAGATTGTGTCATCCCTTTTTTGAGATTTTATAAAAACTTTTTCCTACTTTAATTAAACATTGTTCCAGGAGTCAATTTTTTTGTGAAACTTGTGAGTTTGGAAAACATAAACGTTCTTTTTATGCACCTATTAATAAACGAAGTGCCTCTCCTTTTATGGTTATTCATTCCAATGTTTGGGGTCCTTCCCCTGTTACCTCTCTTAAAGGCTTTCGGTGGTTTGTCACTTTTATTGACTGTTATTCTCGTGTTACTTGGGTGTATTTACTTAAATCAAAGAGTGAAGTATTTTCTTATTTTAAATCTTTTCATGCGATGGTGCGCACCCAATTTGATGCGAATATAAACATTCTCCGTAGTGACAATGGCACTGAGTATATCGATAGAACTTTTAGGACCTTTCTGGATAAAAATGGCATTCTTTTTCAAACGACTTGTGTTGACTCTCCACAACAAAATGGAGTTGTTGAACGCAAAAATCGTCATCTTGCTGATGTTGCTCGCTCTCTTTTATTTACCATGAATGTTCCCAAATATTTATGGGGCGAAGCGATCTTGACTGCAACTTATCTTATTAATCGTATGCCATCCAGTGTTCTCCACTTCAAAACTCCCCTTGAGTGTCTTCCTAGTAGTTTTCGCATCCTGACTCTTCCTTCAAGAGAATTTGGTTGTGTATGTTTTGTTCATACTCCTCACCCCTCTGGTGGCAAGTTAGGTCCTAAAACCTATAAATGTGTTTTCATTGGATACTCTCCTACCCAGAAGGGCTATAAGTGTTATGATCCTCACTCTAGGAAATTTTTGGTCTCTATGGATGTCACTTTTTGGGAAACAGAGCCTTTTTACTCTCCCTCCGCTCCATCTCTTCAGGGGGACCATAGGCAGGAAAAGATGAGGGAGGTTTATAGTCATGGTCAGGGGGAGGAATTATTTTTTAATCACGATGAGGGGGAGACGGAAAAATCTGAAGAGAAACCAGTATCTACTGAAAGAGCAACACATGACATTAGTGGTGATATTGACAACAGATCACAACGGTGGCAAAGGCCTGACTTGCAGGTCTATACTAGAACTAGACGGAAAAATGGAAAGCTCTCCTGTGTGATGCTACCTTGATCACAATCGCCTGCTCCAGTTCTGAATTCCTCAGCCGACTCATCTGGTAATGAATCTTCTCCCATTGAACCTCCTTTTATTGATTCTGATAATCTTCATGTTGCTCTTCGGAAAGGTGTCAGGTCATGCACCCTACATCCTATCTCCCAGTTTGTCTCTTATGATCGTTTATCTCCTTCATATCATGCCTTTGTTTCGTCTCTTTCTTCTGTATCTATTCCACAGAATTGGCAGGATGCACTAGTGATGCCTAAGTGGAAAGGAGCTATGGTAGAGGAGATGACAGCTTTGAAAAAGAATAGCACTTGAGAGCTAGTATCACTTCCAGAAGGGAAGAAATCAATGGGATACAAGTGGGTTTTCACAGTTAAGCAGAATGCTGATGGTACCGTTGAGAGGTACAAGGCGAGACTTGTTGCCAAGGGTTTTACTCAAACCTATGGTATTGATTATGAGGAGACGTTTGCTCCAGTAGCAAAGATGAACTCTGTACAGCCCTACTATCTTATGCTGCAAATTTGAATTGGCCCCTACAACAATTTGATGTGAAGAATGCATTCCTTCATGGTGAATTAGAGGAGAAGGTGTATATGGATATACCTCCTGGTTTTTCTTCCTCTGAGACTGAAGGAAAGGTCTGTAGGTTAAAGAAGGCTCTCTATGGGTTAAAGCAGTCACCTAGAGCTTGGTTTGGCAGATTTTCGAAGGCTATGTTGAGGTTTGGATACAAACAGAGTCATGCAGATCATACTATGTTCATCAAAGGGGCTGCGGGTAAGATTGCTGTCCTTATTGTCTATGTTGATGATATAATAATGCCAGGCAATGATGTGGACGAGATTCTTAATCTTAAGTCTAATCTAGCTCAAGAGTTTGAATTAAGGATTTGGGATCACTGAGATACTTTCTAGGGATGGAGGTGACGAGGTCTGATAGAGGTATTTTTATCTCCCAATGAAAGTATATACTTGATCTTTTGGAAGAAACAGGTATGTTGGGTTGTAGACATGCGAATTCTCCTATTGAGGCAAATCATCGTCTTAGTGGAGATGTAGGGAAGCACACCGATAAGGAGAGGTATCAACGACTAGCGGGTCGACTGATATACTTAGCTCACACTCGACCAGATGTTTCTTATGCAGTGGGTGTTGTTAGTCAGTTTATGCATGATCCTCGTACTCCACATCTGGATGCAGTTTATCGCATCTTAAGGTATCTCAAGTCAGCTCCAAGGAAAGGAATTCTGTTCTCTAATCATGGTCACTTGCGGTTAGAGTTTTTCACTGATGTTGACTGGGCTGGATCTGTAGATGATAGACGCTCTACTTCGAGCTACTGTACTTTCCTTGGAGGGAATTTGGTTACTTGGCGAAGTAAAAAGCAATCAGAGGTTGCCAGATCAAGCGCAGAAGCAGAGTATAGGGCTATGGCTCATGGTGTTTGTGAGCTCTTGTGGCTCTAAACCTTGTTACGTGATTTGGGAATTTCTGATAATAGTCCTATGAAACTCTACTGTGACAATAAAGCTACCGTCAACATTGCTCGTAATCCTGTCCAACATGACAGAACGAAGCACATAGAGATTGACAGGCACTTCATCAAGGAAAAGCTAAGTGATGGGTTGATATGTATGCCTTTTGTGAAATCGGAGGATCAATTAGCTGACATATTTACAAAAGGCTTGGTAGAAAGAGTTTCCACCCCGCTGTGTTCAAGTTGGGCTTTATTGATATCTTCGCATCAACTTGATGGAGAGTGTTAAGTTATGGGTGTATGTATAATTAGCGTGTAATAGAGCTCTTATGTAATTAGATTAGGAGATAAGGATCTCAGTGTAATTATTCTCTTAGTCTTATATAACTCTAACGTAATGGAAACTAACCCTAATTTTTTGGGTTCCAATTCTCGTCTCTCTTGATATTATTTTTCAATTACCGTAATGTATTAAGCTTCCAAACCACCACCCGTTCACTCCATAACTTTACTGTCTTATCACCGAACAAACTAGAGCAATGCCCTTCTATATGCTCAACCCAAACTAACCCAAGTACTCACATTCCTAACAGTGGAATCTTTTGAGTTGTATCGTCAACCAAGTCAGGCCGCAAAAGTAGTCGGTCTCGAACCTCACACCAAAAGATAGGTGATCTACACTTCGGCCCATACAAAGCCTCATATGGAGCAACTCCTAAACTCGAAGGATAACTGTTATTGTAACGACAATTGATAATCCCAATTTCCTTTCCACTCTAAGGTACATGCTCTCCATAAATTCTCCAAAGTCTATATAGTCCCCTCAATCTGAGTATTAGTTTGAGGGTGGTAAGCAGAGCTCAAAAAGTATACAAATATCCATCGCTGCCTGTTAGGCACTCCAAAATTTAGATACAAAACGGGGACACGATCCAACACAACAGATACAAGTGCACCATGAAGTCTAACAACCTCCCTAACATACAACCGCGCCAAAAAAAAATACAATGTATACGTCTAATATTAGTACTAACAAAATGCATTAACTTATTAACCCGATCAACTACAACCCCCAACCTGACATTCCTCTAGCCGTACCAATCTCTTTTCAACTCAATACATTCTTATCAAATAAAAAATAAAAAAAAAAGTGTAAGTAGTTATTTGAAACTCCGAAAAGAATCATACCTCCATCAGATTGAACATCACGAATATTAAAGAACACCAAAAGTTTCCAAACCATTCAATAGTTACTGCCTCATTAGGTTCAACGTTAGTACTCCAAAGTTCATCTAATCTAGTTCCAATTAAGTGGACAGCCGATGCTTGGAACTTAGCATACATGTTCTAATTCAACCAATAAGATCACCAAAGCAAATGGTATCATGCCTTCTAAGAAAAAGAAATCAACACCTCCAACTTGAATTCTTTCGTTAACCATTTACAACTTTAATTTTTAACTAGCCACCAAAACAACATCAAATCAATCATAAGATCAAATCTTAGGATTCTTCCAAAACTCTAACATAATGGGAAAAAAAATACTTTATCCACACTCCGATATAACGTACCCCACACACTTCCAAAATCACCATTGTATATTATATGTTGCACCGAAGAAATTACTAAATTTAAAAAAAATGCGAAACTAAACACACCTAATCCACAAAATTGCATTCATTCATCAATCCATTAACATAAAGCCATAAAGCGCCCCCATTAATATAACATTCACAACACTGAATGTCTAAACATCCTAAAATCTTTTTCTTCTATTCAAGTGATATTATGAGTTCCAATATCCAATTTCTAGCTATCCATTTATCCCTTTCACATCTAACTCTGAAATAATCATGTTCCCAGAATACGTAAATTCCTCCCACCGTGTTTTTTCTTCTTTTTTTCGTGTGTGTGTAACATCATACTACCATCCTAACCTACAAACCAACAACAAATCAATAAAAATATCTCCGAAAATATAAATCAAATTCACCTAAAATGACTATCTCGGACCAACATAGAAGATAACTAACGAAGTCATCAGTCAAATTAGAATTAGAAAACCTGGAAAGAATCCAAAATATTTCCACCGGAAACCAAGTAATAAAACTCAAGATATTCGACATCAAAAATTGATTACTACTATCTGAACAGGCTCAAAAATCCAAATTTCTACTATCCAACTCTTTAATCCTAAAAGATACATTTATAAAAGTATCACAAGTCTTATGGCTCAACAGATCACCTCTTATTATTAATCAATTTCCTTATCTAATTTTCTAATCACCTAAATTTATTATACCATACCGTCGAAACAGTTTCATTGAACCAATCCCGAATAAACCTTCAAGAGAGTTAAAACAAATCCAATCAAATTCAGATTAAGACGGGTACCCCTGAAATTACTGAAGTATAAACAAAATGTTACTCCATTAAATCATCCAAAGGAAAAATATCAAGGGTCATTGTGCACATATATATACAGCCCTTATCAATTACCCAAACTCAATAGTGTTTTCAAAGCTAATTATTGAACTAACTTGCTCATAATCTCACTTCCCTAAAGGACATATAATATACATCACTGACTCAAATTTTTGAAATTCATCTCACATCTTAAAGACTAATTCCATGCACTAACCCAAAATCTAACACCACTAAAACATGCATTAAAATTTTCTCTTGGCATTTCAAAACCATGTCCCTATATTATCCCAAAAAGGAAGAGTTTAAACCTTTAATAAAAAAAAATTACTTAATAACTCCAAAACAACTAATGATAAAGTCGGTGGTACTCCATATTTACTTCATTGGCACGATAACAATTCTAATCTCATAAGTTTACCATAATGTATTAAGCTTCCAAACCACAACGCATTCACTCCATAACGTTACTGTCTTATCACTGAACAAACTAGAACAATACCCTTCTTTATGCTCAAACCAAACCAAACCAAACCAAGTACTCACATCCCGAACAGTGGAATCTTTTTAGTCGTATCCTCAACCAAGTCAGGCCCCAAAAGTAGTCGGTCTCGAACCACACACCAACAGATAGGTGATCTACACTTCCGCCCATACAAAGCCTTATACGGAGCAACTCCTAAACTCGAATGATAACTTTTATTGTACGCAAATTCCATCAACGACAATTGATAATCCCAGCTTCCTTTCCACTCTAAATTACATGCTCTCCATAAATCCTCAAAAGTCTATATAGTCCCCTCAATATGAGCATTAGTTTGAGGGTGGTAAGCAGAGCTCAAAAAGTATACAAATACCCATTGCTGCCTATTAGGCACTCCGAAATATAGATACAAAACGGGGACACGATCCTACACAACTGATACAGGTGTACCATAAAGTCTAACAATCTCCCTAACATACAACCGCACCAAAAAAATACAATGTATACGTCTCATCTTAGTACTAACAAAATGCATTGACTTAATGACACGATCAACTACAACCCCAAACTTGACATTCATGTTGCCGTACCATTCTCTTTTCAACTCAATACACTCTTATCAAAATCAAAAAAAAAAAAAACCAAAGAAAGCGTAAGTAGTTATTTGAAACTCCGAAAAGAATAAAGCTTCCATAAGATTGAATGAACATCACGAATATCAAAGAACTCCAAAACTTTCCCAACCATTCAATAGTTATTGCCTCATTAGGTTCAACGTTAGTACTCCCAAGTTCATCTAATCTAGTTCTAATTAAGTGGACAATCGATGCTTAGAACTTAGCATACATTTTCTAATTCAACCAATATGATCACCAAAGCAATTGGTATCATGCCTTCTAAGAAAAAGAAATCTAAACACCCAACTTGAATTCTTTGGTTAACCATCTACAACTTTAAATTTTTAACTAGCCACCAAAACAACATCAAATCACTCAAAAGATCAATTCTTAAGGTTCCTCCAAAACTCTAACATAATGGGAAAAAAAATACTTTATCCACACTCCAGTATAGCATACCCCAAACACTTCCAAAATCACCACTGTAGATATATGTTGCACTGAAGAAATTAAAACTTTTAAAAAATTGCATTCATTCATCAATCCATTAACATATAGCTTTAAAGCTTCACCATTAATATAACATTCACAGCACTGAATGTTTAAACATCCTAAAATCTTTTTCTTCTATTCAATTCATATAATGAGTTCCAATATCCAATTTCTAGCTATCCATTTATCCCTTTCACATCTAACTCTGAAATAATCATGTTCCCATAATACATAGATTCCAACCACCGTGTTTTTCTTCTTCTATTTTCGTGTGTGTGTAACATCTTACTACCATCCTCAGCTACAAACCAACAACAAATCAATAAAAATATCTCTGAAACTATAAATCAGCTTTACCTAAAATGACTATCTCGGAACAACATAGAAGATAACTAACGAAGCCATCAGTCAAATTAGAAGACGTGGAAAGAATCCAAAATATTTCCACCCAAAACCAAATAATCAAACTCTAGATATTCGACATCTAAAATTGATTAGTACTATCTGAACAGTCCCAAAAATCAAAATTTCTACTATGTAACTCATTAATCCTAAAAGATACATTTATAAAAGTTTCACAAGTCTTATGGCCCAACAGACCACCTCTTATTGTTAATTAATTTACATATCTAATTTTCTAACCAGCTAAATTTATGATATCATACCGTCGAAACAGTTTCATTGAACCAATCCCAAATAAACTTTCACGAGAGTTAAAACAAATCTAATCAAATTCAGATTAACACTGGTACCACCGAAATTACTGAAGTGTAAACAAAATGTTACTCCATTAAATCATCCAAAGGAAAAATATCAAGGGTCATTGTGCACACATATATACAGCCCTTATCAATTACCCAAACTCAATAGTGTTTTCAAAGCAAATTATTGAACTAACTTGTTCATAATCTCACTTCCCAAAAGGACATATAATATACATCACTGCCTCAAATTTCTGAAATTCATCTCACATCTTGAAGATTAACTCCATGCACTAATCCAAAATCTAACACCACTAAAACTTGCATTAAAATTTTCTCTTGGCATTTCAAAACCACGTCCTTATATTATCCCAAAAAGGAAGAGTTTAAACCTTTAATAAAAAAAAATTACTTAAGAACTCCAAAACTACAAATGATAAAGTAGGTGGGACTCCATATTTACTTCAACGGCACGATAACAACTCTAATCTCATAAGTTTACCGTAATAGATGAAGCTTCCAAACCACAACCCCTTCACTCCATAACTTTACTGTCTTATCACCGAACAAACTAGAACAATACCCTTCTATATGCTCAAACCAAACCAAACCAAGTACTCACATCCCGAACAGTGGAATCTTTTGACTCGTATCCTCAACCAAGTCAGGCCCCAAAAGTAGTCGGTCTCGAACCACACACCAACAGATAGGTGATCTACACTTCCGCCCATACAAAGCCTTATATGGAGCAACTCCTAAACTCAAATGATAACTTTTATTGTACGCAAATTCCATCAACGACAATTGATAATCCCAATTTCCTTTCCACTCTAAAGTACATGCTCTCCATAAATCCTCCAAAGTCAATATAGTCCCCTCAATATGAGCATTAGTTTGAGGGTGGTAAGCAGAGCTCAAAAAGTATACAAATACCCATCGCTGCCTATTAGGCACTTTGAAATTTGGATACAAAACGGGGACACGATCCGATCCAAGTGATACAGGTGCACCATTAAGTCCAACAATCTCCGTAACAAACAACCGCGCCAAAAAAATACAATGTATACGTCTCATCTTAGTACTAACAAAATGCATTGACTTATTGACCCGATAAACTACAACCCCCAACTTCACATTCATGTTGCCGTACCACTCTCTCTTCAACTCAATACACTCTTATCAAAATCAAAAATAACAAAAGAAAGCGTAAATAGTTATTTAAAACTCCGAAAAGAGTCATGCTTCCATAAGATTGAACATCACGAATATCAAAGAACTCCAAAAGTTTCCCCAACCATTCAATAGTTACTGCCTCATTGGGTTCAACGTTAGTACTCCCAAGTTCATCTAATCTACTTCCAATTAAGTGGACAACCGATGCTTAGAACTTAGCATAAATTTTCTAAGTCAACCAATATTATCACCAAAGCAAATGGTATCATGCCTTCTAAGAGAAAGAAATCAAAACCTTTAACTTGAATCCTTTCGTTAACCATCTACAACTTTAAATTTTTAACTAGCCACCAAAACAACATCAAATCACTCACAAGATCAATTCTTAGGGTTCCTTCCAAACTTTAACATAATGGCAAAAAAAAAATACTTTATCGACACTCACGTAAACCGTACCCACACACTTCCGAAATCACCACTGTATATATATGTTGCACTGAAGAAATTACAACTTTTAAAAAAAATGATAAACTAAACACACCAAATCCACAAAATTGCGTTCATTCATCAATCCATTAACATATAACGATAAAGCTCTGCCATTAATATAACATTCACAACACTTAATGTCTAAACATCCTAACGTATTTTTCTTCTATTGAAGTGATATTATAAGGTCCAATATCAAATTTCTAGCTATCCAGTTATCTCTTTCACAACAAACTCCGAAATAACCATGTTCCCAAGATACGTAAATTCCTCCCATAATGTTTTTCTCTTCTTTTTTTCGTGTGTGTGTGTGTAGCATCTTACTACCATCATCAGCTACAAACCAACGACAAATCAACAAAAATATCTCCGAAAATATAAATCAGCTTCACCTAAAATGACTATCTCGGACCAACATAGAAGAAAACTAACGAAGTCATCAGTCAAATTAGAATTAGAAGACGTGGAAAGAATCCAAAATATTTCCACCCCAAACCAAGTAACAAGCTCTAGATATTCGACATCTAAAATTGATTACTACTATCTGAACAGTCTCAAAAATCCAAATTTCTGCATTCCGTCTCTTTAATCCTACACGATACATTTATCAAAGTATCACAAGTCTTATGGCTCAACAGATCACCTATTATTATTAATCAATTTACTTATCTAATTTTGTAATCAACTAAATTTCTTACACCATACCGTCGAAACAGTTTCATTAAACCATTCCCAAACAAACCTTTGCGAGACTCAAAACAAATATAATCAAATTCAGAATAACATGGGTACCACTGAAATTACTGAAGTGTAACAAAATCTTACTCAATTAAATCATCCAAAGGAAAATATCAAGCGTCATTTTGCACATATATATACAGCCCTTATCAATTACCCAAACTCAATAGTGCTTCCAAAGCTAATTATTGAACTAACTAGCTCATAGTCTCACTTCCCAAAAGGACATATACTATACATCACTGCCTCAAATTTTTGAAATTCACCTCACATCTTGAAGACCAAGTCCATGCACAAATCCAAAATCTAACACCACCAAAACTTGCATTAAAATTTTCACTCGTCATTTCAAAACGACGTTCCTATATTATCCCAAAACGAAAGAGTTTAAACCTTCAGTAACAGAAAACTTAAGAACTTCAATACTACTAATGATAAAGTCGATGGTACTCCATATTTACTTCGACGGCACGATAACAACTCTAGTCTCATAAGTTTACCGTAATGTATTAAGCATCCAAACCACCACCCGTTCATTCCATAACTTTACTGTCTTATCACCGAACAAACTAGAACAATACCTTACTATAAGCTCAAACCAAACCATACCAAACTAACCCAAGTACTCACATCCCGAACATTTGAATCTTTTGAGTTGTATCCTCAACCAAGTTAGGCCCCAAAAGTAGTCGGTCTCAAACCTCACACCAACAGATAGGTAATCTACACTTCCGCCCATACAGCCTCATATGGAACAACTTCTAAACTCGAATGATAACTGCTACTGTACGCAAATTCCATCAACGACAATTGATAATCCCAATTTCCTTCCGACTCTAAGGTAAATGCTCTCCATAAATCCTCTAAAGACTATATAGTCCCCTCAATATGAGCATTAGTTTGAGGGTGGTAAGCAGAGCCAAAAAAGTATACAAATACCTATCGCTGCCTATTAGGCACTCCAAAATTTAGATACAAAACGGTGACACGATCCGACACAATAGATACAGGTGCACCATTAAGTCTAACAATCTCCCTAACATATAACCGTGCCAAAAAAAATACAATGTATGCGTCTCATCTTAGTAGTAACAAAATACATTGACTTATTGACCCGATCAACTACGACCCCCAACTTGACATTCATGTAGCCGTACCACTCCCTTTTCAACTCAATACACTCTTATCAAAATCAACAAAAAAAAAAAAAAGCGTAAATAGTTGTTCGAAACTCCGAAAAGAATCATGCTTCCACAAGATTGAACATCACGAATATCAAAGAACTCCAAATGTTTCCCAACCATTCAATAGTTACTGCCTCATTAGGTTCAACGTTAGTACCCCAAGTTCATCTAATCTAGTTCCAATTAAGTGTACAACCGATGCTTAGAACTTAGCATACATGTTCTAATTCAACCAATAAGATCACCAAAGCAAATGATATCATTCCTTCTAAGAAAAAGAAATATAAACCTCCAACTTGAATTTTTTCGTTAACCATCTACAACTTTAAATTTTTAACTAGCCACCAAAACAACATCAAATCACTCACAAATCAATTTTTTGGGTTCCTTCAAAACTTTAACATAATGGGAAAAAAAAATACTTTATCCACACTTACGTACAGCGTACCCATACACTTCCAAAATCACCACTGTATATATATATAAATATGCTACACTGAAGAAATTACAACTTTTGAAAAAAATGCTAAACTAAACTCACATCCCAAACAGTGGAATCTTTAGAGTTGTATCCTCAACCAAGTCAGGCCCCAAAAGTAGTCAGTCTCGACCCTCACACCAACAGATAGGTTATCTACACTTAATTTCGTTTCCACTCTACGGTACATACTCTCCATAAATCCTCCAAAGTCAATATAGTCCCCTCATATGAGCATTAGTTTGGGGGTGGAAAGCACAGCTAAAAAAGTATACAAATACCCGACGCTGCCTGTTAGGCACTCCGAAATTTAGATACAAAACGGTGACATCTAAAATTGATTACTACTATCTGAACAGTCTCAAAAAATCCAAATTTCTGCTATCCAACTCTTTAATCCTAAAAGATACATTTATCAAAGTATCACAAGTCTTATGGCTCAACAGATCAGCTTTTATTATTACTCAATTTACTTATCTAATTTTGTAATCAGCAAAAAACACCATACCGTCGAAACAGTTTCATTGAACCATTCCCAAATAAACCTTCACGACAGTCCAAACAAATATAATCAAATTCAGAATAACACGGGTTCCACTGAAATTACTGAAGTGTAAACAAAATCTCACTCCATTAAATCATCCAAAGGAAAATATCAAGGGTCATTGTGCACATATATATACAGCCCTTATCAATTAGCCAAACTCAATAGTTCTTTCAAAGCTAATTATTGAACTAACTAGCTCATAGTCTCACTTCCCAAAAGGACCTATACTATACATCACTGCCTCAAATTTCTGAAATTCACCTAAGATATTGAAGACTAAGTCCATGCACAAATCCAAAATCTAACACCACGAAAACTTGCATTAAAATTTTCTCTTGCCATTTCAAAACCACGTCCCCATATTATCGCAAAAAGGAAGAGTTTAAACCTTTAGTAACAAACAACTTAAGAACTCCAAAACAACTAATGATAAAGTCAATGGTACTCCACATTTACTTCGACAACACGATAGCAACTCTAATCTCATAAGTTAACCGTATTGTATTGAGCTTCCAAACCACCACCGTTCACTCCATAACTTTACTGTCTTATCACCGAACAAACTAGAACAATACCTTTCTATATGCTCAAACCAAACTAACCCAAGTACTCACATCCTGAACATTAGAATCTTTTGAGTTTTATCCTCAACCAAGTCAGGCTCCAAAAGTAGTCGGTCTCGAACCTCACACCGACAGATATGTGATCTACACTTCCGCCCATACAAAGCCTCATATGGAGCAACCCCTAAACTCAAATGATAACTGTTACTGTACGTAAATTCCATCAACGACAATTGATAATCCCAATTTCCTTTCCACTCTAAGGTAAATGCTCTCCATAAATCCTCCAAAGTCTATATAGTCCCCTCAATATGAGCATTAGTTTGAGGGAGGTAAGCAGAGCTAAAAAAGTATATAAGTACACATCGCTCCTTGTTAGGCACTCCAAAATTGTGATACAAAACGGGGACACGATCCGACACAACTGATACAGGTGCACCATGAAGTCTAACAATCTCCCTAACATACAACCGTGCCCAAAAAAAAACAATGTATACGTCTCATCTTAGTAGCAACAAAATGCATTTGACTTATTGACGCGATCAACTACAACCCCCAACTTGACATTCATGTAGCCGTACCACTCTTTTTTCAACTCAATACACTTTTTTCAAAAAAAAAATAAACAATAAAAAGCGTAATTAGTTATTTGAAACTACCAAAAGAATCATGCCTCCATAAGATTGAACATCACGAATATCAAGGAACTCCAAAAGTTTCCCAACCATTCAATAGTTACTGCCTCATGAGGCTCAACGTTAGTACACCCAAGTTCATCTAATCTAGTTCCAATTAAGTGGACAACCAATGCTTAGAACTTAGCATACATTTTGTAATTCAACCAATAAGATAACCAAAACAAATGGTAAAATGCCTTCTAAGGAAAAGAAGAAATCTAAACCTCCAACTAGAATTCTTTCGTTAACCATCTACAACTTTAAATTTTTAACTAGCCATCGAAACAACATCAAATCACTCACAAGATCAATTCTTAGGGTTCCATCAAAACTTTAACATAGTGGGAAAAAAAAAAACAATTTATCCAAACTCGCGTACAGCGTATCCAAATACTTCCAAAATCACCATTGTATATATATGCTGCATTGAAGAAAATACAGCTTTTAAAAAAAATGCTAAACTAAACACACCTAATCCACAAAATTACGTTCATTCATAAAAGCATTAACATATAGCGAAAAAGCTACGCCATTAATATAACATTCAAAACACTGAATGTCTAAACATCCTAACATCTTTTTCTTCAACTGAAGTGATATTATGAGGTCCAATATCCAATTTCTACAATCCAACTCTTTAATCCTAAAAGATACATTTATCAAAGTATCACAAGTCTTATGGCTCAACTGGTCACCGCTTATTATTAATAAATTTACTTAACTATTTTTCTAATCAGCTAAATTTCTTACATCATGCCGTCAAAACAGTTTCATTGAACCATTTCCAAAAAAACCTTCATCAGACTCAAAACAATTATAATCAAATTCAGATTAACACGGGATACCACTGAAATTACTGAAGTGTAAACAAAATCTTACTCCATTAAATCATCAAAAGGAAAACATCAAGGGTCATAGTGCACGTATATATACAGCTCTTATCAATTACCCAAACTCAATAGTGCTTTCAAAGCTATTTATTGAACTAACTAGCTCAAAGTCTCACTTCCCGAAAGGACATAAACTATACATCACTGCCTCAAATTTCTAAAATTCACCTCACATCTTAAAGACAAAGTCCATGCACTAATCGAAAATCTAACACCACAAAAAACTTGCATTAAAATTTTCTCTTGTCATTTCAATACCACGTCCCTATATTATCCCATAAAGAAAGCGTTTAAACCTTTAACTAAAAATAACTTAAGAACTCCAAAACTACTAATTATAAAGTCGGTGGTACTCCATATTTACTTCAACGGCACGATAACAACTCTAATCTCATAAGTTTACCGTAAAGTATTAAGCATCCAAACCAACACCCATTCACTCCATAACTTTACTGTCTTATTACCGAACAAACTAGAACAATACCTTCTATATGCTCAAACCAAACTAACCCAAGTACTCACATCCCAAACAGTAGAATCTTTTGAGTTGTATTCACAACCAAGTCAGGCCCCAAAAGTAGTCGGTCTCGAACCTTACACCAACAGATAGGTGATCTACACTTCCGCGCATACAAAGCCTCATATGGAGCAACTCCTAAACTCGAATGATAACTTTCATTGTATGCAAAATTCCATCAACGACAGTTGATAATCCCAATTTCCATTCAACTCTAAAGTACATGCTCTCCATAAATCCTCCAGAGTCTATATAGTCCCCTCAGTATGAGCATTAGTTTAAGTGTGGTAAGCAGAGCTAAAAAAGTATACAAATACCCATCACCGCCTTTTAGACACTCCGAAATTTAGATAAAAAACGGGAAAACGATCCGACACAAATGATACAGGTGCACCATCAAGTCTGACAATCTCACTAACATACAACCGCGCCAAAAAAATGCAATGCTTATGTCTCATCTTAGTAGGAATAAAATCCATTGACTTACCCGGTCAACTACAACCCCCAAATTGACATTCATGTAGCCATACCAATAACTTCTGAACTCAATACACGCTTATCAAAATAAAATAAAATAAAGTGTAAGTAGTTATTTGAAACTCCGAAAAAAATCATGCCTTCATAAGATTGAACATCACGAATATCAAAGAACTCCAAAAGTTTCCCAACCATTCAGTAGTTACTGTCTCATTAGGTTCAACGTTAGTACACCTAAGTGTATCTAATCTAGTTCCAGTTAAGTGGACAGCCGATGCTTAGAACATAACATACATTTTCTAATTCAACCAATAAGATCACCAAAGCAAATTCTATCATGCCTTCTATGAAAAAGAAATCTAAACCTCCAACATGAATTCTTTGGTTAACCATCTACAACTTTAAATTTTTAACTCGCCACCAAAACTACATCAAATCACTCACAAGATTAATTCTTAGGGTTCCTTCAAAACTCTAAAATAATGGGGAAAAAAATACTTTATCCACAATTCAGTGCAGCGTACCCAACACACTTCCAAAATCACCACTGTATATATATGCTGCACTGAAGATATTACAACTTTTTTAAAAATGCTAAACTAAACACACCTAATCCATAAAATTGCGTTCATTCGTCAATCCATTAACATATAGCCATAAAGCTCCGCCATTAATATAACATTCACAACACTGAATGTCCAAACATCCTAAAATCATTTTCTTCTATTGAAATGATATTATGAGGTCCAATATCCAATTTATAGCTACCCATTTATCTCTTTCTCATCTAACTCCGAAATAATCATATTCCAAGATACGTAAATTCCACCCACTACGTTTTTCTTTCTTTTTTTCGTGTGTGTGTAGCATCTGCCTACCATCCTCAGCTACAAACCAACAACAAATCAATAAAAATACTTTCGAAACTATAAATCAGCTTCACCTAAAATGACTATCTCGGAACAACATAAAAGATAACTAACGAAGTCATTCGTCAAATTAGAATTAGAAGACGTGGAAAGAATCCAAAATATTTCAACCCCAAACCAAGTAATCAAGCTCTCGATATTCGACATCTAATATTGATTACTACTATTTGAACAGTCACAAAAATCCAAATTTCAACTATCCAACTCTTTAACCCTAAAAGAAACATTTATCAAAGTATCACAAGTCTTATGGCTCAACAGATTACCTATTATTATTAATCAATTTACTTATCTAATTTTCTAAGCAGCTAAACTTCTTACACCATACCGTCGAAACAGTTTCATTGAACCATTCCCGAATAAACCTTCACAAGTCAAAAAAAATATAATCAAATTCAAATTAACACGGGTACCACTGAAATTAGTGAAGTGTAAACAAAATCTCACTCCATTAAATTATCCAAAGGAAAATATCAAGGGTCATTGTGCACATATATATACAGCCCTTATCAATTACCCAAACTCAATAATGCTTTCAAAGCTAATTATTGAACTAACTAGCTCATATTCTCACTTCCCAAAAGGACCAATACTATACATCACTGCCTCAAATTTCTGAAATTCACGTAACATATTGAAGACTAAGTCCATGCACTAATCCAAAATCTAACACCACAAAAAACTTGCATTAAAATTTTCTCTTGTCATTTTAAAACCATGTCCCTCTATTATCCCAAAAAGGAAGAGTTTAAACCTTTAGAAACAAATAACTTAAGAACTCCAAAACTACTAATGATAAAGTCGGTGGTACTCTATATTTACTTCAACGGCACAATAACAACTCTAATCTCATAAGTTTACCGTAATATATTAACTTTTAAACCACCACCCGTTCACTCCATGATTTTACTGTCTTATCACCGAAAAAACTAGAACAATACCCTTCTATATGCTCAAACCAAACCAAACCAAACCAAACTAACCCAAGAACTCACATCTCGAACAGTGGAATCTTTTGAGTTGTATACTCAACCAAGTCAGACCTCAAAAGTAGTCGGTCTCGAACCTTACACCAGCAGATAGGTGATCTACACTTCCGCCCCTACAAAGCCTCATATGGAGCAACTGCTAAACTCGAATAATAACTGTGAGTGTACGCAAATTCCATCAACGACAATTGATAATCCCAATTTCCTTTCCACTCTATGGTACATGCTCTGCATAAATCCTCCAAAGTCTATATAGTCCCCTCAATATGAGCATTAGTTTGAGTGTGGTAACCAAAGCTAAAAAAGCATACAAATACCCATCGCTGCTTGTTAGGCACTCCAAAATTTAGATACAAAACGGGGACACGATCCGACACAACTGATACAGGTGCACCATGATGTCTAACAATCTCCCTAACATACAACCGCGTCAACAAAAATACAATGTATACGTCTCATCTTAGTAGCAAGAAAATGCGTTGACTTATTGACCCAATCAACTACAACCCCCAACTTGACATTCGTGTAGCCGTACCACTCTCTTTTCAACTCAATACACTCTTTTCAAAAAAATAATAAAAAATAAAAAGCGTAATTAGTTATTTGAAACTCCCAAAAGAATCTTGCCTCCAAAAGATTGAACATCACGAATATCAAGGAACTCCAAATGTTTCCCAACCATTCAATAGTAACTGCCTCATTAGGTTCAACGTTAGTACTCCCAAGTTCATCTAATCTCGTTCCAATTAAGTGGACAACCGATGCTTAGAACTTAGCATATATTTTGTAATTCAACCAATAAGATCACCAAAACAAATGGTATAATGCCTTCTAAGGAAAAGAAAATCTAAACCCCCAACTGGAATTCTTTCGTTAACCATCTACAACTTTCAATTTTTAACTAGCCACCGAAACAACATCAAATCACTCACAAGATCAATTCTTAGGGTTCCATCAAAACTTTAACATAGTGGGAAAAAAAAAAAAACAATTTATCCAAACTCACGTACAGCGTATCCAAACACTTCCAAAATCACCATTGTATATATATGCTGCATTGAAGAAAATACAGCTTTTAAAAAAAATGCTATACTAAACACACCTAATACACAAAATTACGTTCACTCATAAAAGCATTAACATATAGCGAAAAAGCTACGCCATTAATATAACATTCAAAACACTGAATGTCTAAACATCCTAAAATCTTTTTCTTCTATTGAAGTGATATTATAAGGTCCAATATCCAATTTCTAGCTATCCATTCATCTCTTTTACATCTAACTCCGAAATAATCATATTCCCAAGATACGTAAATTCCTCCCACTATGTTTTTTTTTTCTTTTTTTCCGTGTGTAGCATCTTACAACCATCATCAGCTACAAACAAACGACAAATCAACAAAAATATCTCAGAAACTATAAATCAGCTTCACCTAAAATGACTATCTCGGACCAACATTGAAGATAACTAACGAAGTCATCAGTCAAATTAGAATTAGAAGACCTGAAAAGAATCGTAAATATTTCCACCCGAAACCAAGTAATCAAACTCTAGATATTCGACATCTAAAATTGGTTACTACTATCTAAACAGTCTCAAAAATATAAATTTCTACAATCCAACTCTTTAATCCTAAAAGATACATTTATCAAAGTATCACAAGTCTTATGGCTCAACTGATCACTTCTTATTATTAATAAATTTACTTAACTATTTTTCTAATCAGCTAAATTTTTTACACCATGCCGTCGAAACAGTTTCATTGAACCATTCCCAAATAAACCTTCACGAGACTCAAAAAAAATTATAATCAAATTCAGATTAACACGAGATACCACTGAAATTACTGAAGTGTAAACAAAATCTTACTCCATTAAATCATCAAAAGGAAAACATCAAAGGGCATTGTGCACGTATATATACAGCCCTTATCAATTACCCAAACTCAATAGTGCTTCCAAAGCAAATTATTGAACTAACTAGCTCAAAGTCTCACTTCCCAAAAGGACATAAACTATACATCACTGCCTTAAATTTCTAAAATTCACCTCACATCTTGAAACAAAGTCCATGCACTAATCGAAAATCTAATACCAGTAAAACTTGCATTAAAATTTTCTCTTGTCATTTCAAAACCACGTCCCTATATTATCCCAAAAAGCAACAGTTTTAACCGTTATTAACAAATAACTTAAGAACTCCAAAACTATTAATGATAAAGTCGGTGGTACTCCATATATATTTCAACGGCACGATAACAACTCTAAGCTCATAAGTTTACCGTAATGTATTAAGCTTCCAAACCACCACCCATTCACTCCATAACTTTACTGTCTTATTACCGAACAAACTAGAACAGTACCCATCTATATGCTCAAACCAAACTAACCCAAGTACTCACATCCCGAATAGTGGAATCCTTTGAGTTGTATTCACAACCAAGTCAGGCCCCAAAAGTAGTCGGTCTCGAACCTTACACCAACAGATAGGTGATCTACACTTCCGCCCATACAAAGCCTCATATGGAGCAACTCCTAAACTCGAATGATAACTTTCATTGTATGCAAAATTCCATCAACGACAGTTGATAATCCCAATTTCCATTCCACTCTAAGGTACATGCTCTCCATAAATCCTCCAAAGTCTATATAGTCCACTCAATATGAGCATTAGTTTGAGTGTGGTAAGCAGAGCTAAAAAAGTATACAAATACCCATCACCGCCTTTTAGACACTCTGAAATTTAGATAAAAACGGGAAAACGATCCTACACAAATGATATAGGTGCACCATCAAGTCTGACAATCTCCCTAACAAACAACCACGCCAAAAAAATGCAATGTTTACGTCTCATCTTAGTAGGAACAAAATCCATTGACTTATTGCCCGGTCAACAACAACCCCCAAATTGACATTCATGTAGCCATACAAATAACTTTTAACCTCAATACACGCTTGTCAAAATAAAATAAAAAAAAGTGTAAGTACTTATTTGACACTCCGAAAAAATCATGCCTCCATAAGATTGAACATCACAAATATCAAAGAACTTCAAAAGCTTTCCAACCATTCAGTAGTTACTGTCTCATTAGGTTCAACGTTAGTACACCTAAGTGTATCTAATCTAGTTCCAATTAAGTGGACAGTCGATGCTTAGAAATTAAAATACATTTTCTAATTCAACTAATGAGATCACCAAAGCAAATGCTATCATGCCTTCTATGAAAAAGAAATCTAAACCTCCAACTTGAATTCTTTGGTTAACCATCTGCAACTTTAAATTTTTAACTCGCCACCAAAACAACATCAAATCACTCACAAGATCAATTCTTAGGGTTCCTTCAAAATTCTAATATAATGGGCAAACAAAATACTTTAACCACACACCAGTACAGCGTACCCCACACACTTCCAAAATCACCACTGTATATATATGCTGCACTTAAGATATTACAACTTTTTTTAAAAAATGCTAAACTAAACACACCTAATCCATAAAGTTGCGTTCATTCATCAATCCATTAACATATAGCCATAAAGCTCCACCATTAATATAACATTCACAACACTAAATGTCTACACATCCTTAAATTTTTTTCTTCTATTGAAGTGATATTATGAGGTCCAATATCCAATTTCTAGCAATTCCCTTATCTTTTTCACATCTAACTCCGAAATAATAATGTTCCAGGATACGTAAATTACACCCTCTATGTTTTTCCTTCATTTTTTTCGTGTGTGTGTAGCATCTTACTACCATCCTTAGCTACAAACCAACAACAAATCAACAAAAATATTTCCGAAACTATAAATCAGCTTCACTTAAAATGACTATCTTGGAACTACATAGAAGATAACTAACGAAGTCATCGGTCAAATTAGAATTGGAAGACGTGGAAAGAATCCAAAATATTTCCATCCCAAACCAAGTAATCAAGCTCTAGATATTCGACATCTAAAATTTATTACTACTATCTGAACAGTCTCAAAAATCTAAATTTCTACTATCCAACATTTTAATCCAAAAAGATACATTTATCACAGTATCACAAGTCTTATGGCTCAACAGATCACTTCTTATTATTAGTCAATTTACTTATCTAATTTTCTAATCAGCTAAATTTCTTAAACCATCCCTTCGAAACAGTTTCGTTGAACCATTCCCAAATAAACCTTCACGAGAGTCAAAACGAATATTATCAAATTCAGATTAACACGGGTGTCGCTGAAATTACTGAAGTGTAAACAAAATCTTACTCCATTAATTCATCCAAAGGAAAATATCAAGGGTCATTCTGCACATATATATACAGCCCTTATCAATTACCCAAACTCAAGAGTGCTTTCAAAGCTAATTATTGAACTAACTAGCTCATAGTCTCACTTCCCAAAAGGACCAATACTATACATCACTGCCTCAAATTTCTAAAATTCACCTAACATATTGAAGACTAAGTCCATGCACTAATCCAAAATCTAACACCACAAAAAACTTGCATTAAAATTTTCTCTTATCATTTCAAAACCACGCCCCTCTATTATCTCAAAAAGGAAGAGTTTAAACCTTTAGAAACAAATAACTTAAGAACTCCAAAACTACTAATGATAAAGTCGGTGGTACTCCATATTTACTTCAACGGCACAATAACAACCCTAATCTCATAAGTTTACCGTAATATATTAAGCTTCCAAACCACCACTCGTTCACTCCCTAACTTTCATGTCTTATCACCGAACAAACTAGAACAATACCCTTCTATATGCTCAAACCAAACTAACCCAAGTACTCACATCCCGAACAATGGAATCTTTTGAGTTGTATACTCAACCAAGTAAGGCCCCAAAAGTAGTCGTACTCGAACCTTACACCAGCAGATAGGTGATCTACACTTCCGCCCATACAAAGCTTCATATGGAGCAATTGCTAAACTCGAATAATAACTGTGATTGTACGCAAATTCCATCGACAATTGATAATCCCAATTTCCTTTCCACTCTAAGGTACATTCTCTCCACTCTAAGGTACATGCTCTCCATAAATCCTCAAAAGTCTATATAGTCCTTTCAATCTGAGCAATAGTTTGAGGGTGGTAAGTAGAGCTAAAAAAGTATACAAATACTCATCGCTGCCTGTTAGGCACTTCGAAATTTAGACACAAAAGGGGGACACAATCCAACACAACTGATACAGGTGCACAATGAAGTCTAACAATCTCTCTACATACAACCGCGCCAAAAAAGTACAATGTATACGTCTCATCTTAGTAGAAAAAAATGCATTGACTTATTGACCCGATCAAGTACAACCCCTATGTTGACATTATTGTAGCCTTACCAATCTCTTTTCAACTCAACAAACTCTTATCAGAATCAAAAAAGAAAAACAATAGAAGTAGTTATTTGAAACTTCGAAAATAATCATGACTCCATAAGATTCAAAATTACGAATATCAAAGAACTCCAAAAGTTTTCCAACCATACAATAGTTCCTGCCTCATTAGGTTCAATGTTAGTTCACCCATGTGCATCTAATCTGGTTCCAATTATGTAGACAGCCGATGCTTAGAACTTAGCATACATTTTCTAATTCAACCAATAAGATCACCAAAGCACATGGTATCATGCCCACAAAGAAAAAGAAATCTAAACCTCTAACTTGAATTCTTTCTTTAATCATCTACAACTTTAAATTTTTAACTAACCACCAAAACATCATCAAATCACTCACAAGATCAACTCTTAGGGTTCCTTCAACACTCTAACATAATTGGAAAAAAAAACATTATCCACACTCCAGTACAGCATACCCTACACACTTCCAAAATCACCACTGTATATATATGTTGCACTGAAGATATTACAACTTTTAAGAAAAAATGCTAAACAAAACACTCCTAACCCACAAAATTGCGTTCATTCATCAATCCATTAACATATAGCCACAAAGCTCCGCCATTAATATAACATTCACAACACTGAATGTCTAAATATCCTAAAATCTTTTTCTTCTATTGAAGTGATACTATGAGGTCCAATATCCAATTTCTAGCAATCCATTTATCTTTGTTACATCTTACTCTAAAATAATCATGTTCCCAGGATACGTAAATTCCTCCCACTGTATTTTTCTTTTCGTTTTTTTTCGTGTGTGTGTAGCATCTTACTTCCATCCTCAGCTACAAACCAACAACAAATCAATAAAAATATTTCCAAAACTATAAATCAACTTCACCTAAAATGACTATCTTGAAACAACTTAGAAGATAACTAACAAAGTCATCAGTCAAATTAGAATTAAAAAACGTGGAAAGAATCCAAAATATTTCCACCCCAAACCAAGTAATCAAGCTCTCGATATTCGACATCTAATATTGATTACTACTATCTGAACAGACTCAAAAATCCAAATTTCAACTATCCAACTCTTTAACCCTAAAAGAAACATTTATCAAAGTATCACAAGTCTTATGGCTCAACAAATTACCTCTTATTATTAATCAATTTACATATCTAATTTTCTAAACAGCTAAATTTCTCACATCATACCATCGAAACAGTTCCATTGAACCATTCCCAAATAAACCTTCACGAGAGTCAAAACAAATATAATCAAATTCAGATTAACACGGGTACCACCGAAATTACTGAAGTGTAAACAAAATCTCACTCCATTAAACCACCCAAAGGAAAATATCAAGGGTCATTGTGCACATATATATACAGCCCTCATCAATTACCCAAACTCAATAGTGCTTTCAAAGCTAATTATTGAACTAACTAGCTCATAGTCTCACTTTCCAAAAGGGCATATACTATACTTCACTGCCTCAAATTTTTGAAGTTCACCTCACATCTTGAAGACTAACTCCATACACTAATCCAAAATCTAATACCACTAAAACTTGCATTAAAATTTTCTCCTGTCATTTCAAAACCATGTCCCTATATTATCCCAAAAAGGAAGAGTTTAAACCTTTCGTAACAAAAAACTTAAGAACTCCAAAACTACTAATGATAAAGTCGGTGGTACTCCATATTTTTTCAACAGCACAATAAGTCCTCTAATCTCATAAGTTTATCGTAATGTATTAAGCTTCCAAACCACCACCCATTCACTCCATAACTTTACTGCCTCATCACTGAATAAACTAGAACAATACCCTTATATATGCTCAAACCAAATCAAACCAAGCTAACCCAAGTACTCATATCCCGAACAGTGGAATCTTTTGAGTTTTATCTCAACCAAGTCAGGCCCCAAAAGTATTATGTCTCGAACCTCACACTAATAGATAGGTGAACTACACTTCTGCCCATACAATGCCTCATATGGAGCAACTCCTAAACTCGAACGAAAACTGTTATTGAACGCAAATTCCATCAACGACAATTGATAATCCCAATTTCCTTTCAACTCTAAGGTACATGCTCTCCAAAAATCCTCCAAAGTCTATATAGTCCTCTCAATCTGAGCATTCGTTTGAGGGGGTAAGAAGAGCTAAAAAAGTAAACAAATACTCATCGATGCCTGTTAGGCACTCCGAAATTTAGATACAAAATAGGGACACGATTCGACACAACTGATCCAGGTGCACCATGAAGTCTAACAATCTCCCTAACATACAACCGCCCCAAACAATACAATGTATACATCTCATCTTAGTAGCAACAAAATGCATTGACTTATTGACCCGATCAACTACAACCCCCATCTTGAAATTCATGTTGCCGTACCAATCTCTTTTCTACTCAATACACTCTTATCAAAAAAAAAAAAAAGTTTAAGAAGTTATTTGAAACTCCGAAAAAAATCGTGCCTCCATAAGATTGAACATCACATATATCAAAGAACTCCAAAAGTTTCCGAACCATTAAATAGTTACTGCCTCATTAGGTTCAATGTTAATACACCCAAGTGCATCTAATCAAGTTCCAATTAAGTGGATGCTTAAAACTTAGCACTCATTTTCTGATTCAACCAATAACATCACCAAAGCAAATGGTATCATGCCTTCTAAGAAAAAGAAATCTAAACCTCCAACTTGAATTCTTTGGTGAACCATCTACAACTTTAAATTTTTAACTATCCCCCAAAACAACATCAAATCACTCACAAGATCAATTCTAATGGTTCCTTCAAAACTCTTAACATAATGGGAAAAAAAATACTTTATCCACACTCCAGTACAGCGTGCCCCATACACTTCCAAAATAACCACTATATATATATGCTGCACTGAAGAAATTACAACTTTTAATAAAAAAGCTAAACTAAACACACCTAATTTACAAAATTCCACTCATTCATCAATCCATCAAGATATAGCCATAAAGCTCCATCATTAATATAACATTCACAACAATTAATGTCCAAACATCCTAAAATCATTTTCGTCTATTGAAGTGATATTATGAGGTCCAATATCCAATTAGTAGCTATCCATTTATCTCTTTCACATCTAACTCCGAAATAATCATGTTCCCAAGATACGTAAATTCCTCCCCCTGCATTTTTTTTCCCCAGGTGTGTGTCGCATCTTACTACCATCCTCAACCACAAACCAACAACAAATCAATAAAAAAATCTCCTAAACTATAAATCAGCTTCACTTAAAATGACTATATCAGAACAATATAAAAGATAACTCACGATATCATCAATCAAATTAGAATTAGAAGACGTGGAAAGAATCCAAAATATTTCCACCCCAAACCAAGTAATCAAGCTCTAGATATTCGACATCTAAAATTGATTACTAATATCTGAACAGTCTCAAAAATCTAAATTTCTACTATCCAACTCTTTAATCCTAAATGATACATTTATCAAAGTATCACAAGTCTTATGGCTCAACAGATCACCTTTTTTCATTAATCAATTTATTCATCTAATTTTCTAATCAGCTAAATTTCTTACACCATACCGTCAAAACAGATTCATTGAACCATTCCCAAATAAACTTTCATGAGAGTCAAGACAAATATAATCAAATTCAGATTAACACGGGTACCAATGAGTTACTGAAGTGCAAACAAAATCTTATTCCATTAAATCATCCAAGGAAAAATATCAAGGAACATTGTGCAGATATATGTACAGCCCTTATCAATTACCCAAACTCAATAGTGCTTTCAAAGCTAATTATTGAACTAACTAGCTCATAGTCTCACTTCCCAAAAGGGCATGTACTATACATCACTACCTCAAATTTTTGAATTCACCTCACATCTTTAAGACTAACTCCATGCTCTAATCCAAAATCTAACACCACTAAAACTTGCATTAAAATTTTCTCTTGTCATTTCAAAACCACGTCCCTATATTATCCCAAAAAGTAAGAGTTTAAATCTTTAGTAACAAATAACTTAAAAAACTCCAAAACTACTAATGATAAAGTCGGTGGTCCTCCATATCTACTTCGACGGCACAATTACAATTCTAATCTCATAAGTTTACCATAATGTATTAAGCTTCCAAATCACCACCCGTTCACTCCAAAACTTTACTGTCTTATCACCAAACAAACTAGAACAATACCCTTCTATATCCTCAAACCAAACCAAACCAACCCAAGTACTCACATCCCGAACAGTAGAATCTTTTGAGTTTTATCCGCAACCAAGGCAGGCCCAAAAGTAGTCGGTCTCGAACCTCACATCAACAGATAGGTGATATACACTTCCGCCCATACAAAGCCTCATATGGAGCAACTCCTAAACTCGAATGATAACTGTTATTGTACGCAAATTCCATCAACAGCAATTGATAATCCCAATTTCCTTTGCATTCTATACATGCTCTCCATAAATCCTCCAAGGTTTTTATAGTCCCCTCAATCTGAGCATAGTTTGAGAGTGGTAAGCAAAACTAAAAAAGTATACAAATACCCATCGCTGCCTGTTAGGCACTCCGAAATTTAGATACAAAACGGGGACACGATCCAACACAACTGATACAGGTGCACCATGAAGTCTAACAATCTCCCTAATATAAAACCGCGCCAAAAAAGTACAATGTATACGTCTCATCTTAGTAGCAACAAAATGCATTGACTTATTGACCCGATCAACTACAACCCCCAACTTGACATTCATGTAGCCATACCAATCTCTTTTCAACTCAATACACTCTTATCAAAAAAAAAAAAGTGTAATTAGTTATTTGAAACTCCGAAAAAAATCATACCTCCATAAGATTGAATATCACGAATATCAAATAATTCCAAAAGTTTCCCAACCATTCAATAGTTACTGCCTCATTAGGTTTAACGTTAGTACACCCAAGTGATCTAATCTAGTTCAATTAAGTGGACAGCCGAAAGTAGCATACAATTTCTAATTCAATCAATAAGATCACCAAAGCAAAATGGTATCACGTCTTCTACGAAGAAGAAATCTAAACCGCCTCCTTCAATTCTTTCGTTAACCATCTAGAACTTTAAATTTTTAACTAGCCGCCAAAACAACATCAAATCACTCACAAGATCAATTCTTAAGGTTCCTCTAAAACTCTAACATAATGGGAAAAAAAGAATACACTATCCACACTCCAGTATAGCGTACCCCACACACTTCCAAAATCACCACTGTATATATATGTTGCACCGAAGAAATTACAACTTTTAAAAAAAATTCTAAACTAGATACACCTAATCCACATAATTGCGTTCATTCATCAATCCATTAACATATAGCCATAAAGTTCGGCAGTTAATATAACATTCCCAACACTGAATGTCTAAAACACCAAAAATCTTTTTCTTTTATTGAAGTGATATTATAAGGTCCAATATCCAATTTCTAGCTTTCTATTTATCTCCTTCACATCTAACTCTGAAATAATCATGTTCCCAAGACACATAAGTTCTTCCCACTGTGTTTTTCTTTTTCCTTTTCGTGTGTGTGTAGCATCTTACTACCATCCTCAACTACAAACCAACAACAAATCAATAAAAATATCTCCGAAACTATAAATCAGTTTCACCTGAAATGACTATCTCGGGACAACATAGAAGATAACTAACGAAATCATCAATCAAATTAGAATTAGAATTAGAATACGTGGAAAGAATCCAAAATATTTCAACCCAAAACCAAGTAATCAAGCTCTAGATATTCGACACGTAAAATTGATTACTACAATCTGAACAGACTCAAAAATGCAAATTTCTACTATCGAACTCTTTAATCCTAAAAGATACATTTATCAAAGTATCACAAGTCTTATGGCTCAACAGATCACCTTTTATTATTAATCAATTTACTTATCTAATTTTCTAATCAGCTAAATTTCTAACACCATACCGTCAAAACAGTTTCACTAAACCATTCCCAAATAAACCTTCACGAGAGTCAAAACAAATATAATCAAATTCAGATTTACACGGGTACCACTGAAATTACTGAAGTGTAAACAAAATCTTACTCGATTAAATCATACATAACATAACTCATCTAGTCGCCAATCATTGGGGGTATGGGCGGGGGATGATTCGAGACAGACCTAACATTTGGCAATATATGCACAAAGTGACTGCTCTAAGAATACCACTGAAACAGTGGCCCCCCTAAACCTCCAATAACCGAGGAGCAACAGAGACGTTTTGTTGTAGAAATCATCAAGTTTCATAGTACACATATATATATAATACCCTTATCAATTACCCAAACTACATAGTGCTTTCAAATCTGATTATTGAACTAACTAGCTCATAGTCTCCCTTTTTAAAAGTACATAACTATACATCACTGCCTCAAATTTCTGAAATTCACCTCATATCTTGAAGACTAACTCCATGCACTAACCAAAAATCTAACACCATTAAAACTTGCATTAAAATTTTCTCTTGTCATTTCAAAACCACGTTCCTATATTATCCCAAAAAGGAAGAGCTTAAACCTTTAGTAACAAATAACTTAAGAACTCTAAAACTACTAATGATACAGTCGGTGGTACTCCATATTTAATTCAACGGCACAGTAACAACTCTACTATCATAAGTTTACCGTAATGTATTAAGGTTTCAAACCACCACCCATTCACTCCATAATTTTACAGTTTTATCACCGAACAAACTAGAACGATACCCTCTTATATGCTCAAACCAAACCCAACCAAACTAATCCAAGTACTCACATCCTGAACAGTGGAATCTTTTGAGTTGTATCTTCAACCAAGTCAGGCCCCAAAAGTAGCCCGTCTTAAACCTCACACCAACAGATAGGCGAATCTACATTTCCACCCATACAAAGCCTCATATGGAGCAACTCCCAAACTTGAATGATAACTACTATTGTACGCAAATTCCATCAACGACGATTGATAATCCCAATTTCCTTTCCACTCTAAGGTACATGGTCTCCATAAATCCTCCAAAGTCTACATAGTGCTCTCAATCTGAGCATTAGTTTGAGGGCAGTAAACAGAGCTAAAAAAGTACACAAATACCCATCGCTGCTTGTTAGGCACTCCGAAATTTAGATACAAATCGAGGACACGAATCGACACAACTGATACAGGTGCACCATGAAGTCTAACAATCTCCCTAACATACAATCGCCCCAAAAAAATACAATGTATACGTCTCATTTTAGTAGCAACAAAATGCATCGACTTAGTGACCCGATCAACTATAACCCCCAACTTGACATTCATGTACCCATACCAATCTCTTTTCAACATAATACACTTTTATCAAAATCAAAAAAAAAAAAAAAGTGTAAGTTGTTTTTTGAAACTCCAAAAAGAATCATGCCTCCATAAGATTGAACATTACGAATATCAAAGAACTCCAAAAGTTTCCCAACCATTCAATAGTAACTCCCTCATTATGTTCAACGTTAGTACACCCAAGTGTATCTAATCTATTTCCAATTAAATGGACAACCGATAATTAAAACTTAGCATACATTTTCTAATTCAATCAATAAAAACACCAAAGCAAATGGTATCATGCCTTCTAACTAAAAGAAATCTAAACCTCCAACTTGAATTCTTTCGTTAACCATCTACAACTTTAAATTTTTAACTAGCCACCAAATCAACATCAAACCACTCACAAAATCAATTCTTCAAGTTCCCCCAAAACTCTTAACGTAATTGGAAAAAAAAAAATCCAATATCCACACTCTAGTATAGCGTACCCCACACACTTTCAATATCACCAATGTGTGTGTGTGTGTGTGTGTGTGTGTGTGTATATATATATATATATATATGCTGCCTCGAAGATATTACAACTTTTAAAAACAAATGCTAAACTAAACACGCCAAATCCACAAAATTACGCTCATTCATCAATCCATTAACATATAGTCATAAAACTCCACCATTAATATAACATTCACAACACTGAATGTTTAAACATGCTAAAATCTTTTTCTTCTATTGAAGTGATATTATGAGGTCCAATATCCAATTTGTAGCTATCCATTTATCTCTTTCATATCTAACTCCGAAATAATCATGTTCCCAGGATACGTAAATTCCTCCCACTGTGTTTTTCCTCTTTTTTTTCGTGTCTGTGAAGAATCTTACTACCATCCTCAACTACAAACCAACAACAAATCAATAAAAATGTCTCCGAAACTATAAATCAGTTTCACCTAAAATGACTAACTCGGAACAACATAGAAGATAACTAACGAAGTCATCAGTCAAATTAGAATTAGAAGACGTGGAAAGAATCCAAATAATCAAGCTCTTGATATTCGACATCTAAAATTGATTACTACTATCTGAAAAGTCTCAAAAATCCAAATTTCTATTATCCAACTCTTCAATCTTAAAAGATACATTTATCAAAAGTATCACAAGTCTTATGGCTCAACAGATCACTGCTTATTATTAATCAACTTACTTATCTAATTTTCTAATCACCTAAATTTCTTACACCATACCGTCGAAACAGTTTCATTGAACCATTCAAAAATAAACCTTCACGAGAGTCAAAACAGATATAATCAAATCCTGATTAACACGGGAACCAATGAATTTACTTAAGTGTAAACAAAATCTTACTCCATTAAATCATCCAAAGAAATATATCAAGGGTCATTGTACACATATATATACAACCCTTATTAATTACCCAAACTCCATAGTGCTTTCAAAGCTAATTATTGAACCAACCAGCTCATAGTCTCACTTCTCAAAAGGACACATACTATACATCACTGCCTCAAATTTCAGAAATTCACTTCACATCTTGAAGACTAACTCCATGCACTAACCCAAAATCTAACACCACTAAAACTTGCATTAAAATTTTCTCTTGTCATTTTAAAACCACGTACCTATATTATCCCATAAAGGAAGAGTTTAAACCTTTAGTAACAAATAACATACGAACTCCCAAACTACTAATGATAAAGTTGGTGGTACTCCATATTTTCTTCAACGGCACAATAACAACTCTAATCTCGTAAGTTTACCATAATGTAATAAGCTTCCAAACCACCACCCGTTCACTCCATAACTTTACTTTCTTGTCACCGAACAAACTATAACAATACCCTTCTATATGCTCAAACCAAACCAAACCAAACCAAACTAACCCAAGTACTCACATCCCGAACAGTGGAATCTTTTGAGTTGTATCCTCAACCAAGTCAGGCCCCAAAAGTAGTCGGTCTCAAACCTCACACCAATAGATAAGTGATCTACACTTCCGCCGATACAAAGCCTCATATGGAGCAACTCCCAAAACTCGAATGATAACTGTTATCGTACGCAAATTCCACGACAATTGATAATCCCAATTTCCTTTCCACTCTAAGGTACATGCTCTCCATGAATCCTCTGAAGTCTATATAGACCCCTCAATCTGAGCATTAGTTTGAGGGTGGTAAGCAGAGCTAAAAAAGTATACAAATACCCATCGCTGCCTATTATGCACTCCGAAATTTAGATACAAAACGGGGACACGATCCGACACAACTGATACGGTGCGCCATGAAGTCTAACAATCTCCCTAACGTACAACCGCGCCGAAAAAAATACAATGTATACGTCTCATCTTCGTAGCAACAAAATGCATTGACTTAGTGACCCGATAAACTACAACCCCCAACTTGACATTTATGTAGCCGTAGCACTCTTTTCAGCTCAATACACGCTTATCAAAGTCAAAAAAAAAGTGTAAGTAGTTATTAGAAACTCCGAAAAAATCATGCCTCGATAAGATTGAACATCACAAATATCAAAGAACTCCAAAAGTTTGCCAACCATTCAATAGTTACTGCTTCATTATGTTCAACGTTAGTACACCCAAGTGCATTTAATCTAGTTCCAAGTGGACAACCGATGGTTAGAACCTAGCATACATTTTCTAATTCAACCAATAAAATCACCAAAGCAAATGTTATCATGCCTTCCAAGAAAAAGAGATCTAAACCTCCAACTTGAATTCTTTCGTTAACCATCTGCAACCTAAAATTTTCAACTAGCCACCAAAACAATATCAATTCTTAGGGTTCCTCTAAAACTCTTAACATAACAGGAAAAAAAATACATTATGCACACTCCAGTAGACCGTACCCCACACACTTTCAAAATCACCACGGTATATATGCTGCACCGAAGAAATTACAACTTTTTAAAAAAATGCTAAACTAAACACACCTAGTCCACATAATTGTGTTCATTCATCAAGCCATTAACATATAGGTATAATGCTCCGCTATTAATATAACATTCACAACACTAAATGTCTAAACATCCTAAAATCTTTTTCTTCAATTGAAGGGATATAATGATTTCCTATATCCAATTTCTAGCTATCCATTTATCTCTTTCACATCTAACTCTGAAATAATCATGTTCCCAGAATACGTAAATTCCTCTGGTTGTGTTATTTTTTATTTTTGTGTGTGTGTAGCATCTTACTACTATCCTCAGCTAGCAACCAACAACAAATCAATAAGAATATCTCTGAAACTATAATTCAGCTTCATCTAAAATGACTATCCTGGAACAACATAGAAGATAACTAAGTCATCAGTAAAATTAGATTTAGAAGTCATCTAAAGAATCCAAAATATTTCCACCCCAAACCAAGTAATTAAGCTCTAGATATTCGACACCTAAAATTGATTACTACTATCTGAACAGTCTCAAAAATCCAAATTTCTACTATCCAACTCTTTAATCCTCAAAGATACATTTATCAAAGTATCACAAGTCTTATGGCTCAACAGATCATCTCTTATTATTAATAAATTTACTTATCTCATTTTCTAATCAGCTAAATTTCTTACACCATACCATCGAAACAGTTTCATTGAACCATTCTCAAATGAACCTTTACGAGAGTCAAAACAAATATAATCAAATTCAGATTAACACAGGTACCACTGAAATTACTGAAGTGTAAACAAAATTTTACTCCATTAAATCACCCCAACACATAGTCTCACTACCCAAAAGAACATATACCATACATCACTGCGTCAAATTTTCGAAATTCACCTTACATCTTGAAGATTAACTCCATGCACAAACCCAAAATCTAACAGCACTAAAACTTGTATTAAAATTTTCTCTTGTTATTTCAAAACCACTTCTTCCCTATATTATCCCGAAAAGGAAGAGTTTAAACCTTTAGTAGCAAATAACTAAAGAACTCCAAAACTACTAATGATAAAGTCTGTGGTACTCCATATTTACATAAACGACAGAATAGCAACTCTAATATCATAAGTTTACCATAATGTATTAACCTTCCATATGCTCAAACCAAACCAATCCAACCCAAATACTCACATCCTGATATAGCCATAGCCCATTACTTGGCCACTACAAAACTACCAATCAAGCGGTCATATCCTTGCCAAAGCCTATCTATTTACTCTCCAATTCTCATAACCGAATTGCTACTACTATGTTTAGAAAAAACCACAATTTTAATAATCAACTACTCGCACTATGTATCCACCTGGTCATCTAAGTTTTGTTTTTGTTTTTGAATTGAAGAAAAGAAACATCGGTATCCTGACTGTCAACTAATTCATAGGGTATTCATCTCCTAATAAATGTCTATGAATTCATAGTGTATTTCCTTAGACAAGCACAATTATTGACCTCTCCTAATAAAACATAACCAAGTCTCTACTAGGATACCAAGGATAAGAACAAAGGACCAATCAAATAACAATTCAAAACTATCCGGGACGTACAGAGTATTACGAATAAGAAAATGTTTGCACACCCTCACACAATTAACCTAGCCCATCGTCAATACCAACTTGTAACGATCCTTTCAGTTACATTCTTAAGTCAATCTCCAAGTGTACTACCACCAATACTAATTCTGCATATTCAATTCAATAACATCATACTCGAACTACATTAAGTCACCGACGTACTTGTAAAATAAGTGTGACGATCCCAATAACTAATAAAATCACTGATGCCTTGTTCTCTTTGCAATTCAAAAAGAATTTTTCAAAAAATTCCCCCTAGATTCTCTCTACTTCTAACATTTCTCTCTCTATCTTTCTCCACTTATTATCCCTACTATTTTTTTAAAAAAAATTCAAAATCCAATCCAAACACAGCATTATGCTAATTCTCCTCCCACCAAATGACTATTATCTCGAGAAAACCATTTGGCTACCGATGCACATCAAATACCAAACGTTCTAACAAATGGCAGCAGGGGACCCGGACCTTCACTATGTAAGCATGGTACACAGAATGAATGCAAAAGTATTTTTCTTTTCTTTTTTAAAACCTAGGCTGTAATACCAATTAACTAATGCAAAAGTATTTTTCTTTTCTTTTTTTAAACCTAGGCTGTAATACTAATTAACTAGTCTAACGGCACATCGGTCGCCAATTTTAACATAATAAATATAAACAATTGTGTTTCCAATTTCAATCATAAATTTTCAAAAACAATAATTTAAGAGACACGGCAAAGTTGAAAAGTACATAACATACTTAACCATTCACCTGAGTCAAAATATTACGCAAACCACAAACGCAAAATGCGTCTAACCTGTTACAAAAGTAGTTCACATTTATTAATCAAACAAGTTTCTAATTTAACAAAAATCGAAATGCAACTACTAAAATACCAAAGCCTAGCCCCACAAGGACCATGACTACCAACCAAAAACCATCCCCCAACCCGAACCACCAGTTCTTAAATCATCCACCAATCTCCACATTCTCTAATAATTAACCTATAACTAATATAAACCCTATATCACATATGTCAATAAACCAAATATAAACCCATACACCATCCTTGACACACAATATGCAAATCGTAGAACCACAAACTATCCAAACCCCAATTTTGCCTTTTCCAAAAATTAAATTATGTACTTAACACCACCACTCAAAGCCAAAACCACATCAAAGACCAAACAAAACACCAACAATAACCCCGGGTTCTTAGTTCAAACGCATGACGGGTGAAATGAGAGAAAAAGAGAACAAGGGAAAGAGATCAATACTGAAGAAGAAAAAGATCAAACTTACCAAATTACAAACTAGCCGAAATACTAGAAAAAGATCAAACTTACCAAGTGGACCACGAATACTTAGAACCTCGCATGCATTATATAATTCAACCAATAAGATCACCAAGCAAATGGTATCATGTAATCTAAGGGAAAAAAAAAACCTTTAACCTTCTACAACTTTAATTTTTAACTAGCCACCAAAACAGCATCAAATCACTCACAAGATCAATTCTTAGGGTCCCTCCAAACTCTGACATAATTAAAAATAATAATACACTATGCACACTCTGGTGTAGTGATCTCACACACTTCCAAAATCAGCACTGTATATATGCTGCACCGAAGAAATTACAACTTTTTTTAAAAAATGTTAAACTAAACAAACACCTAGGCTCCGTTTGTTTCGACGTAAAATATATTTTTATGTAAAATCTTTTTGGCAAAAAGAAAATTTTTCGTTTTTATTTTCCGATGTTTGGTTGATAGGAGTAATTGTTTAAGTATTCCTTGAAAAAAAAAACACATTGAACAATAATTATCAATCTAATTTTTGTTCCCATTACTACACAAAATAAATGTTGATACTCTGATAAACTCACTCTCTCTCTCTCTACCTTGTAACCACATTACCCCACATGTTCTTAAGTCCTAACCCAATTACTGAGAAAAACCCACTGCCTCTATGTAAACTGTATGTATGTAGGGACAGAGATATATATATATATAGAGAGAGAGAGAGAATCTAATTAGGGCTTTTGGTGATAGAGGGCTGGTTTGTGGAATGGGCAGTCGGGACAGAGTCCTAGAAAATGACTTACGGAAATTTCCGGGGTAAGTCATTTTCCCCTGATTGAAGAAAAAGATTTTACTAGGAAAAATGTTTTACTTATAATTTGTACAACCAAACACCGGAAAATAGGTAAAATATTTTGCAGAAAAATATTTTACGTTGAAACAAACAGAGCCGTAATCCACAAAATTGCGTTCATCCATCAATCCCTTAACATATAGCTATAAAGCTCCACCATTAATATAGCATACACTACAATTAAATGTATAGACATCCTAAAACCTTTTTCTTATAATGAAGTGCTATTAAGAGGTCCTAAATCAAGTTTCTAGCTATTCATTTATGTCTTTCACATCTAACTCCAAAATAATCATGTTCCCAAAATACGTAAAAGTCCTCCCACTGTGGGTTATTTTTGGTATGTGTGTGTAACATCTTACTACCATCCCCAGCTACAAATCAATAAGAATATCTCTGAAACTATAATTCAACTTCACCTAAAATGATTATCTGGGAACAACATAGAAGATAACTAACGAAGTCATCCGTCAACTTCGAATTAAAAGTCACAGAAAGAATCCAAAATATTTCAACCCCAAACCAAGTAATCAAGCTCTAGATATTCGACATCTAAAATAGATTACTACTTTCCGAAAAGTCTCAAAAATTCAAATTTCTACTATCCAACTTTTTAATCCTCAAAAATAATTTATCAAAGTATCACAAATCCTATGGCCCAACAGATCACCTCTTATTATTAATCAATTTACTACTATGATTTTCTAATAAGCTAAATTTCTTACACCATACCGTTGAAAAAGTTTCATTGAACCATTCTCAAATAAACCTTCACGAGAGTCCAAACAAATATAATAAAATTCAGATTAAAACTTTAGGTAACATACAAGGCTCCCATATTTCATAGTGTATTGACTCTATTCCACATATTCACAATGGTGGTAAGACCATAATTATTCAATAAATATGCAATCAAATTTGATCACCACAAGCAAGGTTAACACGGGTACCACTGAAATTACTGAAGTGTAAACAAAATCTTGCTTTAATGAATCATCCAAAGGAACATATCAAGCGTCATTGCGCACATATTTACTGCCTTTGTCAATTCCCCAAACTCAATAGTGCTTTCAAAGCTAATGATCAAAATAACTAGCTCATATTCTCACTTTCCAAAAGAACATATACTACACATCACTGCCTCAAATTGCTGAAATTCACCTCATATCTTGAACACTAACTCTATGCACTAACCCAAAATCTAACACCACTGAAACTTGAATTAAAATTTTCTCGTCTTTTCAAAACCATGTCCCTATATTATCCCCAAAAGGAAGAGTTTAAACCTTTAGTAGCAAATAACGTAAGAACTCCAAAACTACTAATAATCAAGTTGGTAATACTCCATATTTACTTCAACGGCACAATACTCATAAGTTTACCATAATGTATTGAGCTTTCAAAACACCACCTGTGCACTCCATAACTTCATTGTCAAATCACCAAACAAAATAGAACAATCCCCTTCCATATAATCAAACCAACCCAAGCACTCACATCCCGATGTAGCCATAGCTCATTACATGGTCACACAAAACTACCAATCAAGCGATTGTACCCTTGCCAAAGCCTATCTATTTACTGTCAAATACTCAGAGCCGAAGTGCCACTACTACGTTTAGCAAAAACGACAATTTTAATAATCAACTATTCGCACTATATATCCACCTGGTCATCTATGTTTTGTTTTTGTTTTGGATTGAAGAAAAAGAAACATTGATATTCTGACCATCGACTAATTCATAGAGTATTCATCTTCCTAATAAATGTCTATGAATTCATAGGGTATTTCCTTAGACAAGCATAATTATTGACTTCTCCTAATAAAACATAACCAAATCTCTACTAAGATACCAAGGACAGGAACGAAGGACAAATCAAATAACAACAATTCAAGACTATCTGAGATGTACCAAGTATTACGAATAAGAAAATTTTGGCACACCCTCACATAATTCAACTAGCCCATCGTCAATACCAACCTGTAGCAATCCTATAAGTTAAGTCGAGCTCCAAGTGTACTACCACCAATACTAATTCTTCATATTCAATAACATCATACTCGAACTACATTACGTCACCAACGTACTTGTAAAATAAGTGTGACGATCCCAATAACGTATAAAATCACTTATGCTCATTCTCCTCCCACCTCACATCTTGAAGACTAACTCCATGAACTAACCCAAAATCTAACAGCACTGAAACTTGCATTAAAATTTTTTCTTGTCATTTCAAAACCACGTCAGTTTTGTATTTTTCCCAAAGGCCCAAAAGGAAGAGTTTAAACATTCAGTAGCAAAAACTTAAGAACTCCAAAACTACTAACGATCGAATCCATATTTACTTTTTTTTACCAAAAACACATATTTACTTCAATGGCACAATAGCAACTCTAATCTCAAAAGTTTACTGTAATGTATTGAACTTTCTAACCACCACCCATGCACTCCGTAACTTCACTTTCTAATCACCAAACAAACTAGAATAATCCCCTTCCACATACTCAAACCAACTTGTAGCGATCCTCTAAGAAAATCCCCTTCCGGGATGTACCGAGTATTACGAATAAGAAAATTTTGGCACGCCCTTGCACAATTCAACTAGCCCATCGTCAATGCCAACTAGTAGCGATCCTCCAAGACCCCATTCCATTAGCAACTTTTAGGACTCTTTTCAATTTTGTCCTTATTCGAATTTGTTTTGCATTTCTGAGTTTTACGCCTCACTTTTTTACTTTTCCAATTCGTCTCAAACTCTAAGTCACATTCTTTATTCAATCTCCAAGTGTACTACCATTAATACTAATTCTTCGTAGTCAATAACATCATACTCCAACTACATTACATCATCAACGTACTTGTAAAATAAGTGTGACACTCCGATAAATCATCCAAAGGAAAATATCAAGCATCATTGTGCACATGTCTACGGCCGTTGTCAATTACCCAAACTCAATAGTGCTTTCAAAGCTAATGATCGAACTAATTAGCTCCTAGTCTCACTTCCCAAAAGAACATATACTACACATCACTGCCTCAAATTCCTGAAATTCACCTCACATCTTGGACACTAACTCTATGCACTAACCCAAAATCTAACACCACGGAAACTTGCATTAAAATTTTCTCGTCATTTCAAAACCACATCTCTATATTATCCCCAAAAGAAAGAGTTTAAACCTTTAGTAGCAAATAACGTAAGAACTCTAAAACTACTAATGATCAAATCGGTAATACTCCATATTTACTTCAACGGCACAATAGCAACTCTAATCTCATAAGTTTACCGTAATGTGTTGAGCTTTCAAACCACCATCTACGCACTCTAATCACCAAACAAACTAGAACAATCTCCTTCCATCTACTCAAAACAAACCAAACCAAACCAAGCACTTACATCCTGATACAGCCATATAGCCTATTCCATGGCCACTCCAAAACTACCAATCAAGCGATCGTATCAAATTCTCAGAACCGAACAGCTACGACCACGTTTAGAAAAAAACCCATAATTTTAATAATCAACTACTCGAACTATATATATCCACCTGGTCATCTATGTTTTGTTTTTGTTTTTGATTGAAGAAAAGAAACATTGATATCCTTTCCGTCAACTAATACATAGGGTATGCATCTCCTAATACATAGGATATGCATCTCCTAATACATTGGATATTTCCTCAGACAAGCACAATTATTGACCTTTCGTAATAAAATATAACCAAATCTCTACTAGGATACCCAGGATAGGAACAAATGACCAATCAAATAACAACAATTCAAGACTATTCGGGATTCACCGAGTACTACAAATAAGAGAATCTTGGCACACCCTCACACAATTCAACTAGCCCATCATCAATACCAACGTGTAGCAATCCTATAAGTTAAGTCAATCTCCAAGTGTACTACCACCAATACTAATTCTTCATATTCAATAACGTCACCCTCGAACTACATTACGTCACCGACGTACTTGTAAAATAAGTGTGACGATCCCAATAACGAATAAAATCACTTGTGCTCATTCTCGTCCCACCAAATGACTATTATCTCCAAAATACCATTCGGGTACCAATGCACAATAAATACCAGACGTTCTAACAAATGACAGTAGGACTCTGGGGACTCAAACCTCCACTATGTGAACATGATACAGAATGAATGCAAAAGTATTTTCTTTTCTTTTTTTAAACCAAGGCTCTAATACCAATTAACTAGTCTAACAGCACGTGATTTGCCAATTTTAACATAATAAATATAAACAATAAAGTGTTTCCAATTTCAATGATAAATTTTCTAAAACAATAATTTAAGGGACACGGGAAAGTTCGAAAGTACGTAACATACTTAACCACTCACCTGGGTCAAAATATTACATAAACCACAAACGCAAAATGAGACTAACCTGTTACAAAAGTAGTTCACATTTATTAATCAAACAAGTTTCTAATTTAACAGAAATCGAAATGCTACTACTAATATACCAGAGACTAGCCCCACAAGAACCATGACTACCAACCAAAAACCATCTCTCAACCCGAACCACCAGTTTCTAAATCATCCACCAATTTCCACATTCTCTAATAATTAACCTATAACCAAACATGCTTACAATATAAACCCTATATCACATATGTCAATAAACCAAATATACACCCATGCACCATCCTTGACACACATTATATCTAGATCATGGAACCACAAACTGCCCAAACCCCAATTTTGCTTTTTCCACAAATTAAACTATGTACTTGACACCACCATGCCTAACAAGACTCCAAAAATAACCCCAGGTTCTTAGCTCATACAAGACTGGTGAAATGAGAGGAAAAAAAGAACAAGGGAATGAGATCAATAATGAAGAACAAGATCAAACATACTAAATCACCAACTAGCTGAAATACCAGTTAAAGGCTCCTCTCTTCTCTTAATATGGTGTAAGAACTAAACCCTAACTCTTAAGCATATATCGAAATATGTAAACTAAAGCAATAACCCACGTCCCCCAGAATTTATAGCTAAATCCAATTTAACATAATACAAATTTATATAATTACCATTCAGTACCACAATTTTACCCAAAATCAATCTCATACTCCAAGAATTACAATCGAGTCAATAATACCCATAATGCGCACAAAAATAACTAATTACGACCCGACCATAATACCCAATAATATGACAGTATAAATAATTACATACATAAACTCGAATGATACCCCTTATCGTATGCAAATTCCGTCAACGACAATAGATTATCCGTATTTCCTTTCAACATGCTCTCCATAAATCCACCAAAGTGTCTATAGTCCTCTCACTCTAACCATCGGTTTGAGGGTGGCAAACAGAGCTAAAAAGTTAACGAGTACCCATCGCTACCTACTAGGCACTCCAAAATTTAGATACAAAATGGGGACATGATCAGACCCAATTGATACAGGTGCGCCATGGAGTCTTAACAATTTCCCTAACATACAACCGTGCCAAACAATCCAATGTATATGTCTCATCTTATTAGCAACAAAATGCGTTGACTTAGTGAACAGATCAACTACATCCCCCAACTTTACATTCATGTAACTGCTCCAATATCTTTACAACTCTATATCACTCTCCTCAAGATCCCAAAAAAAAAAAAATTGTAAGTTATTTGAAACTCCGAAAAGAATTATGCCTTAGTAAGATTGTACATCTCGAATATCCAAGAATTCCAAAAGTTTGTCAACCATTCAATAGTTACTACCTCATTATGTCCAACATTAGTACACCTAAGTGCATCTAATCTAGTTCCACGTGGACCACCGATGCTTAGAACTTGGCATACATATTCAAATTCACCAATAAGATCGCCAAAGCAAATGGTATCATGTCTTCTAAGAAAAAGAAATCTAAACCTCCAACTTGAATTCTTTCTTTAACCTTCTACAACTTTAAATTTTTAACTAGCCACCAAAACAGCATCAAATTACTCATAAGATCAATTCTTAGTGTTCCTCCAAACTCTGACATAATGAAAAATAATAATAATACATTATCCACACTCCAATATAGCATATCCCACACACTTCCAAAATCACAACTGTATATATGTTGCACCGAAGAAATTGCAACTTTTAAAAAAAATGCTAAACTAAACTGACACCTAACCCACAAAATTGCGTTCATCCATCAATCCCTTAACACATAGCTATAAAGCTCCGCCATTAATATAACATTCACAACACTAAATGTCTATACATCCGAAAATCTTTTTCTTCGAATGAAGTGACATTATGAGGTCCTATATCCAATTTCTAGCTATCCATTTATCTCTTTCACATCTAACTCCGAAATAATCATGTTCCCAGAATACGTAAATTCCTACCACTGTGGTTTATTTTGTGTAAGATCTTATTATCATCCTTAGCTACGAAGCAACAACAAATCAATAAAAATATCTCCGAAACTATAATTCAGTTTCACCTAAAATGCCTATTTGGGGAAAACATAGAAGATAACTAATGAAGTCATCAGTCAAGTTAGAATTAGAAGTCGTGGAAAGAATCCAAAATATTTCCACCCCAAACCAAGTAATCAAGCTTTAAAAATTCAACATCTAAAATTGATTACTACTATCCAAATAGTCTCAAAAATTCAAATTTCTACTATGCCACTCTTTAATCCTCAAAGATACATTTATCAAAGTATCACAAGTCCTATGGCCCAACATATCACCTCTTATTATTGATCAATTTACTAATCCCAAATCATAAGGAAGGGATAGTGTGGAGCAATCGGTTGTCGCAGGAATGGTGGAAAGCAGAGATCAGAGGTGAGTGAACTTTTGTCTCTAATATTTGTGATTTTCTTGGTGGTTTATAGAAAGAAAACATGGCTGTAAATGGAATTACTTGGTAGTTCGGTGTTTGTTTGGAGATTACTTTTATGCTATGAAGCACGGACACCTCAAAAGGTCGACGTATTGCAATGTCGAACACGGAGACACGCGGGGACACATATCCACGCCACGTGGCGTGTCCTATAATATAATTTAAATTTTTTAGAGGACCATGGCTGAGGACACAGCGGGGGTCAAAGTGTAAATTTTTTTAAAAAGTTTAGGGGTCAAACTGTAATTTTTATAATTTTGAGGGTAATTTTTTAAAAAAATTCATGGGTCAAACTGTAATTTTTCAATTAGATTGTATTGAACTTATGGATGTCTTGTTCTGTTTGAATGGTATTGGAACTATAGATTTTTCGTTTTGTCCACATTTTGCCATTTAAACTTGGGAAAAAATTGAAACAAATATAAATAAATAAATATACACGTGGAGTGTCCCCCGCTGTGTTCGTGTCCCCATTTTTTTAGAATTCCCGTGTCCCAATGTGTCTGTGTCTTGTCCGTATCCGTGTTCATGCACCATAGCTTTTATGCTTAATATACAATTTAATGGAGATACAAATACAATGTGGATGATGACTTGAATTACTAGTACCACAAAAGAAAGAATATATCCAGCTACAAATAAATTTCTTAGTCTATCCCCGCAGCATAGAATCTAAAAAGGGCTTAACATCCCCACCGTGAACGGGTAATGAATTGATCTTACGTTCCACTTGCGATTCAGAAAACAAATGTGACATTTGAAAGAGCAAAGTATCAAAGAAGAAAATAAAAAGAAAGAAAACTGACCTGATAATATAGGTAGGCTGCATAGAACAAAGCCCAGATGGAGATGGAGCTCACAATACCAATCAGTACAAAAGTTGACAGAAGCTGCCAAACTTAGCCAAGAAACATATTCGCAAAATTAGCAAAATTGCGGCCTATATCACCCAGATCCTTTGCAAATCTGTTGATTACCCGCCCGATTGGATTGGTCTGAAAGAATAACATAGGAGCTCTGAGTACGAACTGTAGCATGGTATCATGCTTCTAGCTGCGTGAAGACATGATGTGATTAACCAGAAAGAGTTTAACCGGTTCACCATCACCTGAATAATGCACAGGCAGGGTAAGTCTCCAAAGTAAGCAACGAAAGGGACCTCAAAATGTTGCGATCTTTCACCCAAAGACTTGAAACCATGAAAACTGGGGAGAAAATGTTTCTGAACAGTTTAGTGTTTGTTAAGATCTAAAACAGCATGTACCAGCACACAGTAACATTGGCGTGGTTGTTCAATGTAATGAATCCTGATACTAACATATTGATGCATTTAAGTGTACACGTTTTTACAATGTTATACAAATGTGGCCCAAGAATTTTGGACATGTGATTGAAAAGAATGAAAGTATTGGACCAAAGAGGACATACACAACCGCATTGAAATTTGGAAAAGCAATCTTAGGAGGATGAAGTAAGTTGCAAGATGAAGTTTCCCAAGTACCTGACCAAATGACGAAAGTGCGTAAATCAGAATGAAGAAACCCGGTCCTGAACTCGAACTGCTATGGTTTGTCCAAAAACTTAACCATGTGCTACTCGAAACTCGAAGGACTTCGGTAAAAACGTAGCACATAAATAGGACCATGACAACCCAAAAACCTCCTAAAGCATCTTTATACCTGAGCAAATAAGCAACAAAAAGTACTCAGTATATGGTACTTTTGGTAAAGCTACAGTGTACTAGAAAACATTAGAAGTGACCAATGCTAGGAGAGATATACGTATATCCTGTAAAATTTGACATGAATCAACTGAATAAACCGATAAAGCCCTTACAGATATCAATGAATTGATTTTTTATGGGAGCTCTTAAAAACATGTTTTAAATAAATTGAGCCGCTCTGATCATTTGTGTGGGAGTCATACGCAAAACTTGTGTCAAATGTTTTGTGAGCAGAACACAATGGAAAGCTGGAATTAAGTTAAAATTCTATTGATATCAGCATATCAGCAACCATTTTCTGCGGTTAAAATACTAGGGAATGAATAAAGGCAGCACTGCAGCAGTCAATTTTCGAGACATAAGTCAGACAAACAGCTTTGTTACAGAATACTGGCAGCAATCAAGGAGTCAATGAACAGTTAGAAGCATCACAGTTTAAGTAAAATAACATATAATACTACCTTGTTAAAACCTTCCAACTGACAACACCTGTCTCCCTTTCTTCTTGCTTGATAAGAACAGATTTTATTACTTTCCTAGTACTTTTCGGGTTCCCACTTTCTGGTAATCCATTCTGCATTACACTATCAGCAGACTTCGAGGATTTAAAATCCCTATTAGTGTCGTCCTCCTTTTCATCCACATGCTCTTCCATTTTCTCCGCATTCTCCGTAGGCTTTTGGAACTATGCCACTTCTAGAAAGCTCCTCAAATGTTCCCTCCTCCTTGACCATGCCTTCGTTTCTAAGAATAATTTTATCCACCTGAGGAAGAAAATGCAGCTGGTTTGTGACGAGCACTCTGGTTTTCCCTTGCAACTCTTCTTTGATGCAGTTGTTAAAAACTTGGACAAATTTTTATAGGAGATTAAACAAGAAGAAAAAATAAATCAACTTGCTTGAGATAATTTCAAAGGGAGATTGAATTAAGAGTATCTGAATATATTTCGAACACCGGATGACATTAAGGAAAGAAATAAAGAAAAGATGAAAAGGAGAAAGCCTTATCAGCTTGATTATTCCACTGGGAAGAAAAGTTTATCAGTTTCGGGGGATCTTTTATCTATATAGGGTAAAATTCCAATACAAATGACCCTCTATGTCATAGAAAAGCATAGAAGACTAAAGCTACATTTAATGACGGTACTCTGAGGAATTTCTGGATCGCATTTCTGCATTTCTTTATTTAATTGGTTTAACATGATATGTTTACCTGTCGACCAACATGGGCATCTAGAGCACTTAAAGGGTCATCGAATATGTATACATCTGCATTGGAATACACAGCCCTGGCCATGGAAACCCTTTGCTTTTGCCCCCCGCTAATATCACACCTCTTTCACTGATCTCTGTAAGATCACGACCCTGAAAGAAATATTAAATAGACAAGGATTCAGGTCCACGATATTATTTAACATTCTCAAAACATTTCATAAACAATCAAGCTAATGAGAACTTGTCTACATCATACTGCCTCCGTCCTAATTGTTTGTCCATTCCAACTATCATCCCAAAATAACGTCTTCTATTCCACTTAATTACTATTAAGTTTATTGGAAAGTTTTGTCTAAAATAACTAATTGAGATCTTTTGAACAAGTTGTAACGACAAGAATGCTGTAAATGGACAAACATTATAGTACAGAGAAACTAAAATTTACTTGTCAGAATCAAAAGATACTGATACTTAACAGGAAGTAGGTCGAGGTCGTGCTGCAATGCAGTTACATCAATTGTCTTCCAGTATCTAGAAGTTTCAAAGTTAGAACCAAATAGTATGTTCTCCCGTACCTGTAAAGGATAAACTTAGCACATAAGATTCATGAATGTCATGGGGTTTAATGGGCACCAGCATAGACTCTAGAATGTTCAGTATTGTAAATCTTCAGCTGTGAGACCTAGTTTTCATAAAAGAGGAGCGTGCTGTACATCACAGTAGCATTGAAAATCCATGAAATTTGGGGAACATAAGCAACGGTTCCCCTGATGACAACAGTCGAATCTACAGGCGGAAGCTCCCCAATCATTGCTGATATAAGTGGCATCTTTTCTTCACCAGTGCCACCAACAACTGCAACTAGGCTGCCAACTGGTATGTCCAAGTTGATATTTGACAACGTAGGTTTCTCTGCCTGAACATATATTTAAAAGATTTCAATTGACTATAAAGCGTGAAAGTCCACATGATTCCCAACGTTCTCAGTACGTGGAAAGTTTGAACTATGTAGTTCGAACAACTACAACTAATGGCTGGAAAGGTAAAACCTTCACTCCAGAGTTTGCATATTGCGTTACATTTTAAGTTTGGCTGGCAACTATAATGTGTTTTCGCCTACACAAACCTTAACTATTGTACAACTAGGGCTGCCGCATAAATGTATCAGCTATAATGTTGTATTTTATCTTAGCTTTAACAAGAGAGCTTCACCATGCATCTCGTGAACTTTTTGTTGTCAATAATTACAAATGAGAGCTTTTCCTTACATTTCCATCAGTGGCCATGAAGGAAAATAGCTTGCATTGCAAAAGTTTCAAGCATAAACCTAAATTAATTAAAGCATTGTCGTGTCTTAATCTCCATCTAATATAGCTACCCCAAAGTCCCATGGAGTCCCATAAGTTCTATGCTATCACAATCAGAGCAAATACAGAATTTTATTGGTTCTGTGTAAAGTTAGCAAGGATTGTACACTTTCTATTTACTGAGACATTACTTACACAAGTTATTGCTAGATAAACTAGTAACCCAACCTTCTCCATCTCTATACACTTCCAAGCTTCTAGAAAAATTACACCTGGGCTAAAAACATTTCCTTTTCTATAGCATCCTTCACCTCAGTTATCCTAATTTAAAGAAGAATTCGTTTTAGGTGTTAAATAATCTGCTCATTGGCTTAAATGGTTTTCATTTGATAATTTTCGAATACAGCTCTTGCTTTGTTCCGTTCGTCTCATCTTCCTCAACCTATGAAGCACAAATACGCGTATCGGATACGGATACGTTCCGGTTACGTATCCGATACGTTCTTCAGAGTATCCTATTTTTATATTTAATTTTTGGTAACCCGATACGTTTTGGATACGCTCGGAGACTTTATGGATACGTTTCGGATACGCTCAGATACGTTATGGATACGTTTTGGATACGCACGGGGTAAAAATGTTATTATTTAAAATATTTGGGTCAACACTGCAATTAAGACTTCATATTTATTTCCCCTACCTGGACAAGCCGAAAATAGAGAAAAACGAAAGGCAGAAAAAAGACGACGATATCTCTCAATCGTCTCTCGACAACGATGACGACTATATGTGTCTCTCTTGTCTCTTTGTTCTCTCTTGTCTCTCCCTCATCTTCTCTCTCCTCTCATCTCTCTCATTATGTAACAACGTATATATATCTATATCTATCTCTACCTCTCTCGCTCTATATATACATATATATACCTACACGGAAATGTATGTCTCTCTCATCTCTCTCTTTAGGGATTTTTTTTTTTTTACAGTATAATCTAATTTAGGGGATTGTAGTTCTGTTTCCTCATCCTCACAACCTAATGAAGGGGATACAAATAATTTTTGAAAAAATTAATTTTATATTCAACGTATCGTATCCTACTTTTTGGAAAAATCACGAATCCGCGTATCCGTATCGTATCATATCCGTATCCCGTATCCGTGCTTCTTAGTCCTCAACAAACACTCTCTCATCCTAACATACACGGCATGAAAACCATTTCCTTCTCATGTATAGTACCTATATATATTTGTATATTTATAATTCTCCCTCCATTCTTTATCTGGACCTTAAGATATACATCATAAACAGAACAATGTAAGCTTTACTTTTTAGCATCTTTGACCACTTCCTTAGTTTCGTATCCAAGGTACATCTTTAAAAATTTTCAGAAATCCCCATGTCTAGGTAAAGTTTTATGGCAGGCATTTAATCTTTTAATGTCTTTCTTTGAATCATTTCATTTCATCAGCAAGTTTCTTTGATGATGTCTGAGTAGATTCCCCATGAACTTCTTATCTAACTCTTTTGATACAACCATGCTCGTTTAGAATACTGATCATGAAACGCCTTATTATGAAACATCTCGATGTCAACCGGTGCTTTTGGCAGTTCTATAATGAGTTTAAAAGTGCTACCAATTTGCAACCTTTACTTAATTGATAAATGCAACAATTGACATAACACCACAACACACATACACAGAGTGAGGAAACACAAAGCAGCACCACATGTTATATACAACCCAAATATTTAAAGTTGACCTAGACCTTAGAATCCCATGAAAAGTTTCCATCCTTGATTGAGATGGCTGGAAAACCAGGTTCAGGAGGAGGGTTAGGTAAAAGAATTCTCTCTTCAGCTAAGAAAAGTTCCTCCAGTCGTTGTAACGACACATTTGCATTTACAACCTTTAAGAAATGTCATCTTCAATTATACGGCAAATTTTTTTAAACAAATAGGCTGCATGTATATCTGTTTATAAAAGTACCATATGCCTCAATGACTTCAGAAAACAGTATTCATTTAATTTCTCTGTGATGTAAATGTCCATGTTTCTTCTAGCTAAACTTCAAAAGAGGATTCAAAACACTTGGCAGGTGTTAATGCCATTGTACCATTTTAATTGTTCTAGCCTCTAGATTCTGGTAACAAACTTTGGTATCATTTTCAGATGGTGAGCACTGATTCAGTGGTCAGAATCTCAGCCTACTAACCTCTATATTACCTCTAGACTGTGGGTTTGAGACGACGGCAGTCACTTGGTACATCTAGTACCAAAGACCCCACCCTGACACCCTTTAGCACCGGCAACTAAAACAGTCTTCCATCCAACACCGGTTACTTCTATAAGACAAGAGCTCCTAATGGAACAATTACCTATTCTATCTGATTCACTGCCAATACCCAGAAAATCTGGTATTCAGATTCAATTGCGACAAGAGCACGTTCGAGAGCAGGGGGCAGAAAGACCTTCTACTTCTATTGCATCAACAGCTGATTCAATTGCTATCAGTTCTAACCCTTAGTCATCTATTCGATCAATGCACGGCAATGCGCAATCGCTAAACAAGACCACAAAAGCTATATCACAAAGATCAGTCTAACTAATCGGCCTAAGGCTTCTAGAGACAATTCCTATCTCGCCAAACTAAAGGAAAGGAGAAGAGCCTATTCTATTTCTATTCCGAAAGATCGGATTCTATACCACTAAGCCATTCGAACTTCCTGGCTAACACGAGGAATGGGTCTAATAATCAGCCAATCGTCCTACTCTATCCATCTTACCAAGTGTTTGGCTCGGAACGGGTAAAAGAGAAGTTGAGGAGATTCTGAGCGAGCGCCTGCACATTATGGACCTCCTTCTAAGGTATAGATAGGATTCTTCCCTAGAAGACGGGGTTTGATAAAGGAGCGTAGCCTTTTGACTGCTTTAAATAAAGCGCAGTGAACAGAAGACCAGACTAACGGCATGTTTGACCTGCCTTGCCTTCTTTCCCGCTGTTGAATCGACTAATCTGGGAAGGGATCTTTTGCCAATTTCATTCATCCGCGTGGAGCGAAGGAAGTAGGTTCACCGGTACTGGAGTGTAGCACACTCACCTGATATATACTTAGAGATCGTTTCAAGGAAGTGTTGATTTCGGGTCCTTCTGAACCTTTTCTGTTAAGAAGTCGGAGAGCGAGCAAGACTATCTTGGTGAATCCCTTCACTCTCCAAAAAACGAGATAGATTCCACTTGACCTCCATCTGCTTTTTTTTTCCGCTTGAAGCCGGGTCTTTCCTTCAATTTTCTTTGTCCATCCTAGATTCATACTGTGAAACCCAATCAGAATGTAGGTATTGCGTCTGTATCGTCAGAGAGTATAAAATAAATTTCTGGTAGAAATTCTCCTTTGACCTTATTTTTCGCGCGCCGCGAAGGCCCATGGCGGTCGGGCGGTTGCTTTCTTGACCAGTTGGACCGGTTTCGGTCTATACCTTAACCAAGGATGCCTTCCTCTTGAAATGAGAATGGGTAAGAGGGGAAGCGAAAGCTTCATCCCATGAAGTTTCTCGTAACAAAGAATATGGGGAATCGGTGATGTGTAATGGCCAAAGGGGCAGGATGATAAAAGGTCTTTTTTTTTTCATCTGGCGGATGCTTCAATGCTGTTCATCAGGGCCAGACGCAAGCTCAGTCAGAGCCCGTTCCTCGCTCAAGTTTTGTCTAGCCTAAGATTGACTTTAGAACGCCCCTCGTAGTTAAAGTGTTGGGTCAAGAAAGATTAATGTGACTTGGTGAAGTACAGCAAATGGAAATATCCTACTATGAGGACAAAGAGAGAGACTCAACCTGGTGATGCCAATCCTTGATAACAAGAACACACGAGCACAAGCTACGGGGTCGCCAACCCCAGGCTTATTCTAAAGAATCGAATTCGACAAATGTGGTAGCTCGACTGTTTGCATAGGCTCGTGCACAGATTTACGTTCAATAATCCCGGGCGCTTTCACTTCGACACGTCTTCGCTCGTGATCGCCTAGAGACCCTCTTCCATCAGCTCAGAGGTTTCTCTGATCGGGAGCCGCTAGAGGAATCGGCATCGCTACGAGCAATCAAACTAAAGCGCTCCGCTATACTATACTAGTTCTAGGGCGCTAGCGCTTTACTAATATCATATCAAGGTTAGGGGACTCTATCATGATCTTACGAATCTCAAAATCTCCAAATTGAAGAACGAGCTCTTTCTTTTGCTCGCCCCCCTTTCTACAAACCTTTCCATAATATAAGGGAAGCTCGAAGAGCTTTCTTCGCATGCTTAAGCGCACCCCCTTTCCATTAGTAAGGTTGTCAAAAGGCTTTCTTTTTGTTCCTTTATTACTAAACTAATATAATAGGGGTAGGGAGGCGCTAACGAGCAATCAAACTAAAGCGCTAACGCTCCTTTACTAAGATTATAATATATATATAAAGAGTTGGCCCTAGTGTGTTCTAAAACTGCTCTAGACACGATTGAAGCTCCACTGGTGTATCAATTATCAGAAAAACATGATCTCTGTATAAACATTTCATGCAATTGCTAAGACCAGTTAAATGACCTTTTTATTTTTTTTTATCCCCTATCATTAATTGCTAAGACCAGTTAAATGACCTCACCATGATGCAAGAATGCTAACAAGAGACGAAGAAAATTGGGGCTAGAGCCACATGTACTCCTTCTGCCTTTGACAAAGAAATTTTAAGTTAGTGAACTGCTAGATACATATTTAAGCTTTTGTAGTCTGAAAATGAAGTCTATTTCGGTAAGCTGGCGTTATTCTACTAGACGACTACTCATTCTTTGTTTCAGTTTTCAGACTCAGTAACCTATAACCAGACACTGATAATAATTTTCAACCACAAGTATCCTAAGTTAGTAAGCCCAAACATTCTCTCTATTAACGAATCAACACAGGGAACCTGAACCACAAAAAGAGCCAGGTCCTATATTCAGGGTAGTGTCAACCACTGGAACTCCTTAACATAGCTGTGTAAATCACCATATCAAGCACTAATCCAAGCCTAACATTTTTCCCTACATGTTTTCATCATTTCCAGTTGCAAAACCTAATATACTTACCAGACATCATGGCAAAGTTTTCCGTGGAATTGATTCAACTTTAAAGAAAGCATGTACCGGTGCTTTTTAGTTCTCACAGACAATAGTCCTCCGAAGCTCCAACCCACTACAAACTTTCTTTCACTTGTACAAAACATTGACAGCAATCCTTGTAGTATTATCTTGAGTTCCAGTTGTAGTCCTACATAAAACATCTTCTCTTTGATTCCATATTCATCACTGTAAGTGGCTGCCAAGCTTTGAGCTTAAAATTACTAGTCGTATATAAGCCTCCTTGAGCATCAAAGTATGTGTGAGTATAAAACATTTGAAAGCACTTCCAATTTCTCTTTCCATTCTTATATAGTCCTGAATCATTTAGTCACTCATTCAGCTCCCAAGCTGACCTAATGATACCATATAACCACGCTAGAAGAAATTGATCAATTACTACTGACCTAATTATACAAAAAAGGATCCAAAACAACTAAGTCTAAATTGTATGCTGAAAGGGCATTAACAGTAAAAGAGGTGAGGATAACAGACCTGTGTTATTAAGTTTGGAAGCATGTTTAATGGCAAACGTAGAACTGCGAATAGGGACATGGATGTGAAAGCCCTTGAAGGAGCCAAATCCCCACCAAGCAACGTGAACAACCCAAATGATGTCACCATTACAAGAACTCGAATGCTGTTTAGTATGAAATTGTTACACTGCAGGGAAAAGATGAAGTTAGTATGGTATATTCCATGGTCAACATACTTGTTTTACATTCACTCTCAGAAACCATCAATGTCATGAATTGCTTATTGTCGACAAATGCCATTTAGAAAGTGTTTCATTGAGAGATTTTGAAAATGATTAAAATCATCTTGTATTACATGCACAACTGAACTATCCTCATGGCAAATAGTAGGTAGGGGGAAACTGGCTCATTAATGCCATCAAATATACTTCTGTACTGCACCTGTCTATTATAATTTGTACTTGATCAGTAAGCAATAGATAAAGCAATCATGATATGGTAGAATGCACCTATTTCCAGTCGTGCTCAGATATAAGATAAAAGCAGTCAGGGGAAAATGAGTTGAGTACGGTATAATCCACGGCCAACATACACATTCTGCATGTACTAAGAAACTAGGGTACTGATTTTTGCAGTCTTCTTTTTTATACCCACACTCCTTTCTTTGCCTTTATCCTATTTGAATTTACCACATTCCCTTTTATTTACTACATCGGCATGGATCAAGAGAAAAAGTAGTGTAGATTGTAAATAGAGGAAGGTGAAAACCAATTCGCAAGAAACTACTAATGTCATGAATTGCTTATAGCCAACAAATCACGTTTACCATTTTGATTCATTGAGAGATGTAAACCTGATGGAAACCATCTTGTTATCCAGTGTTACGCATGGTCAATTGAACAACTCCCTTCAACAAAATAGGTACTTGAGGGGATGCATATTTTTCAACAGTCTTGGAGGTAAAGTGCACAAGAGCCACTGCACATGTGGATCTTGCCCCTCCCCTTACACCCAGTGTAATACACCATGAGTTGGAACCAACAGAGATCTTTTGTACATCACACCTATTGAGTCTAGGATTCAATGGTAAATGGTGAAATAGCATTACGATTGGGAAATTCTACAGTGTGTTAAGTAAAGTAAGTCAATAACTGGTAATACAGAATAGTGCATCAACAAAATGGACATGGATACGACAGTAAAGAAAGCAATGTTATGGTGGCATCTCTGAAAGCGATAATGCCAAGAGATGGTTTCCAAGATTATGATTATGTCATACCGCTGACAATAGTTGTGCTTTCTGAAACCATGAGAGTTCAACCTTCCTCATGCCGCAAACTTTGGATTGGAAACTCTCCTCTCACGCATAACATCTGAATTTGTTTAGCATTAAATCAGATAATCACTACTAACATTCTAACTGTATATAAGATCCAGACAATCCAAGCAAAGATGGCAGTATACTTCACGGTGTCCATGGCAGCCAAAATTTCATTCATTAGCCCAACTCTCTTATCAGTACATTGCAGTCCTTCCTTTGATAGTCTTCTCATTTTGCTAATGCTAAATGTCTGTTCCCACGAGATAAATTAAGAGTTTTGAGCAAAACAACTGAAAAAAATCAAAGAAAAAGTCACAAAAATCATGAGAAACAAAGTAAAGCTGTTTCAAAACTATTTTTATTTGCTGGAGTAAGGTTCACGGCAAATCAAAGAGACAGACGAGTCCACGGCCAATCAAAGAGAGAACGTTAACCGAGAGTAGAAATTCACTTACGGATTCGGGCGACATTGGGGTCCTCGGACTGAATAGCGTCGGCGGCCTGCAAGATCAGGTCGATGGTGGTCTCCCGGGTGAGCGATGGCGGCACGGAGCCGGCAATGCCCCTCGGCGCCCTCTCGTGGCCGCCGCGGCCGTCCTGCCGGAGCTTCTCCCTCCGCAGAGTCGCCCGCACCAGCCGCTCCCAGTTCTCAGAGGGCCTCACCGTCTCTGAACCCCTAGAATTTCGCACCCAGGAAAAACGGCTAGATTTTCTCGAAACCCTAACTCCCTGTCCGAATACAAAACGGCAAGATTTTCTTGAAACCCTAACTCCCTGTCCGAATACAAAACGGTAAGATTTTCTGGAAACCCTGTGGGGCGTGTAGGTCTGAGAGATTTTATCGTACAGTTGACTGGATTGAGAAGGTTTGATGACTGAAAGTCTGAAACCCTAGATTAGAATAGAACGATCAGAGGAAGCCCAAACACGCTAGGAAACCTCACACGGTCCGAAATCAGTAGCCAATAACAGGGATTTATGAGAGGGATTGATGACTGAAACGCTAGATTCGAACAGACAATGACGTTCACCGAGGAGAGAGAGAGAGAGAGAGAGAGGGGGGGGGGGGGGGGGGGGTTCGATGATGGCGTCGTAGGAGGAGTCGCCGTGGATGTAAGGGCGGCCAGCCGGAGAGAAAACGACGGAGGCGACGTGGACACGTGGAGGAAGCCGTGGAGGCAGGGCTCGGTGCGCGGCGGAAGGTCGAGGACGAGGAGGAGCGAGGGGTGTGACGAAATCACATGCCACACTTGCGACCGTACATGGCTTGAGATTGCGACCGGAGAGAGAGAGCGCTCTCCGTTTGAAGTTTGAATGGAGAGAGAGGGGCGTGGAGAATTGAGACGGTTGTAAATTACAGAGAGGGGATGCTTCTCTCTTTTTACACCTTTTATGATCCAACGGTAAGAAGGCGTTAAGGAAACCCTTTGAGATCTCTTCGTATCTCAGTAAGGTAAATGATACTCCGTAGTACAGTTCCCTTCCTGTAAGAGCATTCGTACTCAGCAAAGTGCTGTCTTCTCTTTTTCGATCAAATTTTGATGATTTGAGTCGTTCAATGTGATCAAAAAGTGATTTTAAGGATTCAAGGGAAGAAATTAGGAAGAAAAAAAAATAGTAGGGTTTCATCCGAGCAGTTTTCATTGAATAGTTCAAAAAAAATACTCGGGATGGAGCCCTTCCCGATCATTTTTTTTTTTTTTGCCAATTTCTCGCAAGTACCATTAAAATCATGTTCTAAACACATTGAGCAACTCAAATAATTGAAATTCGATCGAGAAAGGAGGCGTGGGACGTTTGCATTTTAACGTAGTGCTAATGCCCTTAGGTGAAGTTTTGTGCTCCATCGTATCTTTGAAAATAGAACGCTGGATTTGTGAAGTCAGGTTTTTCTCTTATTTATTATTATTGCTTCCGAACCAAGAAAGCTAAAAATGCAATAAAGAAAAATTACAGTAGAAAAATCCACTCGTTAGCATTAAATCATCTTTAGAGAGAGGAGGAGTATTACGGTAGAAGTCAAGATTAATATTAAATATGGTCTGTTGCAGAGTAATTTAAGCAAATACTGTTTCAGCTATAGGTTTTTAAAATAAAAAAAAAAAAAAAACCTTTAATTGAAAGTTTGCTCCCCGTAAATTTTTTTTAATCGGCGACAACCTAATTTAGAGATGGCAATTCAACCCACCCCGCCCAGATCGGGGAATTGAAGAAATCCGGTTGGGTCGGATACCATTACCCCGTCCTGGGACCCGCCTTGAAATTGTGTTATGCATATTTTATTTTATTTTATTCTTGTATTTTTACCTTAAGGGGTTGTTTGTCTTAATAAGTCAAGTGGCTTATTTTTGGGTCTTCATTCAATTTTTTTTTTGTTATTATTAGTTTTTCTTTAATTTTTGGGGGATTATTACTTCGTCATGACAAGAGGAATCTAAAAAGTAAAAAAATTACGATCGAAATTCCTTTTTTTTTTAATAAAAATGAAAAAATTGGCTTATTTTTGTCTTTATTAAAAAAACTAGGTTTTGATCGTAATTTTTTACTTTTTATATTATATTCCTCTTGTCACGACGAAGCATAATTAAAGAAAAATTAATAAATGCGGACAAAAATTGAATAAGGACAAAAAAATAAGCCACTTGGCTTATTAAGCCTACAAATTAAATACCACATGAAATTCATTTTTCCGATTTTTCAAAAATGGGAAGATTGGGTTGAACACCTACACATATCGAATTGAGCTGATTTTTTACAGGCCCGCTATTTTTTTTAAAATTATTAAACGGCTTGAATCATCTGCTTGGGGGCTGGAGCAGGCCCCACACAGCATGCGGTGGCTGTAGCATGACTGTAATCCAACCCAAGTTAATTCTTATGTTTAATAATTTCATAAAATAAAAAAAAAAAAACTGAACTAAAAGACTTAACACATGACCACCCAAAAAAAAAAAAAATTAAGCGGGATCACATACACTCTCTTTCTTTCAATTCTAAACTCGATTAAAATTAACCCGTTGAGTCAAGAGGAAAATCTAATTTCACGTCATTCAAATCCTTCAATTACAGACTAATTAATTTTTTTGGAAAGAAAAATTACCGACCAAATTTGTTCTCTTCTCTCCATTCATTTAGGGTTTTGTCTAGTTTCATTTGTTCTATGAAAATTTGGGGTTTTGTTTACATTGAAGGGTAATTTAGGCTTATTAATTGCTTTCCCCTGAGAAATTGGGGACTTTCTTTTGGTTTTTCCGGTTTTCCCTGGATATATATATATATAATAATAATAATAATAATAAAAAAATAAAAGACGAGGAGTTTAGACACAATTTTGCTAGGACCATGAATTAGGTACAATTTTGCAAAATTAGAAGCTATTATTATATGAAGTCAAAGGATCAGCATTAATTTAAGATGTAGAGACATTCATAAGTGGGTTCTGAATTGAAAAAGAAGGGGAGAAGTTTCCAGTGGGGTTGGGTTTTTTTTTCCCGTTTAGTGGGGTTCAAAAGCGAGAAGGAATAGAGGAGAGGGAGGACCAGCAGTTCTTGAGAGACAATTTGTTGACAGAGGATCATAATCCTTATTTTAGATCCCGTTCTGCTTAACTTTTAGCATTTTTTGTCCTTATTCAAATTTTTTTTCACGTTTGTTAGTTTTGTGTCAAACTTGTGGATTATTGATTCGTCTTGACCAGACGAATCGGAAAAGTTTTTTAAAAAAAATTACCCAAAATTTTTGAGAAATAACTACTAGTTTTTAGCACCAAAAAAAAAAAAGTCAAATCAGTTTGGGGTTTTTTTTTTTTTTTTGAAAAGTGATTATCTCTCAAAATATTTGGGTAAAAGTAAAAAACAAAATTTTACTTTTCTGATTACTCGCGTCAAAACGAATCAATAATCTACAAAAGTTTGGCTTAAAATTAACAACTATCGAAAAAATTCAAATCGGAACAAAATCAACTTTTGCTAAAGTTCAGTAGAAGCCTGGAGGGAAAGAATTGTAAGTAAAACTAACTAACATGGGTTGGGTTAAGTGTTGTCCTATTATCTCCTCTTAGAGCATCCACAGTGGACTAATCAAAATTAGATAATCAAAAGTTATCATATCACCTTTTGATTATTCATTTAAGGGATTGCTAAGGTTAGCAATATAGATGTCCACACTGGTATAATCGAATATTGAATAATCAAAACTTGCCACATCATCTTTCAACCTATAAAAATCTAAAAATTGTCACCATATAAAATATTTTTCTTAAAATAGTTTTCAAACTAATAAAAACATGTTATTAGAAATAGAAAATAATTTTTTGAAAACTTTTATTTTGAAAAAAAAGACAGTTATTTTTAAATAACAGTTTTTGAAAAAAAAAGACAGTTTTAAAAAAACAGTTTTTAATACTAAAAAAAATACAGTTTTTGAAAAATGGGCAAACTGTTTTTGTAAAAAAAAAAAGAACTTTTGAAAATATTTTTCCTAGAAACATTGTTGAGAGAGAGAGAGAAAGAGAGAGACAATGTTTTGGTTGTTGGTAAAAAGTTGTTAGTTTTGATTATTCAATGGCCAAAATTTGATAAGTTGCTAAGAAATTGTTAAATTTAGTTATGTCACTGTGAACACTTTTTTGAGAAAACATTGCTAACTTTAACAACTTTATACTTTTGGTTATTCTACTGTGGATGCTCTTAACCAATAGAGAGGGGAAAGAAAAGGGAATTCTATTTGCAGCCTAGAATTTACTTCATACAACCATTAAGAGTTAAAAATGATTTTCATTGAAATATCTTCCGGTTGAAAACATGTTGACCTTGTAGCTGAATAGATAATTTGTGAGAATATTGACTCTACCTAGGTAAGGCCGTTCCTTCTTAGTTAAATACTTGCAGATCGTAACTTTAGCTCAACTGCTAAAAAGTTAGGAAATTGGTTCGAGTGCAATTTTGTTCACCCTCTTTAAAAGAGGGTGAACATTACTCTCTTTCTCATTGGTTGAAATAGTATGGATCCCGCCACAAAGTGAGATCATGCTTACCATGCAATATACTTTTTGGTAAGCATAACATCACTATGTGGTTGGATCCATATCATTTCAACCAATAGAAAAAAGGGTAATGTTCACCCTCTTAAGTGGAAGGTGAACAAAACTCAACTCGAAAACCAATGAGAAAACCATTCCGAGTGGATCAATCTTGGACTTCCCGAGTTATAGTCCAATCGACTACACTAAGGGCCTGTTTGGAAGCAGTAGTATGAAGGCGGATTAGGATATCCCCCTCCTAATACGTGGGGCCAAGGCTATGGCGTGGTTTGGTAAGACCAAAACGAGGGTGTATATCTTTACACGGTCCATGCTTAATCCCCGTAATACCCTGTAACGCCCCGACTTTTCAGGAGCAAAATAAAATAATTCTTTAAGAAAATTTTGCTAAATAAATAAAATTTTTCCAAAATGAGTTTTAAATATTACAATCTCGAGATAGATTTACTGATTCAAAATACATTAACTTCAGAGCTGACTCTAGGTTTGATACGAATCCCAAACACACTCGATCTTCGTTACTGATAATCCTTCCGTGTCGAACTGCATCATCATTGAACCTCTTCCATTGAATCCTGCGCCCTCTAGCAAATTGATCGCCGAAGCAACCGATTTGCCAGGATACGAACGTATCCGTGAGTGATAAATCACCCAGTAGAATAATCCAACCCAACCACCCCTCTTACAAATACAGCTAGCAAGTAAACAGGATAATAATGATGCGAATAAGTAAAACAGAGATTTTTCACGTCAACCAGTTCAACTATCCATTAGCCTAACGTGTGACCTAAAATCTCCCTACGAGATCTTTCCTCCCCAACCGTTAGCCATGCTCGGTCCCATGAGATCACTTCCCTTTGCTGTCGTAGATAACCTAAGTTACAATACTACAACAAGGGGATAGCTTATCATGCCTGAATCACAACCAGGGTTCGCCTATCTTATACACCACATCACAATCATCACTGGACACACGCCAGTCTATCAACTCATCACTGGACACACGCCAGTCTATCAATTCACCACTGGACACACGCCAGGACATCAATTTATTCCACTGGACTCTCGCCAAGACATCAATTTACCACTGGACTTCGTCAGGACATCAATTTTATTCCACTGGACTCTCGCCAGGACATCAATTTACCACTGGATTTCGCCAGGACATCAATTTATTCCATTGGACACTCGCCAGGACATCAATTTACCACTGGACACACGCCAGGACATCAATTTACCACTGGACACTCGACAGGACATCAATTCTCATCACAATCTCATCATATCTCAACATCACGCCTGTAGGCAACCTCTAAACGGAAAGAAATTTCACAATTTATCCATTACTTAGCATCGTCTAAGTGATTTCTATATCGTATACCACCCCATGTCCCTAGGGTCCAATCTAACATTCAAATTAAGCGTCAACACAATATCATTCCCAATAATAATTAAAAACGAGTAACAGACGGATCAAAACAATTATTAGACAATGCAATCACATGACTTTTTATGACTGGGTCGTTGCCCTTAATCTCGTATGGTCACAAAGTCATTAATGATGTATGAATTATTTAATTAAGATTTAAAAATAACTTTTCTAGACTTTTATTAATTATTAACAATTAATTAGATGAATAAAATACCATTTAAATACATTAATTAGGTAAAAATATTAGAATAATTATCGTACCCTAATAAGAGTCCTAAAGGTCCTCTATAATAAGTTCGAGTGCTAAAAATTGGGTTTGAATATTCATGGAATTATTTTAAATAAAAGATTAAGTTAAAAGACAAAAGAAGAACAAATAGATAATAAATAATTAAGTAATTAAAAATATTTTTATATTAACAAAGTATCATCTTAGGACTGTAAGAAGTCTAAATAAAATTATTCAGAATTATTGACATCTTTTATAATATTTTAAAGTATTATTATTAAGAAACAACGCGTAAATAATAATAAATAGTTAATTAAGTAAATAAAATATTATTTTAATAAAAATATCATCCTTGAGATGTAAGAAGTCTAGAAAAAATAGTTTAGATGTTAAAATCATTGTTTGTAAGGTCGCAATTATTTTTCGTTTGTTACTTTAATTAAAAATAAAATAAATAGCTAATAACATAAAAAAAATATATAAAATTAGTAAGCTATGATCTTTGATATGTTAGAAGTCTAGGAAAAATAGTATGGGGATTTATAAAGCAGTTTAAAAGGTCGCAATGATTTTTAGTTGACCAATTTTTACACGATAATGGATAAAAATTTATTAAATAGATAAATAAATAACAAAAATATGAATTTAACAAGGTATGATCTTTGGGGTGTGGGTAATCTAGGAAAAATATTTCGGGGGTCGAAAACTAGGTTCGGAAGGTCACAAAACACATTCGAAACAAAACAATACAAAACCGCAAACTGGGCCGAGGGGAGGTTCGCGGCCGCGAGGTCGGAGCTGCTGGTTCATGCGGCTGGAATTCCCGCAGGTTGCGGCCGCAACCTTCTGCCCAGATTTTATTTTTTTCGTTTTTCTTCATCTTTTTGATGCATGGGACCTTAAGGGCTATTGGGTTATGTCTAAAAATAATAAATATACTTAGAGAAGGTTTCGGATCAAATTATAATACCTTGAAGCGGATTAAATTTGATTTCGATCGAAACTTGACACTTTGGAAAGAAAACTTCGGTTTCTTCGACCGGGAGACCTTGGGGCCGAATTGGTTGGTGGGTGGCGGTGCTAGGGGTCGTAGGAAGCAACTCGATTGATCAATTTGAGTTTCGGACGAACGGATCTACAAAACCCACTTTTCTCTCTCTAGAACTCCATAGCTTTGGAGCTTTGATTTCCTTTCGATCTTCTCTCTTTTCTGGACGATTAGAATGTGAGAATTTTCGTGCGTGCCCTAGGGTTGGAGTAGTGAGGTATTTATAAGGGAATTCGGATGAGGTAGGATTAATTTGAGTCCTAATCGAAATGGGTTTTTGCATGGACGAATTTAGCTCGGTTCTAAGGTTATGGAGAAGGTAGAAATCAATTAGGAGTAGGAGATGGAGAGATAGAAGGAGTGTGCATGCATGTAGGAAAGTAAAAAGAAAATATGCATGCATATATTTAAATGCTTGCATAATTGTATCTAAAATAATAATAATAATAATAATAATAATAATAATAATAATTGTATTAAGAAATATAATTCTAATAACATTAAAAAAAATTGGGTCAAAAATCCGGGTCGTTACAATAAGTAATGATTAGAGAGAGGTGGGAGTCGGCTATGTGTAATCCCCCCCTTATAATACCCCCTCCCTCTTCCATTCAACTACAAAACAACCTTATCCCTCCATTTTATACCTCATCCAAACCAAGTATTATTTAACCCCTGTCACATCAATGTAGACCCACCCTTCTTACATAATACCCGCTACTATCCAATCCCCCCTTCTTATATAATACCTCCAAACCTAATATCTCATTCAAGCGAGCCTTAAGGGATTGACAACCGACTGGTGCTACCGAGCGACCAGTGGGAGTTGTGAAGACATTCAGAACTACAAGTCATAGTAGTAAGCACAAATCTACAAAGACTTTTTTTTATTTTTTATGGGAAGAAATCTACAAAGAATACAACATTTTGAAAAGTACAATACAGTAAACCTGAGCGGAGAGGGGGGGAACCTGCCGTTTGGATTTAAACCTGAGCGGTGGTTCCTTTTTCATACTCCTAGTTTGAGAGCAACTCTCTCAAAGAGGGTGAACAAAATTGCTCTCTCCTAGTTTTCTATTACGGAAGGAAACCTGTTTAAATTTGTTAAATGGATGACCCCAATTGGTGAGCTGTCAATGTCATGCCAAATCACCGCGAAATTTTCTTTTACTGTATGGGTACCACGTGGCCATGTTCACTCGACGTGTTCGGGCCCTCCAAAAGTGTGTTTGGCGGTGAAATCCTATCTCTCCTCTCACCCCACCACTCTCTCTCCTCTTTTTCTCTCCAAATCCGAACCGTCCAACACACTTTTGAACGGCCCGGATGTGCTGAGCGGACACCACGTGATACCCACCCAGCACCCAAAAAATTCTCCAAATCATTAGTTGAGGTTTAAATATGCGGAGCTGTGCGCCAGGTCACCAGACGTGTAAAGAGTTGGACTTAAAATCTGCTGAGTTGTCCAGACAAATCACCACTAAATTGTGTAAGGATTTGTTATTCACATCTGCTTAGCTGCATTGCCAGACCACCAACTATGTAGGGAGCTTCAAATATGCTGAGCTAAGGCAGCGGCTCCACCAACAATTTTGCACTACAACTTAGGTTATTTTGTCAAGTTGTTCGTACGATTTACAACTTATGGATTAGTGAAAATAACTTTGATATTTTTGAACTAAAAGAAGTACTAATTCATAACTTTTTGGTTAGCGGAACGCCTCCAAGTGGAGTAAATTTAATTAGGGTTCTACGTAAATGTTTTTATTGTTTTGATAACAATTTATTTTTGGTGCAAATGAAATGAAATTAGTTTGTTTGCCTAGTAATGACTTGTTTTTATCCTGAGTGATTTTTTTTAATATATTATGTTTCTTCGGATTGTCTTGATTTTATGGATTACAAAATTACGAGAAAAAAAAAAGGGGAAGGGTATAAAAAAAGAACTACAGTATTTTCAGAAAAAAAAAAAAACTGTACACCAGATACAACCTACTCCAAGTTTACAAGAGTTCCCTGAGGATGAGGTGAGCTACAGGGTCTCACCATTGCAATTCTCTCCTATCAAAGATACTCCCCAAATAAATAGTACAATTATATACAGGATCAGATTTTTACAAGATTGTCTTTTTAGCGCAGACTCACACAAGAGTTAGATGATAAACAAAAGAATGCAAAAAATCATTTCCTTCCTAATAATTTAATAAGGATGCAATAATTTGTGAATTAAAGTGCACTGTCAGAGATTTTGACTAGGTTAATAGCAAACTTTACTTTTACTGTATATGTTAATGGGTAAACCGCAGTTAAAGCACAACATGGGGAGATAAATTGAATTTTCCCTTGCATAAAATAACAAACAGTTCCTTGCTATACAATTACATCTTCAGACAACAGTAGCAGCAGCCCAGCTCACGTACTGCAATGGGTGAACTTGCATCATAACTTAACAAGCCTATGAATACCCAATATACAACCTTGAAGAAGCTGATGGATACAGTAAACAATCCAATACCATAAATATAATTCACTCCTTATCCGAGGATTGACGTCATTTTGGGAACTGATGGATACTATACGAGCTTGTCAAGAGCTGCCGCATATGTTCTATGATTTTCAATCCATATCTCCTTAAGGCTCTAAAAAGCAACCCATAAGAAGAGTTTGAAGTTTGCATTCGCATTTTGCGCAGTTGTAAACTTAATTATTGTCTACACGCCGTGCAGACTCTTTAGAACTACAGATCTTCCAGTACTTCCAAGTCAAAGATATTGGTTTTCTTGATTGGCAATCAAAGATATGGCTTAAGGAATTTGAAGGTACGAAGGTTATGAATAAGCACCTGTGACGATATGTGTGTTAGAAAGAGTTTACTTGACCACAATATGAATAGAAATTGAAAATGGATCCCATATGTAGGCATAAAAACATCGAACGTAAGAGTTCAAGAAAAGATAAGTGCATGCACAGCAAGTTCAAATAGTGTCAATTTCTTATTTCAGAACAGTTGTGCTACTGTCTACGGAAAGGGCCTGTATTGTTCCAAACTCAGAAGCAGCAAGTTTTTTTTTGACATCTATTTAGTTTTAAGGGCCGACCTTGCACATCTCATTAGCCATGAAAAGAGGACAATAATCACCATTCTGATTTCTGCTGGTTGACAAAAACCACCTGGAATGGCAATTGGAATTTGAGGACTCCAATGGCAAGCTATTTGGTTATCATAGCTTGGGAAGAAGCTTCAAAAGTTACGCTTCAATGGTATAGGGCGTACGGTTGAAGTATCGGTCCAACAACGAAACAACATGCTATAATTCAGCAAATTGACACTATGATTTCTACATTAGAACACTATCTAGACAAACAGCAACTCCACCATTGGAGATGTACTCAGATGTCAAACTGACCTTGTCTCGGTAGCACTAGTTAATAAGTAGCTAATGTGAAACACCTTATGACTTGAATCTGTTCCAGCCTATTATGATTTCAAAGCATATATTTACAACTGTAGGAATAAATTAACAAATCTTCCATGATATCCTAGTCTTCTCCTATTTGTTTCTCTCAAATAAAATTCCATCTTATGAGAGAAAAAGTAATGAAAAGAAGAAAAATATACAAACACGGATCTGCGGATATGCAGCTTAGATGATGGAAAAACCAGAAAAATAGAACACTTTTACAGAAAGAAGATGACTATTTAGTAAACGAACCTCTAAGTACATTTCATCAATGCAGAAATGCAACCGTTTTAATCCAGTCAATTTGCTACGCTTCATGGATAAGCCTGACAGAACTGAAACTTTTTGTCCGCTCTCTTTTAATCTTGATCAGGACCCAAAAGAAACGAACTTCAGTAAAATTTTCTCCACGACTAAAATAAACAAATTAATGTCAATACCTGAGACTCCAATTGAGCAATTCTTTTTAAAGATAATTGTTCAATGCAAGCACGGCGTTTGCGCTCTTCTTCAAGCAAACCTGTAAGTTGGTACCGTAACTCTGCCATTTCTTGAGCTAAATCCTCTGCTTCATCCCTTGCCTTTGATTTTTCCTCTTTTACTTCTTCCTACAACCAGTATTGTAATTGCATTTAAGAAGTTGCATTGTGAATAAAATTAGCTGATCGCTATATAATAAACACTCTTCCATAGTTTATACATCATAGTTCATACCTTAAGCTGCTTCACGAGAAGTTCATACTGACAGATTTGACTGGACATCTTATCCATCTTGCCCCTCAAATCTGCATCTGTTGCTCCTGCAACTGGCAGTCTGGAAAGGAGTGGACCCAGAATGTTGCCACAAGTGCTTCAAAAGCAAACAAGGATGTGAACATGGAATCGATAACACCAGATCTTGGATGTGGAGAGTACTTGGTACTAGAAGGTGATATAGTACCACATGGTGATGCTATTTGTTTCTAGAATTGGGGAGAGAAACTACCAAAACAAAATACAACACAAAACAAAAGTAGTGGACAAAACACAACCACATCGAAAACTCACCAGCTGGATGAGTCTGATGTCCCTCTGTGTGAGATTGTCAGGGAGATGTTACACAAGATAAAACATTCCAAGGCATTTTGAGGTGATGCAAAAAAACTGAACCCAAATTGCTTCTAGAATAATTATTCAGCAGACTTTTGGTAAGTATTGACTGGTGTATTTCAACACTGAAAATCGCTGACTCCAAACTAATTATAACAGGAGCTTATGGCCAATCCAAAAAAAGAAGAAGAGGAGTTTATGACTTGTTGACACATGAACTAAAATGAATCCACATAAGCATATAAAACTCATTATGCTTCAATAAAAAGGACTACCCGAATTGATGGATCCAATCAGAGTATCACTTCTAAGGATGAAAGGCATCTCTCATATTCCCATGTGCTAATTTAGAAGTCAATTACCTTGGGTGGCACCAGACCACAATCGTACGACTCCACCCCAATCTAAACTAAAAATGATATCTGATACAGGAGGTGCTCTGCTATATAATTTTAAGAATGTCTGCCAAATACGACAACAATGGGTTGGTGAGAACATATTGAATGGCTAGCTCAAGCAGAGTGCAGGTGTGCCATAAATAAGATGCAGACCAAAATTAACTATCATTCCCTATATTATTCTCTATTATGCAATACTGAGTACACAAAACTTCCAGAAAGAAGGGGAGGGGAAGGGGGGCACGGGAAATAGAGGTTACGACATACCTAATATTTTCTTCAAGGTCACGTGATAATGATCGATTACTTAATGGAGGTCCATCATTTTTTTCTAGCCATTCTTTAAATTCTTCTTCTATCTTCCGACAAAAGACTTCAGCATTCCTTTGGGACGTTTCTAACTTAAACCTGAGTTCTTTATTTTCCTTCTCCAAACTTCCAATAATTTCTTGGTCATTTTGAATCTGAATTTCTAAATCTTGAATCAACTCATTCATCCTCACTTTTTCTCTTGCATCCTCTTCCTGCAACTTCTTCACTTCGAAAAACCTCCGCTCCAAGGTCGTCATATCAAACTTCATGCTCTCTATTTCACATTGGTACTCCAATGCAACAGAAGAAACTGACTCTTCTAGTTTCTCTATGCATGAAGCGGAATTTTGTAGTTCCACTTCTTTGCTCTCTAATTCCTGCATCAAAAACAAGCGCTCTGAATTGGACCAGTTCAGTTCTTCACTTAAACTGCCAACTGTCTCCTCTAAACTTCCCGTTTCTGTGATTTTTAGCTCAAGGCTATGTACATGCTCTCCCAGACAATAGTTCTCTTCATTCCTTGCATTCAGTTGATCCTGTAAGTAATCTGTAAGCAATGTCATAATTAAGTTCTGGTAAATAAAAAAATCTGTTACATGATAAAAGACCACAAAGCAACATTGAATAACAGTGAACAAATGCCACAACATTTTAGTACTTAGGAGTGAACTATATAATTATTGTGACCCATGTATAATTGCAGTGTGTGTGGCATGCCAGTTGACCTTAAGTGACTCGATAGACAATGTCTTGCCTGCTGCCAATGATATTTTCTCATGTTTTAGCATACTGGTAGCCAACATATTAACAATTGACTCCTCAAGTCCTCATATTTAAAATAGAAACAGACTCCTTCAACACACATAAACATACTTCTAATCATCTACCAATTTCTTACAAAATAGCACAAGCAACATGATGTACTCTACGGAAGAAGAGCCAGAAAGAAAAGAAAAAACTCCCCCTACACAGTGATTCCAAGGTTGTAGTCCTTGAGAATATCAGCTTATTTAGTTGATTAGCAAGCCAAAAATTAGGGAGACTGAGATTTTCAAAATTCAAAAGTAACGATGCCGACAACATTCAGTCTATGTGAAAAAGTCTTCTGAGGCCTGTTTGAGGTGGTTGCTCAGAATTTTCTTTTTCCTACTACATCCTTGTGAAATCAACAAATAACTGCAATCAACATCCTTTACATAGGGCTGTTAGCTGAGACCGGAAAATCAAACCGGACCGAATTTTCCAAACCGGTCGAATAATTTCGATCCAGTTCTAGTTTATAAAATGTTATAAACCGGAAAAATAATTTCAATCCGGTTTATGTGTTTTAAAGACCAGCCGAAACCGGACCGGTTATATATATGTATATTGGTCTAATAAATATATTTATTATATAAAATCAATCTCATATATATATATCAGTCTCCCAGGAGGGAGTCCTTATTTTAGTTAAAATGTGGACCTCTTCATTTCTCCTATTTTCCGATCGAATGTTGATAATCCGAGCCGCTCAATGTGTTCAGAACGTGATTTTAAGGGTACCCGCGAGAAATCAGCAAAAAAAAAAGATATATATAAACTGTTTTTATGGGCTTAATTATGTTTTTATGGGTTTTTTTTTAATGCATTGGGCTCACAATTGATCCTTTTTTGTTGGGCCCAAAAAAATGGGTTGAATTATGGGTTTTTGGTTGATATTTTGTGGGTTGAATTGTGGATTTTTTGATGTGTTGGGCCCAAAATATGGCCTATGAATGAAAACCGGATAAACTGGACTGAAACCGGTGGAGCCGGTCGAAACCGGACCGTATTATCTCAACCGGTTCCTGTTTCTAAAAATCTCAAACCGGATAACCGGTTTCGACTGAAAAATATGCCAAAACCGGACCGGTATCACCCCTACGGCTTTACATATAGGGGCAATAGGGCATACCAGGAAATAGCAAAATATTGAACAGGAAAGAGAGAAGCGAATAAAATTGAGTGACTATAGGTTGTTTGCTGCTTCTATGAGTATGAGCAGTGAGTATGCTGGTAATACGACTGGAATGCTAATTATACCTATTTCTTGAGAGCAGTTGTTCAACTCTCTTTCCAGCTCCTGGATGCGTTTCTCGTCTTCTGCACGGGCTTCTGATAATGTCTTCACATGTAGTTCTAATCTCTGCACCAAAACAATTCCAGATTTAGCCCATTTGAGAAAGCGCAATTTCCGGTTTGATAGTCAATAAATTGTATAGAAAACGTATCAAGGGTATGCCACCCATTTACAAAAGGTCAAGGACAAAAAGGCCCTATTTATCAACAAGCCTTAAAAACCAATCTAAGGAAAACCCTATACTCCACTATAAACTCCCAAAATATCTATCATATCAAGAAGGGTAGAGTTGCATTCCCTTGACTCCCAACTATGCATACCAGAAAGGAAAAGACTCTGAAGCCAAAATATAGGCCTCTCCACCCCACGGTATCTAAAATAATGCTCTCACCAAATAAGCCACATCAAGCAAAGACAGATTGAAATCTAAAGCTTTCCTCTTCGTCTACCCACTCAAGCCCCGAACCACACTTGAATCAGCTTTACCACCGAACAAGGGAATATCCACGACATGCCCCACTATAAAAGAACCATATCCCAAAGCTCCTAGACAAGCGGATAGTGAATAAACAAGTGCGCTACTGATTCTTCAAAACTAGAGCATATGCAACACAGATTAAGAAGAGCATTCCTACATTAAATAAGGTTATCTCCCGTAAGAATCTTGTCCATAAGGATAAGGCTATGCTTCCATCTAATTTTCTTGATTGACAATCACACCCCGTTGGACATCTTCATGCCATACTTTCCTTAAGTTCATTATATACAAGCTGTTAAGAGCTTAAACTATGATGACTAAAAGAAAATGGCAGTAAGAGGAAATTTTTTCTACCAGCATCTACAGAGAGGAAACCACAGGAAATTATGGCATGAAGATGAATACATAGCTCGATGGATATAACTATTACCAGGTTGGTCCGTGTTTTTATTGGCAAACAACTTGCAACAAGAAAGGGGCATAAAATTGCATTTGATCCCTTTATTAAGTTGGGAAGATATGTCTCTTTGATTTATCCACCCACATCAAAATGGTTTGTCTCTAAGCATTTAGCGTCCCATTGCATCCACCGTAATCCAACTCTACTAGCCCACGATAGGGAAACAGCGAGAAGAAATTTCCATCCCACTAAATAGCATGAAATTTGAATGACTCTTGTGTGTAGCAGTTGACAATAAATCTCACCTAGTGTGAAAGACTAAAAGTACAAAGTGTTAGAACCCTGAATTGGAATTTCTTCACACTCTCACCACCCTTTCTCAGTTGGGTTGCACTTTCTGTATTTATAACCCAAGAGGCTAAGTCTACTACTCTACCTCGACCATTGAGCAATTAACATACACAAGAGGTCCGAAAACCCTCTCAGATGTAAAATTGATTAAACAAACCAGCAACAGTGCATCACATTCAGTATACCACAAGTTACTAACAATAAGCATAGTAGCAACAAGAAGAAATTACCCTGATCAGTTCAAAGCTTTGAGGTTGTGAGTCCCTCAACATGTCCTTCTCTTTTCTTAGCTACATTCAACAAACAACAGATGAGTTGATCAACAGTTCAATATAACCAAAAACTACCACGAGGAAAAAATGCAAATAACCTGACATATTGAAAAGAACATCAAGATGACAACAAAATGGAGGAGTGGGAAGTGATTTTTTCAATAACATCGAGGAAAGATGCGCATGTTACAAAAAATTGAAAATGTTACCGATGAAATTTGTTTATATTTCCTTTGCATCAATGAAATCATTGCATATTCTACATAATACATCCACGGAAGGGAAATTTGCCAGAAGCTTTATAAAGTGAAGGGATAATCAAATCTGGAAAACAACTCGTATAAGCTAGTGTATGCAATGCTCCAATTGAGAAGAACACAACCTTGGAAGGGGAATGCTACATGGATCATACCTCTCGACATCTTGTCTCAATCTGCAATAGTTCCTCTACGTCAAAAGAGTTGTCAGTAATGCTGGAGCGACTAGACATCTACATACACATGTATATGGTACAAAACCGTGAAAGGTAAGCAAGTCCCTTAGTGCACGACATTCCATAGCAACCAATCACAAATGTTTAGCTAAAAACAATGAACCCCAACATAAGAAGATTATGTTAGAAGTTAAAAGAATTGATCATGGGAGACGCATGGTGATCCAAAGGAAGGCTTCCAACAATACATAAATTGCTCCCCTAATGTTACTCAAGTAGATATAGATTCCTGCATCTATTGGTTAAACTAGCACTTCAAATAAACCTTCATTGACTCGAAAGTTGAAGATCCGAAGCCACCCCCAAGGGCCCCAACCATCCCAACAGTTAGCACGTGGCAAACTAAAAGACGACAATGGACCTGTGGTGCACCCTAATCCCCTATAGTCAGAACATTGCGCACCTTTGTTCCAAAATGGTGAATTTAGCCACCCAAAGTGATCCCAAAATATTCCAAAACATAGAAAAGTCTAGAGACAATAATTTGGCAAGAGAAATGACAATTATGCTACTCAAGATGTGTTTTCATTGAACATGTGTAACGTAGATCATGGTTATTAAGAGGAGTGATATGCTTTAGATAGATGGTAGCACTAAGGGGATGAGTGGATCGAAATTGATTTTAGGGGTAGTAGTTCGAACGTATCCAGGACTTTAAATATGAAGAAACAAAATGTGCATGACAGTGCTCAACGGAGAAAAGGCCAGGTTTGGTTTGGCTCCAAAATTTGTTTGCATGAACAAATTGCAAAACAACGACGGCCCCAACCCTCCGCTCATTAGAAATAAAAAATGCTTACAATCAAATCGTAATTTCAGGAATCATTACACAATTTTTTTCCGAATTCAAATTCCGTTGCAGGAAATATCCATGCATCACCCATAACCCCTTTGTGTGGGCCTATACAAGCTTGTGATAGGAATTTTATTTCTATTTTCCATTCTCACCATTTCTCGCCATCCAAAGGAGCTGTCAAGCAAATTACGACGCTGAGCAAAGAAATTACTAAAAGTTTTATCCAGCAGATTACCCCCCATCCAAAAAAGGGCACTATTTAGCAAATCGGAACACATCCGATCACACCGTAACCCACAGTACTGAAAATCCATAAACATCCATTGTCCAAACTTAGCGATAAACCCGAGAAAATATTCTTGGAAATAACGGTACAATTTTGAAAACGAGGATGAAAAGGCAACGGAGAGAGGGAGGGAGGGAGAGAGAGAGAGAGAGAGTACCTGAATTTCTAGGGTTTCTTCAGAATCAGGATGGTAGAATTTTGGCGTTGAGTTTTGATGAATGGTTGTTTCGATTACAGAGAGAGGATGTGGATTTGGGGAGTTCTGTTATCTATCCTAATTTTTTGGTTTTAAAAGAGCCGAAAGTTTCGATTTGAATGCTTACTTTTCCCCTCTTTTTTTTTTTTTTGTGTGTGTGTCCGAGCCGGTGACATCCACCTTGACTAATCTCATTTTCGGTTTAGCCAAAGGAGATCGTCCATACCGGGAAAAGAGATTCTTTTTTCTTTTTGAGAAAGGCGGGACAAGAGATTCACGAAACTTATTTTCACGAGTTATTTCAAACGAGTTTATGTACATATCATGTATATATGAGATTTGTAAGGTCCATTTCGGGTCTCATAGAAATGATTTGAATCGTTCATTATTTTTAAATTTTTTTTTATAGAGCTCTGTAAAAATCAGCTCAACCTGATATCAGTAAGGATTTTTCTTGAATTTGTAGGAGCGAAACTGAGCAGTTAGGTAGTTTCGCCCCTACAAATTCCGAAAAAATCCTTATTGATATTGAGTTGAGCTGATTTTTTATGGGATTCTATAAAAAAATATTTTAAAAATAATTGGCTGTTCGAATCATTTTTGTGGGACTTGAGGTGGGCCCACAAAATTCATATATGCATGATATGTACCCCTGGTTTTTTCCATTTCAAATGCCCAAAAAACTAAGAGAAACATTTTATGCCTGACCTCAAAAATTAAATTTTGAATAATTATGTGAAAAGCAAACTCACCAACTAACCGCAATATTGCTCAGGGCTTGAATGGTTGCTATTTGAGGGGTTTATTTTCACGTATATATATATGTATATGTATATGTATATACAGTGGGCTTCCGTTGCGGACGCCCGCAACTAACTTAAATGCGGACTTTGCCTTTTCCAATCGAATTTCGATTATCCGAACCGCTCAATGTGTTCAGAACGTGATTTTAGGGGTATTTGCGAGAAATCAGCAAAAAAAAAGACCGGGAAGGGCTTCATCCGAGCAGTTTTTGTTTATTTTTAATTGAACGGTTCAAATAAAAACTGCTCAAGTCAGGCCCTTCCCGGTCATTTTTTTTCCCGATTTCTCGCGGGTACCCTTAAAATCACGTTCTGAACACATTGAACGGTTCGGATCATCAAAATTCAATCGGGAAAGAGGAGAAATGGGGTGGTCCGCAACTTGTTTCAATGCGGGCATCCGCAATGGAAGGGGATATATATATATATATATATATATATATATATATATATATATATATACATATATGTATATGTATATGTATATGTATATGTATATGTACACAGTCCGTTTCTCCTACGGACGTTGTGGACCACCGTTCTGGCCATTGGATTGTGTTTTGAATGGTTAGGATTTGCTGACAATCTGTTCACGCGAATCCTGACCATTCAAAACACAATCCAACAACAACTGAGTGGTTCGCATTTTAGTTTAAAATACAAACATTCGCAGGAGAAACGCTCATATCTATCTATATTATAAAATAGAGCGGTTTTTTATCTACTCATACAAACATGAGCACCTCTAAGACCGTCGGATCACATTCTCAATAGGATAAAGTTGTTGGATTGAATCATTGATTCCAACCTATTTCCAATCCCACGAGCAAGGTTCTAAATGGCGCTTGGCGCTAGTAGGGCGGAGACCCACCTCCAAGCGCCAAGCAATTCGGCGGTTTTTTTTTATAAACAAACCATTATCCAATCAAACTATATTACATGTATCCATAATGCAAGTTCAAACTTCAAAGTACAAACCCAAATGAAATTAAATAGTAATATATATAGATAAGATTTTGAACTGACATTTTGGCAATTTACGAAATTCAAGCACAATTTGTGGGGACTGCGAAATACCCAACACCAGAACGATCATTTTGTGTGTGTGACCAGATCACTGAGAGAGAGAGAGAGAGAGAAAGAGAGCCGAGAAAGAGAGCGAGACTGAAGAGAGAGCCGAGAGAGAGATACTGGCGGAAGAGAGAGAGACGATGGCGTCGACTAGAGCTCTGATCGACTGGAGTTCTTCACTTTCGTTTCGTCTCCCGCCTTTGAAGCTCTGATCGATTGGAGTGCGGAGTGTTGAATGGGGGATGTAAATGTAATTGTAATATATATAGATATGATTTTGTAAAATTACATAATTAGCCTTTTTAGTTTTTATACTTTTGATCCTAGCCCTTTTAGGTTAATAGTATACATTTTAAGCCTCCAAAGACTCCGCCGAGCCCACCAAGGGCCGTAAAACACCGCCATACCTCCATGGGCGCCAAATCAAACGCCAAGGGGTGTTGGCGTGGCGACGGGGTACCTCCAAGCACCTAGGCGGAGCCTAGGCGGCCTCGGCGGCCGCCATTTAGAACACTGCCCACGAGTCATGCCCATAGTTACTCTCTCTCTCTCCCTGCAAAATCCATTACTCGGTGCACGAAGAAGAGCTCAACGTCCACCAATCAGCCGAAAATCGATCGCCTCAATCTTTGTAACACTACCCTCATCTTCAATTTCGCATTAGGATTTTTTGAACTTGGGAATTTGTTGAAGTTATGTGACATTGGGAATTTGATTTCCCACTGCTTGATTGGGAATTTGATTTCTCACTGCTAATACACAGCCTTTGATTTAGAGTGTTAAGTCTGCTAATATACGGCCTTTGATTTTCAAACTTTGATTGGGAGTTTGATTTTTGCTTATACACGGCCTATGAAGTTTTCCAAATTGGGTTTTTCGTTCGGTTTCGAACTTTGAAAACTGTTGACAGGTGTTGCTTCCAAATCTACAGTTTAGTTTTTGGATACCTAACAAAAAATCTTAGTCATGTCTTGGCCACAAGATGGGTTAGTTTGGCTTGGTAGATTTTGTGCGTAGTTAGGCTTGGAAGATTTTGTGCGTTAGTTAGGCTTGATAGAATATAGATTATTTATGTAATGAGGATGACAGTTCTTTTGATCTAAGTTAACTTTGTTATTTGTATTTCTACCCTTATATTCTTTGTCCCCAATTAACATATGTATCTTTTAAACATGCCCACTTTGTGTTTGTGAAACCCAACACTATGGATATCTTTCACAAAATCCCACTATTATGGGTGGACCCCAACATTAAAATGCATGTTTGAGAGAGTGAAAATAGTGGGAAGTGAATTAATTTTTTATGATCCATTTTTAGGAGCAAATTTCGTAGCTCTCTTAATTTTTATTTTCATTGACTTTGAATAGACTCTGTATTATGGACACGCCAAATAAGGTATCCATTACGATGTTTAAATATTTTAATCGGGGGACATGTCAGGGATATGGCAAAGTGAATTTAAAAATTTTAAAAACTTTACCAAGATAACATATAGAGTGATTTGTTTTTATATCCCTTCAACTTATTCGAAAAGTTCAACTTAGTCCTTCTAGTTTCAATTTCACCCAACTAAACCTTCAATTTGCAAATTGATTTCAATGTCATCCTGCCATTGGCTCCCGTCAGTAATTTGGACGGAAAGGGGCCATGTGCCCATCACGTGAGCCTCCCCCAGGGGTATATTTGCCCATTCCCCTCCCTCCCCTAACCCTAATCAATTACCCTCCTCCACTCCATCTCCCACTACCCCATGTCAGCCAACAACCCACCCACCATTAACACCTCTCCTCCTTGAGCCACCTCCCACGGTTCACCTCCCCTGCAGTGCCCCTCCACCCTCGGCCTCCTCCGGTCACCACCAAGAACTCCATAACCACCAACCGGAGCTCACCTCATCCGTACCACCATCACCACCCAAAACACCACCTTCAGCCCGTACCACTCCCTTACTTTACGCGAAAGTCGACGACCACGAACTCAACGACGACGAAGACAAATTGCATTAATCAATTCCTTAGTCCACCGTTTGACTGCGACATTCAGGTGTGAGCGAATAAGAAAGAAGAAAGGGGTATGAGCAAATTAAACTCAGAAATGGATGATATTTGGGAGAATCAATTGTCAAGAAATGGGTTTGGAAAAATGGGTTTGTCGAGAAATGGGACCAAAATCCCAGTAGTCACACCACCCACTAGCTCCGAACCCTCATAAACCCAACTCCATTTCCTTTCCAATTTCTAACATTTCTCCAGAACACCCAGGCAAGAATACCCGGTTTATGGAGTTTTCATAAGCGTAAAACTTCGATTTTTGGCAGTATTGGTGGAAAAATCGGAAGCCAGTTGAGGTTTTGAGTGGATTTGGGGGATTTAGAGGAAACCCAGATGGTGTGAATGAGTTGGAATCGCACTCTGGTGACTCCACGACCAAACCCAAATCTGAGAAGTCCCCAACTCCGGCGCCGGCGAAATCTGAGAAGTCCCTAAATCTGAGAACTCCATTTTAGTGCAGGGCCTAAATAGTTTAGTTTTACCTCCTCCTCCTCCTCCTCCTTCTTCTTCTTAAACTCGTTTCCAACTCTGGTGCCGGCGAAACCAATCGGAGTTGGAATACCACTACTGAATCATTAGAAAACCTCCACCGATCATAGGTAGTTTTGGGAGCAAAAAGGACAGAGATTTGCCGGGCGATTCGCCTTATGTAGAAGAAGAGGACTGTGATTGGATGGGTTGTATGGGTTTGTATAGAATTCATGAGAGATAGTGAGAGAGAGAGTTAAATTATTCATTTTGCTAATTTTTTTTTTTCCGGGTTAGTCTCTTTTCTTTCCTGGGTTTTATGAAGAAGAAGGAGGAGGAGGGGAATGAACAAATATGCCCTTGGGGAGAGCACACGTGCTGGGCACATGTCAATTTTTCGTTCAAATTAGTAACGGTTTCCAACGGAAGGATGACATTGGAATCAATTTGCAAATCGAAGGTTTAGTTAGGTGAAATTGAAACTGGAAGGACTAAGTTGAACTTTTCGGATAAGTCGAAGGGATATATAAGCAAATCACTCTAACATATATATCTTAAAAAAAGTATTCCAATTGAGAGTTTATTTGTTGTGAATTTTGTTCTCTTTCGTTTGGAATGTATTGTTTGATCAGATCACAACATGACCAGCACGTCCTTTTTCCTAGATAACAATGTGATCAGATCATTATAGGATCAGTACATTCCTTTCCCTCGCTCTCTCCCCTATTGCCAAGCGCATGACCAAAATGTATTGCGCCGTATCTTCAGATACGAGCATGCACTAGTACATATACTGGAGTATATCTCAATGGGCTGGTCAACATCAATTGGAAATGTGTCGGGTTGAACTGGCAAATGGGGCCGTGTTGGGTCACGTAACCTCTGATCCGAAGATTCCAAAAGGAGAAAGGGATCAAATATGGAGCGAATTCCGCAGGATTTGAATTCGGATTGGAAAAAGGGCCCAAATAAGCCCGACTTTTTCGCGAGTCTTTTTTTTTGTTTTTATCTTTAAAAACATTTTTAACTTTGAGCTCAAAATCTGTCTTCACCGTGCATTTATTTATTGCAGTTATCTTCTAGAGCCTGCCCTGCTAGTTAGTATTCTCGTGCAAAAACTTACTATCTTGATCACAAACCGTGGGGTTTCACCTAGGTTCCACCCGAGGCGGAAAGAATTTCAACTCTTCGTTCAGTTGTGTTCTTATGGATTTAATTTAAACTTAATTTAAATTTGAAAATTGTCCTCATTTGAATTTTTTTCGCATTTGTTGATTTTACGTCAAATTTTTGTGGGTTATTGATTCATCTCAACTAGAGAAATCGAAAAAGTACGGAGTAAATTTTTTTACTTTTACCTAAAAAATGATTATTTCTCAAAATACTTGGGTAAAAGTAAAAAAAAAAAATTTACTTTTCCAATTCTTCTCGTCGAAACAAATTAATAATCCACAAAAGTTTGCCGTAAAATCAACAAATCCGAAGAAAATTCAAATAAAAACAAAATTCCAAATTTAAGTTAAGTTTTTTAAGTTCATAAGAACAGACTTCGTCCGATATTTCACTTTGCAATTCATAGAGTATACTAATTAAAGGAGGCTAGGAGAGGGGAAGTAAATATGAGACTGGATTTTACAAAAACAAATAAAGAGAAAATTTGTCCAAGCTTTCTTTGTAGCGGACTTTCTTCAAATTCGGTCTAGATTTCCTTTAAGCAAAAGTTTGAATTTATTTATTTATTTTTAATTTTCATTCATTCTGACAATACCTTAACAGTAAAGGAGACGAAAATGACTTGAATGTCCTAGGTTGAAAGCAATTGCGGACTCAAAAATATTAGTTGGGGGTTTGGAGAACATAAATGCTGCAAAATCTTCCCATTAGGAAAACGTTAAGGCTCCATTCAGTTGTCAGGAATGTTGTATAGAAAAGTTATTCATAGAAAAAATGAAGTAAAGGAAAAAGAAATTTATTTTCCTGTTAGTGTTCATTTGATAATTTTTGTTTTTTGCAAAAAAACTAAAGTTTCTCGGTTCATTTGCCGAGAAAAGACACTTATGAGAAACTTCTTTATTTTTAATCCCATGGCTAATTTTAAATAAAAGTAACTTTAAGAGCTAAATAATGGGCTACCATATTTCAAAAATTAACACAAACGGAAAATGTATTTTATCTAATGCAAAGCCTTAATATGCAATGGAAAAATCGACTTACAATTCCGTATTCAATTTGCTATATCCTCTGAATGGTCAAGCAAATCCCCCATTTAAATTGACATTCTTAGATAATCAGCCGTACAAATGAAGCTTAAAAAATAAGTAGATGATAACTAAATAAACAAAAGTTAACAACCGTGATTGATTAGTTGTTGTTACAGAAACCCATTGATAGTTAGTACAAAACAAAAACTGAAGACTAAGAGTATCCACAATGGCATAACCAAAAGTGCTAGGTTTTTAAAGTTAACAATATTGGTGCAAAAAATGGCTCACAATGCTATAATCAAACTTAGAAACCTCCTTAGAAATAATCAAATTTTGAACTTTCAATAACCAAAACTAACAACCTTTTATCAATAACCAAATTTAATGATTCTCACATTCTCAATCAAATACACACATCTCATTACAAAAAAAAAACACATTTTATCTCTTCCCTTTTCCCCTCTTTTTCTTTTTCAACAATGTTTTCAAAAATAGTATTATACTTAAATTTTTTTTAAAAAAACTGTTTTCCCCCAAAAATTATATTTTAACTATTTTTAAAAAACATTTTTATACAAAAAAATTGTTCTTTTTTTGAAAAATTATTTTGTACAAGAAAATGTTTTTTTTTTAAAACCTTTTATTATATAAAAACTATTTTTTCAAAAATCGTACTTACACAAAAGCTGTTTTTCTTTTTTTAAAAAAATCAAAAAAGTTCAAAAATTATTGTCTATTTCTAATAAATAGTTTTTCATAGTCTCAAAATTATTTTTAGAAAAAACTATTTCTATGTTCACAGTTATTAGTTTTTTTTTGTAATTTAAAATGGTGTCGTGGCAACTTTTAATTATTCAATTTTGATTATGCCATTGTGGACCTCTACATTGCTAACCTTAGCAATTTCTTAAATAGATAATCAAAAGTTGATGTGACAACTTTTGGTTATTCATTTTTGATTATAGCATTGTGGATACCCTAATGACAAGATAAATAAATACTTCCAAAAAGAATAAATTACCAATCTTTTCCACAACAATTATCTCAGAAAGCATTATATTAGTCTAAATTGTTATTGCTTACGTAAATCTAAAAGTACCTTTCTAAACATAGTTTTTTTTTTTTTGGTATTGGTGTCATTCACTTTTTTTCTTACCACCAATTATTTTGGCCCCACAATGGAGAAAACTTTTCCCATGACGTAAAATCCTGTACTTTTGGCCGGATCACTTTTGCAAGAAAGTAAATCTTGCAAGAAAATTTAAAAACATGAGTTTCACTACTTTCCTGGCAACTGGTCACTATAAAAATTATGGGAAAATTGATTTCCCCATCCAGGAAAGTGGCAACTGAACAGGGCCGAGAATTTCTTTTTTATTGTTGGAATTGTTGGAATTGATAGTTTTTCCGTCATTTTAAGATATAAACTCACGAAGAAACCCTTAAGTTTTCAATTCATTACAACAATATTTACATGTAGTTTTACTTTATGATAAACACGGGAGAGTATGATTATCACTTTAAGAAATACTCCTACTACAAATACCAGAATACAAGGGGATATAGTGTAATTTATGAGGTCACGTGTTATGATATTACGGAACGTAAGAATAGGGCGTGGCTATTTGCAGCCCCCTATTTTCTCCGAAAGCCCGTTAAAAATTTCAAAAATTATATTTCGGTAACTATATGTCAAAAATATATTCAACATTCGGTAAACAACTGCCGAAAATACATTTCGGTAAATAACTGTTGAAAACAATATTATATTTCAGTAACTACATGTTGAAAATATGTTCAACATTTGGTAAACAACTGTCGAAATGTATAATTTCGGTAATTGGATGTTGAAAATGTATCTCAATTTCGGTAATTGGATGCTAAAAATGTATCTTAATTTCGGCAACTAACTGTCGAAATATATTTCTACAGTTTCAAAAATTATATTTCGGTAACTATATGTCAAAAATATATTCAACATTCGGTAAACAACTGCCGAAAATACATTTCGGTAAATAACTGTTGAAAACAATATTATATTTCAGTAACTACATGTTGAAAATATGTTCAACATTTGGTAAACAACTGTCGAAATGTATAATTTCTGTAATTGGATGTTGAAAATGTATCTCAATTTCGGTAATTGGATGCTAAAAATGTATCTTAATTTCGGCAACTAACTGTCGAAATATATTTCTACAGTTGAAAATTTTTAACGGGCTTTCGGAGAAAATAGGGGGCTGCAAATAGCCGCCCCCTAAGAATATTGAGGTGTTGTTTTTCTTCGCTTCTTTGAAAGTTTTTTAGGCTTTTCGAGTTTCGTCTTTATTCAATTTTTTTTTCCTGTTTGTTAGGGTTTTATTAAATTTTTGTGAATTATTGGTTCGTCTTATCGAGACAAATTAAAAAAGTAAACAATTATGATTTTTACCCAAATAATTTTAAAAATATTCAAGATAAAGCTCAGAAAGCCCAAAAAGTTGGGCTTTATTTTGAATATTTTCAAAAATATTTGGGTAAAAGTAAAAAAGATTTATTTTTTGATTTCTTTTGTCAAGACGAATAAATAATTTACAAAAATTTGACACAAAACTAATAAACACCATTTTTTTTTTGAATAAAGACAAAAAACTCCAAAAAGCTAAGAGAAGGGAAACAACACTTGAGATGATCTTTACGAGATGACCATTTTGAGCAATTACAAAGGGAGATATATTCACCCTCCCTATTGGGAAATCCATGGTCTTGGGGCGCCGCTGCTTGGTGACCCAACACCCTTTTTTATCACACATTTTTGTGGAATCCATACACTTAGTATTGGGTCCACATAAATGTGTGGTGGATAAGGTGTTAGATCACACATGGCGGTGCATCAAAACCAGTGAATAATTTCTTTTAAAACCTTTATACTTGGTACTTAAGCCTATTGGTAAGCAAGAGGTAACAGGCTATACCATGTTGTGTTAGTTTGAAGCCTTGTGCACCAATTCTTGAAAGAATCCAACCCTTAAACTCCAAGGTATCCTCTTGCTTTTGAATTGAATCATTCTTCAATCCAAGTTAACGCCTGTAGTTGAGGATTTTATATATCAATGGCTTAATCGGGGTGAAGCTTCCGATACCCTCTTTCAAGAAAAGAATTAATGGACAAAAGTATTGAGGTAGTATAAGATTTTTGAACCAAAGAAATCATATGCTAGAGAATACTAGAAATATTACTTTTCATTCAGATTTTTAGATAATGAAAAGTTATATGGTTGGATCGAGCACCTGTAGGTATCGGATTGAGCTTATTTTTTTCGGAGACTTTTGAAAAAATGTTTTATATTTAATGAACGGCTTGGATGATTTGTGTGAGACCCATAGTGGGCCCCACAATGAAATCTGTGCACAATCTGTGCACAAATCTGTTGTGTATGTAGACTTTCTGCTAGAAATATATGTTCGCCCGAGAATATTCAGCTTGCACTGATGACACCTTGTAGACAACCACAAATCAACTAATACCAAAGTGGTCCAATCTCCCTCCGTCACTCCCTATCAAACCACCCGAGTCAAGATTTTTTCATGCGACGATCCCTTCTGTGATCCTTCATGTAACTCAAAATGGGGCCGTGGTGATTTTGTTCGACAACCTAAGCCATTCATTCCGTAGTTGTTCATCCGTTAATAGCTCATGCCAAAAATCAGGTCGATCATACATCGAAAAAGACTTAGTTGAACCATATTTTTCTGAAGAGAAATGAATGGCCGGAGCATGACCATTCGTTTCTCTTTTGACAAATATGGTTCCTTCATATGAGTATCGATCCCCGATCTACCTTAGCTTTTTACGTAGAGCAAAAAAATATGTCGAGGGCTATAAATTAAATGACTCGGATCTTGATTCCCCTTGAGTGTATTGTTTACACCAAGTAATGGTGTTTATATTAAGCATATATAGTTTTGGGAATAAGTATATATTAGCAAGGCTAGTACAAAAAGTTTTAAGAGGAAAGTGAAGTGAGATGGGTTGTCATGTTCCACGGTGGGTGACTAAACAACCCACCATGAGCTCACATGCTATCTTTGTGTACATTATAAAAAATGCCCTAAATATCCTCATGACTTCACCACCCCATGCCAGTCCAGTTTTCAACACCTCACTCATTTCTCTTTTACTTCCAAGAACAAAAAAAGTAATGGACCCAAAGTAACTTCACTTCTTCATAGCTAGAGTATCTGGCTACATTGAAAAAATAAAATTGAAAGCAAAACCAGGTAATGCAATTACAGTCACAGAGTTGCAATTAGAACAAAAAACATATTGATGATCAGCTAAAGTTTGACACAATTTGAGATTATTCTCTTAACAACATGTAACAGGAAAGTATCACAAAAAAAGAAGGCGGCGAAGATGAAAATGAGATTGTTACCGTGGCGAATACCAATTATGTAATGAATTAACAAATCTGTACACTCTTGAATGTTTGATGGAAACAAAGGCTAGGACTGGGAAGTCCTTGCCCTCCGTCTCAATGCCGTATCGGTTTTTATCCCATCTTGCGGCTAAGAGTGTATTAGCTGCAAAGACACGAATATTTGGTGATGGAGAATTCCCCTGCCTAGCTAGGACTATGATCAGTTAGACAGAAAACCAAGGAGCGGCTCGGGCTTCGGGTTGGTTCCAACCCACCATGGTTCGAAACCCACATTCCCACTTCTCTCTTCTTCAACAGGAGCAGGCAAATTCAGATCAAGAAGATCCCTTATTTCTGGAATTGGCTTCTGAATCACCACAGTTTGGTTGCTGCTTTTGGCCTCAGCGATTAAGTGTGACCTCTTGTGACCACCCAAAGCTTGGCCTGATGAGAAAACTCTGAAGCAAATTGGGCACTCATGTGCCCCCTTCTTCTCCTTATTCTTGGACACAACAACACAACTGTTTTTTGCCTCTTGTTGCTCAATGAGCTCCTCATTTTTTATGAGGGAAATGTTCTCAGTCTCAATGCTGTTTTCGCTTCCCTCCATTTTTGAAGAAAAGCAGCAGCCCTTGGTCTTCTTGTGACTAGCTCTATGTCCCCCAAGAGCTTGGTATGAGTGGAAGGCTTTGTTACAAGTAGTACACTCAAATTTGCTCCTACTCTTAGAGCCCAATTCAGGATTATTCATCAAATCTATACACCTTTTCTTATTCAGATTATGCTTTTTTGAACTGAATTCAGCTTGATCTAGCCCTCCATTTTCGCTTATCGGATCCTTGCCCAGTTCGAGTTCAGATGACCCGAATCTGCTATCATCATCCAATTTAGGCTTCTTGGACTCGAGATTTCCGAGAACCCCATCACCGCAAAAACCTGACTTGTTTGGTGTGGACTCATTCCTTGAAAACTCAGAAGCACTATCAAACTGAGAACTGGATTCCAAAATGGTTGACTCTAACTTCCCATTTCTTGGCTTCTTAGGATTCAAATTATGCTTATGGGAACTGAATTCAGGTTGATCTTCTATCCCACTTTCTTTCGTCAAATTCTTGCTCAATTCAACTTCAGATGCCTCAAATCTACTTTCATCATCCACTTTTGACTTCTTCCACTTATCATTTCCAAGAAAACCATGATTTTGAAAACCAGACTTGTTCAATTTCCCATTTCTAAGCTTCTTAGGATCCAGAACAGGCATCTTGGAACTGAATTCGGCTTGATCCAACCATCCATTCTTCTTCACCAAGTCCTTACCCAGTTCAACTTCACATACCTCAAATCTACTTCCATCTTCCACTTTAGACTTCTTTAGCTTATCATTTCCAAGAAACCCATGGCTTTGAAAATCAGACTTGCTCAGTTTTGATTCTTTAGACCCATTTCTTGAAAACCCAGAAGCACCATATTCTGTTTGTTTCATCTCAAACTGTGAATTGGAATTAGAATCTAAAGTAGTAGACTCTAACTTCCCATTCCTTAGCTTCCCAAACTTTTTCACGGCCTCACCTCCACTAGACCAAGAATTCTTCCCCTCATTTTGAGTAACCCGTTTACTTCGAATCGACGATCCAGCTTCTAGTAGCTCAAAATTGTTATCAGAAGACTCATCAACAGAATTGAAGCAACTATTCTTACAACCCACATCCCTAGAAAGCATTATCAAACACAAAGCAACTTCCTCTTGCTCTTGATGATCAATCTCAGAAGCAGAGGAAGAACCATTGTTGGTGTTATTATTGTTAGCCACAGAGAAGGAAGAATTTGTGGTGGTGGTGGTGGATATGTACCTTGTCACCCTCCTTGACCTCTTCTTCCGATTCGGAGCCGCCGCCGCCGCAGTTTTGGTCTCGGATTGATTAGCACTAGTCCAAGAATCCGCCTCCAGACTGTTTGAGAATTTCTCCGAGTGGCATTTCATGTGACCAAACAAGGCTTTCCATGAGTGAAATCCCTTCCCACATTGCTTACAGAACTTGTCATGAAGAAAAGAATCTTCAAAATTTGGATCAGCAAATCTACAAGTCTTCTTTGGATTCTCTCTAAGGACATAACCATCGTCTTCATTTCTTTCCACCAGGCCATTTTTGGGATTTGAGAGATTCTTTTTTGTGAGCTTCTTTCCATCATTTTGATCAGCTGGCGATGAGTTTATCACATGAGACCTCATGTGACCTCCCAGTGATCTTCCACATGGGAAGCTTTTGTCACATAATTTGCACACATGCTTGGTCATCTGTTGACCTTCTTCCATTTGATCAAAATAATACAATTTTACAATGTTTGACAGATTAGAATTGGCCCAAGAAAATTCAAATCTGAACACAGAATTTGGAAAGTTAGTTAAAATTCCAGTCCAAAATGCTAATGGAACAGAAGAAGAAAGATAGACCCAGATCAGAAATTGGATTCAAAGCTGAATTTGAGAGAAAATTCAACTGAAAAATGGAAGTTAGCCTAACATAACTATCTGATTGGAGCGAAGGTGGAAATTTTGATCTCAGTAGAGTTTACCATTCCAAAATGCTAATGAAACAGAGGAGCAGGTGAAACTATGACAATTGGAGGAAGACCCAGATCAGGAAAGTGGATTGGAAGCTGAAATCTGATGAGAAACTCAAGTTTTAATTGAGAAGGAAGTGACTGAAAGAAAGCCCATCTGAGATTTCATTGGTTTTGGGGAAAGAACAAGATCTGATGTACAGAGGAAGCAAAGGAAGAGAGTTAGTGAATGTGTTGAGTGACTCTCTCTCTCTCTCTCTCTCTCTCTCTCTCATACACACACACACACACACACTTGTAGCACTTGGTAGTTGAGAGTATGAAGAAAAATCAAATTTTGAAGAGATGGGTTTGTTGCCTTTGTTGCTAATGATGGCGATGAGCAAAGGCCAAAGGAGAAAAAAAAGAAGAACTAAAAGTGATAGCGGCTCGCTCGCTCTCTCTCTCTCTCTCTCTCTCTCTCTCTCTCTCTATACTTCTCTCTCATCTTACTTTCTCAATGTTAACTATATTTGGAGGAGAAATCCATGCAAGCAAGCAAAGATTAAAAAGAGGTAAAGGGCATAGATAGTAGTAGTACGTGTACTCAACTGAGAATCCTACGCCAACCCCATCGAACGGCTCAGATCTGCACAAAATGAGCATCTCTATGGCTTAGCAACCTCCTCCTACTATGCTAGCCAGTACTACTAAAACTAACTGCCCTTTGCTTTCCTTTGCCTCTCTAACTATTCTTTCCTTGATTTGCTACCAAAGGGAGCCCCACTACTCCCAAGTGTTAAAAGCCTCCACTCCTTGGCCGTTATTCTTTTGGACTCTCTCTCACACACAATCACATACCCAAAATATTAGGATTGAACAACGCGTGACAATCTTTTCAAGGCATGACCAAAAGAGTCTTTATGCGTGGATAGCTAGACAAAAGAAGGCTAGATTAGTCTGATAACGTAGGATACCGCACAAGGAGATCTGCAAGCCCAACATTGAAATGATCTTGAATCGTAGTCTGAACTCGATTTTAAGGCATAGTGGAAACAAACTAGTGGTCTAATGCATGCGAGTCTTCTCTAACGTCTCCCAAGAAACACAACTACCACATTAGGGGAGTCTCTCATTTCTTCTTATTCATCAAGCTCTTCAGAAGTAAGCTCATAACCACGAGAATACCATATTGGATGTGTTCTACTAACTAAAATAAGTACTTATAATTTGAATTAAAGGTGATGTATTGTGAGAAAATGACCTATCTCATAAAACCGAAAATAAGTATTTAAAAAATGAAAATTTTAGCGAAACGGGGAGAACTACCAATAAAGATCAATTGTGACAGAGAGAACTACCTATAAAGATCAATCAAGGTTGGTCCATGGGTAAGTTGATTTCTCAACCACAAAAGGCCATACATGAATCTCTAGCCCTTTAGTCATTGTAGGAATCATATGGGGTTTTGGCAATTTCCAATGAGGTTGCGTTGAGTGATGGGTAGAAAATGAACCGGGAAGAAGGTAAATTGTAGATGGCCTACCCTTTAATTAAGTATTTCATGATATGGGGGGTTGGGCTTGGGTGCTAGAAGTCCACATTTGAAGCTCTCTTTTTGCAAGTGCAACCATTTCTTGGCATATTTGTTGCCTTGTATCCACCACCAAAGCTTCCACTATTCTATCTCTTGTTTATCTTTTACTTTTGGGTACTTCTTTTTCCTTACCCACTTCATCTTCTGCCTCACACTTGGTACTTTTGATCTCATATCCTAGAACTAGAATTGTGTGGTGAATGAAAATGGAAAAGACTTGTGAAAACTATTTTTTCTAACTTTTTCCTTTAACCTTTAATTTCCCCTCTCACATCCAAGATCTGAAAGCACATCGATCTTATATATTCTAGCTACTTTCTAAATCCACATCTAATACTTCACCTGAGATTATAGATCTCCACGAAGTACATTTTACTGGTAATTGAGCTGAGTAATTACCAGGTAGAAAGAGAACAATTAATGCAGTTTGATTAGCTCACCTTCATTGATAGAATATGCATAAATTGAGCAATTCTATAATATCCAAACGCATATTCCCCAGTTTATAAGCTGCATCTTAAGCACAGTTAATTGGTTCAATCTAGCTCTCTGGGTTTTTGGGTGCTTGTTCGTATTAATTAGGCAAAAGTCTTGGTCTAGCTTTAGTTGATGTTCATTTGATTAGCTCACCTTCATTGATAGAATATGCATAAATTGAGCAATTCTATAATATCCAAACGCATATTCCCCAGTTTATAAGCTGCATCTTAAGCATAGTTAATTGGTTCAATCTAGCTCTCTGGGTTTTTGGGTGCTTGTTCGTATTATTTAGGCAAAAGTCTTGGTCTAGCTTTAGTTGATGTTCCCTAATCACTAACTATAATCTCATTGCGGATTGGCCAGCATTGAAGTGAAACAGTGACAGTGCTGGCAATTAACGCTGGTTGATCTCTTAAGAAAAAGTAAAGGTATACATAAACTGGTCCGGACACTCTGAGTTATTAAAAAATATTAGTCCTTGGTCAAGCTGGCTCTCAACCGCAACGTTAAAGCCGTATTAGCATCCACGCAAGTTGGCTTTGATAAACCTCTTCATCAAGGATGGAACCAGGATTTTATCCTAACAATGGCAAAACGTATACTAAAAAAATAAAAAAGATGCATTACAATATTAATAGTTATCGGCCTCAAAAAAAATTAAAATAACATAACAAAAACTATAGTAAATGATATTTTTCATTTGCACATGGAATATGTAAAAAGATTAACTTTAATTTTGGGTATCTATAACGCCGCTCCAACAACAATAACAACAACAACAGAACTCATGTAGTCCTCAATCATTGGAGGTATGGGCGGAGGAGGATTGGAGACAGACCTAACCTTTGGCAATATGCACAAATTGGCTGCTCTCAAAATACCATTTAAACAGTGCCCCCCCCCCCCCCCTTACCTGTTTTGTTGCAGAACTCTGCCCCCAAATCAAAGCCAAATGGCATCAGAGAGGACAGGTCTAGAGACCCAATTCAATTTATGTGCACATTACTATGTTTCCTTCATTGATAGTCTAGAGCATCGGTATGCATAAAGATAATGTCATTCCCCAAATTTATAATGTCACTCCCCAGATCCCTATATAGATTTTCCAAATTGATAACCGCACTCCCTTTTGGGAGTGACATTATAATTAAATTCCCTTAATTTTTTAGGTTAAGTTATTTTAGGGTTAGAATGTGTAATTTTTTTTCTTAATTATACATTATCATTTATATTATTTCACTTTGACCCATTAAATTTAGATTTAGAATACTTTTTTGGGTCTCCTTTCTTAAAAAAAATAATAGAAGATTTATGACTAATATATAATAAAAAATAAGGAAAAATACCTAGTAATGGCGAGACTATATAAGTTGAGGATAAAATTGTTTTTTTCACATATAATAATTACATTTTTTAAAATTCTTGTCGTGACATCTGCCGCCACTAGACCTCGGTCCCATCCTTGCTCCTCTTTGAACATTATTTAGCCGGCACCCAGTACATGTTTTGCTGTAACTAGTCCCTAAGAAGAACTTTATTATTTATTTATTTTTGGTTTTGGTTGTTTATGCAGGGGAAGATAGAGAAATGTCACAGACAAAAGTGGTTAGAAAGAAATTAATGAATATAATTGCGTTTTAACATAATGTCTTTTAAGTAATCAACATGTGCGCGCAAGTACATTATGTTTGCTTATAATGTGCGATTCATTGACTTCTTTTTGGAACAAAACTTTAAATATGGCTCTGTTTGGTATTGTTGTATCCTTTTGTTTCCAATTTTCATTTAGGCTAGCTAGTATTTTCAGAAACCAAAAATTTCATAACCAAAATTTTTTTAAAAATAAATTATTGTGACCTCAACCGTAGATTGACCGATACAATAGTTAGGATAACTAAGTGAGGGGTGGACCAATGTTGACATTGGAGGGATAGTTCGAAAAGATCTAGGTTTTGTGAATGTTTTGAAACACGATGCCCTTGACAGAACCTAATAGAAAAATGAATTCCTATAGCTGACCACTATTGGTTTTGTTTATTGTGACCTTAAACATTTTGTTTTGTGCAGATTTGTTTTTGGTGTTTTGCAAGAAATTATCCAATTCAAGAAATAAAAAATTGGGAATTACTGAAGGGCATCGGCATAATGCATTCCTCAAGTATTGGTGTAGCTAGTATGCTATTTAGTCAATGTATTCTTTTCTTTATATATATATATATATATATATATATCGCCATCTTTTTTCTTCTTCTTCTTTTTCTCTTTTCTTTTCCCCTATAGGCCACAAGCAAGGGGGTTTTTGCCTAACCGCTACCCTTTCAATTAGTGGTTGTTATACGAATTTGATATCGAGAAAGTTAACTTGGGTACTAGTGACTCGGTCATGACTTTAGTTAAATAATCCTTGTTCTGTTCTCCTTCTCTCGATTATCGTACTGTACTCGCACTCTCAATTTTCATTTTTGCGTATTTTTGTGATTGAAAATGTGTTTCAAAAACGATTTTAGACTTATGCACACACGTAAATTACGTGAGTCAGGTCATGACAAATCAACTTTGAACCTTTCTCATGGAGCACGTACACCTCATTGGATTGCCTCATAATTACTGTTACACGAATTAACAAAACATAAAGGCTAACTTGTTTTACGGACAATTCAGAACACGAGACTCTCCCATCTTAGAGACTCAACAGGAATATTAGATATACACAGCTTTACTGTCTTACTATATGGGGTGCATTATACACGAGGAGGTTGTTTTGGTGTTTCAAACCTTTAACATTCTGATCACGGTAGAGTCACTTCATTGCTGAGCTAAGGCCCACCCAAAGTTTTAATAGCGGTCGCGGACTGGGTAGCGGCAACGGAGGTATCGTATGATATGTAGACCATAGTGCAAATCAAGTGCAGTGATCGTGAATTTGTTTCTTAAAAAAAATTGGCACATGAACACCTGTAGCGGCCGTAGAGATCAACATAGTGGCCGTAAAGTGGTTAAAAAAATCGAACTCAAAGTGATACGTATCGAGAATCAGTTAGCATAAGTGTGAATTCTAGATAGCAGCGGTATATCGGGGTGTAGCAATATTGAAAGACAAAAAAAAAAATGCAGCGGCCAATATTTAAAAGGAAAATGACGGCCCATGACGTATTTTGATAATTAATATCCGCGAAGGACAAACCAAGAACATTTGTTAATACTGAAAATGTCATTGGGGGGTATTAATTATCAAAACACGTTATTGGCCGTCATTTTCCCATATTTAAATCTATAGGCTCACCAATAATTAGTGCCACAAAACAAGTAGACACAACTTAATTCTTATTACTAAACTAAAGTACCGTTTAAAATTATTTGCACAAATTAAGGGATGTCTCTTCATTCTCTAACCGCAAATGTCAAGATTAGTGGACTGGAGTGTTAGCCATTGAAGCATTGACCCATATATCTCCAATGAAAAATGTTAAAAGATTCTGCTTATATCATAAGGGTGAAATATATATTTTCAATGCAATAGTCAACGCTTATGTGCGAATGGTGTATCCATCCTATTTTCCCACAAAAACTTCACTTTGTGGGTGAAGAGTATATAGTCATTCCAAAAGGTGATGCACAAATTGACAAGAAAGACAAAAGGTGGAAAATGATAATGTCAAAACAGTTTTTGTTTGTGTCAAATCTGGAATGCATAAAAGCCTTGTACCTTGTGCAACGTACAATGTTTTTATGCACTATAGTTTTGGCATTAGCAACACCCACTAAGACAAAAATCAAGAAAAGATTTGACACTCCATGCTTTACTCCCATGTCTACACCATTTTGTTTTTTAATAACTAAATGTTCGGGTCAGCTTGTGTGCACCTCAATTAATTCCGGGGCTCTGAAATTAATGATTAATGCAAACCCTCCAATGACTCCAAGATTTGAAATGTTTAACCTCTATGAGATTTGAACATGTGACTCATGAACAACAAGCACTTATTAATTAGTTTTTCATGCCAACTTGGCTTGTCTACAACATTATTAAGAGTAGTAAGATAAGAAAATGCCCCTAGCTACTTAATTTGGCTTTATACTTGGTCTATCTCTTCTCTATTAATTTGATAACCATCCATGACTACATGTTGAGCTGCCAATTGGTTACGCCACTCAAATGCTCTTACTATTAGAGAGAAATTAGCTCATCCACAAACTCTATCCACCACTTATTTACCCAAAATTTGTCTTTCCTCCCCACTCACCTCTCAAGATCTAGTCGCCTATAATTGTCTTACCTCTCCATAAGTGTATTCACTTTCAACCTTTGCCATGTGCCACACCTCCCTGACCGGACTTTTGGGGCCTAAAGAAAAAATTAAAGATGGGGCACTTTTCTTGTTAGCCTATTTTAAAGGGTACCAAAATAGGAGGACCCTAAAATTCGTAAATTTCGGAGGTCTCAAGCAGTCCACCTCGAACTTTAGATCAAGGTCGGTTTTTACACCTCATTGCATTGCCTTGCTGCATGCAATGCAATGAGATATATATACACAAAGTCATATCGACATTGTATACGTCCCCATTTCCCATAGAGGAGGCCGCTGCATTATTTTCTGTGTTTCAAACCCGAAACTTGCTGTGGATCACACACACACACAAAAAAACCTTTACCTGCTGAGATCACAATAGAGAAACTTTAATTCTGGGCCCACCTTCAACTAGTAGCATAAACAAGTGTACGAAGCTTAACTCTTATTGATTAAGGTATGGAAGGGGTAGAGTGGAAACATTATTGTTGTTAAAATATTTGCATAAAGAGGTTGTCTTCTGTTGAAAGTATAAATAACTCTCTCTAACAGCTTAAGTTTTTGGATGAGCTGGTAACTAACAATCTAATAACTTCGAATTATAACAGCAATATTATCTTAAGATTAGTAGACCGAATTTTGCCCGTTGGACCAGTAATCCCAATATCGATCTCCAAAACAAATTGTTAAAAGATTCTGCTATATTACGTCGTTAAGGGCGAAATATATTTTCAATGAAAGGGTCGGTGCTTATACATGAAAGGTGTTCCCGCATATATAAACCCCACTTGTGGGTGAAGAGTATAGTCATCCCAAAAAGTGATGCTCAAATTGACAAGTTGACAGATTCAAGGGAAAGATTTGCCGCTCCTTGTCTTCTCCCATTCTTTGTCTGCATGATTATATTAAGAGAGATTAAGATAAGATGATTCCCCTACTTCTTTTAATTTATATATGCTTGGTGTTCAGTCTCTTCCTCCACAAATTGTAACCAACCATGACCTAATTAATTTGTAGATCGAACAGCCAATTGTGTCCTGAGAATCAGTCGAAGTGCGCGTAAGCTAGTCCGGACAATTGAATTGTCAAAAAAAAAAAAAAAACAAAGAAGAAGAAGAAGAAGAAGAGAAGAAACATGTAGAACAACCAATTGGTTAGGTTATTGAATTGCTCTTACTATTAGAAGGAATTTAGCTCATCCATTAACTCTATCCATCACTTAATTTACCCAAATTTTGTCTGTTCCTCTCCATCACTTTGTCACCCGTAAAAAGTCTCTTAGCTATATACTTCCTCCGTTCCAAAATGAGTGACTTTTTTGGAAAAACGTGTCATTTTCAATTGTTTATATCTTTTAATATGAATGTTTAAAAAATATGTACTATGGATCTTGTTTGATAGATTTTAATTAGTTCTATTAAATAAAGTTTTCAAAATTACATAAAGATATAAGCATTTTAAAATAACACAGAGTCTCAAAAAGATCACTCATTTTGAAACGGAAGGAATAGATAGATCTAATTTACTTTGGTCTAGTTGAGGAAGTGATCAAGTGGAAAGACAAAGCTTAGTTTCTAATGTTGAAGAATACATCATCCTTTCTCACCATAAATCCTTGGTATTGTCCAAAGCCATGAATGTAGTCACAATTTCGAATTATGTGGTGGTAATGACATTTGGGCCCTTCTAGCAGCTTAGTTAAATGTTGCAAAAAATTCACAGCCTTATAGTACTTTCAATCAGTCTTTTCTAATTGTGAGTTACTTATGTAACTCTCTTTTCACCTTTTTACAGAAGAAAAGAGGAAAGACATTTTTTACGTGAAATTATACAAAAGTCAGGAGTACCGTCAGGTGGTACTCCGGACCACTTACAACCACACTTTTCTGTGGGGTCTACCACTAAGTGTATGGAATCCACATGAATGTGTGATTGTAATTGAAGTGGTTTGGAATACGATGTGGTGGTACTCCCAGACTATTGAATAATTACTCCTTTTTTACCCCAAGACAAAGCAAGATTTAGGAGTGTGCTCGCAGCTTCTGCCTAGCGAGATGGGACTCATGTTGAATGAAAAGAAAATGATGGAGCTATATACTAATTATGTGGCTTTCTTCAATTCCTTGAGAGATAAAAAGTTTAGCGATCTCTTACAGAGGTAGACGCATGTCACTATTTAATTGAGTTGTTTTATGATAATTAGGTATCGTGTCCACTAAACAGACTAATCCGAAGATCAATTCCAATGTTGACAAGTGCGGAGCCAATTAAAGCTGGGTCAAATTTTCGTACGTACTGACCCCACACAGGAACTTATAACGCGCATGAGTGGGAGTTGAATCCCATCCAAAATCTTCCTGAGGCCCCTGGTAGCCAGGTGACGCAACCCCTTGAGAGTTTCATTGCCGTGTTATGTGCAGCAACCAAAATGCAAAGAAATAAATGATCAATAGGGTTGATTAGAGCTGCATTAATTATATAATTAATAAAATCTTAACCAAATCATAGCTATTTGATTAGTTAGTTAGCCAGTTGTTGGTTAACTACCATATATAGCAAGATTTTAGTTAGATGGCTAATTATTTCACAAAGGAATACTTAAATACCACCTGACGGTTGAATTCCTAACTGCTGCTAGTAAGATATATATCTCCATGTAAGTAAGGTCTTTGGCATCATGCTGCCACTTGCCAGAGGTTATTTAGAGAAACAGTGACCACTGGTTTGGGATACATTTTTTCTCATAAAATTGAGATCCTATATATCCTAGCTCTAGGACTTCTTTGGCAGTCTTTAAAGAGATTATTTAGACAAAGAGGGACGTACACTGGTTGGGATACATTTTTTTTTTTGTCGTAAAATCGAGATCCTATCCGAGCTCTAAGACTTCTTTAGCAGTGTTTGGCTTGGATCGATTTGAAGAACCAATCCCAATTTCGGATATTCGGTTCGCGATATATATAGTTTCACTCTTTTTAGAAAGGGATATATGCATATATATGTGTGTGTTTTTACAAACACATACAAATCCACTACCCTTCTTTTTTTTTTTATAAAAAAAAATAAAAATACCATGATCATTGAGATGCATGTGTTTTCCTTTACATGGGTAATAATGGTTCATGTGTAAGTGAGAGAGTCCTCACCAGCAATGCTTAGGGATTACTCAAAATAGAGTCAGTGAAATCCATTTAAACTAAGAAATTCTTATTGAGGAAATAAAAAAGTTTTCTAGGTGGGGCCCATTTCTTGCCAAGTCTGTTTGGGTGAATGAGGTGTTTTTGGGTGACCACTCTTAACACTTGGTCTTTACTTTTAGTTTAGTGGCTGCATTTCATCAGCTAACTAAGCAAGAGGAATCTGTGCCTCACTCCAAGGTAAGATAAGAAAACATTGGCTTCCTACTTCACTAGGAACTCTTAATTTCAGTTCTTTTTCCCTGGGCAAAAGTCAATGGCGTTAGTTGTAGTAATTGAATTTGAACCCTAATGAAAATGAACGGAAGTACACTCTTAATTTCATTGTTAGACATCTATCTTGTACGGACTTGAGTTTTAATATCGGGTGTATGTGTAAACCCGTCTGTCAAATCCATTTGATTCTTAATTTGAGGACATGCATAGGAATGCATAAAAATGTTCATACGAGTACTTCTTAATATGCATTTTACTTCTAAAGTGGGACAAAACATTTCACGTAGAAAATGAAATTTTTCTGCGGAGTTACATGATAAGCTCGAATTATACAATACATGTTCAACTAAACATGTCAAACACATATTCTATACTTTTTGCCCGTGTGTTCGGCATGGGTACTTTAATAGATTTTTGAAGAGTTTGTGTAACACATGCATATGTCATTCACTTGATTATCTAAGAACAAGGCAAAGGCCAGTTGACTTTCTTCTTATTATATATTCTACTGTTAATTTTTAGACTTCACTATCCTGATCAGAAGCTAACTGAGCCAGGATTGAGTTTGGATAAATAAGTCAAGTGGCTTATTTTTCGTCGAGACGAGTCAATAATACACATAAATTTCACGCACAATTAAAAAATGCAAAAAAATGAAATAAAGATTAAAAAAACAACTTTGACTTATTTAACCAAACTGGGCCAAATTCGGGTTGTGCTTTGGACTGGATCAGACATTACTCATGTAAGGATTGAAGCTTTGTGGTTAAGGAGAATTGATACCCCATTCTACTAAAGGTGATGTATTGATTGTAAGAGAATAACATATCTCGTAATGCAGAAAACAACTACTTAAAAATAAAAACCTTAACGAAACGGGTCTAAGTACAGTTTTGATAGACGTACTGGCATGGGAATGGGGTGGGTAGTTCACCTTATACCTAGGAACTGATGTTTGGTTGGAAGAGATTCCTAATTTTGTAATGCCCTACCTATTAATTGTAGATATTCCAACGGATTGATAAAATATCGCTTTGCTATAAACAAACCAAGATTATGGTCCGATGGTGCATGGTTGATTAATAAGGTGAAGTAATGGAAAATTTGCGGCTGATTAAGGAAGGTTACCCTTACTTAATTCGCCACTAATAAAAGCAATCGCCCGGCCCGCATATGATCTGCCGCCGTTCTATTGAATCGTTGAATAGAATTGTAGAACAGTAAGTCTAAGGGTACAGCAGTTAGGTACCGATCTTGGGTACAGATTTTTTGTGGGGCCCACTACGGCTCCCACACAAATGATCCGAGCCGTTCATTAAATGTAAAACAGCTTTTTAAGGGCCCACGCGAAAAATCAGTTCAATCCGATACTTATAGATGCTCAATCCAATTATATAATGTTTCATTATCCGGGAATCTAAATCAAAAGTTATATAATTATATAATGTTTCATTATCCCGGATGAGCTAATTAAATGAGCAGAAACTGAAGTAAATTAAGGCCACCTTGAAAAAGAAACTCTATCTTATCTCTTATCTTATCTTATATTAATAAGAACCTGCTAGCAAAGTTGCCTGGCAAAAAATGAATCATTAAAGCAGTCGGCTGTGTTCGGTTGCAATTTCTGGAAAACATTTCCGGATAAAAAATTTTGAGTTAGTGTTTGGTTTGGTTTTTAGAAATGGTTGTTGGAGTAATGATTTGATAGAAAAATAGGGATAATGATTGGAAATAGGATAATGATTGGAGAGAGATAGAGAGAAATAGGGGTAATGATTGGAAGAGAATAGGGGTAATGATTGGATGAAAGAGTAATGATTGGAATGAGAGAAAAGTGAAAAGTTGAATCTTTTACACTTTTTCCGGAAATGTTTTCCGGAAATTTCCGGAAATTGCAACCGAACACAGCCGACGTCATGTTTTGTCACAGATTTGAAAACTTACAAAACTTGCTTGATTGATGGTTTTTGAAACTTATTTTCAGAAGACTTTTTGAGAAAAAAAAAACTCATTATTTAAACCACATCAAACGAGCATTTTCGTATTTTCCCCTTCGGCTAAATAAGCCAGTCAACTGGTTTACTTTTTTTTTGTTTGTCTTTATTCAATTTTTTTCATATTTGTTAGTTTTTCATCAATTTTTTGGGGATTATTACGTCGTTTTTTTTTGAAAAGGATCATTGCATCGTCATGACGAGAGGAATCCAAAAATTAAAAAATTATGATCGAAATCCAATTTTTTTTGAATAAAGACGAAAAAATTGGCTTATTTTTGTCTTTATTCAAAAAAATTAGGTTTTGATTGTAATTTTTTACTTTTTAGATTCCTCTTGTCATGACACTGCAATAATCTCCAAAAAATTAACGAAAAATTAACAAATATGAAAAAAACTTGAATAAGGACAAAAAAATAAGCGACTTATTTAGCCGAACAACATCTTCAAAAACATCTTCTTGGACAAGTATTTTGCAAAAATGATTCTAAATAATGCAACCAAACACGATGTTGACACTGATAGAAACTTGACAATAAGATCGAAGCCTCTTTGGTCCAAGTTTTGGATTGGAGAAATAGTCCAAAACTTTACAATGGATCGGATCCTCTCCGACATGCGCCAGAATCTGCAAAAGTACACATTCGGGGAAGATCCAATTCCTACCCTATTCAAATGGATTTTGCATGTCAATTAGGAAAAAGAGGGAAAAGGGAAAGAGGGAAAATGAGAACCCTTGTCATTGACAATACAATCCACAATTTGACCGTCTCATCAATTTATCACTTGTTAATCTTTATTTGATTTGGATGTGTTATTTGTCTCATTCGTGTGCAATATCTTTTTTTCAGTTATATTAGATGCACGCGATAGATTGTAATTTCGTTGTTATTAATATATTTATTGTCCTACCAAAAAAAAAAAACACAATCCACAATCCCTTGTCCAACAAAAGATGGCTTCAATTCAATCTTCCTTGGTACCTTTTCTTTATTCTTCCTCATTTCCCTTGATCCATTTGGTTTCCAAATCAAGGGTAAACAGAAAATCCTTACAATCTTTAAAGTTTAAACAGTTTCCAGAGTGGATATAACAGGATTACAAGTTTACAACCATCCTCTTATTCATCTCATAAGCACATGGAGAATTATTATCACATTAAACCACCAAAAAAGGCAAACGATTTTGGTAATTTCTTTACAGAAGAATTGCAAAATTTCAAAGCTGAATATTTACACCATAATATATATAAAAAAAAAATTATGCAAAATTACATAGTATTGCATTTGCAATAAGTAGTATACCTAACAACCTCTATGTTTCCACAAAGGTTTTGCAAATCTTGTAGCCTTCCAGTAAAAGGCCCCACAACAATATTTTTGAATCCTTCAACATGGGAAACGTAGTGCGGCATCTGCACAATCTGGGGATAGTTCATCCACAAGATGAACTTCCAGCTCCAACCACCTGAAAAAGCGTGTATCTTACAGAATGAAGCCCTTTGCTTCCACCATTCGCAAATATAAGAAGGAAATAGGAGTTTTCGAACTCTTTTATCGGTAGTTTCAAAGGATATTCACCGTCCAATTTATTTTTTCTCACCACCTAACTCAAACCCTTGCCATCACCTGCCATGTACTCCAAAGATCCAAGCCCAAACACCTCTTCAATCATACTGCATGTAGGCAAAAACTCGACTTCAGTCTTTGGCCATGTTGAGCACCCAACATCCCATAGTTTTGTCTCGCAATGCTCCAAAACATACTCATGGCTGTCCCCACCACTCCTACCAGCAAAACTACCTAAATGGCATCTGCTACTGCTATCGATGGGGTCCTCGTCACAACTGAGTTTCACATGTTCACAATCACTAAAACCCTCAAATGGTACACTCCCATCATATTCCCCTGAATCATTGTCTAAAATCTCATTACGAGCGCAAGGATCACCATAGCATGCTGGTGACTCAACCACTGAATCACCTTCTTCCTCATCATCACTTCCACCTACGTCATCTTCAGAGTCCACTATCCCCCGCCACTCCTCATCGTCACTGTCAATGTTCATCGGACCGTATCTATTCTGTACCGACCTTGTTTGCAGTACGAGCACATTGAAGTAATAGCTTACTATGTCCCTTTTGGTCCGCGAAGGGAAAACCGTTGAGAGATGGTCCCAAAAGTTGTTACCCGACGATACCGGGTTTGAAAACACAACCTCTCGAAATAGTAGTTCTTCCTCTTGATTCCATTTCTCAGCCACAACTTCTCCCATGTCAGAGAACCCCAGCTCCGAAAACCTCTCTTGCCCAAGGGCGGTCCAAAGATTTTCTCTTGCTTCTTTGATGTGTTTTCTTACACATCTGACGGAATCAGAATCCTCACATTTGCAGTCAGTTCTACCATGCCCAGCCTCGTCATCGTTGTTGGCAAACAGTTGGGATTCTGGCATTGCAATGACACAAATCCCGCCAAGCTTATTTTGAACATCACAGTTCTCACTCAGATGTGATTCTAAACCTAGAGGAAATAGAGTAACCAGCTCGAATCCAGCTGAGCTCTCAGAAGCGTTCTTGGCACCTGGTGCACCCCATTCTGGAATATCCGCTTGATAATCTGGTCCAATTGGGACTAGCTTATGTGGAGGAGATTCCAGAAGAGAACCATGCGTCTCTTCAGAGTGGACTACGATTCTTCTTATATGCCGGTCAGCATTGTAACGTTCTGGGGACAACAACAGATAAAATGGTGCCTCTGCCCCTTTTTCTTCCTCATTCGCGCGATCCTTTTCGGTGGTTAGTGGGAGTTCACTAGTGATTTCATGCTTCTCATCACCTTCTTTGAAACTGACCACAACTTTGCCTATCACAGACATTGGCCAGCAGCTCATAAGTTGAAGAAAACTCTAAAAAAGAAATAGATCGAGATTGTCCGCTATGTAGGTATTTGTGTCCGACAAATTTGTGAAAACCAAAATCCACAAAGTCCAAAGAGCAAAGACTAATCAGACGCTCACATATAAATTTACCAACCTGAAGTGTTAGGTGGCTGTGCCTTATCTTCAGCATGAACAAATTGCAGGAAGGAAACTAGCTGGTTAGTGTAATCCAATTGTCTATGGTGCTTAGAAGAACCCTCATATGATTCCTCGTCATTGAAAGGACGCTTTTGCACCATGTTTAACTTCAAGAAAAAGTTGGGAGGCATTTATAAGAAAGTACATTAGATTTAAGGGTTTAAGCGGCATCAACAGGGACAAGAGATAAAATCAGTAAACCATCTTTTCTTATACACATCCACGTAGAGGTAAATGAAACAAAGAACATGCAATTGATGCTGAGAGAGAGAGAGAGTACGGGGGGGGTTGGTGGGGGGCGTTTTCATTTGTTTGTACAAGCAACACTCTTTGTTGCGCTGAGCATGAAACTAATGCCACTTCATCAGAAGCAAAGAAATGCTATTTTTGGGAGCATCTGAACTTGAAAGCAATTGCAATCATCATTATCATTACTACGCACTCAGAAATTCCTTTCTGAACCTACAAATTTACTCAACCAAAGCACAAGAGCCACAAAGTAATTGGTGTAATCGTATGATCACAGACTGGAAAAAAGATAACATGCTTAGAACCTCTCATCGAACATAATAGGCAGACAATTAAAGCAATTGGGAGCGACTGCGAGATACACTTGGAGGGTTCTAACCTAAAATCAATTGGATATAGGTCGAGTAACCTCTAGAATATATTAACCAAGCTTGGGTGGTTTAGGTGAGCGATGTGGGATAAAGTCTAACACTCCCCCTCACGTGCAATCCGAATACACATGGAGGTACGAATTGAGGCGACCAGGAGATTTGACTCAGGCGATAGAGACTCGACCACACAAGGTGAGGTCACGCAAGACCTAGCTCTGATACCATGGTAGATTTCTTGGAGGGTTTCAACATAAAATCAATTGGCTATAGGTGGAGTAACCTCTAGAATATATTAAAAAAGCTTGGGTGGCTTAGGTGAGCGATGTGGGATAAAGTCTCACACACTGCATATAACCCACATTTGAAATTCTGAAAACGTTTATCAGACAGCACATTCTTGCTTTGAGATAGCAGATATTGTTGGACAGATTGATGATGAAATACCCACAGCCCGAACTTCTGTCCTAAACCCTACAAAGTCTTATGCCATTACTCGTAGCCCAAGAAGTGTCAACAATCAGCTATAAAGATGGTTTTTGTTTACGAGTATCGATCAAGGGTCTAACTCCACCGTTCAAAAAAAAAGATCAAGGGTCTAACTCCAACACATTAACCGTCATAAAACTATTTTTGCATATCTTGATCAACCAGTGTAGAACTCCGCATCGTTCTCTCCCTCATCCTCTGCTTAATGCTGGAAAAACACATATTTCCCTTGAACGAAAGAAAATATGAATTCTAGATCAAAACCCAAGATGTATACAATGCAGAACAGCCACCCTTAATTGGCATGCATGTCACATGATTGTATAATACAGGCTATACTTCACAATCCAATGAAAAATCTGCTGGCATGCCAATGACAATAAAGAGAAAGGCAACGCATTCAAAACTTACTCACAGTCAATAACAATGACATTCTGAGGAGTCATGCAGAACATTATTCAGATTCGCAAGCAAATGGTCAACTGCCAATGTCCAGGCTCCATCACAGTCTGATAAATGCGCAAAACTAAAGCATGCAAGGGCTAACTCTATGGTTCAGGAAACTTCCTGTAAATAGACATGCTGTTTTTCCCTTTATCGAAATTAAATACAATATTTAAATTCCTCAGAAAAAGACCACTCAAAAGGTCTCATGTTTGAGGCAAGGTCTGCTTTCCCTCACCCGAAAAAAGTGCGCTACGCAGAACCAAAATCTTAATGAATTAACATATCGGAGCAGACAAAAGGGAAGCTAGATGGCAGGCTTTCAAAGGTAAGGTCCAGGGGCATAGGACAGGGATTGCTTTTCTGAGCCCAGTGCCAAGAACGATACAAGAGTAATTCTACACGAGGCACCAAGCCTGGAATCAAGCACACACGAATATCAACCGGGAACGACGTTGCCCTTTGTTGATACCAAGACAACTATTAAACAATTTCATTGTCCATACAAAGAAAATGAACAAAGACTCACCCATGGCAGTACAGGCACCTACACCACAATGTGCATTGCCTACTTATATCATAGGCATAAACTAGCTAGGAAGCACCAATCGACCTCGAGTCCTCGACTATCATATTTTCTTTAGGTAGTCTGTAGTCATTCCGGGAATAATGTAATAAGCAGAGGTGGTGATTCAACCCAAACCCAATTACCCGCCCATGTCCACTCATAACCCATCCAAACCCAACCCGCCCATTTTCCACCTCTAGTAAAAAATATCGGGGGGAATCGTAGATAGGCATTGAAGAAATCCTTCACTTCGAGGCCAATTAACAAAGGCGTTCCCTAAAATTGAGTGACCATGAAATAATGCTACTAAAAATTAGCTAAATTAATGTGCCTTACAATATCTATCAGAAAATAGGGTGGTTTCTGAAATTAATAAAAGGAAAAGTTTATACCTCAAGAAATATTCCCTGGCAAACAAAACGGCAGATTCTAGTTCTCTAAATACAAGGAAAGGTTTATCCCAGGGCCGGCCCTGGGTTGAAACCCTAGAAATCAACTGCTACAAGCTCCCCTAAAAATTGCTAAGAAGAAGGCACTCAAAAAAAGTTGATTCGCCCCTGTTGCGTAGATCGGACAGCCCAATACTCTTACAAGGAGAGATTATTGAGAATCTCAATTTGAGATATAGGCAACGACAACGACGAGGAGAGCAAGAGAGAGAGAGAGAGAGAGAGAGAGAGAGAGAAACCCTAGAATTTGGGGCTGGTTGTATCGCGTAGGGGTGGATATATGTGGCGACGATGACAAAGAAAACCTTTTAGACCCTGTCACGAATCACTCCCGTTAATAATTGTGGCGTTTTTTTAAATTCAAGGGTCAAGTGGTTTCTCTAATTTAACAAACAAAAACGTCAACCCTCAATACTCTAATGTTACTGTAAGATTTTGTATGTTACTAGTAGTATATACAGTAAATCTTACTACACCATGTCACAATCATGTTCCTATGCCCATTAATCTAAACCAATCAAACTTTTTCAATCAGACATTACTGGCAAACTCAACTTGCGAATCACAACCATTGTTCCCCTTTTCTTTTCTTTTCTTCTCTTCTCTTCTCTTCTCTTCTCTTTACAAACATAGCAGTTTAGAAAAATAGTGAACTTGTGTATTACTGCTTATAGGACCGGTTATTCATAACATTTTATTTCGTATCGTAACTTTTATACTAAAAATTCGTAACTTTTTAGCAATAGATTCGTAACATTTTGGGAATTATAACATTTTGGTGTGTTTCAATGAGAGTGCATATGATACACACCCAAATAAAGGGTGTGTATTATAACACTTTCTCTTTTTTATATGGTAGTTAGCAATATCGGAACTCAAATGATGGAGGCCAACAATGATAGAAATACAAGGCAATAAACAGGTGCTAACAAGATTATATAATGTATCCATGTAAGTACTCATATAGAATTAGATGGTGATTGTGAGGGTTGATGTACCAAAAAAATGTCTGAGTGAACAAAAATTAGATGTGAAACAAATATTTTGCCTTTAAAAATTTCCCTTTCATGTACACATATCTCATTTCTCTAATTGTATAAATGATAATTAAGAGAGGTAGAGTACACGGAGATGGTGAAAATGAAGAGAATACTAATTATTAGATGATGATTGAGACAGTCAAAAAAAGTATTCTACGATAGAATCGCCATCGAAATACCACTAGATCGAGCACTTGTGATTTTGTATCAGGTCAAAATGTTGACTATTCCATCGAAGTGGGTGGCTCAAATGGACCCTTTGATCATGAAACATAACAGCTCAAAAAGAGCGAGGAAAGATTGAGTGAGGGGTCACTCCCTCAAAAAATTATTAGGTAGGTGCTTCGGGATACCAGTGTGTGATGTTCCCACTTTCTTTTTTGCTGCATATTCATCGGTCATGTAGTTTTGGGAGTGAGAGGTTGTTGGTTCAAATCCTAACTACTGCTAATTCTACTGATGTACTCATATAGTATGACAAAAAATCTAATCTATTTTTTAGAAAACTATATATCATACTCCTATTGGCGGTTCATTTAAAATAGCAGAACAATAAAAATAGCAGAACGATAGGGTCATTTTTCAAGCTCGAATAGAACTGGGTGACTCTCTTGTGTGCAAATTCTCTCCATCTATCTATATATGACCATTCATTTTTCATATGTACCTATGTTTACGGGGCTCAATCCTTTTCTGTGTCTCAATTTGACCATTGAAAAGGACCATTGGTTTTGTACTGGAAAGAAGTTGAAGATGAAAGCAACGATCTCGGACTGTTGTCATATTGCAGAAATCAAAGATAAGAGAACGCACAGCACAGGATAGGTAGGTGGACAGAGGATCCTGAGCCGACTGCATTAAGTCATATTTGACGAAATGTCATTCCAATATTGTCATTTCAAATTGTGTGCGCTTGCACCATCATAGGAGAGTTGGTGCAAGACGCGAACATGACATCACATGAGCAATGCCATCAGTAGTGCCTATACAGGTAGACGGGAATAGGATCTTTACATTATCCGTTTGGCTGCCGAGAAAATGGGTAATCGGAACAACAAACGATGAAATCATATTGTTTTGGATCCTTAAAATTCCCAGCATTTTTTTTTTTTTAATTTCTGCGATTTTGCCCTTCCGACAACAAGACCTCTGGGAATATTCGCATACAATACTCCACTCCATACATCATTTCTTTTCAAACTCAAGGACAGAGAACAGAAACTGATCAATCATATGACAAAAGAAACAAACTTCTGAAACAATTGTTATTGAAACACAAAAGCTTATTATTACAAGTTACAACTGGTAAATAGTATATAACAGCAGCTGACGTTAGCACTGGAATACAAGAAAACAGATATAAGCAATTTATTCTGAAGCAAAGCCCAATTGCAGCCAAGTACCAAAACATAACGAAAAGAGAAAACTCTCTACCCAAAAGAGTGTACCTTCCACATGGTTCTTTTTACTAACTCTTTGATCCAATCCGGAAGAAGAAACTCAGGTCTCATGCCACTGCAGGCATGTCCTTGAGCCACGAATCCAACGGCTTCCCAATAGAGTAAACGATGAATCCAATCTCCCTGAGCTTTTCAGCATCCACAACGTTCCGTCCATCAAACACAAATGCAGGCTTTTGCATGTTAGCAAAAATCCTCTCGAAATCAAGTGTTTTAAATTCATCCCATTCTGTCAGAATGCAGAGTCCGTGAGCGTCCTTTGTCGCATTGTAAGCATCCCAAACAACGCTCACTTCCTTCACAGAGGCAGGGCTCATCGGCTGTAGGTGAACTGGATGGTCCCAATCAAACTTGTTCATCGACAGATCCCTTTGAATCTGTTCTTCAGTCACTTGAGGATCATATATGCTCAAACGGGCCTTATCCCCCAAAAGCCCTTTGCACACATCAATAGCCGGAGTTTCCCTTGTGTCACCGGTGTCTTTCTTGAAAGCAAAACCAAGGACAGCAATTTTTTTCCCGGAGACTGTGTTGAACATGGAGGATACAACCCGATTCACGAATCGGCTCTTTTGGTAGTCATTCACCTTGATCACTTGTTTCCAGTAGCTTGCAACTTCAGTGAGGCCATTGCACTCACATATGTAAACCAAGTTGAGAATGTCCTTCTGAAAGCACGATCCACCAAAACCGACACTTGAGTTGAGGAATTTGGATCCGATTCTGGTGTCCATGCCAATAGCACGGGAAACCTCAGAAACATCAGCCCCGGTCGCCTCGCAGAGAGCTGACATGGCATTGACCGATGAAATCCTCTGAGCCAAGAAGGCGTTGGCAGCCAACTTTGAGAGCTCTGCAGACCAGAGATTGGAGCATATGATCCTCTCCTCGGGCACCCAATGGGCATAAACATCTTTCAATGCTTTGATCGCCTTCTGCCCATCAGGGGTTTCTCTCCCCCCAATGAGGACCCTGTCAGGGTTAAAAAGGTCTTTTATTGCAGTCCCCTCGGCAAGAAACTCCGGGTTTGAGAGAATCTGGAACTTGATTCCCTTGCTATTGTGGGTCAAGATTTTCTCAATGGCCTCTGCTGTTTTCACTGGAACAGTCGATTTCTCGACAACAATCTTGTTGGATTTTGACACATCAGCAATCATCCGGGCAGCACACTCCCAGTATGTCAAGTCCGCGGCTTTTCCAGCCCCTAGGCCACGAGTTTTTGTAGGGGTATTAACGGAAACAAAGATTATGTCGGCTTCCGAGACATGCCTTTCAACGTCAGTGCTGAAGAAGAGATTCCTTCCGCGGCATTGCTTCACCACTTCATCGAGACCAGGCTCATATATGGGCAGCTGGTCACTGTTCCAGGCAGTGATACGAGAGACAGATATGTCGACAACGGCTACTTCGATTGAGGGACACTTGAGGGCAATAACTGCCATGGTTGGCCCACCAACATACCCAGCTCCAATGCAACAGATTTTCACCATTTTTTGTTTTCTGCTATTGAGATCAAGGACATGTCAGATAGTGAAATTCAATTCTCTTTCGAGATTCAAACTTCTTCATACATGCATCTATATAGACTCAACAATGAAATGTTAAAGTTAAAGATTGTCTACACGATGCTTACATGAAAGCATTTTTTTAGAGAAACCGAAGACGATTTTACAGATGTGGAAATCTGCTTCCAAGGTGACTGTTATGAAGTGTTGCAGTTCTAACTGACACTGGATCCAATCACCGCAGAAATCAAATCCATAAAGAATTTTTTTTTTTTAAAAGCAAATCTTTAGTTACTAAGTTATATTATATATATATCTACGAAATCGACAGAAACATGCTCAGCACACCACGGTTGTTCCCATGGTGACGTCATGTTCATCAGTTTTAGTTCAGCTAAACACCCCACACTTCAGAGAATGGTCATAAGACGTGTACAATTATATACCCCGTGAGAGTGAGGTGATCGAACCCTCCAATACTTTGCCCTGAACCTGTTGCTTGGCTTAAGCTTGTACTCGGCCCCTAAAGGTACTAAAAATAATAGACTATGTTCACATGTTTACAGATGCACGAGTGCTTTTTATTGAAGTTCCACTAACAAAATCCTAACAAGCAAATAGCATAACCGAAGAATAATTTCTAGGCACAAAAATCTACCTTTTATTTTTGTGGCGATGTACACGTGAGGCTAACCCCGTGAAAAGGTTTTCTGGCCTAGCCTGGTTATTCCCATGTCTAGTCTATTTATAGTTCACACAGCCATGACCTCATGGCCATTGTTAAATCAACTGAAGAACAAACAAGATTTCCATCATAATTTCAAAACAAGAAGCAGGACCAAACTAGAACCTAAATACAACAAACCATATATGCAGGGAAAATATGCAACGTATGGCTGACAGTTGGTTATGTCTCAAAACGATCCGAAGATAATGACATGATCATGATTGATTGCCAGTGAACACCAGTCATCCCTTGATTGAAGTCAGAATAAAATCCATTGGGAGACAATGATGCATGCAAATTGCTACATTAGTTTTCTTTTTCCACCATTAAAGAGTTGCTTAACTTGTAACTCCCAAAAAACTGAAACCAGAAGCTAGCAAGGCATAAAAATAGAAGCAAAATATCATAACTGGACCTTGATCAATGAACTAGGAGATCTTAGGTCATGTTCTATTTGATCGGAAGGGACGTGTGCTCCTGTGGAATGACTAATCCCACTGTACTCATAACGAAGGAATTACACATACCAAATTACCCAACGGGCATGTAAACTATGATTGACGTGTACATAACTCAAAGCCATGTCTTATCGGGCTAATCAAACGGGCCCCAGATTACCACATTCTTCGGATGACAAATCATGAATTAGACGGCTCTAAGTCTCTCCGTTTTTCCAATTGGTATGATACTCTGGGTTTTTTCATATGCAAAAAGATACAGAAACTGCTACATTATAGTCCCACAAACGAATTTTGGGAGAAGTCAGGTTCATTTTTGGGTTGATCAGAAGGATAACTCGTTTAGGTTGGTTTCACATAATATGTGGCGTAGTGCCTTTAGGCATGGGCATTCGCTAACACATACAAAAATCAGTGCACAAACCACATAATTAAACAAGAAGGTAAATGAAACCATGCAAACACGTATATGGATATCTAGCAGTATGTTCCAATTCAAATGGCACAACAATTGCAAAACCAAACCAAATGGAATCAGCCAAAAGAAGTCACACAAAGACTACATTCCAAAATGAAGTTTAAGAAAACAATTACCTTAAATGGCTCTTCCTTTGCCCTTAAGAATGCCCAAAACACAGTATGTATAGGATCTCTGCAGTTAAGGAGGGACCTCAGCTTCTATATGCAGGGAGTACAGGAACTCCTTATATGGGTTATATACACAAAACCCATCTAAGATCTACCCCCTTGGACTCTCCCGAACTAAGCAAAGTGCCAAAGGCAGATTTAAAAGGTGAATTGGAACGTTTAGGACGTTTTCAAGTAGCCCCTTTCATTAACAAACAAGGGAACTCAACAACCTTTTCTTGAGTAAAAACTGACAAATTCACTTCTTATTAAGACCAGTCTTATAAAATACCAAGAACCCATTTCATTAAATTCCATTAAACGCCGGTTTATACAAAAAGAACGGAAATGTTATCAATATGCTGACACACACACACACAAAACATGTTACTTCACCAAATGGTCGACAAATCTAATACCCCGTCCCAAAGGAAGAAAATATAGTACTCCGTATTATTTTAGGTTCTCGTTTTGAACTGGACAAGTATTTTAAGACGGAGAGTAATGACTTTCTTGTGAAATTTACCGACACCCATATGATAGAAACGAGTTTTTAGCAAAACCCAGGTCCCAGAAAATGCCAAAAAGGGATTTTTCGAGTAAAAACAGGCAATTATTCCCTAGTGGTAAGTTTGAAAGTGATAATAAGGGTTCTCACGATAATTTTCCACCATTATTATTATTATTATTTTTTTATGTAAGTAGAAGAAAGAAAGCTTCAAAGATCAGAAACCACGTACCCGATGGGTTGTGAAAGCATTGAGTGAGATCAAAGACGTGATTTATAAGCATTTAAAAAGTGAAGTCTACAGTTAGAGACCTCGATTAGAAGGAACATACTATGTGAGATTAACGTGTTGTTACCCGATTAAATGGCGCCCATTTGGGAATAGAAGGGTTGTCAAGACGCGTGAAGTGTACACTACCAAAGGATTAGGAGGGAGAACGGGGAGGGGGGTGGGTTGCGAGCGCATTTCCTTGGAATTCATCCTTTGGTCTAATCTTTCAAAATTACACGCGATTTCGGTCTCGATCCTCGCATTATAATCATACTTCCAATCCTTGTTCTTGTGAATATTACTAGTATTTTGAGATGTGATTCAAAGGTGTTTTCATGCGAGCAAAATGTGATTCAAATATATTTTCATGCAGAAGCGAATTATGATTTTTTTTTATGAAAAAAAATTTGGTTTTGTTTAGATTACACTGAAAATAGTTTTAACTATACTTTATTTTTCCAATAAAACAGAGCTAAATATTTTTGAATATTCATTTTTAGCTTCTTTTTTTTTAATCCGCAATATTGCTGATAAATAACAATTTAACCATCGGAAATACCCAAAGTACACTTGATAACTTGCCTCCTAAAAAGATCACTTGGAGTAATTTGCTCCTTGAATTGAATTGAATTGAAAGTTGCCAAAGGTTTGTAGCTCAATGACATTTTATCACCTTCTCTATATGAAAGGTGATGGTTCTATTCTCGTCAAGATCGCGAGTATTTAGTGTAGTGGTTGTCTAGTTGATGTCGTTTGGACTTATCCCATTCGTACGTCGCTTAGCGACTCCCCTTCCCCATCCATTAGGAGTAGACTAGATGAGGTTATATTATACATAACCCCTCCGTGTAATTGGGGTAGAACGGCAATTGAATGGTTAATTGACACGTCATCAAAATCAAAGAAAAGTGGGGCTCCAATGTAATGCACATCTTCCCGTCTAACCAAAGTTGGAACCAACTTTGATTTATGGGGTGTTTGGTTAGTTGATTATTGCGTTTTTACATTCTCATTATTGCATTTTGGGTGTTTGGTTACTGCATTCTAAAAACTCATTCCACAGAATCGATTCACCTATTTTGGTTATAACCGAGAATGAGCCCCTAGGGAGCTTTTCCCATTTTTAGTCTAGAGGAGTTTTTCTTAGTTCTGCCCTCCAATTTTTGGTTATAGGGCTCTTTTAGGGCGCTTGTTGAAAGCCTTAGAACCAAAAATTTATTATGACCATTTAGGATAAAATGATTAGAAAAATAAGATCTTCGCACTGGTTGAAATGGATTGAAAATTTTTTACACTGTTTATATATTAAAAAATTAAGAGTTCCAATTTTCAATCCATTTTAACCAGTGTGAAGATCTTATTTTTCTAATCATTTAATCCTAAATGATCATAATAAATTTTTGGTTCTAATTTTTCTGATCATTTAATCCTAAATGATCATAATAAATTTTTGGTTCTAAGACTTTCAACGAGCGCCCTAAAAGAGCACTATAACCAAAAATTGGAGGGCAGAACTGAGAAACACTCCTCTAGACTAAAAATGGGAAAATGCAAAAATGGGAAAAGCTCATTCGGGGCTCATTCTCGGTTATAACCAAAATAGGTGAATGGATTCTGTGGAATGAGTTTTTAGAATGTAGTAACCAAACACCCAAACTGCAATAATGAGAATGCAAAAATGCAATAATCAACTAACCAAACACCCCATAAATCAAAGTTGGTTCTAACTCTGGTTAGACGGGAAGATGTGCATTACATTAAATGCTCCAATTTTCAATCCATTTAAACCAGTGCGAAAATCTTATTTTTCTAATCATTTTATCCTAAATGGTCATAATAAATTTTTGGCTCTAGAGCTTTCAACGAGCGCCTTATAAAAGGGTGAAATTAATAACTATTTACACATTTTTAACACAATAATAAAGGCCAAAGGCAACTTGGTAAAAAATCAACCCGTAATTCATTTTCAACATTTATCTACCAAACACTACTACAGTTTCAAAATGCATTCTGCACAGATCTCTCAAACACTCCTACCATACTCAAAATACATTCTGGCCATAATCTAAAAAGTCAAAAAATTAAAAATGAAAAGTAAAAAAGTAGACTCCCAAACACTCCTTACCCCTACCCCCCCCACCCGCCCCCTACGTACACGTTTGTATATGTACTCCTTTGATGATTTTGTGCAATCTATTTCGGGTTTCAAAAAAATTATTCAAACCACAAGTCATTCTTAAAATATTTTTTTGGTTCTTGTAAAAAATTATTTCAATCCGATATTTGTAAGAGTTTTTTCGCATTTGTAGAGGCAAAAGCCTTCAACGATTTATTGATGATTTTGTGGGATCCAATTCGGGTCTCCAAAAAATGATTCAAACTGCAAGTTATTTTTTAAATGTTTTTTATTGGCTCTTGTAAAAAATTACCTCAATTCGATATCTGTAAAGGTTTTTTCAGCATTTGTAGGGCCTACAAATTCTGAAAAGCCCTTAACGATTTATTAATGATTTTGTTTGGGCCATTTCAGGTTCCCAAAAAATATTCAAACCGATAAAAAAATATTTTACAAGCACCCATAAAAAATAATTTAAGAATAACTTGCGGTTTGAAACATTTTTTTGGGTTCCGAAATGAGCCCCACAAAATCATCAATAAAATGTTAATGGCTTTTTCAGAATTCTTAGGGCCCCTACAAATACTAAAAAAGTCCTTACGAATATCGGATTATGATATTTTTTTTTACAAGAATCTATACAAAAATATTTTAAGAATGACTTGTGATTTGAATAATTTTTTTGAGACCCGGAATAGATCCTACAAAATCATCAAAGGAGTATATATATGTACAAACGTATATGTAGAGAGAGAGAGAGAGAGAAAAGTGTAAATCAAAGTTGGTTCCAACCCTGGTTAGACGGGAAGAGGCCCATTAAATTGGAGCCCCACTTTTCTCTGATTTCAATGACGTGTCAATTAACCATTCGATCGATTGCCGTTCAACCCAATTTACACGGAGGGACTATGTATAATATAACCTCAGAGTAGATATCTATCGAGTGGGAAAAAAATATTGAATAAAAAGTTAGCATTGTGCCCCTTTATGGCATACCTATTACACATCACATGGTTGATTGAGCTCACATCTATATATAGAGGCGCCTTTTACAACCATTTAACTTAGAGGTAGTTCCTATTGATCTTTATAGCCAAAGTGCTCTTATTTTAGTCTTTTTGGGAGTAAAAGGGTCACAACTCCTAGAGATTGATAATCATGTCCCATGTAACGACTAACAAAAAAATTTCATACATTGACTTTTATCATCTCACCTCAGTTTTTTTATCCTACCTTGACGGTACCAAGGCTTTTGGTGCCTTTGGTGATGAGAAAAGAATATTTTTTTTTTAACGGCAAAAAAAGAAATATTATTGATAGAGATAATGGAGTACAAAAAGATAGTATCCCAACGTGAGAGTAACATCCCAACAATGAGAAAAGAATACTTGACTAAAAAAGATCTCACTTTTAACGATTGAACTTCACTTTTATATCCGGGTTGAAAGTGTCTTGTTTTTCCACTAATAGCATGCTAATTTTACTTAAACTAAAGGTAAAAAAAAAAAAAAACTTGAGAGGAAAACTAAAGGTAACATTTGAATATTGCAAAAGTACCACACCAATTCTTACTTTGTTATGATTCCTTTTTCTCTTATCAAGCATATGCAATGTTTTTGAGAAAATTGAGCATGCAATGTCTTGAAATTTTTGTATCACCATGTGATGGTGGTGTTAATGAGGCACATTTTCAAGGGATGCTGGATGATTGGAACTGTTCAGTTTTTATTGAAGTACTAGTTGTGATTGAAGAGATTTACTACTGGGAAAAGCATTGGAAGACTAGTGCTGAATTGAGAATGCAGAAACCTTATTTCGGACTTATAATGTAAACTGTGAGTTGATTGACCTGGACATTCTGATCCCTATATGCCATGCCAATTAAAAGGAAAATCAAGAAACTTTCTTCTGGCACGTAACATGATTTTGTCAACATGTAATACTAGGAAAAATAACTTGAACATCTTGTGTAAAGTACCATCTGCAATTGCTTCTCAATGAATCAAGGGTAAATTTTACAAATGGTCCATCTAGTTTGCATGAATTCTCATTTCCGTCCCTCTAGTACTAATTGTGTCATTTTTAATCCTATAGTTTACATTTCATCTCCATTTCGTCCCTCTCGCTTATGCGTTAGTGAAGCAAACGGAATTGAAGGGTAGAATTATCATTTCTCATCACAGAAGAACTAAATTGAGATTTCATGCAAACTAGAGGGACTGTTTATAGAATTTTACTTTTTACTTTTATTTTTACAACTAAAATTAAAAGACACCATACGTAATATATTTCTCACCTCATTTTTATATTGAATAATCAAAATATGTTGAAAATTTAAATCTTTCATTATGTTCCATATCACAAAAATATTAGGAAATTCAAAAAGCAATACCTATGTTAAATGTCTTTGTATCGTATTTTTTTCAATTGAATTTTCAATCTTGTTATTTTCTTTGGCACATAATTAAAAAAAAAAAGTTGTTCAGTAGTATTTAGGTATCTTGTAATTTTGTTTGATTAAGCTATGAGACATTATTGAATATTAAGTGATCAAATGCAATAAAACATGGGGATATTATACTTATGTCGGGACTTACTAATAAAACCACTTGTAGAACAAATAAACCCGAATTGAATATTGATAGCTAAATAATCTGTCTACATTAGTCTTCAAACAATTTAACTAATAGCTACATAATGAAATACGAAGACACCTTCTTTAGATCAATATAATTTAGCGATATCAAAGTTGAGAATTCGGCTTACAACATCACCTCCAAGTCGAAAATTCACTTCCAGATTTTTTTAAGATAAAGCCATTACAAAAGAAATATGATACAAAGACGTTTAACTAAGGGGTTGATTTTTGAATTTTCTCATATATTTGTAATGTGTAATGAAATATAAATATAAATTTTCTCAACATATTTTGTTTACCCAATAAAAACTAATTGAGGTGTCAAATATATTACATATGGTGTCTTTTAATTTTATTTGTAAAAAAACAAAAGTAAAAAGTAACAATCTAGAAATAGTCCATCTAGTTTGAATGAAATCTCAATTTAGTCTCACTATAAGGAGAAATGACAATTTTGTCCTACAATTTTGTTTGCTTCATTGACGCCGTAAGCGAGATGGGTGAAATGGAGATGAAATATTGTAAACTACAGGTTAAATTGACACAATTAGCATTAGAGAAAAGAAAATGAAAATTCATGCAAATTAGAGGAACCATTTGTAAAATTTACCCAAGAATCAATGATCCATATATATATATATATATATATATATATATATATATATATATATATATATATATATATTTTTTTTTGCACGATTGAGAATAACAAACGACTCTCCATGGCCCAAACGTAGAATGGTTGAGAAGCTAGACTCTAATGTAACATACACAATCAATAATATTTTCTATTGCTTTTTTCTTAGGGCTATGATCCTGATCTCCTTCAATAATCTCTTGTAAATAAACTCCATTACAGTCTCATATTGATAATTCAAATTGTTTATTTTGTAAGCTCCGATATGTCAATATTCTAAGCAAAATTAAATAAGTTGATCAACTATTGGTAAGCACCGAATCGAATGAAAGCCAGAATTTCAACCTTTATATTTTAAGATAAGAGATAAGAGATAAGACAACTGTAATTTTTTTGTGTCATATTTTATATGAGAGAGAGAGAGAGAGAGAGAGAGAGAGAGAGAGAGAGAGAGAGAGTGTGTTTTTTAAAAATCATGCATGGAAATTTTGAGACTGAAAACGAACAAGCCTCTTGTCCCAAAAGTTTGTGACCTCACGCAATGGCAAACTCCGATTTCAGTCACCCAATTGATTGATTAGACTATAATAGCAAGCAGGAGTCTTGTGTACTCCATTCATCCCTAAATAAGTGTCCGACGCGCAAACCTAAGCCTTTCGTTAAAAAATTAATTTTTTTCACAAATCAATAGATGGCAATGGATTTTATTAGATTTGTGGAAAAAAAAATTAGATTTTTTTAGCAAAAAACAAATATATTTTGTAAAGCCTAATTTTACGCACCGAACCATTATTTAGAGAGTAATATCTATGGCTGGAAAGTCCAGTGAGAAAAGCAAGGTTGGTCAGCATGAGATGCTTTAATTAATGCCATACAAAAACAGCACACTATAAAACCAACCACAAAATACACCCCCAACTTTACATGTGAGAAAATGCCAATGCGCGTAGAATACAAGCACAGTTTAGATAGCCAGAATCCAAAAGGACAATAAGAAAAAAATAGTATAATAAACGAGCCGTTAAGAATCAAATTCCTAGTAATGTAATTTGTTCAGAGTTTGAATTAATTCGATAATCTTATTTAGGAAACATTTATTTCAAAAATTTATTGGAGTCAATATTTTACTTTCTTATGGATCGAGCCTTGAAACCAAGATTATCAAGAAGGGAGAAATCAGATTCTCATTTAGTATGAGAATATGATTTTCGATTGAATATGTCAATAGAACCTATTATAGTATAGTAGTGTTTAGAAAATTATGGGAGAGGAGATGACATCACATCCGTATTCCAGCCTCTTCAAGATTCCTGCCGTACAAACTGAGTCCAATGTAATTTTCCTTGTTAAGCCTGTAGTCAAACCAGCGTTAATTACAAAGCAATTTCTATATACTCAAAATCCCATCTCTAAGCCCAAAATCAAAACTGACTCAACTCAAGCAATCTCTATATACTCAAAATCCCATCTCTAAACCCAAAATCAAAACCAACTCAACTCACGAATTTCTGCAACCTCCATAAAGATGAATGACGGTTTAAATAAAAAAGATCAAGCAAAAGGCAGCTCATTCTTCAGCTGGTGTCCAGAGGCCTATATGGAAAGTGAGAACAAACCATTGTTAGAGATTTTCAAAATGAAAGAGTCGTCGTTTTGGTTTTGCAAAATTTTCTTGTTTTCTTAAAATGCTTGTTTTCCTCTTTGTGAGCTTTATCCCACATTGGATAGTTGAGAGATGTTGGAGTGGTATATATTAGGGAATATTCCTAATAATCTAGTGTGGTACAGCCCTATGGTGCTTCGCACCATACCAGCGGAGCCACCCACACGCACACGCGCGCACGGAGTGGGCAGTGTGGCGTGGGCTGTGGTGCATTGTGGTACTTTAGCAGCGCATTTTGCACGGTTCGGTGTAACTGGGTGTGACTGATCGATCAAGACCGTAGGATCCGATCCAACGGTCGGAATAGATCGGGTGCGTACCTTTCCTCAACGGGTGCGCCATTTCTTATTGCGAGTTGGCAGTACGGTGGCGCTGACGTGGATGCCGCGTGTCACACGCGTGGCAGGTGAGTCACACGGAGCGGTTCCGATCGGGCGCAACTTGAGCCAGCGGGTGCACCGGTTCGTGGGTTGCAATCCCAGCCGTCGGCCGCAAAGGGTCACGATCCAACGGATTGGATTGAATCCGATTGGGTGTGAGTGAAACAGTGCACCGGTTCGGTGTAACTGGGTGTGATTGATCGATCAAGACCGTAGGATCCGATCCAACGGTCGGAATAGATCGGGTGGGTACCTTTTCTCAACGGGTGCGTAGTGGCCTATAAATAGACCACTACTTGGCAGAATTCGGGTGTACAGACACACATATTATGCCGAAATTCTCCTACATCTCTCTCTAATTTTTTTAGTAGTCATTCTGCATTCTGTTTTGCTGCAGAAAACAGAATTCAGTGATTCTCGGTTCTTATATTCACACAGCGGGTATTCTGTCCGTTTCGTTAGTGCAAACGAAAACGGAAAGAACTTAGAGTTCGGGCTTCGATTTATCTTGAAGGCAGGTTTGTTGTAACCCTTTGCATACCGTTATTGGTGGGGGCAAATATTGTCTTTAGGAAAGCGACATCGCGACTCAAAGTGTTTTTCAGGTTTTGTGGAGGTTTCGCCAACAGCACAGAATTTGCAGTAAGGTTTTTCCAACAATCTAAAGACAGTATTTGGCGATGGCGATGTCTCTACAAAAGATGACGCAGAGGAAGAATAGAACTTTATCTGAGATGGTGGTTGCTATGCTAAGTAATGCAGGATTGAGTAAAGGTTTGTGGGGCGAAGCCATACTTACCGCTGCTTATATCCTGAATACAGTACCTCTCAAAAAGTCTAACATTACTCCATATGAACTCTGGTCAAAAAGGAAACCTAACCTAAGTTATTTTAAGACTTGGGGGTGTAGGGCAATTGTAAAGCTGCCTGGACCTAAAAGGAAGAAATTAGGCCCAAAAGGAATCGAGTGTGTATTCCTTGGATATGCTTTGCACAGTAAAGCATATAGGTTTCTAGTGGCTGAGCCTAATGATGTTGTGTCCATTAACACCATCATTGAATCTCGAGATGCAGTGTTTTATGAAAACAAATTTGACAGAATTCCAAGCACTACAACACGAAACGCCTATAGCGAGGATTTAATTTCCTCGCCAAAGCACCTGATTTCCTCGCAAAATGCATTTGCGAGGAAAAAATTCCTCGCTCGTTTTCCTCGCAAAAGCCTTGTCGCAAAAAGTATTTGCGAGGAAAAAAAAAATTTCCTCGCCTATTCGACACAATTAGCGAGGAATTTTTTCCTCGCTATAGGTTTTCCTTGCTAAACTAATGCCAGGTTTACAAAATAGGCGAGGAACTTTTTCGTCGCTAATTATAGTTTAGGCGAGGAAATTTTTCCTCGCTAAATCTCTTAAACTAAAAACAATACAATTCCCAACTCCTTGCTTCCGCGCGAACTCGAACCTTGTCCTCCTCTGCGGAGGCATTTGCTCCATCCACCACACCAACTTCCTTTCCAGTTCAAACATTCACCTTCTTTTATATATATACCTTTTGGACGTCTTCTCACCTCTCTAAATTTGTTTCTTTAAACCTTTCTCTTTAATTTTAATCTGTTTGTAGTGTTTCTTTAAACTTGTTTTTTAAATCTTTAACATTATTCGCTTTTAATGAATTTTTTTTATAATTTAATAGTTTCTTATATATCTTTAATAAATCTTTATACCTTTCTAAATTTGTTTATTTTATACTTAATTTTAATTCTCTCCAAGTTTATTAACCTTTTGTAGTGCCTAAATTAGTTTGAGCACTTTAATTTTTTGCAAATACAACATTGTTTTTTGGTGGGTGAATCTGTTCTTACTGCGTATAAGTGCGTCCATAACAATCTTAACTCAACTATATTTCACAATGATACTTTGTTATGTTTATTTTTAAATGGGGTTAACCTTACATATTTTGAAAATAGATTAGTGACGATCTAATTTTGAGATATTTTTTAATACAACATCACTGCATCGATTATTAAGTACTTTATCTTTTGTTTAGGTTTTCATTAATTTTTTTGTATGAATTAATAATCAGTTATCTCTAGGAAAAGCAATCCATAGTTCCCATTCTTTTTATGAAATGCATATCATTCATCCACAAACTTATAATCCCTATGTCCGGTCTTTTTTTTGGGTTTATAACTATGGGATGAACTTTTTTTAGCATGTCCTTAAAATGTTTTTATTCAAACAATAAATTTTATTGCAATTTGAACAAACTGACATCGTTAGTAATTAATTTTATTTGAGAAAAAGTGAATTCATATAATTAGTGAGAAACATGTATTTCATTTCATCAATTCAATGCAATGGGCGAGGAAACTATTTTTTCCCGTTTTATCACTTTTTTATTTTAAAAAATTTGATAATGATATTGAAATATGTAGTTGATTATCTCTTACCATCGTGATATTACAAATACATGAACATAATTAATAATGACGGCTAAAAAAGGTGATGAAATATTTTCTCATGAAAAGGTAATTTTTAGCGAGGAAAAACAGATTTCCTCGCAAAAGGGTTACATTTAGCGAGGAAAAACAGATTTTCTCGCTAAATGTAACCCTTTTGCGAGGAAATCTGTTTTTCCTCGCTAAAAATTACCTTTTGGCGAGGAAATAGATTTCCTCGCTAAAAATAGCGACGAAATTGAATTTCCTCGCAGATTGTGTACTTTTAGCGACGAAATTTAGTTTCCTCGCCATATTTCCTCGCAATAGGCCTTTCGTGTTGTAGTGAAGGTTAAAGTCTAGTAAGGATTTGGAATCTAATAAAGATTCAGAAGAGTTTCCTTTGGTGTCCGAAGAGGACGATGAACCTTTAGAGGTTCCAGTTGAAGGAAATGAACCTGAGGAACATGTCGAATTGAGAAGGAGCAAACGAGTTCGAACAGAGAGAACTTTTGGTCCTGATTTCATAGTTTATCTGGTTGAAGGTACTAGAGAGACTTCATGTGCTGAAAATGTTTTTTCACTTCAAGTGGAAAATGATCATTTGACGTTTGAGGAAGCAATGAAATCGCAAGACGTGGCTTTCTGGAAAGAGGCTATCCAAGATGAGATGGACTCTATTAAGGGTAATAATACATGGGTTTTGGCAGATTTACCACCGGGTTCTAAACCAATTGCTTGAAAATGGATTTTCAAGAAGAAAATGAAAATTGATGGAACTATTGATAAGTTCAAGGCCAGAAATGTAGCCAAAGGTTTTACCCAGAAAGAAGGTATTGATTACTTCGATACCTATGCCCCGGTTGCTAGAATCTCAACAATTAGAGTGTTAATTGCTCTTGCTTCTATATACAAGTTTGAGATACACCAAATGGATGTCAAGACTGCATTCCTTAACGGTGAGTTAGATGAGGAAATCTATATGAAGCAACCAGAGGGGTTTGTTGTGTAAGGTTATGAGCACAAAGTTTGTAAGCTTATAAAGTCTCTTTACGGACTTAAGCAAGCGCCTAAGCAATGGCATGAGAAGTTTGACAAGGTGGTTGTGTCAAACGGTTTTACGATACACCAATCTGATAAATGCGTGTATAGTAAATTTAATGGCAAACGAGGAGTCATTATCTGTTTGTACGTAGACAATATGCTCATTTTTGGTTCAGACCAAGGGAGTGTTCAGAGTACAAAGATTTTCTTTCTGCTAACTTTAGTATGAGAGATATGGGTGTTGCTGATGTAATATTGGGTATAAGAATTAAAAGAAGTGGTGGTAATTTAGTTCTATCCCAGGAACATTACATTGAGAAGATCTTAAAGAAGTTTAATCACTTTGAAAGCAAACCGGTGTCTACTCCATATGACTCTCAATCGCCATTGGATCAAAATGAGGGGAGAGCGATCTCACAACTAGAATATTCTAGAGTGATTGGCAGTTTGATGTACGCCATGACAAGTACAAGACCGGATATTGCATATGCGGTGGGCAGGCTTAGTAGGTATACTAATAGTCCTGGGCATGTGCATTGGCACGCGGTACATAGAGTACTGCGATACCTCAAAGGTACTATAGATTATGGAATAGTCTATAGTGGGTATCCTTCGGTTCTAGAAGGATACACTGATGCTAGTTGGATTACTGAGCGAAATGATCACTCTTCAACGAGTGGTTGGGTGTTTACACTTGGTGGAGGGGCAATCTCCTGGGGATCTAAGAAGCAAACGCTGATAACAGACTCAACCATGGCAGCCGAGTTTGTAGCGTTGGCTTCTGGTAGTAAGGAGGCAGAATGGCTGAGAAATCTATTGATGGAAATTCCAGTGTGGCCTAAGCCTATGCCTCCTGTATCGCTGCATTGTGATAGTCAAGCTACCTTGTCGCGAGCGTATAGCCAAGTGTATAATGGCAAGTCCAGGCATATAGGACTTAGACATAGCTATGTGAGACAATTGATTGTTGATGGGGTGATAACCATTGATTTTGTAAAGTCAAGTCAACACTTAGCGAATCCTTTTACGAAAGGCCTTGCAAGGGATTTGGTATTGAAAACATCAGAGGGAATGGGACTTTTGCCCAATTAGCTTAATCACTCCTGGTGGAAACTCAACTCAACCGGTTGATGCTCTCAATCTCTTGAGTTCGATGAGAAATTACACCACATGTCGTGATTGGAAACACTTTAAAGTTATTTTACACATTCCCAGGTAAAGTGTTTTGTACCTATAATTGAATACAAAGGAGGTTGAACTACTTAGTTCTTAATAGATTGTTTGTGCTAATGTTATAGGAGCACGGATGGCGATCTACCTATATGAGTGTGGAGGTGGTGCCGTTTCCTATAGGTCACAGGGGCTAAACCATAGAGCGCTCATGAAATCAAGATAAAGACCCAAGGCCAGTTCACGGGTCAACCGATTAGGATATCTGCATTATTTGGAGGCTTATGTGTGAGACACGTCCGGTTGGTCAACAGAGGACAACTAGTTCAAAGACACGTCTACTATGCTGCCCTGACTAGCTTTGATATGTTTTCACTAAGTGAATAGTTGAAGTCGCAAGACACTATTTATGTATGTGTAACCTTGTAATAAGAACCGAGAATATTTCATCTGTATTTCGAAAATGGTGGGGGATTGTTAGAGATTTTCAAAATAAAAGAGTCATTGTTTTGGTTTTGCAAAATTTCCTTGTTTCCTTAGAATGCTTGTTTTCCTTTTTGTGAGCTTTGTCCCACATTGGATAGTTGAGAGATGTTGGAGTGGTATATATTAGGGAACATTCCTAATGTGAATAACTAATAATCTAGTGTGGTACAGCCCTATTGTGCTTCGCACCATACCGGCGGAGCCGGTGCTTTGCACCAGGACACACCCACACGCACACCCGCGCGCGGCGTGGGCAGTGTGGCGTGGGTTGTGGTGCTTTAGCGGCGCACTTTGCACTTAGCGCTAGGCGCCTACAAGGCGCCATTTCTTATTGCGAGTTGGCAGTACGGTGGCGCTGATGTGGATGCCGCGTGTCACACGCGTGGCAGGTGAGTCACACGGAGCGGTTTCTCCTACATCTCTTTCTAATTTTTTTAGTATTCATTCTGCATTCTGTTTTGCTGCAGAAAACAGAATTCAGTGATTCTCGATTCTTATATTCACACAGCGGGTATTCTGTCCGTTTCGTTAGTGCAAACGAAAACGGAAAGAACTTAGAGTTCGGGCTTCGATTTATCTTGAAGGCAGGTTTGCTGTAATCCTTTGCATACCGTTATTGGTGGGGGCAAATACTGTCTTTAGGAAAGCGACATCGCGACTCGAAGTGTTTTTCAGGTTTTGTGGAGGTTTCGCCAACAACACAGAATTTGCAGCAAGGTTTTTCCAAGAAACCACAATGGAAGTACCCGATACGACTCGTTCGAGCTCCAAGCCGTCGTGAAGCAACTCAACAAAGCCATTCAAGGGTCAAATGGCCCTTTGTCGCCCTACTGGGAGTCTTTGCGCTGCTGAATCTTGTTTAGCAATCCAACCAACCGTCGGGGACTTTCCAAAGTCCCCAGCCAAGCCCGCGACCGGATTTACAGAAGGTGGCGCAAAGACTCCCAGGAGAATCACGTCCAGGCAGGTTATGGACACTGCTTCGGCTGATGCAAGGTGTCCCAGAGGATTTGCACTATGGCTTTGGGAAAAGATCAAACGCTGGCTTCTGTTGAACAAATAGAGAGGCTTGTAAGGTAGTGCTCGCTCTGTGTTCATACAATGTGTTCTCAACATTAACAGTGAACCCTTCTTTCGTTGGTGCAAGTAGCGCCAGATTTCAGCCTTGAAAAACCTCATAAGCTGCCTCAAAACTCCCTCTTGATTATTCTATTAATCATGATCCACATACAACCCGCTTGAGCTTGCAGCACTGAGTATAAATCGAAAGATACACATGAAACAGATAGGAACGGCTCTAATGATCTCATTCTTTTATCTTTATGATATGATAATAAGATTTTATTTGCTGTTCAAAAAAAAAAAAAAAACAGAGGAACAGCAATATAAATGATTAAAGGATAAGAAGCTGTCCCAATAAGCGCTGCAGCTCAAACCCTGAATGCTATCCAGTGTTGGTGTTGATAGGCATGACGTTAGGACAGTTTCAGGGCCATTTCTTGAAGAAGAGCTCGTTTTTGTGATGCAGTAATCACACGGTTTGTTTCAGCATTCTCAAGTACATCAATTATAATGGCTGCCGCATGACCAAGGGGTTCCTCTTCTGCTCTCTTTAACATGAAGGCCTGTGCAACAAGTGAAAGCAAAAAACGAATTTCACATCATCGGAACCACGGAGAGTTTCACAGCAAATATATGAAATTCAGAAATCAGCATAGGATGCCCGATAGAGTTCTAGGCCCTGATAGCAATTGTAAAATAACTCAGCTTAATATGATAGTTTAACATATATTGTGATTATATGTGTATTTATTAACATATGCAACACCAAAGATAGGAGCTAAAGTTTGCCGATAAAAAAAGAAAGAAAGGAGCTAAAGTCTTCAGTTAAGGAAGGTGCTACAGCATAACATGGAATATTTGAAGAGCTCAAACAAACTATTTCAGCAGATGGTCCCGACCAAGAGTCCCAAAATTTGAGTTTCTATGTAAGAAGTATGGTTCGCATGGGTTGCACTTTCCAATGATATACAACTCAACATTAGGATATAATGAGGTTTATCGATCCCATGACTTAGAAGTTAGTAGTAGTAAGAAGCCAATAAAAGAGTAGTCCCGAGAAATATTAAGCTATCACACAATGCAACATCTCAACTAATCATCAATTTGACTGTAAACAGAAAGAGGATACAAGAAACAAAATAAAAATGTGAAATAGGTTGTAGCAGTGACTTGACCGATCAAAGACGTCCATTGCTTTGTTTTTGTTTTTAATTTTGATCAGCAACGAAACTTCATTCACCACAAGGAGACGTCCATTGCTTTGTTACACTTATACTGATGGTAAATTTTCATTACACATCAGCAAATAATCCTAAAGTCTGCTGCAATGACAATCAGGTGTCTAGCTGGTTAGTAAAATATGCATGCTATCTTTACTAACCAGCTAGACACTTAAAAAATTTAAGGACAAGTGACCTAAGCCCTTAGCCCCGTGACTTTTTGAAGCTCTAACACAATGTTAAGATCTGCATATCTCAAAAGAGCTCTCTTTCTAAGGGCCGAATGCTAGTCTTTAAAGAGAGAAAGGGTGGAGGATGCTTCCATCTTACCAGTGGTCTCAATTTCTTTTTATTCGTACCAGTAGCAGCAGTCAATATGAAGAACCACAATAAAGTACAATTGTAAATTGGTTTCTCAGACTAACAAGTTCCTAGAACATCACTTGATATAAATGCTCACAAGCAAAAATTCACATATTAACATTTATATATTTCGTTAAGATTCATTGCACCAAAAAAAATACTTCAACATAGAAAGATTGTTTTAAGCAAAAACCCATAGATAACGCATAATTAGCTTGCGTGTTGTGTCAGGGAGAGAGAGAACCTGCCCATGGTGAGAAATGGCCAGTGTACATGGCTGCTGAAACCAAGGTTCCCCATCTATTTGAACAGGCAATGCAGCGAAAAGTTGAATCTTAATTGACTGCCCTTGGGCAAGCCTTCGAGCCCGTGAAAGCCCCACCTATTAACACAGAAAACAGAAGCCCTGAGAATTGCAAGAAGCAGTAGCTGAAAAGTGCATTGATGGCTCAATCATAACAAATTTTCCCAAGTTTGAGTTGAGACAAGTAACTACATGTCTATCAAAATCAACATACTAGGGATAAAGACTATTTCAAATGTAGATTATTCAGAGCAAAGATAGACCTCGAATATTTTAACAAAGTTAAACTCCTCCAAAAAATAAGTGTGACACATGGTTTCTGTGCCACGGTATGTCATGCTATGCTCTTTGAATATTTTTCCGAAGGTTTCAAGGCCAATATACAGGAGTACGAGTTAGGTAAAAAAGTAACATATAATTCTGAAGCACCATGCAAAAGAGTTCAAACTTCAACAACAAAGAATTAGACAGGAACAAACAAGGAAAAGAAATGAAACTAGTAGCCCGAGATGCAAATTACCTGAAGTTTTCCAAGATGCCACGTCCCTGATATGCTTACAACCTCTAGCACCTTATCATGCATAGACTGCGGATCAAAATTATCATGAGTTTCATCCTCATTATGCCACAAATCTACTCCACCCATATAGCTTCCAATATTAGCTACAAGAACACCTTCTGCATCCTGCAGAACACATGAACACTATTTAGTTGAAGCACAAAATTCAATCTACAAAACATCAGTGAATAAACTGTTAACTACCGCACAAGATCAAAAACAAAAAAAAAAACTGGTAACTACTGCAATCATAATGAAATACCAAACCGTCGAGTAAGAAAAATTTTAGACAGACGAAAAAAAATATTACGGAACCAGCACCAGTAAACCTAATTGCACCTGAAAAAGGGAAAAAATGCATAATGTAAACACACACGAGTAAATTTGGAGTTAAACAGGGGACAAGCACTCTCACTTTGGAATGAATTGCTAAAAACATTTTATAGATGTCTTGGAACTACTTGATGACCAATTCATCCACAAAGAACGAATAACATAGCTCAGCCAGCATAAGATTTGATTTCTGAAGCAATTGCAAGAACCTTAGATCTTCACAGACAATTAATCAGCTTGCAAACCCACCTCAGGGACTTCTATCTCCACTCCATCCACCTCCAACCTAATTTGCCAAGGAAAATCTTCAAATGTCCTGTCCATAATAGTCTTAGCGCCTTCTCTTGCATAAAGAACTTTGTTCATAAACTGCAGTAAAATCACTCGTAAAAATCAGCTAATAAGCAACTTGCAATCCTCATAAAAACGAAGCCAACCCAGGCAAAGAGGCGTTTACACCGACACAAAAAAAAAAAAAGACCATAAAGAAGAGAAAAGTGAAAAAAGGTAAAATGAAAAAACAGAAGCTTGTCAACTACTGCTGAAATTACTGTAATTGTGCTCCATATTGGGGGAAATGTAACTGTAGCAGACTAAAAAGGACAAAAACTCAAGCAAGTATTTCTCCCAGAAAATTAAGTGAAGCCTTGCAGCTACATCAAATATTAGACAACCAGAACTATAAAAATGTTCATTAATTTGGTGATGTCAACTCTCTAGTAGAAGATTCCATTTTCCCACAAAACCAGGTACCAGAAGTGGTAGAGGACATAGTTTAAACAACTTCATTACGAGCGACATAATACTCAATCCAGTAGGATTGCGACTACATGTTGTCAGACCAAAAGCATGAGAGTTGGCAAAACAGAGAGAAACTAAGGTAAGAACGTGGGTTTGAAATGCAGTTTACATTTACTGGAGTCTGAAATGCCAAATTTAGCCCATCACTCCCAACCATGCAATGTTGCATTGCCCAATCCAATATCTTGAGGTATCCACACAGTTGGCTGTTGGCCTTTGAAAAGATCTCAAACTTCTATCAACAACTCAACTAACTATCCCATAGCTGCATGAAGCCAAAACAGAAGCCGGGCAGGGATGGGAGCGGCAGTGAGCCGGGGGTGAGTAAGCCAGGGCACATAGAAGAGTCTGAGGTTGGAGCCTAAGGGAGGGGCTTCAAGTTATCCATCTATCCAACATATATGTCCGAAAGTTGTCTTTTTCTCAATGCTAATATCTATACCAATATAAAGGGAGCACACCCGTTTAGCTGCTTCTTATCATTGACAGCTGCAAAATAATATCATTTCTTTTTTTACTGCAATCCATTCAAAAACTGAACCAGTAACTGCCAGTTGATTAATAACATAATGGCTTAATGGACGAGCAACCCAGAGACCAGGACAAAACTTAGATAACCGCGCAATGTAAATGCAACACCTCAAGGTATGTAAGTCCTTCTGATATTCTTCATTTATGCTTACACAAAAAATCCATCCACATATTTCATCCATCTAGTTGAACTGCAACTCTGCAAGGTACACAACTCTGCACACGCATCACACGTGCCACGACATCTAAGCTAAAATGTGAATAAATATTGGTGATAGGTGTCATCTGCAAGTTGATTTAAGAAGTATATTTTGTGAATAAGACAACTAAAATAAATTTGAGCCAGTTTTTTTCCCTATAATATGATGACTAAAGCCTAAATCCTAACTTCTACTTTTCTTTGCAGCTTTTCTTTTGTTAATCTGGGAATTGCATGTTGGATAGCTCCTATCCTGGTCAGGACCCAAGTGGTAGCCAGTGCACCATTGGTTTCCCATCTCCTTCGGCCCCAACTAGCAACCAGAGGGGGAGTAAAGGTATCTATAGGTTAAAGCCAGTAGGAGTGCTCGCAAAATGGGGGTATCCAAGACCTTTGGGAGCCGAACCATCCAATTTTATCCGGTCCTTAGCATTGAACTAGAGAACTTCAATTAAGCTCCCTGTAACGAAGCGAAAGTTCTTTCTCAATGAGAGCGAGGCTTTAACTAGATTCTTTAATGAATCATCGGCTGAGGTGCTAGAGAGGTTTCACCATATCCCATAAGAGGTTCTGCAGCAAAGAACTATTCCCTGTTTTGAGTCTCCATAGAACCTTACTCAATCAAGTAGTACATTCTAAGTTTAGAGTTTATATCACTTTTGTAAGTAATTATTCATTACCTGGTTATAGAACTTTTCCGGGTTCTCCTCCCTTAAATTATGGATTTCCAGGGCAACCTTGGCATCACACCCAACGCCTGCAACAATAATTATGTGCTTCTCACCATATTGCACAAGATAGTCCTTGACAAAATAAGAAAATTTTAAAATGAAATGAAACACCAAAAAATAGAAAATGAAAGAGGGCAAGATGGAGGAAGCACAATTCCCTATCATAGAGCAACATACTACCAGGTACTGCCGTACGGAAACTTATTCCAGTCTCACTAGAAGACCAATAATGGGTCAAATGTAAAACCTCATTTGCCAAACCCATATTGTTACGACACATAAGGGAAAAAAGAATGTAAATTGAAGGAAAACGGTGGCAGTTGATAGTTGCCATGATCTCAAGGCCATGGAACCACATTGTAATCTCCGGCTGTAAGTGGTAGCGATAATTTCACTGCCAGTTATATTTATACCTCCTTTGTAGTGGATCTAGAAGTAGTCGTGAAAGCATGACTTCTCAAGAAAAAGAAAAGGTGAAAGCAAGAGTACTAATAGAAGAAGTTAAGATCCTGCAAAAAATCGAAGGATTTTGTATTCTCTCTTATTCAATTTCCAATGGTGAGACATCCTACAAACATGCATTATCATCATTGGAACCATCATACTTGACTACCATCGATGCATACATTGAGGTCTTCTGATGGTCTGCTACTAAGCACGTGTCGTCCACGGTAAGGACATACAACTATGTCTAATATGTGCAGCACAAATACATGGGTGAGGTGAATGATCCCGTCTTCTTGTAATTCTCCTCACCATGGTACTAAGATACGGCTATATTCCATGTTTCATAGACAATTAGTGTTAGGCTTTACAGTTAACCTAGCACATTTTATACGTAAAAACAGATTCTATGCATTGTTTCCAAAGCAAACTCAATGGGAAACAACATCTCCATACCCTTGCGTAAGTGACAGTGTCCAACATAGGTCACTTCACAAGTTTGTTGGAATCTATGTAACCTAGATGTAAAGATGGTCACATGCTTCCGCAAAAGGAGCATTCACAGAAAAAGAAAATGTGTATTTCACCATTTATCTAAACCCAGCAGACAGTTCCACCTCAAACGAAAACAGCAAAGTTATGCTGAAAGACTGTTTGGATGAGTCTTTATTATTTTCAAGAAATAAGATATGACACCACTTGACAATCAAGATTCTAGACATTCTCCTTGGTTACCGAGACTTAAAATTTTAAAATCAGAACCCTGTTACACTTGCGTGTTGGGCATGCGTGTTTGTCATCATAGAAACCAATTTCTAACCTGCATCACAATATACTCCATACTACCATGAGTGGTCAGAAAATTAAACGTATGGAGTTACCTAGGTAGTTGTTCATAAATTTGGGTGGTTGAAGCTTTTTTCCCTGCTGATTTAGAATTGCAATCTTCCATCTATCAAGAATCGTTACCGCAGCATGATCTATGTGGTGTAACATTGCGCAAAGGCCGCCTTGCCTTTCTATTGAACCCAAACCACCTCCCCAAGAAAGAACTCTGGCCAAGTCATTTCCTGTTCCCACAGGAAGAATCGCAACTGGAGGAGGAGATACAAAGTTTTGTTTGTCTATGGCATTCAGAACCCAGCCAACTGTACCATCTCCTCCGCATACAAGAATTCTGAAGTGGGGCACTCGCTTGAATAAGTAGAGACCAACTTCAGGCCCTTGAGACGAACTCAACTCAAAAACCTATAAGAAGGAATATTAATGAAAGAACATAGTAAAGAAAACTACGTGGATCCAGTTTTTGTCGCGACTACATTCAAGATTATTGTTGAGAATATCAATAATAAAGTATCCCTTGTCTCTAATAGCTTAAGCTTTTAGATGAGTTGGTGGTTAAAAATCCAATATGGTATCAGAGCAGGCAATACCACAATAGATCTTGTGTTCGAATCTCATGGCCTATCTAATGATTAAACTTTACATGTGTTTAGCCCCCTTATGGAGGAGAGCTTAGCTACACGTGAAGGGGCGTGTTGAGAATATGAATTATAAAGTTGCCCCTTTTCTCTAATAGCTTAAGCTTTTAGATGAGTTGGTAGTTAACAATCTAATAATTATTAACTAATGATAACAGAGGGAACACATACGGCTTATGTCTTCACTCTGGTACCATATGTATTCACTCTGGGGGAGAGGGAACAAATCAAAGCAGTCAAAGAAATCTGACCTGAACAGGATTCAATAGCATGTTCAAATATTGCCTGAGTGAATCTGCTCGCTGAGCCCCGCTCTTCTTGTTAACGAAAACTAACAAGGGTCTTGCATCTGGTAGCAAATCAATCAACTCGTATCTGTGTTTTGATCCGGCAATCTGAGACTCACCCTTTTGGCTGACTGATGAACTTCTTTTCAAAATAGTCTTAGAATCCAATATTTTCACAGTATCACCATCTTGTTGCTGATCTGCACTATAAATACTTGCATTGATATTTTTACTTTCCTCCTTTCTAGGAGAACCACCGACTGTGTAATGGGTTTCAGCTGTACTTTCTGTGGATGTAGGGCTGACTGCATCTGCAAAAACTTCATTTACCCATGTATGCTTCTTGCTTTGACTCCTAATAGTAGCATGCACAGAAGATGCAATTTCACTAGCTCCAAATGTGATCGACCTCAAAATGTTACCAGAGGAAGAACGTTTCAACTGTTTAACAAAAAGTGGGGATAAAACCAGCCTTTTTAATGGACCCAAATTGCAGATATCACCTGTTTCTGCGGACATGCTACTGTGGCAGTCAACATGTACAAGCCGTTGACACCACAAGCAACACCATATGGGAGATCCCCCAAGGAAAGACCCGCTGCAAGGTTCTTCACAATATATACAAAAAGAAGATTCATCAGCTTGATCTGTGCCCTCAGTCCATCGGACAGACCATTGGTGCATCACATGCCCATACCCAACCATGGACACACGCTTGCAATTCTTGTGTACATTCGCAGAGCAGCCCATGTGCGCTACCACACCACATATGCTACAGGAGTGTAGAAAAGTGTCTGAGGCCACAATTGGTCCGTCAGCTTGAGAGGGAGACACTGACAGAAAGCATACACAGCAGTTTAAACTTTTTCCTTGAGACACGGATACTGACATCCATGAATGAGGAGCAACAGGAACCTTATTGTTTGCATTGGGGGTTTCCTTTGACCTGGCTATGGCTTTCATCCAACTCAAGTTGAGGTTTCTTCTCCATTGGAAGGCAATGTAGGCAATGGTCAGGATCCCAATTAAGCCAGTAAGAAGGCAAGAGACCATAAAGAGAATAGATTTTGTCATCTCAAAGGGACTCTTGCTAACCCAACTTGGAAGCAATGCCTCGGGTTCTATATCGTCATTCATTCTCCAAAATCGAAATTTTGCATTTGCTTGCAAAAAATGGAGAGAGAAATAACACTTGAGAACCCATATAAAAACCCTCTGCCGTGCTCCCATCACTCAACCTTGACCACACCAAAAATGGGCTATTAGCCTGCATGCAATCATAGACTTACTAAAAGTGCGACAAAACTTCAGAAACGCCAAAACTCAGACCCTGCTATCTTTGCTTTCGGAAGAAACCAGAATTAAGAGGACTTCTTATTCGTTCATTCCCCGAAGACCAAAACATCAGCCTTGAAGCTGCCATCCTAGTAAATCTAGAACAATTACCAGCCAAAAAGTAAGAGTTATGAATAGAAGGAGAATTACAATATATTGTTTAATATCTCGAACAGATGATGATGTGGTGTCAATATCAATTACACATTCACACATAAAGATAGGAGAAACACAAATACAGAGACTGTCTGAAATTGCCGGTAAATGAAGTTGGTCGAAATCGAATTTTTATCGCACTAGTGCGTAGCCCACGTTGATACAAGCTCAACAGTGCTAATGGCTTGAAGAACACATCAAAAGTGAAGCTCCTCTAACAAAGATAGTAAACTCTGTTAAAAAAAAACAAAGATAGTGAACTTATGACATGCAATTGAGGTTCAAATTTCCAAGATACCTACCCAAGATTTAGAACGAACATTGCATCAACTCCGACAAAATTTACCACAACCTCAAATGTTTCTTATGCACCACATTTACAAAATTCACGGGTAAAGATCATACAAAATCCACAACAGTATCACAGAATCTGGCATAAAGTATCTTTTAAACTTTTGAATTTTTGGTTTGGGGTGAGAAATCAGAAAGCTTGACAAGTGTGGTGAAATTAGTAACATTCAACATTTTTTTTAAATTTTTTTTGCTCAGAACGTTCAACACTTTTTTCCGTCTATATAATGACCCCGCATGTCTTTCATCACTGAATTTTTTCATTTTTTATTGATCGGCAATCACTGTAAATTTTAGGATGAAATTTCAAATAAATAATGTTCCTGGGATACTTCAAGAGTTCACCCTGCAATGGATCCTTTATAAGGAATTTAGATTGTGCTTATTCCAATTACCAGACTCCATCAACCCGGTATTGTTAATTATTGTGCCTTCTGCCACACCACGGCAGGGCATGAAATTACTTACCCGTTACATGTCCTTCACTTAGGGCATGCTACATGTCATTCATTTTGGGGTGTGCGTGCTGGATGGGGAACAGATTTATTTATTTATTTTTTGATCCGCGATGGGGAACAGATTAGGAACGAAGGGCCTTCCCCGGCGTCTAAAACTATGATACCACCACAATCACCAAACACTATATATAACGCATGTAGACAATTTTCTTTTCCCAATAATCTGTGTACCTGCTCTTTAAGCATTATACGATGTATCAAAGTTGGACGTTTTGCCCACTAATTTCGCTGACACTCAACCTCCATCGAAGAAACTAAAATTCTTAACTAGAGAATGGTTATTCCTCCTCACCAACAAAAATCTTGGATATGTTACAGACAATGATTCAATGCATACATGCATGTACATACAGAGATGAGAGATATCATCAGGAGCTTATTTGGGCTAGTGCTCAAAGGAAAGGTAAAAGTTTTTGTAGCACTGTCTACAAGTTATCTTTGGTAGCAACTTCTTACTTCCTATGGGGGGCGTAATATGCGGATATTTCAGAACAAGAGCAAGGATGTAGATGGCTTAGCTGCAGCGATTCTTGATGCGATTCGAGCCAAGCTTTGTTCTTTCAATTCTGTAAAGTTTTCTTTCCTTAATAGACAAATTTGTGATGATTGGTTACTTAGCTCTAGAGTTTTTAGGATAAATAATGGCTGACTTGTATAGCCTTGTTGTTCATTGTATTGTTGTTCAGGGGATGCCCCGTTGTTTTTGTAGTTGCCCTGTTTTTGGTGAAATGAAATTACTTACCAAAAAAGAGATGAGAGATAAACAAATATATATCAAGTACCAGTATAACACAACAACTAAACCTAGAATTGATTAAAAACAACTGTGATTAAATAGAACAGTGTTTACAAATTAGCATTTGCTCTGCAACCTCAAAACAATATGATCAAAATGAAGAGAGAGACAAGATCAAACAACACCTGCAGTGGCACTTGGAGGCTCGAGACTGTTCGTTTTCATGGAGGGTTCCGACCTAAAATCAATCGATCGTAAATGAAATAACCTTTAGAATTTAGATTATATGAACCACGCTTTGGTGACTCGGGTGAGCAACGAGAGAATGAGAACAAGTTGCAGAAAGAGAGAGAGGAATTCGAATGAAGAATCAAAGCAAAACTTGTAAGGCACGAATCAATTAAAGGGTTTGTTTGTGAGGTGGTGGATTTCTCACTCGTCTTGTCTCCTTTATTACTTGTTCGAGAATCAAGATTACTCTCTCGCTCTCTCTCTACATTCACCAGAGAAATGGGTACCAAGTATGGGTGGCAAAAAAACAAGTAAAGCGGTGAGTATAATAAAATAATGGAAGTTTGGGTCCCGCGTTCCCTGGTATGGCTACCGGACATTGGGCAGCTAAACTCGTACGTTGACCATTGATGGTGAACCTGAACGAGCTTCCCAACGCATTTTCTCACCTCCTTTCGCATGGAAATTGACGGTTCGATTGTCGAAAGCACGAGTGCTTGGTGTGATAATTGATGGCATTTTAGCTTGCTTAATCCCATTTCAAGATATACTTTTTTTTTTTTTTTTGTTTTATTAGGAATAGACTAGACATTTATTGATTTATAAAAAAATACTCTGATGTTTGTTTATAATAATAATAAAATAAAAAACCTCGTACGTGAAGACCATGTGACAGGACGGTGTTGAGATGTCAATCCCCAGCACTAATTCTAATCTCCATGCGGTCTTAGCTACGTACTACGTACTTTTGTTAAAAATAATATTCCAATGAATATGAGTACAAACACTTTAGTTTAAGGTATAATTTGCCTGGAAATGCTTGAAGGGAGTCTAAGGATGAAGTGATGGTAGATCTTGCAGCAAGCAACTGTACTAGTTCATTTTAGTGTATGTTGGCTCATTTAAAGCATAATTAAATAACTTGAGTTTGTTTTAAAAGTGAAAACTAAAGCAGTAAATAAAACACATTAATTTGGAGCTTTCTTGTATTTTTCATTCTTCTACTTGTTTCGTACAGGGTCCTGTCACTGTTCTTGTGTGCTATTAATTGCTATGTGATTTATGTACCTAGAATTTGTTTTTTAACTGCTGAAATGAGTAGTGTTGTAAACTAGAAATGAATCTTCTGATACACAATTTGAATCAATCCGCCAGCGAAATGAGTAGTGTTAAGGTTTCTGTATTCTCAAGAGATGTACCAAACAAATGCATTATCATGTGTACAGATAAGTTTCAGCTTGACTTTGAGAGCTATAGAGTAAAGTACATCATAAGCTACAAAATTACTTGAATTTTCCTCTATATGAGCAGAACGGTTCAAGGGACACCCAAATAAATACTTAAAAAAATATCCAAAATCTCAATCTCATAGTTTCCGATCAAATTTTTATGATCCGAACCGTTCAATGTGTGCAGAATGTGATTTTAAGAGTGCTTGTGTGAAATTAGAAAAACATTTGACCGGGAAGTGCTTATTTTGAGCAATTTTTAATTGAACCGTTCATTAAATCTAAGTTAAAAACTGCTCAGATCAAGCCTTTTCCGGCCATTTTTTTTGCTAATTTTTTGCGAGTACCCTTAAAATCACGTTTTGAATACATTGAGCGGCTCGGATCATCAAAATTAGATCAGGAGCTATGAGGTATTTTTTAGGTGTCTAATTAGTTGTTTCCGGAACCGCCCGCTATATGAGATAGATATATCGCCAGAATGCGGCTTTTGCCAATCAATTCTTGTTATTAATGACTGATACAAAACCTTTGAAGACCTGCCTTTATTGTTCAACCTTATGGAAAAATGGAAAAATCGGCATGTTTAGACTAATCAATTAGTAGTAACTTGTACAACAACTAATCAGATAACAAGAAGAATATTTAGACTTCCTGTTGCACATATATATATATATATATATATATATACTAAGTAGGCGGCACGTGCCAGCACGAGGTGTCTCATGCCTGTTATTGGGATGAGGAGTTGTATGTTTGTTTAGTGTGGTGGAGTTTTAAGAGCTCAATTTGTTGTGCAAGGAGTTCTTATATATTTACAACAGTTAAAAGCCTGAGCCAAGTTAATTACACAGAAGAGAGTTGCTACAGTTTTAAGGCAAAGGGTATGAACCAAAAGATTCTGGCACAGGTTTAGGAAAGTTTAAGATGTAGAATAGTAGAGATAATTGCAAATCACGCACACCAAAAGATTTGCTACAATCTCTACTATTTCAAAAGACATGAGAAAAGGTTCCATCCATGGTGCTATTCTTTTTTCTGCTTGTTCTTCAGAGACATAACATGTGCATCTTCTTGCATGGTGCTATCGTTTGTTGGTGATTCTGTTGTGCAGTCTGGTTTTGCCCCACGCTTCTTTGGCGTGTTTGGTGCAGATTCTGGGTTGATGATTCTGCAAGTGGTTGCTGCTGAGAAGTTGGGTCGAAGATGGAATGGACAGTGAATACACACTGGCTAATTGTTCCATACATGTACATGGATGCCCTCAGCATAATAGCACAATTTTTGGGGGTTGATAGCTTCTGGATCATCTCCACTGACAGATTATCCTGCGTGGTGTTTTATGTTAATTATTTGTACTATATCTAATTTAGGCGTGTTCATGTAACAAGGTGGAGTTATTGTATAACGTACATCAGTTGTATTCTTGAGCATTTCTGCTGCAGTGATGTTATAAAGTTCTTCTGCTTGTTCTGCGAATATAGTTGCAGGGATGAGTCCAGTCGCATCTGCAATTTCCACGTTAAATTTGATCCTGCGAAGTAAAAGATAATGTGAGCACGATTCAGTAAGCATTTTCTGTGCTTGTGCATTGGCTAAGTTTGTTTGGTAATAGTGTTAGGAAAATGTGGGAATAGAAATTATTGTTTAGTTGCTATGGCAAAAATGCAGTTTGAGTGTTCGAAATTCTTTCCAACTGTGTCAATAGGTGATGAGGTTTGCAGATATTCAATAGGGAGACCTAACAGTTCTATCCAGTCATTGCAGTTGCAGAACAACAATAAAGGAACTAAGGAGAAAATAATTGAATTGGATGTTGCGAACAAGAATATTGCAAGTTGAATTATCTGTGATAAGTGAAATGAATTGCAGTTTGGAATTTGAAAGAACTGGAGATAATGGATTTTTAAATTCATACATGCTAATGAGACACAGTTCAGAAACTGATAAAGTTAGTTAGTTATTAACTTGTCGGAGAATTGAATACCATTATTCTTTGCTTAGAAGAGTGACCTCAGATGTGGAAAGCCTGGGAGAGCTGGTTGGTGTCGTGAGACAGAAGATAGGTAGTCAGGAGTGACTCCGGACAGGAAATGAAAGTCAATCTGAAAATACAGTGATCAGGTAAGGACGAGCTTGAACTGTTTTGTTGAGGATGTATACTTCAGTTGGGGCAAAATGGTTTTATAAAAATGAAGAATGCCTCCCTAGTTCGTGATAACTTTGTGTGAAGTAGCTTTGGTTAAAGGGAAAAAGTTAATGACTATTGTTAATTTGATGACCAGAGCTTTAGGAGTAGACCAATAGGAATTTCGATGAAGAGGTAATGGAGGGTTAAATGGACGAATATGATGGGTGTGATTGCGTGAGTAGCTTGGCTTTAGGTGCCGTATGGCAGTAGTTATTTTTCTTGAGAAAGGCGGAGGTGGGAGCGCGGGTAATTCAGATAAGAGCGGAAAACATGGTCAGACCATGCGCAATAATAGAAAGTGAATCCTTGGTCAATCGAATGATGGCTGACCATGTTGTGAACAGAGTTCTGAGTTAGCAAAAGAGAGCAGCTCCTCTCTCTAGATTAATAGACAGGCCTCTCTTAGTTTTTTCTAGAAATTGGAGGTATGTTTGGTGGGTCCTTTTCCATTCTGGGGGTTTCTAGCAGTCAGCTTGTTCCTTAATAAGTTCCTAATGCTCCATCCTATGATCATATGAATCAAGAATCAATACTGTCTTCGTATGTTGTTTTGTGGTTTTGGTGTTTTGTAGAATATGGACTCAAAATTTTGTCTATCTAGTCTTATATATGCCTTAAACTTATCACCATTCCGAGGCATTTTATGGGATATACTTGTGTGGGCCACGGAGTGATGGGACATTGGGTTCAGGGAGTCGCTTCAGGATTGGGAGATGGAGTAGCTTGATGGATTGGTTGTGTGCCTTTATGGAATGTATGAGGCATTGGGCAGGGAAATTTGTACCAATAAAGAAGCTTGCTAAGTGAGTGTGCAACTAAAGATGTTAGACACGGATCCCATACACTTGTGTCTTCACATTGGTACATATATTGAGAAAAGCAGTTGTGAGTTGTAAAGTAGATCACCAACAAAGCAGCTCATAATTTCAAACCTGACTCATGCAATCAAGTAACAATGTCATGCCATTAAGAAACCAAAATTAGGATGGCATGACTTGAATCCTGATGCATTGGTTCAAGCATGTAACTAAGTATGGGAAATAACGTCATGCATCTAATGCTAAATATTGAGTAGTTAAACTTAATAGTTCTATGTATGCATTCTAGTTTTGCAGATATTCAATAGGTAAACATAAGAGTTCCATCCAGTCATTCCAGTTGCAGAACAAGAATAAAGGAACTAAAGACAGAATAATTGAACTGCACACGTCAGTGATAATTTAACTTGATGACTGGAGCCTTAGCGGAACTCGGGCAAATAGACAATGCAGGGTTAAATGGACGAATATCACAGGTGTGACTCCGTGAGTAGTTTGGCTTTACATGTTCTGTGGCGGTAGTTATTTTTCTTGAGAAAGGCGGAAGCGGGAGCGCGGGTAACTTAGAAAAGAGCGCAAAACATGGTTACACCATGGGTAGTAATAGAAAGTGAACCGTCAGTCAATCGAATGATGCCTAACCATGTCGCCAATAGAGTTCCAAGTTATCAAAAGAGAGCAGTAACTTTCTCTATACTAATAGATAGGCCTCACCTAGTTTTTTCTAGAAATTGGAGCTATGTTCAGTGTCTCGTTCTTCATTCTGGAGGTTTCTAGTAGTCATATTCCTCAAAAGAGTAGTTAAGAAACAGTGATAATCGGAGTGCAAAGTTTTGGAAGGTAAAAGATTTATAGGATGTGGCAGTATTTTTGACTGATTTGGTGAAGAAGTTAGTTGAGCGGGGAATTTGTCTTTGAATGGTTTCATCTATTTGGAATTTAGTTTATTAAAATAGTATGATTACAGCTAGAAATATTGAAATTTTATTAGAGCAAATTGATTGTGATGTACTGAAGTATTCAATATCAAAACTCAATAGTTTGATCTACATATCTCATGAGCATAATCATCTGGTAAGTATTTTGTGTGTGTGTGTGCTGCATGAGTTTGTTGAATAATAGTATTAGCGGCAATCATGGCATTAAGTGAACTGGTGCAATTGGTCTTGCTTTTTACCTGGGCAATGATGGGACCTTTTTGTCGGAATGGTGTACACGGGCCGTACACCAAGCATACGGGTTAAGCAGTTCTCGATAGTCCAATGGACAAATGAAGACTGAATCACCATAGCACAACACCGTACAATCCAAATGCGTATATTAATTGAGAACCAACTTCCAACGAAATTGGTAAAGCACGGAAAAGAATATAGGAAAGCTGTAATCACAAAAGAAAATAACTAAAGGAATATCAAATTATAGAACGTAGTTATTATTACTAAGCAAAACAATTTATTCTGTTGCAGGTAGAGAATGCAGAAGGAAGAAGCAAGGACAAGATAAAACCAAGAATGCCCAAACTTTGCAAATAACTGTAATCAAGTAAAATATTACCAAGCGGATGGTTTGTTGTATGATGATCGTTAATAAGCTATAGCGCACCGAAAGCATGAATCTCTATTTCCAGATTGTTCCTATGGAAAACAAGACCGTCTCGCAAACCCCAAACTTCCGTCATTAGGCTCGAGTCTCACAGTTAAGATTAGGACATTAGGCCAGTTAAATGTCAAAAATCTCTTCTAATTTAAGTTGTCTAAATTAATTTACGAACATTAAAAGACTTTATAGTACTCCATTTTACTCATATCAAAAAATTATTGTTAGCATAGTTGAAGAGAAGACAACCGGGACCCCATTTACAACATATGTGATGTGTACCATTTCATTCGATCACATTAGCCCTAATCATATCAAGTAAACGCATACTCGTAAACACCCACCGCAGAGTTTTGCAAGAAACAAGACAAGCGTAAAACCACAAATAAAAAGTCGGTGATAAGAACAACGTCCACCAACAAAACCTCACGCCCTGATCGCGGCAGACAACACGTAAAGAACACCCACAGGAAAACAGGGAAAAGGAAGAAAAACTGAAGAAAGAACAAGAATCAAACCTCACGCAACAGGCTGTAGCGGCGGGCAAGAGCAGGAATAGGATACGAAACAGAAAGGCGCAATCGCTGATCAGGACCAGAACCCCAATATCTCTTCAGAGGCCTTGAAGCATCCACTTGTGGAAAAGAACAAGAGAGAAACAAGAGAAATAAAAGCCCTAAATCTAGAAGCGTACGTGCAATTGCAGACCAGGAGAAAGAGAGAGTCATAGGTTACCTATCCGTACGAAGACCGCTGAATCGCCGGAGAGATGGAAAAGGTTCCAGTGGCTGAATCCCTGTATATGCACTCCGGAGGGCGAGAAAAATCACAGAAAAGGTGGCAGAAATCACGGAGAAGGTAAGAGACCGATCTCTCTCTCTCTCTCCATCTCGCTTTCTGTCTGCTCTCCTCTGATCAGTCGAAGATGAAGAAAAGAAAGAGGGAGGCCAGGAGACGTGGCCTAATGTCCTTCACATTTTTCACAGGGGGCGAAAAGACAGAATTACCCTTCTCTTCAAATCCATTGGTGATCCAATTGAGGGGTACAATTGAAAAAATTGAACAAAAATTGGCAAGCCTCTTGAACGTTTTTAGTTTTAAAGCTTTAGATATATATATATTTTTCTAATCATCTTTTTTCTAATAAAGAATTTCTTAGAAAATTAAAAATTAAAAATCTAAAGAAAGTCTGTCATGTCTTCTATTTCCCAATTATTAAATGCTGTCAAATTCTGCACGTAAAAAGAGTTAATAGAGGAAATTGTGTTTAGAAAACTTTCAGGAAAGAACACCTTAAAAGGCATTTACATGGTGACCTATTTGTCATGCTAATAGAATAAAATGATTGCCAAAGACTCTCATAAGCTTTGCTGATCGATCGAGTAAAAGAAAGCTTTCATTAGTTTACTACCATGGTGGGTGTGTGTGTGTATATATATATATATATTCAGTTGTCGTGATGTCTTTAATTTTACATACATAATGATGTCATGCAGGTAAATTATATTCACTACACTACTTTTTTATGAAGTCTAGTATGGGTATTCGCCCGTGAGTTTTTCTTTATCTTACATCCTAATTCCAAGGTAGTACTTGGCTGTGCATCGTATTCCCATTCAATAAAATAAAAAAATAAAAATAAAAATACTAAAATGTGGGTTGTAAGATCCCCCGTAGTACTACATTTCAAAATTAGGTAGTACAGTATGTTTTAGAAGCCAGAGTTAGATTCCTAAACATCCAATTCCTGTTTAATTAGAGACTCTAATAATAACTTCTAGTTGTTGAGGAAGTTATATCAAAGCTTCATGTTGCAATACAATACAATTAATCTAGCTCAACAGAGAACGTGTTGGGGACGTACTGGTCAAGAAAAAAAAATAAGTGTTCCAAAAAAAATGGTGTAAAAAGATAAGTGTTCCAATTTTCAATCTGTTTAAACTGGTGAGAATATCTTATTTTTCTGATCATTTTATCTTAAATGGTCATAATGAATTTTTGGCTCTAAGGCCTTTCAATGAGCACCCTAAGAGAACCTGAAACTAAATAAGGAGTCTTCGGGTGCTAGTTGAAAAGCCTTAGAGTCAAAAATTCATTACGACCATCTAGGATAAAATGATCAAAAAAATAAGATCTTCGCACTGGATCAACCGGATTGAAAATTGGAGCACTTAATTTTTTAATCTTATTTTTCGGTTTGTTTCATTAACGATGTTAACGATTTTACCAATTTGGAATGTAAAACAAACTAGAGGGAAGAAATTGAGACAATTGAAACTAGAGGGACGAAAATGAGACAACCGTAAAACTAGAGGGATGAGTACGAAAATTTGCCCAATTTTATTGGTAATTAAGTTATACAATTATCTTTAGTGTAGTCAGAAATTCTTATCCATTACTGTCCTGTTGAATACCCTGCTGCGTTACATGAATAGAGTATTTGTTATATCCTTATTTATTAAATTATCCTCTCCTGCCAATTTTCCTGATTATTTTTTGGAAATAATATCAAGTTCCCTAGTTGAATTTTGTAAAGGTTAATTTTTGATATTATATCAATGGTCTGTAGTGTGTTATCAAATTAATTTGGATAGTGGAATCTTCTTCTATGGCATGCGTGGATTGTTGGAACTTATTAGTAACAACTTAATTACTGAGTTTGACAGAAATGGCACATGGTCAAGGAAATTCAGAAACTTCTCAAGCTTAGATTTTTGGGTCTGTATCACTTTAGGTAGCTGCAGCATCTGATCTAATGCTAGCATATGTGGACTTCTTCCTCCTCGCCTTCAACAATGGTTTCCAATCTCCTTGCTTTTTGGAGGTGGAGGAAGTTACATGGCTCCTTCCTCACTTCACAGTGATAAATCATACTCCCTCCGTCCCTTTTTAAGTGTCCTGCTTCGTAACTCCAACTTATTAAAAGGACATCATCATTATACCTTTCACATCAACTTTTTTCTCCACTTTCCCTACTTACCCATCATCATTACTCTTTTACTCACTTACTTTTCAAAAAGGAATCTACTTTTAAGGACAAAATAGACAATACACCAACTTTTACCCACTAACTTTACAAAATGGACACTTATTAAGGGACAGCCCAAAATGGAATACTGGACAATAATAAAGGGACGGAGGGAGTAACTAGTAGTATCTATCATAAGTCAGGTTTGTAATCAAGGTTTGGGTTTTTCTTCTTGGTTGGCATCTTGCCAATCAAGGTTTGGGTCTCGGACAAGCACTTGTTGCTTTCCTCCTTGTCCTTTTAGTCTTTGTAATCCTTCAAAGATTAATAAAATTACTTTTAACCGTTAAAAAAAAAAAAAGGAGTCGGGTTTGTATGTTATACCTGGTGTGGATGGAGTTTTTGAGTTACCCTTCCAAAAAATTGTACCACATCGTTCTTACCTTGCTATGTTCTATAAAATCCCCTTGATTGCTATGCTTTTCACCCTCAGTCTGTGCCGCCTACTACTTGGTCCTGCTTTGTGACTGGTTTGAACGGTAAACTACGCCTAGCGTGTAGGGGACACCTTAAAGTAATGTTTCAACCTGTACTGGATGTGGATGGCTTGAAACTCATGCCAACCCTGCTTTAAGGATCCACAGTGTGCGTGTTGATCTTGCTTGGGTTCAGGCTAAAGCTTTTGGTCATTGTCAATATGGACTTCTGGTGTATGCTGTTGAAGAGGATATTGAGCATGCATCCACAGATAGGATGGTGAAGCAGCAAGAACAGACCAACAGTCACGGTAAAATTCTGGATCAGTAAAAATGCATATGTATATACATCTCTGTGTGTGTGTGTGTGTAGTTGACATCTGAATCTACTTATGATTATATGCATGTACTGTCGTACTGTAGAAGCTTCCGCCAAAGCTTCTTAGGTTTTATCTTGTAAAAATAGGCATGTTTCTTTTGTATATCTGCACCTATGAAATTTAAAACACCTGTTACAAATTTGGTGAAGCAATGAACACTGGGTGGTTTGGTTGAACTTGGTCTAAAATTAACCTTCAATATTGGTGTGGAATGGTTTCTAAGCTGGGTTATGGTAGGGGATGGGGCCTCTACTATTTTCCACTTTCCATGTATGAAACGGATATCCACTCTTTAACTGTTTGGGTTTAGAGCCCCACTTGATGAAGAAACAGGAATGAACTTAGTTGAAGCCACCGTTCCTGCTTGCGGCTTTGCACTATGCAGCTCTTGGTCACTGGTGGCAAGCTATTACACTACCAGGAGTGATTATATTATGAGCTCAAATGTAGGCTAATAATTAAAATACTCCCTCTGTCCCATTTTGTTTGTCCCCTTTTTGTTTTCTCATTGTTCCAAATTGTTTGTCCATTTTTGAAAGACCTAGAAAAACTAAGTAAACTTGCGTTGCTAGCGTGCCAGTTGATGATGTGTTACCTGAGTTGTATGAAAGTCTGTTATCTCCAAGTAAACTTTCACAATCTACAAATGCATCAGCTGCTTCCGATTATTTGTAGCTTTGCAAATGTCTCCTATGGATATGGTATGTAGTTCATATGGCTGTACAAGCAACAGTTTCCAATACTAGATCACCGTAGTTGCGCCTTCACCTAGTTTCAACCTAGAGGTATGTGTTCAGGAGCCGGAATTGTCCTCGCAAATCGCAAAAGAGTAGGATCTGGACTCAGTACAAGATGTAGTAAGTAGTCGCAGCTGTCCAAAAGTTTTTTCAACGGGGTGAATTTAAAAGAAACTCTTCCTTGGAAGAGTGATTGCTGAGATAGACAGCTGAGATTACTCACTACAGCGCCCCTGCCATGGGAAAAAATAGGCCATGCCAAGTGATATCATCTGTAATAGTAATGAAGAAGAGAAGTGATTTTGTTACTGAGGTCTTGAGTTTGCTCATCTTTCAGCTTCTCTCAGAAATAAGACCATACCTCGTTGGCACCGGCTGTGGAGTACTCAGAGCTTGTTCAAATCGACGATTACGTTGTCAAAGTCCGGCTAAGTGGTCCGGCAGCTAGTGTTGTGATGGTGCAAGTTGTTGTAACACGGAAGTTGAGAGAGAAGATATATTCCATTAATTGCAGCTGTCCAGTTGATAGATTAAATGGTCCAATTGCGACAAGTTAATTAAGGTACAGTTGATAAGAAAAAGGAAAACCTACGCTTACCTTCTCTTGTGAGCACCATGTATTCAAGGAAAATTTACTGTCATTTGAGAAACGACTATATTTACTTTTCACTCTAGCACCATGTACCTATGTGAATTTTGAACTTTTTTTTTTCCAGACGAAAAGATGTTAGGGGTTAATGGTTAGTAGTTCTAACGGGAGTCGAGCACCTCCTCCATAAAAACTTGAACTCAGGACCTCTTCCTTAGAAAGGGAGAGTAACCAAACTACACTACCTGTTGAATTTGCAACTTACAGACTTCAAATTAAGACAACTTCTAATGACTTCGTGCGGCTCCAATCTCCTAGGAGTAAGAGAAATAAATTAGTAGTTTTGGAGACGCAATTGTAATAATTACTTATCCGAACCCAAACCTTATGGCAATGGCTATGATGCTCCCAATCAAGGGCGGAGCTATGTCGGGCCAAGGTGGCCCCAACCCCGAATTTAAAATTTTAACTTTTTATATACCTGATTTTGAATACTATCTATAATTATTCGTGTATAAGTACTTATAATTTTAATAATTTTAGTTTGATTTGATAAAAAAAAATTGGTTTTTACCTTCTCATTTCTTAATGTCTTTCATTAAAAAAAAAAACACGTGCATTAGCCTAAAGAAACAAACAAAATGATTGGTATACTTAAATTACATTAGGCTAGAATCATTTCAATGTACAAATTTAATGTATTGACTTTATGATATAATAATAAGCATAAGTTCCAATAAAAAATTAATGTCTAATAAGCCGGCACCCTTCAGATCAAAATCCTGACTTTGCTACTGCTCCCAATTGTTCCCAACCATTGGATTGTATGAGTTGATCTTCACTATTGATCTTAACCATTGATTGTCAAAATATCTTGATAGTTAGTGTAGTAAATGTAACCATACAAATGTGGTAAATGTTGTAACAACCCGGATTTTCAACCCAATTTTTTTTTTCAAATAAAGAAATTTCTTTTAATCCAATAGTCGATAGTAATCGATTAATTATTTAAAAGTGTAATTAGATTAAACTAAAACCTAGAATAATTGTTGGTGATTAAAATTAGTTTAGCATATAATTATCTTATCTTGTTCTATTCTATTTAAATTTATTTTCTTGTTATACATACATATAATTGCATGCATGTACAACTCTTCCCATCTCTCACTCTCCTACTCCGTTCCTACCTTTTTCGGGATCATATTTTCGTTCATATTTCGTCCGAATCCTAGTCCTAAAAGGATACAACTTCCTTAACCCAATTTTAATCAAAACTCTCCTCTATTTTTTTATAAATACCCTATAACCCCGACCCTAGGGCACACCACGAAATTCCCCACGCTCCATTAGTCCAGAAAGAGGAGAAAATTACAAGAATTCGGAGCTCCAATCCATGGAGTTCTAGAGAGAGAAAGAAAGAGAGAGAAAAGTGGGTTTGTGATCAAGAACCAACCAAAACCCGAATTGATTATTCCAATCCCTTCCTACAACTCCTAGCATCGCCAAATATCATCCAATTCGGTCCCAAGGTCCCTCGATCGAAGAACCCAAAACTTTCTTCTCAAATTTTCAAGTTTCAATCGAAAATCAATTCGATCCAATTCAAGGTATTTTAATTCATTCTAACTTCTCCTCTAAGTATATATTGTGTTTATATGCTTAACTCTATGTCCCAATTGGTCCCATGCATCAAAAACCGAGCCAAAACGAAAAAAATAGAATTTTCGGCCAGATTCACCAAGTTGATATTATTTTTGAACTCGACAGTCTATTTGTAATTATTTACGTAGAAGATGACCCTTCTGATATTATTGTTAAAATCTTTTTGATATTAATATTATAAAAAACTACTGAATTGATATTATTTTTTACAAAACAATATCATCTTAGTATCAAAACTATTAATTATATCAGTTTAATTTATCTGGTAGATTGAATTGATAAAAAACGTTCGAAATGACTTTTCGACATTCCGAACAATGTTTTCGACCCCCGATTTATTTGTTTTAGCCTTTTAACACTTCAAAGATCATACCTTGTTAATTTCATATTTTTTTTATTTAATTATCTATTTATTTGATTTTAATTCGTTATTATGTAAAAATTTACAAACTAAAAATCATTGCAACCTTATGAACTACTCTATAAATCCCCAAACTATTTTTCCTAGATTCCTAACATATCAAAGATCATAAGTTGCTGATTTCATATTTTTTTTATGTTATTAACTATTTATTTTATTTTTAATTAAAGTTATATACGAAAAATAATTGCGACCTTACAAATAATGTTTTTAACGTCTAAAATATTCTTCCTAGACTTCTTACATCTCAAAGATGATATTTTATTAAAATAAGATTTTATTTATTTAATTAGCTATTTATTATTAATTACGCGTTGTTTCTAAATAGAAATACTTTAAAATATTATAAAAGAGGTTAATAATTCCGAATAATTTTATTTAGACTTCTTACAGTCCTAAGATGATACTTTGTTAGAATAAATATATTTATAATTATTTAATTATTTATTATCTATTTATTCTTCTTTTGATTATTATCTAAGTCTTTTTATTTAAAATAATTCCGTGAGCATCCAAACCCAACTTTTAGCACGCGAACTTATTATAGAGGACTGTTAGGACCTTTATTTAAGTTACGATAATTATTCTAAATTTTTTACCTAATTAATGTATTTAATTAGTGTTTAATTAACTTAATTACTTATAATTAATTAACGAAAGTCTAGAAAATTATTTTTAAATCTTAATTAAATAATTCTTACATTCTTAATGACTTTGTGACCGTACGAGATTAAGGGCAACGGCCCAGTCATAAAAGGTTATGTGATTTCATTGCTTAATAATTGTTTTGACCCGTCTGTTATTCGTTTTCAATTATTATTGAGATTGATATTGTGTTGATGCTTAATTTGAATGTTAGATTGGACCCTAGGGACATGGGGTGGTATACGATATAGAAATCACTTAGACGATGCTAAGTAATGGATAAATTGTGAAGTTTGTTTCTGTTTAGAGGTTGCCTGCAGGCGTGATGTTGAGATATGATGAGATTGTGATGAGAATTGAAACTGGCGAGAGTCCAGTGATGAATTGATAGACTGGCGAGAGTCCAGTGATGAATTGATAGACTGACAAAGTAAGCCCAGTGATATTGTGATATTGTGATGATTGTGAAGTGGTATATAAGATAGGCGAACCCTAGCGATGTAACGGCATGATAAACTTACCCTTTGTTGTAGTTATTGGGATGCACACTCGGTACATAACTTAGGTGTATCTGCGACAGCAAAAGGAAGTGATCTCATGGGACGGGATATGGCTAGCGGTTGGGGAGGAAAGATCTCGTGGAGAGATCTTAGATTTCATGTTAAGTTAATGGATAGCAATGAATCAAGTTATGTGAATTATCTCTGTTTTACTTTTTCGTACCATATATATTCTGTTTGCCTGCTAGCTGTAAAATAAGAGGGGTGGTTGGGTTGGATTATTTTACTGGGTGATTTGTTACTCACGGATACGTCTGTATCCTGGCAAATCGATTGCTTCGGCGATCAATTTGCTAGAGGGCGCAGGATTCAATGGAGGAGATTCAACGATGATGCAGTTCGACACGAAAAGAATATCAGTAATGAAGATCGAGGATGGTTAGGACTCGTATCAAGATTAGAGTCAGCTCTGAAGTTAATGTATTTTGATTCCGTAAAACTATCTTGAGATTGTATTAGCAAAAGCTTTATTTTGAAAAATCATATTTATTTAGCAAATTTTTTTGAGAAATTATTTTATATTGCACCCGAAAAGTCGGGGCGTTACAAATGTAGCCATATAGTAAGTGTTGCCTAAGTAGATGAGTGTAGATGGTATGGAAACCCTATTTTTGTAGCAAGTAATATTGCAATTTTTTCCCCAAAAAGTCAGCAATGAGGCCAAAACGGATTTGGCGTAAATCCGAATTATAGGGTTGGCAAGCAATCCATTAAATTGAATTTCAGCTTCGGGTTATACATGAACGTTGGGCGAAGCCGCAATTGGATAAAATGGCTGTCCCTCCCAAACAAAGTCAGTTATCAGGAATCCAATGCAACGAAGTCTTGCGTGGTTCACAACCGTAATTCATTTGTGGGTTCAAAGCATGTTGCCCCACCGCACATATGCGATGCAAGCTAACCCTAGTTCATGTTTTGTTGCGTCTAACGCCACCCCTGCATTGTGATAAAGTTGGAGTACGTGGGCAGAATGATGTTCATCCACGTGTTGCTGGATCTGTGGATTCTAGTGGTTAATGTCGCGGAATCGGTAGATTCAACAACATGTGGATGATCATCATTCAGCCCACGCACTCCACCTTTATCACAATGCAAGGGTGGCATTAAACGTGACAAAATAAGAACTAGGGTTATCTCGCGCCGCGTATATGTGGTGCGGTAACATGTTTCGGACCCACAAATGGATTGCAATTGTGAACCAAACAGGACTTCTTGCATTGGTCTCCTGAGAACTGACTTTGTTTGGGAGGGGCAGCCATTTTATCCAGTTGCGGCTACGCCCAACATTCATGTACAACCCGAAGCCGAAATTCAATTCAATGGATTGCTTGCCAACCCTATAATCCGGATTCACACCAAATCCATTTTGGCTGCTGCAAATGTAGAGATTGAACAAAAGATGCAAGTCCAAGGTGTCATTGCTAACTTCTTGAATGCAGCAAACCAACGGGGGATTGCGCACCAGAACGAATTGACGACGAGATGGGACTATGAGCATAGGGCCTACGAGTCACGCGTCTATGCTCATATCCCAGTGATCTGAGCCAGGGACATTGTATCTGTACGTAGGCACGTCCACGACTTCATAAGATTCGGGTGCCCAGGCTATCCTACAAGCCCAGAGCTCTTGGCGGAAGAAGGCGTCCTTCCACAATAGCATCTTGTTGCCGGAACCCAACACTAGATTCACTTTTGTGGAACATTGAATCTGTAGGTTCTGCCGATGGATGCGGTACACGCATTGGATTAGTCTCAACATGTTCCCTTTGAAAGTTTTATCACTTTTGGGTTTGATCCTTGAAATGCTGTTGGAGAACTTGCATTCATGGTCATGCTTTTGGTTTTGAGTTTCCAATTATGTCTCAACAACAATTCTAGACACTGAACATGATGCTTCTCTTCTCCTGGGAAGCTCAAACCAAAAGGCAATTAGAGGAGAGGCCAATCTTAGTTGAATACTATTAGGGGTAAAACTTAATTGATATTGGACAATCTCTATCTATGTACTGTATAAGTTGTTTTGCATTTCAAGGTGTACATGTTGCAGGTCTCCTATTGGCTTATTATATAGTTGAGTTTCACCACAATCTATCTTTTATGTAGCATTACAGAGATGCTTTCTATCCACACTATACCCAGCCCAGTTTTTAAATAGAATCAATTTCGAATTCTTATTAATAGCATTATTATGGCAAGGATAGTAAAGCATTAGGGTATTTCGGGGGAGGATATTCTTAGACAGTTTTCGATTTTGAAGCTATAGTGGGATTGTGTGATGGAATTTAGGTATAGGGTTCATGCCTCTGGACCCGCTGTGTTGCTTCGAGTTTCTTGTTTCTTCTTAAATCTCTGTAAGCCTTCAATGCTCCAGAACGAGATTGTAAAAGTTGTGTTCAACCTATTAAACCATCTCAGAACTCTAATCATTCCATTAGACTTGATCAATGCCTTCTCTATTAATCTAAAAGAACACACAAAATTATTTACGTTAAGCTCTTTACAAAGGCATTGATTAAGCCTAAAGAACACTCAGCAAGCCTTCTTGTTTTAGAGCACCCAGGACAGCTCCAAGATCTGTTTATTTACTTTCTCACAACCCTACCTGTTTGCTGCCAGATATAAGCCCTAAAATCCTCTTTATATCTACTATCTTCACCACAAAAAGCAATTGAAATCAGCACAAGCCTCCTTTTCCTACATTCATTAAGGTTCACTACGCGCGACGTGGGAGAGTCTTTAACGCATTCACCCAATATGAGTATCTCCAGAAACCCGTAGTTTATTTATGCAGGTAAACATATAATGCATTGAGTTTCAGATTGTTAGTGCAATCCCTCAACTTTATCCCCTGACACAAATTTGACTGTATTGAGGTCTTAGTTAAGTAGTATCTGCTGCCACCCCACAAGAGGTTGCTACTAGGTTACAACTGTCGGTCCCAGCAGTGGATCTGGTAACTCTTCTTGTGTCTTTGCATTCGCTAAATGTCAGTGAGTCTGGCATTCTTTCTAGTGTTTGGGGCCTCGGTAGTCAAAATGGTGATGGTGGAGGCGGTGGGCGTATTCACTTCCTTGGTCATACATTTTCCGCTGGAGATGTATATACTAACCAATAGCTTGGGTGAAAGGTAACATTCACGCCAAGTTTGTGCAAATCCTAGTTTTCTATTGGAAATTAAATGAACAAGTTATCATGTACGAGTTTCTTGGTTTCCTTTTTTGCTTCCATTTATTTTGTCTAGTGACTTTTTTTTTTTTTTCCAGATTTATAGAGCATTGGCTTGTTTCAATGATTTTGGATTCCATATAGATTCTCTCCTCTTCATGTTTTGGGTTAAGTGGCTTTTATTTGCTGTTCATGATTGTGCCAAATGTGATGCTTAAGTGATAAGCTGGATCAATTTAGTTTATCTGCATGGAAATGCTTGAAGGGAGTCTAAGGATGAAATGGTGGTGGATCTTGCAGCAAGCAACTGTACTCATTTTAGTGTATGTTGGCTCATTTAAAGCATAATTAAAGAACTTGAGTTTGTTTTAGTGCTGCTGATCTGTTTTTGTATTATGCTGTGTGGTTCTTGCATGGCTGTCCAGATTAGTAGTGTTGTTGGTTCAATCTTCTACACGTCCTTTTGCTTCAGTCCAGCAGCTGATAAGTTGCTCCTGTTCAAGCAACCAGCTGCTGCTGTTTTGCTTTCTGTTAATGCCTGTAACTGCTATATGCACATACAAAATTGGAAGTTCAAGCTGGGCAGTCCAGCTCTTGTCATGTTGGTTCTTTTCATGCTGTTTGAACATAATAGACATCATTGTCAGAGTTTTATATTGTAGTATATGCCTAACCATCACGGGCTATCGTGGGATCTCCCTTCGCAGAGGGGGACGTCCTCTGTATAGTGAGTAGTGTTTTGGTAGTACGTTTTGTTTCTGCCACGACCGTTATTGATACTTCCAACAGGACACAACTCCAAGTGTCCATGCTGAATTTTTGTGGTAGAACTTCAGAGGTAGAACAGAGAACAACTGAACTTCATGTGGCTGCTGTACTGTGCTACTGCTGCTGTCCTTGTTGCTGTTTTGACTAGTGCATCCTACGGTTTTTGCAAAGATGGTTGTATTCAGAGAAGAATGTGGGCTATTTTGAAGCTCAATTCTGTTGCTTTGTGCTGTCCAGTATCTCTTTTGTCGAGTGTTTCTTTCTCATCTACCTAGAGGGGCTAGAAACATTCGTTTACTAGGCTTGTAGGCTTGTATCCAGTTGGCTTGGTGTTTTCAATGTTCTTATTGTAGCCACTTGGCATCCATCAATGTAGCCACTTGGAATTTATGTAGCCACTTGGCATCCTTCAATTCTCTTGATCTTTGTTTTCTTTTTTCTTTCCTCCTGGGGTATGCCCCTTGTAGGCTGTACATTCGCTTATTCTTTTTTCTATTTCAAGCTAAATTACCCAAAAAAAAAAGAAACGAAAGCAAGAAATAAAACACATTAATTTGGAGCTTTCTTGCATTTTTCATTCTTCTACTTATTTTGTACAGGGTTCTCTCACAGTCCTTGTGTGCTAATTATTATGTGACTTTTATATTTGGAATTTGTTTTATAGCTGCTGAAATGAGTAGTGTTATAAATTAGAACTTACTCTTTTGATACACAATATGAACCAATCGGCAGGTAGGCCAAGTTATGATTTTTATGGTATTCCACCTAAATGCGATTGCTACTGAGATCTCAAGGAATATAGTATCAGTTAATGAGCAATTTCCAACTCAATGAGGGTCATTAAAACATTGGGCTGATTATCCTCCAGCTAGTTTAATGACACAGGGTATCCCTTCAACAAGCGGCATGTCCAACACTAGCTAAAAGGCCATCTCTTGGAGATGGAGGCATTGCTGTTGAGGTTCTCTTCTTTGGCTGTTTGCTTTTGTTTTGTACACTAGTGGCATTCTTTTGTTGCCTTCTTCATTTATGAATGACTATTACGAATGAGAAAAATATTTTCCAAAATTCATTTGTGGAAACAAAGAGATGTAGGCATGACCGATGAACCATTTTTGGCAATCTACTTCGCTGAACTCTTACCAGTTACATTTTCACTAGTACCAAATGGTGGCCAAAACACAACATTTGTGGTCTTGTAGAGAGACTAGATTATCCTTTCATTACGCTTATATTTCATCTTATTATTCAATATTAGTTTATTGGGTAACATTGGGTGTTTTCTTCTGTTGCTTTAAGGGAGGACTAGGTCGAAACCAGGGTGGTGCAGGGGAAAATGGAATAGTGACCGGAAAAGCTTGCCCACAACGACCTTGTGGGAAATTCTGTGAGTTGGGTTTACATTTATAATCTCTACTCTTCTTGATTTCGGATGGTTTTCTTTGTTGCGAACAGTCTCCCTTTAAGGTCAAAACCAATTTACACAATGTTAGATAGAAGCTGAGTTTTACTTCAAGCCACTTAAAATTTGAGAATATCGTTATTGCATTTCATTCAACAATGGCTGTTTACATCCAGTCTCTTTATTTGTTACAGAGATTGGCATATGATGGGACCTTTACATAATGCTTCCAGAGATATCATACACATTCAATTGAGCAGAATTTCTAAAATCACACCCGAATACACAAATCACACACCACGCTCACAATAGAGTTGGATCCCACACGCACTAGATGTGTATAGTGTGCATGGGCCCTGCCCCTATTATGAGTGTGGGTGCGTAAGTGTTTGGGTGTGGTGGTAGAATAGTTATCAATTGAGATGCTAAAATGTTTTCTTCTTTATAGTCTACATAGAAGTATGTTGAGTGTGCACAAGTTTGCTATCTCCTTATCTTATACCTCAAATAAGAAAAATATGTTTTTTTGAGAGGTGTGCGTCTACAGGAGTGTCCGTGTGAGACCCGACTCTTATTTAAAAAGAAAAGAAAAGAAGTATTCATATTAAAAGTGAGTTTTATTCTCTTTATGTGGGTTCCCAAAGTAAATTCCTAAAACTATAGGGATGTAGTTGTAAAAAAACAAAACGTGAGTGTGTTGTCTCCGATATCGGCACGTATCATGCTCTTTTCAAGGAACAGAGTTATTGAAACCGCCGACCAACATGGCACTTTAGATTCAGTATTACGTAGTAATTGATTTACTGAATACGGGTAAGAAACTTCTTCCTCAGAAACAGGGTAAATCTCTCTTGAAGGAAAGAAATAGCGAAATACTGGAACAATGTATTGCGAGGACCATTCTAACATACCATCAGCAGAAAAAGTGCCACATTCGGATAAACGAAGCCTCCTCATCAGACTAAAATCCCAAGCCTTTCCGACAGCTTTGTTAGGCATTCTTGCTAATGAACGATGGGCATACATACTAGGGCTGCACACGGTCCGGATCGGATCGGATCGGATCAGATTTCTATGAATCCAATCCTAATTCGCGAGTCACGGTTTTTTAAAAATAAAATCCGTGTCCGGACTAAAAGTCTCACGGTTCGATTCCAATCCGAACTGTGAGGTTCGGTCCCGGTTTTGTCCACGGATTATATCAACTAAATGCTTCATCCCGAACAAATGACTTTTATCCCATTGACAACATTTTCAAAGACTACTGTATTTTAGTTAGAGCCAGAAAGGTTTTAATTAAAGTGCAATTCATAAGGACATCTATAAACTCACAAGTCACAACTACAAATAAATCTCGTAACCATCTCCAGAAAGTCTACCAGTTGTCTTAGGAGAACATCAACGCAATAAGAATGTCCAAAATTCAAAGTAGTTGCCAAGTAAAGCCAAAAATATATTTACTATATGTTATATACATAACTATTTAATATTATGGGTTACACATATATATTATATTATATATATATTTTTAAATATCTCAACGTCCGGTTTGGATAATACATGGTTTTTATATGAAAATCCAATCCTAATCCGTATCTCACGGTTTTTTAATTTTTGAATCTGTGTCCGAACCATTAATCTATGGACAAAATTCAAAAGGTATGGATCGGATCAGTCCGGACCGATTGCACGGTTCACCGATTTTTTTTTTTGCAGCCCTAATACAGACGATAGAGACAGGCACCGCACTGCTCCTGCAACAAACCATTCCTGCTGCTGCACTATATGCATAAGACCTTAACTGCACTCTGGGATCCTTAAGGAAGGTTGCTTACCTCGAGTTAGACAACCAAAATCCCGGTTTTGGAAGATTGGTTCTCTTACTCCCCTGATCTTCCTTCCCTCACTTTCCATTCTTTAAGGCACTTTCTCTTTCCTGCCTTTCTAGTAGCTCTTGTTGCTATGGTAGCTAGGGGAAGAGCTGAGTAAAGTTATCTATATTAGGGTATGTACTGCAATTATCTTCCTTCAAGTGCTTTTAGTTCAGTATGGCCTCTAAGAAAAAAGTGGGACCTATGTTCCTCCTTGCTTTCTTTCTTTTTTTTTTTTTTTTTTTATATATTTTACGATAGGTTCTTTTTGGTTGAGCGCCTATTTATTTTCTACCAGCATTTATGTATTGATGATCACGTATCCTTTGGGTAGGTAATGTTTATTGAATAGAATCCTTCACGAACTCCCTTCTAAGTGAATCATAAGCTTTTTTTAGGTCAATCTTAACAACACCTCTTGGAGTAAGATTCTTTCTAGGCTAATTCCTCATCAATTCTTGAGCTAGAAGAATATTGTCACCCAGACTTCTGCCTTGAATGAAAGCGGATTGCCCCGGTGAGATAGAACTAAGAAGAGCATGTTCGGTGTGCACGTGGAAGGTAAGGAGTGCAAGTGTGCTTGTTGATATACTTGGGTGAGGAGAGAAAAAACAAAACCAAAAACATAACAAACCTAGGACCAAGCTGTTGGAAGAAACACGTTCAGAGAGAGAGAGAGAGAGAGAGAGAGAGACAATGAGAGACATTGTAAAAGAGTGACGGGGAAGATTTGAACTTCAACTTCTGTAGGTAACTCTTCGCCTTTTTTGCTTATTGATAAGTTAACATGTCTTGTAATTGAGGTGGGTTGTTCTTGGGGTTTTTATATTATTTGAAAAAGAAAGGCCATGTTAGTAAATGGTGGAAGTGGTTTGTTGAGTGAAATAATTTCTTTGTATGCATGGCTTAATAATAGATGATAGTCTAATTTCCTAGTTAGCTGTTAATTCTACTTGATTTGACATGAAAAAGAAGAACCCTAGATTTGAACAGAGGTTTTGGAATGGAATTGGTGTAATCTGTTGTGGGTTAGACCTAGGTACGAACAATATCAGTGGTCCTCTATTAGTTGAATGGTTTTATGTGCATAGATTTGTGGAATTGGACAAAAAGGAAGTAGACAAGGAAGAAGGAAAAATGGGTTTGGTTTGCAACGTGGAACAGTTGTTCCTCCATGGCTGTCAAATAGGTATTTTATCATATGTGGTCGAGCCTACGAAAGTGTGTTATACTCTAGTCGCAATTCGTCTAACCGGGTGACTTTACGATTATGAAAATGACACTCTCTTACGTATTTCGATGTGCTGAATTCTATTATGTGGTTAGTTTGGAAGGGTCATGATGTTAGAAAAATGGTCTAGTATAGAGGAATCTGAATAAAGCAAGTTGTTTTCCTTAAAAGAGCAAAACTAAGTAAACTTGCGTTGCAAGCTTGTCAGGACTGGATTGCAGTTCAAATTCGTTCTAGGGCATGAATGCCTTACATTACAAAGGACTTAAAATTTCCTAATCGTTGTTAGAAAATGGAAAGAAAAGAAAACAGGATTGAACGAGAATTAAATGAACTACTCCGTCCATCCCTTTTTAAGTCTCCCACTTCGTAACTTCAATTTATTAAGAAAATATTATCATTACACATTTCACATCAACTTTTACCTCCATTTTTCCCTACTTACCCTCTATGGTGACATCATCATTACACTTTTACTCATTAATTTTTCAAAATGAAATCTACTTTTAGGGGCAAAATAGAAAATGTACCAACTTTTACCCACTAACTTTACTAAATGGACACTTATTAAGGAATAACCCAAAATGGAATACTGGACTTTAAAAAGGAACGGAGGGAGTACATTAATGGCTTAACAAAGTTTGAGTACAAGAAAATGAAATAAGATCTAGGCTAGGCTAGATTGAGTACAAACTTTGCTGGAAAGTAAAGGTGATTGAAATGTAATTGAGATAATCGATGGGCTTGATTTGGTTGTGGACCTTTTCCAAGACCTTCAATTCTGGTATTTATAGGCAAAGCTCCAGGCTGCTTGCATGCACGAGTTGCATGGCTGCCAAGTGTCCTCCTCCAGGGCTGAGTTGCTTGGGCTAGATCAATGCATGAGTGCCACGTGTCCCTATAACTTTTTCCATACTCCAAAACTTGAACTACATGCTTTGAAAGCAACTATTTCAGGCCTTAATTATCTCTTTTTGCATGGATATTTGCCAAAAGGGGAATCATGGGACTTTTAAGGTTAAACGTCGAACTCTTCTTATAAGGAACAAGACTTTTCAACCACTTTTTGTCGTGGGCCATTGATGCTTCTAAATTGGTTCCTTCTGTAAGAAGACTCAAGGAAAAAGGAATTTTTGGAACTTGTGCCCTTTTTTCTTGTAATAAAAGACCAAGCAGGGCTAAGTAAGCTGCTTGTGAGTAGCTTATGCAGTCTTGATTGAGCTGCTTAGGCCATATGGGCTGCATGAATGCCATGTGTCCTTGCTTCACGTTGAAGGATGACAGCCATTGCTTCTTCTCAAGCATGACTAAGTAGCTTATGGCCTTTTTGACTTGGTTACCCTTGAGCTGCTTATGCAGGCCTCATTGAGCAGCTTCAACCTTTCCCAAAGAAGGCAATTACTTTAAGGTCGTTTTTGTTGATTTTGTCACCCTTGAGTGGTGGGGCCCTCCAGGTCCGAGACAATTATTCCATACTTTTCATTCCATCATATGACCTCCTCCTTATTGGGCCAAAATAATCCAGACTTGATTAATCTAGGCCTTTACAAAACGGGCCCAGACCTAAAAACGAATTTGGGTCTTTAATGAAAGTGGACTACATGAGCCTAGGCTTGACAATGAACTTGGGCCTTTATTGATTTGGGCATGGGCTTTAACTAATTGGGCATGCTTCAAAGCCCAATCAATATTCAAACTCTATAAAGCCCTTCCAAATTCAATTCGGCCTAATTGTGGCACTATAAATTCGACTGGAGGCCCAATTCAATCACGGCCCAAAATGTTATTTTGGGCCATTAATCCATTAAAAAAATTCCTTTTTAGAATTTGGCCAAAAATGGGTTTAAACACAAGTCTTCGCATTTCGTTCATTTTATGAGTATCTCAATAATAATACTCACATGTGTGGATTTATGTGTTACACGCCAGGTTCGGAGGCGATGATGAGTACCGCGACTCCACATAGGGAGTGAGCTTGTGTTGATACTTTTTTGTTGGGCTTCAAGGTGGGTTTACTTGTTTTTAATAGCGGAAGATGAGACATTGTGTAAAGTTATGTTCATATTGAAATTGTTATTATTTGGTTGGAGCCAATGTTTTTATATATCCTAAGTGAGAATATGATCGTAGCCTTAGATACATTATAAATATGGCCTTAGTGGCGTGGGTGTAGTGTTAGTGGCGTGATTATGAATATTACCTTAGTGGCGTTACAAGTACTATGTTGGTGTTGTTATCCATGGCCGAGAGCCCATAAATTTACCAGTGTATTAATGAAGTTGTTATTTGTCGAGTTGAATATTGTTGTTCAATTCATTTTATAGCTCTTGTCAAAATTGATTCTCTTATTATGGATAAGAACATTTACTGAGCATGTTGATAGCTCACACGCCCACAATATTTTCTTTTCAGGTGCATGACAGGCACGTGGACCCACTGCTGAGTCTAGACAAAAGTTGTGAATAGACTGCTCTAGTTTTTTTTTTTACTTGTTTGGTTATGTGCCTATTTTTGGGGATTGTATATGTTGTGAATACGTGTGGGCACGTCTTATATGATGGAACTCTCCGTATATATGCAAGTTAAGCTTTCATGTGTTGGACACTTGACTAGTGTATTTCATTTACTGTTTGAACAGGGCCCAGGGGTTGAGGGTCCATCTCATTTGGAAAATAATTAAACGTGGTATTTTTCGGGATGGGGTGTGATAGTCTGGCTAGCACTTATAAGAATGTTAGGGGATCTGATAGAGGTCTTTGTCGTCAATGCCCAGCTTATGAGCTTCCACATCGAGCCTATTTATATTACTATCTGACGTAAACCAAATTTAGTTGGAATATACATATGGTATTTGTATCAGTGCCTCGTCGTCGTAACAGGTGGTATTGCTGAATGAATCACCTTGTGTGTCTGTACAAATGCATTTTGGACAGATGCCTTGCTGTTATATATGCAGGTCTTGAAGAGTTGATATATATCACATACACATTCGGTGGGCCTCGGTTGTTTGGCTTTCTTCTTCTTGTCCTCCTGTGGGCTCCCGCGCCCGAAAAGCGCTAACTCGAAGAGTCGCCACCCGGATTTTTGAGATGGATGATCCGAGAAACCGAGAGTTTGTTTGAAAAAGGCTTTTGGTCTAGCGAAAACGTTGAGACTTTGGATCCGGGAGCCACGTTACGAACGGGAAAGGTTTTGTTGAAAAAGCACCCTGCTCGCCCGGTAAAAACCGGTCTCTACTAGGCATTTTAAATGGGGGATTTAATATCATTTGGAAAGCTTAACCTTAAAACATGTACGGGAAAGGGACCCTTTTGTTCATCTTATCATGTAAAATAATGTTAAAAGCATTTTGAAATGTTGAGAGGTCTCATAAAGTAAAAAAAAGAAAGACTTTCAACATGAAACTTGAATCTAGAATGTACCCGCACGATCTTTAAGCAATATTAGCCGAAATATGAAAAGAAAGAGCAAAAAAAGAAAAGAAAAGAAAGACTTTGAATGTAAAGCTTGTTTGAGATCCAAACTCGGTATAAAAAGACCGAGAAGGGCCTCGATCGGCTCTCCTCAAGGCTAAATGTAGTTTAGCCCAAGAAAATGGATTTATACCTTTTGATCGAAGCTTTGATGTGCTTGAAGGTGGAGGAATGAAAGTTGATTTGGATTGAGCTTGAGAGACTTGAGAGCAAATGGGTATAGAGAGAGAGAGAGGTGTGTATAGTGGTGATGTGTGTAAGAAGTTGTAGAGAGAGAATCAAAAGAGAGTATTTTTAGAGAGAGAGAGTGAGAGTCAAAAAAATGGCAGAGTAACTTTACTTGGAGTTGAAGGGGTACTTCTCAACTAGAGAGGGGGTGTATTTATAGGCAAAAGAGCCAAGGATGATCACTAAAAGAGGGGAGGTGACTTCTGGGCCGAATAAAACTTATTTTCAGGCACAAACGCTCCTCCTGCAGGCGTGGTCGACAGCTTTCTGCGACTGTCAGAACTTTTTCTCAAGGTGCCGTGCGACGTAGTGGAATCCCGTGCGAGAGAGTGATTTTTTGAATTTTCTAAGGTGCCATGCGCCCTTTTGAAGTGCCACGCGCTATGTGAATCAGCACAGCACACCGAACTTCGCTAGGGCGCCCCGGACACTCCCGAACTCGGATTTGGACGCGGTTCGAAGCGTTGGAAAGCTCGTCGAGTCCTCTTTCTAACCCAATTGGTTTCACTCAAAGACATTTTATACATTGAAATGTGTGTCCATTTTACCCTCAGTGTGTTATGAAAAAAGTTATTTTTGACAAGTTAAACACACTTTTCGTTTTTGCAATTGAACCGGGGGTCACCCTACATGGTTGAAATGGGGTTTTCTTGAGGTTAGAGAAGGAGTAGCAAAGGAGTAACAATCCAAGCCTCAAAGGTATATTTTTTCTTATTTCATCATCGGGGAAACTTAAAGATTATTCGGAGGTCCAGATTGGGGTGTTTACAGTAGTCCCTCTTTAACGGAACTTGGGTACCATTGCTTGATATAAGTGACGTTAAAGATTAGACATCCCAATCCATCTCTCCAAAGTCTTTAAGTAATGTAAGAATGCAATAAAGGTGGTCGCGCTCATGGAGCTGCCTACGTACCCCGTTGTAGGGATCAGACCAACGTAGTTCGATTGGGACAATGCAAGTAAAGTGAGTCCCGGAGGACAAATTGCGAAAGTAAACTAAGATTGAGTGCTTGAAGTGTCGAGTGTTGTGAAATTCCTTGAGACGAGTCCCTGAAGGACTAAAGCAAGACAAGTCCCGAAGGACTAAAATGCGACAAGTCCCTGAAGGACTAAATCGAGACCGGTCTGGGAGGACTAAAATGCTACGAGTCCCGGAGGACTAAAATGAGCTTTTTAATCTAGGCATGGCTTTTTTGATTTTTTTTTTTGAAAAACTTGAATTTTGAGTTTTGGAAGTAACTTTAGCTTGAATTTTGAAAGAGACCTTGAGTTTGAATAGTTTGAATTTTGAAAGAGACCTTAAATTTAAATAGCTTGAATTTTGAATTTTGAAAGAGACTTGAATTTTGAAAGAGACTTAAATTTGAATAGCTTGAATTTTGAAAGAGACTTGAATTTTGAAGGTGACTTGAATTTGAACAGTTTGAATTTTGAGGGGGGACTTGGATTTTGAAATGCTTGAATTTTTGGAAGAGACTTGAAATTGAATAATTTGAATTTTGAAGGGCTTGAACTTTGAAAGAGACTTGAAATTGGAGAGCTTAAACTTCGAAAGAGATTTGAATTTGTGGAGCTTGAATTTTGAAAGAGACTTGAATTTGAAATTTGAAAGAAGCTTAAATTTTTGAGGAGACTTGAAATTGAGTAATTTGAATTTTGAAGGGCTTGAACTTCTAAAGAGACTTGAATTTGAATTGCTTGAATTTTGAAAGAGACTTGAATTTTGAAAAACTTGAATTTTGAAAGAAGCTTGAATTTTTGAAAACACCTGAAATTGAATAACTTGAATTTTGAAGAGCTTGAAATTTTGAAAGAGACTTTGAGTTTGAATAGCTTGAATTTTGAAAGAAACTTGAATTTTGAACTTGAAGAGCTTGACGTTCGATTGAGACAATACATGACTGTTGATGCAAATTGATATATCAATGAATGTCACGTAAGCATGCAAAATCAATGCAACTATGACAAAAGTGAGTCCCAGAGGACGAGGTGCTAAACAAAGTAAAATCCGAAATGACAAAGTGCGAGACAAAGTGCAGGCCCAGAGGACGAAGTGCAGATAGAGTGCGAGTCCCGGAGGACGAAGTGCAGATAGAGTGCGAGTCCCAGAGGACGAAGTGCTAGACAATGTGAAGTCCTAGAGGACAAGCCACTACTTGAGAGACTAAAAGGCTTCTAGATCGGTTAGACCATAGCTTGAGAGAAACTACAGGCTTAAAAGATCATGGATTGATCTTGGAATTGACTTTTGAACGACGAGATTTGCCTATGACACCGAACGACATTGATGGTGATATTCCTTGAAAAACAGGGGATGTGTCTGAGCACCCTATTTGCTTTACTGTCTTTGGCCAATGGACCAGTATTCTCAAGAACTTTGAATTTGGGTTGGATTCCGTGCTGGATTTGAGCTGGTGTTTGCCTTTGGTCAGGGTTTGAGTCTTGAATTTGCTTTTCCCGGTAGACGGCATTGAACCGATGTGCCCCAGTGAGTAACAACCCCTAGTCCTGACAGTTTTGACAAGCAGTTGTCCAAGCGCAATCTAGGCTATGGTTTCACTCGGGTATTAACACTCTCCTTTTGTGCTCTAAATTTTGCCTAGTACCGCCCTTTCGGATTTTCGGTCTAGCGAGCTCCTTTGATTATCTGCCTTAACTTTTGCCTAGGCCGCCCTTGCGGGTTTTCGACCTAGCAGGCTTTTGCTCTAAGTTTTGCTTGGGTCTGCCCGCCCTTGCGGTTTTCAGCCCAACGAGCTTCTCTTAGGGGTGGTGTTCTTCCATGCATTGAAATGACCTCCACGAGTTGAGAATTGACCAAACCGAGGTGACTCTTAGTAAAATGAGTGGATTTTGACAAGACTACGTTCACGCAAATGAGGGAGAGAAAGACGAAGTGACTTTTGAATGGTGCCCCTGATTGGACGAAGAGTTTGACTATTTGAAATGACAGACATGCCCAGGTTCTCGGAATTCTCGTTTTGAAATTTCAAAATTATTTCACTCCATCAATTGATTTTCATTCAAATCTTTCAACTTTGTTTTGTCAAAACAAGAGAGTTTTTATCATGAACCGTACCCCAATTTGCTGATGATGACCACAATTTGAATTTTTGCATTGGGCAATGCTTTGACTTTTTCTCCATGTATTGACTTTCGATCATGCCTCTTAACGCCTAGGGTTCTTTCTATTAAGTTGCGCTTTCCAATCTGAAAGGACTTTTTGGGTTATAATGTGGGCCATGGTTTGGGCTTAACAAAGAAAGGACAATTGGCTTAAAATTTCACTTTCTTTTGGGTTCTCAAAGCTAGCAGCTATCTTTGAATTGTAGGTGCCTTCTTTTCATTTTTCATTTGCTTTCTCGTGCCTTTAATGCCTTTCAATGTGTTCGGCACATTTCATCATGTTGATGGTTTGAATCTTGATGTGTTTGACACTTTCACTCTTTTGATGTTTTGAATTTCAATATTTCTTCTGGCACTTTTATTTTTCATTTCACCCCGATGCGGGGGATAGCTGGCTAGTTGGGGTTCAAAGAATTTGATTGAGGCTCAAAAAGGGCTATCAAAATATATATCTTTATGCGTAGGATGAAAGAAACGATAGCCTTCCATGTAGCCTCTTGGCATAAGATTTTTTCTTTAATTTTATTTTTTCCTCTTTTTCCTCCTGGGGTATGCCCCTTGTAGGCTGTATATTCAGTTAGCCTCTTTTTCAATTTCAAGCTGATTTACCAAAAAAAAAAAAAAAAGAAACGATAGCCTTTCTTCATTTTGGATTGTGTAACCTAACAACTGAATCCTAGATGCTCCATTGAGAAGATTTTGTTTGCATGCTCTAACTTTTGCCTAGGTCAGATTTTGAGTTTTGACCTAGCGAACCTTTTTTAGAGTCACGACTTTGCTTCTTAGAATGAATATGGCATCGGGAAGTGGCGCCTTGAAATTCTTCTTCCTTCCTGAGGTGAGGGTTCAGTCAAAAATCATCTCGTGTTTTGAAGTGATTATCATGATTTTCAACTGATGATAGAAAATAATTTAAAAATCCTGAGTTTATTATAGAGATGCGACGTTCAAAAGACAGTGACCGATCCACTAGGCATTTACTCAAAAGACCATGACCGAACATTGGGATTGACTTGAATGCTCGTGACCGAGCCTCAGGATGAGGCTGCCTACGTATCCTATAGAGGAATCAGGTCACAACGTAGTTCAGACCCATGAAACTGACATTTCTCTTCTTTTTTTTTGACTCTTACAAACACAGACACAACAGGAAAAGTATGAAAGACTCGAGATACAAACTGACTCAAACACTAAGATGGTTATTTAGAGGATAAGGACTCAGAGCTTTAAAACTCCCAGACTCGTGGAAGGTCAGACCGTTGCATGGCTCTTAACGTTTTACCCTTCTTTGCTGAAGAAGGCGGCATTGATGCAAGGATTGCGCTTGGACACGGGGTCTGACTTTGTTTGAGGAGGTGCTTCAATGACCTTGTTGTCGATGAGGTCTTGGATAGTATGGCGAAGGCGGATGCAGTTGTTTGTGTTATGGCCGGGCATTTGATGGAAGATGCAGAAGGTACCGGGGTTATGGGATGCCGAGAGCTTTTGAGGTAGAGGAGCTAGAGGGAGTGGCTTAATGTGGCGAGCTTTGAGGAGCTCCCCATAAACCATGGATTGGGGTGTGGAGAAGCGGGAAAAGGGTCTTGATTTGGTGCTGCGTTTAAGCTCAGGGCTCATTGTAGTACCAGAATCTTTGCTTGTATTGCAGGCCTCACTTGCTTCGGCTAGGCCTCTGAACATTTCGGAAAGCTTCATCTTTGGGGGTGAATGCCCTTCATCCATGTCTTCCTTAGCGTTTTGCTTTGGATCTGAGACTATGTAGGTGAGGAGACTATCCATCTTTTGTGTTAAAGCCCCCATTTGGATCATTTGCGCATCCATTTTCCGGCCCATTTCCTCCACAGCCTTCCTCAACTCTTTAAGTTCTGTTTGCTCCGTTGTCGGTTCAAATTCCAATACTGAAATACTGGCTTCATCGGGAATGGGTACAATTGGTTTGGGTAGGTGAGCCGGGATGATATAGTGAGTGGGGTCAAATGTAGTGGAGTTAGTGTTGATGTGGTGGATTGACAAGGTGCTTGATTCCTTTGGTGGCGGAAGGATGGTTTCGCTATCGATAAGATCTTGAATCTTGTGACGGAGACGGTGACACTTATCGGTAACATGGCCAGGCATTTGGTGAAAGGAGCAGAAGGCATTTGGGTCGTGGTAGGCTGGAAGCTTTTGGGGTAGAGGAGTTGGAAGAAGCGGCTTGATGAGATCGGCTTTGAGGAGCTTTTCATAGATTGTGGATAGGGGTGTGCTGAACTGGGTGAAGGTGTGAGTTGGTTTATCAGCTATCCGGTTTATTTCGAGGGGTTTGGCGTGGAAGGTAATGCCATTTTCGAAAAGGACTTCACCATTGTCGGGATGGAGTCCCTTGCCTTTTAAGGTGGGTTCTTTCTTCTCGAGGGTATCATCCCTAAGGGTTTCTTCAACAGCCAATCCAGAATCATAGAAGGTCTCGAAATTCGGAGAGGCCTGTGAGAGGATCATGTAAGGTGCGAAGGCATTGGGCAAGTTCTTTGTTATAATCCGAATCTGTTCCTTCAAGTCTGGCTTATTCTGCATTTGGGCAGCCTTGGCTCTTCACCTTTTTACATAGTCAGCGAAACTCTCATTTTCGCCCATTTTGGTGTTCTCAAGTTCTCGGGTGGTCATTTTCAGCTCAACGTTGAAGTCGTATTGGGACACAAAAGCCATTCCAATGTCCTCCCACGTCTTTTTCTTTGAGGGTGCCAAGGAAAGGAACCATTGTAGTGCCGGGCCAGTAAGTGACTCGTGGAACAGTTGAGCCATGGCTTCCTTTTCGACCCCTCGCATGGAAAGGGATCCAACATACCCTAGCAGGTGGGCCTTTGGATCAGTAGTCCCATCGAATTTGGCAAAGTCCATCCCTTTGAACTTGTCAGGCAGCTTTGCATTGGGAAACAGACTTAAACGATCCATGTCTATTTCACCCCTCCCCATCCTTTTTGTTTCGAGGATAGATTCCTCGAGTTTGTTGATTTTGGCAATCAATTCTGCCACTTGGGGATCAGCAATGGGAGTATCCTTGGCGAGCGATGAGTCCGGATTCGAAGTAGATTTGGCTGGTAGGCGGTCACTGATTTCTTGTATTGATTCAAACATCATGATCATGTTCTTTTGGACATCGGCGACGACTGACTTGATCTAGCCATCTATGTTCGTAATTGACTGCCTGAGTTGATCTTCTAGGTCAACCATAGCCTGCCTGATTTCCCCTATTTCATTCCTTTGACCCACCATTTCGGATATCACAACCAGTGACTGAGCCTCTCTTTGCGGACGGTTCCAACTGGGTGAAGTCCTTCGACAAATGTTTCAGAACTGACAGTAAAGCAAAAAGGTGGCTCAAATTCTACCCAAGAATCATGTCCATGCAATGTCGTCGGTATCGTCTACATCCTAAGACCTACCTCAACTCCAAATCTCACTTAGGATATGATTGCACTAAGGGTTTCAGCAGCCACGGGTAAGTCGTGTCAGGTAGGTTAATTTTCGAATGCCTCGGAATTAGAGCCAATCTCCTTATCTTGACCATCCGAGACAAAGCAATAAGGCTGCCGAAACCTAGATATAAGCACATCCTAAGGCTAGATCTAGACCAAAGGGGCTGTTCGAGCACGGCGAACACAGGAGGTATCTCAAACTCCATAGATTTTAAGTCTCTTAGACTCACAGAAAACGGCTTCAAAAAGTTGCCTCGATCCTCAGAGTTTCTTTTGACAATGTATCCTTTATAAACAACGAAGCTTAAGAGATGTCAAAACAAACTAAGTTTTCTTCTTTTTTTTTTTTGAAGGTTCAATTTCTGTTTTTGAAATGACGTAGTAAAAATGACACGGTATTATAACCAGGTGGCGTGAGCGACATGGCGCTATTAGCCGAAATGGTGTAAGTATCACATCATTAATACTTTGGTCATTCCATTTTTTGGTATTTGAATATTTGATTGAAAAATGTATCAAAGACTTAGTAAGAATTGATTTCCCTAAAACGCATCATTTTAAGGACTAATTTGTATTAAGCAACGTGCGTCCCATGGGGCACGACTCTTCATCGGGTATTAGCAACTTCCTAAAGACCGGGGAACCTAGAATTATTCTAAAAGACAGATTAGCCTACCGGTTTGTGTAGGGCTTAACCTCTAGAATGTATGAATGCAATGATGTACGAATGATATGCATGTACAGAAAAAAAATGCACATAAATAAGATATATCACATAAGTCCTAACCACGAGTTCCTGTCCTAGTTGGGAATGTTCTATGGTTATGTACAAGTGCAGAAGGCTGGTTTTGGTTTCAAAAGGGTTCCCCGGACTAGAGCCAAGATGTACTACCCCATGTCAAGTGTATTGCAAGACAATGGTCGAACAGCACGATGGCTCATCATAGTCGAGGGTTGCTAGGCGTTCCGGGAGAGCTTGTCACCGATTAACCGGGCAAGATAGCCGAAACACACTAGTGAGGCTTGTGCGGTGCATAGTGTAAAAAAAAAGTTAAGATTTTCAAATAATTTTAAATCCCCCAAGAAAAATATCTTTTAAGCTTGGCCCTCTTGATTATTCAATACTTTTTATTCTATTTTTTTTTAAAAAAAAAAACACAAGTAAAGTATTGAATAAAAGTCCCCAGCAGAGTCGCCATTGTGGGCTCCCGCGCCCGAAAAGCGCTAACTCGAAGAGTCGCCACCCGGATTTTTGAGATGGATGATCCGAGAAACCGAGAGTTTGTTTGAAAAAGGCTTTTGGTCTAGCGAAAACGTTGAGACTTTGGATCCGGGAGCCACGTTACGAACGGGGAAGGTTTTGTTGAAAAAGCACCCCGCTCGCCCGGTAAAAACCGGTCTCTACTAGGCATTTTAAATGGGGGATTTAATATCATTTGGAAAGCTTAACCTTAAAACATGTACAGGAAAGGGACACGGGATATAATATAACACATTGGCATACTTGTGGTGCGAACTGTACAGTATGAAATGGATGAGCAATGTATAGATAATGAAATAACAACATCACAACAGACTGTCAATATCACAAGAGGTGTCGTGCGATACACCGGATGCATCGCACGGTACAAGCAAAGTACCGTGCGGTACATCTGTCTGCACATTCCAGAATTAGTTTGCTTTTACATGATTAAACAAACTATAGGTCCGCAAAATAGTTTGTTATATTTTCTGGATCTTCGAAAAATGATTTATGGGATCCTTTTGTTCATCTTATTATGTAAAATAATGTTAAAAGCATTTTGAAATGTTGAGAGGTCTCATAAAGTAAAAAAAAAGAAAAACTTTCAACATGAAACTTGAATCTAGAATGTATCCGCACGTTCTTTAAGCAATATTAGCCGAAATATGAAAAGAAAAAGCAAAAAAAGAAAAGAAAAGAAAGACTTTGAATGTAAAGCTCGTTTGAGACCCAAACTCAGTATAAAAAGACCGAGAAGGGCCTCGATCGGCTCCCCTCAAGGCTAAATGTAGTTTAGCCCAAGGAAATGGATTTATACCTTTTGATCGAAACTTGGATGTGCTTGAAGGTGGAGGAATGAAAGTTGATTTGGATTGAGTTTGAGAGACTTGAGAACAAATAGGTGTACAGAGAGAGAGAGAGAGAGAGAGAGAGAGAGGTGTATAGTGGTGATGGGTGTAAGAAGTTGTAGAGAGAGAATCAAAAGAGAGTATTTTTAGAGAGAGAGAGTGAGAGCCAAAAAAATGACAGAGTAACTTTACTTGGAGTTGAAGGGGTACTTCTCAACTAGAGAGGGGGTGTATTTATAGGCAAAAGAGCCAAGGATGATCACTAAAAGAGGGGAGGTGACTTCTGGGCCGAATAAAACTTATTTTCGGGCACAGACGCTCCTCCTGCAGGCGTGGCCGACAGCTTTTTGCGACTGTCAGAACTTTTTCTCAAGGTGCCGTGCGACGTAGTGGAGTCCGGTGTCAGAGAGTGATTTTTTGAATTTTCTAAGGTGCCGTGCGCCCTTTTGAAATGCCGCGCGCTATGTGAATCAGCACAGCACACCGTACTTCGCGAGAGCGCCCCGAACACTCTCGAACTCGGATTTGGACGCGGTTCGAAGCGTTGGAAAGCTCGTCGAGTCCTCTTTCTAACCCAATTGGTTTCACTCAAAGATATTTTATACATTGAAATGTGTGCCCATTTTACCCTCAGTGTGTCATGAAAAAAGTTATTTTTGACCAGTTAAACATACTTTTCTCTTTTGCAATTGAACCGGGGGCCACCCTACATGGTTGAAATGGGGTTTTCTTGAGGTTAGAGAAGGAGTAGCAAATGAGTAACAATCTAAATCTCGAAGGTATATTTTTCCTTATTTCATCATCGGGGAAACTTAAAGATTATTCGGAGGTCCAGATTGGGGTGTCTACACCTCCTCGTCCTGTTAGCTCTTGTGCTTATTGTTGCATGGATGAAATTTGTTCGTGTGGATGAATTACCAGGGCTGGCTCCCACTGAACATGGCTCTCATGTAGATGAATGAGGTTTTCCTCCTACCATTCCTGTGTTGTAGTCATTGCGATCGAGCAGTTATTTAAGTTTTGTTGCCTCCAATCTGCCTATGAATGAGCAGCAATAGGAAGCTTATTTGTTGCGTGGGATATTTCTTTGAACTGGCTATGGCTTTCATTCAACTCAAGTTGATGCTTCTTCTCCATTTGAGATGACAGAATCTCATCCCTTTATCGTCTCTTGCAACCCAAAATTGCTATGGGTACAACAATTGTACAACATTTTGTATGGGGCCCATTTTGAGGTCTCACACAAATATTTTGAGTCTGTCAATTTGTTCAAAACATTTTTTGAAGAGTTCGTTTAAAAAATCAATTCAAGCTGATATCGGTAAGTACTTGCAAGTTGACAGTGCAAGTTTGTACAGATCAAGTATTTACCGATATCATTTTGAACTGATTTCTAAAGGGGCCCTTCAAAAAATATTTTGAACAAATTGAATGGCTAAGATTATTTTTGTGGGATCTCAAAATGGTTCCACAGCAAGTGGTGTACAAGTATTATACACAAAAATGTTGTACCCATAGTAGGGCTCCGTGCGATCATCCATTTTTCCGTGTGAAGTAATTTTTCTGATACTCAACCTCCATTACAGACATTAATTCAGTATATCCATACATGCAAGTACATGTTTGTACAAAGAGAGATAACAAATATAAAAAACAACTGTGACTAATATGAACAGTAATCAGAAATTAGCAATAACTCTGCAACCTCCATTAGAAAAAGCGCATTTAGTTTCAAACAAGATCAAAACGAAGAGAGGGAAACGATCAAAGAACACATGCAATGACACTTTGCGACAAATGTGCAATTATTGAGAGAGTACAATCACTAAAAAGGGAGGGGTTCACACAACACACAGGAGAATATTATTGCTCAAGTTTGAGTAGAATACAACGAGGGCCTTCAGAGGCATCTAGAACATGGAGAGTGACATCACCTACATCTAGCACATGCCCATGTCTTTCGCTTTAAGACTTGAATATATTCTTGGGTACAATTATATCTTACACTCCAGACTACATTATGAGATTCCCTATCAGTACTTTACATTAGGGAACCTATGTCATGCACGCAAGCGAACAAACTACATTACTATTCTTCGTAAGTGAAAGCAAAACAACAATTATTCTTGCTGCTTTTATTTTTACTTTATTCACTTCACACTTATTGCGCATAACATTCCAAACTTAAAAGTAGCGCAAAAGGTCGAGATGATCAAAACAAAATTATATATATATATATAAATAGAGAGAGAGAGAGAAGCAAAATGGAAGGCCCGAAGCAAAAGGGTGCGTTGATAACCTTTTCAGTTTTTAGTGTTAAGAAACTAGAAGTACTAACATGTTTATGTTTTCATAAAAACAAAAAATAAGAAATATGTTTGGTATGTGTTTCTCAAAAAAACAAAAAAAGCAGGGAAAAACTCCTTTTTGTAGTTTTCATAGTTCCCAAAAACTCTAAAAAAGTTTAGGAAAAATTTCACTTACCTCCCCTCAGGTTTGAAAAATTGCACTTACCTCCCCTTTAGTTGTTGGCTGCAGATTCCCCCATCTGTTAGTTGACCGTCACTAAGTATGACGGAAATTGCTGACATCATCCATTACATCTATGATACTACCCATTTTACCCTTGAGTCAACAATTTTGCTTAACCATTTCAAAATATAATTTAATATAAAATTACTTGTATCGTAAAACTAACCAATACTAAGTTTTGATGAAGTTTTAGGAAAAATTTTAAACTTTTTTTTTAAGCCATTACATTTGTATAATGTAAAAAAGAATTAGTTTTCCTTTCTCTTTAATGGAACTTCAAGATTTTTGTAAATATCCATATCTTTATTTGTATTTACTTATAAATATCATGACATATATATCTTTATTTGTGTGTGTGTATATATATAAATATATGTGTGTGTGTGTGTTAATTGAAATTCTTGTCCTAAATATTTTTTTTCTTATATGCTACTCCCTCCGTCCCTTTTTTATTGTCCAGTATTCCATTTTGGGCTGTCCCTTAATAAGTGTCCATTTTGTAAAGTTAATGGGTAAAAGTTGGTGTATTGTCTATTTTGTCCCTAAAAGGAGATTCCTTTTTGAAAAGTAAGTGAGTAAAAGAGTAATGATGATGGGTAAGTAGAGAAAGTGGATGAAAAAGTTGATGTGAAAGGTATAATGATGATGTCTTTTTAATAAGTTGGAGTTACGAAGTAGGACACTTAAAAAGGGACGGAGGGAGTAATTTAATGTTTAGCTAGTGAATACATGTTATAAATAAGGGTAAATTAAATAATTAATTACTCCTCTAAACTAAATCAATTGTCTAGCTAATAAATATTGAAAAAATTAGTTATAATGTTATCTTCCATGCTACATATCCATAAATACATTTGTTTGATACTACCCATTAAGTTGGGTTACAACACTTTAGTTCAATGTTCAATCAACTTTCTTTGTCTTGAACTAGAAAGGAAAAAATAGAAGTGAAAGCAATTACAAAAAAAAAAAAAAACTATTTTTTTCGGGGGAGGTATCTAATATTATTATAAACCTCAGGGAGGTAAATAAAGGGGTAGAAATGGAAATTCACACTTTCTGTTAACAGAAGTTAGCAGACAAGACTGACAGGGAAGGTAAGTGCAATTTCAAAAACTAGAGGGGAGGTGTCTGTCATTGTCAGAAACCTCAGGGGCGGTAAGTGAAATTTACCCAAAAGTTTATGGAAAACATAAAAGTAGAAACTTGTTTCCAAAAAAGTTTTCTTCATTAGTTTTCAAAACAGTAACAACAAAAATCACAAACTGAAAACATAAAAAGTTACTAAACACCCCCCTAAGGTTTTTGTGAGGTTTAGTCACTTGTCTTGTTTGCTTTATCTGATGTTCAAAATTTTTATGAGTCTCTCGCGCTCACTTTTCCGTGGGATCACCAACATGAACGCGGTGAGTTATGGGAAGACTGGGAGTTTGGGTCCACCGCGTTCCCCTGGGAGTTTGGGTCCGCCGCGTTCCCCTGTATGGGTACAGGGTACCGGACATTGGACAGCTAATGGTTGGCCTCGCAATTCGAACATGCACAAACACTTGTTCTTTTTCACACCTACTTTGCCAACATCTAAATTTGCTTCACAGTTCAGGCTTTAATTCTAAATTTTAAACAAATTAGGCCTAGTTTCTATAAAAAGCAAATAATTTTGTGTATACTCTAAGAAATCAGAAAAGTAAAAAAATATGCATCCAACATCGGCCAAAATAATACGCCTATGAAACTGGGCTATTTCTGTGCATCCAACATCGGTCCTGCCCGGAGCCCAATTATTTTATGTGATCTGTTGTTTATCGTTTCGTCTAATTGATTAGGGGATCCAAGTAAAATTGCAAGTTGATAAGACATCAACCATGAAATCAAAACAAATGAACTTCCATTACATTGCTACAGATCTGATCGAACTTTAGTTTCAGACCGTAATACACTTCATTATCAGTATATGGGTCACGTAGTGAGGACAGAAACGAAAAAGGCCGATTCAGATCAAATATCGAGGCACCACCCAGATATTTGATTGTGATACCAAACCAATTACGACTGTCATGCCATACAATGAGTTTACCCGGACAAATTGGCCTCGAGAGGTCGATTGATGAACACAGTCCCTTCTCATATTCAGAACTAGGCAAGCATCAAATAGGATCGTAAACAGGAACTACTCCACAACAAAACAGTTTCAGGAACTGAAGAAATCTAAAACCAAAGTTCACGAATTTTTAGATTTTAAAGAAAAAAACACACGCCCATTATGGTGAAATTATGCAACCAAGCGCAAAATTGATTGACAATACGCTAAATCTACTCCCATCAAAAAGTCTAAAAGAGGAGAACAACAAGACAATCAAAGTGTATGCATAGATTTCTGAATCCCCCGTCTCTCAAGGAGCAGCAACCACAATCCTCCCAGCAACTTGATCAAGATCACGCTGCCCACTTGATGTGATTCTCCTTCCACTGATATGCACAAGAACACGCCATTTCAGTAACAAATATACAAATTGTAATAACATAAAAAAAACTGCGTACAAAAACTCATCACCATAAAACGATTCAAGACAAAACCTTCCAATTGAATTTAAAAAAGGACCTTTATTGTTTCGTAAGCAAATCAACTACATTTCTTCACCGTCTATGACTACTCTTGAAAGAGATGCTCCTTTTTCTCACAGTTAGGTAGTACTTCCTCAACATTAATAAACTCGAATAGAGAAGACCAGACACCTTAACAATCTCAACTTCTCATCATCCCATGAAATATTAAACGGATGTGGCAACTAGATTCAATTATCTAGCAAGTTTCATTACCATATATCTTACGTTCATTTCTTGCACCCACAATGTTCCATCTCCTAAGCATGTGGATTGCCGTGTTGGTGCACAACAAGAAACACCAAGGGAATGCTAGCGCCAACTTCTCAAACTTTCCTAGGGCCCCATAGCCCGCAAGTGAAATCCTTTCCCATTACTCATGCACGCGCTTAGCAGAAAACGATGCAGCGTCCAACATTCATGACCCACAATGAATCATAAATCATGCAAGTCAAAAGACGAGTGAAACAAACTCACCCATTGGGGTCGAAGTCAACGATGTTCATGTTCTGCAATTGCTGAAGGATGTGTCGGGCAACTGAGCCACTGCTCTTGCAGAAGTGGGGTGGGCGACTCCCGTTCCTCTTGCTCCCACCGTAGATCCTCCGGAAAGCACCAACACCAAGACCACCCCTCAGATAAATTTTCCTAGCCATAGAAGCTGCCGGGCAAATTAATTAGTACAAGTCCTTCATTTGGTAATGTTTGGGTATGTACATGCATGCAGCAAGTAGTTGAATGAAAGACACAGAAAAAATAAAAAAGAATCACACACCAGCTCTAATGTAGTACCAATCAGGGTCATATGGGGCAAGCTCCTTGAATGTACCGGTTTTCACAATGTCAGTCCATTGAGGAAGCTCCATCTATCAGGAAACAAGAACATATCAAAAGGTGACACAAGGCGGCACCAAATCAAACTGTAAAACCATTCATCTAGCACACCGTAGCCTAGTCACCAATTTCCAACTAATAGAATGATAATGAGATGTTAATAGAAATTATATCATCCTAACAACCACATAGAGAGCCAAAACACGCACAAATATCAAAATGAGAAATGTCGAGTAATGCAAAGACAAGATAAAATCAGTTCAATTCATTAACACTACCATGAACAATATAATGGTATACAATCTCATCACATTAGTGCCATATATTTGTATCCTGGTGGACTATTACAAAGAAAGAGAACAAAATTACAGGTGATAATCTACCCTACAAAATCAACCACCAAAAAACCCCGAGTTTTGGACGGAAAAATATCCAAATTAGATTTTCAAATTGTTAATGAGTAACATTGACTCGTGCAATTAAAATGACTGAGGAAAGTACACAGAGGATGAGCAAGTGAGCTGTAGATCCATTGCACCACAGACAGACACACACTGATACACTACACCATAGATGTAGACAAACTGCACAAACATAATTCCTACCAAAAAAGACATCGTAATTGTATCCGTCATAAGCTTCTTTTATTGTTCTGTGACAGTTAACCATTATACTAGTTTTGGATAACACTTGCATGACTACAAATATCTATTCTGGAAATGCACAAAGCATCTTAAAATCACGAAGTTCATTTAATTTGCACAAGTGGGTATTCTTTTCCTTCTCTATAGGGTATCCATCTCCCACCCATAATCCACAACCCAAGACACGGTGAGAAATGGGAATCCATCCTTGGTACCAGCCCCAGGATTTTCCAGCCAAACTAGCAACAACCACCTTCACCAGATAAACATTTTCCATACCAGTTAGCCAAAACACAAGTATAAACAATAGTACACTGCTCTAACATACGAGTCCTTCCCGAGCATGCAATACTCTAGCACCATTGTTTAATTTCAATTTGGGGTCTAGGAGAAATAATTGCATTCCAATATGCAACTGAGGTTGTTCTTAATGGAGCATTAGCGGAAATGCATAAAGCATGGAATCACAGACCAAAGACGTATGAAAATTGCCACCCTATAACAAGAGTAAGGTAAATGCGTAGCAGTGTTAGTAGCTCCTGTGATAATCCACGCATGAAGGTAAAGAAACGCTAATAATAATTAAAACGATAAAGATGCGCATACATCATGTTCAAATCATGCTCTATACTGCTACAAGGTGGGAGCTTGATACCCATTTTGGTTGGATTGGGGCTATGGTAAAAATAAGTTCTTCTACAAAAATACCCCCCAAAAAACTCAAAATATATAGATCACTAAAATCTCATAAGTGCCTTCCTTTACCACCCCAGCAAAGCAACTCAAACAACTAATAAAACAAAATTAACAGAAAATATACCTACCAATCCGTTACGGTCATGATCCGGCAACCTCCAACCCCAAATCAAGCTTCCAGACTAAATCGTTGACTACACACGGGACCATAAACGTACGTGCAACTATACAAAGTTTCATAAACATCTATGTATGCGTATGTAGAGAGAGAAAGAGAGAGAGAGAAGACCTTGCCGGAGCGTTTGAGGTGAGCAGAGTAGGCCTTGACGAACTCGTGGGGAGAGACATCTTTCACAGTCCTCGAGACTTCTTTCACACCAGTCCTCGCCGTCTCCATTTTCTTCTTCTTCTGCTGCTTGCTGCTGCTCTGGGGCGCGCAGATCTCCCTGAGGTGCAGCAAGGGTTTGTGTGTGCAAGCAAGAGTGGTGACCAGGGTAACGGCTAGGGTTTATAGCAGCGTAGTTTGTGGGCCATCATTAGGGCTTCAACCAAGGTGGGCCGAGTCATGCTCAAAGCCCTATAATGGGTAGGCCAGCCCAAACCCTTCTATCCCAAACGACCATAATTTGGTTCAACTTAGTCGTTTTAGGGTGTGTTTTCTTCTGCTAAGCTAAAAGGACTAAATGGGCTAAAACCCGTTTTTACGGATTTTTAAGGAGGTAATTCTTCTTCCATACATAAACAAAAATATTAGTATTTAGCGAAAATAACCTTATTGCCATAATAACGGAAATGCAGCATTAATAACACGAGCGCAGTATCCCGTGTCATGCACGGAAGTGTAGAAAAAAATATGTTATATTTAATGGTATTTACCATTCATCTATTTACAATTTTGACATAAAATATGGAATTGTTGTTAAGAGTGAAAGTTTGAACGTAAGGGGAATGAGGGGAAGTTTGAGAACCTTTCTTTTTTCCCTATTAAGTGGAAAATTTTGGTTGATCAGGAGGATTTTTTGTGATTTTTTTAATGTGATTATTTTAAAAAAATAACAACATTTTTTTTGGATGAATTTTTTTTTTTTGAAATTATCATTTGTCACACACGTGAGTAATATCAAAATAAATTCTACACGGAGGGTCCATGTAGAAAGAAGTGTCCGGAAAACCAGTGAAAACAGGATAACTCAGCAATTCACTTCACACGTGTAGTTGAAAATGATTATTCTATGGAACAAAAACTTGATTGTAAAAATTCTAGAGACAAAATTTAATTTTGACCCTTTAAAATAATATAATTAGAATAATAAGATTTTTTAATCAATTCAAATGGATTAAAACTTAAAGCACTTAATAATTTTTTGCAGGATTACTACGCACTCTGCTCTACTACTCCACCTTGCAAGCACAGTCTTGAGTTTGATTCCCAGCATGAGTATAAACACTGCTTTACGTAAGTATGGTAAGTTGGTACTTTTTTTTTTTTTTTTGAAAAGAGTCATTCATTCAATATAAGCCCATCAGGCAAACAAATTCCAGAACAGATACAGGAAAGAACCAAAGCAACCTAAGCATCGTTCCAGCACCTACTGCCGAAGCAGGCCCTGCGATAACGCGGGTACATAAGAACCAATCTCGGCCTAGATTACAAAGGATTTAAAAGAAATCCACAGTTCAAACCCTAAACAAATAAACATCGCTGGAATTTGAAGGCAAGCAACAACAAATCAACTAAATTCTAACAGGTGTCATGGACAAAATCACGAATTCACCGGCCTGAACAGAATGGGAGTTGAAGCACCACCGGACCGCGGCGACCAAAAAAACCAGTCTCATCCAGCCGACCATTGCTCAGCCCAAACATAGACCACCGACCACCACCAACCCCAACAACACCACCAAAAACCCACCAGCCCCAAAAATAAACAGCCAGAGACACAGAGACCACCAACCTCGGACCATTCCTCAAAAGGCGCCGGATTATTCGCCCACCACCATCACCCACCAGATCTGGAACACCCAGACTGGTACAAAATCGGACGGAAACCCGCCGATAGAAAAGGAAGACTGAAAAAAAACAGAAGGAAAACGGAAACCCCAAACACCAATCGCACACCTTATCACACTCGTCGCCGGACCAGGAACAAAACAGATCTGGAGACGGTGGAACAGGAACGGGCCAGAGGAGCCACCATCCGCCGGCGAATCCGATCAGAGGAACCCTTGTCGCCTAACAAGCCACCGCCGGAAACCTGCAGGTCATGGAGAACACGACAATGAGAGAGAGGAGAGGCGAGGAGGGCAGGGGGGAGGAGGGTGAGAGAGGCGGACGCCCTCCTCCCCCAGATTTGAAATCGGAAAGGTTTCTCTCTTTAGAGGCGGCTTGGGAGTTTCTCTCTCTAGAGGCGATATCCCCACTTCGAGTTTCGGTAAGTTGGTACTTAATGACTTCCTTAATGTGTGGCCCGAGATCTTCTGGTCCGAGTCCCTCCTCCTCTGGTTCAGGGGTTGTCTAGCTTCTTCCACCTAGCCTGCACCACGAAGCACGACTAAAGACCACACCGGAGGAGCCCCGGTATGGCCCTCCGGCACAAGGATGAGAATGGTGCAGAGAAAGAGCTAGGGTTAGTGTATAGTGGCTGTGTACCTTTTAGGGTTGTGATCCTTCTGCATTTATAGATCCTTCCTAGCTTGCTCTCCAAGTACGAACACGTGCTCCGCATGAGCCAAGTGACGTCATTGCGGTGTCACTGGGCAGATCTTTGTAATCGTTTCAACGTGAGCTGGCATTCCCCATGTGCATCCATCATTATCTTTCATAACCGTTTCAGCACGTGGAGAGTGGACGTGTACCCGCGGGCGGCCGAGCCCAGCTAGCAGCCGAGCCCGTTATAGGGCGAGCACAGTGTTGACTACGTGCAAACGATTGTTTAGAACCGTCAGTGAGGGCCACCGTACGTGTGCGTCGTCGGCTAGGTGCCGAACAAGTCTCTGGGTGCGGCTGGAATGCAATGCCAGTAGGCTAGTGTGAACTGTGTTCGGCCTGCTACAATAGCCCCTCGATCTCTGCCGATACCAAGTGTGAGGTAGAGATCGATACCGAGCTTTGGCCGAACGTGACAAGTGCCGACTGTAAATCGTTGAAAGAGATGGAACCAAGCCGAACCCAACCTGTCCCTTCACCTGCAAGGAGTATTAGCTGTCAGAGGCGCGCATTAGTGAGGGAACGCCAAGTGTCACCGTTCAGTTGGGTACGGCAGGTGAGAGGACGGTTGGCGTGGGCACGGATCTGTAGGTTGTCATGTCGTTACCACGTGTCAAGCACTGACTGGAAGCCCGTTCGGCGATGTAATAATGGGCGGGAGTTTCGAACCCCAAACCCTAGCTCTATATAAAGGGTGCGGGGAGGAGAGAAAACGGTTATCCGCTCTCTCTCTCTAGAACTCCATAGCCAGAAGTTCCACTGCGCCTGTTCTTCTTCTCGCCATCAATCCACAGCAGATTCATCTCCAAATCTCTTCGAAAATCACAGGTATGGGTTCGTTTTTCATTTCTCTAAGCGTTTTTACAGTTTCTGCATGCTTTTTTTGCCATTTCCCTGGGTTTTTTGGGGGGTTTTTGCTTTATATGAACAGTACGTTTCTTGGGATGAACTGCCTATTCATCCTCAGACTCAACTTGTTCTCCCGAGCACGGGTTTTTGACGATTCCCGTGCTTTGGCCAAATATAGACGAGGCCGAGCCCTAGTGTTGATGCTGGGTGACTTGGCCGACGGTATGCTGGCCGAGCATTGCTCGTGTGCCTTAGGGATCCGAGCCGACGATGTGAGTCTCAGCCTCATCGGCTTGCTCCTGTCGAGCTTCCCGAGCTTGAGTCATGTCCTGTATGATGAGGTGGGCCAGTAGGGTAGCCGAGCGTAGGGAGATCCTTGCCTTCTGGCCGACGATGAGGTTTCTCATTGTTTTCCCATTTGTCTTGTTAGGTCTGACTCACTCAATCATCGTCATCTCTTCTGACTCTGAGAGCTCCGGGGACGGCCCCGCAGAACTGTTCATCCGAGAGTATCTGAAAAGGCGCAGAAGCCGACGACAGACTTCTTCAATTGCGTCCAACATGTCTGATTCTAGTGACTCCAATGCCGAGCGTGACCACGAGTATGATGGAGGGTTTCTTACCGAACCTGAGATAACCCTCTCCTCATCCACCCACTCCGATGCTGAGCACGAGTTAGGTCCCGAGGCTGAGTCTAGGTTTCTTTTAGGAGCCGAGGCTCAAGCCTCCTCGAGTTCCATGCCAAGTGAAACGCCGTCCGTTGATAGGGAGGTGGCCGACCTCTATTACAAGGGTCAAGTTTGTCCTCACGCTCACTTCTTCAGCGGGCAACCTGAGGAGTATGAGAATTTTTGCCGTATCTACAACATTCCCGACGACGTCGTTGTTAGCCGTGTTGCCAGCAACCGTATTAGGGACAAATTAGAGCATCGTCCCGAGCACATCACTGTCCCGCTTATGGCCATCTACGAGGCCGGGCTCCGCTTCACTCTTCACCCATTTTGAGAGAGTTGCTCGCCAGGTTCAGTCTGGTACCTCACTACTTCGCCATTAATAGCTATAGGATAGTGATGACTGTAACCAAATTGAAGGAACTTCACAATTTGGATTTTTCAATCTCTGACCTCTTCCACACATACATTATGTCTAGGCATGGCGTTACCGAGCGTAGATACCTATCCACGAGAAGTGGGAAGCAACCGTTTATAGACGGTCTTCAAGACATTGACAAGTGGGCAAAATTTTACGTCGAGGTGAGCGGAAACTACGAGTTTGGTGACCAAACGTCTCAGCTGTATAGTGTGCCGAAGATAAAAGATTTCCGAGGTTGGTTGTTTTTCTTTTAATCTGCCGAGCTTGATAGTCATCTGTTGTCACCTTGAATTTTCTCTTGACTTTGTTAATTCCCTCTTGCAGATCACCGAGCTATCACAAAGCGGGAACAGTCGTTGGCCGTCGAGAAGCACTTGGAGACTCTGCTCGCGCAAATCTGCCGAGACACACCGACGCTGCTTGGATACGAGCCTTCTTACAAAGGAAAGTTGAGGAGAAGGGGGAAAAAGACCGGTCCGAGCACGAAGACGAAGGGCAAAAAGAAGTCTGCCGAAGGACAGGGAGAGAAGGAAAAGGACCCCAAGCCGGGCAAAGAGGTTAAGGGCAAACGTGTTAAGTTTCCAACCTTTAAGAAGTCAGCCAACTTCTGGTTTCAGCAGAGTCAGCCTTCTGAATTTGAAGGTATTGTCAAACCCCTTCGAACCCTCATCCCCCAGTTTGTCGACGACATGGGCCGAAGAAACGTCATCAAGACGAATATTAGGGACAGTGCCGCGGACAGGCAAAAAGCAGCTGCAGACGCTGAGCGTGCGGCCAAGAAGCAGAAGACAACCCACGACTTTTTCCCCGCCAAGCCTCCAACGCTGCTTGCCAAGGAGAAGGATCAGACGGAGTCATCGGCTGCGGGTGGCTCCAAAGCTTTGGAGAGGGTGTCGGGCTCGGGGATCCAAGCGGTTGTACAAGAGTTTGCTCCCTTTTTTGCCATGGCCGAAGGCAGAATTGTCTCTATCAACGACAGTGTGAAGCTGGAGCCTGGCCTAGCCCCAACGATGCTCCAGGGTTTGGCGCTGCCAAACGATATGATGAAGGTCCCGGAGGAGCTGCAGCCGAGCCTGGTTCACGCTAGTGCTTACATTGTTCAGGTATTGATCGAACTCAATTCCTTTCCCAATCCTTCGTGCATATTTTTGATTTTGTTACTTTTGTTGTCACGCAGGCCGGCCAGGCCATACTTCGGGCATACAACCAAGCCAATCTCCTTACTGCCGAGCGTAAACGCTACCATTCTGATTTAAAGGCCGAACGAGAGAAATCTAGGAGCTATAAGGGGAGCCTGCAGACGGCGAAGACCCAGATAGCGGAGCTTGAGAGGGAGAAAGACGAGATGGCTGAGAAGCTAAAAAAAGCCGAGCGCGAGCTCGGTCAAGTGGTTAGGAGGGAGAAGAGGAAGATGAAAGAAGTCGACCGGAAGGCGTATCAGGCTGGATATGACTGTGCTGGTCTCGAATACATGAGAGACGCCAGATCAATGGTGAATGAACACCTTAGGGAGAAGGTGCCCATTGCTTACAGGGCTGGCTACAAGGCCAGTGCCAATGCCGTCGGTGAGGGGATGCAGATTGAGCTTAACTTGAGCCGAATCAACGCACCTGCTGTTCCCGAGCTTGAACTCCCTTACACCGAAGAGGAGTGTGCACCGTTGCCAGATGAGGAGTTCCTGGAGAGTGAAGAAGATCTGGATGACCTCACCGTTCTTGACGTCGAGGATGGCTCTGGTCATGGTGGGGAGAAGGGTGATGGAGCTGGAAAGGAAGGAGCTGTTGATGCTGCTGGTGCCAAGGAGACAACAAATGTTGAAACCGAGCATGCAAATGTCGATGTTGACACCGAGGTTACTACTGACATTGCAACTTCAAAGGATGCTCCTGAAGTTTGAACCATATGAACTTTTTATTTTTTGGCTTTCGATTGAACTCTTTGACAATTTGGACTGGACGGCGCCGAACTCGGTGTTTGCCGTTCCAGATGTAATAGTTGTAGGGGGTCGGCATCGAACAGTTTACTACGCCGTACCTCCTGTTAGGTTTCCCTTGAAACACTTGTGTTTTTTCCCTTTTGTTATGAATGGATGTGTGTTTTCCCTTTTTGCAGTGAACTTTGTTTTGCCGTGCTTGTACTTCTATCTTCTTGCTTTGTGAAAATTTGGGAGTCTTGTATGTTTGGATTGGTAGATATCCGTAGCCCCCACTTTGGCATAGGTTCGGCGTTGAAATAGAACTTGCTAGATGTAGGCTGATTAAAGCCGAGCTTGGACCAAAGTAGAATAGTTACTGAACGTGAGTAGGTGGGTGTGGCCAAAGTGCCTGCCCTGTTACCCAAGGTACGGAGTATAATTGTTTAGTGGTTGGTTGCTCACCAAAGTGTGTGTAACCAGGCTGTGGCCGACCATAATGTCTTGCCAAGCCAAACCGAAGCCCATATTCCAGCCATAATGTGTGTCATGGGTTCGGTGGACCATATGTCCTGTTTGCTTCTTTGGGCAGCGAGTATGGCCGAAGCAGACCCTGAGGGCCGTATGTGAGTGTGATCGAAGTCATCGTTTGTGGGTGGCATGTTTTGCCGAGAGCAAAAATGCAAGAAAAAATTCGAAAAAATGCTTTATATAAATGGAAATAAACGATTGCCGAACAAAAAGTTGTAATCCCATTATGTTTCTGATACGAAAAAGACAAGCAGCTAGTGGCCAAGGCCATTCTTTGAAATTTTTAAAAGACAACAGGAAAACTGACAAGCAAATGATAAGAAGCTTTTCAAAACGTGGTGAAACTTTGTGAAAGCAGGCAGTACATCCGAGTATGGGAGTGAAGATCACATGTACGCCCTTTTGAGGTTCTAGGCGTTCCAAGGGTTGGTAAGAACCTTCCCGTGCATGTCCTCGAGTATATGTGCACCTTCGCCAGCAATCTTGACAATGCGAAAGAGACCTTCCCAATTCGGCATAAACTTCTTCTTCTTGGTTGTCTGTACCACCTTTCGCCAGACTAAGTCGTCAGGCTTGAACTTCTTGATGCTCACGGTGCGGTTGTACCCCTTTGCCACTTGCTGCTGATAGTCGGCAAGTTTCAGCCGAGCGTCATCACGCTTTTCTTTTGCAAGAATGAGCTCCTGTGCAACGGCCTCGTCATTGGTGACTGGATCGAACGTCTCTGTCCGGAGGGTGGGAAACTTTGACTCCAAAGGGATAACAGCCTCCATGCCGAACGCCATGGAAAAGGGTGTTTGTCCTGTGGAACGTCGTGGCGTGGAGTGGTATGCCCAAAGAACCCTCGACAGCTCCTCTGCCCATTTCCACGTTTTGAGGTTAAGCGACGTTTAATCCCGGCACGAACAGTCTTGTTCGAGGCCTCGGCCTGGCCGTTCCCTTGAGGATACGCTGGAGTAGAGTTAAAGAATCGGATGCCGAACTCTGCAAGGAGGCTCGAGAGGCCGTTGCCAACGAACTGTGTGCCGTTGTCAGAAACTATTGCGTACGGAATGCCGAACCGTGTAATTATGTTTCTCCAAACAAACCGCCAAACGTCAGCCTCGGTTGTGGTCACCAAAGCTTCAGCCTCCACCCATTTGGAGAAGTAATCCGTTGCCGTGATGAGGAACTTGAAGCCTCCAGGGGCAGTTGGCAACTTCCCGACGATGTCAAGCCCCCATTGGGCGAATGGCCAAGGGCTGGTGATGGGAGAGAGATTCTGTGCGGGCTGCTTCGGAATAGGAGAGAACAGCTGGCACGGTCGGCACTTGCGAACAACTTCTTCGCAGTCCTTTTTCATATTCTTCCAGAAATAGCCTTGACTTAGCGCTCTTTGGCATAAGGAACGTCCGCCAGAGTGGCAGCCGCAACTGCCTGAGTGAAGCTCGTTGAAGATCACAGGTACCTGTGAAGGGTGGACGACGAGTAGGTACGGCCTAGAGATGGACTTGCGGTAGAATTGGCCGCTGTCGGATAACCAGTAGTATGCAGCCTTATTCCGGATTCGGTAAGCTTCCTTCTTGTCATCGGGTAGAGTGTTGGTCCTGAGAAAGTCCACAATCTCATCCATCCAGCTTGGGCCGAGCTCAATGTTCAGCACGTCGGGGGGAGCATCAAAGCTTGGCTGACAGATGCAGTCGAAGTTGATAGTGCAAAACTCAGACGCCTTTGACACCGAGGCTAAACCTGCAAGTGCATCGGCGTGGGCGTTGTGTTCTCGGCTGATCTGCTCAATCCTGAAATTTTTGAATCTGGCGGTGAGCTCTGCTGCCGTTGACTGATACTTCATCATTCTTGGGTCCCTGGCCTCGTAGTCCCCCAGTACTTGATTTACGATTAACTGAGAGTCACAGTAAACAACAACGTCTTCTGTTTGCATCGCTGTAGCCGAGCGTAAACCTGCCAGGAGGGCTTCATATTCGACTTCGTTGTTTGTGGCGGGGAAGTTAATTCGGATGGAACTTTCATGCAGCGTCCCACAAGGGGAGACTAAGACTACACCCGCGCCTACTCCGTTACTATTTGAGGCGTCATCGACGTGAAGTCTCCAGGAGTCGCCTTGAAAGAGAAACCAAGGTTTAGCGGCGTCGGCTGGGGCAATGATAGGTTGTGGGGCAGGGGGTTTGTCATACTCAGCTGCAGTCAGGGGTGAGTTCAGCTATGAAGTCGGCGAGAACTTGGCCTTTGATTGCTGTTCGAGGCTCAAAGTGGATGTCGAAATTAGCAAGTTCGACGGCCCATTTTGAAACTCGATTGGAGAGATCGGCCTTACGAAAGAGAGCTTTAAGTGGGTACTCTGTCAAGACGGTGATGGTATGGAGGGGAGGAGCTTCCTCCCGTCCGAGACCAGAGCAAGAGCTAGTTTTCCAAAGGGAGATAGCGCGTCTGTGCTGGCAGGAGTGTTTTACTGGTAAAATATATTGGCATGTCCTCGGCACCTTGTCGTCGGACCAGAGCAGAACTTACAGCGTGGGCCGAGACCGCCAAGTAGAGGTAGAGGGTTTCGTATTCCTCCGGCTTCACCAATAGTGGTGCCGAACACAAATAACTCTTGAGCTCAGCTAACGCTTTGTCGCAGTCTTCTGTCCATTCGAAGTTTCGCTTACTTTTCCCCTTCAAAGCATGAAAGAAGGCGTGACACTTGTCCGAAGACTTGCTGATGAAGCGATTGAGAGCGGCGGCCATGCCGGTGAGTTTCTGAACCTCTTTGATCGTGCGTGGTGGGCACAGGTCTGCTACGGCTTTGATCTGGTTGAGGTCCGCCTCGATGCCGCGTCGGTTGACCAAATGGCCAAGAAACTTACCAGCGCTCACACCGAAGGCACACTTCTCTGGGTTGAGGCGTAGTTTGTGGAGTTTGAGGACGTTGAATACCTCTTTTAGTTCGGCAAGGTGATTGCTCTCCTTCTGACTCTTGACGACAAGGTCGTCGATGTATGCTTCTAGAATGTGGCCTATCTGTTCGTGAAGCATTTTGTAGATTGCTCGGTTGAAGGTGGCGCCGGAGTTTTTGAGGCCAAATGGCATGACTCGGTAGCAGAAAATGCCATGCAGAGTGATGAAGGCTGTTTTTTCCATGTCATCTGGGTCCATGGCTATCTGATGATAACCACGGTAGGCGTCGAGGAAACTGAACTGAGCGTGACCAGCGGTGGCATCAACCAACTGATCGATCTTTGCTAACGGAAACCAATCTTTTGGACAGGCATCGTTGAGGTTGGTGTAGTCGACGCAGACTCGCCACTTGCCGTTCTTCTTTGACGGCGTCGGGTTCACCAATTGTGTGTTCGATTCACGTCGAGTTCACCAATTGTGTGGCCCGAGATCTTTTTTTTTTTACTACAACTGTGTTGGAAAGCCAAGTGGGGTACTGTACCTCCTGAATTGCGTTGGCTTCCAGTAAGTGATTGATTTCTTCAATGACGACGTCGGCATGCTCGGGAGCTGAGCATCGAGCCCTCTGGACTATTGGTTTGGAGTCCTTCTTGATGTTGAGTGAGTGGCAGATGAAGTTAGGGTCGACGCCAGGCATCTCATGGGGCGTCCATGCGAAAACTTCATGGGCGTCCATTGGACTTGCTTTGCTTTAGAGGAGGAGTGTACGGCTGAGACGTAGCATTTTTTGGAAGCAACTTGGTCGCCTCGCAGGTCTTCCTGTCGGCCACTGGTGCCAATAAAACAGACGACCTGGTGGTAGGTGGAGGCAATGGCCTGCATGCTGTGCAACCAGGCTCGGTCGAGAATGGCGTTGTAGGGGCTTGGAGCGTTGACGATGATGAACTCGACGGAAACGGTCCTTGAGCCGACGACGACAGGAAGGAAGATTTTGCCAATTGGCCAGACAGGAGCCCCGTTGAATTCGATGAGAGGAACCTCGGTATCCTGTAGTGCCGATTCTGGGAGATCAAGTTTCTTGAAAAGGTCGTAATTGTAGGGGGAAAAATCCAGACAATGCCTAAGAAGGCACTGTGAGATGACAGCCTCACATGCTTCTTCGCCGGAACCCTAATATGCTGACTGAACCCTAGCCTGCAAAATAGACAGGAATGAGCGCACCTTTACCTCTCGTGGCAAAGGCCCTCCGATGCCTAAATTAGTATCATGTACCAGCAAGAAACCCTAATTATCAGAAAGAAACTGCAATATGAATACCGAATATTGCGTACCTTTTTCTCTATGTTCACTGAATGCCCACTATTGCGTACTTGCCCTCCAAGCATCTTTGTTGCCCTAGGTTTCCTATCTCGTATAGGAAACCCCGTATCCCTTGGATTCTCATTCCTTAAATCGTTTGTTTCCTTTTAGACCATTTAGGAACCTTTCTCATGATGGACCGTGGATTCCATTCCCGTTGGGTATCTCGTCTAGATTCTGCTTCCTTACTGAGTATTACCATTTCTGGACCCTTCTAGAGCGCCCTCCAGAATGCTGCTACTGTTCGGCGTCCTTATCGCCGATCAGCCTACCTAGACCAGTGACTTCACTTGTCACTTACCTGGTCCAGTAACTTCTTACTGTGCATCGGAGCACACCCCTGTTCATGTGACTCGGTCCAAAGACCTTTCATGTCTCTAGTCCTTATCGCCGAACAGATCTTCCGACCCTTGTGACCCCTTCTGTTACTGGTCTTTAACCACTGTCCGGCGGCACCCTCTATTCAACGGCTCACGGGATTCCCGAACATCACATGTTCAGTTGCTACTTGCGTCTGTTCGGGATTACCTCCTTACAATTGCTCCCCAGTTTTGCCCTTATACCACTTCTCGGGGATATAGGGTGAAACTTAAACCGTCATTTAAATATCCTGGTTTTGATAGGGTATAATCAATCGTGTCTTTTGAAGTCTTATTTTTGGCGGCTTCAGTCATCATCTCCTCGAAGTAATGGCTCCATGTGGCGTATATCGTACGCTTTCATTAATTTGAACTATGTTTTTAGACTGACGACGTCAGTCCCTCACCTGTTCGACCCTTTCACCCCGTTACTTTTTATGTAACGTCGTGAGTCGGAGACGTTTCGTCTCCGTTTTCTGCTTCTAAAACCCCAAAAGGGGGGGGGTTATTTTGGGTTTTTACTTTAAAATTCGGATCGACTTCTCTCTCTCAAAACGCAGGTGAAGAATATCCTTCTCCCCTCCGCCATCGCCGCCGTCTGCAGTTCAATTCTCTTTCCTGCAACCGTCATATCTACGTCGTAAGATCTCCATTCCTTTCTTCTTTTTTGTGTTTTCTGTTCTGAGATCTCGTTCTCAGACTCTGTCAAGCTCTAGGGTTCTTTTGCCACTCGTACCCTTTTTCTGTCTTGTTCAAAGCTTCTTTGAGTCTTTCCATGGCGGACGAAGGGGATAACGGACCCAAACCAGGCAGATTTAGGAAGCTTTGCGAAACTCCTGCTGCAATGGCAGCTTTTAGGACGACTTACAACATCCCAGATAATGTAGTACTTGAACTAGCCCCTTTAGGCGCAGATAGGAACGCATGTACTTGGGAACGTACTTGCATCCCTATTGTTGCCATCGTCGAAGGCGGAGTTCGTTTTCCCCTCGACCCATTCCTTCGTCGTGTGCAAAATTGGTATCGTCTTAATCCCATGCAAGTATCCACCAATTTTTTCAGATTGGTGATGGGTATTGTTGCCCTGAATAGAATCTTAGGGACCCAAATAGGCATCTGGGACCTTCAATGGTGGTACAGCATTGTGCTGAACCCTGAATACAACACCTACTACTTCAAAGTGAGGAAAGCAGAAAAGCGCCTCATGCTTAACCTGCCTGACTCCGCCCGTGATCACGAGATGGACTTCCTCGACGTTACTGGAGCTTTTGAGCCAATAGGAGAGGATGGCCAAGTGGTGGGCTCTCACTGCCCTCATGCTTGGGGCTACCCACGTATGCTCCTTATTTTGATTTGTGATACCCTCTTACTACTTGCTCATAGATTATTTTGCATTTCTGACCCCTCCTTACTCTCATCTTTGCAGCGGACAACGCTAACAAGCGTCCACGTCTTGAACCCAGCTACGTCCGAACAGATGAAATAAACAGAATCCTGAGGTACAAGGGGGAGCGTGGGACTCGTACTTATGGTCGTGGTCGTAATGCCGAAGTATTGCTAGGCTACGACCCATCATACAGGGGAGTCATTGACCGAAGACTTGCCCATCCCAGCACCAGCATTGCCTCCACATCCTTTGTCCCTCAACCAAGAAGTCAAAGATCCAACTCTTGGGTGACTGTTGCTGGGCAAGCCGGAGAAATTGCTCTTCCTGACGGCATCCCTCTTACTCGCGTGGTTGCGAGAAGATCTGTTCGTCGTCAAATCTCTTCTCAACATCAGCCCGAGCAGCCTGCTCCGAATCGTGACACCAGCCAGTCGTCTTCTTCTGGTTATTCTCCATCACCTCTACATTCAGATAACATGTCCCACCAACCATTGAACCTCAGTTCTCTCCTCACCGTCTTTTCTCGGGGACGGGGTGCCTACGGCAGGGTGGCATCAACTGGTCACGCTCCTCCACCGCCTCGTCGTACTAGGGGAGCTTCAACACTATCTTCTTCGTCCCCTCGGGAACGTGACAGTTCCCTTGAGGCCCCTGATGCTCACCGGGACAAACGTCCCAGAAATCAAGAAGCTGGGGATTCTGCTCCCCAAGCTGCGGTATCTACTTTGGAGACTCCCTGTCACGCCCACTCAGGTAGCTCATGAGGTCTGGACCCCTCGACTCATTAGAGGTGACCGTCCAGTCAACATTGGGGACAGTGCTAGTTCCTCAGAAACTGCACTGGCCTTAGCACAAGGGCTATTGCTGCCCGTAGATATGCAGAAAGAAGTCACCTCTCCTCCTGACCGGCTGGTTTCTACGGGGCTTGTTAGTGGGATCAAGGTACTTGAGGTTTTATTCTTAACCCCTTTTGTCTTCTTTTGTAGGCTGCTAATCGTAACTTAATTCTTGATACTCAGTTTATCCAAAAGATGGTCACACTAGGCCAAAAATTTCAAGACGCTGAGTCTGAGAGAACCAGGCTTCTGAATGAAAACACCAGGCTGCTCCGAACAATTGCTCAGTTGGAGAGTGAGAGGAACAATGCGAAGTCGGACTATGAAGAAGCGAGAGAAAAACTCGCAACTGCCGAGGATAGCCTTAATCAGGCTCTGGCTAAGATCGACAACTCCAAGAAGGTTGCCTTTGAGGATGGATACAAGAAGGGCTTTGACACTGCCACAGTAAGTTACGTGGAGCAAATGCCGGGCATTCAGGACCAGATATGGGCTGCTGGCTGGGAGGCTTGCCTGACTAAGATTGGCGCTGCAGATGACTGCCCTCTATGGGTAGAGAATGACTTGCCAAGCACCCGTGCAGCAGCCCCTCAGGATAAAATGGAACAGGAAGAGGATGAGGTTGAGCATCAAATTGACAACTTCGTGGATACCAATGCAGACATGCAGGCGGAGAACCAAGAAGTTCTAATTGAACAAGCTGCCCGGGAATCCTTAACCGCACCTATCAATTTGGGAGAAGATGCTGTCGTTAATGAGCCCGGCGCTGGAGCTAACACTGAGGTTCCTGACAGTTCTCCTCCGGAGATCTGAAATCTGGATTGACATGGTAAGTCCCCCTTCTCTTAGAAACAACAGTACTGTAGGTCCTGCGTGACCGTGACTTTCCTGGCCCTGCATGGCCCCAGCTTTAACTTAAACATTTTTTGATAACAGTTTTTGGCCCTTCGTGGCGTGATACTTTAACCTTGGTGGCCATTTCATGGCTTGTTGGATTTGCTCGGCCCTTTGTGGCCACAAACATGTTTGTTTTGCATATGTTCGGATGCAGTTATTTCATGTTTTGAGTATGTTTTCCTAAGTATTTCGTACTTCTTTTTGATAAGTTTGGTCAAATTGCTCATGCTTTCGTGTTTCTATGTCTCGTATTTAGATATTCAATTCATATCTGTATATGTGTACCCAAGTGTTTCGGACTGGGTATTTCTTCAATCTGTGCATTTTCCCGTATGCAGTTCGCACAAGTGTTTCATACTTTGTGGAATTAAATACAAGTGTTTCATACCTGTAAAGTACAAGTGTTTCGTACTTGTAAAGTATAAGTATTTTGTACTTGTTTAGTACAAGTGTTTCGTACTTGTTTACTCAAATACAAGTGTTTCATACTTGTAAAAATATAAGCGTTTCGTACTTGTTTGGGTCCCTACTTGTTTACTCAAATACAAGTGTTTCATAAGTATCACGAACTGAAATGTTTCTAAGTATTTCGTACTTATTGAAGCTTCACGTATTTAAACCCTTTCCCCTGCTCCCCAGTAGGAATGAAGGGATGCAAAGCCTTTATTCGTATTTAAAAAAAAGTAACGGAAACACAAGTATCAAAATTTTCGCAAAAATTGATAAAGTGAAAAGGAACGATTTTATTCATAATCATGGAAACTCAAGGGGTCGTTACGCGTACCCCATGCAACTAAAAAGGAAACACAAGAGAATTTTATTCATAATTCCCACACAATCACATAATCCTATAACAGAATAGAAAGTAAACTGAAGTCTTTTAAACAAAGAACTTCCTCAAGTTGCGGATATTCCAGGGCCGTGGCACTGGGTTCCCGTCTAAATCTGCCAGGCGATAGGCCCCGATGCCCACAATCTCAGTGATTCGATATGGGCCCCAATTAGCACCTAACTTGCCCTCATTGGCAACCTTGGTGTTGCCGAGCACTTTGCGGAGCACAAGGTCTCCAACACCAAACTCTCGTGGGTGGACATGTTTGTTGTAGTTCTTCATCAACTGTTCCTGATACGAGGTCAAATGCACCAGGGCTCTTTCTCTCCTTTCCGCGGCAAGGTCGAGCTCAATTTCAAGAGCCCTGTCATTTCCCCCACTTTCGACCAAAGCAGTTCTGTTGGTAGGAAGGCCAACTTCCAATGGAATGACTGCTTCTGTTCCATAAGCCAAATAATAGGGGGTCTCTCCCGTAGACCTCCTAGGCGTTGTTCGGTGCGCCCACAGTACCAATGGTAACTCATCAGGCCACTTGCCTTGTGCTTTATCCAGCCTCTTCTTGATCCCATCCAGAATGGTTTTATTGGATGCCTCTGCTTGCCCATTACTCTGAGGGTAAGCAGGGGTTGAATAATAATTTCTTATTCCATACTGGGCACAAAAAGCTTTAAACTTCTTCTGGAACTCGGAACCATTATCTGTAATCAACGAATGTGGGACCCCAAAACGAGTAATAATACTTTTCCAGACAAACCTTTCTATCATAGGTTCGGTAATCTTAGCCAAAGGTTCAGCTTCAATCCACTTCGTGAAGTAACCTGTTGCTACCAAAAGGAATTTTCGGTTCCTAGTAGCCTTATGTAGTGGACCCACGATGTCCATCCCCAACTGAGCAAAAGGCCAGGGGCTAGTTAAGGGCACTAGATCTTCGGCTGGTGTCTGGATCATTGGTGAGATTTTCTGACACTTCTCACAGATTTTCACGTAAACCTTTGCATCCTCTTACATATGCGGCCACCAGTATCCCTGGGTGATTGCTCGGTGGGCTACGGATCTACCCCCTGCATGGCTTCCACATGTCCCTTCATGAATCTCGTGGAGAAATTTCTGCACCATCTCGGGATGCACACAAAGCAGGTATGGCCCAGTAAAAGACTTTCTGTATAACTTCCCTTCTGGAGACAACCAAAACCTTGCTGATTTGGTTTTAATCTTGTGGGCTTCCTTTTTGTCGGAAGGAAGAGTCTCATCTCGTAGAAACCCTATGATTGGATCCATCCAACTTGGTCCCTGGTTCACGTCTAGGACCAATTCTATACTTTTCCCAATGCTCGGTTCATTGAGGTAGTCGACTGCCACCTTCCTTCTAAACTCAGTTAGTACAGCAGCAGCTAGCCAGGCTAGGGAATCTGCATGGGAGTTCTGTCCGGAACTTATCTGTTCGATGTATACTTTCTCGAAGGTATCAATCAAACCTTTGGCTGCCTCCACGTAGGCCGCCATCTTTTCACTTCGGGCTTCATATTCCCCGGACAGTTGACATACCACCAACTGAGAGTCACAGTACACCCTGACTATTTTTGCCTTCAAAGTCTTTGCGCTTTTAAGGCCGATCAGAAGCGCTTCGTACTCCGCCACATTATTTGACGCACTGAATCCCAGCCAAACAGAGAGTTCTATCATAACTCCCTGGGGAGGGAACAGGACAATGCCAGCTCTGGAACCGGAGTTGCATGCCGAGCCGTCAACAAATAACTTTCATTCCGTGGCGTTCTGTTCGGTAAGTGCCACATCTTTCTTGGTTGATGGCCTCGCTGGCTGCTCCTTTCTCATAGGAGGCTGGGGGGCTATCGCGGGAGAAAACTCCGACACAAAATCAGCCAACACTTGGCCTTTGATTGCGGTGCGCGGCTGATAATCAATATCGTACTGGCTTAACTCGACAGACCAGGTAGAGATTCTTCCCGAAAAGTCTGCCTTTCGTAGCAGGGATTTTAGTGGATACTCGGTGTAAACTACTACCTTATGGCTTTGGAAGTAGTGCGGTAAATTCCTTGTGGCTGTTCTCAAAGCAAGAACCAATTTTTCAAGGGGCAGATATCTCGTTTCTGCGTCTAAAAGCGTTTTACTCACATAATAAACTAGGATTTGTTCGGATCCCTTGTTTCTTATCAGAACCGCACTTACAGCATGCTCAGAAACCACCAGGTACAAAACCAAGGTCTCGCCTGGTTCCGGGGTTGATAGGAGTGGGGCAGAAGCCAGGTATTTCTTCAAATCCTGGAAAGCTTGCTCGCATTCTGCTCCCCATTCAAATCCTGTTCTCTTTTTCAGCAATCGAAAGAAGGGTCTGCACTTGTCACTCGACCGGCTGATGAATCTGTTGAGGGCTGCGGCCATTCCAGTCAACCTCTGGACTTCTTTCGTTGTCTTGGGACTCTGGAGCCCTTGCAAGGCAGCTATCTGGTCTGGGTTCGCTTCAATCCCCCTTATGGTTACAAGATGGCCTAAGAACTTTCCAGAGCCGACTCCGAACGCACACTTCGAGGTGTTGAGTTTTAACTTGTACTTCCGTAGGATTCCGAAAGTTTCTCTCAAATCTTCTATATACCCTTGCTTGGTTTTACTCTTTACGACCATGTCATTTATGTAAACTTCCATACTCTTTCCAAGCAATCCTTTGAACATAAAGGTGGTCAGTCTCTGGTAAGTCGCCCCTGCATTCCTCAACCCAAAAGGCATTACAGTGTAGCAGTATAATCCTCGCGGTGTAATAAAGGAAGTTTTCTCTTGATCAGGCCCACACATGGCGATTTAGTGATATCCTCGATACGCGTCAAGGAAACTCATCCGTTCGTACCCTGCGGTTGCGTCAACTAATTGATCGATCTTGGGAAGAAGGAAGCTATCCTTTGGGCACGCTTTATTCAAGTCTATAAAATCCACGCAGACATGCCATTTCCCATTCTTCTTCTTCACTACGACAGTGTTGGACAGCCATTCCGGGTAATAAACTTCTCGTATGGCCTTGGCTTCCAGCAAACGATCCACCTCTTCGTTAACAGCATCAACATGCTGCACTGCTGCCCTTCTCTTTTTCTGAATCACGGGCTTATGCTGGGGGTCTACATTTAAGTGGTGGCAGATTACATCTGCATCCACTCCGGGCATCTCCTCTGGTACCCATGCAAAAACATCGACATGTTCTTTTAGGAAATCCACCAATTCGCTTTCCTCTGCTTCTGTAAGTGACTCTCCAATCAAAAAATACCTCTCCAGATCAATCTCGTTGATCTGTATTTTCTTCAGGCCTTCCACCACTTTTTCCGCCGGATTCCTGCCGACGTCTTCAATGGTCGGTTGATGAGGTATCTCCACTGTATGGACGTTATGGGCCTTTGGCATTTTTTTGATGATAGAGATCAAGCATTGCTGTGCCGCCTTTTGGTTACCCCTGATCTGTTCAATTCCAGTAGACCCTGGGAATTTCACCATCTGGTGGTAAGTAAAAGAAACAGCTCTCATTTTGTGTAACCATGTTCTCCCTATAATCGCGTTATAGGAGGACGGGACGTCTACAACCAGAAAGTCAGTTCTCAGGACTATTGAACCTGCACGGACAGGGAGGGTTATCTTCCCTAGGGGCCAAACTGCCCCTACTCCAAATCCCACCAAGGGTGTCTGTGACTGCTCCAAATCTGCTTGAGCCAAACCCATCCTTTTGAATGCCTCATAGTACAATATCTCTGTATAGCTTCCTGAGTCTACTAGGATCCTCTCCATATCATATTCCCTAATTCGTAGGGTTATGACCAAGGCATCGTTGTGGGGGAGCTGTACTTCCTTCAAGTCCTCATCCGAGAAAACTAAGCCTTCATTGCCTACGTCCTTCTCCCGTCCCCTCTTTCTTCCCAATGTCATGACATGTTGGTCGTGCTTGATTTGTCTCTGGAGCAGCCTTACCTCATTTCTCGTATGTCTCTGGAGCAGCCTTACCTCATTTCTCGTATAAGGTGTGGCCAGCCCATGTATCATGTGGATCACCCCTTTAGGATTTCGTTCGTAATCCAGCTCCATTGCCTTCCCTTTATCCTTGGGATCCTCCTCAATGAATTCTTTGAGGTAGCCTCGAGAGACTAGATCGTCAAGGTGCCTTTTAAACATCTCGCAATCCTCAGTCATGTGACCCCAGTCTTTATGGTAGCTGCAATGCTGATTCGTAGCACGTTTCGCATCCTTATCTCCTCCTAGAGGTTGGGGCCACTTAAAATAAGGCTGATTCTTAATTTGGTAAAGAATCCTGTAGATGGGCTCCTTCTAAACTGTAGTAATTGAAAAGAACGACTTTGGGTCTGAGGGTGGCCTTTCTCTGTTCGGCTCTCTCTTAGCCTGCCTGTACTCCTTTCTTTCCTTGTATGTCTTAGGTTCTGACTTATCCGCCTTCTTGGCATGGCCGTTCGACTGCTCGGTACCGAGCCTGCCATCTTCTCATAGTATGTCATCCTCGTTCCTGGCATGCTGCTCAATTCGTTCCATTAATTGTGCCAGCGTGCTCACCGGACTCATATTCAGGGACTTTCTTAGCTCTCCCCGAACAGGCAGCCCAGTTTTGAACGTTGCTATAGCATACTCCTCGCTGCAACTCTCAATTTCGTTGAAGGTCTCCCAATACTTTTTAGCGTAGTCTCTGATCGGCTCGTCCTCTCCTTGTTTCATGATTGAGAGGCTCTCGAAAGTCTTAGGTGGCTTTCTGCTCGTTAGGAACCGAGCAAAGAATTCTTCGGCCAACTGCCTCCATCCTCGTATGGTGTTCGGCTCCAATTTATGGAACCAAGATAAGGCCACCTTCCCTAGACTAGACGGGAACATCTTGCACATGATAGCGTCATCGCCGTCATGCATGAACATTGCCTGTTGGTAATGCCGTATGTATGCCACTGGGTCAGCACTAGTTTCATATGGGACGAACGTCCCGTGCTTCACCCTGCTGGGCAACCTTGCCTCCTTCAATTTCTTCACAAAAGGAGAAGAGGCTATGTTGCTAAGAGCCTTCCGTGCTGCTTCTCGTGCAGACATGGTTGCCTCTTCTTGCCCCTTCGCGATCTTAGCAGCATGCCTCTCCCAATCGGAGTCAGGTCTCTCGTACCTGTCCCTGTGATGCTTCCTGGTCCCTCCTTCTTCTGGGGTGGAACTTCTGCTCTTGCTTCTCCTTTTTCGTAAAGAAGCCCTTGGCCGTTTCGGAGTGAGGCTCCTGCTCCTTGTTCTTCGTGAAGAGGCTTTCTTATACTCCGCCATCACCAGACCTCCTCCTTTGGATCTTTTTCGTGAAAGTCCGGAATCTTCCGGATGGTCTCGTATCCGTTCCAGTTGCTGGATTTCGTATTCTGGCCTCTTAATCAGACGAGCGTACTCCTCTATCTCCTGTCTCTTCTGGTCCAGGATATCCTTATTGTTGCGCACACTTTTCGAATGTGCCACCGATTCTATCCCACGGTGGGACTTGCTCCTTCTCGTGGATTCCGTGGCCGTCCCACCTTCCTTGTTCTTCGGATCATCTTGAAGAGTTATGGGACAATCTTTGCTCGTTATCCTCTTGCTATGGCCACCAGCATGCTTTTTCGGAGCGCCTGGAGGGGATTTGCCTCCTTCCCCACCAGCCTGGTTCTTTTCTGCAAGCGGTGTGACTGGGTCTACTTCCACCATGGTCGTTTTTCAAATGGAACTCGTTCGGTTCCCACAGACGGCGCCAATTGTAGGGGGAAAAATCCAGACAATGCCTAAGAAGGCACTGTGAGATGACAGCCTCACGTGCTTCTTCTCCGGAACCCTAATATGCTGACTGAACCCTAGCCTGCAAAACAGACAGGAATGAGCGCACCTTTGCCTCTCGTGGCAAAGGCCCTCCGATGCCTAAATTAGTATCACGTACCAGCAAGAAACCCTAATTATCAGAAAGAAACTGCAATATGAATACCGAATATTACGTACCTTTTTCTCTATGTTCACCTCGTATTTATAGATTTACAGCGGCTTGCCCTCCAAGCATCTTTGTTGCCCTAGGTTTCCTATCTCGTATAGGAAACCCCGTATCCCTTGGATTCTCATTCCTTAAATCGTTTGTTTCCTTTTAGACCATTTAGGAACCTTTCTCATGATGGACCGTGGATTCCATTCCCGTTGGGTATCTCGTCTAGATTCTGCTTCCTTACTGAGTATTAACATTTCTGGACCCTTCTAGAGCGCCCTCCAGAATGCTGCTACTGTTCGGCGTCCTTATCGCCGATCAGCCTACCTAGACCAGTGACTTCACTTGTCACTTACCTGGTCCAGTAACTTCTTACTGTGCATCGAAGCACACCCCTGTTCGGGTGACTCGGTCTAAAGACCTTTCATGTCTCTGGTCCTTATCGCCGAACAGATCTTCCGACCCTTGTGACCCCTTCTGTTACTGGTCTTTAACCACTGTCCGGTGGCACCCTCTATTCAACGGCTCACGGGATTCCCGAACATCACATGTTCAGTTGCTACTTGCGTCTGTTCGGGATTACCTCCCTACAGTAATACATGACCTCTGCCGAGCTGCCCTGGTCGATGAGGACACATTTGACATCATGGACGCCAATTTAAACAGTAACAACTCGTGCATCAAAGTGGGGAGTCTGCACATGCTCAAGGTCACGTTCGGTAAAGGTTATCGTTCATTTGGGCACATCCTGCGGATACGGGCGTTTGGACCCGCAGCTGACAGAGAGTACCTGTTTGGAGGACGTGGCATGAGTGATGTCGGCTCAGAGAGTACCTTCGAGTTCCTTTGTGACTGGATCATGGATAACGTGTATCATCGGCCGTGGTTCGTTGGGATTGGGATTGCCTGTTGGTTGTCGGGCGAGCGTCTTTGCTCGGTCGATGTATTGATCGAGATGGCCTTGAGCGGCAAGTCTCTCCAGTAGTGCTTTGTATGGTGCGCAGGCTGTGGTGTAGTGGCCGAGCTCGTTGTGGTAGGAACATTTCTTCCTTGGATTTTGATCTGGCTGCCCCGTATCTATGCCGAGCTTGCCAGTTGGCCATTCAAACCATGGCTGTCACATGATTTCCTTCAAGAAGGACCAGATGGGCTCCTTGAAATATGTGGTCTTGGCAACATAGTCATGCACCTTCGGCTGACGCTTCTTGCCGTCCTTGATATTGTTCACATGTTTCTTCGACTGGGGTTGCTGGGTGATGACTGGCGTGGGCAGCTGTTGGGTGGCAGCATTGACTGTCGTGGTTGCGCTCGGCATGCACTGTGCCGCCCTGTCGGCGTAGAATTCTTCCAATGTGCAAAATCGTCCGACGACACGCATGAGTTCGCCCATGCCGTGGGGCGGGCAGATGGCGAGCTCGTCAAGTATCTTGCTGCCTGTTTCCAGGCCACGCGCAGCCCAATACTCATCGATACCAGGAATTTCATTGAAGAGCTGTCAGTAACGTTCAGCATATTGTCTGAGGGTCTCTGATGGCAGCTTCCTCATTTGGGATAGGGACTCAGGTTCTTTAGCCGTCTTGTTGCTGGTGATGAAACGGGTATTGAACGCGCGTTCAAGGTCGGCAAGGTTTCGGATGGAACCAGCGGGCAACTTGTTGAACCACTGGAGTCCAAGCGAGCCGAGGCTGGATGGGAACGCCTTGCATTTTACTTCGTCCTTCTGAGTACAGAGCTCAATGGTTTGGCGGAAGTGAATCAGGTGGGTATAGGCTTCGCATGTGGATGGGTCGAACTTGGTAAATTTTGGCAGGTGGAAGGTAGATTCAGGTGGGGTGTTGATGATATGAGAGGTGAAAGGTGAAACGCCGAGGTCCTTCAACTGCCTCTCAAACCCAGGTCGAGGCGGCTTGCCGAACTCATCCGTCCTGGTCCGCTTTGAATCTCTTCCTTTGGGTTCCTTGGTGGTTGTCTTCCCATCGTCTCTGTGCCTGAGTTTATCCCTTAGGGCGCTTATTGTTCGGCGTGGGCCGTCGATGGATTTCTCCCGTTCATGACGAGTTTTGTTATCGTCATGCGCCCCTTCATTCCTGATGCCTTTCCCGTGTCGTTGGCGACGGTCTTCGGCATACTTGTTCTCGGGAGGAATCTCGCCGAGGCGTTCAGAGGCGTGGCGCCTGGTCTGTACGGAATCTCGGCTTTGGTGCGAAACCGTGGTGCGAGAGAATTCCGCACGACCAGTCGAGTACGTGCTCGTGAATGACTCGATGTCCCGCATCCTGGTTCGCTCTTGTTGGCTTCTGGGATGGTGCGTCCCAGATGCGGTTGGTTGCTTGTACAGAATTATCTCTCTGGCGTCGCCGGGCGCTGGTGTGAAGCCAAGGCGGTCCTTAACGGAGCCACGCTGGCCTACTTCGAGCGGATGCTCTAGCGGTGGTGGTGGTGGCGACGGGGGTGTGTTCTGGTTCCCTCGCCTCGCACTTCCTCCGGATTTGGATGTTGCTGGAATAGCGGTTTGTTGCATGTGCTGCTTCATCTGCGCCACCTCCGCCCTTAGTGCAGCCATCTGGTTGTCCCGCTCGTCATCTCGACGTTGGAGTAGGCGGATGTAGGACGCCGTGACTTCCTCCGCGGCTGGTGATAGCCCGGAGCTTGCTGGGATTGAGATTGACATGTGCCTCTCTAGGGGTGGAAGGATAACGTTTCCACTGGCGTCTTTGGCTCCAGAGATGGTCACGTCCGTGAGATCTCCGCCCATAGTGGTTGGATTTGTGGTTGTTTGTGAGACGAGGAAGGTTGTTGGGAAAGAGGAATGAGCCGTTTGAATCAGAAGCGATTCACGTCGGGTTCACCAATTGTGTGGCCCGAGATCTTCTGGTCCGAGTCCCTCCTCCTCTGGTTCAGGGGTTGTCTAACTTCTTCCACCTAGCCTGCACCACGAAGCACGACTAAAGACCACACCGGAGGAGCCCCGGTATGGCCCTCCGGCGCAAGGATGAGAATGGTGTAGAGAAAGAGAGAAATAGCTAGGGTTAGTGTATAGTGGCTGTGTACCTTTTAGGGTTGTGATCCTTCTGCATTTATAGATCCTTCCTAGCTTACTCTCCAAATACGAACACGTGCTCCGCACGAGCCAAATGACGTCATTGCGGTGTCACTGGGCAGATCTTTGTAATCGTTTCAGCGTCAGCTGGCATTCCCCATGTGCATCCATCATTATCTTTCGTAACCGTTTCAGCACGTGGAGAGTGGACGTGTACCCGCGGACAAGCCCAGCTAGCAGCCGAGCCCACTATAGGCCGAGCACAGTGTTGACTACGTGCAAACGACTGTTTAGAACCGTCAGTGAGGGCCACCGTACGTGTGCGTCGTCGGCTAGGTGCCGAACAAGTCTCTGGGTGCGGCTGGAATGCAATGCCAGTAGGCTGGTGTGAACTGTGTTCGGCCTGCTACACTTAATGTACATCAGTACATTCCCATCACGGACAAATGATCAATAAACCAATACTAGGATATATTATACTAATACAGATTGACATTTTTCTTCATTGATTACTTGAAATGTTCGAACCAGTTTACGTGCACCTTAATCCATCTTTGAGTTTATTTTTCTTTTGTATAACACAGTTGGCATGAGTCGAGCAGTGTTGTAGCTAAAGCAAATTTTGGCTACAGATCAGTTGGGCTCGAGCGTAATTCCGAATTGGCTAGACCGAAGCCTTGCCGCTACGTTGACCACCTCCGTAAACAAATAAAACAACCACTTAAACCCAAAATTATAGAGTATTTGATTCGCAGCCGTTCCGCAACTTTGATTACCCAACGAGTTATTGGTTCCCAAACGTTTATTCCCCGTCACGCGAACGTTCTTGGTAAGTTAAAACATCATTGAAATCAACACTCTAGTGCTTCATTTACCGATTTACTAATTTTGTATAAATTTATAGATGTTAAACACGTCATTTGATTTAGGTTTTGTGGACACGCGTCTCTAAAATCTGTCAAAATCGGGTGCGCCCTTTTTGAAACAGCACGGCGAAATACTACAATTCAGAGTTGCCACTCAGGTTTTAGTGGTGAACCACCCAAGGAACTGAACTTGAAACGCTTGCTACGTTTTGATTGGAAAAGTTTTGTAAACTCGTCTGTCATCACCTTTGAAATCTGAGCTTCGGGAGCGAGATTACGAGAGGGGAAGGATTTTAAGACACCCCTCTCACTCAATCCGGAGATCGGTCTCTACTCAGACATTTGTAAAACATTGGCGCTTCTCTCTCATTAATCATTTTTTAGCCAGTTAGGGCGGGGGAACAGTTTAAGAGGGATTAAAATTGTAATATGTTGGCAAAATGTGATAGATGGCATGCTCGCTTTATGAAACAGTTAGTATAGGATGAAAACAGACTCCTGTGAGAGTTTTAAACAGACTGGAGGGAGCGGTTCTGAAGTTTCGTGCGCAGGAAGAAACCACCATGCACTGATCAAGTCACTGCATGCTGATCAAACCTGCGTATGCTACAACACAACCCGCGCACGCCAGTAAGCTTAAAACCCACAGCTCTTATTTTCAACCCTCTGGGCTTCAGAAATGACCAATGCACAATCAGGACAAATCAAACAGTTTATATAGCAGTTCATATACAATTATAGACAGTTTAAATAGGCTACAAAGCCACAAAATGAATAAAACATCCCATAAACAGTATGGGGATAAAACAGAGGCCAATGCCCAGTTACTCATGCAAAGGCCAGCCACTGGTCAAAAAGGAACCTGCGTGCGCGGGTAAACCATTGCAGCACGCAGGTTTGAGTCTTTTGACGAATGCTTGGTTTTACATGTTTTTGGGTTCTCTGACATATCCAAAAAGACCCCAAAGGTATTCCATAGCAGCAAGTAAGAATATTGAAAGCAAAACTAGCAGTTTTAACTAAGGAAAGCAGTAAACTGGTTATTAAGCATGCTCACAGTGATGAATAGACAAGAAATAAAGCATAAAACAGGGATTCTGACGCCACGCTGGATCTACGCGCTAGTCCAAAAGTGGAGTACGCAGGTTCTAAACTTGAGTATGCGGGTTCCGAACTGGAGTACGCGGGTTCATCCCAGACAGATCCCAAACGATTTTGTAACATGCTAGCTTTAGGGTCAGGAATTGTATTGATTACCAGCCAGCCCCCCTCAGGGATCAGAATAGGAAAACAGTACAAAGGTGTATACCTTTGGTTTTAGGTTTGAAAAGATGTTTGACCTTGAGTTGGAAGGATGAATGGAGGATGTTTTAGGGGTAGAAGTGTTGGTGGATGGAGAACAAGAAGTAAGTTAGAAGTTTAGTTTGAATGTCCTTTGTATCTCTTTCAATGAACAAAGAGATGAATAAAAATTAGTAACCTTGGCTTGTATCCCTTTTTTTTGGAACCTTTTGGAAGGAAGAACCGGGTGTATTTATAGGGCAATCACCCTCCATTAATGGAAAGTATTCAATAAATGAAAACAATTCTATAAATGGAGAGCTTTCAGAAACCTTCCATAAATGGAAAGTAAAAGGTCGGTCGAAACTTTAACCAGCGCACGCGGGTTGTGGATCTACGCACGCCAGTCAAAGCTGACAGGTGATAAATAAACCAACGCGCATGGAAAGGAAACCTACGCATGTCAGTAGGGTTCTGGTTAGGTTCGGTTAAGGTTAAAAGGGTATCAAATACTCGAAACTCAACCACTTGACATTCCTAGAGTGTTTTGATCTGTTTCATCATCGGGAAATCAAATACCGTAAGTAAACTAGTTTGGAAAGTCAAAATAAGGTGTCTACGGGCTTACGTAAATAAATTGTGGCCTTGTGAGTTATGAGCCCCTAATACCATCGGAATTGCTGACGTGTGATTTTGTGAGTTTACGTTTACTTTCATTTCATGAGTTTTATAATTGCTTATTGATGAGCACCCAATATTTTAGATATTTGGTGCAACTAGTCCCGTTTTATGTTGTTTTAACTTGCATTTATTTAGTTTTTATAGCGATATTGCACGTAAGGTAGGTTTTTGTCTGTTTTAGGTAATTCGTATAAATAAAGTGCATTTGAACGCCAACGAATGCTCCAGGTGCAACCAAGTACTCAAGGCCAAGTGCCACCTTGTTGTGGCACCCAAAAAGTCATGAAGAGATGGTTTGGAGGTTGCTCGGGTCGCCCAAGGGTCAAGGGAAGTGAAGGAGAAGTGAGAATTTTATCAAAGCTACTCATCTTCTGACTAGCTGAAGGTATAATTGTCATATCTTTTGTATACAAAGTTCTTTTGATCCAAACCACTTGGGTTAGAAAGTAGACTCGATGAGCTTTCCAACGGTCTAAAGAACACCTAAATCCGAGTTTGGGAGTGTCTGGAGCGAGCCAGCGAAATTGCCTTAAAAATCTGTTTGTAAAGCGGGTACCGATACTGGCCAACATCCAGTACTGGTACTGGGTGTCCAGAGATCAGTTTTTCAAGCCCGTTGAAGCTCGGTACCAGTATTGAGGGATTTCCAGTACCGGTACTGCATGGAAAAATCTGTAGATTTTTGTTATCTTTTTCAACCTTCCATTTATGAAAAGTTCCCACTTGTGGAACGTTTTTGGGATATTTTAGGGACCTTCTGGTCTTTTGTAAGGGATATTTTGCAAGCCCTATAAATAGGCTTGTATGCCTTTTATGGAAAGCATAGGCCATTTTAGTTAGATTTAGGCCTAAGTCTTTCTCTTCCCTAGGAAATCTCCATAGCTTTCAACCCTTTCTCAAGTGTAATTTCCTTAAGAACTCAAGTTAGTATTTGTCATACGTAAATTTCTCGTTTGTTAATGTTGTAGCTATGGACTAGATTCTCCTTAGTCTTTAGTTTATTTTCGTTTTCTTCGGTTAAATCTTTTGTCTTTTTTCTATGCTATGTCTTGTTCTTTAACTATGTGTGAGTAGTCAATAAGGCTTGGCCATGGGGTGAATAACACCTTGTAATTTTGGTTAATTTTGCTCTTTTCAACTTAAGACTTGAGGTTTGATTTGTAAATGTGCATAGTTTGCCCTTTTATGTAACAAAACTTGTCGATGTTAATCTCCAGTGATCATGTGCTTGCACACATGGTTCCGAGAGCTATGTCTCGGCTCGTGTTTGCCAAAAGAACCAAAGAACTTGCTCACTTTCCAAACTGTGCTTCTAGTTCTTAACCTTGATATTTAGTTTGAATTCAAGTCTTGGCGTTGTTAATCTCCAGTGATCATGTGCTTGCACACATGGCTCTGGGAGCGATGTCATGCCTTGTGTTTAGCTTGTTATTCAAACTCTATATCAAGTCTAACCATTTTCACGGCTAAATCTTCCGGTTGATAACCTATGCCGTGTGATTCAACCGAGTTTTCATTGGGAAAAGTTAATTTGCTGAAGTTATGGGTGTTAAGAACTTCTAGGCCTTGCCGCTTTTAATTCTTAGCAAAAACTCAAAACTCAGTCTTTTCTTAAGAGTGTTCTTCCACCTTTTAAAGCAAAACCAAAAGTTGGCCATCTTAAATGCCAAAAACCTTTACACCTACAATTCGAACAAGCTATATTCGAGCTCCCTGTGGATTGACTTGGACTTTTTCGCTATCCTATGCAAATCTTTAGTTGTAGTCGGGTTAATAAATAATTGAATTTGACAGCCGTTTGGTAAACTTTAACAACTACCGAATGTGTGCATCATTTATTCACATAAATTGTTTACTTTTGACTTTTGAAACCAACACTTTTGCTTAAGTTCCTAATTCCATAATTCTGAATATATTTATTGATGTTAAATGCGTCATTTGATTTGGGTTTGCGTAAATTGCGGTCCCTAGTCCGATCAGAATTGCTGATGCGTGATTTGGTGAGTTTTACGTATACTTTAGTTTCATGAGTTTTATCAATGTTTATTTGCATAAATTGATGTCGACCTTTGACTATTAAACTGCTTAATTGATGATTTTTACGCCTTCCATGATAATTGACTAGTAACATTTTAAAATGATTTTGTGACATTAAAACTATGATTTTGTGAGACTTGATAAGACAATTTTGGTTAATTGAGAGGTTTCAACAGGGATTTCAGAAGAGAACTTATCATTTAGGCTGGTGAGTTTTTCTCTTCATGATAGTTTGCATTGTCAAACATTGCAACTCTTTGGAGCATTAATCTCTTTGCATTAGTAGAATCATTTCATGTTCTATTCATCGTAGATGTAGGTTTACGCCAAATATAAGTCAAGGGAAGTCCTATGGTACACACCCCTTATTAGGGGTGTACCATACGCACCATGATTTTAAACCCTTGGATTTGAAAGTGAATAATCTAGTCCACCTATTTATTAAATCAATTAATAAAATGAAAAAAAAGCTTAGCAGGTTATAGATTGTTCTCTCCATCTTGACTCACTCTCCCTCTCTCTCTCCCTCTTCCTCTCCCTCATTTGTAAAATACCACAAATTATATACTATAACCAGAATTATTATGACAATACAAAAAATTGGCATGTTCTTATCACAACGTGTCGTACCAAAAGAACATTTACGGCTTGTTCGATTGGATTTTTAGGATTTGGACTCTAAATTATTACCCTACTCCAAAATTCACTCATTACTCCTATTTCTAATCATTATTTTCTTTTTTATTTATATTTCTCTCTAATCATTACCTCTATCTCCCTACCCTAATCATTACAAATTCAAATCCAAAATCCCAAATTCAAATTCAAAAACCCAAAAACAAACAAGCCCTTAGAATTGTACATTCAATATATATGATATGAAACCAATTTCTCTGTTGTAACTGAATATACGGTTGACTTGCAACCGCGACACAATAATGACGATCAAAACCATTGATTTCCTTATATTTGTTGCTTAAATAATCAACGTATTTTTTTGGCTCGATAAGGTTTAGAAAGCCCTTTCATCGGCACCCGAATTCAATAGTAAAAGGTTTTTTTTTGTCTGATTAAGGGTCTAATAATAAGCGATCAACTTCATTCTTGGTACATGTGATTTATTCATATTATGTAAAAGATAGACGGTTCCAATCAGAAAAAATCCCTTAAATAGGGCTCGGGTGATGCATTGTTAGACTTTAATGTATCTGGATACATTAAATATTTTTCGATTACGCAGTTTTCGAAATTTGATGACATTTAATTTTGGTGGCAATACTGAATATCGTATGACTTGATATTCCAACAGTTACAATCGATCATTCAAAAAATATACTCGTTAACGACATTTAATTATGATATGGTATTTTGCCGATTATAACTATCGTTAAACGAACATTTTGATTGAATTTTTTTATACAACACATTGTGAGTATAAAAACGTCAATTTATGGTATTGTCATAACAAATTTAGTTATATCACTGAACTTGTGGTATGATATTTTGCTAATTATAACTATCATTAATTGAGCATTCTGATTGAAATTTTTTATAAGGCATGTTGTGGGTATGAAAACGTCAATTTATGGTGTTGTCATAACAAATTTAGTTATATTACTAAATTTGTAGTATTTTAGACATGAGCTATTAAAGAGTATTTTAATTAATTTCCTTGGGTATGACACATTGTGGTAAGAAAACGTCAATTTTTAGTATTGCCATAACAATTGTGGTTCGTTATATAATATGTGGTATTTAAATATGTTTTTTTTATACGACACGTTGTGTTAAGAAAATGACAATTTTAGGTGTTGTCATAACAATTGTGGTTATTTTATAAAATTTGTGGCATTTTACAAATATTTTTGGCTAAAGTATAATAATTGTTGATTCTAGTACGACATATTTTGATTTTGTTACGGAATATCATACGAGTCAAAAAAAAATTGGTACAGACTTATTGTGGTAAGATAATGCCAATTTATGGTATTGTTATAACATTTGTGGGTAACATTATTTAATTTTTGATATTGTACGCATATATTTGGTTAAGGTACAAATATTATGGATTCCGGTACGAATAATTATGGTTACATGATAACAATATATTTTAATTATGAGTAGCCTGCTAATGACCTGTTCAACAGGTAAATTTTAAAGTATAAGTCGTAACTAGAATCATAAATATGCATTAGAAAATCAAAAATCGGCATAATGAAAATCACAAATTGTCATAATTTGGACATACGGTATACCCTATGTACCATAGCTTCCTTCATAAGTCAAACCACGTATACATTGGTCTCTCTGTGATTTAATTTCTCCACAATATTTTTTTAGTATATGTTTTGATTTGTTTTTCTTTTCATTATCATAGTAGCAATCAGCGATTCATGATTGTAGTATAGTTGAATCTTTTTGGACCCATCACACGCTATTGTTGAAGTTGACCTTGATCCAAAAGTGACTTTCCATCGATATCATAAACTCTTGATTTGCACACTACAAGCATCTCCAATCGTACTTTTTGTTTTTGTTTTTTGCTCGAATCCAAATTGGAGCAAAAAACTAAAACTCTCTCAAATTCTTAACTTCAACCTATACCATATTGAGTTTTGCTTAAATAGAGGGAGACGAGCCCGATTATTTGCTCAGATTTTAAAAAGTCATTTCGTTCCCTCAAATTTAAAATTATGCCATTAAGGTTTTATTCAATTTTATACTACTTATTCAATTTTATACTACTTAAAATGAATTGCTTCATTTCAAAATAAAGTTCTTACACAAGATTATATACAAAATAAAAAGTAAAAAGTATGAATCATGACTAGAGATGTTGAGTCTCTCTCATAAACTGTTGCTTTGTCTTTCAACTTATCTCTCAACTAATAAAACCTCACATCTCCAACCTGCTTCAAATGTGGGGATATCAAATTTGTTGAAGGTCGCTATATATTTGGAAATTTGACATGTTGGCATACTCAAACGAACCAATATGCCAAATTTCTTATTTAGGTGCGTTTTCACATTAATTTTAAGTTTTGGGGAGTAAAGTAATTGTCTAGTTGAAAAAAAAAATTTTTGACATCGCATGTCAAATTTGATATGAGAGGAAAAATGCAAGAGACACCTAGACAATTAACATTTTCAAATGAGTTGTCAAGTGTCTTAAACGCTAATTCATTTACTTGCATGTCATGCCAATTTGGACATAATTGATTGGAGATGCTCACAAACTCTAATTACACAAGAAATGGGGGCACTTTGATTAATTATTTTATCATTAAAACCCACCACTCAAGATCGAATTGGCTTATTTACCTTTTTGGTCCCCAAAGTATTAGCGAGTGGTCAATTTCGTCCCTAATGTAAACATTTGTCCACTTTCATCCCTAACATTTAAAATGTGTGTCAATTTGGTCCCTAGTTTAGACGCCGTTCATCTAGGCCATTAGAATAAGGGGGTTTTCCGGAATTTCACGTACAAGTACCTCAAATGCATAAAAATCTACCCAAATCTAACCCTACCAGAAGTTCTTATCAGCTACTACCAGTCTACATCACCATCTACCGCCGTCGCTACCAAATGGGCAAAGAGGTGCTGAAGTTTGTAGAACTCAAAATTTTCGTTCCCATATGAACTATTGAAGACCAACTCTAAAAGGGTTCATTTAGTTCCAGCAGTAACAGAGCTCCTTTTTAACTCCAAGAGTAGCGAGAGGATTTTGAGAAATGGGTAAAGAGGTGCTGAAGTCTGTAGAACTCAAAATTTCCATTCCCATATGAACTATTGAAGACCAACTCTAAAAGGGCTCATTTAGTTCCAGCAGTAGTAGAGCTCCTTTTTAACTCCAAGAGCAAAGAGAGGATTTTGGGATTGCGATGTTTTTGGTGCTTGGTAGGAAACCATTTCCTGGATCTCATTAAGGATTATTGTAGCCTTGCACGATTGTAGAGTTTCTATCACTTTTTTCTTGATTTCAACCCAAATCTGACCCTTCCTTAAGTTCTTATCAGCTATTACCAGTCGACCACCTATGACCACCATCTCCACCACCGCCGCTACCACCTCCACCTCTCGTGATCATCACCAAATCTCAAACCCTTCCCTCTCTCTCTCTCTCACTCACTCACTCCTCAGTGGACATGGCACAAACCCACATCAGGAGAGAGAGAGAGAGAGAGAGAGAGAGAGAGGGGGTTGAGGATGATGAGGGAGGGGTGGTGGTGGTGGACGGCAGCGGGGGGATACGGGAGGAGGAGGCAAGTGAAGATGCGGTTGGAGTGGTGGCTGGAGATGGAGTTGCTGCCGGAGGCAAAAGAAAATGGTCGCGGCGGGTGGGGGTGAAGTGGTGTTGGTCGCGGAGTGTTCGCCACTTTTTATTTTGATTTTGGAACCTAAAAAGTGGGGTTTGTATGCTGGTGTGTAATGGCGGTAAAGAGAGGGAAAAACACATAGGATGGCAAGGGGTGAAATGTCACTAATGCCCTTCATTCTAACAGACAAAGGGATGGAGTTAAGGGTGAGGACCAAATTGACACACCATTTAAACGTTGGGGACGAAATTGGACAAATGTTTACATTGAGGACAAAATTGACCACTCGCTAATACTTTGGAGACCAAAAAGGTAAATAAGCCAGACTGAAATTAAGCAAAATAGATGGACAACCAAGTGATAGATTGTTGCTGTTCAAAAAACAAAATGTGATAGGCTGCTAATACTCCTGAAGGTTCAAACCTCATCAGTCTTATCCCCTTCCGCTTCGGTGGGCTGCAAATAAACTGAGCTACTCGTCAGCAGCTCGTGGCTTAGCTCGTTAAGACTCACCTCGATTCATTTCGTAATCAAGCCGAACCCGAATTTTAGGCTCGTTTACAAGATGAATCGAGCTCGACTCGCAAAAGCTTGGCTCGTTTACACACGTACCCCTAGATTAGTACCACTCCATTACCTCAGTGATAACAAAATGTGTTGAACATTGATTAATTAGTTGTACTTGCATAGTGAATAGGGCAACAGTTTTTTTGTGTGTGATCATAATAGGGCAACAGTTTAAACTCCCAACTGTCTCACAGTGGGTGCAGTTCGTTAAACCACCAACCAACTGTAGGAAGCTAACACAACGAAACCTCCCCCTGGCCCCCCTCCCCCTCCCCCCCTCCTCTCTCTCTCTCTCTCTCTCAAAAAAAAAAAACATCCATCGTTTGTATCGCCACCAGTATACCTCTCTCTCTCTCGGCTCTCTATTCTTCCCTCAAATCTCAGCGTTATATCGACTGGAAATTGGGAAGAAATCGATTTGAGCCATGGCCTCTCTCTCCGTCCCTTGCCCTAAAACCGCTGCTTCCCTATTCGTCTCTTCTCCACATCCGATCCCAAAGCAACACCAACACCGTTCGGTTTCCTACCAATCGAGCTCTCCGGCATTGCTCACAGGATCCTCCCTCAAATTTCAGGTTCACTTCCACCATCTCCACTTTGTCTCCTCCACTATATATGCTTAATTTGTATTCAATTGGTATTTCTTTTTTATTTGTTTCTCCCATTTTTTCGGTGGGGTCAACATCACGAACCCATATTAATCATCCAAACCGTTGATCTCGAATATTCCGTGGAAGAACATTTGGGTACAAAAAATAGCTTGATTGAACACCGATAAATATGTGAATTACTTGTATGGAGTGGAAGACAAAATACAACTTTTAAAGGTGATGTTACACCAACTAAAATAAGTAGTAGTTATTACTTATTTTTTGAATTAAAAGTAATGTATTGGTAGTGAATTATCTGTCTCGTAAAACTAGAAATAAGGATTTAAAAAACAAGAACCTTAGCGGAACGGAGCCTTAAGCTTGTCATTTTGTATGAACTATTCACATATCCATCAATGTCCAATAAAGTTGATGTTTTACTCGATTGTTCTTTTCTGCGGAACGTTGGAGATCCACGGTTTGGACTTTGGATTACTAAAGTGGATACGAGATGGGCCCACAAAAGGGGTGGAGGAGTACGATGGATTGAGGTCGGGAGGGGAGCTGACCTTTTTTAGGTAGCCCTTGGAGGCATTTCGTTACCCATGCCTACATAGATATGTATAGGTTTTGGCTTGGTTGACGGTCTCTACGAGTTTTTTTTTTTTTGAACGGTTTCAAACATCGAAGTGGGTCGGAAAAGACTCACAGGGCTAGGAGCATCCAATCCCACAGGGGGATCGGAAGGATCCTATTCCAGTTAAAGAAATATTTACCCAACTTGAAAAAGAAAAATCAGAATTATAAAAATTAGACTAATTATATTTGTTTTCACTCATTTGTTTCGTTAGTGAGCTTTTATTTGATTTTTGGCATATTTTTTAATTACTTGTTTTGATTTTAATTCAAAATGGCAACCGGGTGGTTGAGATTTATAGTTACGGCTAATAGAATTTTCCGTCAAGGATTATGTTGTGGTTCTATTTCTCAGATTGAAAAATGGGCATTCATGGTCCTTTTCTTTTTTCCCCTCTGAAGAAATTCGTTTCCTGTGGCGGTTTCAAGATTTTAGTTCTGCGTTTTCTATATGGATAACTTCGGATTAAATAAATAAATATATTTGTTTTGGTTGAAAATCAAATTGGGCCTGATTTATTTTGTTTTGTCTTGTTTAATTTTATTTACTTTGGCTTAATACGAATGATCAGATAATTAAAGAAAGCCAATTACAGGATGTGGAAAAAGTCACAAAATTGTAGAGCATTTTTTGGACCCAGAACTCCTTCATAACAGAGTAGAGCAGCCTGTTCGTTTCAACTTTCAATTGGGCAACATGCCAACATCAGTTTGTATGATTTTTGTTTGTTTGTTTGTGCATTACTCTTTTCTGATTGGGCCGTAAGTAGTAGGTTCTTACTAAATGGTTTTTGTACTTTGAATGTTATCATGGTAGGGAACCAGGGTTTAAGGAGTACTGTCAAACACTTTAACTCCATCAAATAGAAATATTAACCAACGTTATCATTGTTCTTGCTGAATATACGTCGAAACTGATTATATAATGAGCTGAATGGGGGCAGAGAGGTTACATATGTAGGATGGTTTACCTTTTTTTTTAAATCAACAATACCATATGGTAACTGCCGGTGCAAAAGTATTTCAAATTCCTAGAAAGTTGTGTTGGTGCCAAGGTTCTGTCTGACTGACAAAAAATGAGATGCCATGAAACAAGAACAAAGAGTAGAGGAATTGAAGTTGTATTTACCATTTATCTCACATGGTTTCTTCTAAATAGATCAAGAGGACAAGAGCTATTGTTTCACACTTGACACCTTGAAAAGGGTGGGATATGTGTCAATACCTTCCTTCGGATACTTGTTATCATATTTAACACTCATAACATGTATATCTGGATGCATATTTGCTATAAATGCCGTTATATCCAGCAAAACATACTTGAATTAAAAAATGTTATTCAGAATCCTGAATCCACCTAGCTTTTAATTAGAGGCTTGATGGGTCCAACCCTTAGAAACACATGCACCCGACGACATGCCACCGTACTGAGTCCATATAATATAGCTTGTTAATAACTTTGTGTGAAAATGTAACTTTTTATTTGCATAAGTGAACGATTTTAATAGTTGGAATTGTTTTCTTATCCTTTTCTTTCACCTAACCTAGTGTAGCAAGGGAGAACAGAAATGCAGTTCTCCCTTGAAATGAGTTTGTATTTTCACTCTCTAAAAAACTTTCCTCATAAAGCATCCAATCGAAAACCAATTGGCCCCGAGTCTGGAGAGGCCACCAATATACTAGTTTTTGAAGGTGATAATTAACCAATGTGGGACAAAACTTTAATATTCCCTAGGTTACCAATAACGTGGATTAACCACTTTTGATCCATCAAAAGAAGGAAAATGAGCTATTTGGATATTTGAAAAGCTATTAGTTTTCTTTTGCTCAATGTGTGCAGTTGCAGTGAGTGCCACTCCACCCCTCTTGTTGTCAATCCAATTCTCTTTATCATTAGTTCCTGCCAGTTTCTTACACCCCTCTTTCTAGACCAGCATGTGCCATCCAGTTTTTTCTAAGACTGTTGTCACAATGCTTTTTTTTTTATCTTCTGTGGCAGGGGTCAAGGCACAACAAATCTAATGCTTCAAAGGTGTTTGCCCAGCTTAATGAGGTAAGCTGCACATTCTTATACAATTTTTACACTTAATCCCCGCACTTCTATATGTGATTTCCTTTCATATATCGATGTTGCCTTCTCTGCCCTATCTGATACCTAACCCCCACATCCAAGGTTGCCGTCATGGAATCTTCAAATTCTGCACCAATTCCTGAGACAGAGTTGGAACTTGCAATGGAATCTGCTGCTCTACTTACTGTTCCAGATGCATCATCCATTTCAGTTTTTATGACCCAAGTGGCAGACCTTGTAAGGTGCATTAAAAGGAACCCTCCATTTTCTCCCAGGGTGTTTGTTTGCTGGATATATTTCCTCACTCACTTAAATATTATTTTCCTTATCAGGCTTGTGGATTCAAGAGACATCGTGGAGCTGCAGCTGAAGCAACTGGATTGTGAACTCATTATAAGAAAAAAGGAAGCTTTGGAACAGAATACTGCTACAGCTCCTGTTGTTATGATGCAACCGCATTATCCCCAAGCTATGGCTCCATATCATCCACCGCAACATAGTGCTCCTACTTCCGCTAGTCCTTCTCCCTCACCTGCAGCTTTGTTACCAGCGCCACCTGCCCCTGCTAAGCCAAAATCATCCCATCCTCCATTCAAATGTCCAATGGCTGGAACTTTTTACCGTTCTCCTGCACCAGGAGCTCCTCCTTTTGTAAAGGTAAATTTCTTTATTCGTTTCAGCGGTGTGTGCATCCAGGTGCACACAAACTTGCTTTTGGGGGGAGGGGTGTCTTTGAATGTGCAAGAGAGAAAAACTGATTCCCATGCTTGAAGAATTATTTGCAGATGTTAGTTCCAATTCTTGAAGAAATTATATTGGTCTAGTCTATGTAGCACCGACATGGACATGCTATACAACACCGATTCTCCTAAACATATTTGACACAGGGACGGAACTAGGATTTCATGAACGCAAAGGCCGAACTATGAAAAACAAGATTTCAAAACTTTAAGGTTCGGGAATCTAATGAATTTTTTTTTTGAACGTTGGAATCTAATGATTTGTTTGGTTTTGGTTTTGGTTTTGGTTTTGAGTGAGGTTTTTTGGGTAATGAGCGGAGAGACATAGAAAGAGAAATGATATTAATAATTGAAGAAAAAATTTATGGAAGACAATGCGCAGAGAAATGGTTTGGATTTTGGGACCCAAAACGAACACATTCAATAAAAAAATACAATATCTAGTGTTCTTAACAAACAAAAAATAACTAATATTAAAATTAAAATTTGGGAAAAAAAAAAACTCCGAAACAACGTGAGGGACTTGGCCCCCATAAGCCCCTTGATAGATCCATCATTGTTTGGACACGACACAACATGCTGGGCGACAAATTAATTTTGATATCTACCTGATAAAACACAAGGGTGTGGGGACCACACAAACACAAGTTGAAAGAAGGGCTGAGATTCATTTGATCCAAGGACTGATGTGTGCTCTCCAACTCTCTTAAGAAAAAACCCACACTCTTACAAATATATTACAAAAATGCCATCGGTTCTTTTTATCCACTGTTTGGCTTCTGGTGTTGGTATAAAAAAATAAAAATATATTACAAAAATGCCTGTGTCTACGACACTACCGGGGTGGGTAGTGCCGTAGGTACGGGCAAACACTAGTATTCTCATGATGTAATAACGGATGTTTTAATAGGAATTATGGAAAACACACCAAAAATGAAGGGAAAAAGAATTTGTTAAAATAAGACGCAAGTTTAATCTTACCATAATGAAGTAAATGTTTTCATAGGAATAGTGAAAAATACACACAAAGAATCATTAAAATACAATCTAAGTGTTTTAAAAGTGTCATGTGCATGTCCTTGGGTGTCTGAGTGTCCAGAAAATATTGCAAAAAAATTGGGACACTTTGAAATCAAGTGTTGGACACCTGTCTGGAGCAGTTCTATGTCCGGAGAGTGTCCGACACTGGTACGTTGCTTTTGGTGAAGTGGCTGTACTGAATAGGTTTCAGAGTGTCCGTGTCGTGTCGCGTCCAATGCTGGTGTCGGTGCAACATGGGTTCAGTCAACCAGAAGTCCTTTCTCTAGGAATGCAAGTATTCACCTCTCTAGCATGTATGAAGTGGCAGCATCCATGTCGATTAGTGCTTGTAACAAAATATGTGGTAGCTTTTTTTCTCAAGTTGAAGTACAATAATAGTTTACCCATCTCTGGTTCCTGGTTGTGCTTCTGCAGGTAGGAGACACAGTCCAGAAAGGTCAAGTTCTTTGCATCGTTGAGGCCATGAAATTGATGAACGAAATTGAAGTAAGTCTCTTGTTTATGTAACCATTTTCTTATGGATCTTAGTTTCAATCTTTATACTAATGTATGCTTGCCGAGAAGGAAAAACAGATATAATGTATTGAGATTCCTAGTTGTCTGGTTTGCAAAGGTTTCTCCATGTGTAACATAGCTCGAGACCATAAGATTAGATTTCTTGTGGAAATGAAACTGGAAAGCTCCAGTTGGGACCCTTTGTGAGATGAGACACTATTCTGATATAGGCCATCCATTTTTAAATTTTGACCTCCTTTGCAAATGTGACAGAGCAAAGGTAAAGCTACCAGTAACTTTGATTACATTGTTTAAGTGTGAAAGCTCGATCTTACATTCTGTATATGGGTTGAATCCTTTTTAATTAGCCAAATAATTCCCATTAGCCACTTCACCGAAAATTTGCACAGTAGCGCACACTATTTTTCCTTGATGGTTTTTTGATACGCAGTTGATTTTGACTTCATGATGCTTTGTATCAGGCTGATCGATCTGGAACTATAGTTGAGATAATTGCAATTGACGGGAAACCAGTTAGTGTGGACACGGTTTGTATTTCTCTCTTGTGTCTCAAATCAATTTTTTCCTTGACCTTTTTAGTTGATTTATAATTTTCAGAGTCTATGATTGCCTAAAACATCCCTATTCCATTTGCAGCCCCTGTTTAGCATTGAGCCATGAAGAACTAAGCAAAATCTTCTTTTGTGGATACTTAAACGCAAGAATGGCACGATGAGTTTGGGCTTTCATCATTTCTGTTGTTACCAGTTTGAACTTAGTAGATTGATGTGCTCTTACACCTGAAGTGGATAGAACATTTTTGAACAACAACAATAATTATGCTGGAATGTTGCGTTCATCAAATTCGATCTTTGTCTCTCCCTGAAAAAAAGGGTCTTTCATATGCTACACAATTTTTTTTTTGGGAGAAATACGCGAAGCTCTGTTCTCTTTTCATCTTTGGCATCAACTTTCATGTTCTTGTTTCAATGCTTGGCGATTAACATCACAAGGAAGTGTGACAAGCTTGAAGCTTTGATTGACTAAGGGCGTGCATGTATTTTTCTTCACTAATGCTTTGGTGACAACAATTTGGATACCATGCGATATCGATGTGTCACTGCTGTATCAATAATGACGACCTCTTTGTTTGCAGCTTTGGAAGGTTTAGCTTGAACATGGAGATTTTGAAACACGCTCATGCTTTTGGAAAATGTCATGGTTGTTGGGCAAATTACCCGAACACATACAGTAGAACGAAGAATAAAAGTACTAAAAGATCAAAAAAATTTGAGAACCAACAAATTTGTTTGTCAAAGCACAAAGATAGGTGTCTTCTTTTTTTTTTTTTTAGATCTCGTCGAGAAAATTTGTCATATCAACACATGTACGATGCAAAAACAAGTTTTGATCATTCAGTGCTTTATAATTTATTTGTTCTATTTTTGGTAAATAAATATATTTCGAGAACATATCAATGTGGGTTGTGATGAACACAATTTTTGACAACTGATCATATATCTCGACGAGGTCTAAATAGTTGACAAAGTGAGCTCGGAAAGAGCTCACAAATGTATGCACCTATCCGGTTTAGTTACTCAAAGGGACTGGAGAGAAGCTTAGCCTTTTCTAGGAGGAGTTTTCAGCAGGGGTCCTGTGACTGTGGTGTGTGGTCCGCCAATATGGATCCCTTTCATCTTTTAAACCTTGAGGTGTAACCAAATGAAAATTACGATGTTTTATTTTTCTCAAGATGGATATGATTTATTATAGAGAGAAACTTATTCACGGCTCCACGCAATTTTAACTGTCCAAAAGTATTTTGAACAAAAAAATACTTTTGGACGGCTGAGATTGAGCGCCGTAAACTTTATCTACTGCTCCTCCGTAAATAAGATTTTCTCTTTATTAAAACATCAATTGATAAACTCAATTTACCTTTGTAAATTTTTATTAGCTAGTGAACCAAATAAAATGGTGTCAATTTCGCACTCAATAGGCAAGCCTCGTTCGCTATCAATTATACGTTAAGCTTTTCAATTTTGGCCATCCACTTAACTTTTTTAAAATAAAATACTTCCTCCGTCCCTTATTTAGAGTCCAATATTCCATTTTGGGCTATCCCTTAATAAGTGTTCATTTTGTAAAGTTAGGGGGGGTAAAAGTTGGTGCATTGTCTATTTTGTCCCTAAAAGTATATTTTATTTAAAAAAGTTAGTTAGTAAAAGTGTAATGATGATGGGTAAGTAGGAAAAGTGGAGAAAAAAATTGATGTGAAAAGTGTAATGATAATTTTTTTTAATAAGTTAGAATTACGAAGCATCACACTTCAAAAAAGATGGAGGGAGTAAGTCATATGCATGCTTTTGTGCAACTTTCTACAAACTAGAATAAAAGGTTTAAAGTTCAAACTATTTGATTAAATAAGTTATAAAATAGCTTATTGTAAATTCCAAGCAAGTCTAGATTGGCCTTCATAGTTTTGTGGAGCCCCCTTGAATTATGTGTTTTTACGCCAATGTACTTTCTTTTTTTTTTTTAGAACTAGATGGTTGGGTTAGTTTGTATGCACCTCGACTAATTGCGGGACCCTGAAGGTTACGACCGGACATAACTTCTAGTGCCCCCAAGGTTCGAAATATTTGGCCTCCGTGAAAATGGAACATACAACCTCATGGAGGAACACTTATTGCTTTCTTAACTTTATATAAGCTACAAATTGGAGCTTTAAATTATTATTATTATTAATTTTTTTTCAAATGAGCTAGAAAATCTACATAAGTGACTTTCTATAATTGCTACTTCTTCCGTCCCTAAATAAGTGTCTGACACTCAAACCTAAGCCTTTCAAAAGATGCATTTGTTTCGTTAAAAAGATTAATTTTTTTTTTTTCACAACTCAATAGATAGAAATGAGTTCTATTAGATTGTAAAAAAAATTAGATTTTTTTAACGAAAAATATGCATATTTTATAAGACATATGTTTGCACGCCGGACACTTTTTAGAGACGGGGAGTAACAAACACCATTCACTAACCTTTTTTCAACAATAATAACAAGCTATGTACATAAGTTAGATTATATTATATAAATGCTAACGAACGGGGCCTTATCTCTTTTGACTGTACACGCCAAATCATTTGATTAGAAATCATGGAACTCAAAATTGAAATTGAATGTAACGTCTCTAATTGTGGGTACGTTAAATAGATATTTTTATTGAAATTCTAAATAGAGTTTGGCTCATTATTACATCAAAACTCTCACAAGAGTACATTATTACACAAGAGAGGGAAACTTGGGTTCTTAACTACAACTCTGCCTGCTCCTCCATCCTAGCCAGCTCATCGGCTCCAAAGGCCTCTAAGGTGTAAAGTTCATCATGTTCATCTATAAGATCTGACACATTATACCGGCGTTGCCACCAATATATATATGTTAGGGTTACCAAAGATAACACCATATGCTATAAAAACTCAATAGAATAACCCCACACTTGCTAACCCATAATTTACAATAACAGGTCATATATATATATATATATATATATATATATATATAAGTGATGGATCAAGTGAGGGATTAAAATGAGGGACTAAAATGCGGGACTCTCATTTCCCGATCAAATTTTGAAAATCTGAACCGTTCAATGTGTGCAGAACGTGATTTTAAAGGTCTTCGCGAGAAATTAGCAAAAAAAATGACCGGGAAAAGCTTCATCCGAACAGTTTTTTTCTGAACCGTTCAGAAAAAACTGCCCGGATGAAGCCCTTCCCGGTCATTTTTTTTGCTGATTTCTCGCGGGGACCCTTAAAATCACGTTCTGATCACTTTGAGCGGCTCGGATCATCGAAATTCAATCGGGAAGGGGGAGTCCCGCATTTTAACAAAATGAGGAATTTCTCACCGGAACCGGATTCTATATATAAATATATATATATATATATATATATATATATATATATATATATATATATATATATATATATATATATATATATATATATATAGAATCCGGTTCCAGTGAGGACCTCCGCTCTTCCGATTGAATTTCGATGATCCGAAAAAGTGATCGAACGTGATTTTATGCCGCGAATCGGCAAAAAATGGCGGGAAGGGCTTCATCCGTAGTTTTTTGAGCGGTTGAAAAAACTGCTCGGATGAAGCCCTTCCCGATCATTTTTGCTAATTTTTCAGAAACTTAAAATCACGTTCTGCACACATTGAACGGTTCGGATTTTCAAAATTTGATCGGGAAATGACAGTCCCGCATTTTAGTCCCTCACTTTAATCCCTCACTTGAACCGGACTCTATATATATATATACAAGCTCATAACACATGCATAGTCAACAAATAATTAACAATGACACATCCACATTCTCTATTCAGTTATCGTTGGTGTCCGTGAAGTCTGAGTTTCTCCTACTCGATAATTCGTAAACTGTGTCACCTTTCACCTTTCAATTACCAAATCAACATTTCGAAAAGCATTCCATAACTCGCTACCAATGAGGCTACCACATCCAGATCCATTGGCAACGCACACAATGGGCTACCACGTCCGGCCACATTGCGGTTTTCACAATTCATTCAAATCTTGCATTGGCTCCTCTTCGCGGATAACCAAGCCATTTTACCAATGAGACTACCACGTCCGGCCCCATTGGAAATCTTCACAATGGACTACCAAATCCGGCCACATTGTGGTTTTGACATTTTCACACGATGAGCTACCAAGTCCGGCTACATCGTGGGTTTTCATACACATAATGGGCTACCACGTCCGGCCACATTGCGGTTTCAAACTACGTCTTTTCATTAACCACACTCTAGATGTCATATTTCTAACTTTCTCAATTTTTGTGTCTTGTTCTCATGCGATGACTTCGCAGTAGGACTTTTCATGTAAATGATCATAAATCATTCATTGTAATCTTGAAACTGTACTAGCAAGATCATCCAATTCTATATCATTGATACCATGTATAACTTCCTATTTTCACATAGTCATGTTCGAACATTTTGCACACAATGTAAAACATAGTGTCACATGGACGGATACCTTTGGAGTGGAAACCACTTATGCTTTGGCATACATCCAACAAGTAATTCAAGTAACACGTACACATGCTCATGACCATTCTTAAGATCAAATTAAGTACGAATGCTTCCATTTGAGTTCGAATTTCCAAAATCCGTTCTTTCTTCCTTTTAGGGAAGTTCAAAACAACATATGTTTTTCTGGAAAATAAAGTCGGAATATTCAACATACTCCCCTTCCTTTTCAAGTCTTTTAGTAAAAACAACTTTCAAGTTGTTATGCATTTCAACGTAGAAACATCAAACAATATACTTAAAGTTAAAGTATACAAGAATATTCTACATATACTTAGGGATAGCATTTATGGGACTCTACCGTTCTTCTTGGTAGTGACGACTATGGAAAGAAAGTTGGCTATCAAACAGGCGGTCTCTTACGATAAACTTGCGGTAGTTTCAAAAGAGAAGGGTTTCTTTCGAAACTAGTTCTTGACTAAACTACTAAACTTTTTGGATCGAAAGGGTGGTCGTGTGGTGGTTTAGTGGCGGCCTTGGATGAGTTTCTTGAAGAACTCATGAACACCAAGAACAAGAAAAGAACGAAGCAAGAACACAAGGATTTCTAGAGAGAGAAGTTGGAAGGTTGAAGGGGTGAGTTAAATGGCAAGTGAGGGATCCTATTTATAGCAAAAATCTTGGCTCTCTCTCCCTCTTCTCATGGCCGGCCCCTTCTCTCTCTCTCTCTTGCTCTCATTGTGTTGTCAAATCACGCTTGAAAGCATGCTAAGTCTATCTCTCATGGGTCAATCCAATCTTTAGGCATAAGGCTATAAACTAAGTAGGATCTTAAGGCTTTTTAGGGTAAATCTTAGGTACTTATACCCTAGCTATGCAAGTCTTACAAGTCTAGGGTAGGGTTTGATTAGGATAAAGAATAGCCTTCCATATTTAGTCAATCCTAGGCTAGGTTTGTAAGTCAATCTATAGGTGATCAAAGGCTAAGTTCTAGGATGATTAAAGGTTAGATTGTGTACTTGAAAAAGACTAGAAATGGGTTGGCATGACAATTGGACTTAAGGCTAAAATGGGCTAAAGGGTAGCTTGTTGGAGTGCACAACACACAAGCACACACCACACTCTCTCTATCTCCTAGGTGTATATAAGTGTGTGTGTGTGTGTCTCTATATATATATATATAGATAATACCAGCTCAGCACATTATGTATCTCTCAGCAAATTGGCCATTCAGCAGGATTCACCTCCCAGTCCAGCATATCGGAGATGAATTCCCTTAGTCATGTTCCAAGTCAATCAGAAGTCAAATTAGACATCATCGAGCTTGGTCCATTGCATGCCAACTCGGCGATATCGATCACTATGATCACTACTTAGAGGATAATTACAAGTTAATCTGTGAAGACCCAATCCAGAAAATCCGATCTATTGAACCTATCAAAGAAGTTCCATTTATTTTCCATACCCATTTTGGATAATTAGTGGCCAAATACCAAAGTCAACAAATCAGCAACTCTTCATCAGCAGCCTCTGAATTTACTGCTTGTGAAGATAATGGTCAAGATTATTGGGATAATTTGACATCAGAAGAATTGCACAATTATGATAATATGATGGAATTTAGAATCACGAGTCCGAGAAGTCATTTTCAATCATCCACTGTTCAAGTCATCATCAGTCATGAGAAAAGAAGTTACCCTGCCACTATTCAACCAGCAAAAGAATTCAAAGAAGTCATCATCAGTTACTGTTCAATCAACTTTCCACCGAAAGAAGGAGACAAGCAGCATCTCGCAACAGTAACCTATTTACTTTCCACCGAAAGAAGTCACATGGTTACAGTAAAACCAATTATCGTTGTAAACAGTCTTTGGTCCTTATTCTATAAAAGGAACCATTGGCTTCAGTCATGAAGGAAGTTTTTTCTGAAGTTGTTTTCTTTCTTACAGATTTAGTCAAGTTCTCTCCCTCTCTCTCTCTCTAGAATTAACGAAGGTACTGTTCTTTATTTACACCAGTCCTTCATCTATACTATTGCTTTCAATAAGCAATTTAGTTACTACTATTACTTACAATAAGCAATTTCAGTAATCTATTTCTGTAATCCAAGTTACTTACTTCAGTAATCTATTCTAGTGGTTTTAACTAATCTATTTTAGTTATTCTTCTGTTCTTACTCTGATCTTTTGTTCTTCATACTGTGTCTGTGCTTTCGCCCCCTCCATGGTATCAAAGCCCAGTAGGTATTGGTAGAATAATTACACTTAAGTTCTCTTGTTTATGTTCTTGATAGTTAAAGAATTGAATTAGTAGTTTAATTCTTGTTGTTATTGGTTTGGGCATCGTGTCTCTGGCCACCCGTAGTAGGATTCCCTGTAATTCCAGTTGGTAAGTCCTAAGGAGAGGCAGTTGAGGGTTTGGGTTAAAGCTAGAGTACGAGTGTATGCACGCTAGGTTCCAAACAATAATTGGTAAGAATTAACATACTAATTTATCCCTTTAAATATTAAGAATAATGAAGAGATTATTCAAGTGTAGTTCTTCAACCAGTTCCTCAATGGCTTCGTTATCTGAAATACCAGACATAGTCAATCAAGAAGAACACAAATATCAAGATTTAAATAGAAATTGGAATATTCCCAAGATCCTAGTAAAAGAAATTTACAAAATAAGTTTTTTAGATGAAACTTTTAGAACTGATCAAGTAGCAAAAACTGTAGAATAAGTTTATGCAGTTACTAAACAAGAAGAAAGATGCACACTTTTTAGTAAAGAATCAGTCAAAAGACACCTCGAAAGAGTATATAACTATATTCATGTAGAATTAGTTCAAGTAGCATTAAACCACTCACAAGAAAATGATTAAATTCTTCAGTCTTATTATCTTTAAGAGATAGCAGATTTACAGTATATAGTGACAGTTTGTTAGGATTAATGGAGTCAAGTCTACATAATGGTCCAATTTATTTTAATTGTTACCCTGATTTACCCCTTAGTTTAAAAGATAAAAAAATATTAATAGCATTAACTTTAAATATTCAAAATGCTGGAGCGATTACAAATATGCTCGAAGAAAGTCAATCAATTGCTTTAATCTACCGTATTTATTATAAATGTATGAAAACTAATTTGAACATTCATGCTTTAGTCAAAAGTCCAAAAGACAAAACTGTATTCATACAAAGTAGTACCAATGCTAATATACAAGTACCCAAACTATCTCCTTGAGTGATATCCAATTACCAGCTAGTTGGCTCAGTGAAAATGAAAGTTACCCACAAAAAATGCAAAATGATACAATTGATCTAGACTATATTCAACAATACCTAAATGGTACAATTAGGATAAGTTTTGATCAGCAACGAATAAATCCTCCTCTTAGAATTAAAGAACTTAGTAGGTCAAATAGTTCAGTAAACATACCTAGGCAATATAGAAATTTACTTGATCCTAGAATTAAATTAAAAGGAGTTGAATCAAGTTCACAAATTAGTAAATCTTGTTATTCTACACAGTGAAAATTTGATGATGAAGACACCTCTCAAGGGTCTCCAACTCAAACTGATTTTGAAGCAGAAACTCCAAACACTATTGATCCCTCACTATGTGTTATAAGTAAAGATTTTGAAATTGACATTGATAAATTATATGTAGAATTCAAGTCAAAAGCTAATAAACAAAAAATAAAAGAATATGCTAGCAAATATACGTCTAGCCAACAAGATAAAATAATTGATCGTTGGGAACAATTTATGGAAGACACAAGAACTGAAATTTATTTTTTTGATTACTTAGAAAATTTCTATAAAAAAGTCAACACTATTACAAAAATGAAATAGAAAAAGTCGGATAATACTATCATAACCTCTAGTCATTCTCTGTTAGATTCAATAATCATTGATTACAAGGGTTCAACTATAACAACATCCCCTTTCAAATTACCAAATGAGAGAGCTGAGTGCAAACAAATAGTGGAACAAGTCAATTACACCAATCAGTGTCTCAAAACTATAAGTAAACAATTAGACAAAATAGAAACCAAAATTGAGGAAGGAACATCTTGCAGCCTCCCCTCAAACATCCAGTAAAAGTATAGAAAAACCCCTCATACATCTTCCTAAAAAAAGATCAAAGATTAGTATAAATCAGAATCACAATATTCAAAAAATTGAAGAAATATTAACAAAATGACCATCAAGACAGAACCGGTTACACCCCAACTCACCACTATCACACAAAATTATGACACTAGTACTCCTAGTCAAACTTCACCTACATCTTTGTAGACACCCCAATTTGAGTTTCCGAATAATCATTAAGTTTCCCCGATGATGAAATAAGGAAAAATGTACCTTCGAGACTTGGATTGTTGCTTCTTTGCTACTCCTTCTCTAACCTCAAGAAAACCCCTTTTCAACAATGTAGGGTGGCCCCCGGTTCAATTGCAAAAGAGAAAGATGCGTTTGCTTTGTCAAAAATAATTTTTTCCATGACACACTGAGGGTAAAATGGGTACACATTTCAATATATAAAATGGCTTTGTGTGAAACCAATTGGGTTAGAAAGAGGACTCGACGAGCTTTTCAACGCTTTGAACCGCGTCCAAATCCGAGTTCGGGAGTGTCCGGGGCGCCCTCGCGAAATTTGGTATGCTGTGCTGACTCACAAACCACGCGGCACTTCAAAAGGACGCACGACACCTTAGAAAATTCAAAAAATCACTCTGTCGCACGGGACTTCAATATGTCGCACGGCACTTTGAGAAAAAGTTCTGACAGTCGCAGAAAGCTGTCAGCCACGCCTGCAGGAGGAGCGTTTGTGCCCGAAAATGAGTTTTATTCGGCCCAGAAGCCACTTCCCCTCTTTTAGTGATCATCCTTGGCTCTTTTGCCTATAAATACAGCCCCCTCTAGTTGAGAAGCACCCCTTTAACTCCAAGTAAAGTTACTATGCCATTTTTTTGGCTCTCACTCTCTCTCTCTAAAAATACTCCCTTTTGATTCTCTCTCTACAACTTCTTACACCCATCACCACTATACACATCTCTCTATCTACACCCATTTGCTCTCAAGTCTCTCAATTTCAATCCAAATCAACTTTCACTCCTCCACCTTCAAGCACATCCAAGCTTCGATCAAAAGGTATAAATCCATTTCCTTGAGCTAAACTACATTTAGCTTTGAGGGGAGCCGATCGAGGCCCTTATCGGTCTTTCTATACCGAATTTGGGTCTTAAACGAGCTTTACATTCAAAGTCTTTCTTTTCTTTTCTTTTTGTGCTCTTTCTTTTCATATTTCGGCAAATATTACTTAAAGAATGTGGGCTCCCGCGCCCGGAAAAAGGTCGCTAGCTCAAAGAGTCGCCACCCGGATTTTTGAGATGGATGATCCGAGAAACCGAGAGCTTGATTTGAAAAAGGCTTTTGGTCTAGCGAAAACGTCGAGACGTTGGGTTTGGGAGCCACATTACGAACGAGGAAGGTTTTTCTTTAAAAAGCACCCCATTCGCCCAGTAAGACCGGTCTCTACTTGATGTTTAAAAAAAAAGGGGGAATCTTCAACATTATTTGGAATATCAAACTCTTTAATAAAGCACGTAACGGGGGAGGGACATGGGAAATATATCACATTGACGTGCGGGTGGTGCTATCTGTACAGTCGTGATAAAATGATATGAGTGAATGGAAATAAATAACATTCAACAGACTGTTTGGACTTCAGAATACCGCTCACGGCACCCTGAGACGCCGTGCGAGGCATCTCAAGATGCCGTCTGCGTGCACCTCATTGTCAAGCGGTTGGGCCTCAGTACCGCTCACGGCACTCGAGATGCCGTCTTGAGGCATCTCAACATGCCGTCCGTGGCACCTGCTCTGACTGTTGCAGTCTTTCAAAACATCATTCAACTCACTAGTTTCTCTGTAGATCTTTTGAAAACTTACGAATAGCCTCACGGCGATCGGATCATCCCAAGAACGTCATTATCCTTCTCAAAACATAGTTTTAAAGTAGTTTTCAACGTTTTTGATCACTTGGGATGATCTTGAAAAGATTTTAGAAGAGCCGAACATGGCTTGTAGATATGGTCTTATTTTAAGAGCTACGAAAACAGTAAACAGCAAAAACAGGTAACCGCAGAGGAAAACTCAGATCCAGTCAGGCTGTTCACAATAGCACTAGTGTGCATCATGCCGTGCGTTGAGAGTGGGGTGCCGTGCGTCTGATCAACAGGCCGCGCGGTTCCCTAACCTCAGCACATTGTTGGTTTTATTTTATGAAAATATGTTTTGAGTCGAGGATCTAACCAAAGGGATTAGATCTGCTGACAGAAAGGTCCCTCAGGACCAGAACGGAATCTGGTCCGAGGAAACTAGTTTATACCTTTGGTTTCGAGCTTGATCAAGGATCGTGGATGTAAGGATGTGGATGGATCGTCACGGATGTGGATGGGGGAGGTTAAATGAGACAAAGGGAGTATGGGTGTGAGTAAAGGTTAGGTGTTTTGGGTGATGGGATCTTGAAGTTAATAAGTGATCAACTTCAATGATGAGAAGAGAGTGAGTGAAGGCTCTTAAAGAATGTCTTTTGGGAATGACATCCTTTAAGACTTGGAAATGGAAGTGGTAATGGAAAGGGGGTTTGAGAACTTAGAGAGAGAAAGTAGAGTGAGAGAGCCAAGAGAAAGGCAAGAGAAAGGACTCAAAAGAAGGGCTAAGAGGGACCCCTTTCCCTTGAGTGGAGGGGTTAATTTATAGGCAAATGGCCAAGGATTTTGAATTCAAATGGTGGAGGTGTTTTCTGGGCGGGCCAGAAGTGCATTTTCGGCTGAGCCAGTCATCAGCTGTGGCTCACACTGGCGTGGCCGACAGCTTTCTGAGCCAGCCGGCTTTTTGCTCAAGGTGCCGTGCGGTTCAAATCTGCCGCGCACGGCTACCCTTGAATTTTAGGGTGCCGTGCGCTCCAGTCCAGCCTCGCACGACACCTCTTCCTTCGGTCCAGGGCTCTTTTGGGCCTTGTTTGGGCTTCTATCTGGGCTTTTCAGGCTTTTTGGGTTTTTGGGCTTAGAGAGATCCTTTTTCAAGCTCGCAAAGGTATCGTTTCCTCTATTTTCATCATCGGGGTGGACAAAGACTCTCCGAGGTCCGGATTGGGGTGTCTACAGAGAGCTCCACATAAAGCCTAAAAGCTTCAAGAATTTAGTCTCCTCAAAAATAGGCATCCCAATCCGTTGCTCTAATGCCTTTGGCCAGAGACAAAACGAAGACTGTAAGTAAATATGATGGTGGTCGCGCTTGAGGAGCTGCCTACGTACCCCGTTGTAGGGATCAGACCAGCGTAATTCAATTGGGACAATGCAATGCGAGAAACGAGTCCCGGAGGACAAACTTATGCAAAGAAGTGCTTGCGGGGTCGTGTGTCATGCGAAGTATTGAAATACCTGAGACAAGCCCTCGAGAGGCGAAAATTGAGATGAACCTTCGGGAGGCGAAAATCGAGGCGAAAAGAGACGTTAGGCCCGTTGGGCCGTGGCTCGGGAGACGAAGAGGCGTTAGGAGCCCTCGGAGGGCGAAAATTTGAATTTTGAATTTCCTTGAGACGAGCCCTTGGAGGGCGAAAATTGAATTTTGAGACGAGCCCTCGGGAGGCGAAAATTGAATTTTGAATTTTTTGAGACGAGCCCTCGGAGGGCGAAAATTGAATTTTGGAGATGAGCCCTCGGGAGGCGAAAACTGAATTTTGAATTTTTTGAGACTAGCCCTCGGAGAGCGAAAATTGAATTTTGAATCTTTGAGACGAGCCCTCGGGAGGCGAAAATTGAATTTTGAATCTTTGAGACGAGCCCTCGGGAGGCGAAAACTGAATTTTAAATTTTGGAGACAAGCCCTCGGGAGGCGAAAATTCAATTTAGAATTTTTGAGACGAGCTGGGGAAAATATATCGAATCCTTGAACCAGTCACGGTGAGTCCCGGAGGACGAATACCGAGGAAAAGGCGAATACGGCGAATTCCCGGGGGATTAAATGGTGCCGTAACCGATGCACGACATTCTAAGGGATCTTTACTGCAAAATGGCTGAGAATTGAGTTTCCAAGAGGATTTTGGTGGCTGATTGGATCAATTTTCGAGACAAGGCATTTAAGCTTCTGAGCCAGGGTGCCGTGCGGTCTGAATTGTAGGCGCGCGGCACCTCGATCTTCTAAGCACCCCGATTTCTGAGAACAGTTGAAAAGTTTAAGGATGCCATTAATTCAGGCGTGCCCCTTCGTCGGCTGGGACATCTGTTTTAAAAGGGGAGAGGGTGCCTCAATCCAAGCACTTCAATCAAAATCTCTCAAGCCTCTCCAAATCCTTCCTACACGCTTCAAACAGGCTACTTTCGACATGGCAGGCAGCGACTTGACTGGGCGGGTGGCGTCTCTCGAGGCCGAGATGGCCTTCTACCGTCGGGAGATTGAATCGCTCAACCGGCAAATCGAGAGGCTCATTGGGACGATTCGCACTCTCCGCGTGCGGTGTCGAATCTTCAGGATTTCGCGTTCGACCAATTGGATGACAAGGAGGACCCCGACTCCGTTCTTGGGCGTGAGTCAGACGAGACAGCGGAGGATTCCGAGGGCAACCCCAATGGGTCGGACGACCGTTCGGATGGGGCAAATGACGCTTCGGATGGCGGGAGCGACTAAGGCCGGGGATGGAGAAGGAGAAAAAGGAAGAAGAAGAAGGGAAAATGAAGGGCAGTAGGCCCTGTTTTTTTTTTTTTTTTTGTTTTATTGTCTTTTTTCTTTTTTTTTTTTTTTTTTTGAAATGTAGTGGCAAGTTCCGGGGGAAACCCCGGGTTTTATTTTAATGAAAAAGCCCTTTTCCTTCTTCCATTCTCTTGCATTCAAACTTCTTCCCTCGAGCAAACTTGGATTGCGCGTAGATTGTTACAAACTGTCTTCAGAAAGCAGAACAGTCGAAATAACCTAGCGTGCCGTGCGCAGCCAATTTGAGTACGCACGGCAATGCAAACTGAGAACACTGCATATACGCCCAGGGTACCGTGCGACTGGGCTAAGGTGCCGTGCGGCCAGGTTAGCTTCGAACCCGGTCCAAAGTTGGCTTCCGAGCGAACCGGTTCGGGGGATATATATATATATACACGCGGGGTGTACACAGTACACCCCACTTCGAAATTTCCCTCTCTCTCTCTCTCGGTCTCTCTCTCGATCACTCTCTCTCTCTCGATCATCTCTCTCTCGATCATCTCTCTCTCTCTCGATCATCTTTCTCTCTCTCGATCATCTCTCTCTCTCTCGCTGCTCCCTCTCTCTCTCGCTGTGCTCTCTCTCTCTGGACTGCTCCCTCTCTCTCTCTCTCATATACATTGATCATGGAGCCAGGTGATATTTCTGGTGACGATACATCACTCCGGGCTGGGGCTACACCATCTCCTGCTCTTCCGGAGGATGGCACGACAGTTGGGGCGGAGCCAGGGGCCCTTGGGCAGCCGGCATTGGTCGGGGAGACCGCGGCCATGGCTACCACGGTGGTAGGTAGTGGCGGTGGCGATGGTGGCAGTGTTGTGGTGGCCGGGTACGGTCAGGAGGTCGAGACTCCGGGTGCAGTGGAGTCGGGGAGCAACGTTGGGGTTTCGGGCCGGCCGGAGGTGGCGGCCAGCGTTGAGGAGAGGACCACGGAGGGTCACGGTGGTGGTAGTTTAGACCCGATGGGGGAGGAGACGGAGGCCTCTCCTGTGAGAGAGCCTCGGACTGACTTGGGGAATACCCCCATCGTCGAGGACGAGCCGGTGGTGGAGCCAGTAGCGGAGCCAGTGGTGGAGGACACGCCACCTTTGTTTGTGGGGAGTGGCGTAGGCGCAGGGTCGTCACGCCCCGTAGGCACGGGTGACTACTTGGCGACGGCGTCCATGGAGGACGTGCTAGAGTTGGTGCACAGGCTTCCTGGGTTGGGGGATGCTTTACTCGCGGCCCGTGAGGCGGAGTTACAGGCCGGGCTTGGGACCGGGGGTGTTAGAGAGCCAGAGGCTGAGGAGAGGCGAGCCGAGGAGGCCGGGGTGATGGCTCCTCGCGTCGCTGTGGTGGCTGAGGCGACACTGGCGTTGCAGGGGCGAGGGCCCTACGATGAGGCGGCCTACGTGCCCTTCCAGAGGACGTGGTGGTGCCTTCACTTTTCGACCCATACACTCGGGGAGGCCGACTTACGACGAGGCCCTGGTCTTGAGGGACCAGCGGCACCTTTCTTTGCGACGAGGCGAGGTATACTTTAAATATCTCTGTATTTCAAATTCTAATGCATCGTATTTCCGGTTTTATTGCATCTAAAAACACCTCTGTATTGTATACCATGCCTGCATTTCGAATATTTCTTTGGTTTGTCGTAACAGCGATCTCGCTCGTGTTCACGGAGGTTCATGTCTTGGCCGACGCTTTGGGAGAGGTTGCCCGAGGCTTCGTGGGAGATAGTGAGGCAGGCAGGCTTCGGGAGTTTGTAGGGTGTTGGCAGGGGCGTGTGCAACGACCGCCCTGTAGAGGGCGCTCGCCGAGAGGTGGTGGGACACGACGAATACCCTCCACTTTTCTTTCGATGAGCTGACCGTGACGCCGTTGGACTTTGCGGCGATCACCGGTCTCGTGGTCGGAGGTGACCCTATTCCTTTTAGCGCCGCCACAGGAGGCGGCGGCGTTCAGCGAGCGTCTTTGGGACACGAGTGAGGCGAGAGGGGCGATGCTCGCCCAGCTCCTGAGGTTTTGGACAGAGAGGCTCTCGACCGACAGGGCGGAGGAGGAGCAGATGGCGAGGTGCTTCCTGCTGTACTTACTTGGTGCGTCCCTGTTTCCCAACAGGCGCAACCGAGTGCATCTTTCACTTCTCCCAGCCCTGAGGGACGTCGGGGAGATCGCCCGCTTTGATTGGGGAGGTGCGGCGCTGGGGACGTGCTATGCCTTTATGGGCTCTCTTTCCCGAGGGGCAGGAGTGAGTCTCGGAGGCTATTGGAGGGTTTGGGAGGTACATTTCTTTTCCTTTCTCATGAATAGTTAGCTTTCCATTTATATCAATTCAATGTATATGTTGTGCTAACTTTCAATGTCTTGAATTGCAGCTTTGGACGTACGAGGTGATAGGGATGTACCCTCCCGAGACCACGTGTCCCGACGACATGATACTCCCCCGAGCCCTACGCTGGTCGACAGTACAAGGCGAGGGGGAGAGGCAAGCTGGATGCCTTCCGTCTTTTCCTGGACGAGCTGCGTCCTGATCAGGTACTAAAGCGCTTTCGTATCTATTTCCAGCTTATTTTCATTCAATCAGTACCTTGATGTTGCTTATTCTTGATGACAGGTCCACTGGCGGGTGTGGGACCGTTTCGAGATCCCCTACGTGGCACAGAGTAGGGAGGTTGCCAGGGGAGAGTGCTTCTCGAGTCCCCCTACCGGTGGCAAGGTACTTGGGTGACCGAAAGTGTCACGCCCGCCGAGGTCGACGCCTTCGAGTCCCCGGCTGCTTCTCGCTCTAGTGCGGAGGATGTATCAAGACACGCCGGGCGGAGGTCGAGCGCTCACACCACGACCTCGAGTTGGAGCCGCTGAGGCAGGCCGCCTTGTGCCGACTACGCAGTAATCGTTCTCGCTCGATGGCGGGTCTAGGGATACGTGCTGCTTGGGAGAAAGCGGTACGAGAAGGCGCTGGAGGAAGAAGGGGCGGAAGAGAGGCAGAGGCGACTGAGTCGGCGGAGAGACGGGGACGCGGCGAAGGTCGTAGTGAGGGTGCAGCCTAGTGGCACTAGCCTCCCGTCCTTTCTTGGGCGATGGGCGTGGCGATCCTCGAAGTCCTTGGTTTGGTCAGCGGTGCCACGTCCTCGCCGAGGCTCCGGGGTTCCTTGCTCAGGTATATCATGCTTTCAATTTTCTGTACATTCGCTCCGTTTGCACATTTTGATCAACTTCCTTCATTGCAGGCTCCTCCAGGGTACGTGAAGGAGATGGCGGAGGCCATGATGGGCCTGGAGCAGTTGGTGAGGCAGTAAGCCATGGGCCACCCTCCGAGGTGTTGCCTCGCGTTGGCGGGTCGATGGTACACCCTCGAACTTTAGTCATTTGCTTTACTTCTACCGCTTATATTATGATTATGATGCAAATGTTATATGAATGCTATACCATTGCAGGCTAGAGGAGAGGAGGGGCTGCGGCGGAAGTCCGTCCGCCCAATAGTACAACAGTGTCCTCTGCCGGCTCGCGGAAGAAAGCCGGCATCGAAGAGGACACAACGCTCTGTAGGGACCGAGGGCGAGCCTATTGACGTCTCCGAGGACGATACACCCGAGCCTACTGACGTTGACCTGGAGGTCACCTCGGGAGATATTGTGCCTAGGGTGACCGGTACTCAGCGGCGAGCGGCTCTCCTGCGGGCGAGGAGATCTCCGTAGAGGGGCGAGGAGGAGAGCGAGGCGAGGACGAGGATGAGAGTTGAGCTCCTCTTTTGTTTTGCATTTTTGACGGACCTGCGTGCTTCTTTTGTTAGGGCGCCTGTTTGCCCTTGGTAGATAGGACTTCGATCATTGGGTCATTGTGCCTCTTTTTTGTACTTCGACTCACGGATGCTTTTGGATTTATACAGAGATTTTGTTCTTTCATTGTTTATGTCATTCAATTTCCTTTTGTTTGCACGAAGAAAACTGAATAACCAAAACATTAACCGAACTGTGCAACTAGTCGCTGAGTTGAATGTGAGGTTTGTGAGGAGGGACATATTAACAATCGAAGTATATTGACAGTGGAATAGAAATCAAAGAAGGCAAGCGAACCGTTGTAAAGTAGACTCCGCATTCAAGACTTTATATAGACACTTTTATAACAGACCCCAGACATGAATATGAGACAATAATGACCTTTGAATCTTGCTATGATGCTTGGAAGTTCTATTTTGCCTCTGGAATATGCTCGAAAAGTAGGAAAATGTTGACTCTAACATGTGACATTTTCGAGTTTTGACTCTGGGCATGAACCGGAACTTGGACTAAGTCACTTTTGACCATTATGACCTGTAGGTCTTGAAAGAACGACTTGGAATGACCCGAAACGGACTTTGATACTTTGACATGGCTTAAAGAACGGATTTTATCGAGTTTTCGGGCCATGACGGCGAATCCCGGGAGTTATCTTGAAACGAAACATCCATGAAGTCCCAAATACCCGTTAGAGTGTGTTTAGGTGCTGGTTGGTGCTTTGTAGGGCCTTGATTCTATCTTGAGGTGTTGCTGCTAAAAACTGCAGAAATGCAGAGTCAAGGTGCCGTGCGGATAGGCCAAGGTGCCGCGCGGGTGGAAATCTGCCTCACAGTACCTTGATCACTCTGCCGTGGAATTTCTCTGGTTTCAACATGCAATTTTCCTGACAGATTCCAGTTTTGCTACTTTCCAAGGTAGATTGCTCGGGGGTTGAGGTTTAACCCATGCAATGGCATTTCTGAACCAATGCATGTGTATTTTGAATCTTTTAGGACTTGACCAAGCTTTTCCCTATGTTGGACTCATGGAAAACTTGCACTTTTGAAACCCGAGGCTCTTTGAAAGTTGAAGTTGTCCTTCTACCTCTCCTATAAATTCAGGCTCTTTCATTCTATATTCTCCACACCTCATCCACCTCTTGTCCTCTTTCTTTACTTCTTGAAATGGCTCTTTCTCTTACTGGTTCACTTCGTCCATGGTTGGCTTCGATGGAAGGTGTCGATTGGCTCAACTTCCGAGCTCACGGTCTCTACTCCATGTGGTACCTCCGCAACATCCGCCTTCGCCCCGAACTTTTGAGGGCAGCCGTGAGTTTCTGGGATCCGGAGGTTCACGTGTTCCAGTTTGGCGATCAGGAGCTCTGTCCCACTGTCGAGGAGTTTCGTGCGTACCTCGAGGGCTTTGGTTCAGGGGAGGTCATCATTCCTCCTGTGCGCGAGAGCGCTTACAGGGTCTTGGCTGCGGCCCTTGGGTTGGGTGATGGTGTTGCTCGCTACTTGGTTAGGAATGGCCATCTTAATGTCATGCGCCTTATCGAGCTATTTTCTCCTCTTGGCGATCTTGGAGACATGACTTATCAGACTCGACGCATGACTGCTTTCTGCATGTGCCTGCTTGCGGCCTATCTCTTAGTTCCTTCTGCCGGTCATGTTAGTTTGGCGCTGGTCAGTGTTGCTGTTCAGGTAGAGGCTCGAAAGGACGTGATTCCGATGGTTTTGGCCGAGATATTGATGGGTTTGGACAAGGTTCGTTCTGGAGGGACCGAGACTTTTGGTGGTAGCCCCCTTCTCCTATAGGTTGGCTTCTCACTCAGCTCTCCTTTTTCGGATTTTTCTCACGTTCTCATTTTACCTCAACACTCAGCTTGGCTTTCTACGGTTTCTTACTTGTTTTCTCTCTTCCCACAGATTTGGCTTTGTGACAAGGTGAACGTGCTGACCATTCCTCCTGGCAATTGGTCATATGAGGCGAGGTTACTGTCTCAGCGATGCTTCGAGTTTGAGGACAGGAGCAGGGTTTAGTGGGTCAACTTCCTCAGGTGCCGGCGAGCAGAGACTATTGCTTGGAGGTGCCGATGGCTGGATCTTCCTCCCATGACAGTGCACTACATGGGCCCCCAGTGGGTCGTTCTGGCTGGTTTGGGAGCTTTTACCTTTTACATCCCTTATCGCATCCAGCGACAGCTAGGTTTGAGGCAGGAGGCCCCTGCCGAGATTCTCGTGGATGTGGTTCTGCCTTTCTTCAGCCATTCGGTTCTTTGCCACTACCAGCGCTTTTGGATGACACGCGAGGTGACCGACGCACATCCTTATCCTTCTGTTGCAATGCGCGGGAGCTATCGAAAATGGCTTAGGAGGGACATCGCAGCGAGGGCTGGAGCCCAAGAAAACTGACTCGATCCTACTTCCTTGACTGTTGAATAAATTGTGGACCCTCTTCTCATTATGTTGTATTTCTTTTGGTTTTGAAAGTTTTGCCCAACCTTATGTAGCAGAAGTAATCGTGTTAATAAAAGCGAGTCTTGGAGGGTTTCTCCCTTCTCAACATTTGTTTTTCAAACCTTCTCAACCTGGATCTTTATTTTGATGGATCGTGACCGGGCCTCAGTGTGAGACTGCCTACGTATCCTCCTGGCGAAGGAATCAGGTCACGACGTAGTTCAGGGTAGGGTTCGCTCTGGTTTTAACACTCTCCTTTTGCGCTCTAACTTTTGCCTAGAACCGCCCTTTCGGGTTTTCGGTCTAGCGAGCTCATTTATTGCATGCCTTAACTTTTGCCTAGGATGCCCTAACGGGTTTTCATCCTAGCAGGCTTTGCTCTTATTTTTGCCTAGGACTGCCCGCCCTTGCAGTTTTCAGCCTAGCGAGCTTCTCTCAGGGGTAATAGCGCTTGAGTTGATCCAAGTTGACCAAGGTTGAGAATTCATTTCCGTCCAAGTCGATGAGTTGCGTAGCCCCTCCGGAAAGGATGGTCTTGATAATGTACGGCCCGGACCAGTAAACCGGAGCCCGGATTTCCTTCAAAACCATGTCACCTTCTACCAAATTCCTGGGTTTCACTTTCTTGTTGAATGCCCGTGCGATCCTTCGTTGGTACCCTTGGATGTGGTAAAGAGCCCTTAGCCGGTGTTCATCGAATAGCATAAGTTCTTCGAATTGATTGCTCAACCATTCTGCCTCTTGGATTTCACATTCAATCATAGTTCGAAGAGATGGGACTTCCAATTCGATGGGGAGCACCGCTTCCATTCCGTAAACCAAAGAGTGGGGGGTTGCTCCCGTTGGTGTTCGCACAGACGTGCGATACCCCCATAGAGCCAGGGGTAGTTGCTCATGCCAGTCCCTTGCGGATTGAATAGTCTTCTCCAGAATGGCTTTGATTGTCTTATTGGCAGCCTCCACGGCGCCATTAGTCTGTGGCCGATAAGTCGTCGATTTATGCACTTGAATTTGGAACTCATCCAAAACTTCCCAGGCTCGTCCTTTGAAATGAATCCCATTATCGGATACGAAAGCCTGGGGGACCCCGTATCGGTAAACGACATTTTGCTTGATGAAATGTGCAACTTGAACCGCAGTCAAAGTGGCATAGGAAACAGCTTCTACCCATTTTGTGAAATAATCGACGGCTACTAAAATGAACTTGTGACCATTGGATGCTGCCGGCACTATCTTTCCGATGACGTCAATTCCCCATGTCGAGAAAGGCCATGGTGAGGTCATTTGTTGTAGCTCATGCGGCGGGACATGCGTGAGATTAGCATGAATTTGACACTTTCTACACGTTCGCACATATTCCACACATTCTGTTTCCATGGTGGTCCAGAAGTATCCTTACCTGAGGATTTTCTTAGCGAGCATTATACCATTCATGTGAGGGCCACATACACCTTCGTGGACTTCCTCCATTACCCTCTTCGCATCTTCCCCATAGATGCATAACTTGTGCGTACCGCAGTGTGATCTTCGGTATAGATTCCCTCCATAGATAATGTATTGAGCCGCCATCCTCTGGAGAGCGATTCGGTCCTTCTTGCTTGCTCCCATGGGGTACTCTCCTCTTTCTACATATCTCCAAATATCGAAGTACCACGGCTGACCATCATCGGGTTCTTCGATCGTCATGACATGCTGGTAGACCGGAGTATCCCTCTGTTCTATCACGATCGGTCTTAACATTATGCCAATAGGGATCTCGACCATCGATGCCAACGTTGCCAAAGTGTCTGCGAATTGATTTTTGAACCTCGGGACATGAGTGAAAGTTACCCTGGTGAAGTGGGGGATGAGATCTTCGAGATCGTGGTGATATGGCTTTAGTTTTTCTTCCTTGACTTTCCAATCACCGTTTGCCTGGGACACGACCAAGTTCGAATCTCCCACGACTTCCAATTTTTCTATGCCGATCTCAATGGCTGCCTCCATGCCCACGATGCAAGCCTCGTACTCTGCCTGATTATTGGTGACTTCGAAGTTAAGCTTGAATGCCAATGGGATGTGCGATCCATCGGGCGAGATGAGCAATACACCGATTCCAAATCCTTTCTGATTGGCTGCTCCATCAAAGTACAACTGCCAAATGTCCTCGGCTACCGTCATTATGTCTTCGTCGGGGAAATTGAATTCGGCATCCTCCCCTCCCTCAACTGGGCAATCGGCCAGGAACTCTGTGACAGCTATTCCTTTCACTGACTTTCGGGTGACATACTTTAATTCAAATTCAGTGAACATCAACAACCATCGCGCCATTCTTCCTGCGAGGGCTGGTTTTTCGAATAGATATTTTAGGGGATCCATCCGAGATATCAGCCTCACCGGATAGGCGAGCATGTAATGTCTCAACTTCCTGGAAGCCCATACAAGTGCCCAGCATGTCTTTTCCAGGGGAGTGTACCGTTCTTCGGGTCCAACCATTTTTTTACTAAGGTAGTAAACAGCCCTTTCCACCCCATCATCTCCTTCCTGTGCCAACATACACCCCATTGAGGACGAAGTGACCGACAGGTATAGGATCAAAGGTTTTCCTGTTACGGGCGGCGTTAATACTGGTGGCTTGTTCAGGTAGGCCTTGATGGCTTCGAAAGCTTTCTGGCACCTATCATCCCAAGCGAACGGCACTCCTTTCTTGAGCAAACGGAATAAGGGTTCGCAAGTCGAGGTCAGCTTTGCAATGAATCGACTGATGAATTGCACTTTGCGAGGAAACTCCTTACATCCTTCTCAGATCTCGGCGGTTCCATTTCTAGGATGGCTTTAATTTTCGATGGATCGACTTCGATGCCTCGGGTGGTGATCATGAACCCAAGCATCTTCCCTGCAGTGACTCCGAACGTGCATTTGCCGGGGTTGAGCCGCATCTTGTACTTCCTGATTCTTTCGAAAAACTTCCTGAGCGCGGACAGATGTCCTTCTCGCTCTTTGGCTTTAACAATCATATCGTCAACGTAGACCTTTACCTCTTTATGAATCATGTCGTGTAGCAACGCCGTGGCGGCCCGCTGGTAAGTAGATCCGGCGTTCTTTAGCCCGAAGGGCATGACTCGATAACAATATGTCCCCCACTCAGTGATGAACGTAGTTTTTTCCCGATCCTCTGGAGCCATAAGGATTTGATTGTACCCCGAAAAACCATCCATGAAAGAGAGTAGGGCATGACCAGCAGTATTATCAACTAACACATCAATGTGCGGTAACGGGAAGTCATCTTTTGGGCTGGCTTTGTTGAGATTCCTTAAATGGACGCAGACCCTTATTTTACCATCCTTCTTTGGTACTGGGATGATGTTTGCAACCCACTGAGGGTATTCTGTTACCATTAAAAACCCAGCGTTAATCTGTTTCGTGACTTCTTCCTTTATCTTAAGCACCCAGTCGGGTCTCATGCGCCTTAGTTTCTGTTTTACTGGTTTTGCATCGGGATAAAGGGGAATCCGGTGTTCCACGATTTCAGGGTCGATTCCGGGCATATCTTCGTGTGACCATGCAAACACATCTTCGAATTCTTTGAGCAGGTTTACAAGAGCTTCGCGCTCTTCAGCGGATAGCGCGGAACCGATCTGGATCACCCGGGGACTCCCTTCATCTCTCAAATTTATTAAAACGATTTCTTCTTTTACAGGTTGAGCATGCCTTTCATCTTCCCTGTCGATTAGGGATCGAATTTCTTTGGGGATGTCCCCATCGAAACCAATCTCTTCATCACCAGGGTCGACGCAATTTATTTCAAAGTTCGGGAAGTAAGCAGAATCAAACTCATTTATTTCATTATTAACGGAGGCCTCGGGGGCACCATACACACGGGTGGATTCGACCTCGAAGTACAGACTCTGAGAGTTTGGGCCAAGAGGCACCAACTCGGACTCAGCGAACTCAGAAGACTTAACAGACTCAAATTCAGACTCAGATTCAGACTCAGACTCAAGGTGAGTTGCACTCGGTATGAAGGTCTAGTTCTCGCATTCTCCAGCAGCATCCACGATGAGCAAAGTCGGATCCTCAGGGGTATCTTGTTCCATCATCAGCACTTCCGCTTCCGCAGCTGTACCCATTGATTCGTCTTCCCTAAACAGAGTTGCGAGACTACCCATGGCAAAGACCTCAATCCAGTCGTGGAGCTTTTTCTGCTTTTCCACAACCTCAGCTTCTTCATCACTATCTGGCCAGACATCGTTAGCGAATATCTCAAACCCGGTAAGAAGGCATTGGTTTTCGCATCCCAAAAAGGTTCTGGCTGTCCCTGATAGATCTGTTTTGCTTCTTCCTTGACAAAGTAATCTTCTAGCCTGTCCCCCCTTTTCACCTTGCTTTTACTTGAGGATGAGTAACCAAGGCCAGTTGTGCGCATCAGAGTGCCCTGAGCTTCAAACTTTTTAGGGCCCTGGAGATTCTTTCCCAGTCCCAATCCTGGCATGTAGGACATTTTCTTCATAATCTTGATGGCAACATTGCTAATAACGAAGTCAACATCGATCCTAACCGAATAGATAGACTGAGAGGTATCTAGAGAGAAGCCTTCCAAAGCGATATCTTCCTCTCCGTGTTGAATTTCCAGGAGTGGGGCATTGTCCTCAACAGGGGCATGAATCCCCGAGTCCCCGTGGATAGTAAGCATTCCCGTTTCCACTCCCAGCCGAATTTTCTGGTGGAGTGTGAAGGGCACAGCCATGATGTCTGGCCGATGCAGCCAGGGCCTTCTCAAGAGCAGATTGAAAGAGGCAGGGATATTCACCACGTGAAATTCTACGTCCGTCTGATATGGTCCAAAGGTCATAGGAATTATGAGAGTCCCAACCACATCTCTCCGAGTGTTGTCATATGCTCGGACCTTGACTTCTGACGGGGAAAGTCCTTATTCTTGTATCCCAAACAGTAAGCAACACGGAGTGGACAGACATTAATTGCTGATCCATTATCGACCAAGATTGCTGGAACCGACTTGCCATGGCACTTCAAGGTGATGTGCAGCGGACGATTGTGATCAGTTCCTTCGGCGGGTAAGTCTCGATCAGTAAAGGTGATGGCATGTTTGATAGGTATGGTTTTGATCAGAGCCACAAGCTAATCGGGAGTTATAGCGGAAGGAACCTTTAGCTGAGAGAGTGCTTGGATGAGGCCTTCACGATGGCGTGTGGAATGGACCAGCACATCCCAGACAGACATCTTGGCATGGGTTTGCTCCAGTTGTCGCTTAATCATTCCTTCGGGGTTCTTTTCAGGTCGAGAGGGGTCCTTAGCTAGTGGGTCAAAGGGTCGAAAGGTGCTCTTAACCGGGGTGGTAAAGGGATCAGAGGGCTCTGCGGTTGCAGGGTTGGAAGGTTCCCCAACTTGGAGGTTCGGAGGTTGATAAACACGGCCGCTTCTGGTTAGATGATCAATCTGGCGGTACTTCGATTCCTCACTCCATAGGTCGGCTAGGGCTTTACGTTTGTTTCCAATAGTTGTATCTTGTAGATTAGCGGCCAGATCGGCGATAACTAGATCATCCCACAGATCTTCGGGTGTCCACTTTTCAGCCTCCATCATGGCTTTGTTAACAGTCCATTCTTCGTTTCCCACTTTTACGTTAATCACTTCGGTGTTGGCCCACAAGTTTGCTGGTTCATCCTCCCATAAGTTTATCATGGCAATTTCGGCGTCTTTCGGGAAAGTGACTGATGGCTCAGATTCAGCTCCGTCCACGAGGTAGTCCATTGGGTCAAACCCATTGCTAGCAACTTCCTCCTCGATCCCAGGAAGGTTTGGGTACGGGGTGAGGTTCACATTGTCATACAGATTGTTGACGACAAAGTTATTAAAATGAGAGAAATCTGGGCGGAGCGGGGCAAGTTCCGGCCAGTTGTACGTCTCCATCTCAGGTGGGTATCCGAGCTGGTATTCTTCACCGAATAGTGTCGGCAGGGAGAAGGTATCCAATGGGTCATTCCATGCCAAAAACTGATACTCATCCGGGGTCGGGTCCCATTCCCATTCAGGTACATCTTGGAAGACCGGGTATTCTTCCCCTTGATTTTCGAATAGTGCACCCAAAGAGAATCCATCAAGGGGATCTGCCTGGATGTTTTGCCAATCAACCTCCCATCCGGCCTCGAACAAAGGTTCGTCGTTTCTTTGGAAATTGGCAGCTTCAAATTCTTCCCAGTCGGCAATCAGTTCTCCCCACATGTCTTCCCATTCCCAGGTAGAATGGAAGGCAATATCTCCGGGAATTCCACCAACAGATGGTTCAACATCAGGGAATAGGGTAGAATCATTTTTAGGAGACTTGGATCTTCGGCTAGGGTGATTTGGTTAATACAAAAGGGGGCGTTGTTGGCAGGGGGTTTGAGATGGTGTTTAGTTTATCTGGGTGGAGCATCGACAACCTTGTTGTCAATGAGGTTCTAGATTTCATGACGGAGGCGGATGCAGTTGTCGGTGGTATGGCCAGGCCATTTGGTGGAAATCACAGTAGACGTTTTGGTTTAGGTTTGGCGGAATGGTTTGTGGTGGCGGAAGAGGTTTCAGCACCCCAATGTCTGTGAGCTTCTTAAGGAGTGGATCTTGGAGTGCTGAATTGGGTGAAGGTTCTGCTCTGGGATTTTGGTTTTTGGAATTCTGGGTAGCTTCTACTGGTTTTGTGGAGGAGGTTCCTGGCTGCTTGGCATTCCCGAAGAGAACATTGTTGTTTCCTGAATACGCCCGCCTCAGAGTGGTTTCTCCTCTGATTCTTTCTTCTCCAAAGTTCCATCCCGCAGAGCCTCCTCTACAGCTAGCCCGGAGTCATAAAAGGTTTCAAAGTTTGGAGCAGCCTGAGAAAGAACCATGTAAGGGGCGAAGGAGCTTGGCAAGTTCTTGGTTATTATCCGTATTTGTTCTTTTAGGTCAGGCTTATTCTGCATCTGGGCTGCCTTTGCCCTCCAACGCTTTACAAAATCAGCAAAGCTTTCTTTCTCACCCATCTTAGTGCTTTCCAGCTCCCTCGTGGTCATTTTCAGGTCAACATTGAAGTCATATTGAGCCACGAAAGCTGTCCCGATGTCTTCCCAAGTCCTTTTCTTGGATGGTTCGAGAGAAAGGAACCATTGCAGAGCTGGACCAGACAAGGACTCATGGAAGAGTTGGGCCATGGCTTCTCCTTCGATGCCGCGCATAGTGAGGGACCCGACATATCCTTGAAGATGAGCTCTTGGGTCGCCGGTTCCATCGAATTTTGTAAAGTTCACTCCTTTGAACTTTTCTGGCAACTTGGCATTTGGAAAGAGGCATAGTTTCCTCATGTCGATTTCTCCTTTTCCAAGTCGCTTGGTTTCCTGGACAGATTCCTCCAATTTGCCGATCTTATCCATGATAGCGACCAAGTTGGCGTCGACTACTGGTACCTCAACTTTAGGTGGTTGCTCAGATTGCAGGAAAATCTTGATTAGGAGCTTGTCAGTGATTTCCTGCATGCTTTCCATTATCATATTCATGTCATTTTTCATAGAGACTACGGCGGCCTTAAGCTGTGCGTCAACACCGGCGAGGGATTGCTTAAACTGAACATCCATGTTGGCCACGTTCTGCCTGAGTTCTTCCATCCCGTCTTCCTGACCAGCCATAGGTAAGGGATTTTTGGTTGGGAATGAGACAACAGATTCTTCTACCACCGGTTCTTCCTCTTCTTCAATTTGGACCTCAAACAGCGGAGGTCCTTCCAGGGTGTCTACGCGAACTAGTCTTTGGGACAAACGGAACCAATTGGGTACAGTTTCTTTTCTCCGCAGGCGATCAATGTTGGCAACACTGGTAACAAGTCAAAAGGGAGCAACTCATAACCAATCCGAATACTCGCCCTACTTCTACCCATCTCTCAGAAACGAGGCCTAAGACCTACCGTGGCTCGAATCTCACTTAAGATGTCCGTACAGAAGATTTTCGATAGCCCGGGTAGGTGCCGTCAGGCAGGTTAAATTTCGAACGGGTCGGAACCAGAGCCAATCTCCTTATTGTGACCATCCGAGACAAAGCAATGTGGCTACCGGAATCCAGATACGGGCATGCTTAAGGCTAGACCCAAACCAGGGGAGCCGTTCGGGCACGGCAAACACCGGAGGTATCACAAACTCCATGGATTTAAAGTCTCCTAGACTGACCGGAGGGCCCTAAAGAATTCTAAGGGAGCCTATTCCTCTAGAAGATTTCTGATAACCCGGGTAGGTGCCGTCAGGCAGGTTAAATTCCGAACGGGTCGGAACCAGAGCCAATCTCCTTATCGTAACCATCCGAGACAAAGCAATGTGGCTACCGAAATCCAGATACGGGCATGCTTAAGGCTAGACCCAAACCAGGGGAGCCATTCGGACACGGCAAACACCGGAGGTATCACAAACTCCATGGATTTAAAGTTTTCTAGACTGACCTGGGGGGGGCCCTAAAGAATTCTAAGGGAGCCTATTCCTCTAGCCCACAAGATGCAATGGTGTGTGAATGATGCGTGTGTACAGGAATAAAAAGCACGTAAACAGGGTATAACACATAAGTCCTATGGGTTCCTGCCCTAGTTGGGAAGGTTCTATAGCTATGTACAAGTGCAAAGGTTGGTTTTGGTCTCAAAAGGGTTCCCTGGACTAGAGCCAAGATGTGCTACCCCGTGTCGAGTGTATTGCAAGACAACGGTCGTACATCACGATGGCTCATCATAGTCGAGGGTTGCTAGGCATTCCGGGAGAGCTTGTCACCGGTAAACCGGGCAAGATAGCCGAAACACGCATAGCGAGACTTGTGCGGTGCAAAAGTGTACAGGATAAAAGAACTTAATATTCCGAAAAATATTTGAAAATCCCCCTTTAGAAAACACGTTTCAAGTTTGGCCCTCTTGATCATCCAATACTTTTATACATTTAAAAAAAAAGTATTGAATAAACACGTCCCCAGCAGAGTCGTCACTGTGGGCTCCCGCGCCCGGGAAAAGGGCGCTAGCTCAAAGAGTCGCCACCCGGATTTTTGAGATGGATGATCCGAGAAACCGAGAGCTTGATTTGAAAAAGGCTTTTGGTCTAGCGAAAACGTCGAGACGTTGGGTTCGGGAGCCACATTACGAACGAGGAAGGTTTTTCTTTAAAAAGCACCCCATTCGCCCGGTAAGACCGGTCTCTACTTGCCGTGCGAGGCATCTCAACATGCCGTGCGTGGCACCTGCTCTGCTGTCAGACTGTTGCAGTCTTTCAAAACATCATTCAACTCACTAGTTTCTCTGTAGATCTTTTGAAAACTTACGAATAGCCTCACGGCGATCAGATCATCTCAAGAACGTCATTATCCTTCTCAAAATGTAGTTTTAAAGTAGTTTTCAACGTTTTTTGATCACTTGGGATGATCTTGAAAAGATTTTAGAAGAGCCGGAACATGGCTTGTAGATATGGTCTTATTTTAAGAGCTACAGAAACAGTATACAGCAAAAACAGGTAACCACAGCAGAGGAAAGCTCAGATCCAGTCAGCCTGTTCACAATAGCACTAGTGTGCATCATGCCGTCTTGGCGCCGAGAGTCGTGGTGCCGTCGTCGATCAACAGAGCCGTAGCGGTTCCCCAACCTCAAAGTGTTGGTTTTATTTTATGAAAATATGTTTTGAGTCGATCTAACCAAAAGGGATTAAATCTGCTGACAGAAAGGTCCACCAGAACAGGGTTCAGTCCGAGGAAACTAGTTTATACCTTTGGTTTCGAGATTGATCAAGGATCGTGGATGTAAGGATGTGGATGGATCGTCACGGATGTGGATGGGGGAGGTTAAATAAGACAAAGGGAGTATGGGTGTGAGTAAAGGTTAGGTGTTTTGGGTGATGGGATCTTGAAGTTAATAAGTGATCAACTTCAATGATGAGAAGAGAGTGAGTGAAGGCTCTTAAAGAATGTCTTTTGGGAATGACATCCTTTAAGACTTGGAAATGGAAGTGGTAATGGAAAGGGGGTTTGAGAACTTAGAGAGAGAAAGTAGAGTGAGAGAGCCAAGAGAAAGGCAAGAGAAAGGACTCAAAAGAAGGGCTAAGAGGGACCCCTTTCCCTTGAGTGGAGGGGTTAATTTATAGGCAAATGGCCAAGGATTTTGAATTCAAATGGTGGAGGTGTTTTCTGGGCGGGCCAGAAGTGCATTTTCGGCTGAGCCAGTCATCAGCTGTGGCTCACACTGGCGTGGCCGACAGCTTTCTGAGCCAACCAGCTTTTTGCTCAAGGTGCCGTGCGGTTCAAATCTGCCGCGCACGGCTACCCTTGAATTTCAGGGTGCCGTGCGCTCCAGTCCAGCCTCGCACGGCACCTCTTCCTTCGGTCCAGGGCTCTTTTGGGCCTTGTTTGGGCTTCTATCTGGGCTTTTCAGGCTTTTTGGATTTTTGGGCTTAGAGAGATCATTTTTCAAGCTCGCAAAGGTATCGTTTCCTCTATTTTCATCATCGGGGTGGACAAAAACTCTCCGAGGTCCGGATTGGGGTGTCTACAAAGATCGTGCGGGTATATTCTAGATTTAAGTTTTATGTTAAAAATCCTTTTTTTACTTCGTGAGATCTTTCAACATTCCAAAAAGTTTTTAACATTATTTTACATGATAAGATGAACAAAAAGGGTCTCATAAATCATTTTTTTTTAGATATTCGGAAAACATAAAAGGCTATTTTGCGGACCTATGGTTTGTTCTATCATGTAAAAGCAAACTTATTCTGGAATGTGCCAACAGGTGTACTGCACGGTACTTTGGTTGTACCGTGCGATGCATCCGGTGTATCGCGCGGCACCTCATGTGATATTGGCAGCCTACTGTAATGTTGTTATTTCACTTTCTGTATATTACTCATCCATTTCATACTGTACAGTTCGCACCACAAGCACGTCAATGTGTTATATTAATCCCGTGTCCCTTTCCCGTACATGTTTTAACGTTAAGTTTTCAAATGGTATTAAATTCCCCATTTAAAATGTTTAGTAGAGACCGGTTTTTACCGGGCGAGCGGGGTGATTTTCAACAAAATCTTCCCCGTTCGTAACGTGGCTCCCGGATCCAAAATCTCAACGTTTTCACTAGACCAAAAACCTTTCTTTTTCAAATCAAGCTCTCGATTTCTCGGATCATCCATCTCAAAAATCCGGGTGGCGACTCTTCGAGTTAGCGCTTTCGGGCGCGGGAGCTTACAATCTTCTAATACAGAAATCTCACAACTACAAGAACAATTTTCTAGCCAAAAAGTAAATCGTCTTATTAACCCCCCAACAAATCCCATTAGTCTTATCAGAAATTGGTACTCTAGGCCAACTCCCCCTGATCTACAATATGAAGAAAATAATCTAGCTAATCAATTTTCTGTCTCATCTAATAAATTATATGAATGGAATATTGATGGATTAAGTGAACACCAAATACTAGAAAAGTTAAATTACATGTTAATGGTTGCTAATAGTTACTTGAGTAATACAGATCTGAATCAATCACAAATTGTTGATTTATTAACTTTTGGCTTTACTGGAATGCTAAAAGCATGGTGGGATAAGTACCTCACTAATGAGTCACGAGAAGAAATAAAACATGCTGTCCAAATTGGTGAGAATGATCTCCCAATTTTTGATAATGATATTGGCATGAGAACACCTGATGGAGTCAATACTCTAATTTATACCATAATTAAACATTTTATTGGACAACCTAGTAATATTACTTCTAGAATACATGACCAATTAAGTAATTTGCATTGTCCCACATTAAGTGATTTTAGATGGTACAAAAATATTTTCACATCTAGAGTTATGCTTAGAGATGACTGCACAAAGTTATTTTGGAAAGAAAAATTCATTAATAGACTTCCTAATTTATTTGCTCATAGGATTAGAGATGTCCTTAGTCAACCCACAGGAATAATTGAATATGATAAGTTAACATACGGAGACATAATTAGCACCATCCAAAAAGAAGGATTAAGAATGTGTATTGACATGAAAATTAGTAAACAAGCCCAAAAAGATAAAAATAAAGCAAAGTATGAGTTAGAAAATTTTTGTCAACAATACGGTCTACCACCTGTAGCACCATCACGAACAAAACATAAGAAAATGGAGAACAAAAGTAAAAGTTACAAATATACTAGAAATAATAAACCTCAATTCTCTAAAGACAAATATTACTCCTATGAAAAATCCAAAACTCAAAAGAATAAAAAGAAAAATACTACCAGTAATGAAAAGTTTGACAAAAGTAATATTACATGTCACAACTGTTCAATCAACTTTCCACCGAAAGAAGGAGACAAGCAGCATCTCACAACAGTAACCTATTTACTTTCCACCGAAAGAAGTCACATGGTTACAGTAAAACCAATTATCGTTGTAAACAGTCTCTGGTCCTTATTCTATAAAAGGAACCATTGGCTTCAGTCATAAGAGGAGGTTTTTTCTGAAGTTGTTTTCTTTCTTACAGATTTAGTCAAGTTCTCTCCCTCTCTCTCTAGAATTAACGAAGATAATGTTCTTTATTTACACCAGTCCTTCATCTGTACTATTGTTTACAGTAAGCAATTTAGTTACTACTATTGCTTACACTAAGCAATTTCAGTAATCTATTTCTGTAATCTATTTCAGTAATCTAAGTTACTTACTTCAGTATTCTATTCCAGTGATTTTAACTAATCTATTTTAGTTATTCTTCTGTTCTTACTTTGATCTCTTGTTCTTACTCTAATCTCTTGTTCTTACTTCTGTAATCTATTTCAGTAATCCAAGTTACTTACTTCAGTAATCTATTCCAGTGATTTTAACTATTCAGTAATCTATTCCAGTGATTTTAACTAATCTATTTTAGTTATTCTTCTGTTCTTACTCTGATCTCTTGTTCTTCATACTGTGTCTGTGCTTCCGCCCCCTCCATGGTATCAGAGCCAAGTAGGTATTGGTAGAATAATTACACTTAAGTTCTCTTGTTTATGTTCTTGATAGTTAAAGAATTGAATTAGTAGTTTAATTCTTGTTGTTATTGGTTTGGGCATCGTGTCTCTGGCCACCCGTAGTAGGATTCCCTGTAATTCCCGTTGGTAAGTCCTAAGGAGAGGCAGTTAAGGGTTTGGGTTAAAGCTAGGGTATGAGTGTATGCACGCTATGTTCCAAATAATAATTGGTAAGAATTAACATACTAATTCATCTCTTTAAATATTAAGAATAATGAACAGATTATTCAAGTGTAGTTCTTCAGCCAGCTCTTCAATGGCTTCGTTATCTAAAATACCAGACATAGTCAATTAAGAAGAACATGAATATCAAGATTTAAATATAGAATTAAGAAATTGGAATACACCCAAAATCCCAGTAAAAGAAATTTACAAAACAAGTTTTTTAGATGAAACTTTTAGAACTGATCAAATAGCAAAAACTGTAGAACAAGTTTATCCAATTACTAAACAAGAAGAAAGATGCACACTTCTTAGTAAAGAATCAGTCAAAGGACACCTTGAAAGAGGATATAATTATATTCATGTAAGATTAGTTCAAGTCGCTATTAAACTCCTCACAAGAAAAGGATTAAATTCTTCAGTCTTATTATCTTTAAGAGATAGCGAATTTACAGTCTTTAGTGATAATCTGTTAGAATTAATGGAGTCAAGCTTACATAATAGTCCAGTTTATTTTAATTGTTACCCTGACTTACCCCTTAGCTTAAAAGATAAAAACATATTAAAAGCATTAACTTTCTAATTAAGTTCTGCAAATGGTCCACTAAGTGTGTGTGTGTGTGTATATATATACACACACACACACAATACACACACACACAAATGTGTAAGACTAAGGCTGTGTTCCACAACTGAATTAAGAACTTATTTTTTGTGAAATAAGAAGGGCTGTTCCAGAAAAATAAGAAGGGTGGAAGAATTTATATTGGTTCCTTGAGGGCCGGCGGTCAGAAATCAACCGGCAGCCACGCCGGGCCGTCTCTGGCCACTGGACGGCCGATCCGAACCGTCCAAAAATTCTATAAAAAAAAAAACAAGGGGGCTCACGCGAGAATCAACGGCATCCGAGGTGCGTAGGGTGCTTGATCTGAGCAATCCTTATTCGTGTATGTATCAAAACATATTGTTACTCATATATACATGGAAAAAGATTGCTCGATCTAAGCATCTTACACACCTCGGATGCCATTGATTCTCGCGTAAGCCCCCTTATTTTTAATTTTTAGAATTTTTGGACGGCTCGGATTGGCCGTCCGGCGGCCGGAGATGGCCCGGCGCGGCTGCCGATCGGTTTCCGACCGCCGACCCTCATTTAATGTACCAACAGTGCTGTGTTTGTATAGGGCAACTTCCAGGTAAAAAAAAATAGGGTTACGCAAAAAATTTTCCTACCACTATGTATCTTATTTGATAGATCTCATTGAGATCTTTAACACGGTGCAAAAAAAAAAATTTTTTTTTCATTTACGTTTTATTTGATTTTGAAAATGTGAAAGAAACTTTTTGTTTGGAAAAAATAAGAAGGGTGGATTATTTTGGAATGAGAAGATGCAAAATAAGTACTTATTTTTTAAGAAGCGTTCTGGAACGGGGCCTAAGAAGGTTTAGGTCTAAGTAAACTTATAAGGTTAGGAAGGAGTAATGGTGGTGGTTAAAGCTTTACTGGTAAGTCAATGCCCAATGGTCACTACTTGTCTTAGAAAGTGTATATACATATATCTATATGTATATAGCTAAGTATACTTAGGCCTAAGTAGTCCTAATAGGTCTTAAGGAATGTAATGATTAAAGTTAAGCTTCCAATGGCAAGAACATTATCCATTGAGTAATAGTTTTCTAAAAAGTATAAACCTATGGTATTTAGGCATGTTTATATTAGGCCATCATGATTACTATCTTTGTCCAATGGTTTTTAAATGTTAGGGAAAGGTAACTAAGCTAATTGGTGATTAGGTTGGGCTAACCAATTGGTTTGAGACTAATTCTACTTGCCATATAGGATCTCTAACCAAAAAATATAATTTAAAGACTTCATATTGGTTGTCAGGAAAATATACAAGTGCTTTGACAAGTATACTTGTTTCTGAAAAGGAATAGAACGTCCGATATTAAAAGATATAATTTCATAAGTTTTAAACCTAATTATGACGGATTATAATAGTTTAAAAAGAAATTCTTTAAGGAAATAAAGAATTTAATTAAAATATTAAAATGAGATTTTTATTTACTAAAAATCGGAGTTGTTACAGTGAACATACTAACCAATATTTTTTATGTTTTACGAAAATGATTGAAACAAATTAAGCATATTAATTGTGGTCATCCATGCATAAGAGTCATCAATGGTTAATTAGATAAATACACTGTAACTTATTTAAATAGAAAAAAATTTACCCTATGGTTTGCCATTAAATAAATGTCTATATACTGCCATAACATATTTGGAGTTAAATTTTTTTGGTCTAGAATTGGATTCCGGCATTCTAATTAATTTGTTGGTTTATTTACAAAAATTCTGATTAAATTCCCATTCCATATTTGAATTACAGAAACCATAATTTGGTTACTACGAAGACTATATTTTGTAAATATTGTTACCTTATTGGAAAGAAAATTAAATATGTTGTCTTATCTGCTATTGACAAACAATTTTTTCTTGTGCCTATAAATACTGATGCGAAGGCCCTGGTTTTAGCATTGAGCAGGGAAAAAAAAAAAAAAAACAATTGTATTCTGCATTGATAACTTAGTGCCAGACATGGCAAACCCTAAGTTTGTGATGTTTTGTGTGATGGCAATGGCTATGGTTTATGTAGTGGTGGGGTGGGAACCTGCGCGTGCAACATTTTATGGTGGCCCTAATGGTGAAGAGACTCTGCGTAAGACTTTTTCTTTTTACATTTGTTTTGTTTTTCCTTTTTTAAGTAGAAGTTCTGTCTATTTTGAAAAAAAAAAGTGAGGTTTTTTATTAAAAAAAAAATGTCCATTTTTGAATGGTTATAATTTTGGATTTTTTTTTAAACCTTTTTAATTTGTCTCAAATGGAGGAATTGAAAAACTTAAAAACATGTAATCGGGGTTATATTTTGATTTGAATTTTTTTTTATGTAATTCAAGCTAAAAGCACCATGTTAACCTTAAAATTTATTTTGACTCATATATTTATTTTTCATAACTCAATAGACAGTAGTCAACCAAGCTTGGGGTTATGTTTGGGCACCTCAACTCAAACATCGGGACCGACACTGCTAGTTTTGTCCTTGTATGAAAGGGTCAAGTGGGTAGAGCCGATTGTCCTACGCAAATTTATTTTGCAGTTATAGTGGTTATTTTTTCGAAGTTCTAAATTAAGTTAATTTACTAAAGATCTTTTTTTATTGTCAATCTATTTTGTTACATGAAAGTGGGCCTCGATCGACACAGTTTTAGATAGTATTAACTTTTGGGTAAATAATTAAACACCAAATCCTATACTTAACTAAAATGATGCACAAGATTATGGAGTACTGTATATGTACCTACACATTTATTTTTTATTTTTTATAATGAGATGTTCAGGCCAGCTTGCGCGCATCTCAACTAATTCTGGGGCCGGAAGGTAATAACCGGGCATAATCCCGGCTCCAAAGTTTGGAATGTTTGGCCTCCGTGGGAATGAAACCTATGAACTCATGAAGGAGGCCTTATTGCTTTCTCACAATTACTCGGCCAAACCCTTTCGGGTTATGTATCTATACCATTTGTAATCGTATAGCTTGATTAAAATTTTTTTGTGATAATTTTTCACAGTATCTTAACAATTGCGCTTGAACAAACTTCAATATTATCTTTTTTTTATTTTTGCTCGGCAAATAAACTTCAATATTATCTTTTATAGTATTTGCACCTTGTTTTCTGTTCTGTGCAGAGGGAGCTTGCGGATACGGAGACACAATCAAGCAAGGTTACGGCCTCCAAACAGCAGCCCTCAGCACAGCCCTCTTCAACGACGGCGCCGCCTGCGGCGCTTGTTTCGAGATTTTCTGCGCGAACGACCCCCAGTGGTGCAAAAAACCCGCCGTCCCAATCAAAATCACCGCCACCAACTTCTGCCCGCCGAACTACACAAAAACAGTAGACGTATGGTGCAACCCTCCCCAGAAGCACTTCGACCTCACCTTACCGATGTTCCTCCAAATCGCCTACTACAAGGCCGGAGTTGTCCCCGTCTCTTACCAGAGAATCCCGTGCGTTAAGCAGGGGGGAATGCGGTTTTATATGAGTCCGAGCGGGAATCCATATTTTATCCTCGTGTTAATTTATAACGTGGGAGGGGTTGGCGACGTTGTCGCCGTGAGGGTGAAGGGATCGAGGACGGGTTGGATTCCCATGCAGAGGAACTGGGGACAGAATTGGTTTACGTCGACGCAGCTGAAGGGGGAGGCGCTGTCGTTTCAGGTGACCACCAGCGACGGGAGGACGGTGGAGTCGGATAATGTCGTTCCCGCGAATTGGAATTTCGGACAGACTTTTGAAGGGAAGAATTTTTAAACATGCATGGGGTATGGGGTAGGTGTAAGCAATGGCGAAACTAGGAATTTCATTTAGTAGGAACACCTCTCTACATTAAACCCAAAAGTATTTACAGTTAAATACAATAAAAAAATACAAAGCACAGAAATTCAAACGTTCTGCATTAGACATAAAAGCTTGTAAACATAATTGCAAAAATCTAAATAACAGGAGGTAATTTATTTTACAATTGCCATAGACGAGTTTTCATCTTTTGAAAGTTCTGTATGATTGCTTCGTTAGTAATCCCATTAAAACATCTTGCTCTTTGTATACCACCAAATTGTTGTTCAATCACTGATCATTCATGCGGTTTCGTAATTGATTGTTCGACTTTTATTTTGAAAAGCAAGAAAATGAGTCGCATTGACTAAATATGTCAAAAAAATTTTTGTAATTTGCCACTTGGACCCAACTGGGCAACCCAAACTTCTGGGGGAGTTAGCGCTGCCACACCAGTCACGACCCTTCACTTACTTCAGTATACTCATCCGATGAGAAATCGAACCCGGACCATGAGAAGTACTCCCAAAACTTGGCCATTTGCCCGAACCGGCAACTCCTGGGTATGTCACATTCAAGCAAACTTGTTTGGGCTTTGTTGAAAAATGTATGCATAATAATTTGTGGGAAATTATTTGTATTACATTTAATTATTTTGATGATGTTTTTTATTCGGGAAAAGCAATTTTATCGCTAAGTCTTTTCGGACTAAATTTTTAGGCCTTGAAATAATTGCATAAGTCTCTTGGACTCATAGTTCAATACTTACAACGACTTAATGAGCTCAATACATGCTTTAACGGATTTATTTAGATGAAATTTTGAGTCACAGGTTGACGAACTGGCTAACAGGCCGGCTGTCTGAACAGAAGGCAATGACAACCGGAAGCCACCGGATGACAAACCGGTCGACCACCTGGTCGTCCACTCTGTCAATCGCTAGTGAAAAATGGCCTCCAACGGCTAGTTCCAACAGCTTCACTCCTCAACGGCTCCTTCACTTTACAAATGGCTAGTAGGAGATTGGATGGCTATATAAGGCTTCAAGAATTCATTGATGAGTACCAATCCAATCTACAACATTTCATATCATTTCAAGAGCAAATTCTCCACAGATCAAGTCCAAAATTCTCGTTGTTCTTCCATTTTCATATTTTTCTTGAGAGAAAATTTATACAAGTCGTGAGCGATAATTTTCATATTTTCTCCACGTACTTGTAATTCCTAAGCGGGTGTTTGAGTCAAACACTTGAAAGCTTAGAAGACCAAATTCTTGTTGAATTTGGGTGTTATTGTTTTTGAGAACTTTCAGAGAAACTCTTGCGGTTGCACTAGCTCCTCGGGAAAGCTAGGGGATAAGGTCGTTGTAAGCACCTGCAAGACTTACTGCTTGTAATCTTTTTGAAGATTAAAGGAACCTTCAAATAGTTGCTTGAGGAGAAGTGGACTAATCCGGACCGTGGACAAATCCGGGCCGAACCACTATAATCTGGTTCTATCTCTCTAACTCTCTCTCTTTTATTTGCTCGTATTATCTTGAATATATTTGTTAGAGAATATTATTATTGGTATTTTTACTTAGCATCCCTATTCATCTCCATTTAGGTTGCCACAAAAATCTTTTTGACAAGGATCTTTCTCCAACTAGTCATCCCAAGCTCACTTGTCATTTTCGTAGAAATATTGGTCACATTTCTCCAAATTGCCTTATGAAAATCTTTTCAAATGATAGAAAGACTTGGGTTCCGAAGAATCATGTCAATGCTAACTTTCAAGGACCCAAAATGATGTGGGTACCAAAAGTCAAGACTTGATTGTAGGTGTGCTTGGAAAGTACATGGAAAGATTATATTGAGGGAGTCAATTCTATCTTGGATGCCAAGGGGGAGAGATGAAAGAAGATATGCTAAGATATACTGTCGTGACATTCCAACTTTCCCACCTCATGCCTTTGTTGATGACGTCTGAAAGGGGGAGAAAAATCTTGGTTTTTTGTTTTTATGATATCTATCTATTGACATGCTAACTTTTCAGGGATCACTTTGTGATCAACGTTTTTGGTGATACTCCTCATTTTCCTTAAAAGATTTTATTAAGGGGGAGCATGTACTAAGGGGGAGATTTATTAGCATAATTTTTACATTGCATAAAAACTTTCATTTTGTGCCATCATCAAAAAGGGGGAGATTGTTGAAAAATGTATGCATGATAATTTGTGGGAAATTATTTGTATTACATTTAATTATTTTAATGATGTTTTATATTCGGAAAAAGCAATTTTATCGCAAAGTCTTTTTGGACTAAATTTCTAAGTCTTGAAATAATTGCATAAGTCTCTTGGATTCATAGTTCAATACTTACAAAGACTTAATGAGCTCAATACATGCTTTAACGGATTTATTTAGATGAAATTTTGAGCCACAGGATGACGAACCGGTTGACAGGCTGGCTATCTAAACAGAAGGCAGTGACAACCAGATGACAAACCGGTCGACCACTCTGTCAACCGCCAGTGAAAAATGGCCTCCAACGGCTAGTTCCAACAGCTTCACTCCTCAACAGCTCCTTCACTTTACAAACGGCTAGTAGGAGATTGGATGGCTATATAAGGCTTCAAGAACTCATTGATGAGTACCAATCCAAGTTACAACATTTCATATCATTCCAAGAGCAAATTCTCCAAAGATCAAGTTCAAAATTCTCCTTGTTCTTCCACTTTCATAGTTTTCTTGAGAGAAAATTTGTACAAGTAGTGAGCGATAATTTACATACTTTCTCCACATACTTGTAATTCCTAAGCGAGTGTTTAAGTCAAACACTCGAAAGTTTAGAAGACCAAATTCTTGTTGAATTTGGGTGTTGCTGTTTTTAAGAGCTTTCAAAACTCTTGCGCTTGCACTAGCTCCTCGAGAAAGCTAGGGGATAAGGTTATTGTAAGCACCCGCAAGACTTACTGCTTGTAATCTTTTTGAAGATTAAAGGAACTTTCAAGTAGTTGCTTGAGGAGAAGTGGACTAAGCCGAACCGTGGACAAATCCGGGCCGAACCACTATAATCGGGTTCTCTCTCTCTCTTTTATTTGGTCATATTATCTTGGATATATTTGTTAGAAAATATAATAATTCGTATTTTTACTTAGCATCCCTATTCATCTTCATTCTAGGTTGCCATTTTTGGGTACCCGGCTTTTTATGCGTTACGGGAATGTTTGGAAAGACTTTAATGTTTACTGTTCATCTTTTCGTCAAAGACACCATGGAAAAAAGTCTTCATTACCACACACACACAAAAAAAAAAAAAAAAGAAAAAAAAATCAAGAAAAACAGGAGGACACGAGACAATTTGGAGCTTCAAACAATTTTTTTTTTCTGCCAAAAAAGTTATAAAATCTAAATAAGCGATTATTCATAATTACTACTTTCCAAACACCATTAGCTTTTCTTTTCCTAGGTTTCTTATGAACTTCAATCTTTGAAGTGCATAATTGACTTTCCCTTGAAGTACTTTTTGTCGAGTTTTTTAATAAAATTTTGTTGCTTATAAAAAAACACCATTAGCTTTTTTATATTAATATATATATATATATATAAGCTACATAAATGCTAGTAACAAACGAGACCTTATCCCTTTTTTTTTTTTTACTTTTATCCAAATATTTTAGAAAATAACCATTTTTAAGTAAAAAAAATGACTATTTTTCAAAATATTTGGGCAAATATATAATTTTTTTTACTTGTCTGATTCATCTTGACCAGACGAATCAGAAAACAAAAAGTGGCGCAAAATGACGAAATACGAAAAAATTTTAAATAAGAACAAAACTAAAAGTTATAGAAAAAGTTAAGTGGAATGGGGATGTCCCAAAATCCCCAAACATTTCCTTCTTCTCCTTCATTTGCCTCACACCATCTCAAGCTCTGCCGAAAAAAAGGGCACATAAATTTGATACCCAAAATGTGCAATAACCAGTTCAACAAAAACAAATAGTTACAATAACCGAGATAAAGTCTTATAAGCATTGTTCCCATAACAAACCATTGGAACTCCATGGCTTCTCAGGTGGGTTTTGGCTGGAGAAATCAGTAGAGTAATGTGTTTTTTCCCCAAAATGTATATTGGTTTCTCTCCAAATGGCCAGATGTAGGCCATTTCAGCATTTCCGTCTGTTTTTGGATGGAAAGTTAACGGCGGGTGGAAAATTGATGGGGTTTCAAATAGGTCAGGTGTTATGTTGATAATATTAAAAGGTTAGGTGCCTATGCGTAATTTGTGTGAAATGTCAGGTGTTATTTTGAAAATTTTCCCTTTGTACAAAGCATTACCATGCAGAATCAAGTTACTTATTTTGTACAAAGCAACTAGTGGGTTGAGATTCACTAATTGCTTTTTTCGGGGCACTTTCAGGGTAAGTTTTCTTTGTATTTAGCATTTTCGATAGATAAGTTATTGAGTAATGTAATTCATTTAAATGGAAAAAATCTTCCCTATGGTTTGCCATTAAATAAATGTCTATATACTGCCATAACATATTTGGAGTTAGATTTTGTTCGAGAATTGGATTCCCTTAAAACTTCAAATTTACCACTAGATCCGGCATTCTAATTAATTTCTATGTTTCTTATTCCGATCATGTACCATAACTCGGTTACTTTCTTGGTTTATTTAAGAAAATTTCTGGTTAAATTTTGTTTCAAGGCAAATTGAATTTCCCCTCTTCCATATTTGAGTTATAGATGCCATAATTTGGTTACATTCTTGGGCTGAGAATTTACCTAGACCATATTTTCCCAATATTTTCACTTTCCATATTTGGGTTTTGAATGTAGTTACCTTATCGGGATGACAAACAATTTTTGTCCTGTGCCTATGAATACTGATGGGAAGCCACTTTTTTTCGCATTGGGCAAAAAAAATACTTGTATTCTACATTGATAAGTTGAGCCAAACATGGCAAACCCTAAGTTTGTGATTGTGTGGGTAATGGCAATGGCTATGGTTTATGTAGTGGTTGGGAGGGAACTAGCACGTGCAACATTCTATGGTGGCCCTAATGGTGAAGAGACTTTGCGTACGTCTTTTTCTTTTTAAATTTGTTTAATTGTTTTTCCTTATTTTAAGTAGGAGTTCTATCTCTTTTGAAAAAGCATTCAGTTTTTGTTAAAAAGAATTTTCTCCTTTTGCATGGTTTTAATTTTTGATGTTTTTTACTTTTGATTCTTCTCGAAGGGAAGAATCGAAAACCTTAAAAACACATAGCTAAGTTACAAATGAATCCACTAAAAAAAAAAAAAAGCTGTCGAAGTTGATTATTTTTATTTTCTTTACTAACTTTTTTCAAAAAAAAAAATTCCAAATATAATTCGAATTTCTTTTACAAGAAGTTAAAATTTTGTTTTTTTGCTAGAACTGCTAGCTATAGAGCTTCCAGAAAACAGAGAGCTTAGAAGGGAGTACTAGTTGTGTCTTTTTTCCCTCAGATGGAAGGGGCCATTGTCCTACCCAAATCCAAACTTATTTTGCAATTTAGTTGTTAATTTTTCAAAGTCCTAAATTAAGCTCATTTACTGAAGATCATTTATCTGTAAATATATAGGAGCATTTTGTTTCATGAGAGTGTCTCAAGCCCAGCTTAATTTAATTAGATAAAGTACTTTTGTGTAAAGAATCAAACACCAAACTTATTTTAAAAACTAATATGAATCCACAAGATTATGTGGTATATGTTAATCTCTATATCTATTACTATCTGTAATCGTATAGTTGGATTGAAAATATCTGTGAAATTTTTCACAGTATCTTAACAATTCGTATGAACTTTTTCTCTCTGTCCTTGATTTACCCATATCAAGTTTTTAATTTAATATTTTTTTTGACGATAAAAAAAAAAAAGTCCGCATAAACAGAAATCAATATCATCTTTTATATTTTACATAAAACTTTTCAAATAATATTTCTTCAATTCAATGGTGATACCATGCATCTTGTTTCCATCATGCCCACAAAATACCTTCTTATATAAATTGTTTTGTGCAGAGGGAGCTTGTGGATATGGAGACACAATCAAGCAAGGTTACGGCCTCCAAACAGCAGCCCTGAGCACAGCCCTTTTCAATGACGGCACCGCATGTGGCGCTTGTTTTCAGATTTACTGCGCGAACGACCTCCAGTGGTGCAAAAAACCCGCCGTCTCAATCAAAATCACCGCCACCAATTTCTGCCCGCCAAACTACTCAAAAACAGTAGACGTTTGGTTTAACCCCCCCCCCCCCCCCCAGAAGCACTTCGACCTCACCTTACAAATGTTCCTCCGAATCACCAACTACAAGGCCGGATTCGTCCCGGTCTCTTACCGGAGAATCCCGTGTGTTAAGAAGGGGGGAATGAGGTTTTACATGAACCCGAGAGGGAATCCGAATTTCATTCTCGTGTTGATTTATAACGTGGGAGGAGTTGGCGACGTCTTGCCGTGAGGGTGAAGGGATCGAGGAGGACGAATTGGATTCCCATGCAGAGGAATTGGGGGCAGAATTGGTTTACGCCGACGCCTTTGAAGGGGCAGGGGCTGTCGTTTCAGGTGACTACTAGCGATGGGAGGACGGTGGAGTCGGGTAATGTTGTTCCTGCGTTTTGGAAATTCGGATGGGCCGGGGGTGTAAAAGGGGAGAGAATTTTCATACTCCCTCCCTCCGTCGCATTTTATTTGTCCCTTTTTTTTTTTTTTATGTTCGTTTTAGTTTTCAATCATTTATATATTTCAATATGAATCTCTAACAATATGCAATATGGATCTTGTTTAATACTATATAGTTTTTAATTAGGTCTATAATAAAAAGTTTTCAAAATTATGAAAGACATTATATTGATTGAGACATATAAGCGTTTAAAGAATGACATGAATATTGAAAATGAACAAACAAAATAGGACGGGGAATATCTGGTTTGATTTTGGTAATTGATTGTAATGCTCTGCTTATATTATATAATCCCCTTCCTATAACGGCATCCGCACTGAGTAAAGTGCGGTGTGGGCTACCATAGCCCCGGGTGGATCAGGGTGGCCCGAAAAATAATGTTTTGATTTGAAAAATTGAAGAATTGAAGAGTCGCCACCCGAATTTATGGTTTGCCACCTGAGAAACCGTTTTTTATTTGAAAATGATTATTGAAATTGTTTTATTGAAAATGATTGATTTTTGAATTGAAAACCAGAGATCATTTGAGGGTTCGGAAGCCATGTTACGAGGGGAGAAAGGTTTTACGGCACCCCCCCTCGCCCGATACGAGATCAGTCTCTACTCAATGTTTGCGGGATTTATTGAAAATATTTTGTTTCATTAAGCAACTAGCACGTATGTACAAATACCAAAAGATAGCAGTGTATGCATGTGCAAAGTGTACAAGGTGCAATAGAAAGATGAAGCAAGTAAATAGAATGAACTGTCACTGGAATCACTCTCGAGCGCTCAGGAGTGGTTTCGAGCGCTCGGGACCACTGTTAAGCCGTCCTGCAAATTTGGTTATAAATATCCACATGCTAGCAATGCCAGCAAGACAAAAAGAAATCAAAGTACAGAAGTGCTCAGCCAGAAGCTTAAACAGCTAAGAATTGGTCTTATCCATTCCAACTTTGCTTCCTTGCAATTGTAAATAAACCTAACTGGGCTCTGGAAGAACCAGTGCACACCCAGTGTTTACTAAGAACAGAAAATGCAACATTTGATGACAAAAGAAGATTTTGGTGAGCAACAGCACTCCTGAGCGCTCAAGAATGGTCCCGAGCGCTCAGAAGTGAACACAATGCCCAGAAAATATTTCGTGTATTTGTGCTTCTCTTTGCTCTTGTTGTTAAACTAGGATCAAAAGAACTCATAACCAGTATAAGGAACTGGTGTGAGTCCCTGATCTCCCTCAGAAGTAGGAAAAACAGTGGCTTAATGGAGGTGTTTATATCTTTTGTGCTTGAACTTAACTTCTTGGATTGACTTGGATGTTTGGATGAGATTTGAAAAACAATGGAAAAATGAAGTCTAAGACTTCAAATGCTTTTGTGATATTTGGATTTCCTTTGAAAATTATTTGAAGATGGAAGTTGAAAAATGTTTGATTGAAAAATGTTTGAGGGTGTTTTAGAGCTAGAGTTTTCTGAAAACAGGGGAGAGGGAGGGTTAAATTTCATGCCCTTTGCATGTAGAATGAAGGGGGTATTTATAAGAGAGGAGAAAATGGGTTTGAATTTTGAAAAATAAATAAAAAATAAGGTGAAAAATGTTTTGGGGGGAAAATCGTCATGATGAGATGCCCTGCCAGGCCTGAGATGCTTCTGCTACGTTCAGGATTGAATGCAGGTTTGAAAACCGGAAAAAGCATGATCAATGGTCAAGCTCAACATGCATTGGTCTGTCAGCACTCCCAAGCGCTTGGGAGTGGCTTCCCAACTTCAGCGGGCCACCATGGACACTCCCGAACTCGGTTTTGAGTGTTTTTCAAAGCGTTGGAAAGTTCGTTAAGTCCTCTTTCTAACCAATTAGTTTCATTCAAATGTATTTTATAAGCTAAAATGTGTGCCCATTTTACCCTCAGGGTGTCGGGAAAAAGGAAAGTTTTGGTTTTGAAAAAGTCTAAGAAGCATTGTCCGAGTTTGTCCAAGGCCTGTTTTGATTCTGTTTCATCATCGAGGAGCCTCGAGGGTACAAATTAAGGATAGTTAATAGGTTCAAATTGGGGTGTCTACATGCGGACCTCCCATTTTCTGATCGAATTTCAATGATTCGAGTTGCTCAATGTGATCATAACGTGATTTTAAGGGTTCCTGCGCGAAATCAGCAAAAAAAAAAAAAATTGGGAAGGGCTTCATTCGAATAGTTTTCATTGAACGGTTCAAAAAAAACTGTTCGGATGGAGCATTTCCCCGTCTTTTTTTTTTTTTGCCGATTTCTTGCGGGGATCATATTGAGGAAATTATGCAATCAATTACCAAAATGGCTTAAGTTTTGTCTCTCCAGTTTTTCTTTGGTTTATGAATATAAAAGAGTTTTTCTTTAGTTGTTTTGTCAGCAACACTTAGATTCTCAATTCCTCTCTTCTTCGAAAATAATTACAAAAAGTGAGTATAAGCTCAAAAAGTTCAGTGTAGACACCTTAATATGGGACTTATGGTATTTGATTCATCGATGATGAAACAGATCAAGAACACTCCGGGAATATTAGTATGTTTGAGTTTCGAGCGTTTAAACCCCTTTAAACCTTTTAAACCTAACCCAAAAAGCTTTAGCCAAAACCCTACCTGCACACGCTGGTCTATTACCCGCGTGCGCAGGTCCATTTGCCACGTGTCAATCATTAGTCAGCTTTGACCATTGACTAGGGCAGGGCAATTTGGACCCGCGCGTGCAGGTCAACTTCTTGCGTACGCTGGTCAAATCTTGTCCCATCACCTTTATTCAACCATGATCACAGGACTTTTGGGGCATCCCTAAACTCTGTTTATTCGTCTGAGGGTGATCTTAGGGCAGAGGATGTTCCCCTACCCCCTCTCACATGCCTCCCATCACCTTCCACTTTCATTTAATGAAAGAGAGACTTTCACTCTAAGCCAACCAGCCATCTCTTGGCTGGTTACACTACATCTAATCCTATATATACCCCCTTCATGGTTCTTCCAAAGGTCACAAGGTTACCAAGTTACAAAAGGTTACGAGGTCACCAAAATTCATTGCATTCTCTCAAGTCATTGTTTGTCTTTCAAAAATAAGCAATACACCACTCATTCTCATCCATCCATACACACTCTCTATCAAGCAACCCTCAATCTCAAGCTCAAACATCCTTTCAAACTCAAAAACTAAAGGTATAATACCTTTGTACAACTCTCTGTTCTGATCCCTGAGGGAGGCTGGCAGGGTCAAGGCCGGTAATCAATATCAAGTCCTAGCTCTAAAACTAGTAAAGTTTCAAAAATCGTTCTGGTAGGAACCAGCGTGCACCGACCATTAGCGTGCGCGCACCAATTGTTGGCTGCGCGCACAGGTCTTGCGTGGGGTTTGGTGTCCTACTCCTTTATGTCTTTCTTTTCATATTCAACACTGCAAGCATGTTAAAAACCAATTAACTGTTTTCCTTTGATAAAAACTGTAAGCTGTATTTCATTACTCATACCTGCTACAATGGAGTAACCCTGGGGTCTTTCTGAACATGTCTCAGAACCCAGAAAATGTAAACCAAGTACTAGTCAGGGGGCTCAAACCTGCATGCTACAATGGTTTACTTGTGCACGCAAGTCCATCTTTGACCAGTGTTTGACCTTTGCAGGGGTAACTCGGCATTAGCCTCTACTTTGCCCCCACACTGTTTATGGGGTGTTTTATTCATTTTATGGCTTTGTAGCCCATTTATATTGCCTATAACTGTATATAAACTCTCATATAAACTGTATGGTTTGTCCTGGGTGTGCATTGGTCCTTCCAAAGCTCAGACGGTTGAAAATAAGAGTTGTGGGCTTAAGTTTATTGGCGTGCGCGGGTGCTGGTTTAGCGTGCGCAGGTCGGGTCAGCAAGCAGTGACTTGATCAGTGCATGCTGGTTTCTTCTTGCGCACGTCACTCCAAAAAGGTGGCCTTCCAGTCTATTTAAGCTCCTACATGAGTTTGTTTTCATCCTGTACTAATTGTTTCAATAAGCGAGCATGCCATCTATCACATCCTGCCTACATGTTACAGTTTCAAATCCCTTTAAACTGTTCCCCACCCTAATTGGTTAAAAACTGATTAATGAGAGAGAATTGTAAATGTTTTATAAATGGCCGAGTAGAGACCGATCTCCGAATTGGGCGAGAGAGGTGCTTTAAAACTCTTCCCATCTTGTAACCTGACTTTCGAATGTCGGATATCAAAGGTGACGACGGACCAGTTTACAAACCTTTTCCAATCAAAAACAACATAGCAGACATTTCAAGTTCAGTTCTTTGGGTGGCGTACCTTCAAACCCAAGTGGCGACTCGAAATTTAGCGTTTCGTCACGTTTTTCTAAAAAGAGCGCACCCGACAAACACTAGATTTTTAGGATCATCAGGGCCTCTATCCGCGAGTCGCTACGTAGAGGCGTGTACCCACATTCAGTATCATGAACTTTCGAGCTAGAAACAAGCAAATACCCACAAGTCGGAACATCATTTGAAGGAAGCAATTGAGGCCTCATTCTTCTAAAAATATTTTCCTTGTTTTATGTGTTTGTTCGTCTTTTTTGAATTTTTGTTAAATTCAAGTGAGATTTTTTGAATTAATCATCTATCTCGACAAGTAAGAGTCGAAAAAGTACAAAATTATGATCAAAAGTTTTATGAAAACACTAAAGACAAAAAAAGTATTAAATATATGTCTTAATTATTTGTCTAAAATGTTGTACGCCCTATTTGAATTTTTTCAACATCGATCTCTATTTTTATACTTTTTTGATTTGTCTCGTTGAGATGAACGACTAAAACCCCAAAAATTATGACGAAAAATTAGACAAAAAATTACAAAAAATAAAAAATGCCATAATAAGTTCCAAATTTGTAAGTTTACAAGAACATAGAGCTTGAATAACTAACTAAAGATTAAGGTAGTTGAGAAGCTACAATCATATTTCTAGCAAGTATGGTGCTGATCATAAAGACACATTTGCTAGCTCACTGGTGATTAAGAATTTTAGGATTTTCGCCTAATAAATTCATGAAGCAAGTACTATATGTATTCCATCCAAACTTTTCAATATTCAACTTTAATACCGAAAAAAAAAAAAAAAAACCGTTGCATTCAAATCATTACTATTATTCTACACCCCAATTGCCTAGCTAGTTTATGATTTGCCATCATAGCTTTGGCAAATATTACAGAATAACCTGATCAGCAATTTAGATGTGCAGAAAAGTCACCAGATTAATTTCTTAGAAACAAAAAAAAAAAAAAAAAAACACCTGCGCAGGATTGTGCATTACAATATAAGCATGAGATGCCCGGCCCGCACGTATCTTGGGTAAGTGTATAGCGTTTAGCTTATAGATTGAATCCCCGGGATCGAAAGAATTTCAGAAAAGCTCATACGGGGCACCATCGATCACTAGCAATAACAATATATATATAGTGTTGGGCATGCGTACGTATAAAGTTATTTCAACAATTCCATAGCAAGGCTGAACTGTTCAATACCACAAGCCATACGAGGCTAGATATATGATGCAACAATTTCAGCGGTTTATACCCCACAAACGCTCCCCGGTAGGAAATACATAGACGGATGCAACCGTGAACAGAAAGGCTGTCGGACACACGACAATGCTCAACATGTAATCTTACATTGTGAATGAAAAGATGAAAGATTATATCGTGCACTTATAGATATCCGATTGAGCTAATTTTTGCTAGAGCCACTTTTAAATTTTTTTTAGGACAAAGTACGGATTAACTCCCTAAGGTTTGGACGTTTTGGCAAATAACCTCCCTGGCGTTAACTAATGACCACATAATCCCTTTATGGTTTTGGAGTAAACTGCAACCGTTAGGTTTTCTATCCAAACTAACGGAAGGTGTAACACACACCCCTATTGTGAGAGTGAGAATGGGAAAAAAAAATTAAATAAAGGTAGAGTTTTGGATAAAATGACAACACTACCCTTCTCCATCATCTTCTCCAACAAGTTACTCCATAGAACATAACGAAAACCAACCACGGATCATTCCTAGCCACCGAAAACCCGTAACGCTGCCACCCATCAAGGCGGCCGTCGCCCATCTTCTCCCGCTGTCCTCTCTCCGAAGCCTTCCAATCTCACATCTTTTGCCTCCATTGTTGGGCTTTCCTTTGTCGCCGGGTCTGTTCACTGATTGCCGTCTCACTTGCTCCGCGATCGCCATCGCCGGGTACCATAACCGACCAGTCACAGAGGATGTCGCCGAAGCCGGAGAGGTCGTTGTCAATGATCGTGGAAATCAACGACGGCAAGCAACGTGAAGAAGGCCTTGGGGTTGAAGAAATCGTCGTCGTCGAAAAAGGGTCAGATGACTCAGATCCGACTACATGTACATATTTACATCCTAGTTAGTTTGTGCTGATAATTAGAGTTTTGATTTAAGAATTTGAAGCAGAATTGGTCCTCTTTGCTTTCTTGCTTGATGGCAGATTATTAAGACTTTTAATATATTGAGCTTCATAATTTCGTTTTTGGTGTTCTGGACTAAGATCTATCGATAGCGATTTCATTTCATTTGATTCTTTGTCAGTGAAGAAACAACGGGAAGTAATCAAGATTTAAAGTGCAAAATATCTTCAATTATTTGGATTGATTTCATAAAAATCACACTGAAAAAATACTGGAATTCCTTAGCAAAAAAAAAAATACAGGAATTGATTTTTTTGTTACTTTACGTTTTCTGTGCAAGATGAATGAGAGAGAGAGAGAGAGAGAAGAGAAGACAGGTATATAGGTAATTTATCCCGAATAAAAGTACAGAGGTATTAGAGTCATTTAACATTTTCTGTGAACGGAGTTAGGAATGCACTTTACTCCAAAACCATAGGGGGTTATGTGGTCATTAGTTAACGACAGGGAGGTTATCTGCCAAACGTCCAAACCTCAGGGAGGTAATCCGTACTTTGCCCTTTTTTTTAAGATTAATATTGAATGGCTCGAATCATTTGTGTGGAACCAAAAAAATGAGCCCCACAATGAGTCCGCGCACGATTTGTGCGTTATGTGTCTGTGCCAGTAGACTTTCGTAATCAAAATAAGATAAGAGAGAAACGAACAGCAAACATATTAGAGCCGTCGGCAGTTGTCCTAAGAAGAAATATGTTCAGGCATAACTTAAAACAAACTCCAGGATCAGTCAATCCATAAGGTTGCTGATATAGTAGTACATATATAGTAAAAGGACTAAAACTGGCTTTAATTTAAAGCCTATTCAGCCATATGATATGCAAGCACGCTGCACTTTGAATACCCAGCAAAAATCCACCTTCTTTGCAGCTGACTAAAATCTAGAGAATTCCTGGATCTCCCTACAGAGTGGCTTGTGTTAACATCCAATCTGCAACACGAACATTTAGAGTAAGATTCGTGCAGATACATGCGCCAGCGTACAGACACATGATATATACCACATACGTGTGTGTATATATATATATATATATATATATATAGAGAGAGAGAGAGAGAGAGAGAGAGAGAGAGAGAGAAAGAGAGAGACACACACACACACATAGAGAAACTTATTCATGGAGTGTAGTGGGCCGAAATATCCGAAGTCCAAAGGGTTCAAAAGGATCAACCCATCTGGACCATCGTTCAGCTGTCTCAGTTCGTCTACGTTCAAAAAGTATTATTGTCCGAACAAACGTGTGCTTCAGGGTTGTTGGTCCAAAGAACACAAGCCCTATTGGAAGAATTGTGACCCGTTTATTCGGATCATCTTCCTCTTCACAACTACTGTTGCTCGGACAGACGATTCGGTTCAGTTGGACGTGTATTGTTCGGATAACCGCCTCTGTGGGAACATTCTAGATCCTTTCCACTTATGGCCGAATCTAGAAGTCTTCGATGATACGCAAGATGTCTTCTCTGATATACGAAGTGACATCTCTGGCCGATAGCGACAGGCCTGACATTAGTCACTGTGACACGGCAAGATCTTCTGAAGGCGGCCCTCATTAATGTCCTTGACAAGTGACGTCAGCCGAGCGTAGAAGTGCGCGTGTAGCCTACGCTCGGCTAACTCACCGCTTCCATCCCTCGCCTATAAATAGAGGAGTGCTTCACCTAAGACGGGGATCTGTTCTGAGTAGTCACACACGAAAAACTGTTCTCTTTCTCTCTCTACATATATTTTCTTACCAAACTTCTTCCTTCATGTACTAACTTGATCGTCGGAGCTTCTTCCCGGAGGAACACCCCCCTCCGGTTTGCAGGTACAAGGCGTTACAGGTCATCGTTCCACGATTCAGCAGCAAGCAAGAAGGGTTCAAGAGGTTCGAGGTTAAAACAGCCCCCCACAATTGGCGACTCTGCTGGGGAAGAAACACATTTTTGTTCTTCCTAGCGAACTGTGGCCCTGTTCTTAACTCCAGTCTCTTCTCCACCCAAAGATGACCCAACGCCTACCACCACCTGGTCCGAAAAACTTCACCATCGGTTTGGCTGGGTTCGGCTCCATAAATAACTACCCCGGCCAAACTGCTAGGACCGTGGTGCCAGTTGCACGTCAACTTTCATTTCCACAAACCGAGCTTGACATCGCTCTGGCGGAACAAAAACGCCAAGCAGCAGTCATAGCACTCCTACAGCAACGTCTAGAAGAGAGGGATGGAGGCACAATCGTCACACCAACACCTGGTCATGTTGCCGAACCAAGTCGGCCGAAAAAAACGCACAAGCGGAGCAGAAAATCACGAAAAGCATTAACTTCCGAGCTAGCCGTATCTGAACGAAGAACCGTCTTTGATAGGTTGGAACACCCGTCCCGAATTCAGCCGAACCCATCTTGGCACCGAGTGGCGAGCATCATTCGGACCGAGAGTTCACGTTCTTCGGCAATAAATTCCACAGCACATTCTCACCGAACAAACGTCTCGGGAAGAACACAGCGCGTCTCCAGACGATATCATGAGCGCGCAGACGGCAAGAGGCCAATGGATTTAAACGTCCTCCCAGAGCGTCAACCAGCTGGTCATAACGAGCGAACCGAACGGTCTAGATCCACGACCGAGCTTCAACACAACAAACAACATTCAGAGGGAGCGCGTAGCCATCACCGAACGATAAGCAGGGGTGAACGCTCGGAACCCGTGAATACTATCACACTTTACGATCAGTTTACTGGGGCTCCGATCGTATATCAACCGGTAGATGAGGTTGGCCCTTGGCACGGCCGACAAGGCTCAAGGGGAGAACGGCCGAAGCAAACAGGAGGTACCGGACCTCGTCATCAAGAAGGAAATTACCAGCCAAGGGGCCGCCAAAGGGGGTCCGGAACAAATCTCGCAGAGTTCGTTCCGCTGATTCCATTGGCAGTGGACAATTCCAAGCTCGGAAAAGCCAAGGCCTCTCCATTCATTGATGCCATTCAGCAGGAACGTCCGCCAGAACGCTTCACCATGCCGAAGCTCAAGAGATACGAAGCTAAGGAAGACGCGGTGGCTTTCGTTTGCAGATTCAGGCAGACAATGAGCCTCCACAACTTTTCTGACGCACTGATGTGTAAGATCTTCCCCCTTACACTTAGTGAACCAATAATGTTGTGGTATAACCAGCTCAAACCAAAATCCATCAAAAGCTTCAACGAACTGGAATTGGAGTTCACAAAGAGGTTCGTAACAAGCAACATTCAACCCAAGACGCTTTCGATGTTGGTAAACATGAGAAGAGCAGCCGGGGAAACGCTTCGGGCGTACACCGAACGTTACTGGGAAGTGTACAACCTCATCCCCGACTGTGACCAAGGCGTGGCTGCCGAGTCATTCATGAATGGGTTGGATCCAACTTCGGCAATGTTCAGAGATTTATCTAGAAACCCGCCGAAGACAATGGGGGACCTGATGGTTATTATCGAAAAGGATTGTGTACACGAAGAAGCAGTGGCCGAGCGTAACGCTCCGAAGACTGCCGAGACAAAGACCCAGGCTTCAGCGAAAAAACAGGTGGCCAGCGTTCGGCACGGGCAAAACGGACAAGGCAGCGGAGGAACCGGGTCAGGAAAACCGAGCAACAAGTGTAAACCGCCCCAAACCCCGTACCAACAGCCGTGGCCACAGGAGAAGAGGGAACCCAGGCCGGATGAGTATGTGGCCGAGCGAACAGCTTTCACCGAACCAATTTACAAGTTGCTGCACACTATCGGCAAGATGTCATTCTTCGTCTGGCCTACAGGATTCCTCGGAACGGCGGGCACAGGAGCTGGATTGTGTTCGTTTCACAAAGAACGAGGGCATTATACCACCCAATGCCAACCGTACAAAAGATACCTGGAAGAGCTTGCAGCAGCTGGGCATCTCAACCAATGGATCGACCTTCAGCGCAATCCACTCCCTCCTCCTCCTCCTCTTCCAGCGGGCAACATCGTTGGGGTAATACAAGGACTCGTCACCGAAGGAAAGGCTGCAGAACTGCGTTCGGAAATCGACAAAGCCGAGGTTGCTTTATCAGTATGCAACGTGGGCGCCTCACCCAAGAGAAAATGGATGGATCCGAGCCTGGATGGAACAATCACCTTCACGGCCGAAGATTTGCGAGGATTACAGATACCACATGCCGATGCCCTTGTCGTGACCATAACCGTTGACAAATCTATAGTTCAACGAGTATTGATTGACCAAGGAAGTTCGGCGGAGGTTATGTTCTACTCCACGTTCAAAAGCCTTGGGCTATCTCTTGATCGGTTTCGGACGGCAACCACCCCGCTCGTCAGCTTCACCGGAGCTCCCGTATGGCCCCTTGGGCTGACAACCCTACCCGTGCGAGCCGGCTCCCGAGTGATTGATGTTGATTTTGTAGTGGTTAATTCACCTAGCCCTTACAACATCATCCTCGGTCGAACCTGGCTACATGGGATGAAGGCAGTCGCTTCAACCCTTCACCAGGTTCTGAAGTTCACAGGCTGGAATGGAAGGCAAGAGAGCCTACGGGGAGATCAAGTCCAATCCAAGAAGTGCTACATTAGCACCGTGACGAACAAACAATGCTTGCAAGAGGTACAGTGCATTGACACAGCGGATGTACCCGTCCTTGAAGATGTGGGTCTACCAGCTGAGCAACGGTCGGCCGAGGAACTGATTCGAATGCCAATAACTTCGGATGGAAGCCGGTACTTTCTCCTCGGCAGCTCGATGGTCGAATCCGAGCGTATGGAGATGTTCAATTTCCTTAAAGAGAACATCGAAGTATTTGCTTGGACTCCCAACGAGATGCCAGGCGTGGATCCAGCCTTTGCTGCTCATCACCTGAATGTTGATCCGAACAGACGCCCCGTTGTTCAAAAGGTTCGTCGTTCAGCAGCACTACATGTGGACGCAGTGATGGCCGAAGTAGACCAGTTGTTAAACGCTGGGGCTATAAGAGAGATCCTATATCCAACCTGGCTAGCAAACCCGGTCGTTGTACCGAAGAAAAATGGCAAGCTCCGAGTCTGCGTTGATTACACCAATCTCAACGATTCTTGTCCGATGGATCGTTTTCCCCTTCCTCGGATTGAGCAGATGGTGGATGCAACGGCAGGGCACGAGCGACTAAGCTTCATGGATGCTTACCGAGGGTATCATCAAATTGCTTTAGCAGTTAAAGATCAAGAGAAAACGGCGTTCATCTCTCCTCGGGGGATTTTCTGCTACAATGTTGTTCCCTTCGGACTGAAGAACGCCGGAGCAACGTTTCAACGAGCAATAACCAAAATGTTTCTCCTGAAGCTCGGCAAGACGTTGGAAGCTTACATCGACGATTTGGTATGTAAAAGCAAATTCGGTAGCGATCACCTTCGGGATCTTGGCGAGATCTTTGCCATACTCAAGGAATATAAGGTTCGTCTGAACGCTGAGAAGTGTGCGTTTGGAGTTGGATCGGGTAAGTTCCTCGGATATATGGTCAGTCAACGAGGAATTGAAGTCGATCCGACTCAACTGACCGCCGTTCGGAATCTCCGAGCTCCAACAACCATTAAGGAAGTGCAACGGCTAACCGGAATGGTAGCGGCACTGAGTCGCTTTATTCGGCGATCCGGAGATCTTTGCAGACCCTTTTTCCAAGCAATAAAGACCAGTCGGCGCAGGTTTGTGTCGATCGAGGAATGTGATGTGGCTTTGCAATCATTGAAAACATACCTGGCGCAAGCTCCACTCCTCGTCACACCCTTGCCCGAAGAGGATCTTTACTTGTATTTGGCGGTCTCGGATCACGCTACCAGCTCTGTTCTTGTTCGGAAGGAAGGAACGGAACACTTGCCCATCTTCTTTTCCAGCAAATCGATGACGGATTCTCAAACGAGGTATCTGCCTATGGAGAAGTTGGCCTTAGCGCTCGTATCAGCCAAAACGAGCCTATTGCCGTACTTTCAATGCCATAGGATTGTGGTCCTCACCGAGTTCCCTCTCAAGGCTGTGCTTCGGAAGACTGACTCTTCTAGTCGCATCCTCAAGTTTTCACAGGACCTGGCCAACTACGACATTCAATTCGAGCCAAGGACCGCCATTAAGGGACAGGCATTGGCAGACTTCTTTGCCGAGCTAACGCCTGGTTTGCGCGACGAAGAAAACGAGCTGACAACGGCTGCCGAGGTAGCGAAACGCTCCGAGGCCGAGGAGCTCGTTGTGTGGAATTCCCCTCCCCCTGAATCTCGCCGTGCTCAGTTCACTTTGGGAACAAAGAAATCGAAACGCGAGTGGAAGCTCTTTTCGAATGATGCTTGGAGAATGACGGTGGACGGAGCCTCCAACATTCATGGAGCTGGGGCTGGCATTGTCATCACCTCTCCGGCTGGCACCGTTCATGAAAGTGCAGTATCACTCGGCTACCCAGCGACGAACAATGAGGCCGAATACGAAGCTCTCATTGCGGGGCTACGACTCGCTCTTCGGTTGGGGGCAGATTCTGTTCACGTCTTTTGTGACTCACGATTGATCGTAGGGCATCTCAACAATGACTACCAAGCCAAAGACGAGCGTATGAATGCCTACGTCAGCTACGTCCTTACCCTCCTAAAACAATTTGGTCGAGTGGAAATAGAATGGATTGCTCGGGAATACAATGCTCATGCTGACGCCCTCGCGGGTCTTGCTTCAGCATACAAGACCTCAGGCGGTCGCACCATTGTATTTGACGAAGTAGAATCGCCGAGCTTCGAATCAGCCCTGTGCATGGTCAACACTATCACCCTTGGTCCTAGTCAGATGGACCCCATCATTGCCTTCCTCAAGGATCAGGTCTTGCCAGCGGATAAACGGGAAGCGCACATAATCAGGTGCCTAGCAGCCAACTATTTTTTAGATCCGAGCAATAATTTATATCGCCGGACGTTCACCGGACCGGATTTGAAAGTAGTACATGAGGATCAGGTGGAAAGCATCTTGGAGGAGCTACACTCGGGTAGTTGTGGGGCTCACTCGGGCGGCCGAACAATGGCCCCACGTGCTTTAACGCAAGGGTACTGGTGGGTGAAAATGGTCAAGCAGTCCGAGGAATATGTAAAGCGTTGTGTTCGGTGCCAGTTGCAAGCTTCACTTATCCACCAACCTGCTTTTCCCCTCAAGATGATTACGAGCCCATGGCCATTTGCTGTTTGGGCCTTTGACATCGTTGGTAAACTTCCGAAGGCCACTGGCGGATTTGAGTACTTGCTCACGGCTACTGATCTATTCACTAAATGGGTGGAAGCCGCCCCATTAGTCAAAACGACCGCGGGGGACGGAGAACGTTTCATTTGGAAGCACATCATTTCCAGGTTCGGCGTGCCTTATGCAATTATTTCAGACAATGGTTCCCAATTTGTTGCCGCCGCAATCAAATGCTTCTACACCGAGAAACATATCAAGATTCACAATTCCTCGGTCGCTTACCCACAAGGCAAAGGCCAAGCCGAAGCGTCCAACAAATCTATCACTCGGGGGCTAAAGCGACGCTTGACCAGAAAGCTCGGTAAATGGGTTGAGGAGCTTCCACAAGTTCTATGGAGCTATCGTACAACTCCTCGGCGGTCCACCGGCCGAACCCCATTCTCGATGGCTTACGGAATGGAGGCTGTTCTTCCCTTAGCAGCATTGGTGCCCACGGCTCGGTCCGAAAATTTCAATCCCGTGGATAATAACGCTTTGGTGGGCGCGGAGCTGGACTTCGCCGAAGAACTTCGGGACACTGCCAACCTGCATCATGAAGCTTACCAGCGAGAGGTTGCTCGGGGCTACAATAAAAATGTCCTAGCAAGACCATTTCAAGTTGGCGATCTGGTTCTTCGGATGGTCGTCGAGGCCAGCAAACTGACCAAGTTCAAGGATCCCTACGAAGGCCCTTACAGGGTAGTCCAAAAGATTGGTCATGGCGTCTACAAGCTAGCTGAGATGGATGGAACACCAATTGCTAACCCTTAGAACGCTCAAAAACTTCGAAAGTTCCATGGGTAGAATTGGAGTTCTCCAGTTCTCGCTTTTGCTCTTTGTTTCTTATTTTTGTGTTATTCGGTTTGTAAGCCCTCATGCGTTTTGGTAATCGGATGGTACTTTTTCAATCGTTTTCTTACTTGGTGCGTTTGGTTTCATGGGTATTTCATCTAGCCCGAATTCTACTCGGTCTTTTAGCACTTCCACCCTTTTTTCCCTTACGTTCGGCGTATTGGATCCGCCTTCGGGCTTCGGTATAAACGTCAATAACTCGTTCGGTCGGTGTGGCGAAATTCTCGTAGCCTGCTTCCTCGTTCCCATGTGCTGGGGCTCGGTATTCTCTCTTTGTGTTTACCCACTCTTTCTGCCTTAGTGCTGCCTTGTATTTTACTCACGCCATTCACTAAGGCAGGGGGCTATGTACGTGTGTAAATGTGTGAATTTTTACATGTGTAAATTCAAAGTACAAAACCCAACGTATAATACATAGTCCGAGCGTATGCTATCCAAACATTGAAACTACAATTCAATCCGAGCTAAAACACCTTGACAGTTCAATCAGATAGCTTTCAGGGCAAATTGCTGACTACTTATGTTCATACACGTTTGTTCGGTGGAAAATATTCTGGGTTTTTAACAATGTTCGTATTCAAGTGAAGCCGCCTTGATTCTGTACAAAACAACGATACATTAACTGCAATAGATGTTGGCTATCCGAATAAAAAGACTTGGGAAATTTCTTAAACAAACTTTGCAAAACAAATCAAACGAGTACTGAGGCATGGCTGTGGTAGATCGTTCTTTGCCATCCTCACCTGTATTAGTTACAAACTACGGTTCGACAAAAGCCTATTGTTCGGCGTCGACCGTTCCAAAATATTGTTCTTAACAAAACACAAAGGAAATCAGTCTCATGCTTCGGGAGTGGGGATGTTGGACTCGGGGATTGAAGCCTCAACGTTCTCAGCATCAGTCTCTTTGCTCACAGGCTGCTCGTCCTCGTCAGCAGGTAGAGGTGGTGCTTCGATCATGCCCCTCCTGATGTCGTCCGAATCGAAGCCAGCTTCATCAAAACCTTTGTGCACGCCGAGTGTGAAGCTCTTCACGTGCTGCTCTTCTTTTATCTCATTCATGATCGCAAGCACTTCCTCGGCGGCGTTCTCTTCGGCCAGCTTGAATCCTCGGTCAAACTCCTCCTGGAGTAGCTTCTTCATCTCCTCCTCCATCTGCTTCTTGGCTTCAGCAAAGCCCTCATCCTTTCCCTCGGCCCTAGTGCGCTCGGCAGCATCCTGCAGACCTTTTATCAAATCATTTTGATTAGCAATCTGCAGCTCCTGCGACTGGCGCACGGCCTCGGACTGATCAAAGCTCTTTTTCAGAGCTTCAGCCGCGTTTTGGTAATGCACGGCCTTTTGCCTCAGCAGCTTCATTTGCTTTTCATTGTCAAGCAAATGGAATTGAGCAGACATAATGGACTGTGTGGCCTGCAAAAACCGAACACACATTCATGTAGCACAGAACGTACGAGTAACACAAAGGAATTTAAAGCCGAAGAAAAGTACTTACCCTGCCTGCATGATAGAAATAATCAGCGAGAGCAGTTTTCAACGTTGGTGCACAGGGGATGTCCTTCGGCAGGGCAAGGCCAGCGTGGAGGGCAAACGCAATAGAGGAGTCCTCTTGGAGACTGTCGGTCTCAAGGACCTGCTTCTTCGATTGGGTAATGAAGCTTGGGGCCCAGGCAGGACCGACCTCCCGAGCACCCCTCTCACCTTCTTCGGCCCCTACATCACCCTCAGCGCCGTCCTTCGGCAAGCTCTTAGCCGCCGACGGGTCCCGCCGAGCAGTGACCTTGAATTTTTTGGCCGGAGCTTCCTGTGAAGATGTGGGGGCTGTAGGCGGACGTTTCTGGGAGAGAGAGGGTGGAATATCTTTCGGTGGGGATTTGGGGCTCGGAGCCGAGCTGGACCCGCCAGCAGCTGCGGCAGCCTTCCTCTTCTCTGCCTCTTCCTTCTTCTTCTTCTCCTGCTTTTCCTGCAGAACCGCTCTTACTCCACGAGCACCAGCCATCTCTCCTTCTTGTTCTCCTAAAACTTCTTCGGAGTCACCCTCTGGCTCTTCGGATGCTGGCTGGCGAATAGTTCCTCTCAGCGGCTTCTCGACGCTCGGAAGACGTTCCTCGGGAAGATCCTCGGTGTCAGATTCAAGCAAGCCCCCTCGGATTCGGCCGCCGTATGTTGGATCGTAACCCAGGATTGTGGGGGCATCTCTTTCGGATCTTGGGATCGTTAGGAGTGAAGCTGCAAGCCCACAACCCTGTGCTGCTCGGAGGAGTTGTTTATTGAGTCTTGGAACGTCTGCCGAACAAAAGAAGATCATCGTCAGTAAACAGAAGATACTTACAGAAATAGATCTACCGAGCAATAAACCTTAAAACAAAAAAACAAAAAAACGCACGAGAATACTTACTCGGTTCTCCTCTTTGTGTACGAATGCCGTGCACGCCATACTCACCGGCAGGAAATTCGAAGTTGCCCCGGACTACGACATAGTCCGAAGCCCACTTCTCGGAGTCATACATTCCCTCCGGTATAATTTTTACCATGTTCCTTCGGGAACACAAGAAATATCGAGAATATCTAACGTTCCTGGACATCAAATAATTCTCAAAAATGTGATGGGCTTCGAGGGGGAACATTTTTACCTCGGCCAATTTGATGATGGAGTGTATGATGCGGTAAGAGTTCACGCTCAGTTGGCAGGGGGCAAGGTCAAACCGAAATAGGATTTCCCGAGTAATTCTGTGGATGGGAAACCTAAGTCCACCCTCGGCAATGGCCATCAGGGGAACAGTAATAAAATCATCACCGAATAAGATGCGGTTGCCTTCAAGGGGCATTATCTCGACGTTGTCCGGAACGTCGTAGGTCTCTCGGAACAGAGCAATGCCCTCGGCATCTTTGAAGCAGTCCCAGTACGGACAGGGGTCCTTCCATCTTCGTTCGGGAATCTCGTCAGGGTCTAACTGGACGATTTTCCTTTTCATCTTCGGTGGCTGCGTGGAAGATTCACCGAAGGCCCCCGTCTCGTCTATCCCCTCTACTTGGCCCAAGGATTCTGCAACTGCGTCCTCGTGAGTGGAGCGACGCTCGGATTCAGCTTCCATACCCTCCTCTCCCTCGTTGCGTAACTCCTCGGCTCCTTTCTCCGTGGACTCCTCAATGTCAATCACGGGAGGTGGACTCGCCGTTCGGACGGTAGGTGGGCTCATTGTTCGGAGTGGAGTCACCTGAACGGGGAAATCAACCCCAGGGACCCCCTGTGGCGTTTGCTCCCCTTCCCGAACGCGATAGCCACGGGCAGAAGATCTAATGATCTCAGCTATCATGGGGTCGATTGTCCTTCGGCCGAAGGCTCCAGGCGGCGAATCCATACCTAAAGACAAGTGCACGGGAGAAGACCATTAGCGAAGAGCGAGGTCTGGATCCTAAGGTGCCTACGTACGGTGATTCTAGGCTACCGAACGACTCTTCGGATCGTATACGGCTTAACTATCCCGAGCGATGATTTGTCGGGAATTCTTATGGTTCTAAGTTGTTGAACCTTTGTTCGGAGTTGTCATTCGGTTACTGTCCCTATAGCTTATTCCGAAGGAAAGCGTGGGTTGAATTCCTTATTTGTCGTTCGGAAGAACAAGGGTTGAAGATGCACATGCGTTCGGAAGAACACAAGAACATCTTCAACCATTTTTGGAATTCCAGAAAATGTTACAGACGAGATAGAAGAGAAAAAGCCCGTTCTAAGCCAAAACATGTTCAAAAACAATCAAAATACATAGAAAAAGATAGAGAAACAAGAAATACCTGAAAAATGAAGTGAAATCTGTGATCAAATACTCGAAATCTTCGATTTTTGTTGGGTTTTTGGCTGGAGACTCGTTCTGGCAGATGAACGATCAAGAACGGAGGAAGAGAAAGTGATTTTCTCTCTCCGTCCGTCGCCTTTTATACCTAGGGCAGAACCCAGACCGGCGCCGAACCTTACCCGTTCGATTTTTGGCGGGAGATTGATGTACCGTTGGATGTTCGACGCGTGGAATCCTGATGCACGCGCCGAACCAGCGCTCAATGGTCTTGCGACGCGTGGCAGACTTGAAGTTGGCGGATGCAGGAGCATTAAATGCTAACTCAGAACTTGTCACTTCTGAGCTTCGGAAGTTATTGGCGTTCGGACTACTACCTCTGGTATTCTTTCGTTCGGATAACGTTTCGTTCGGCCACTATGATTCAACTCCTCCATCTATGCCGAGCATGCGAAGCAGGAGTTGAGGGGCTATTGTAGTGGGCCGAAATATGCGAAGTCCAAAGGGTTCAAAAGGATCAACCCATCTGGACCATCGTTCAGCTGTCTCAGTTCGTCTACGTTCAAAAAGTATTATTGTCCGAACAAACGTGTGCTTCAGGGTTGTTGGTCCAAAGAACACAAGCCCTATTGGAAGAATTGTGACCCGTTTATTCGGATCATCTTCCTCTTCACAACTACTGTTGCTCGGACAGACGATTCGGTTCAGTTGGACGTGTATTGTTCGGATAACCGCCTCTGTGGGAACATTCTAGATCCTTTCCACTTATGGCCGAATCTAGAAGTCTTCGATGATACGCAAAATGTCTTCTCTGATATACGAAGTGACATCTCTGGCCGATAGCGACAGGCCTGACATTAGTCACTGTGACACGGCAAGATCTTCTGAAGGCGGCCCTCATTAATGTCCCTGACAAGTGACGTCAGCCGAGCGTAGAAGTGCGCGTGTAGCCTACGCTCGGCTAACTCACCGCTTCCATCCCTCGCCTATAAATAGAGGAGTGCTTCACCTAAGACGGGGATCTGTTCTGAGTAGTCACACACGAAAAACTGTTCTCTTTCTCTCTCTACATATATTTTCTTACCAAACTTCTTCCTTCATGTACTAACTTGATCGTCGGAGCTTCTTCCCGGAGGAACACCCCCCTCCGGTTTGCAGGTACAAGGCGTTACAGGTCATCGCTCCACGATTCAGCAGCAAGCAAGAAGGGTTCAAGAGGTTCGAGGTTAAAACAGCCCCCCACATGGAGATTTCGTGAGCAAGCTCTCCACGGCAAAAGGGCAATCTCAACCATTCGTTTCGGCAATTAACGGTTGAGATATGTTTTTAATTTCTGATCGGTAATAAACATTTCTTACCGTTAATAGTTTGTTTTGAATCTGGATCGTCCAAAACACTTAGACGGTCAAAATTGGCTTCTGTAAACTTTATTTACGGAACATCCGTAAATAAAGATTTTCCTATATATGAAATGTTCTTGTGCATCTTTGGCTGATAGAATTCTATATGAAGCTATAATGATGCATATTCAGACTCTACGTCACAAAATCTTGCGTACCGAAAAGAATCAACAATGAGAAGTAAAACTCGGAGGAATGGAGGCATTAATAAACACAGGGTATGTTAAAAACACAGAGCAAAGTCGCGTGAATTGAAGAATACCTTGGCTTTAAGTATGTACCAATTCCCTGCGGGTTCTATACGTATCCATCATTTAAACTAGAGGTGGCAATCTCAATCCATATTTTTCTAACCCGCCCAATCCATCCACTTATAACTCAATCCAACCTGCCCATATTACATCATGGGTTTATATGGGTTGAACCTATATAAACCCATATATACATGGATTTAGATGGGTTAAATATGGGTTGAATATGTGCTAAAATTAAAAGACCCATTTAATGCACAAGAGTGAACCACTGTTCGTCTGTTACGTATGTGTCCCGCTTCCCATACCAGACAAAACCATTTTTTGGTTTCAGTATTCAATCAGCTAACCATCCCCCCCTCTCTCTCTCTCTCTATTGTTTCTCTATTCTCTCTCTCTCTTTTGTTAATTTTTTATCCTTATTCAATTTTTTTCGTATTTGATAATTTTTTGTCAATTTTTTGAGAATTATTGCATCATCATGACAAGAGAAATCTAAAAAGTAAAAAAAAACCGATCAAAATATAATTTTTTTGATAAAGACAAAAATAAGTCAATAAGTCAATTTTTTCGTCTTTATTCAAAAAAATTGGATTTCGATCATAATTTTTTACTTTTTAGATTCCTCTCGTCATGACGATGCAATAATCCTCAAAAAATTGACGAAAAACTAACAAATACGAATTTTTTTTGAATAAAGACAAAAAAATAAGCCAATTGACTTATTTAGCCGAACAGGGCCATTTTAGATGGTTTCTTGCTCTGAACTGGTTGTTTTTTAACATCGGATTTCATGACTGGAAACACAATTTTATGCCGAATTAGAATTCACAAGATCTCAATTTCTCGTGTTTCTATTGGGTTTCCACTGATTTTTTCCTTATTGTACAAGTTTTAATTCATGTCAGTTTGTGTACTTCAACTCATACCGAGGGGCGGGAAAAAAAAAAAAAAAAGAGGGTCCGGTCGGGCGGGTTTGGATTTGGCTTGACCCATATTTGACCCGACCCGTTTCACTTTTGACCCGTATTTGACCCATCCATATTTGACCCGCGACCCGTTTCAACCCCCCCAAACCCGCTCAGACCCGCCCGTTTGCCACCTCTAATTTAAACAAAGAAAAAAAAATCGCGAGATAAACAATTCTATATTGAGCAAGCATAAAACCTTTCACTTTGTTTACATCCAAAAATATACCACTCGATGAGAAAATTACACGTGACACCAAACAGTGTATGAACCAATCAAAACACGTTATAGTAATGCCCGAGATATAGAGAATCGAAGAGTTTAATTACGATATTATTTAGTACTATATGGTATCATTTAGATTGGAAACGACCACGTTTGTTCACAAAATGGACAAACATTAAGATGATAATTAAGTATAACCGTTGATCAACTCTTTAAAACATCGAACGGAGTCATTATATAGAGACTCGTTTTATAAGGGGAATCAATTGTGTTTTACTCATAAATCATCTAAGTAACCTATTTCGAAGCACTAACCCATAACTGCACAAAAGTAGGAAGTTATTATCCATGTGTTTAGCCACAATCTACAACATCGATCAAACATGGGAAGGAGAAGAGTTCTCTAGAAAGACCAAGTCAAACAGCAGTTCGAAGGTAGTTAGAACCGTTCTTGAAGGGAATTATGGCATTTCAAATCAAATTCAACTGAAGACTCATACATTCAAGGAGAACATGGACTGTAAGAGCCATGGACAAACCATTTGTCTATAAATAGAAGAAGGAAATGAAGAAGAACCCCCGATAAACAATCATCATCTAACATTCCATACAAAAAATGGTTGTTCAGAGATCTAAAGTAGTTTAGGACTTAGGAATTAATATAGTTGTAGTTTAATATTTTGCAAGTTTGAAGACTTATTTGAATGTAAGCTTATTTTTGATTAAATTCAAGTCATCTTCCATCATTTTGTCTTGTTCTTGCAAAAAGAATAATCACATATAAGCATGCTTTCGATTAGATTCAAGCGTACTTATATTTCTGTCTTGTTCTTGTTAAAGTCTTAAAATTAATCGTGTATAAGTTTGCTTTTGATTAAATTCAAGCTTACTTATATTCAATTATCTTTTCTGATTTCCCTATCTGAATTGTGTGGATTCAGTTTAATTGACCCCTTTAGAAAAATCCTCTCTTAATTGAGGTAATCGAATGGATAATCATAATTGCCTGATTAAGTTAAGCCATTTTTGAATTAATCTGAAAAAGATAATTTCTATTCTTTTATGGCACGCCTACATATACAATCATTTTACCAAAAATTGAGCTAATTTAGCACAAACACACTTACCTAAAGATTGTGCTTACCTGTCACCCTCCTTCCCCCGCAACCGAGACTATACCCATTATCATTAACAGACCCCTGATCAGAAAGAAAGCCCTGGTTGGGCAGATCTTGTGCAATTAATTGAAGAGGCTCGCCTCTGTTCACCTTGGTAGGGGTGGCAAACTCATGCCCGCAGAAGACACGGTCACACCTGGCCCGGAAGCCAGCCATGGTGTGGTAAGGCTGTTTCATCAGTGCCTACCTGGCACTACTTCGGTCCTTGAAGAGGATGAAAAAAAGGCCGCACCCAGTGGCATCCAGGATCTCGCTGAACTCTGCAAAGGTGGCAATGAGGGCGTTGATGAGGTTGTTGTAGTTGATGCGAGAGAAGGAGTTGCCAATGTCTTCGTTCTGCACCCCGATCAGGTGGAACGCAGGGTCTACATCGGCCTTCCTGAGAACGCTCCGGATGAAATCGGGGTGCTTCGAGATGGCATGACCAGACCCGTATTTTCGGAATTTTTTTTAAAGGTTTATATATATATATATATATCTGTGTGTGTGTGTGTGTGTAAAGAATAGAAATATCCTCTCCGGTCTCTCCCTCTTTCTCTCTCTCTCCCACACCAAAATCCAACCTCAAAACTCTTGCATTTTGACCTTCAATCCGTCTTCCACGCATGATACCAGCCTTGGATAGCGTTGGGTGTGAGGTTGGAGTCGTTCTTGGGGGAATTTGGAGTTTGGGAAAGCTAGGGCTTGATCAATCTCTTCGGGTTTCGTTCTCCAAGTTAAGAGATTTCTTACTCATTCTATGGGTTTTTGTGATGATTTTGTGCTTGGTTCATGCCTTAAATGATTGTGTTTTGTTGTTGAGTTGATCTTTGAAATTCTGTAGAAATCATTACTCGTAACGTCATCGTATCGATAAAAGCTTTTTGCTGCATCGATACCATTACAATCCAGTAATTTCAGAACTTCTAATTTGATTGTTGTATCGATACAACCTTTTTCGTTGTATTGATACCAGGAGCTTAGAGGACAGTTTTGCCCACATTGTTCCCACTTCGATTGTTTTGATTTTTGATCACTTCTAACACCTCTTAAACGTCCATAAACTATCTCTAAACTTGATTGCTTGAGCTCCAGTGACACATTGATCGTTCCTATTCTCGAGACACTCGTTGGATGTAATCTTAGTACCGTTGTAAATGGAAAATATATCGTATAGTAGAGAGTACCATAGGATATACGAGTTGTTGTGTTGAGTATCATTGATAGAGGTGAGCCAGCCTAGTCAATCGAAAGGTATCATTGAAATTCGTGTTCTCATGATTCGCTTATCCTTCAAACTCCATAGGTGTTCATTCCATGAGATCTAAGTTTCGATATTTGTATGTTGTATGATGTAGAGTTGTTATGGGTTGATAAGTTCCTTAGGGTATTGTGATATACGTGGGGAAATGAGTGTATTTATTTATTCGTTGATCTGATGATATGGTTAATTGTTTGAAATGCTTTGAGTTATGAATGATCAATTGACATGTGGATATAGCAAGATTGGACACTACGGGTATCACCACTTGGTAGAATGACTGAAATGGACAAACGACCGGGTTGAAAACGAAGAGACGGTTATGCGATGTGCGATTTCGCTAACCAACGATTTATGATATAACGAACAGACTGTTATGCGATGTGCGATTCCGCTAACCAGCGATTTATGATATAATGAACAGACAGTTATGCATTGTGTGATTTTGCAAACCAACGAATTATGATACATGGATTGATGTATCGATGACGGACAAATGGATGATTTTATCAAGATTTTGAAAAGAAAGGATTTTAGATTTTGAAAAAAAGGATTTTTGATATAAAAATTCTCTGGCATTCCTGAGCGAATCAACGGCTTCCGATATTTAGGCACAAATCAACGGATTTTGGTATTCAAGCTCTAATCAACGGAGCTTGACCCGTATTAGTTCTGTTTTTCACAAATCATTTTGCAATCAAAAAGGAAAGTTTTATGGGAAAGAGATTTGATAATCGATAATGTGAAATTGAGATAGATTGAAGTGTTCAAACATGAAGTAAATGAAGTGGTTGAGAATCTGTTGTAGGTTTGTTCAGTTTGATGTGAGTAGTACGATTTCTAGTCTGACTTGTGCAGCGATAGGAATCCCAAAAAGATGTTAGAACATTGAAGTCGATGTTCGCTGATTTATTGTGGTAAACCTTCGTTGCTCATATTCGCTCGTTAAAACTCATTCATTCTCGGTGCATATTTCATCACATTTTCACATGGTTTGTGTAAAGATTTTTCTACTGGGCTAATGTACCTCAATCTATTATCATTTTCGGGTGCAATTCAAAGAGTTGATGTGGCGTACTTGATGTGCATGCATGATCATATTATTGAAAGGTATTCAAGAGGAGTATTTGGAAGAATGATTATTGTAAACTGTAATATTATTTTCCTTTGGATACTGATATTTTGAAAACTTGGGGCCTCGATCTAGGATTGTAACATTTGTATTTAATTTGAGAAAATGGGAAGGCAATGTTATTTGAGTATTATCTATACTTCAGCGAGGATTTTATTTATTAAAAAAGATTATTATTTATGTTGATAATCGATGTGACATGGCATCCTTGATAATGCCCTCTAGGGTGTCCTTCCTCAAGGCTTCTATGAGCTCCTCCTCCAACGACGATCCATCACCGTCCTCCGAATGATGCTTTTGTTGTTGTTGTGGTGATCGTAAATGTTTGTTTAGACCACCACGAAAATCAAGATCCCGAGAAGAATTGAACAGGGCCCTCGAGCCACATGATCCATTACTGTTGTTCAAAATGTATGCCCAAGTGTCCTTCATAGTTTGGGGGTCCAGCACACACTTGTAATCTGTGAGGGATTCAATCGTCTTTCGAGGTTCTTTCAACGCATTTGGCGCCCCGTCTTGGCAGTTAAAGAGAACGTAAGCAAATCCCTTGCATGGGCGCCTATCACTACCAAACCGATGGATCACAATGTCCTTGATATTTCCAAATACTTCGAATGTCTTCCCCATGGTACTGGGAGCTGGCAGGTCCTCTTTCAAGCACCAGAACTGCGCCACGATACTACACGCGGCAAAGTTATCCTTGCCTAGCGATCGAACAAAGGACACCAGATCAAGGTACGCTACCACCGCTTCCTTGACGAGGATCCGCAGGTGTTTCTTCGAGAACACTTGCACAAAGTCCTCGCCGTATCTACTTCCAATGGTAGTGGTGGTGGTCGTGGTGCGGGCCTAAAATTATTATCGTCATCCTCTTCTTCAACTGCTACGGGCTGCGACAGCCTCTTCCTCTTGGCGTTACTTCTGTGGATGACGTCAACGCCGAAGCGATCATATCTCCGCGACGACGTCTCTACCATGACTTTGACTAACAAAATGGAGAAATCGGTTTTGTCGTTAGAAGGTCAAGGACTTAGGGATAGGGTTTGTTCTCACCTCTATATATATGTGCATGTACACCAATATACGGGAGTTAATTACTTATTGCCCCTTAATGTTTATTTGTTTTCCGACCTACCCCTTATACTTAAGAACGCTACAACCTACCCCCACAATCTCTATTAAAAAAATGGCTATGACTCATGAGAGATTTTCTGTTAAGTGTTAACAAAAATGCTATGACGACATATGTAACCTTGGTTTATTTGGTTAAATGTCTTTTGCGTGGGAATGAGAGTGGTAGGTGAGCCCCTTTATTATATATATGGTACTTTGATAGCCTTGTGCGATATTTTTCCTTTTTCTTTTCAAAAAAATAAAAAATAGAAATAAAGAGGGTAAATTACCAAACAAATTTGTCTAAATGACCAATCCCATTTTTGTACTTAAACTAATCCCATTTTTGTACTTAAACTCACCCACTCTCACATCGACACCCTCCTACTTTAACTCACCCACTCTGGGGATAGACAGAGGGTCTAGGAATCTAGGCTGTTGACCGCGAATGAAGGGATGACTTTTTTTTATTGTCAAATGAGAAGCTATCTAACATACTTGTATAGCTCTGCTTCTTGCTCTAAAAATGAAAAAATACTTTTTCGGAAAGTGTAGACACTCCAATCCGAAACTTAAAGGTTTTTTAAATGCCCCAATGATGAAATAAAGGAAACAATGCCTTCGAGGACTTGAATATGGATTCCCGCAACCCAAAAAGCCCAGAAAAGCCTAAAAGCCCAGAACTGCAACTATAAACACCGTACAGGGCTCCACTACACCGCACGGTGTAATAAATTTTATTACACCGCACGTGGTTGTAAGGTACACCACACGACATTTCTAGGAAAAGTTATGACTGGCTCAGAAAGCTGTCAGCCATGCTTATTTGAGCCACAGCTGAAAAATGGCTTGGTAGGGAATAGAACTTCTAGCTAGCCTAGCAGCCACCTCCCCCATTTGCATTAATATTCTTTGGTTTTTGCCTATAAATACACCTCTCCTCTTAGATGAAGAGAACCCTTACACCCACTATCCTCCAAGTCTTGAGAAAGTTACTCTGACATTCTCTTGATATTTTTTCTCTCTATAAAAATTCCATTCTTCCTCACTTCCAAAGCTTAGTACACTACTAACTTTGGAACTCCACCACTCAAAATCTCATAACCCATACTCATCCACCCTTATCCCTCATTCAAGCTCAAAGCCGAAGGTACAAAAGCAAGTTTCCTCGGGCCAAGCTCAGCCTTGGCCCTGAGGGGTCTTTCTGCACTCACACTTGACCTATTTTTGTTAAGTGTTGACTTAAAAACTATTTTCAAAAACAAAAACAAAGCTAGAAGCTATACTGGAAATACTACACCGTGCAACGTTATAATACACTGCACGATGTTGTATGATCCGACGTACGGCATAATGATATTTGTCCCTTATCTGCTTTGTCTGTCTTGATCACACTCACCCACCGTTGGTCACACCAATGTTGCTCAGAGATCGTTACTGATGCATTCCAGAATGTAGCTTTACCTAAGAACCATGCCTTTTGCTTATTGAAAAAAGTTTTTATGATCATCCTTAATGATCAAGTGCATCAAAAAGGGATTTTGCAAACTGATTTTCAATAAACATCATAAGAAAGATGCCTGGATCAGTGGCTTGCTCTATTCTAAGAATACAAAGGCATTCTGGAATAAACCAATAGCTATACCGTGTGAGGCTTTAAGTAATAGTAGTGGACTGATAGTGAGAAGGTATACCGTATGGTGTACCAAAAGACCGTGCGGGGTATTTTGGTACACCGAACGGTGTTATTTGGTGATCGAGACAATCTTCTATTTAGCAGCCATTTCATTTATATACATCATTCATTTATCATCCACTGTACAACAAGCACCACAGACACATCGAAGTGATATATTCAATCCCATGTCCCTTTCCCCTACTTGTTTATTAAGAGTTTAATCTTTCAAAAGATATTCAAAGCTTCCCCCTTTGAAAGTGTTAAGTAGAGACCGATTCTTACCGGGTGAATGGGGTGCTTTTTCAACACCTTCTCCATTCATAACGTGGCCTGCGAACCTAAAGTCTCAACGTTTTTCCTAAACCAAAAGCCTTCTTTTTTAAATCAAAACACTCGATTTCTCGGATCATCCATCTCAAAAATTCGGGTGGCGACTCTCGGACACGCCGGTTGGGGAACCCACAGTGGCGGCTCTGCTGGGGATAAATGGTTATTCAAAACTTTGGAATTTACTTTTACTTTCCAAAGAATTGAATAATTAAGAGGGCCTAGCTTGAAAGGCATTTTCAAAGGGAAATTTTCAATATCTTTTGGAAAATTTAACTCTTGTTATTATGTACACTTTGCACCGCACAACCTCGCTAGTGTGTTCTACCAATTTTGCCCGGCTTGTCGGTGAAGAGCTCTCCCAGGATGCCTAGCAACCCTCGACCGTGATGAGCCATCGTACCATTCAACCGTTGTCTCGCAATACACTTTTGCACTTGTACATAACCATACAACCATCTAAACTAGGACAAGAACCCGTGATTAGGACTTACATGATATATCATGTTTACATGTATATCATCCATTCATCATCGCATTCATGCAGGCTAGAGGGTAGGATTCCCATAGGATGCTTCACGCTGTTTTGAAAGGTTGCTAACACCCAATGGAGAGTCGTGCCCCCAAGGATGCACGTCCTTTGAAAATCATTCAATCCGTTGAAAAGTTGATGGTCAGGAAAAATCAAATTCTGCCAAAAGTATGATTCATTGTGCCCAAATCAAAAACAATAAAAAAATGATCAAAGCAATCAAAGGCACAACATTTGATGGATGATTTCTGCCCAAAAACGATGTACTACTCTTAAAATGCTGGGTCTTTACCATTTTCAAGGGCAATGAAACCAAAAATGCATTTCAATTTGGCGTTTCCTGAGAATTCAACAAAACAAAGGATATATCAATAAAGAGAGCTATGAGGAATGGCTAAAAATCATAAAACCTTTTTTTCTCCGGTCTGTCTAGGAGACTATAAATCTATGGAGTTTGAAATAAATACCTCTGGTGTTTATTGTGCCCGAATGGCTCCCTTGGTCCAGAACTAAACTTGAGTGCGTGCGTATCTGGATTTCAGTAATCATATTGCTTTGTCTCTGATGGTCAAGGCAAGGAGATTGACTCTGGTTCCCCCGATCGATAGAATTTAACCTACTTGATAGTACCTACCCAGATTATCAAAAATCTTCTGTACAATCGTCTTAAATGAGATCTGGGTCACGGTAGGTCTTAGGATTAGCTTCTTGGAGGTATGTAGATGGTAGGGCAATTTTCCATGATTAGTGTTTGAGTCACTCCCTTTTGCCTTGCTGCCAGTTCTGAAACATTGGTCATCTGCAAGCAAAAGGTTGTACCCAATTGGTTTCATTCGCTCCGAAGACTGGTTTGCACAGACGTCGTGGAAGAAACCCAATTATTTGAGTTAAGGTGTTACATGAAGGACAATTGTCAGTAGAAGCATTGTAAGGGCCACTAGCAGCAATACCGCCCGAAAATCCTTTACCAATGGCTGACCAAGGAAATGGGATGGAAGAACTCAGGCAAAACATGGTAACTCTGGACACCCAGCTCAAGCAGTCCATTGCTAATGTCGACGCTCAGCTTAAGGCTTCTGTCACTACAATGCAGAAAGACATGCTCATGATGATGCAGAGCATGCAAGAAATCAATGATAAGCTACAGGCTAGGCCTCCCCCACAACCTGAACAACCTAAAGAAGAGACACCAGCTGTAGATCCTAACTTGGCTGCCCTCTTTGCCAAAATCAGTAAGCTGGAGGAGTCTGTTCAGAAAGTCGAAAGGCTTGGAAAAGGAAAGATAGACATGAGTAAGTTATGCTTGTTCCCAAATGCGAAGGTGCCTGAAAAGTTCAAAGGTATGGATTTTGCGAAGTTTGACAGCACTACTAACCCAAAGGCGCACTTATAGGGGTATGTTGGCTCTCTCACTATGCGAGGAATTGAGAAGGAGGCTATGGCATAATTGTTTCATGAGTCTCTATCTGGCCTAGCATTGTAATGGTTTCTTACTCTCAAACCATCTAAGAAGAAGACCTGTGAGGATATTGGGATAGCCTTTGTAGCCCAGTATGATTTCAATGTAGACTTGAAAATGACCATGAGGGAATTGGAGAGCACCAAGATGCTTGATAAGGAAAGCTTCGCTGACTATGTGAAGCGTTGGAAAGCCAAGGTTGCTCAGATGCAGAATAAGCCAGACCTGAAAGAACAAATCCCAATCATAACTAAGAACTTGCCAAGTGCCTTTGCAGCGTACATGGTTCTCTCTCAGGCGTCCCTAAACTTTGAGTCCTTTTATGACTCTGGGTTGGCTGTGGAAGAAGCTTTGAGGGATGGTACCTTGGAGAAGAAAGAAACATGTTCAAAGTCTAAGAGGGCATACTCTGGAAACAAGCAATGTCGTTTTTGGAAATGCCAACCAAGCTGGAACCTCTTCTCCTAAACTGACAGAAATAAACCAAATCTCAGAATCGAACTTTCACCCAATTCAGCACCCCTTGATCCGCCCTGCTCAAAAAACTTGTTGAGTTCGGGGTTTTGAAAGTACTCTCGCCACCACAAACTCTCCCACCAAACCTCAACTACAATGTCTACAGTGACTATCACCAAATTCCTTGCCATACCATAGATTACTGCAGCCGCCATGAGATTCAAAACCTCATTGACAACAGAGTCATTGAAGCCCCTCCACTAGAAAAGCCAAATACCATCTCAAACCCATTGCCACCACACAACACCACCTTCCGCATAAACCAAATCACCTTCATTGATGAGTTAACTCCTTAAGACTATTATCCAACCCTCTTTATCATTCCTGATGCCGAGCCAAAACCCATTGTGGAAGTCCCCAAGAAACTGCCCTTTGTTTTCTTCGATGAAAAGATACATGGGTAATTTGATCGCTGATTTGGAGGAATTTGAAGCTCCCAACTTCCAGAGGATTGTTGAGCCACCATTTAAACCTGCATGGGTGGTTGATTGGGAAAACATTTGGGCTGACCCTCTTCATGGACTCTCCTTGTACATGATGTTTGAAAACCAAAACGAGAACTATGAAATCCCTCAGGCGGCTCCTGAATAGGGATGGGATACAATCCCAAACGCGTACCAACTCCTGGCTAGCAATGATCCTTTGGACATGTTTTCTTTGCCTATGATGTTTGCCGAAGAGTATCAACCTGAAAAGGTGACTTACGAGTAGCCAGAACTTGCTCCACTTTGCCCTGATTTCTCCCATTTGAATGACTTTGTCATTGATAATATGTACAACAACATGAACCTCAATCCATGGTGTTAAGATCCAGAACCCGGGGAGGAGGTGGCAAATAATGAGTTCGACCCATTGGACTACATTGTGGATGAAGCAGAATCAGAACCAACGGGTTACCTTCCCTGAGGATGCCAATGTCTCCATGCTGCAATCCGAACCTGTCATGAACTTATGGGAAGATGAGCTGCAACCGTTCTTATGGGAAGCAGAGGCCAAGCCAAACCCATAGGTAGATTCCGAAGTGGTCAACATGCAAGTAGGGAATGAAGAATGGACTGTGAACCGGGCAATAATGGAAGTAGAATAGCGGATGCCTGAGGATCTCTCGGAGGATCTGGTCATTGCTGATTTGGCCAAAAATTTCCAAGGAACCACCATTGGATACAAGCGTCAAGCTCCTATCGACTTTTGGAGCAAGGAACAAAAATTCTGCCAAATTGACCATTTGACAAGGAGTGGTCGTGTTTACCAACCCCCTAACTTCTAAACTGGAGAATCCTCCAACCTTGTAGCTCCACCAGCAAAAAAGCCTTCTTTACCAACCAAAAAGCTCTTCCATCCCTTTACTCCACCGGCCAAAGAACCTTCCCACCCTGAGAAAACCCTCGAATGAATGATAAAGCAACAACTCGAACAAACCCAAGCCAAAATGTCTATTTGGGATGTGCTTGTCCACTCCACCCGCCACTGCAAAGGACTCATTCAAGCTCTCTCTAACCTAAAAGATTCCTCTAACATAACCCCAGATGAGCTTGTGGTGCTCATCAAAACAATCCCTATCAAGCATGCTATCACCTTTACCGATCGAGACTTTCCCGTTGAAGGAATTGATCACAACAAACCGTTGCACGTCACTCTAAAATACCAAGGCAAATAGGTTCTGGTGATCCTGGTTGATAACGGCTCTGCAATCAATGTCTACCCACTCCGTGTTGCCTATTGTTTGGGGTATAAAAACAAGGATTTTGCCCCATCTGATGTTAAAGATTGGGCATATGATAATACCCGCTGGGCTGTGGTCGGCACCCTCACGCTCCCTATGACATTCTGGTCCTACCGGACTGAGATAGAATTTCATGTGTTAAGCATCCCCGCTTTCTTCAATCTATTACTCGGAAGGCCTTGGATGCATTGCCTGGACATCATGGTTGTACCTTCCACTCTCCATCAAAAAATCCGCCTGGGACTCGAAACAAGAATGCTCACCATCCATGGGGAATCATGGATTCATGCACCCACTAAGGACAATGCCTCGCTCTTGGAAATTCAGCATGGGGAGGAAGACATCGCTCTGGGAGGTTTTTCGCTGGACCCTACAAGCTCCGTCTTCTCATTCAGGATAAATGATGACTTTGTCATTAGCATCGTTGCCGGGGAGATAATGAAGAAAATATCCTACATGCCAGGACTAGGTCTGGGAAAGAATCTGCAAGGACCCACAAAGTTTGAGATCCTTGGAACCGTGATGCATAAAACTGGTCTTGGCTACGGGCCCTCTACAAACAACATGGTAAAGAAAAGAGACCTGTTGGAGGATTACTTTGTGAAGGAGAAAGCCAAGCAGGTCAACTAAGGCTAGCCAGAACTATTCTGGGATAAGGAAACCAACACTCTGCTACTAGGATTTGAGATTTTCGCCAACGATGTTCGGCCAGAAGATGAAGAAAAGGTCGAGACTGTGGAAGTAAAGAAAGAACCAACCGACTAGATTGAGGTTTTTGACATGGAAAGTTTGGCGATCCTGTCTGAGGAGGCGAACCAATGGGTACAGTCATTGAAGTGCTAATGCTAGGGCAAGAGGCCATCGAAAACCCAACTTCGCTCATTATGGATGCTGCTAGAGAGTATAAGAGTTGGACCCTCATACCAAGCGCGACATGCCATGGGTTTGATTCTGAGTCCGAATCCGAGTCGACAAGTCTTCCCAGTCCTCTGAGTCTGTTGAGTCCGAGTTGGTGCCTCTTGGCCTAACTTGTCATGGTCTGTACTTCGAATTTGAATCTACCTATGTGTATGGTGCCCCTGAGGCCTTTGCTGATGATGAAATAAATGAAAATGATTCCGCCTACTTCTCTGACTTTGAAATAAAATGCGTCGACCCTGATGATGAGGGAACGGATTTTGATGGGGATATCCCTAAAGAAATTCGATCCCTAATTGAAAGGGAAGATGGGAGGCATGCTCAGCCCGTAAAAGAAGAAGTTGTTTTAATAAATTTGAGAGATGAAGAGAATCCCCGGATGGTCCAGATCAGTTCTGTGCTATCTCCGGAAGAGCGTCAAGCTCACATAGATTTGCTTAAAGAATTTAAGGATTTTTTTTGCATGGTCACATGCTGATATGCCTGGAATCGATCCTGAAATCGTGGAACATCGGATTCCCCTTTATCCTGATACAAAACATGTGAAACAAAAGCTGAGACGAATGAGGCCCAATTGGGTGCTCAAAATAAAAGAAGAAGTCACTAAACAAATTAATGCAGGATTCCTAATAGTGACCGAGTACCCTCAATGGGTTGCAAACATTGTGCCTGTCCCTGAAAAGGATGGCAAAGTCTGCGTTGATTTTAGGGACTTAAACAAAGCAAGTCCAAAGAATGATTTCCTGTTACCACACATCGATTTACTGGTCGACAATACTGCTGGACATGCTTTGCTCTCTTTTATGGATGGCTTTTCAAGTTATAATCAAATTCACATGGCCCCAGAGGATTGGGAGAAAATCATGTCTGTCACAGAATGTGGAACTTACTACTATCGAATCATGCCTTTTGGATTGAAGAATACGGGATCTACTTATCAGTGAGCCGTTACAACCTTATTGCATGACTTAATTCACAATGAGGTAGAGGTTTACGTTGATGACATGATCGTCAAGGCAAAGGAATGAGAGGGTCACTTACTGGCACTCAGAAAGTTCTTTGAAAGAATTTGAAAGTATAGGATGCGTCTCAATTCGGCCAAGTGCACGTTTGGGGTTACCGTAGGGAAGATGTTAGGATTCATGATCACCACCTGTGGCATTGAAGTAAATCCTTTGAAGATCAAGGCCATTCTGGAAATGTAGCCACCTCGGTCTGAGAAGGATGTAAAAAGTTTCCTTGGTAAGGTACAATTCATCAGTTGTTTCATTGCTAAGTTGGCTTTAACTTGTGAGCCGATATTCTGCCTACTTAAGAAGGGAGTGCCATTTGAGTGGGATGGTAAATATCAGAAAGCTTTTAAGGAAATCCGGACTTATTTGCTTAAGAAGGGAGTGCCATTTGAGTGCTGACGCCACTCGTATCAAGAAAACCTTTGATCCTATACTTGTCAGTCACTCTGTCTGCAATGGGATGTATGTTGGCACAAGAAGGAGGTGATAGGGTTGAAACTTGAAAGGGTTGTTTATTATCTAAGCTAAAAGATGGTTGGATGCGAAGAGCGTTACACCCCGTTGGAAAATACTTATTGGGCACTTGTATAGGCTTCCAAGAAATTGAGGCATTACAAGCTGGCATACCCAGTAAGGTTGATTTCTCGAATGGATCCTCTCAAGTACCTATTTGAGAAACCAGCTCTCACTGCAAAACTGGTAGGATGGCTGCTCATGTTGGCAGAATTTGAGCTCAAAGTCAATAAAAGGAAGGGTTGTTACAGAATTCTTGGCTGATCACCCTGTTGATGGAGGTGAGGATGCTTAATTTGAGTTACCTGATGGGGACCTAATGACCATGATTGAGGACGTTTGGAAATTGTACTTCGATGGGGCCGCCAATCAGAAAGGGTTTTGAATTGGTGTGTTGTTAATTTCACCTGATGGATCCCACATTCCGTTGGCGTTCAAGCTAACTTTGAGTTCACCAACAATCAGGCAGAATACGAGGCCTGCATTGTGGGCATGGAAGCAGTTATCGAAATCAGCATGGAGAAATTAGAAGCAGTAGGTGATTCAAATATGATCATGTCACAGGCTAACAGTAACTGGAAAGTCAAGGAGGAAAAGCTGAAGCCATACCACCAAGACCTTGAAGATCTCATCCCTCACTTCAACAAAGTGACTTTCACTCATGTCCCGAGGCTTAAAAACCAATTTGTAGATGCTTTGGCGACTTTGGCATCCATGGTCAAAATTCCTATCGGTGTGAAACTAAGGCCCATTGTGATTGAGTAGAGAGATTCACCAGTATACAAGCACGCCATGGTTGTCGACGAACCCGACAATGTTCTCCCCTGGTATCATAACATTTGGAGATTTGTCGAAAGAGGATAATATCCTACCGAAGCAAGCAAGAAAGACCGGATAGTTCTCCAAAGGCTAGTGGCGCAGTACATCATCTGTGGAGGGAATCTGTATCGAAGATCACACTGTGGAATGCACAAGCTATGTATCCATGGTGCAGAACCAAAAGGGTATTGAAGAGATTCATGAGGGAGTGTGTGGCCCTCATATGAACGACATGATGCTCACTAAGAAAATTCTAAGGCAAGGATACTTCTGGTCCACCATAGAAACAGAATGTGTGTAGAATACGTGTGGCGATGTCATAAATGTCAAATTCTTGCCAACCTCATGCATGTCCCGCCATCTGAACTGCATCAGATGACCTCTCCCTAGCCTTTTTCAGTACGGGGGATCGATGTTATTGGAAGAATTGTACCAGCAGCATCCAATGGTCACAAGTTCATCCTGGTTGCTATTGATTATTCCACAAAGTGGGTAGAAGCTGCTTCTTATGCCACGCTGACTGCAATACAAGTCGCGCATTTCATCAAACAAAATGTCATTTACCGGTATGGAGTCCCTTAGGCATTTGTATCGGACAATGGAGTTCATTTTAAAGGCAGAGCTAGGGATGTGTTGGAAGAATTTCAAATCCAAACGCACAAGTCAACAACTTACCTGCCACAAACCAATGGGTTCATGGAAGCAGCAAACAAAACAGTCAAGACTATTCTAGAGAAGACCACTCAATCTGTAAGGAATTGGCATGAGCAGCTGCCACTAGCATTATTGGGGTATCAGATGTCCGTACGTACGCCAACAGGAGCGACTCCCTATTCTTTGCTTTACTGTATGGAGGCTGTGCTCCCCATTGAACTATAGTTTCCGTCTCTCCAAACCATGTTGAATGTGAGGTTCAAAAGGTAGAATGGTTAAGCAATATATTTGAGGAGCTCATGTTATTTGATGAACAAAGACTAAGGGCTCTGTACCATATTCAAGGGTACCAACAGAGGATTGCGCACGCATTCAATAAAAAAGTGAAACCAAGGGGATTTGGGCACCGTTTTTTGATCCATTAGGAAGGTTTCAATCAAAGTGGTCAGGACCATACATCATCAAAACCATCATATCCGGGGGAGCTTCATAGCTTATTGACTTGGATGGAAACGAATTCTCAACCTTGGTCAACTTGGATCAGCTCAAGCGCTATTATCCCTGAGAGAGGCTCGCTGAACTGAAAACTGCAAGGGCGGGCAGTTTTAGGCAAAAGTTAGAGCGAAAGCCTACTAGGTTGAAAACCCGCAAAGGCATCCTAGGCAAAAGTTAAGGGCATATAATAAAGAAGCTCGCTAGGCCGAAAACCCGAAAGGGTGGTGCTAGGCAAAATTTAGAGCGTAAAAGGAGAGTGTCAAAATCAGAGCGAACCATACCCTTAACTACGTTATGACCTGATTCATTTACCAGAAGGATACGTAGGCAGCCTTGCTTTAAGGCCCGGTCACAATCCGTCAATACGTAAGCAAGCACATGAAATGGGCCATCATGCGCCGAGACTGGTAAGCCATGTCTGTAAGGTCACCAGGAGGAAAGAACATCTTAATATGTCGCATTGCGTTGAGACGACTATTGCTAACCAAGTATCAAGCGGTGCCTCTACTCAACCCAAGAACCATAGCCAAGACCTTGAAAATGTTCTCATGCACGGGAGGGATGATGACCTCTCCCGAGCCAAAGCTGCCAAGTTATGCGCAGAACTTTTCCACAAGTGGATAAAGCTCTTGTTCACCAAAGCGGAACACATCAACCTCCGGATCCCAAAAGCTCGCTGTTGCCTTCAAAAGCTCAGGGCGGATGCACATGTTGCAGAGGTACCTCATGGAATAAAGGCCATGAGTGCGAAAGTTAAGCCAATCAACGCCATCCATGGCAACCAACCAAGGGCGGAGTGAGCTGGTGAGAAAAAGAACCATTTGAAGGAAGAGAGTCTTTGAGAGATGAAGGATATTTGGGATGAGGAAAATTTGAAGATGAAGGCCTGAATTTATAGGAGAAGTAGAGGGAGCAACTTCAACTTCCCAAGTGTCACACTCTCGATTTTCAACATAATTATATAAGAATTTTCATAAATAAAATTTCACAATAATCCGTACAATGCCCCAAAGAGTTTAGCGTTACCATTTCCATAGTTACACTTCAACATTCAAAAATTTCCAAAGGTACATCTTCGGCTCCATGGCCCAAATTACTATAAGTACCAAAGAACAAATGACAGTTAAGATCTTACAATGTGCTTAAATCAAAAGATTTACAACTTAAGTTACGAATATATCTTCCAAAAATACTTTACAAGATGACTTATTAACTCCACTAAGTTAGCTTTCAAAACAGTGTCTACGTCCAAGCACTCCAAACATGCAGCTATTGCCATGGGTTAGTAACTGAAAATGATGGAAGGTCTAAGCTATACTAGCCCAGTAGAAAGCTTTAATCTAGTAATGTATGCATATGAAATGTAGGAATGGTCACGAGATGAACAATGGCAACAAGATCAAATTCATGGACAGTAATACAGTCCAGTATTCTATTTTGGATTGTCCCTTAATAAGTGTCCATTTTGTAAAGTTAGTGAATAAAAGTTAGTGTATTGTCCATTTTGTCCCTAAAAGTAGATTCCTTTTTGAAAAGTTAAGTGTAATGATGATGGGTAAGTAGGGAAAGTGGAGGAAAAAGTTGACGTGAAAGGTATAATGATGATGTCTTTTTAATAAGTTAGAATTACGAAGCAGGATACTTAAAAAGGGACGGAAGGAGTAGTTGAAATCCAACATATCATTTTCTGAACCAATCGTGTGTCTCAATGAATAACCTTTAAAGCACCATGTTTCTAAACGTGTCTCGTACAAGTGTCATGAGCCGAAGTTCCTGTCGAGCCAGTTAAAGGACCACGATATCCTCTGCCAGGCACCTTACTCATAAGGAGGTCCTAAAATATCAAATATGAGCATATAGCTCCTGCCGAGCCAATTAAAGGACCCCAACGTCCTCTGCCAGACACCCACCCATCAATGAGTCCTGAAATGTTCTCATCGCATTCGTAAAGTTTCAAAATCCTTTTTCCAACAAGCTTGTACCATTTAAATCCAACTTTGATATACAAAATGATTCTCTTGAAATCATATCTAATTGAGCATTAAAAACTATGGATACGTCCAATGAAGTCACTAGATGCGGGTGATCATGTTAGGGATCATTTGGGAAGTGTTTGGAGTAGATTAGAAGTGATCAGAACCCAAATTAGTGGAGTAGGAATCAAAATACCAAAATTGTCCAAAGGCATGATGTTATCGATACCAAGGAAGAAAGGTATCGATAACTCTTGGTCAGGATCAGTCCAGACGCAAGGGTAGCGATAACAAAGGTCAGAGGTATCGATAACAATGCGTTTTTTTGGATTTTGGAGCTCGAAGGTATCGATAACAATGGTGAAGGTATCGATAACGAAGGTTGTTCGAGCAGATTCTCAGCAAATTTTTGTGGGTTTCTCAATAACATCAACCCCAACAATGACAACAACAATCAATGGCAAGGTTCAAGCTTTAAGAAACAAGTCATAAACATATATTGAAAGTTAGAACTCCTTACCTCAATTGAAGAGCAAAAACCAAGGATCCTCCAAGCCCTAGCTCCATACCTTAAAATCAAAAGGGATACGCCTCCATCGAGCTCAAACCAATGCAATACGGGTTGTAATACGTGAAGGAGTGAAGGACTGAAGGTTGCTTTGGAAGGGTTTTGAGTTGAGTGTGAGAAATTTTGAGTGGGATCAAGAGAGAGTGAGAGAGCCGAGAGATAGAGAGATGGACGGGAGAGAGGGAGTGAGAAAATGGGGAAATTTATTCCCTACACACACACACATGTGTTACATACACACTAGGCACATTTCACATTCTCACCCCTCAAATGCAACACTTTAACACATTAACCCCAATTCTCAGTTTCCCAAGTCAATTTCCTCCTTATATTTCTTTGTAAATCATTTAAATCAATTTTACGAATTTATGGGTCTTTACACCCTACCCTTCTTAAAGAAATTTCGTCCTTGAAATTTAATTAACCATGTCATGCTAACTAACCTGTGCATCATGAATGCATATAACTATCATGATTCTTAACATTATGCAACAAATCAGACAAAATGAACTTCGATATTCAAACAGTCACATCGACTTATTCCGAAAATAGGTGCGGATACTTCTCCCTAACCTCGTCTTCTCGTTCCCAAGTAGACTCCTCGCTACCCTGACTCTTCCACAATACTCGCACTAGTGGTATCGTCTTACCCCTCAACACTTGATCACGCGTATCCAGGATACGTATCAGCTCTTCCCCGTAAGATGCATCAGCTTCCAATTCGAGTTCGGACCATTCTAACACATGAGACGGATCGGGTTTGTACTTTTTTAGCATAGATACATGAAACACGTTGTGCACATTCGATAATCACGGATAATCTCGACGGCAAAGCCAAACGGTATGCAACCTCCCCTATTTTCTCGATAATGTCAAACGGACCAATATAAAGCGATGAAAGCTTTCCCTTTTTTTCGAAACGTGACAAGTCTCGACGTGGCGATACTTTAAGGAACACATGATCTCCAACTTTGAATGATTATGGATGACGACAACGGTCGGCATAGCTCTTTTGTCGGCTTTGAGCGGTTAGTAACCTTTGGCGAATCACCTTGACTTATTCGGTTGTTTTCTCTTGAGCCTCTAAAAGTCATTGGCGAATCAATCTCACACTTTGGTAGTTTCTCTGATCATATCCGGCCCCACTAATGTAGCCTCCCCTAATTCGGTCCTACACACAAGTGATCGACATGGTCTCCCATACAAGGCTTCATACGGTGCCATCTCGATACTCAATTAATAACTATTGTTGTACGCGAATTCAACTAACGGTAGGTGATCTTCCCAATTTCCCCAAAAATCCATAACGCAAGCCCGAAGCATATCCTCCAAAATCTTAATCGTTTGCTCGAACTGATCATCGCTTTGCGGATGATAAGCTATGCTAAACAAGAGATTCAAGCCCAAAACGGCCTGCAAACTTTGCCAAAATCGTGCGATAAACCTCAGATCTCGATCGAACACAATAGATACGGGAATCCCTTGAAGTTGAATAATCTCTCGAATGTACAAACGGCTAAGTGTTTCCACGGAATCGTTGATATGGATAGGTAGAAAGTGAGCGGTCTTGGTAAAACGGTCCACGATAACCCAAATGGTATCATGGCCCCTCAGCGATCTCGGCAAACCCGTAACAAAATCCATCGTCACATTTTCCCATTTCCACTTGGCCACTGGTAACGATTGTAGTTCCCCTGCGGGTCGTTGATGTTCGGCTTTTACTTGTTGACACGTAAGACACTTTGACACATTGATCACAACATCCCTCTTCATCCCAGGCCACCAAAATTGCCTACGCAAGTCATGATACATCTTCGTTCCTCCCGGATGGATGGCTAAAGGTGAATGGTGAAACTCTTGTAAGATTTCTTCCCGACACGAAACGGGTACGAACAACTTCTCTTGATAACGCAAACTTTGGTTGACATGAATCACCCACCCATCTTGAGCATTCCCGTAAAGGAATTTGGTACGAAGTTCCTCCGCTTCTTCATTGTGTTGTTGAGCCTCAATTACTCGTGTTGACAAAGCCGATCGCACGGTCAAGTTGCATAACGTAACCCCTTCCTGAACTTCCTCAAAGTACGGAGCATAATGGCCTAAATTGTTCACCATCTTCCACTCACGTATGTCTAAGCTCACTAAATGTGTCGGCATTCTACTCAACGCATGTGCCACAACGTTCGCCTTACCCAGATGATAATGTAATTCAAAGTCATAATCTTCTAAGTGTTCCATCCAACGACGTTGACGCAAGTTAAGCTCCTTTTGGAAAAAGAGGTACTTTAGGCTCTTATGATCGGAGAAGACTTCAAATTTCTCACCGTAAAGGTAATGACGCCAACTCTTCAGAGCAAAAACGACGACCGCAAGTTTTAAGTCATGGGTAGGATAGTTTCATTTGTGAGTCTTTAACTATCTCGACCCATACGCCACTACTCGTCCCGTTTGCATCAATACGCACCCCAATCCTTCCTTAGATGCATCACAATATATGGAGTAGCCAACTCCACATTCGGGCACAATCAAAACCGGTGCGGTAGTCAACCTCCGTTTCAATTCCTCAAAGTCCGCCTTACACGAGTCACTCCAAATGAAACGAGTCCCCTTTCGAGTTAGTCTAGTCATCGATGCCGCTAGACGAGAAAAGTCGAGAATAAAATGGCGGTAGTACCTGGCCAACCCCAAAAAGCTTCGAATTTCGAACACGTTCTTCGGTCGTTGCTAGTTCATAATGGACTCAATCTTCACTGGACCAACGGACACCCCACCTTTCGAAACTATGGACCTAGGAATCTGACCTCGAGTAACCCAAATTCGCACTTACTAAGCTTGGCATATAAACGGTGTTCCCTCAAAAGTTCAAAAACAATGGTAAGATGAGTCTGATGTTCCTCCTCCGTGGATGAACAAACAAGAATGTCGTCGACGAATACGACCACAAAATGATCGAGGTAAGCACGAAAGATACGATTCATAAGGTCCATAAAAGTTGCTCGGGCATTCGTTGAACCAAACGGCATCACAACGAATTCGTAATGACCATAGCGAGTATGGAAAGCGGTTTTAGGAATATCCTCTCTACGAACCCTTAATTGGTGATAACCGGACTTCAAATCGATTTTGGAGAAGTAAGTCGCACCTCGAAGTTGATCAAACAAGTTGTCGATGCTTGGCATGGGATACTTATTCTTAATGGTCACACAGTTGAGCTTACGATAATCGATACACAATCGAAGTGAACCATCTTTCTTTTGGGTAAATAAAGCCGGTGCTCCCCACGGTGATGTGATAGGATGAATAAACCCCAAATTTTCTAACTCCTGCAGCTAAACTTTCAACTTTTTAAGTTTGGTGGGATAACGAGGAATCAATATAGGAGCAGTGCCTGGAAACAAGTCTATCGTGAACTCAATTTCTCTCTCGGGAGGCAAACCTGGTAACTCTTCTGGAAATACATCGGGAAACTCGTGAACCACTAGAGGTACTCCCCACGTGTAGACAAATCATCATCTAATGTCAAACTCGCCAACATAAGGTAAACCGAATCTCTTCCCCGAGACCCACATAAATACGGTTCTAACGGTTCTCGACGCTCCCCATGGAATTTGAAACAAACACCCTTTGGCGGACATAAGCGAACACGACGCTTGAAATAATCAATCATAGCATGAAACGTAGATAACCAATCCATCCCCAGAATGAGGTCAAACCCTGACATATTCAGCACAATAAAATAAAAAACGAAACAATGGTCACAAATAACGAGCTCACAACCTTTACAGACACGACTTAGAGATGACTTTCCCCCTACTGGTGTATCGACAAATAATGGCAAATTAAGAGTCTCCGTGTCCAATTCCAATGCATACACAAATGACATAGCAGTGAAAGAATGTGATGCTCCAAAATCAAAAAGTACTCTAGCAAAAGAGTTGAATAGAAGAAAAGTACCCTTAGTAACCGATGTCTCTGGAGCCTGAGAAATATAAGGTGAAGCATTCGAGTTGATGTTTGTGGGCACACGCCCCTAAAACTCCCACTTTTAGCTCATGAAAATTCTGGGTTGTGCCCTTTTTTGCTTTGGAAAGCATGACGACATGCTGTTTTGAAAGAGTCGCCACTCGGATTTTGCGGAAAACACCCAAGAAACCGGTTTGGAAAATGTTTTTATCACATTTGTTCAATTTGAAAAAGGCTTGTAGACTGGACCGTCGTCACCTTCGATATCTGAGGATCGGGAGCTAGGTTACGAGAGGGGAAGGGTTTTATGGCACCCCTTTCGCCCAATCCGGAGATCGGTATCTACTCATGCATTTTGTAAAACATTTGCATTTTTCTCTCTTTGATCATCTTTTAGCCAGTTAGGGCGGGGGAACAGTTAATGGAGATTAACAAATGGCAAGTTGTATTTACATAGCAAAATGGAATGTATGGTTTATGAGCAATGTATAAGAGATTGAGAACAAGCACTTCTGTGAGTGTTTTGGTCAAACTGGAGTGCGTTGCTCAGGAGTGGCATCGCAAGCAACGTATTAGCATGCACTGGCTAAACCAGCACATGCCAACACAACTGGCGTACGCCACCCCTTCACTGGCGCACTTCAGTGAGTCCAAACTCACGGGTTCTGTTCTCAATCCTCTAGGCTCTGGAATGGACCAGTGCACACCCAAGACAAACCACACAATTGATTTCACAGGCTATATACAGTTACAGATTACAGCAATAAATCAAACATAAATAAATAGACTGAAAACCCCATAAACAGAGTGGGGGATCAAGCAGAGGCCAAGACTAAGCTGAGAAGCAAGGGCCAGCCACTGGATCTTGGTATAGGTGGAGCACGCCAGTCAATGAATGTCTTGCGCCACTTGTTCCATTTGTCCAGTGCTTGGTTTTGCTTCATCTGGGTTCCGGAACACGATCAGAAGGATCCCAGAGGCCTTACTGAACAGTTCAAACAGATAACAAACTACACAGTTCTAAAATATGGAAAAGCAGTAAACTAGTTTTAGCATGCTACAAGGTGATCAGAACATAGACAAAGCAGAAAAATAGTGATCTGTGATCCCCACGCCAGTTTGGCCATGCAGCCATGACTGGCCCACGGCACTAAACGACTGGCGCGCGCCACATATCACCAAGCACGATCATTGAATCTTTGTCAGCTTTGGGCCAGGACTGGTATTGATTACCAGCCTTGACCCAGCCAGCGCCCCTCAGAGGTCAGAACATTTTACAGAGACAAAGGTAGTATACCTTTGGGTTAAGTTTGATGAGTGGTTTGAGCTTTGATCCTTGAAATGGGTAGATGATGGATGAATAGAGGATGGAGGTGGCAATGCAGTGGGCGACTGATCTTCCTTGCTTTGTCTTTCAATAAATGAAAGAAAAACAAGGAAAACGGGAGAGAGAAAAGGAAGAAGATGCTTGAGAGCTTTTATAGTTGTTAACCCCTTGCAAATAAATGCAAGGGGGGTATTTATAGCCAAAAGAGTGACTGAAATCAGTTGAGCCTTAAGGCTTGTTTGGGTGGCAAGAAAGAGGGAGCCTCTCATGCATTTAATGCGTGGGACTTGCCTTGAGGGATATTGTGGGAGAGTAGGGAACAGGCCTGAACGCTTACAATCATCAGTAGACTGTAGCACACGTCAAGATGGCACAAAAGTCCCAGGCAAGTGGTTGCCAAAAAGGTGATTTGACTGGGATTGACTAGCATGCGCCAGTGGATGACTAGCATGCGCCACCAGAATGTGGTTCATGCTCGATGACTGACACGTGGCAATGCACCGACGTGCGTTAGTTGATCACCAGCGTGCAGAAGCAGGGTTTTGATGTGGCCATTTGGTTCTGGCTCGAAGGGTCTGAAAAGGGCCTTGAAAGGGTTTGAACGAGGTTTGGAACGCTCAAAGCTCAAACACACCATCAATCTCGAACGTTCTCGACCTTTAATCATCATCGGGGAATCAAATACCGTATATAAACTAATCTGGACAGTCCAGAATAGGGTGTCTACAGTAGCCCCCCTTTGACATCACTTGGAATACCATTGCTATGGTACAAGTAATGTCAAAGGTTTTCTAGACACCCCTTTCAAGTCATCCAGAACAAAATCATACGAGCCAATGAAAGTACAAAACTTTAAAGAAACTACTTGATTGAGTTGAGTGGATAGATCGTCGCTTGTTGAGCTTGGGATTGGATGGCAAGACCGTCGTTAATAAAGAGAGGCCATCCGCTGGGGAAATAAGAGATTGACGGGCAGGCCGCCATTGATCGGGATTTGAACTTTGCTGGGGATAATCCTTTGAAAGCAACCTGCAGTCGCTTGTTTGATTTGAAATTGGACGGATGGATCGTCGTTGACTTGAAATCGGACGGATGGATCGTCGTTGATTTGAAATTGGACGGATGGATCGTCGTTGATTTGAAATTGGACGAATGGATCGTCGTTGACTTGAAATTGGACGGACAGACCGTCGTTGACTTGAAATTGGGCGGATAGATCGTCGTTGATTCGAAATTGGACAGATAGATCGTCGTATTGAATTGGAATTGGACGGATTCTGCTTGGGGAACCATCATCCAGGAGAGATAACACAATCCAATGACCCTGGGCCTCAACTTTTGAAAGCATTTCCAAACCAAAATGAACTTTGGGCCTCAGGCCCACAACGGACCGGCGTGCGCCGGTGGGTGATGTCCGCACGCCAGTTACCCGCCACACCCAAGCCCAAACCCGGCCCAGATCCAGCCCAAATGGCGTCCTACATCTTATAAACTTCTGAGATGATACGAAAACCGCCATTATCAGTTTTGAAACCTCTGAGAACTCTCTCGACCCCTCTCATCCCCTTCCATAATCCAGCGACCCATGCCCATCCATGGCCGAAATCAGGGGTGGCGGCAATGGCGGTGATAATGCCGACAGTAGTGATCGGTTAAAGCTTGGTGAAACCGAGGCAGAACGGGCCCGAATCGACAATCAACCCACTACGGGGGCTTCGTCGAGCGTCAGTGCGGGGATCCCAGGTAGTGAGGGCGGCGGCAATGGCCATGCAGAGGAGATTAGCGGCGACGGCGAGCGGCGTGCGCCAGTGGAGCTGGGGCGTACGCCAGTGGAGCTGGGGTGCACGCCAGTGGAGCTTGGTCCAGTGGGTCCGCGGGTTGATCAGATGGACCCGCGAAGTGGTGTAGAAGGCTCGGTGGTGACTGGTTTAGGTTCGGTTGGGGCTGGCGCTAGCGGCAATGGCGGCAGTGGTGGTGATGATGGTTCGGGGCAACCGCCGAGGGATCCGGCGAGCGGGAAAGCCCCAATGGTCAAGGATGAGAGTACACCGGTAGAGAGGTCGGATCACATTGAGCAAGTGGAGTTCATGCCGCCCATAGGGTCGTCGAGTCACAAGCCCACTATGAGCAGTGACTTGGCTGAGTTTGTAGGCCTTGACAGGCTTGCCCAGCTCTTGAAGGAGGCACCCAAGGTGGTTGCAGCGGTTGTGACAGCCCGAGAAGAAAGGTTGGCGGAGATTGCCCGTTGGAACGAGCAAGAGAGACTGATACGGGAGCAGGAGACTGCTGCAAGGGAGCAAGGGGAGTTCGAGCGAGAGACCGAGGCGGCTGAGAGAGAGCAGGAGGAGGCGGTATGGGTGACTGAGCATGCCGTGGCACAGGCCAAGACTTTATCGGGGAATGCTAGAGCCACCTTCACACCGGAGACATATGTCCCTCCTGTGGCGCACTTGTTTGTCCCTTTTGGCATGGACATTTACGTGCCTTTGCAAGACAGCTATGACAATGAGTTGGTGTTGAGAGACCCGAGGCACCACGTATCAGTCGGCTGGGAGCAGGTATAACTCTTCCACTTTACGCTTTGTAATTACTTAGCATAATTTTGACGTTTGGTTTAGAACTGCAATTTGACTGATAGATCATCGATAACTAGACTAGCATTGACCACATAGTGCATCGACTAGGATCATGGCCTTGAAATCCCTGTCTGATAATTGGAGATTGACCGTAGAATGCCTGATAATTAGACTCGACCAATAATGTGCCTCTGAACGTTCAACTGTAGGTTGTTTCCGCCTCTAGAACGTTTGAAGTAGCTTGATTAAACTGGTAGACTACCATATGATTTTGTAGCTTGATTCGACTGATAGAATAACTTGCGGCTTGATTCGACTGATAGAACAACTTGCAGCTTGATTCGACTGATAGAATAATCCGTAGTTTAATTCGACTGATAGAACAACTTGTAGCTTGATTCGACTGATAGAATAATTCGTAGTTTGATTCGACTTATAGAACAACTTGTAGCTTGATTCGACTGATAGAATAACTTGTAGCTTAATTCGACTGATAGAATAACTTGCAGCTTGATTATACCATGCATATACTGATGCATTTCTCTTGTTGTGGTTGTTTGTTGCACGCAGAAAGGAGTGGCCAGTTCTCGAGGGCATGGAGGACCAGCAGCCTCATTTTCACTGTACAGAGGCCTACTGGAGAGAGTGAGGGCCTTAGTGGATGCCGCGGGGTTTGGCCTGTTCATAGAGACGCTGATAGCCGTGAAAAGTGACCATGCTCTGTTGACAGCTTTAGCAGAGAGGTGGTGGGACACGTCCAACTCCTTCCACTTCCCGATTGGGGAGATGACGGTGACCCCGATGGACTTTGCGGCCATCACGAGATTGAGGGTAGGAGGTGACCCTATTCCTTTTGACTCCGGGATTCACAGTGACACAACAGCACTAGAGTGGTTCTTAGGTCAAGTACACACTGGTAGTGCAGAGATGGTCCCCCATGAGCAGTTTGCTAGGTATCTGCAGGGGAGGATACCTACTTCAGAGTTGGAGGAGGTGCAAATGGCCAGAGCCTATCTGTTGTACTTGTTTGGGGCTACGCTGTACCCGAACAAGTGGTCCACAGTGCACTTGTCTTACCTGTCGGCCCTCCGCGACCTGCGCACGGCTTCTCGATTTGACTGGGGAGGAGCGGCCTTGGGTACATGCTATGCGTTCATGGGAGAGTTCTCGCGGGAGGCGAAAGGCGACAGCTGGCTACTGGAGGATATGGGAGGTAATAAACAACCTACGCAACTCCATTTCCATTTCGCACTTGTACTTTCTTTTGGATTATATCATGCATGCGGTATTCTAACGCCGTGCTTGTTTGGACCTTGCAGTTGTGGGCTTACGAGGTGCTGAAGATATTCCCTCCGGAGAACAAGTGCCCTAACCTGAAGACGCTGCCTCGCGCGATGATCTGGGGGCCTCTACGTGGCAGCTCAAAGAAATCGAAGAAGACTTTGATGGAGTTCAGGCTCTACCTTGACGATCTGTCGAGTATACAAGTAACAAAATAATTCCCTGAGTTGTCTTCCCTTTATGTGCTTTAATGTTGTCGCTGACGTCCTTTATTTCGACTGGTTTAACTTGTGCCACAGGTGGATTGGGATCGGTGGACCGACCTGAGTACGTGGCGAGGAGCAAGGCTGTGACAGCGAGCCGAGTACTGCTGGAGTCAGCCTTTGGGTGGCAGTGGTACTTGGGTGACCGGGTGACACGTTAGTCACTCGAGTTGGAGGAGTTTCTAGTTCCTGGACCACTTCCGTCGCTCGCTTCGCACACGGACAGGTACACGCTGGCTGAGCTTCAGCGTTTCACAGTGCCGCAAGCGGCTTCCACCTTTACAAGGCCCAGGCAGGACTATGCCGTGTACCGAAGGCAACACTTGATGGAGCCACTTGGGGTGAGAGAGCCCATGGCTGTTCGGAAGGAGGCAGCGGAGGCCAAGGCAGAGAGACGAGGTCAGAGAGGCAGGTCCTCCCGCTCTAGGGGGAGAGATGTGTATGCACTGATGATTGGACTTCCTCAGCTTTCATGGACACTGCCGGTGAGGGACACACAGGGAGGGGCTGCTGAGATTCGATTTGAGCCTTCCAGGACAGAGCCAGCAGAGATCACGGGACCGATACCCAATACTTTCAGCTTTACTTCTTCCTTTTTGCCGTACTTGCATTGTATCCCAATTGTATCTTGACCTTGATTCCAAAACATGATGCAGGTGCTGATCGAGTGGGCGCGGGAGGCTGCTTGCCTGATGCTTGCAATGGAGAAAGCATTTCATAGGATAGCGAGCGGTACTCCCTTACAGTTGCACTACCCTCCAGCTGCTCCGGCTCCTACAGTACAGCCTCAGGTATAACCTCAGAACACTTGTCGTCTTCCATCACTGATACTTGGATAGATTGAGCTTGTTTGATACAATGCTTTTTTGGATACGCCTGCTCTTATTTCCTTTTTCAATATTCAACATACAATAAATGCACAATATGTATACTGAAATGCTTGAATTGAAATAACAATGCAGGGACACGCTAGGGCGGCTCCTAGGCAGAAGACAGTGAGGCCAGTCCCGCAGAAAGGGAAAGGCAAGGCACCTGCCATGACACAGCGACAGCCAAGCGCCGCACGACCTGAGTCCAGAGGGGTGGTGATCTCCTCACCCGGCAAGGCTCCTCAAGAGCCGGAGGGGCCCGCAGGGCAGAAGAAGCTGCGCGAGGGGCCCGCACAGAAGAATCAGAAGAGGGAGAGGAGGGAGATGAGCAGTTCTCCCTCAGCAGCGGCTCTAACTCGGCCAGTGATCCGAGGTTTCGATTCAATCCAGGGGACCTGGCAGCGGCGGAGGTGAGTGAGGAGGACAGTGACAGCGATGGCATAGATCCTGAGGACTTTGATGACTGAGGGCTATCGCTAAGCCTCAGTTACTTTACTGTCTAACCTTTGACTTTGATACCTGAGGAAGAGGCCTGCGCAGAAGAAGCTGCCCGAGGGGCTCGCGCAGAAGAGGGAGAGGAGGGAGATGAGCAGTTCTCCCTCAGCAGCGGCTCTAACTCGGCCAGTGATCCGAGGTTTCAATTCACTCCAGGGGACCTGGCAGCGGCGGAGGTGAGTGAGGAGGACAGTGACAGCGATGGCATAGATCATGAGGACTTTGACGACTGAGGGCTATCGCTGAGCCTCAGTTACTTTACTGTCTAGCCTTTGACTTTGATACTTGATCTATTGATACTTCGGTTTTGAGGTGAGGCCTGCATGCCTTTGTTTCTGGGCGGATGTGCCCTGCATACTTTGATCTGCTTGCTTGGGCCATCGTGTCGTTCCGTACATTGATGCTTTGATACTTGAGATATTTTGCTTTAGGATGGTATAATAACTATGTTTTTCCGTTTATTAATCTCCTTTTGATAAAGTTGGCAAAGGAAAAGAATAAACCATCCACTAACACTTAACATGTATTGACAATTGATCTGAATTGACTAAGCAAAGCTTAAACATGCACAGGACCGACCTAGCTCGAAAGAAATGGATAGAAAATCCCAGGATACGACACGTGTCCTTAGGATACGGAGAAAATAATGAAATTTTGGGCGTTAATAAGCCAAAACTTGAGATTCTCCTCAAAAGGTGAAACTGACACTTCTATACAGCCATAATAATACATAATGACTTCTATGAACTGACGGATTCGAGAAAAATGCCTGGATACGGGCAAAACACCAAAAACTAAGGAAAATACCACAAAAACGGGTATAAAATGCAAAAGATGACTCGATTATAGTCCCGGACTGAAACCGACACCCCCACACAGTCACATTAGACTCATGTAATATGTATGGCATGACGAAACTTGGCAAAAGTTTCCGAAACGTATTTTGGCCTTTCGTATCCTCTAAATTAGCAAGACACGGGCCATTGGAGGTCCAAAATCTTCGTTGAGCGCGATATTTGGAGTTCGATGCTTCGATATACTCCCAAATACCATTCATGACTTGTACAAACCGTCCATTTTGCAAAACCAGCCCCAGAATTGAAAACGTACGTTGGTTGGCAGTAGCTGATGTAAACTGGTTCTGATGCAGGGTTCACTAGCGCGCGCCAGTGGTTTTGTGTTGTGCGCCAGTGGTACAAGCTACTGGCGTGCACCATCTAATGAGTGGCGTGCACCACCTAAGTGTGTTCCAGACCCACTTGTCTGACCAACTGTCCTTTTTCCTGGCATCCCTTTTCTTCACCCTCACACGCTTTAGACACAGTTTCTGTGGCTTCAGTGGGCCAGCGTCCTTTGCTGCAAAGGTCTCTTAGAAGCTCTTGCCTACTTGAACGTAAAGTGAGAAACAAAGCAAGGTGCTGGCCTATAAAAGGCAGAAAGCACGTTGTAGAGCTGCACAGCTTCACCTCATTCCTGCAGCATATCTTCTGTATTCAGCTTTTCTCCTCATTCCCAGATGGAAAATCCAATTCCCACGCTGATCCGGCCTTGGCTAGCCGAATTTTTGAGCATAGATTGGCTAAATTTCTGGTACCACAGCCTCGCCTCCTTTCGCTATCTTCGACACGTGTCACTTCGCCCGGCCCTTTTGAGAGCCGCCCTCCGATTCTGGGACCCAGACGTCCACGTCTTCCACTTTGGCGACGATGAAATATGTCCCATCGAGGAATTCCAAGTATACCTTCAGACCTATGTGTCCCCCACGCTCGTGGTTCCCCCTATCAAGTCAGCATGCCGGGCCTGATGGCCTTCTCACTCGACATCTCTCAAGGTCTGGCCAACACCATACTTGAGGGTGGCCAACTTAACATCATGCGGTTGATCGAAAGGTACAGCGCAAAAGGGGACCTTGAGGACGATGCTGCACAGGCCCGGCGCCATTTCGCCCTGGTGATCTATATGCTGGCAGCCTACCTACTCATTCCTGCAGACGGAAGGGTCAGCCCATTGCTGGTGAGTGTGGCTACTCAGATGACGGACCGAAAGAATGTGATCCCTTTGGTTCTCTTGGAGACTCTCTTAGGTTTGGATTTGGTGTATACTGGCCAATCCAATACTTTCAGCGGGAGTCCACTTCTGCTCTAGGTAAACTCACTCAGCTCACCTTTTTCTGGTTTTTCGCACATTCTCCTTATACCTCAACGCTCGGCTTAGGCTTTTTCCTAGCTTCCTTACTTGTTTTTCCTCTCAAGCTTTATCTGGTTTCTCACTGGTCTTTTCACTCATGTAGTTATGGTTGTCCGACAAGCTGGGCTTGCTGCACCCTCCGATGGACGGCTAGAATCTGTTCCCGAAGCGGATCCATCAGCGAGAGATGAGATATCCTGAAATGGACCTGGAGGAGTGGTACTCCTTCCTACAGCAAGTGCAACCTGACGAAGTCGTCTGGAGGTGCTTGGATGGAGCTTCCCAACATGACTCTTCATTCTGAAGGGTTCGACAGGGTGGTGATTACAGGCTTGACCTGTTTCACGTTCTACATTCACGGTCGTATCCTCCGCCAACTGGGCATGTCACAGGAGAACAACCGTGTCAGCACTGATGGCTTTCGTGTTCCCAATTTCACTGCTCAAACTCTTAATGGCTACAAAAGGCGTTGGGGCTTCAGAGTTTTCCAGGGAGAGATGCCGGTTTTCACCACAAGACTGAGGAAAAGCTATAGACAATGGCTGAGAGCGGATGTGCATGCAAGAGAAAACATCGACTGACTCGGACTATTTTGTTGTACTTAGAATAAGTTGTGAGCCGTTAGGCTTCTCGAGCATTTTGTTTTGTTTTTCATGCTTAACTGTCTTAAGGCTTTTATGCTCAGCTTATGTATCAAAAGTAGTAATTTGCAATAAAATTGAAAGATGAAGGGTTTTCCCCTTTCTGATTCTCTGATAACACTTCGACTTGTCCCCGACTTCCGTTCGACCTTTGATGTTGGATCCAGAATGTTCAACCATGGATCAAGTTGATAGAATGTGACCGGGTCTCAAGGTGAGACTGCCTACGTATCCCTTTTCAGGGAATCAGGTCAGAACGTAGTTCAGGCCAAGGTTTACTCGTGTATTTTACTTCTCCTTTTTACGCTCTAACTTTTGCCTAGCACCGCCTTTTCAGGTTTTCGGTCTAACGAGCTTTCGACTTTTGCCTATTTATTTTTGCCTAGACCGCCTCTTTAGGTTTTCGGTCTAGCAAGCCTGCTCTAAGTTTTGCTTGGCACCGCCCACCCTTGTGATTTTCGGTCCAACGAGCATCTCTCAGGGGTAGAAGCGATTGAGTTGATCCAAGTTGACTAAAGTACCAAATTCGTTGCCGTCGAGGTCGATGAGCATGGCAACACCTCCAGACAGGATGGTCTTGATAATGTACAGCCCTGAATGCTTTGGTCGGAACTTCCCGCGGACATCAAACACTGAGGCCCGGATCTCCTTTGTAACCATATCTCCTTCGACTAAGCCCCTGGACTTCACCTTCTTGTCAAACGCACGGGCAATTCGATGCTGATACCCTTGAACATGATACAGAGCACGAAGCCTTCTCTCATCAAACAGTAACAGCTCTACAAATCTTCCTCTCAACCATTTAGATTCCTCAAGTCTGCTCTCCGCCATGACCCTTAAAGATGGAACCTCCAACTCGATAGTGAGTACTGCCTCCATCCCATAAACTAATGAAAACGGAGTTGCACCAGTTGACGTGCGGATCGACGTTCGGTATGCCCAGAGTGCCAGCGGTAGCTGTTCATGCCAATCCCTTGCAGATTCAGCGGTCTTTTTAATAATCGTCTCAACATTCTTGTTTGCAGCCTCGACTGCTACATTTGTTTGTGGGCGATAGGTTGTAGAATGGTGGATCTTAATACCGAACTCCTCAAAAAGTTCCAGAACCCTTCCCTTGAAATGACTTCTGTTGTCTGACACGAACGCCTGAGGGATACCATACCGATAGATGATGTTCTTTCGAATGAACTGCGCGACCTGAACCGTTGTCAAAGTCTTGTAGAACTCAGCTTTGACCCACTTAGTGAAATAATCTATCGCCACCAGTATGAACTTGTGACCATTCGAAGCAGACGGTGTGATCATGCCAATAACGTCGATGCCCCATACAGAGAATGGCCAAGGCGAGGTCACGCCGAACAATTTAGACGCGGGAACGTGCTGCAGGTTGGCATGGATTTGACAATTGTAACAGCGCCGCACATAGTCAATGCATTGAGACTCCATAGTTGACCAATAGTAACCCTGCCTGAGGATCTTCCTGGTAAGCATAACACCACTCATGTGAGGACCGCAGACTCCTTCGTGAATCTCCTCCATGATCCTTGTTGCTTCAGCTCCAGTGACGCACAGCTTATGCATTCCGCAGTGAGACCTTCGGTACAGTTTCCGTCCACAAATGATGTATTGGGCAACCAACCATTGCAAAGCGACCAGGGCAGGCCATCATCGACATCATCAATGGCGTTGACATACTCATAGGCGGGCAAGTCCCTCTGTTCAATTACAATCGGTCGCAGCCGGACCCCTATCGGAAGTTCGATCATTGAAGCCAAAGTCGCCAATGCGTCGGCGAACTGATTCTTCAAGCATGGAATATGGGTGAAAGTTGTAGGGAGGTAATCCCGAACAGGTACAAGGTGTGGCCGAACACGTGGTACGTGGGACCCAGAACAAATACAGTCGGAATATTCGCCATGCAGTGAGGTGAACGGCACAAGGACCGGGGATACGAGAGGTCCCAGGTCCAAGATACCCGAGCAGGGGCATGGTCCAAAGAGCAAGGATAGTTGTTGGACCAGTCTCGTGATAAGGGGTCCAGTGATATGAGAAATCATTGGTCCAGAGGGTCTGTTCGGCAACGAGAAGCAATATGGAGAAGGTACCAGGAGGTGCTCCAGAGTGGTCCAGAAATGGAAATATCCAGTAAGGAAACAAGATCTGGAGGAGATACCCAACGAGAATGGGGTGAACGGCCAGCTTTGGAAAGAGTTCCTAAAAGGTCTAAAAGGAAATATGCAGTTATGGGAATGAGAATCCCTGATATTCTAAGTTCCCTTTACGAGAAAGGAAACTTAGGGCAGCAAGATGGCTTGGACAGCAAGTAGACTTGGGTCTATAAATATGAGGTAAACCTAGAGGTAAAGGTACGCAATTCCTGGTTATTTGATTACTTTCTACTGAGAATTAGGGTTTTCACTAATACGAGATACTAACTTTGGCATCGGAGGGCCTTTGCCACGAGAAGGCAAAGGTGCGCTCACCCATTGTTTGTTTTACAGGCTCAACTCCGGCGGTGTGGTAGGGTTCCGGTGTAGAACGAGAAGTAGCCGTTACGATCAAGGTGCTGTTTGGAGGCCCATTTGTTTTCCTGCACTTACAATTGGCGCCGTCTGTGGGAAACGAAAGAGGTCCCTTCGAAAAAGCGACCATGGTGGAGGAATATCCAAAGACCCCAGTTGACCCGAATAATCTGCTGGGTGGGGGAGGTGACAAGTCCTCGCCGGATCCTCCAAGAAAGCCCGATGGCGGGCGAGCGGGGAGGACCACGAGTAAGGACCGCCCCCTGGCAGTCCATGGCGACTCCAAAAATAAGGACGGACGGACGGCAACGGGATCCACGAGAAGGAGTAAGTCCCGCCGTGAAAGGGAGTCGGTGGCACGTTCGAAAAGCGTGCATAGCCGGGAAGATATCCTGGACAAAAAGAGACGGGAGATAGAAGAGTACGCTCGCTTGATTAAAAGGCGAGAGTACGAGATTCAACAGTTGCAGAGGATACGAGAACATCCAGAGGATTCTGGGCTTTCACGAAGGAAGTTCAGAAAAGAAAGGTTGGATATGGTGGAGTACAGGAGAGCTTCTTCACGAAGAAGAAGAAGCATGAGCCTCACTCCGAGACGACCGAGGGTTTCTTCACGAAAAAGGAGAAGCAGGAGCAGGAGCTCCCCCGAGGAAGGAGAGGGGAGGAAGCACCACAGGGACAGTACGAGAGACCTCATTCCGACCGGGAAAGGAATAATGCCAGGGGCTGCGAAGGTATCGGAGGAGGGACCATGTCTGCACGAGAGAAGCAACACGAAGAGCCCTTAGCAACATAGCAACTTCTCCTTTTGCAAAGAGATTGCAGGAGGCAAGGTTGCCGAGCAGGGTTAAGCACGGGACGTTTATCCTGTACGAAACCAATGCAGACCCGGTGGCGCACATACAACATTACCAGCAGGCGATGTTTATGCACGACGGTGATGACGCAATCATGTGCAAGATGTTCCCATCTAGTTTGGGAAAAGTGGCCCTATCATGGTTCCATAAGTTGGGGCCGAACACCATACGAGGGTGGAGACAATTGGCCGAGGAGTTCACTGCTTGGTTCCTGACGAGCAGGAAACCACCCAAAACTTTTGAGAGTCTCTCGGCTATGAAGCAAGGAGAGAGTGAGCCGATCAGGGACTACGCCAAGAAGTATTGGGAGACTTTCAACGAGATTGAAAGTTGCAGTGAAGAGTATGCAATAGCAACGCTCAAAACTGGGCTACCTGTTCGGGGAGAGCTGCGAAAGTCCCTAAAGATGAATCCAGTGAGCACGCTGGCAAAGCTGATGGAGCGGATTGAGCAGCACGCCAGGAACGAGGATGACATACTACGGGAAGACGGCAAGCTAAGTGCCGAGCAAGTCAAGGGACCCGCAAAGAAGGCGGATAAACCCGAACCCAAGACTTACAAAGAAAGAAAGGAGCACGGGCAGACTAAGAGAGAGTCGTACTGAGAAAAACACGTCCCTGATCCGAAGTCGTTCTTCTCGGTGACAACGGTTTGGAAAGAACTGATTTATCGGGTTCTTTATCGAATAAAGAACCGCCCATACTTTAAATGGCCCCCACGGCTGGAGGGTGACAAAGATGCAAGAAGGGCTACGAGTCAGCACTGCAGTTACCACAAAGACTGGGGGCACATGACAGAGGATTGCGAGATGTTTAAACAGCATCTTGATGACCTGGTCTCCCGTGGGTACCTGAAAGAGTTTATCCAAGAGGAGCACAAGGGTGCCGAGAAAGCGATGGAACTGGATTACGAGCAAAATCCAAGGGGCGTAATCCATATGATACATGGGTTGGCCACACCTTATACGAGAAATGAGGTGAGATTACTCCAGAGGCAGGTGAAACACGACCAGCACGTGATGCGGTTGGGAAAGAAACGGGGACGTGAAGCGGAAGGGTGCAACGAAGGCATAGTCTTCACGGATGAGGACCTGGGAGGAGTCCAGGTGCCGCTAACGACGCTCTTGTCATAACCCTACGAATTGGGGAATATGACATGGAGAGGATCCTGGTGGATTCAGGAAGTTGCACCGAGGTGCTTTACTACGACGCATTCAAGAAGCTGGGATTGACACAGGCGGACTTGGTACAGTCAGTAACCCCGTTGGTCGGGTTTAGTGCGGGAGCAGTTTGGCCATTGGGTAAGGTAACCCTTCCTGTTCGGGCAGGAACAGTGGTGCTCAGAACCGATTTTTTGGTGGTGGATGTGCCGTCTTCCTATAACGCGATTATAGGAAGAACCTGGCTGCATAAGATGAGGGCAGTTTCGTCTACTTACCTTCAGATGGTGAAGTTTCCAGGATCCAATGGGATCGAAAGAATAAAGGGGAACCAGAACACAACAGTGCTTGGTTTCTATAATCAAGAAGGCGCCCAAGGCACAGCTAGTGCAAACCGTCGAGGTTAACAACCAGCCGACCATCGAGGATGTCGGAGGGAATCCAGCCGAGAAGGTGGTGGAAGGATTGAAGAAAATCCAGATCAACGAGAATGATCCAGAAAGGTATTTCCTGATTGGGGAGAACCTGTGCACAGAAGAGGAGGAAGAATTGGTGAAGTTCCTCAAAGAATACGTTGATGTGTTTGCTTGGATGCCGGAAGAGATGCCTGGGGTGGATGCAAACGTGATTTGCCACCACTTGAATGTGGATCCACAACACAAACCGGTGATGCAGAAGAAAAGGAGATCAGCTGTGGACGCTGTCATCGAAGAGGTGGACCGCTTGCTCGAGGCAAAGGCGATCCGAGAAGTGTATTACCCGGAGTGGTTGTCTAACACGGTAGTGGTGAAAAAGAAGAATGGGAAGTGGCGAAGTTTGCGTCGACTTCACAGATCTAAACAAGGCCTGTCCAAAGACAGCTAGTGCCCAAGATAGATCAACCGGTGGATGCAACAGGCTGGGTATGGGCGTATGAGTTTTCTCGACGCTTATCGAGGATATCACCGAGATAGTATGTACGGCCCCGATCGGAGAAGACGTCCTTTATCACACCACGGGGGCTGTACTTTGTTACAGTGTCATGCCCTTTGGTCCGAGGAACGTTGGAGCAACTTATCCAGAGATTAGCAACGATTATGCTAAAGAATGCTCGGCAAGACCATTGAGGTATACATAGATGACATGGTGGTTAAAAGCAAGGAGAAACGGGACCACATAGCTGATCTGAAAGAATCATATCTATCTTGAGAGAGTATAAGTTGAAGCTCAACGCCTCGAAATGTGCCTTTGGAGTAAGTTATGGAGTTTCTGGGCCACTTGGTGACCATTAGAGGGATAGAGGCGAATCCTGATCAAATCACAGCTTTGCAGAAGTTGCAGAGTCCAAGGACCACGAAGGAGGTCCAGCGGTTAACAGGGATGGCGGCGGCTCTTAACAGGTTCATCAGTCGTTCGAGTGACAAATGCAGGCCTTTCTTTCAGTTGTTAAAAAAAAGAGAAGGTTACGAATGGGGAGCAGAATGTGAGCAAGCATTCCAAGACCTGAAGAAGTACTTGGCAGCCGCCCCACTTCTGTCCACTCCCGAGCTTGGTGAGACCTTGACCTTGTACTTAGCAGTGTCAGAACATGCTGTAAGTGCGGTCTTACTAAGGAACAAGGGATCCGAGCAAATCCATCTATTACGTGAGCAAGACGCCATCGACGCAGTAAACGAGGTATCCGCCACTTGAGAAGTTGGTCCGCGCCGGTGATCGGCGGCTAGAAGTTGCCCCATTACTTCCAAAGTCACAAAGTGGTGGTTTACACACGATTCCGTTGAAGTCGCTGCTCAAAGGCTGATTTCTGGGGCGAATATCGACTGCCGTCGATGGAATTGAGCGATATGATATTGATTATCGGCCGCGCACGATTAAAGGGCAAGTTTTGGCAGATTTCGTGGCGGAGTTCTCTCCCACAGTGGCTCCACTGCTCCTAGAAAGGAGCAGTTGGTTGAGCAATCAACCGAGAAGAAAAAGGCATCCGCCGAGCGGGACCCTTTGGAATGGAAGCTTTTGTTGATGGGTCCGCATGCAATACCGGATCTGGAATTGGAGTAGTACTCTTCCCTCCTGAAGGAGTTATGATCGAGTTGTCGTTGCGCCTAGGTTTCAGCGCGTCAAACAACGTGGCGGAGTACGAGGCACTCCTAACCGGGTTACGGAGCGCAAAGCCTTGAAGGTAAAAAGAATTCGAGATTCCGTGATTCACAACTCGTGGTGAATCAACTGTCCGGAGTATGAGGGCCGGAATGAGAAGATGGCAGCCTACGTGGAGGCAGCCAAGGATTTGCTTGATACCTTCGAGAAGGTACACATCGAGCAGATAAGCTCTGGGCGGAACGCCCACGCTGACTCACTGGCTTGGTTGGCAGCGGCTGTGCCAACAGAGTTCAAGAGGAAGGTGGCAGTGGACTATCTTGCTGAGCCGAGTATTGGGAGAAGTGTGGAATTGGTCTTGGACGTGAACCAAGGACCAAGTTGGATGGATCCAATAGTGGAGTTCCTACGAGATGGGATACTCCCCACAGACAAAAAAGAGGCTCACAAAATAAAGACGAAATCTGCAAGATTTTGACTATCACCAGAGGGGAAGTTGTACAGGAAGTCCTTCACTGGACCGTACCTGCTTTGTGTGCATCCCGAGATGGTGCAGAAATTTCTCCACGAGATACATGAGGGAACGTGTGGGAGTCATGCAGGTGGGAGATCCATCGCTCACCGAGCAATCACACAGGGTTATTGGTGGCCACACATGCAAGAAGATGCGAAGGTGTATGTGAAAATCTGTGAGAAGTGTCAGAAATTCTCACCAATGATCCGAACACCAGCCGAAGATCTGGTGCCCTTGACAAGTCCTTGGCCGTTTGCGCAGTGGGGAATGGACATCGTGGGTCCACTCCACAAGGCTACTGGGAACAGGAAGTTTCTGTTGGTAGCAACGGACTACTTTACCAAGTGGATTGAAGCGAAACCACTGGCAAAAATCACAGAACCCATGATAGAAAAGTTCGTGTGGAAGAACATCATCACTCGATTTGGAGTTCCTTATTCCCTGATCACTGATAATGGGTCGCAGTTCCAGAAAAAGTTCAAGGCTTTTTGTGCCCAATATGGAATAAGGAACTACTATTCCACGCCAGCCTACCCTCAGAGCAATGGGCAGGCAGAGGCGTCCAACAAAACCATACTTGACGGGATCAAGAAACGGTTGGACAAAGCAAAGGCAAGTGGCCTGACGAATTGCCACCGGGTCCTGTGGGCACACCGAACAACTCCTAGGAGGTCTACGGAGAGACCCCTATTCGCTAGCGTATGGAACAGAGGCTGTTATTCCATTGGAGGTTGGTTTGCCGACCAACAGAACCACATTGGTGGAAAGTGGGGGCAATGACAGAGCCTTGGAGATCGAGCTGGCCGAGGAGAGGAGAGAACGAGCTCTGGTACACCTGGCTTCGTACCAAGAGCAGCTGATGAAAAGCTACAACAAGCATGTCCACCCACGAGAATTTGGTGTTGGAGACCTTGTGTTAAGAAAGGTGCTCGGCAACACCAAGGTGGCCAACGACGGAAAGTTGGGGGCCAATTGGAAGGGCCCGTATCGAGTTACAGAGGTTGTGGGCATTGGGGCATATCGATTGGCAGACCTGGACGGGAACCCGGTACCAAGGCCCTGGAATGTTCACAATTTGAGGAAGTTCTACGTGTAAAGAACTTCGATTTTATTTTTATTCTGTTTTAGGTACACATCATGATTGTGTAGGAATTACGAATAAAATTCCCTTGTGTTTTCTTTTACTAGTTGCAAGGGGTACGCATAACGCCCCCTTGAGTTTTTCAAATTATGAATAAAAGTTCCCAGATTTTTGGTAAACAAACACTGTTTTTTACGAGTTTTTCTTTTGTTATGCTTGAAATACGAAGTCAAGCTATGTCCTTAGTCCTCACTTCGTATTGGGGAGCAGAGGGATAGGGTAACTAAATGGAATTACGAATACACCCTGAATTGAGCCAAGTACGAATATACTTGTTTATTTGCTCGGGTACGAATACACCCTGAATTGAGCCAAGTACGAATACACTTGACAGTTGCTCGGGTACGAATACACCCAGAATTTTGCCAAATTAATATACTTGATGTTTCGGCACGAATACACCTGCACTTTGCCAAGTACGAATATATTTGTGATTGCTCGGCACGAATACACCTGAATTTTGCCAGAATCTGAATATACTTGTGATTGTTCGGGTACTGAATACACCGTAATCATGTCAAGTACGAATACACTTGATAGTTTGTTCGGGCACGAATACACCCGTAATCATGTCAAATCACGAGTACACTTGATCGCTTGTTCGGCACGAATACACCCTGCATTATGTCAAGTACGAATACGCTTAATCGCTTGTTCGGCACGAATACACCTGCATTATGTCAAGTAATACACTTGATCGCTTGTTCGGCACGAATACACCCAATTATGTCAAGTACGAATACACTTGATTGCTTGCTCGGGTATGAACATACCCAGAATCGAGCCAAGTGTAAGTATACTTAAGCGATTGCTCGGAACGCCCAGAAAGCATATGAGAATATGCATACTGTCCTCAAACACGAATATGTTTGGAATAATCTCAAGTGCAAATAGGTTTGTTTACTTGTATGCGGGCATGCCCACAACAGAGTCTGGGTATGAGCAAACCCAGAATCACTAGGTCCAAATACGAACACATTTGGGTAACCTAAGAATGGAAGCTTCCAAGCACGAAGCATTTGAGCTGCATACGTGAACATGCAATAATATCTAAAGTTCAAAAAAACTTGAGGTTGCTCGGGTTCGAAAAGACCCTGAACACAAACAACTATGCGTATTACAAGTAACTAATGCAACCAGCATTACTCTAAGGTACGAGAAACCTGCAATAGAGAAAGTGAATACAATACCATCAGCAGGCACGATAAGGCCTGGGGAGTATACGTGAATATGCATAAGGCTAAGTACGAAGACACTAAGCACATAAAATTTCGGCCATGAGACGGCCACCTGTGTTAAAGAACGGCCACGAAGGGCCAGCCAAACATGTTCAGGCCACGAAGGGCCAGGCAAGACAAAAGTTTAGGCCAAACAGGGCCACCAAAGCATAAAAAGCCACGAAGGGCCAGAATCAGCAGAAATTAAAGTGTTTGAAAATATATCAGGCGCCACGCAGGCAATGCCGTACACGCAGGCTAGCGAAACTAGTTCAGAAATCCCAACTGTTATCATGACGGTACAAAGAGACTAACTTACTCTTCGTTCGTTAGATCTTGGGCGGCAGTGGAGAGGCTGGAAGCGATTGCGACAGGAGTTGTCGCATCATCCACAGCTGTGCCAAGTTCAGACGGACCGCCACCAGCTTCCTTCCGGCAGTGTTGGTCGCTTCTCCGGTTTGACCAGCTTCGGCACTTTGCTGTTCGGGCATTAAGCTCCCTGTCCAGGCTGTCCTCCTCTTCCACCACCTCTTCCAGCTCCTCGGTGGCCGCCTGGGTGCTTGGAAGGTCGATCTCAGTCCACAGGGTAGAAGACTCTGGGGCACCAGATTTTCTGAGGCAAGCCAGCCAGCCGGCCTCGAACACTTGGTCCTGAATCCCAGGCATTTGATCCATGTAACTCTTAGTAGCCACACGAATCCCTTCATTGTAGCCTTGCTGGTAGGAGGCCTTGGCTTCATTTTTACTCGCCTCCAACTCCGTCAAAGTTAGATTCAGATTGTCCTCGGCACCCTCCAGCTTGTTTTTCAGCTCATCCGCAAGCCCGCGGGCCTGGTTTCTCTCTCTCTCCAGCCTCACTATGGTATTCTGCAGCTTGCCAATCTGGCGCGCTGGGGCTCAGACTGGCCAAGTTTTTGCGCCATGGCAACCATCTTTTGCATTGCCTGGAGGTACAAAAAACAAAGCAATGTCAGACATAAGTAAGGATACGTAACGCACTAAAAAAGCAGTCTACCTTAGCGCCGTGGCTCATGAACGAGCCCAGGAGGTTGTCGAGGAAGCAGAGACTTCTTCATACGCACGCCCCAGGCGAAAAAGCCTGTGATGCAAGCGATCCGCCAGGTCAACCTTTATCACCAGGCGGTGATGGCCGGCCGGCCGCCATGGGTAAACTAAGGGCCCAGGCGGGGTCGGAGGCGTAAGTTGGGGCGGAGGACGTTCAACCGCGAAGTTTCCGACCTCGACGTTTGTCGCGGTGGCCCCTCAATCTCCTCAGGCGAAGCCCGAGAACGTCCGTTGAGTGGACCTCGGCGGCCATGAGGCAGCGCCGAAGCTTTGAAACCTTCCGCGACCACGAGCAGAGCGCGGCCTCTTCCACGGCCAACGGTGAGAAGGTCGCTGAGATGATCGGCTGGTCCATCTCTCGGGGTGGGGAGATGGGGAGTATCCGTTCGAAGATGTGGAAGCTTCTTTGGCAAGCTGGATTGGTTCGTTGGGCGGAGGAGGGGTCCGAGAACGCCTCTCCTGTTGCTCGGGCTGTTGAGCTGGAGGATCGGGGATGATGGGACTATCACCGGATTCGCTCGGTCGATGAATCCAGCCGTATGATGCACGATAAGCGAGGAGAATCATGTCTGCCGCTGCTCGGCTTAGCTCAGTGCCTTGGACCGTTGAAGGCAAAGAGCGCGGTTGATATCGATGCGTGGACCTGAGGGGTGATGATGGCGTGCCCTTGGTTGACGTTCGTGGCTGCAAATACGAGAAAATTAGCAGTCAATAAAAGCAAAAATATGTAATGCAATACGAAATGTTGCTCGGTATGAAGTTCTACGAGAAAGAACTAACGTGGAGTGCCAAATTTGTGGGGTGCGTGAAAGCCGACGACTCTCCCGTCCTCGTCTCTGGGCTCGAAGTTCCCAGTGACGATGAGGAAGTCGTCGCCGTCCCCTCTGGCAGACAGGCAATTCGAGCACCAATCTTTTGGAGTCCCTACTCTTGAGATAGTAGGTCCGAGCATCTTTGGTTCGAGAGATGTTCAGATGGTGAATATCCTGTAAACCTAAGGATGTGCCTAGCATCTGGTTCATGGCATTGATGCCCATGACAACCCTAAAAATGTTGGCTAAGACCTGCATCGGGGATAGTCTGTAATGGGACAGAACCTGAGCAACGGTGCAGGAAACTGACGCCGCCTCGGCGACGGCGACGGCAGAATGTGCAGAGTGTCATTGTCAAAGCACTCCCGAATGGCGTTTTGAGGCTAGTGTGGTGGCCACGTTGTCAGGAATCTCGTAACGAGATCTGAACTCAGCCATCCGCTGAGGGGTGTCGCAATGACTACGAAATCTACCCATACTGAGAATTGTGGGTATAGGTTTTCTAAAAAGAGAAATGGGTACGAGAAACCCTAAGGGGACTGTGATAGTTCTAAATTGACGATGAAGACTGAGCAGAAAGGGGGAGTAAGAACTTACGAACAGGAAGAACCCTAGAATCGGAATGAGACCCTGAGATGCGAACGGTGCTTCAATGGTGGGAGCACTTGGGCGTGTTCTCTGCAGAGGGAAGATGGAAAGAGAAAAGTGGGGTTTGAAATGGGGACGAAAACCCAAGTATACCCCAGCAAAAGGGGGTGACGTATGAGAAACGTCACCCCAGACGCCGTTTGGGCGCTCCGTTCCCCGAAACGTCTGCTCGCATTTAATACGGGCGGCACAGAGCATGCCGCGTGTAAAGGTGTTAGCTGGAAAAGCCTGTGCAGACCAAACGACGAGGCGTTTAGGTTGGGCTAATGATGAGTTTGCACCAAGTACGAGAAACATAGGTGCAAGAGCAAAGGACGAGAACCTTGCTCGGTGTTTAGAAGCTTTGCTCGTCATATTAAGAGAAAATAACGAGTAAAGCTGGGGAGCCATTGTAGGGAGGTAATCCCGAACAGGTACAAGGTGTGGCCGAACACGTGGTACGTGGGACCCAGAACAAATACAGTCGGAATATTCGCCGTGCAGTGAGGTGAACGGCACAAGGACCGGGGATACGAGAGGTCCCAGGTCCAAGATACCCGAGCAGGGGCATGGTCCAAAGAGCAAGGATAGTTGTTGGACCAGCCTCGTGATAAGGGGTCCAAAGGATATGAGAAATCATTGGTCCAGAGGGTCTCAGAACGAGAAGGCCGAGCAAGAGCAAAGAAGGTACCGTGAGGTGCTCCAGAGTGATCCGTAAATGGAAATATCCAGTAAGGAAACAAGATCTGGAGGAGATACCCAACGAGAATGGGGTGAACGGCCAGCTTTGGAAAGAGTTCCTAAAAGGTCTAAAAGGAAATATGCAGTTATGGGAATGAGAATCCCTGATATTCTAAGTTCCCTTTACGAGAAAGGAAACTTAGGGTAGCAAGATGGCTTGGACAGCAAGTAGACATGGGTCTATAAATATGAGGTAAACCTAGAGGTAAAGGTACGCAATTCCTGGTTATTTGATTACTTCCTACTGAGAATTAGGGTTTTCACTAATACGAGATACTAACTTTGGCATCGTAGGGCCTTTGCCACGAGAAGGCAAAGGTGCGCTCACCCATTGTTTGTTTTACAGGCTCAACTCCGGCGGTGTGGTAGGGTTCCGGTGTAGAACGAGAAGTAGCCGTTACGATCAAGGTGCTGTTTGGAGGCCCATTTGTTTTCCTGCACTTACAAAAGTCACCTTGTTGAATCGAGGAATCAGTTCTTCTAACTCTTGATGATAAGACTTCAGCTTTTCCTCGCGAACCTTCCAATCCCCGTTAGCCTGGGAAACCACTAGGTTTGAGTCCCCAATTACTTCGAGCTTCTCAACCCCAAGAGCAAGAGCAGCCTTCATTCCAACGATACAGGCCTCATATTCAGCTTGATTGTTGGTGACATCGAAGTTTAGCTTGAAAGCAAGCGGAATATGAGCACCTCCAGGCGTGATTACCAACACTCCAATCCCGAATCCCTTCTGATTTGCAGCTCCATCAAAATAAAGCGTCTACACGTCCTTGACCACCATTAGCATGTGTTCATCTGGGAAAGTAAAGTCCATATCCTCCGGTCCATCAATCAGGTGATCAGCCAAGAATTCGACCACAGCACGGCCCTTCACAGATTTCCTTGTAACATATTGGAGATCGAACTCAGCCAACAGAAGCAAGCAACGTGCTAGCTTATGAGTGAGCGCCGGCTTCTCGAATAGATACTTAATAGGATCCATCCGAGAAATCAGCTTCACTGAATAGGCTAGCATGTAGTGTCTAAGCTTTTTGGTAGCCCAAACCAGTGCCCAACACATCTTTTCCAGAGAGGTATACCGTTCCTCGCTACCCATCATCTTCTTGCTCAGATAATAAATAGCCCTCTCGACCCCGTTGTCTCCTTCTTGTGCCATCAAACATCCCATAGCTGTCGGGGTGACCGACAAGTACAGAATCAGCGGCCGACCTGGCATAGGCGGCATTAACATGGGCGGATTTCGCAGGTACCTCTGTATTGACTCGAAAGCAGCTTGACACTTTTCCGTCTATTCGAAGCGAACATCCTTTTTGAGCAATCAAAACAGCAGCCCACAAGTCAAAGTTAACTTAGCAATGAACCGGCTGATAAACTGAACCTTTCCCAAGAAGCTTCGCACTCCCTTCTCCGACCGCAGCAGCTCCATCTCGAGAATAGCCTTGATTTTAGATGGATCAACTTCGATCCCTCTTGCCGTGATTAGGAACCCCAACATCTTGCCTGCTGTGACCCCAAATGTGCACTTCTGCGGATTGAGATGCACATTGTACTTTCGAAGCCTTTCCAAAAACTACCGAAGTGCTGGGATAAAATCCTCTTTGTTCTTAGCCTTGACAATCATGTCGTCAACATAAACCTTGACTGTCTTGTGGATGAAGTCATGCAACAGAGTTGTCTGCGCCCGCTGAAAAGTGCACCCAGCATTCTTGAGCCCAAACGGCATCATCACATAGCAGTACGTTCCCCATTCCGTGACGAACGTTGTCTTCTCCTGATCCTCTGGTGCTATAAAGATCTGGTTGTATCCCGAGAATCCGTCGACAAAAGAGAGCAAGGCATGCCCCGCCGTGTTATCCACAAACACATCGATGTGAGGCAAGGGAAAACTGTCTTTGGGGCTTGCTTTGTTCAGGTCCCTAAAGTCGACGCAGACTCGGATCCTCCCATCCTTCTTAGGAACTGGCACGATATTGGCGTCCTACTTCGGATACTCAGCGACCCTCAGAAATCCTGCATCAATCTGCTTAGTGACCTCTTCCTTGATCTTCTCAACCCAGTTTGGCCTCATCCTGCGGAGTTTCTGCTTGACCAGAACAGCCCCAGGCGCTAATGGAATTCGGTGTTGTACGATCTCAGGATCAATGCCGAGCATATCCTGGTGTGACCACGTGAAGACCTCGAAGTATTCCTTGAGTAGATCGACCAAAGCAGCACGGTTCTCGGGGGACAAGGTTGAGCCAATTTGCATCATACGGGGGTCACTATCGTCTTTCAAGTTTACAGAACTTCTTCTTTTAAAGGCTGAGCATGCCTTTCGTCTTCCCTTTCGATGAGGGAACGCAACTCAGCCGGGATGTTTCCGTCAAAGTCTGTTCCTTCATCGTCGGGGTCAACACAATTTATATAAAAGTCAGCAAAATAATCAGAAGCAGGATCGTTCATTTCATAAAACCCAGACAGGTTGCCAAGTACAGTTGACTCGAACTCGAAATAGAAGCTATGACGTGGAGGGCCGAGAGGCACAAACTCCGACTCTGAGCTAGACTTAGCCTCAACAGACTCTGTGTCAGACTCAGACTCATTGTCAATGCATGTTAAGCGTGGAGTAAAAATGCAGTAATTCATACTGCCCTTAGCTTCGACAATGAGGGTGGTTAGATCCTCGAAGACATCTGAGGAGTTGGGCCCAAGCATCAGCACTTTAGCCTCTTCTTCCTTGCCAACCAAACCTACTTGGGAGAACAGCATCTCCAAGCTCCCCTGATCGAAAGTCTTCAACCAGTCCATCCTTTCTTTGATCTTAACCAGCTGCTTCTTAAACTCTTCCTTAGCCAGCTCATCCTTTGCAATTTCTTCCTTGCTGTCGGACCAGGTGTCAGCAGCGAAGATCTCAAACCCAGGAAGCCAAGCACGAGTCTCCGGATCCCAAAGCGGTTCAACTTGCCCCATGTAAGCATTGCCTCCTCCCTCGCGGACGAAGTAGCTGTCAGGATTACCATAAAGGGTTCAAAATTTTCCCGTGTCTTTCCCATTCTTGGCCTTTTTGGCAGGGGGAACGTATCCCAAACCAAACTGACCTTCGGTGAAGGGAAAGATAGGGAATTCAGCGATCCCCTGTTGATTGATCCCGAGTCCAAAACCGAGCATGAACGCCATCCTCCTCATGATCTCAAAGGCGGCAGAACTGATGATGAAATCGTCTGCTACAGCAATGGCGAGGACTGATCCTGAAGTGTCAAACGAGATGCCTCCAAAGTCTAAGTCTTCTTCTCCATGCATGATCCCCAGAACAGGTTCATCCTCTTTGAGTGGGCAGATCCTAGAGTCCCCACAAATTGTTAAAGTTCCAGTTGGAAGCCCCAGCATGACTTTCTGATGTAGAGTCGAGGGTACCGCCATGATGTCCGGCCTATGCATCCACGGCCTGCCCAGCAGTAGGTTGAAGGTAGCAGGGATGTCCACTACATGAAACTCCACGTCCATCTCAAAGCCCTCAGCATTGAGCTTGAGCACAATGGTTCCCTCTACCTCACGGCGAGTGATATCATAGGCTTTTACTGCCAGGTTAGACGGCTGAAAGTCCTTCTTTGCAATTCCTAGGCGGTATGCTACCCTCAGCGGGCAGACATTAATGGCAGAGCCATTGCCTCAGGGGTAATGTCGGTAGGTACGGTGAGACGGGACAAAGCCAAAGACAAACCCTCGCGATGCTCCTTTGATGACGCAATTAAACCCCAGACAAACACGACAGCAGGAATCCTTTCGAGTTGCTTTTGAATCACATTCTCCTCCGGGACTCCACTAGGAATTACAGGAGCATTCCTTGAAGCGGCAGGTGCATCGGGCCTTTGAACTGGAGGATTGGATGAGCTCCCAGCCTGCAAATTAGGTGGCTGAAAGACTCAACCGCTCCTCGTGACATTTGCTACGTCCCACCAGAAGGTCGTATTATCATCGAAGTCCCAGAAGTCAGTAGGGATATCCGCCATCTTGCACTTTCCCTTGTCCACCGACGCCACAGTTGCCGAAGAGTTCTGACCCAGTGCTGTCTCCAAATCTTCCATTATCAATCTTTCCCAGAACGCAGGGTCTTGGGTAGCAGCTTCTTCGAAAGGCACCCCCGGATTAGTGACAAATGGCGAATCCCAGAATCCCGTATCAACCAAAGCAGAATTGACGGTCCAAACCTCGTTTCCCATCTGTATATCAACCACTTTGTCTACATCCCAGAAATCAGCAGGCAACGGATTGGCATTGAGATTAACAATCTCATCGACGTCTCACAGATCCTCTGGTACCTCATCCAATGCCATGACAAGGCAGTCATCTTCCAGTGGAACATAAGGGCGTGGCTCCTCTACAGGCACGATGTTGTCGGTGGGATCACTTTCATGATGGAACTTGCGAACCACCTCCGAAATCTTATTTACCAAAGGGTTGAAAGACCCAAGCTGGCAGCGCTCGTCGGGGATGACTTCCCCATCGACATAGATGTAGATACCTCCCAAACGGGGCATCTCCATACAGTTGTATCATCACTGTGTTCGCTCGATTGGTTGCTCGCTTCATAAACCAAGATCGTGGATACTTCCATGGCTAGAGGTATCGCCACACGATAGCGGTTATCATCAAAACAGAGTCGCCACCTAGTTTGTTAAAGCTAGGAAAACAGATCGAGATTCTGGATACGGAAGCCAAAAGTACAGTAAGGGGAAGGTGTTAGGCATCCCTCTCTGCCTAGCCGTGAGACTAGCCCATAATCATTCAACATAAGACATATAGATGCTTTATTTAATCCATACACACAGTCTGTTTTTATGCCTTAAACAGTTAATAAGGTGAGCCGAGACAATAAATAAGCATGCGTCAGAAAGCAGTAAACAAATCAAAGATGTGCCAGCAGATCGATCACTCGGCCGGCGAATGGATGTCGCGGCCGAGGGATCACGCTGAGATCAATATACCGGCCGAGGCATTGAAGCCCCGGCTGGTGTTCTTCCTCACACCAGACAGAAAGTTTAACGATCTAACAAAACGTTAAAATTAAAGACGAATACGATAAATAAGCCAAACCAAAGGCCGTTGGGCCTCACCACCTTGATCCCTCAGTTGCTTGATTGCTTCGGATCGATGGGGATTGACTGATTGATTGCTTTTTGAAAGAAACCCTAGGGTTAGGGTTTGAACTCCGGGGTTGGATCGTCGAATTGATGGCTGCCTATGGAAGGTTGGGGCTTTTGTAGAGAGGGTTTTTGTGAGTATAGGGGCAGAGTATCGTGACTGATTTAAGGGTGTAGGTCTATCAATTTCTGTGTGTTTCTTTTCGGATCCGAGGGTCTCTTTATATAGGCAAAGGGGTGACTCACTCGGTCCAATCAAATCACGGGGATGCAATTACAATTGCATTGCAATACAAACTCTTCGTTGCAATCCCTAAACGTGGCCCGAACGCATCGGAGAGGCGGTGGGATTGGATCAGACGACCGACAGAAGGATCCAGAGTTTGGAAAAAGGCTGATCTGGCGGCCGAGCAAAGGATGTCGCGGCCGAAGAATGGATGTGGCGGCCGAGCCATTGATCTGGCGGCCGAGGTTTCGATCTCTCAGGGAGATTTTGCTACCAACAAGTTGCTCGGGTGAGGAATGGATGTTAAGGCCGTGGAATCAATGTTGCGGCCGATCGATGGATTTTCCTAACACACTATGTTTCTGTCTGAAAGGCTATTTGGCTCTGGATTGGGTCCTCTAAGTGGCTCAGAGTTCGTACCATAAGTCCATGGGTTTCACAAGAAAGCAATCAGCAATCATCAAATCTGTATCATCATCGGGATGGTCCCAAGGTGGGAGTTGAAATAATCGTTAGGCCAAATTGGGGTGTCTACAGTAAAATTCCAAGTACCTCTCATCCACGTCATCCTTAGCGCCCACTTCTTCTAGATGGAAGTTCTGATCCCATGCCAATTGAGCAGCGATAGGTTGCGGATCCCAGACGTACTCTTCCTCTCCAGGACTGGCAAACTCAGGTTGATAGAAAAGCATGAATAAAGAGAGACCATCCAGTGGATCTGCTCGCGCTGCCTCCCACTCTGCTTCCAACTGGTCGACCCAAGCTTGATCAACCTGCGGTGCTGCGGGAAATCCCAGATGATAGCGCTCAGTCCAGTCATTACCGAGCTCCATCCATTCTGCCATTTTGTCCTCCATCTCCCATCCTACAGAGAGCATGTTGACATCGGGTTCCATCGGGGTAACTACAACAGGTTTGGGATTGGTCTCTGAGATTATATGGTCAGTGGGGTTAAATATAGTGGAGCTTGGAGAGATTATAGTGGAGCTGAGGGATATCTAGTTTACTTGCCGGTTATGTTGGGGAAAGGAATTGGAAATGACGTTGGGTTTTGCAGAGTGCCGTTTTCGACCAAATCTTGTATCGCATGACGGAGGCGAAAACAGGAGTCAGTGTGATGGCCAGGCATCTGATGGTAAGCACAGAAGACATTGGGGTTGTGGCTAGGGGGTAGGTTTTGAGGAAGCGGGGTTGGTGTCAAGGGTCGGAGGTGACCAGACTTGACCAGTTTCTCCAAGACCGCGAAAAGTGGAGCCTCGAAATTGGCGAAGACACGAGGTTGGTTGCGGTTTCGGGTCCTTTGAGCGGTTCGAACTTGGTTTATGTCAGCAACGTGGTTGGAGGAAGTCTGGGTGGTAGTGTTTCCGATGGTAGCTGCATTGGCATAGTTGTTGGCACCGAAGAGGGCAGTGCTATTCCCGGTGTAGGCACGGGGCTTGGCTTTCGGAGCCGCAGCAGAGGAAGATGCTTCCGTTCTTGTCAGAACCCTGGTCTAGAGAGCCTCTTCAATGGCTAGGCCGAAATCAAAGAAGGTTTCCCAGTTCGCACCTTGAACTAACACAAGGTTCTTGGCAAAGTCGGGCAGCAGGTTACGGGAGATGATACGGATCTGGTCCTTCTCACTAGGTCGGTCGGTCATAAGGGCTGCATTGGCCCTCCACCGCTTTATGAAATCATCAAAGGACTCCTTTGCATTCATCTTGGTTGATTCCAGCTCTCGGATGGTCATCTTGAGCTGAGCATTATAGCTGTACTGGGAGTTGAAGGCAGTACCAATGTCTTCCCAAGTTCTTCTTTTGGAAACGTCGAGAGACAAGAACCACTGAAAAGCTGGACCAACAAGAGTCTGAGGGAACAATTGAGCCATGGCATCCTCCTCCACCCTGTGGAGTTTCATGGCGCCGTGGTATGCCAGCAGGTGAGTCTTGGGATCACCAGTACCATCGAACTTTGCAAAGTCCGGCATCTTGAACCACTCAGGCAAGCGAGCGTTCGGGTAAGGGCAGAGACGATCCATGTCTAGACCACCAACACCCAGTCTCTCAGACTTAGTGACGGATTCCTCAAGTTTCGCCATCTTAGCGATCAGAGCAGCTATCTCAGGGTTTGGACCAGGGTTTTCCATTCGGGGAATTTCCTCAGCTTCGGGCTCAGGATTCGGCCCTTCATCGCCGCCTCCAGCTGCAGCCACTAGGGGAAGGCGCTCCTCAATCAATGCACGGAGATTAGTCATAGAGGCATCAGCCTGATCAGCCCTCTGCTGCATAGCAGCCATGTTTCGTTGGATGTCGGCCAAGACAGTGGCAAAAGTCGGAGGTGGAGTCTCGGTCATGACTATTGCTTCAATCTTGACAGGTTTCGGAGATGAAGGTGGAGATGGAGACGACGAAGAAGCTTCGTGTGGAGTAGTCGGTGGCGAATCCTCCCTTGACAGAGTGCAACCCGGAGCTTCCGTTGTGACTGACTGAAGAGCAAACCCACCTAAATCTTCTCACAGACAGACCCGGCGGACGGACCCAAGTAAGTTTGGCCCTTGAACTCTGATCTCTGCTTTGATAGTGCACGGGCTAGACAGTAAAGTAGAAGAGCTCAGTGATAGCCTGCAGCAGTTTATTTTGAAATGAAAGAATGGGAAATGCTCGTGCCAACGTCGTCAGTGTCCTCCTAGACTCTACAACTAGCAGACAAGTCCATCTCGCAGCATCCTAGGATGCCGCTGGGATCCTCGGATTTCTTTTCGACCATGTATCATTTGTTTGAATCGACTAAAAACCAAGAGATGTCAAACCAACCTAAATCTTTGGCTATTCCTTGCTCAAAGCTTCAAAATTTGGAATGGGACAACTTGATGCGAAAGTCGAGACCCTATAACCAAAATGGCATAAGCAGCACTGTGCCAGATCCTTGAATGGTGTAAGTGTTTAGCACTTAGCCGGAGCGACATACTTTTTGTTGTTCCTAAATTTCTGTTTGAAACTTTGATTGGGATTTAGACAAAGATTTAGAAGGTCTCGATTTCTCAAGTCTTTTTGACTCAAGGAATTTTGAAAGATTGATAACGTGCACCATCGAGATGCACGACTCGTCATCGGTCCAAACGGCGTCCTAATAGGGATGAGATGGGCTTGCAAGAAAGACAGACCTAAAAGCTGCCCTAGCATGCTCCTACGCAAAACGGTATGAATGTATGTACAGACATGCGATAAGGAAAGCAGTAACACATAGACAGTTTATGGGAGTTAGATACAAATAATCCTACCCTGCAGGCCCCTGTCTTAGGTTGAAAGGTTCTAGTGCTTTGTACGCATGAAGAGGCCGGTTTTGGTTTAAGGGGGTTCCTCTGACTAGAGCCGCAGTATACCTCCCAAAGCAACGCGTATAGCAAAGCAATGGTCGAACGGTATTACGACTCATCATCGTCCAAGGTTGTTGGGCATTCGAGGACCCCGGGCTCCAGTAAACTGTGCCGGTTACCCAAAACACCTCAACGGGGCTAAGTAACATCGATGCAAATGGAGAACACCAAAGAATGATTTTGAGAGAGAGAGAGAGAAACGCAATTGTTTAAGAAAAATATATTTTTCAAACTTGGCTCACTTTTATTAATCAAAATTTGGAGAAAACTACACAAGTGAACAATAGTAAAAGCCCCAGTTCAGATTGGTCGGATGTAGAATCCTGTTACGTTACCATTCCGTTCTTCAGCAGCGCGGAGCATACTGTTTTGACAGATTTTTGAAAAATTGTTCAAGTATGTATTAATTTCCAAATTTCAACCAATGCAATGATCCCCAGCAGAGTCGCCACTGTGGGCACACGCCCCTAAAAATCCCACTTTTAGCTCATGAAAATTCCGGGTTGCGCCCTTTTTGCTTTGGAAAACATCACGAAATGCTGTTTTGAAAGAGTCGCCACTCGGTTTTTGCAGAAAACACCCAAGAAACTGGTTTGGAAAACGTTTTTATCACATTTGTTCGATTTGAAAAAGGCTTGTAGACTGGACCGTCGTCACTTTCGATATCTGATGTTCGGGAGCCAGGTTACGAGAAGGGAAGGGTTTTATGGCAGCCCTCTCGCCCAATCCGGAGATCGGTCTCTACTCAGGCATTTTATAAAATATTTGCATTTTTCTCTATTTGATCATCTTTTAGCCAATTAGGGCAGGGGAACAGTTAATGGGGATTAACAAATGGCAAGTTGTATTTACATGGCAAAATGGAATGTATGGTTTATGAGCAATGTATAATAGATTGAGAATAAGCACTTCTGTGAGTGTTTTGGTCAAACTGGAGTGCGCTGCTCGGGGGTGGCATGCGCAAGCAACGTATCAGCATGCACTGGCTGAACCAGCACCTACCAACACAACTCGCGTACGCCTCCCCTTCACTGGCGCACTTCAGTGAGTCCAAACTCACGAGTTCTGTTCTCAATCCTCTGGGCTCTGGAATGGACCAGTGCACGCCCAGGACAAACCACACAGTTGATTTCACAGGCTATATACAGTTATAGATTACAGCAATAAATCAAACAGAAATAAATAGACTGAAAACCCCATAAACAGAGTGAGGGATAAAGCAGAGGCCAAGACTAAGCTGAGAAGCAAAGGCCAGCCACTGGATCTTGGTATAGGTGGCGCACGCCAATCAATGAACGTCGTGCGCCACTTGTTCCATTTGTCCAGTGCTTGGCTTTGCTTCATTTGGGTTTCGGAACACGATCAGAAAGATCCCAGAGGCCTTACTGAACAGTTTAAACAGATAACAAACTACACAGTTCTAAAATATGGAAAAGCAGTAAACTAGTTTTAGCATGCTACACGGTGATCAGAACATAGACAAAACAGAAAAATAGTGATCTGTGATCCCCACACCAGTTTGGCCATGCAGCCATGACTGGCGCATGGCACTAAACGACTGGCATGCGCCACATATCACCGAGCACGATCATTGAATCTTTGCCAGCTTTGGGCCAGGACTGGTATTGATTACCAGCCAACGCCCCTCAGGGGTCAGAACATTTTACAAAGACAAAAGTGGTATACCTTTGGGTTAAGTTTGATGAGTGGTTTGAGCTTTGATCCTTGAAATGGGTAGATGATGGATGAATAGAGGATGGAGGTGGCAATGCAGTGGGTGACTGATCTTCCTTACTTTGTCTTTCAATAAATGAAAGAAAAACAAGGAAAACAGGAGAGAGAAAGGGAAGAAGAAGCTTGAGAGCTTTTGCCCTTGTTCGGTTGTGGGTTTTGAGTAGTGTTTTTGAATAAAGGTAGAGAGAGAAATGAGAGTAATGATTGTGAGGAGAGGTAAAAAGTAGAGAGAGATAGAGTGAAAAATGAGAGTATTTATAGCCAAAGGGGTGACTGAAATCAGTTGAGCCCTTGCAAATAAATGCAAGGGGGGTATTTATAGCCAAAGGGGTGACTGAAATCAGTTGAGCCTTAAGGCTTGTTTGGGTGGCAAGAAAGAGAGAGCCTCGCATGCATTTAATGCATGGGACTTGCCTTGAGGGATATTGTGGGAGAGCAGGGAACAAACCTGAACATTTACAATCATCAGTAGACTGTAGCACATGTCAAGATGGCACAAAAGTCCCAGGCAAGTGGTTGCCAAAAAGGTGATTTGACTGGGATTGACTGGCGTGCGCCAGTGGATGACTGGCGTGCGCCACTAGAATGTGGTTCATTCTCGATGACTGACACGTGGCAATGCACCGGCGTGCGTCAGTTGATCACCAGCGTGCAGAAGCAGGGTTTTGATGTGACCATTTGGTTCTGGCTCGAAAGGTCTGAAAAGGGCCTTGAAAGGGTTTGAACGAGGTTTGGAACGCTCAAAGCTCAAACACACCATCAATGTCGAACGTTCTCGACCTTTAATCATCATCGGGGAATCAAAGACCGTATATAAACTAATCTGGACAGTCTAGAATAGGGTGTCTACAATATTGAAAACACGCCCCTGAGTACCTTGACCCTGCACAAAACCTCCCCTCTAACCGAAACCTTGAGAAGGTGCAGACGAACTCGCTCCCCGGTCAACCACAGAACTCTGAACCGATGATGTCTGGCGAAAATGAGGCTGCTGCTGCCTTTGAGCATCTCTGAAAGACTGCTGGCCGACACCACGCCCTGCCCCTAGCTGCTGTACTGAGCCCGATTCACTACGTGCTCCTGCCCCTTGAGGGCAACTCCAAGCAAGATGGTCCATCTTACCGCAATTATAGCATGCCTTAAGAAGTTATGGACACTAATTACGGATGTGCCTAGGTTGATTACACTTGTAGCACACAGTCGGAGGTCTAGACGAAGCACCTCAAGTTCCCGAAGAAGTAGGCACCTTAAAGTTAGGTTGGTTAGATGGTTGTTGAGATGGTTCCCTCTGTCTCTTCCATTCTTGACTCCCAAAACTGCCCGAAGAAGAACTCAAACTTCCCATCGGTTGCCTTGGTTCCCACGCCCTTGCATTTCGTTGAGCTTCCTTCGGAAACTGTAGACACCCCAATCTGGGCTTCCAGATTACTTTACTTACGGTATTTGATTCCCCAATGATGAAACGGATCAAGAACACCCTGGGAATGTCAAGTGTTTGAGTTTTGAGTGTTTGAAACCCTTGAACCTAACCTAAGTGACTTCCAAAAACCAAAAACCCTACTGACCCGCGCCAAGGCGCAATCGTCTCACGCCAGGGCGCACCGTCGCGCGACGGTCTGACTCCATCGCGCGATGGTTAATCATCGCGCGCCAGACTCACTCCATCGCGCGCCAGGGCGCACCATCGCGCGATGAACTGACTCCCTCGTGCGAGAGTCAGCCTGGGTCAAAGTCAAAGTGTTGACTGTTGACCCACGCGCGACAGGTGGCACACTCGCGCGATGGTTCCCAGCAGTCACTTTCACCTTTTTCCAGCCAGTTGGTTGCTTGCCTGGGAGTCTACAGGGCTATTTGAACCTCGTTTTCTTCCCCAGGACAGTGGCAGTGCAGGCTTTGGGCACTACACCCTCACAACAACCTTTCCTATCACCTTTTGCAAGCCTTCACCACTACGTTTTGGCCTTGGGCCTTGTTTGCCACACCTTGCATCCTTCCAAACCTCCTATAAATGCCCCCCTTGGTCTTTCATTAAAAGGGTAGAAAAAAAAAGTTACCAAAATTCATTTCAAAGGGTCTTTGCTTTGTACTCTTTTAAGCTAATAAAAGAGATACAAAGACACCCCAAGAACATAGCTTGTTCTTCTTCTTCCACTTAAACACCTCAAACAATCTCAACCTCAACTCAAAGTTCAAACACTTTTCAAACCTTAAAGATCAAAGGTATAGCTTACCTTTGTTCTGCTCTCTGTTCTGATCTCTGAGGGAAATTTGGTGGGCCAAAGGCCGGTAATCAATACCATCCTGGTCCAAAAGTGGCAAGGTTTCAAAAACCGTCATGCCTTGAACCAACGTGCGATGGACTCATTGGATCGCGCGACGGTCCTCCGTTGCTCATAGCAGATCCGCGTGGGGATTGGTGTCTTGCTGTTGTTTTATGTTTTTCTTTTATATAGATCACTGTTAAGCATGAAAACAACCAATTTACTGATTTCCTTTGTTAAAAATTGCTAGCTTGCACTTCAATACTTTGTTCTGTTCTGTTGGAATACCCCTGGGACCTTTCTGAATATGTCTCAGAACCCAGAAACAGGTAAACCAAGCACTGGTCTGGTCCAGTCCCTCGCGCGACAGACTGACACCATCGCGCGATGCTGCGCCAGGGCGCACCGTCGCGTGCCTGAGGCGCACCCTCGCGCACCAGGGCGCACTCTCGCGCGAGAGAGTGACTGTCTCGCGCGATGGTTTGCTTCTGACCAGTGGTTAGCCTTGCATGGATAACTATGGGTAACTAGGCCTTTGGTCTTTGTTTTGTCCACAGTATTTATGGACTGTTCTGTCAATTTGTAGGGCTTTTCAGCCTTTAAACTGTATATTATAAATTGCTTATCAACTGCTTGGTTTGTCCTAGGTGTGCATTGTTCCTTCCAGAGCCCAGAGGGTTTGAGAATAAGAGTTGTGGGCTTAGGCTTACTGGCGCGCGCAGGTCTTGTAGTAGCACGCGCAGGTGTGACTAGCATGCATTGACTTGATCAATGCATACTAGTTTCTTCCTACGCACGACACTCCAAGACTGGAGCTTCTCAACTTGTAAAATCCCACAGCTGTCTGTTTTCATCCTATACTAACTGCTCATCCATGCCATCTATCACATCTTGTAAACTGTTACAGTTTTAATCCCCGATTAACTGTTCCCCCGCCCTAATTGGCCAAAAATTGATTAATAAAAGAAGAATCACAATCATTTTCAAAATGCCTAAGTAGAGACCGATCTCCGGATTGGGCGAGAGGGGTGCCTTAAAACCCTTCCCCTCTCGTAACCTGGCTCCCAAACCCAGATATGGTTATGACGGACTGGTTCCTTCATTTTTTCAAATCAAATAGCGCGGCAGGTGCTTCGAAATACGGTTCCTTGGGTGTCGGACCTTCAAACCTGAGTGGCGACTCTGTATTCCAAGCGCTTGCCTCTTCTCCGCTCGCGCTCCCTCGATTTTTGGGCCCGTGCATTTTGGAATCCGAAAATTCCAGGACATGCTGCCCACAGAATCTCAATGCTCCTTGCACACTCCACCACTTCAGAAAACTTCATCTTACGTTGGGCTATCACCATTCTCCTCACAGTGTTATGTAGCCCCTTCTCAAATCGTCGACACTTCCTTTCCTCCGTCGCCACCAACTCCGAAGCGAAACGAGACAAAGACTGAAACTTCTGCGCATACTCTGAAACGGTCATATAGCCCTGCTCCAGTTTCTCGAATTGATCCCTCAAATTCTCACATGAGGTCTTCAGAAAGTACTGCTCCTCAAAGAGCATCTCAAATTCCGCCCATGTCAAATTTTCAATGTCCGGTTCGTTCACTTGAGTTGCGGTCCTCGCCACCCTCCTAGCATCCTTCCTACTTTCTAGGACAGATTCCCACCATTCGTCGACCTCCCCAACTAATTGAATGGCCACAATACCTACTCTGATGTTGTCTCGGTGATGTAAAGAGCTCTAAAAAGTTTGCGGATTTGAGCTAACCAATGGTCGGCTACCAAAGGGCTGCTACAAGTCTCATAAAAAATCGGAGGGTTCCTACGGCTAAACTCCCTCATTGCTACCATGGCACGATCCTCCACATTCTCCCTAGGAGCTTGGTTCAAAAGGTTTGTAGCTGTAAGTGCCGCAACGAGATCCCTAGCAAACTGAGTCTGATTAAGAGGTACTCCTGCACCTCAACCGGTCCCAGCCCCTGGATCCCCACCAGGGTTCTCCCCATGCTGACTAACCTCATCCTCGAGAGGTACCCCGCGGCCTTGACCACCCTGGTTTCCAGTCCCACCTCGTCTATCACGTGTCCTCGGAGGCATCTTACTACATGATATAAGAAAGGAAGATTATTAACCATAACATCAGAACTATGAAATCTAAGCCCCCAACTTCCCAACATGGGTTACTAACTCTACACCACTCTACGATGATGAAAATGCAATGCGAAGTAGTCACACAAGCATGCACAATTTTATGTTAAAAGGCGCGACATTTTGAACCCATGAGACGAATCGCCCCCCTATGGTCCCTAGGTGTTCTAAACCTATGCTCTGATATCAAGTTTTCACACTCTCGATTTTCAACATAATTATATAAGAATTTTCATTAATAAAATCTTACAATAATCCGTACAATGCCCCCAAAGAGTTTAGCGTTACCATTTCCATAGTTACACTTCAACATTCAAAAATTTCCAAAGGTACATCTTCGGTTCCATGGCCCAAATTAACACAAGTACCAAAGAACAAATGAGAGTTAAGATCTTACAATGTTCTTAAATCAAGATTTACAACTTGAGTTACGAATACATCTTCCAAAAATACTTTACAAGATGACTTAGTAACTCCACTAAGTTAGCTTTTAAAACATTGTCCACGTCCAAGCACTCCAAACATGCAACTATTGTCCTGAGTTAGTACCTGAAAATGATGGAAGGTCTGAGCTACACTAGCCCAGTAGAAAGCTCTAATCTAGCAATGTATGCATATGAAATGGAGGAATGGTCACGAGATGAACAATGGCAACAAGATCAAATGGATGGACAATAATAGTAGTTGAAATCCAACATATCGTTTTCTGAACCAATCGTGTGTCTCAATGAATAACCTTTAAAAACACCATGTTTCGAAACGTGTCTCGTACAAGTGTCAGGAGCCGAAGCTCCTGTTGGGCCAGTTAAAGGACCACGATGTCCTCTTTCAGACACCTTACTCATAAGGAGGTCTTAAAATATCAAATACGAGTATGTAGCTCCTGCCGGGCCAATCAAAGGACCCTGATGTCCTCTGCCAGGCACCCACCCGTCAATGAGTCCTGAAATGTTCTCATCGCGCTTGTAAAGTTTCAAAATCCTTTTTCCAACAAGCTCCTACCATTTAAATCAAACTTTGATATACAAAATGATTCTCCTGAAATCATATCTAATTGAGCATTAAAAACCATGGATACATCCAATGAAGTCGCTAGATACGGGTGATCATGTTAGGGATCATTTGGGAAGTGTTTGGAGTAGATTAGAAGTGATCGGAACCTAAAATAGTGGAATAGGAATCAAAATCAGCAAAACCGTCCAAAGGCATGATGTTATCGATACCAAGGAAGAAAGGTATCGATATCTCTTGGTCAGGATCAGTCTAGACACAAGGGTAGCAAGGTATCGATAACAATTGTTTTCTGGGTTTTGGAGCTCAAAGGTATCGATAACAATGGTGAAGGTATCGATAACGAAGGCTGCTCGAGTAGTTTCTTAGCAGATTTTTGTGGGTTTCTCAATTACATCAACCCCACCAACGACAACAACAATCAATCGCAAGAATAAGCTTTAAGAAACAAGTCAAAAACATATATTGAACGTTAGAACTCCCTACCTCAAGATTGAAGAATAAAAACCAAGGATCCTCCAAGCCCTAGCTCCAAACCTTAAAATCAAAAGGGATACACTTCCACCGAGCTCAAACCAATTCAATACGGGCTACAATACATGAAGGAGTGAACAATTGAAGGTTGCTTTGGATGGGTTTTGAGTTGAGTGTGAGAAATTTTAAATGGGAGCAAGAGAGAGTGAGGGAGCCGAGAGATAAAGAGATGGACGAGAGAGAGGGAGTAAGGAAAGGGGGAAATTTATTCCCTATACACACACACATGTGTTATATACACACTAGGCACATTTCACACTCTCACCCCTCAAATGCAACACTTTAACACATTAACCCCAATTCTCAGTTTCCCAAGTCAATTTCCTCCTTTTATTTCTTTGTAAATCATTTAAATCAATTTTACGAATTTATGGGTCTTTACACCAAGAGCCTTGGGTTTCCAAAAGTGCAAATTTTTCATGAGTCTTACATAGGAAAAAGCTTGGTCATAGCACAGAAGCCTAATGCAGACATGCATTGGCTCAGAAATGTCATTGCATCGGTCAAACTTTAACCATCGTGCAATCTGTCTTGGGAAGGAGCAAACCTGCAGACTGCCAGAAAAACAACACCGTGCGGCTTATCATAATAATGCATGGTGTATTAAAACTTCAAAATATCGGCATGGTGTTCCATTGGTACCCCGCATGGCGTTTTGGTGATACATGGTGTTTTATAACATCGCACGGCGTTTTAAAGTCTGTATCTCTGCAGTTTTTGACAGCATAAGTTTAAAATGGATTTAAGGCCCTTAAGAGTGCTCCAACTACCAAAATACATTTCAACGAGTATTTGGGACTTCAGGGGTGTAGACACGTCCCAAACGAGGCATCGCCATACAGATTGAATCATCACATGTTTGGTTTCACTTCATTGATCAAGATCGTGGATATTCCCATGGCTAGAAATATCTCCACTCCACATGATAGCGATCATCATCAAAATAGAGTCGCCACCTAGTTTATAAAAACTAGGAAAAAAAAAAGATAGAGATTCCAGGTACGGAAGCCAAGAATACAATAAAAGGAAGGTGTTAGACACCTCTCTTTGCCCAGTAGTGAGACTGGCCCATAATCGTTCAACATATGATTACTTGTTTTATTTAATTCTAAACACATAATATGATTATTAGCCTTTAACAGTGGATAAAGTGAGCCCAGACAGTAACGAAAGCATGCATCAAAAATAAGCAGAGAGCAAACAGGCTGTCCCAGAGAATGGATCCCTTGGCCGGTGAATCGATATCACGACCGAGGAATCCTTTTAGATTGATGTATCGGCCATGGGAACGATGTCCCAACCGATATTCTTCCTCACACCAGAACGAACAGTTAATCAGAAACTTAAAATACTACAATTAAGATACAATAATTGACAAGTAAATCAAACCATAGGCCCCTAGGCCTCACCACCTTGGTCCGTCAGTGCATGATTGCTTCGAATTGAGGGTGATTGAATGACTTCCTTCTCAAAAACCCTAGAATTAGGGTTTGTACTTCGGGGTTTGATTATTTGGACTCGTCTCACTCGTTTAGCCCTCCAATGGCTTGTCTCGCCTTTTAATCGCTTTAGTCCCCCCGGGACTTGTCCCCCGAGACTCGTTTTATTTGCATTGTCTCAATTAAACTACATTGATCTGATCCCTACATGCGGGGTACGTAGGTAGCTCCACAAGCACGACCACCATTACTATTTGCATGCATTTTGATTTTCATGCACTTTAGTCTTCATTTAAAGGCTGTAGAGCAACAGATTGGGATGCCTATTCTTTAAGCATCACTCATACCAATCAACAGTGTTCGAGTTCCCTTAAAGAGAGACTACTGTAGACACCTCAATTCGGACCTCAAAGGTTCTTTAAATGCCTCGATGATGAAATAAAGGAAACAATGCTTTTGAGAGCTTGAATATGGATTCCCTCCACCCAAAAAGGCCAGAAAAACCCAAAAAGTCCAAAAGCTTATAACTGGACCTATAAACACCGTACAGGGCACCACTACATCGCACGGTGTAATAAATTTTATTACATCGCACGTGGTTATGTGGTACACCGCATGGCATTTCTGGAAAAAGTTCTGATTGGCTCAGAAAGCTGTCGGCCACTCTCATTTAAGCCACAGCTGAAAAACAACTTGTCAGGGAATAAAACTTCTAGCCGGCCTAGAAGCCACCGCCCCCATTTGCATTAATATTTATTGGCTTTTGCCTATAAATACACCCATCCTCTTAGATGAAGAGAACCCTTACACCCACTATATCTCCAAGTCTTGAGAAAGTTACTCAGACATTTTCTTTATATTTTTTCTCTCTCTACAAAAATTCCATTCTTCCTCATTTCCAAAACTTAGTACACTACTAACTTTGGAAATCCACACTCAATATCTCATAACCCATACTCATCCACCGTCTTTCCTCATTCAAGCTCAAAGCCGAAGGTATAAAAGCAAGTTTCCCTAGGCCAAGCTCAGCCTTGGCCCTGAGGGGACTTTCTACAGTCACACTTGACCTGTTTTTGTTACGTGTTAACTTAAAAACTATTTTCAAAAAAAAAAAACCAAAGCTAGAAGCTGTACTGGAAATACTACACCGTGCGATGTTATAATACACTGCACGATGTAGTATGGTCCAACGTAAGGCGTAATGATATCTGTCCCTTATCTGCTTTGTCTGTCTTGATCACACTCACCCACCATTGGTCACACCAATGTTGCTCAGAGATTGTTACTGGTGCATTCCAAAATGTAGCTTTACCTAAGAACCATGCCTTTTGCTTATTGAAAAAGGTTTTACGATCATCCTTACTGATCAAGTGCATCAAAAACGGATTTTGCAAACTGATTTTCAATAAACACCATAAGAAAGATGCCTGGATCAATGGCTTGCTCTATTCTAAGAATACGAAGGCATTCTGGAATAAACCAAGAGCTATACCGTATGATGTTTTGAGTAACATCGTACAACATAGCTATTATACAATGCGAGGCTCTGAGTAATAATAGTGGACTGATAGTGAGAAGGTATACCGTGCGAGGTACCTTGGTACACCGAACAGTGTTATTTGGTGATTGAGACAGTCTTTTATTTAGCAACCATTTCATTTCTGTACATCATTCATTTATCATCCACTATACAGCAAGCACCATAGACACATCAAAGTGATATATTCGATCCCATGTACCTTTCCTCTACTTGTTTATTAATAGTTTAATCTTCCAAAAGATATTCAAAGCTTCCTCCTTTGAAAATGTTAAGTAGAGACCGATTCTTACCGGACAAATAGAGTGATTTTTCAACAAAACCTTCTCCATTCGTAATGTGGCCACGGAACCCAAAGTCTCAACATTTTTGCTAGGCCAAAAGCCTTCTTTTTTAAAATCAAAACCCTTGGTTTCTCATATCATCCATCTCAAAAATTCAGGTGATGACTCTCGAGTGTGCCGGTCGGGGAGCCCACAGGAAGTAGAGAGTACCCACAAAGCTGCAATCCAAGTGAATCCGTACATTTCTTGCGCGACCAAAACGCACTTAGTCGCATAAAGTATTCTCTACATTTGACATGTTCTGCGACCAACTTGGTAGTTGCAAAATGTGATGCATTTAGCGACTTGTAGTCGCAAACGAAATTGAACTGGCATAGATTTTCTGTGCACAAATCACTGTGTGGGGTCCATTAAGGGTCCCACACAAACGATCCGAACCATTCATTACATTTAAAACACTTTTTCAAGGGCTCCCGCAAAAAATCAGCTCAATCCGATACCTATTGATACTCGGTCCATAAATCTAAACTTTCATTCAGACTTTAGATCCTAAATTCTGATTGAGTTGGTTTTTTGCGGGGGCCCTTGAAAAAGTATTTTAAATTTAATAAACGGTTTGGATCGTTGGTGTGGGACCCTTAGCGGGCCCCACACAGTGATCTGTGCACAATCTGTGCAAAGAAAATCTGTGTCAGTAGACTTTCTGAAATCGAAATACAATGCGCCGTCCTTTTTGGAAGGAGATATGTGTATTTTGGTCACAAGTTGCCTATCAAATTGGCGCCAACTTTCCCGCCAGTGCCAAATCTTTTATGAAGAATTTTATAAATAATAATCTCAACCTTTTGAAGCCAAAAAAAAAACACTACAAAAATTTGACATGCATGAGCTTGGGAACTTTTAGTTGCAATCGGAATCATCTATTGTCTATAGATTATGGATTGGAGCGTTCGTACAAAGAATGATGTTAATTGCGTATTGTTGTAAACTTGATCAAACGAAAAATACCATTGTGTTAATGAATTTGCGTCCTACAAAAGCGGCTTTCTACGTACCCCGATCGAGCCCAAAAAGTTCCATGAATAATTTAATGAACAAGTAGAACAAAATCAATAGTCTCAATCGTCATAATTGTGTTGCACTCGTGTGACTATTGTACATTCAATTACAGCACAACACTTAGTTTATTATCAAGTAGGGCTTTCTAAACTGGATCAAGCTAAAAATTTACGTGAATGACTTGGTCAGCAAGCACAATAAAATCAACGGTCTCGATCGTCATGATTGTTTTCTGGTTGTGTGGCTACCATACGTTCAACGTCTACAGCACAAGACTGTGTTAGATACTAAATAGGTTGAATGTATAGATTCTAAATGTCATTGGCGAGTCTATTATTATGCCGATCGATCTATACCGTCAAAATTTCACATCTCATCGATTTCATCATTGTCACCAAAGTAAGGGGAGAAGTTTTGAACACTTTGCTGTGGCGTGAGGCCGGGGAGAAGTTTCATACACAGTTTGGTTTGATTTTGGTAATTGATTGTAATGCTCTCCTTCATTCTGTTCGATTTCATCATTGTCACCAAAGTAAACTTGTTTTTGGCTTCTTCTTTTTTATGCATTACCGGAATGTTTGAAACGTGTATTTAATGTTTACTGTTGATCTTTTTGTCAAACACACCATGGAGGGGGAGGATCCCGTCCGGTTCCTTCCATCCAATCCGGTCTAGTTTGGACATCCTAGGCTCACAACAATGGTCAGTTCCATTCACTTTTTAGAGTTTATCAAAAACATTGAGCACGCCAAAAATCACGATGATCAGATATCGTTTGATATGATTTCGAATGCATTGAGTTTGTAGGGAAAAAAAAAGTGTGTAACACTGGATTACACCCATTTGACAGAACTAGATGAAGACCGATGCATTTCGATATCCGATCAATCTGATTTTTGATGTGGTCAATGTTCTCCACAAGTTATAAAAGTGGATGGTTCTGATCATTGTTGTGGATCCGGAAAGGGCTCACAAATGTTCCAAAACTGGACCAGACTAAATGGAGAGGGAGACTGGACGGGATCCTCTCCCCACTAAAAAAAAAATTTTTTTAAAATGAAGAAGAAGAAGAAGGGGAAGAGGAGGAGAAGAACATGGTAAACTGAAAATATAAAGTGAATAAGTGATTTCTGTAATATACTTGTCCTTTACCATCATTCCTTGGAAATTTTCCTCATAAATTCATGATCTAAACACACATATACGTATTACTGAATTCTAAATTACTAACCATGCACGAATGCACAATCATTGATCATTCCTTGGATGTTTATCCCCACAAATCCATGATCCAAGTACAATGAACCGTAACACGTTACTGAATGCTTAATGACTAATTTTGAATAATGCGCATCCTCTTTTGTTCCCCATGCTTGAATTCAAGTCTGCGTTTCGCATGATAGCTAGGGAAATCAGTTTTCCATTCCGAGTTGAAGCCAACAGCTGGATCCTACAGCGACGAAAGAGGGGGAGGGTGGGGGCGGGGAGGAAAGTAGATACTTAATTTCGACGTTATGTTCCATGCATGTCCAGTCCAGGTTTATGAAATTCTTAAGAGACAGCATGCGTTACCGGAATGTTAGTGGTTTGCTGTTGAGAAGAAGAGCCATGGGTTCGCTGTTGAGAAGAAGAGACATCTGAAATGAAGGAACCATTTTAAACTTGTTAGTTATATTGTACAATTCAACCAAATGCACCTTCATAAACAGGTATAGATTATACCTCTTTCCAATGAGTCATGAAGTTTTCTCTTCGCCTTTATCATATCACTTAGAACAGTTTTGGCATCAGATCCTGCAAAACAGACTCCAAATTTTTCGATGATCAGAGAGAGAGAGACAGAGATTATTGGCCACGCCAATCTAGGTATAATAACATGAATCTGGCCTAAATTATGCAAAATGGCTTAAGTTCGTCGTCTTTTCAGTATTTGTTTGGCTAATAGCTTTTATGGGTTCTGAACTATTTTCAAGCGTCTGTTTCCATAAACTTTTTCTTTTTCGATTCATCTGACGAAAAACTAGAAAATGATCCCTAAAAGGCGAAAATAAGCCGAGATGGAAAAGATGAGTGAAAACGTTTCAAAATAAGCATTTTTTTATGGTAATACCAAGAAGTGATTGAATGGCAGAACGTGCTACCAGCTGCTCGGCCACTTTCTTGCTTTTGGCCACTTCACCGGTATAGTTTTTACCATCGAAAACCAATGAAGAGACAAAGACTGGTTGCGGATTTTCTGACGGAGGAGTTGTATATATGGGAGGATTCAAGTTCATCTTGGTAGCAAATTCAAGCAGTATAGACTTGCAGAAGACGGTGTCCTGTCAAAACCAAAGAGGATTCCATAAAATAGTATCTGCCTAATAGCTATAAACAAGCAAACACGCAAACGAACCGGAACATCATTTTAACGATGAAATTGAATAAGCTACAATCATAATTCTAGCAAGTATGATAATGATCATAAGACACATTCGCTAGCTAGCTCACTGGTGATTAAGAATTTAGGATTTTCACCTAATAAATTCGTGAAGCAAGTACTATCTATTCCTTCCAAACTTAAAATTCAACTTTAATACCAACCAACAACAACAAAAACTTCACATTCAACTTATTATTCTACACGCCAATTGCCTAGTTTTTTATTTGCCGTTGTAGCTTGCAAATGTTACAAAATAACCTCAGCTATTTAGATGTGCAGAAAAGTCACCAGAATAACTTCATTAGAAACAAAAAAAAACCTGCAGTATCCCAACCAAATGTGGATGATTTGACCTGTAGATCTATATTCAAATCAGATGAATGGCAACGCAGAGGGAAGGTGCGGATCAAATATAATGCAACAAGACTCAAAAGGATAAAAGTAGAAAAACAGAGAACTGAGCTTTCGCAAGCAATACCCCATGAAAGTGCTATCATAGTAGAAATAGGCTTGCCATGAAAGCCAATGTTGAACTGATACCTAAGTTTTATGAGAAATCAAACACAAACCTGATGAATAAGCTTGCATCTTTCGTCCTTTATCTTTCTCATTATGCAATCAAATGCATATTTCGCCACCTCCTGCTCGGCTTCCTTTTTATGTGAGAACATTTGCTTAGACACATACTCTTTCCCGTCAACCAACACGGCTGATCTGAACTTTGGTGCATGAGGAAATCCTTCGTTGGTACTTCGATAAACTGGAGCCGGTAAGCCTAATTTCTGAGTGTGTTCTTGTAATTGGTTCTTATGCATCAAGTGATCTGGGAGGTCTAAACAAACTAGGCATAAGTTCTTGTCATCAACGAGAAAAGAATCAGAAAGGCAATCTATTTGTATTACAAATACAGTGAGCCTCATGCTATACAAATGAAAAGCAAGCTGACTTTTCAATTTTGAGCCACTATCAAAGGAAAGAAATTTTTGCAATCGTAATAGCAAACAAGAGTGAAGAAATATAAAGAACAACGCGTCTGGTGTAGAGAATGAGCTGCTATAATTAGTGGGCTAGTCTGATTCATCGATGAAGTGAATGGTGCTAAGACTGTTTCTTACAAGACAACCACACGCATACGTTGTTGAATTCAATGCCACTGGTAAGAACATATACATCTTCAATTTCATCTATTCGCCGTCCATTTCATTGACAAAAAGTAGAACTTCCAAAAGTACTCTAAAAGCATGGTTCTCTAAAAGTACTCTACCAACTTGAATTCAGGATTCATAATGAGTCTTGCTTCCACTCATGGAAAAATTGTCTTAGTAAGCTCATGTACTTCTTTCAAGTCCACTTAGTTATTCTATTATCAACTTCCAATCAGACCCAATAAGAACCCACGTGTGATATGTCTAATCTTTTCTCACAACCCGAAAGCCAGCAACAAATAACGAGGAAAGTAAGAGCAAATCACGAGACCAAAAAGAATGGAAAATTTGCATTTCGAAGGCCAAGATTGTATCTGAAAAGCCTCTCATGTATATTCAATAATGACTATTCCATCAAGGCTTATGATCTCATCTCCTTTGCATTCTATCTGATTTAGCAAATTATTCAGAACCCAATAGATAACTTAAAATTCCAAGTTATAAGTACCTCTCATCAGTTTTGAGGGGTTTATATGACAAAAGTCCAATTTGGGCCTAATCTGATATTCCCACTTTTCCCCTTAAGGGCCCAATTGATGGGGACTTAAAAAGCTCGGTTTGATTTGGTTTGGTGTCCTTTGGGGGATATTGCTGCCAAGCAATACCGAGCAAAGTGGTCGATCCGGCCCCTCATCTAGGCAATTGACGGCTCGGATCTTAACTGAGCAATGGACAGTTCAAATTTACATACGCTCAAACTTGATCCGAGTTATCCGTGCGCCAAGATGAACGGCCAGATCGGCTACTTTGCACCTGCTTGGCAGCATTGGACCAGTAGCCTAATACACATTAACTCATGCATGAACGGACTAATGCTCAGAAAATTTTACCATGCGTAACGAGTCCCACACTCTCCCACTGCACATCCATCCTAAATTACAAAGCATATTGTCACCAAACCTGCTCTCAAAAGCTCTATCAGGCAATCTGGGACTGTTTACACTTTTGCAGCATAGCTTCTTTCTCTCAAATGGAATATTTTGTTAGGATAGGTATGGAACGGGGTCGGCTTCTCTCCGAACCCCATCCGTCAAAACCCCTCTGGATTCAGATTTTATGGGGCCTACAACCAATATCCGAACCGTTCACTTAGCAGTACTTGTGATAAAGAACATGTCTTTGTTGGATCAGATGTCAAAGGATATGTCAATAAGTTGCATTTTTAATATGCAAACTATAAGGTTTAATTTTAAAATGTGTTTGCCGTTCATGTTACGTAACAAAATGCAAATTGTTCATATGTCCATTGACATCCAATCAAACTGGCTTGTTGCAGGCATATATGTTATTTTCCACTTGTTCTACGAGAGGATGGTTCGGATTATAGTTGTGTGCCGGGAGTGGGCTCATAAAATAAGAGTACGGAGGGATATGGAGAGGAGATGCTCCCACACGGATACACCACGCATTTGGTATGGCAAAGATCAATGGGCTGCGACAAAACAATATATTATTGGCCGTCTAATCAAACCGAGCCTTAATTCCCAATCAATTGGGGTCGGCTATTATTATTGACCATCTCTAGTAGCAAGATTAATCTCAAAAAAAAGAGTGACCATTATTTAGTCCAATGAATCCCTACTATTTAAAAATGCATATGCATCGAATTTCTATCAGTCAGAAAAAAAAAAAAAAAAAAAAGAAAGAAAGAAAAAGAAAAAGAAAAAGAAAAAGAAGAAGATGATCTTACTCCCTCTGTTTCACGAACACTTTCAGGAACGTTACTTCCAGTAACTGCCTAATGAAATGTGAACGTTGGAATTTTTAACACAAGAAAGTTCAAATCCTAGTAATGAGAGAAGAAAGTTTGTGGGGGGTACGTAGTAAATAAAAACTTACTGGTTTTGGATATATATTGAGGAGGAGGAGTCATTTTAGTGGAGCAAATTAATTAGTGTTTGCACCAACCAACGCCCCTTGGCAAGAAACTACAAACAAATCTCGAAGCCTCTGTTTGTGAGCTTACCAAGAAGCTACAAACAAAGGAAGGAGAGAGAGAGAGAGAGAGAGAGAGAGTGAGTGAGTGAGTTTTAAGTGATAGGCATGTAAAAATTGTGAGCCCATTATCAAAAAAAAAAAAAATTGAGTACAGAAAGGGAATTGACTTTGTTCCCAAAACATCTGAATAGTTCCGGTAGTTTCTTCTTTTTAACGGGGCCTCCTGTACATGAAGTTTACGGTGGTCAATCTCGACCGTTCAAAAGTGTTTTGGACAATCTAGATTAAAGACAAATTATTGACGGTATTAGAAATGGAGTATTTTTTACCGGTAGTAGTTTAAAAACGTATCTCAATTTGTTAATTGCTGAAACGGACGGATAAAATTGCGCTGAGCCATTCACGCCTAAGTTTCTCTCTTCTTTTTGTTTTGGGTAATTGCATGGCAATAGAAGGGTGAACTTGTATGCACAAGGTATTAATTACTACATCGAACATAAAGTTTGTTTTTTGGGGTAAATTATTTTGTAGAATTGGCCCTCTACAAGTCACTTGATAGAGAGAAAAGCCCCAAATTCTTATACCACAAATTCCAAGTCATCAACTAATTTTGGGTAGTTACGAATAATTTTAAATGAAAATAGCTCATCATATATATACACAATTTCGTATCTCTTCAAAACCTAGAAAAAAATAATATATCCTAATGGAATTTATTTTTCACACATATATGTCTTTGTTGCATGAGGATGATATTATAGAGGCTGGAATACATGTGTGATTCAAGCCACCGCAAAGTATAGATCATTTGTCTGTCACTACCCAACCGATAGAATAAGAAGATTACGTCCAGAATGTACATCCTCAAAGTGAACCAAAAGATAACCAACCATAACTCAGTTGGTCAGGGCTCTTGCATCTTCACTAAAATGTCAAGAGTTTGAATCTTTTCACATGCGTGTGGGTGTTCTTTTTATTTGTATTTGTTGAAATTATTTCTTTCCCTAATGTGACTAGTAGTTGAGTTAGACTTATAGTGATTGTAGAGTTATTTTCAATTTTATGTAATTCTTATACTTGTATTCTCCCCCGCTTGAAAAAGAAAACTAAAGATACTCATAGATTCCCAATCCAAGGGTGGTCTTATAACTTTTTATTAGGAAGAAAAAAAGAACAGAGAATTAATACACAATAATTTGAAAAGATAATTTTCAAAATGGGAATCACGAATGAAGTGAAAACTTAAGGCCTCGTTCAATTGCACAGAAAGGATGCGAAATGATAGAAAAATCACCTTTCCAATAATTCTATGTGTAATCAGTTACCAGAAAAGTTATAGAGCTCATAACTTCAACTTTCTTACTAAGAAACACTTTTCTTCAAAAAAGATCTTGTCAAAAGAAATGAATTTTAGTTTTCCTGTAAGATTTCTTATCAAAAAAGATACACATACAAAAATAAATTTCATTTTCCTATGCTTCACCTCACTCTACTTTTCCTGGAAATTCATTTTCTGCACGACACTCTCAACAACTGAACGAGGATGATTAGAGATTCCCGAGCCAGGGGTGGTTAGGAGGGGGGAAAAAAGAACAGAGAATAGATAAACAAGTAATAATTTGAAAAGATAATTTTCAAAATGGGGATCACAGATGAAGTGATGTACAAAATTTGAGGAGTTTGGGTTAGCAAATGATCAAAAAGGCAGAGAAGTCAGATCGAGTATTGTACTGTAGAAGCCATTAGGATATTACGTGGAAGAGATCCGAAGGAAGGAGTGATGAAATTAAATAAACGTAGATTCAACAGCATAATTTATGGGCATTGATAATGTCATTCTCCAAATTTATAATGTCATTCTTCATGAGTGGCAAAATCAATTCCATATAAGAATTGATAATGTCACTCTCCAAATTGATAACTGCACTCTCTTTTGAGAGTGGCATTATAAATTTGAGAAGTGACAATATAAATTTCCTAATTTAAATCATATGTGCACCGAAGAAAAACAAGATTCTCTCACTAGTTATATTTTATTTTTAATTCATAGTTCTTGTTCCTGATTCACTCGTTGGTTGTCAATGCTTTAAGGGATTGAATTCTTACACGCATTGAGCTCTATAAAATGAACAGTATGAATCACAGTTTCAAGCTCAGAACAAGGCCCGAACGGCAGGCATGGCAGCCGGCTGTCCCACTCCGGTTTTCTCAACTCATATCAAAGCATATCCCATGATTTGTCATGACACCAAATTGACCTCCCCTTTCATTTCACGTATTTTGCTACTCCCTCCGTTCCTTTCTAAATGTCTTATTTCGTAACTCCAACTTATTAAAGAGTCATCGTCAGTACACTTTAAAAGTTGTAACTTTCCATACTTGAAGACATAATCAATATACTTTTACCCACTAATTTTTAAAATAAAATAGGAGTATACTTTTAGGGGAAAATAAAAAATATACCGATTTTTACCTACTAACTTTACAAAATGGATACTTATTAAGAAACAACCCAAAATAGAATAATGAACTCTAAAAAAGAGGACGGAGGGAGTACAACTTCTTCCTTTCCATTTTGAGCGACTTCCGACAAGGTTTACATAACACAACAAAAATAAAACCGCCAGAATATCTCCGAAAGGAGGCTTTTCTCTTCTTTTCTTTTTCTTCATTTTTTGAGAAGCAAAAGTAGGTTGGACGGTGGCCAAAAGAAACTGACCTTTCAATCTGTGAATCCAAAACCATGATCATGAAGGGAAACCCACAAGAAAATAGATACAAACTTGTATACATCAGAGGGAAATATTTGGCTTGTGCACATCTTCAGTATATCAGACTGCAATTCTAAAGAATATTCTGCCCATTTACTGCAAAATTGACGGGGCACCCCAACCATCTTTTTAAATTTCGCAGAGATTTACAAAGGACTGAACTTATATTTCTCAAAAAAAGAAAACAATGGCCTACACTGTTGAATACTACATCAGAAGGCCTCCATTCCTTCAAAGGAGAGAAATTCTAGTATCCTCTCTTTGCTTGCAAATTCAGCTTTGTATGTTCTAGGGTTTTGGTGCAGTGTCAAGGAGGGGCCCAATAAATTAATTAAAGATCAAAGAGAGAGACATTGTACCCTTTCAGGGAGATTTCGAGGGACTGGAACTGCAGTGACGTATCTCTGGGGGAAAGTTCTGTGAGCATTCGCAGCTGTATCCGAAGAAGACGAGGTGTCGGCCATGTCAGCTTGTCCCCGGCCATGGAACTTAGCAAAACGATTGATTATGGAGAACTTCTCAATTTCTTGGGTTTCAAGTCTCAAATCTAATATTGATGCTCTCTTGTCCAAACTGCACCATATGAAAGCATTTGAAACAAGGAGATGAATGACTAGATGCCATATAATAACACAGCAGCAATCAACATAGAGAAAATCAAGAGACTTCTGAAAAGAGAGATATTATAGAAATGAGGGAAAGCATGGACTATATTATAGACATTACAACTTTAGTTACTATGATTACAGTTTAGATTGTTGCCGAACTTGGTTCTGCAAAGGTAATGATCAATTCAAAGAAAGATTTCAAGTCCTGTTCATTGGAAGGATATAGGGTGGATATAAGGGATGGACGATTTTTTACATGTAGGGCCCATGTGGTTTTGTTGTGCCCTAGTGATATGGCAGTATGGGCGAACAGAGACAGATATATAAGAGGGGCCAGATGTGATATCATAGCCAGCAAACCATGGTATAACTCATCTCCCATTCAATCGCCATGACTGCTCCCTTATACGTAGTTGATAGTACATCTGGGCCCATAGAAATATAGAATATAGTCACCTGATCCCTTGTACCAAGTATTTCACATCCCATAGTACATCCATGGCATTAAATCTCTCTTACGCCTTCAAATCCCCCAATTTTACATACCGACAATCACCCAAGGCCTTAAGGTAAGAGCCAAAGCTTCCCAACTCCTCCAGCCAGATAAGAGATTTCATGGTCCAAAATTGCCGTAAGCACAGTCAAGAAAGCAAAATCAAAATAGAAATGAAGACAATACTTGGTATTATTTTTTCCAATCCATGTTCCCCTCTAAAATTGTACTCTTTTCATTCTTCTTATACAGCTAGGACTGATATCAAAACCTCAAATATCTTCAGTACACCTTTCCGTGCGGGGGTAGGTGAGAGAAGAGAAGCAATGCACTCCCCAAAGTCTAATCTCAACTATTTAACATTGGCAAGAGAAATCCTTAATCCATTTCTTCATAAGTGCCATAACTTTCTTAATTTGACAAGCAATTTATGTTAGGCGCAACAGAATATGATTGAAAAACCAACAATGACTACTCAAACATTGGACTGCAGAATACCCAAATTGAAATATAATTATAACAAGGCCAAGTAATGGTCAAGCAACTCACTAGAATAGCCAAATTCAAGATGTCAGCGACCAATAGATTTTAACTATCGAAGAATAGCACAACTTTTAGATCTGGAGGGTTACCTCATGAATTCATTTTCTAGCTTCCTCGCTCTATCAATGAAGGCTTCCACAACTTTAGAAAGATGCGGACCACAAATTCTCTCAGATAGTTTACACTTATCATGCAAGCCACTAGACTTACCATCGACGTCTGCCACAACTTCAGAAAGACTCTGATCACCAATTCTACATGGCAATTTTCACAGAAAAATATAATTATGGACAGGATGATAACCCTCTGCTGGAACTACAACTATTAAAAAACATGATCTAGCATGGACAAGGACTGACAAATTCCACATTTTCACATAAATAAATAGAAGATTCTTACAGTTTTGACCTGCCAAGAGGCACACAAGAATCCCTTCCAAAGTAAGAATTTAAGCTGCATGCATCCCCTAATGCTCGTCTAGCGACGAAATAAGCCATAGTCTCATACTTTGAACTGGCATCTGCAGAGAGAATAGCTGCTGGGGGAGGAAGAAACAATTGCTGCATTAGCTGTGTTGTCAAGATAAGCCGTCTCCTAGGTCTAAGCACTGGTTGTCCATCTTCAATTATTTCAGCTTCAACTTCCACCTGTCATTTCAAATGAAGCCTTAAGGAACAATGAAAACTATAAGAGGACTCGAACAAAATACATAAAGCATTAAGTAAGGGATCACCAAACCTTGTCAATTATTCGGTAAGTTGCTTTGGCCCAATCAACTTCTGCCAAGCTGCGAGAAATAACAAACCAACATTAAACAAACTAAAGAATCAGAATTATTGCAGGGAACAGAATGCTGAAAAAAGAAAACTTTAGTCCATTCAGTAGCGACATTGATATACTATGTCAAAAAAGACATAATGGCAACAAGGAAAAATTTTCCATTTGTTTCCATCAAAAAAGCCAAAACATTTCTGTTTCCAAAGAGACCAAAACAAAACACCAGTGGAATAACGGAATTCGAGTTTTTGCGACAAGAGATAACAAAATATAGCCAAAAACATCAAAGCAATAATGCAACATAGCAAAACAACTTGTGCCCAGAACTCCATATTTATTTTAACAATACCTATGAAATTTAGTTTCATGGTAACTCTTACTTTTTGATCTTACAGTTGTTCTTTTTCATGAACAAGTGAACTGATTTACGAATCTACATATGTTTGAATATCACTTACTAGGCTTCTACGCAGTTAGATAAGTTTTAATACATGTTTAAATTCCTCATATTGTCAATTCCCTTGTCCTCTAGAAACATTTCCGTATCGAAATGTTTCTGTTTCTATTCTTGCTGAACCAGAACAACACACCAAAATGAAAATTTGATACTTGCGTTGCAAATAACAATTGAATGACAGGAGGGGAAGGGGAACATTAAATAACATGTGGTACAGCTGATTAGATAATGACCTTATGGTCAGAAGACTATTGGAACCCTCTGTCACTTCTTTGTGCCAAGCAAGAAGCTCTGATGTAGCACTTTTCCGCTTCTTTGGACTTACGACGACCAAACTCTGATTAGCGACATTCTGAACAAGTGACTGGCCGGAAGAGAAATGCTCAATCGCTAGAGAAGTGGGTGTTGAACTTTGCCAGATCTTGCCTACCTGATTTGAATCAGCAGCATCATTAACTAGCTCTAATGACTTAGATGCAAGCAAATTGTCAGAATACTTCCCAAATGCGAACGGTGGTTCCACATTATTTGCGGTGCCATCTTTTCGTGCATTGTACATAGGCAACATCTGCCCATTTTTAAAGGTTCCAAACTGATTAAACCAGGAAGGCGCCATCTGGAGACTAATCGGAGAATGTTCAGCTTTAACAGATGCTGCACTATTACTATGAGAGTAATCTTCAGAATCCTTCCGACCAAGGGGAAGTACATCCTGAGAAGGTACATTACTCCCAAGTTGAGAAGCTGCATTTCCATCTCCCCAAAAGCTTAGCATTTTTGAGTCTCCAGATCCCAGCCCACTATCTGCTCTTTTTAATCTCTTCAAGCTCCTATTACTTGGTTCAACCTCTGTACTATTCATGGCTTGCATTTGCTGCAGTAAGGAGTAATTTTGATGCGAAAGACCATTCGGCTTCAAGGAACGACCAAAGGCTTCGATATCTCTCTGAGTTGAAGCAGAATCCAAAGGAGAGGAGTCAGACTGATTCTTGACACCAGATTCTTTCCCTTGGGATGCAGTCATCCTGTCAGCCAACTCAGTGTTCCCGGAAGATACCAGCTGACGAAGGCTTTCCTTTTCAGGTTGACAAACAAAACCTTGCAACTCCATGGAATTTAAGCCATACTCGGATGGTCCATTCACTACTTTTTGTGAAATTCGATCCTCTTGATCCTGCGGTGTGGATGAATTTGATAACACATAATTACTTGAGTGACTGGGCTTCAACCTATTCTGATAGAACTTGTGATTTTCAGTGATTCTAGTTGGTCCTGGCATTCCAATTCCACCAAACTTGAATTCTCCTTGAGATGTTTCAAGGGGAAAAGGCAAAGATTGCACTTGATCTTCATCAGAAGCCAGCCACATATGACCCTTTTCTCTCATCTCAGGAGTGATGCAAAACAAAGTTTGAGAACTGTTTGTCGGTTCAGAGCTATGAGAAGGTAATGCATGGCTTTGGATGGGCAGCCTTTGTGATGGAGGTGCAAGTTGTAAACTAAAACCTTGAGAAGAAGACTGATTTTGCCGAAGGGGACCCACAGATCCATCAGAACTACCGTGTTCCTGGGATTCATCCACCTTGTGAAGAAGCTCAAGCATATTTTGACTGCAGTGGACATTTATGAGCTTTCAAATGCAAATAACATCTGAAAACTATACGGGCGAGAAAGGGAAACATTAACAGTTGAAAACTAAACTAAATCAGACCAGTCAAAGTTGCCAAATCATGGCGTCCCGCATGTTCCCATTTCCTTGACATGTTTCTTTTGGGTGCTTCATGATTTTTACGGCCTTTTTTCCCTCGGCCATCTTTCATAATGGGTGATATCCCCTAATGCCTTTTCTTATAGATTTTAACATTTATCAGAAAAACAAAACAAATACAAACGCCATGTTAGAAAGCATAACTCAATGCCCTAAACACATGCGTCAATTAATACTCGTCGTGTCCAATGTCCATGAAATGAATATGAACTATGAATCTGAACAAGTACAACAAAAGAATATACATGACATTGCTTTGCATGAGAAGAATAGTACATCTTAAAAACGGCATGGGATGCTTTGAGCTCCTCAGATCCTGAAGTCTAAGGCTCTCCATTCTAGCAAACTTTTTGTCCAAAACTTTTTTTTGGTACTTTTTTACTTTTCGTAACTTTTTGTTGAGCTTTTTGTCGTAATTTTTGGGATTAATCATTTGTCATGATGAGAGGAATCAGAAAAGCATAAAAAAAAAAAAAGGGTCGATGTTGGAAAAAGTTCATATAAGACAACACTTTAGACCAAAAAGACAGCACTTTGGTATTTTTTTCGTCTTTAGTGTAGACTCCTCTTGTCGAGACGGATGATTAATCCAAAAACTATTATGCAAATCTAACAAAAATTTCAGAAAAGACGAACAAACACACAAAACAAAGAAACACAATTGTTCTTTGCTTGTGATTTTTCATCTCAAGTTTGGCAAATGGTGCTAAGTAAATGAGGCTCTGATAGAACTCCTAATATCTGGATTCTGACTTGGTGTGGGCTTGCCAGTTTGGTAGAGGTAAGGCCTCGAAAAAAATTAGTCTTTAGACTTCACGGGAAGATTTCCAACACAAAAGGCTTTAAGAGGATGGACTTCTAGCCAAGATTGCTACTTATATAGATCTTGCATGACAGCATGGAGACAAATTGCAGGTATTGAAGGGAATAAAGCTTTGGCTCAATTTTGGGAAATTTCCAATGAAATTATTAGGGTGTGATATTTTGTCTTTTTGATGTCTTAATGTGGTAGTTTTCTGGAGTTTGTGGGAATGTTTCTGTTTTCATGTTCCTATGATAGTCCTTTTTCTAAGAGTTCTGGTTTTGGTCTGTGTTTTGTAGGATTTCAAGGGTATGCCCTTGGTCTGTTTCTTTGTTGTTTGTTTGGTTCTAAATGAATTAACTTAAACCAAAAAAAAAAAGTACAACCTAAGATACATGAATTCTCAAAACCTCCAACCATATAGCATACACCAACGAAGCATTGGGATAGATATAGCATCCAAGTTCCACCCATAGAAGCTGTACCACAAACAGAGGAAAGCACTGAGTAGTACTTAACCCAAATTCATTCAAGTACTATCCTTCTTAACCCAAAGTTCTAGACCTTTTCCACTATGGGCAATACCTTTGAGTGTGAGCAAGGAGGCAGTTTGTTATATCTCAACCCATCAAGTCACCCTGCAATAAATACACCTTTGTTCAATGTAGTTTTATCGTATTCACAACCCACTCGGTCAGCAACATCAAACATGTGCAAATTACCCCAAATAAGATTCAAAGCACTTTCTAACGCTGAAGCTTTAACTCATTATCCAGGTATCTCTGACCACTGCTCCCTCTTAGTGACTGTTTGTCCAGTAGCTAGTTGCAAAAAGCCTTTTCGGTTTTTTAACCTTTGGATGAAGCATCACAAGTTTAAGAGTTTGGTGTCTGATTCTTGGGTTCAGCCTGTTTCTAGGTCTGCTATGTTACGATTGTCTTTGAAACTCAAACGGTTGAAACCTGTTCTCTGGGACCTAAATGCAAACTGTTTTTCCAACATTTCTAGGAGAGTGGGGGGAAGCTAGGCAGACTATGGAAACCCTTCAAGATCTGTGTAACCAGAATATTGGGGATGATAATCTTAGGTTTCAAGAGAAAGAGGCTGTTAGGGTGTTTATGGAGTTGAGTGCTGCTGAGGAGTCTTTTAAAAAACAAAAATCAAGGGTTAATTACTTAGCCCTTGGAGATCAAAATACAAAAAAAATCATCATAAAGTTAGCAGCAACAGGATGAGAAACAAGATCTTGAGTTTGGTGAATGCTGATGGAGTGAGGCTGGAAAAGCCAGAAGAGGTCCAGGCCGAGATTTTGCAATTCTATAAAGGTTTGTTGGGCACTAGATTTATGCATAAACAAGATGCTAGACCTTCTCTTCAACAAGTCATAAAGAAGAAGGTGCCTGATTCCCTGCATGAGGAGTTAATCAAATCTGTTACTGATGAAGAGATTCAGAATGCTCTTCGCTCCATAAAGGGGGACAAAGCTCCTGGCCCTGATGGTTATTGCTCTAGCTTTTTTCAGCAGAACTGGGAGATAGTGGGTCAAGATTTGGTGGATGCTGTTTTGCTGTTCTTTGAAAAAGGCTTCTTGCTTCGAGAGTGGAATTCTACTGCTCTCACTTTGGTTCCAAAGACCCCTAGCCTTCATCTGTCAATGATTATAGGCCCATTGCTTGTTGCAATGTGGCCTATAAAGTGATTTCTAAAATCTTGGCTAAGCAGATGCAAGGTAGTCTAGATCATGTTATTAGTTCTGCTCAGTCCACTTTTGTCAAAGGAAGGAGTATTGTAGACAATGTGCTGCTCATGCATGAGCTAATAAGGAATTGTCATAGGGATGAAGGCCCACTGCGATGTGCTCAGTGTTCTAAATGGCGCTCGGCGGTAGTAGGGCGGTGACCCACCTCCAAGCGCCTAGGCCGCCTAGGCGCCGCCAAGGAGTTTTGGCGTTTTTTTTTTTTTTGGTATTTTTTTGATATTTTTTATACTTTTAGTGTATATTATGGTATTAATATATACTAAAAGGACTTCCTGTGTAATTTACCATAGCTGCACACATATATATACTGCTATATAGAGTACAGTATACCATTTCCAGATCTGATCGAGACCCACGACAATACCATTTCCAGATCTGATCGAGACCCACGCCGATCGTCGCCTTGGAGTTCGCCTGCTTCACACCGATCGTCGCCGGCCGCCGTCGCCGGTCGCCGGCTGGTATGTATCTCTCTCGTCTCTCTCTCTCTCGCATCTCTCTCCCTCTCTCGTCTCTCCCTCACATCTCCCTCCCTCTCTTGTCTGTCTTTCTGCTCTCTCTCTCTCTCTCTCCTAGGCGGCCGCCAAGCTCCGCCAAAGTCCGCCAATGGCCCGCCTAGCCTCCCTGGCCGCCGAACAAAACGCCAAGGGGGTATTCGTGGCGCTGACCCTCCGCCTAGCGCCTAGGCGCCGCTGGCGGCCGCCATTTAGAACACTGGATGTGTTATTAAGGTTGATCTCATGAAAGCGACTCAGTTGACTGGGATTTTTTACAAGATATCATGGCTGCTATGGAGTTCCCTTCAACTTTTATCGGATGGGTCATGTATTACATCTCTCATGTTTTCTATCATGATAAATGGAGGGTTAGTTGGTTTTTTTCCCGGGTGCTAGAGGGCTTAGGCAGGGAGATCCCATCTCTCCCTACCTATTTTTACTAGTTATGGAGACTTTTTCCTCTCTACTGACTCGGAATATTGGTCAAGGGGAGTTCACTTTTCACCCTAAATATCAGGCTTTGGGGATCTCTCATGTTATTTTTGCAGATGACCTTTTTCTTCTAAGTGGTGCTCAGGAAGGATCTTTGTAGATTATATTGAGAACCTTAAAGGAGTTCCATGGTTTTTCAGGTATGCAGCCTAAGCAACTCAAGAGTTCTATGTTTTTTGCTGGTGTGTCGGGCACGGCCAAGCTATCTTTTTCTGTTCTGATGGGCATTCCTGAGGGCAAACTCCCTGTTAAATAGATAGGAGTTCCTCGTATTAGTACAAGACTCACTTCAACTGATTGTTCTGAGCTTAAGGAGAAGATTTTGGCCAGAATTCATAGTTGGACCCAAAAGTTTTTATCTTATGGGGGTAGGGCTCAGCTTATTCAATCAATCCTCTTTAGTATTCAAACTTATTGGAGTTCAATTTTTACATTACCTCAAAGCATTCTCAAAGAAATAGAGGGGGTTCTTAGTGCTTTCCTATGGTCCGGTGCTGAGAAACCTTCTGGAGCTAAGGTAAGCTGGGTAAATCTGTGTGTTCCGAAAAATGAAGGAGGTCTTGGTTTTAGATCCTTGAAGGAATGGAATAAAGCTGTTAATATGAAGCATTTGTGGGCCCTTAGCCAAATAGCAGACAATCTATGGGTTAAATGGGTTCATGTTTATATCCTCGAAGCACAGAGTTTATGGGGGATTCAGTGTCCTAGTGAAGCTTCTTGGGTAATGCTAAAGTTGATGAAGCTGAGAGCTACCTGCCAAAGTTGGATCAGGTACATCAGTGGCAATGGTAATAATACTTTCCTTGGAACTGATAATTGGCACCCTTAAGGAGTGATATACCAGCAATTTGGGGAGGCTATGGTGACTAATCAGGGTCTTGCTTTGCGTGCTAAAGTTGCTTCTATTATTGATCAAGGACAATGTAAGTGGCCAAGGATAAGGGACAGAGCTGTATTAAGCATTATACAAAATACTCCTGAATTTTTTGCCTTCCACCTCTGATTGTGATAAGGTTGTGTGGACCCTAACTACTGACGGCTCCTTCTCGGTGAAATCTGCTTGGGAGGCGTGTCAAAAGCGCAATCCCATCCAACCTTGGTATAGCTTGGTCTGGTTTAGTCAAGGAGTGCCTCGTTGGAGTTTTATAGAATGGCATGCCATTCTAGGCAGGCTATCAACTAGAGACAGGTTGTTTAGTTGGGGTGTAGCTGTGAGCCCTCAGTGTGTGTTGTGCATGGATGGTGTGGAGTCACATGATCACCTCTTTTTTGCGTGCCACTTCTCTTCTGACATATAGAAGCAAATTCTGACCCACAATGGTATTCACAGGGCTGTCTTGCCTTTATCTCAAGAAGTTGCTTGGGCTGTGCAGAGTTATGCAGGTAAAGGGTTTAGAAACACCATTTACAAGCTGTCATTGGCTACTTCTGTTTACTTCTTATGGGGGGAACGTAATGCCAGGATATTCCAAGGCAGGTCCAAGAGTGTTATTGAGGTTACTAATGAAATTTTCGATGCTATTCGCACCAAGCTCAGTTCTTGGAGCACGGTGACGTTCCATGCCCAAAATAGGGGGTTGTGTGAGGATTGGCTTCTTGATTCTCGAATTTTTGGGATAAATAATTGTAGATAGAGAGCTTTTGTTTTTCTTTGGTTTTGGTGTATAGTTGGGCCAGGGGTATGCCCCAGTGAGATTTTGTAGCTTCTTGCGCGGTTTTTGGTGAAATAAAATTTACTTACCCAAAAAAAAAGCATTTTCTAAGTATGGCAAACAACTATTCCCCATGGGTAGGGACATGAGTGATTGAACATGCACACAAAAAGCTTGAACATGACTTCTCTGCCATTGGGGTTGAAACTGCAGGGGGTGCAGTTCACCCCTTTGCGTCCCGATATCAGCATCAATATAATAATCCAAACCATTCATACTTAGATTTCTTCGAGATGCTTGTCGTCACCGAAAACCATTTTAATCAGACATCTATAAGTACATGATTTGTTCGGACTATGTACTTAGAGATCTCTAATTGAACTCATTTTTTTATAACAGCAAGCATCTCAACAAGATCTAAAATATGAAAAGTTGTGAACTGCACCCCCTGCAGTTTCACCCCCAATGGCAGAGAAGCCATATTCAAAAGCCTATGAGTTCAAGTTTGCAACGTAACAATGCCTTAACTGCTATATTATGCAGAAAATAATTAATTGCACCATGTAATCAACTAACCGCCATATTGCCCAAGCAAAACAATAAGCCCTGAAATCTCCAGATTAATATTAGCAATTCTCCGTTGTAAAAAATGAATTGACATCACAGTTACTCTAGAAAAGAAATAAAAATTTACTGATTAACTACCTTGATTGAGTAGCCTTGTTTTGTTCATGTATCCTAACAGATCTGTCGAAGGGAGCAGAAGAAGGTGCAAACCCTGGAAGAGTTCTTCTGGAAGGTGTGTCATCTGCCCAATTTTTGTTTCTTTGTATATCCTGAGAATGCAACTGTAGACTAAGTAATTTTTTAAATTCTAGCTGCAATAAGAACTAGAATACATTAAAAAGAACAAATAACACACGCAAAATTCACCTTTTCCATTTCAGAGGAAGTTTTTGGGAAATGACCAAAAAAATTGGAGTGCCCAAAATAACCCTGATTGGGACCGCATGATGCGCTAGGAATCTGCTGGGACATGGTCTGTGAGTGGGTAGCATGTTCCATTCCACAAGAAGGTTCAACATCTTCATCCACGTTTCCCAGTGGATGGTGCTGAAATTTTCGATGACCAGGAGTTCTTCGGCCAGCTTGACCAGACGACTTCTCCTTGCCTCCAGGAAAATTCTGAGACTCAATTCCATCTGACCAATTACCTTCCCTTACGTCACCAGTGGTAGTGTGCTGGCATATGTTGGAGCCACGGCTGTCGCTAGAATTCTCTTTTCTATCACACTTCTCTGTCTCATGCATTTTAACTGAATCCTTATCAGAGTTCTTTATGGACAACTCCAAAACCTGAGGGCCCTTGTTATGATGATGATGGAATTTCCCTGATTCCACAGTTCCTTTGCTTTTCAGCGAAGAATCAGCATGTTTCCAGTAACTAAAATCCTGGGTGTTTTCCTGGCTGGACCTTGCAGTGCTAGAATATGCTATCGCAGCAAGATTATTTAAACTTGAGTCCTCTCTGGAAAACACTGCATGCTCGAATCCAATGCTGGAATCCGGAACTGAATCAGCTTTCCAAAAATGACCACCACGATCACTACTCTGCAAATGTTGCAATTTGTTTTCATTCTCATGCTGTATTGACAATGCATCACGACTAGCTGTTACAGCCTCACCAACATTGTGACCATTCGGCTTACTCTGTTGCCGGCCAGAGTTGAAAGAGGAAACTTTCTGTTGGTTGGGCCAAGACCCCGAAACATTCTTGGCATTCGTTTCTGCATCTACAGAATGAGCAGCATTTCCATAAATCTGAATCCCTTCAGCAAGTGGTTTTTGTAGAGGACCACGACTTAACAATTTACTTCCTTCTTCTGAGGATTGCTGAATTGATCTATGAGTAGAATTCCTCTGCAGCCTCTCACTATGTTCATATGAAAATCTCTGTCCAGATTGCTGCAATCCTGGGAAACCCTGATACCTATTGTTGACATTGGCATCATTAGGGAGGGAAGTTGAAACATTAGTATTGTGAGAACTCAGACCACTCCACTCTTCATGTAGCCCAATGTCATTGCTACTAGTTTCTGCGACAGCAGACTGCATAAGAGCACTCCAACTCCCACTTTGTAAAGAAGGAAACCCATCCGAAAATCCTGTACCGTTCAACAAATTAGAACCTCCAAGCCCCATGATCGCGCTACCTCCAAAGGCATCCCATGTATTGTCATCCCCAAACAAAATCTTCTCTTCAGTAGGATCTAGGGAAGCCACATTATGCAAAGAAGAAACCTGATTTCCAGTTTTTCCGTGCATTGTTTCCAAATTCATCCCACTATCTAGGCCCTGACCGTAAGAATGACTCAATAAATTTTCCCCAAGAAATCCATGTCTAGAATCCGAAGACCCATCCTGCATATTAACCTGATCTGGGAATCCAGTGAACTGATTACTTGGAAAAGAATTGCTGTACATTGTCATTTGCCGAGTTGGAGGCTTATCTGATGGGGAATGAGAATACTGCAGCGAAGCGCCCCTAGAACTAGAACCAGGAACCCCATGCGGAGATTGATCAACCCTTTGTTGAGGACACGAACCCATTAAGCTCAGTGACTGACCTTGCTCCGGGGACAATCCAAATCCATTAACTGCCGGAGAAGCCCAAGGATAATTTGATGCTTCAGTAATTTGAGTGACAGGAGTGCCGTTTATTAGTGTAGGTGAATTGCTGCCAGATACCTGCTCAGTGATGGAGGAAATCTGGTTCGGTGTACTCTGTCTGATTGCTTCTAGTTGCTGAATCTGTTGCTGCCTCTGAAGCTCTTGCATTTTCCTCAACATACCCTGTTGTTGCAGCAGCTGCATGTCATTAAACCCAGGCTGATGCGGTGGCAAAGATTGCATAATGCCAGTTTGTTGTCTGTTCATCTGTTGTTGGCTACCAAAAAAATCAAAACTAACCGGCGATTCGCATGATTCCGACCTAACTAAAGTTGTATGATTTTCAGGATCATCCCGTTGTTTGGATTCATAAATAGATAAGCCTTTTGGCGTTATATTACGGTTCTGAGATTCTAAATCCACTCCCAAAAATTTTGGCGCATTCTGTCTCGTTTGTAAAATGTGATGTCCATGGATATAGCCATTCAAGTTTGGATGTTGACTTTGAGGCCTACTTTTTGCAAGCTCCGGCCTTACTGCTGGCTGCGTAAACCTTCCTCCATGAGACACTGGAATAGAATAACTGCTATGTCCTCTCTCAATATCTGTTTAAGCCCAACGAAAATAGTGACTTGCGTATGAGAAGTGCAGAATTCATTTTTAAACAACTGGTATTAAACCTTCTCCATTTAACTAAAAGAACCACACACAAAAATAGTTCAGCAGCCATGGGATGACTGATCAAAACGTTACAAAGCATCTGTAACTACTCAGATAGAAAGCCAAAATACTAACAAGTAATACCTGATTGCCCTAGATTGTAGTTTTTTGAATTGGAATTTGGTAAACCATTATGTGTTTGACTTCCAGCCCTAAAATTGATACTCCCTGGCCAACTTCCGTCAACAGCCTGTGATTGATGCTGGCCCTGGGACAAGTTGTCTTGAGCAAAGAAATTGTGGACCCTGTCTCCAGCTTCGTTGCCAGGCATAGATAATTAAACACAAACGACTAAGGAACTTAACAGATGAACAAAGTCAGCATATCATCACTCCAATTCGAGATCCAGTTATTGAGGCTCCAACCAAAATTAATTTTGAGATAGCTTTAACATAATGAAAGCAAACTTCTCTGTGGATGATTAAGCGTCACTCCAAGAAGCAAATTGCCAACCTCAATCTGCATAATGATGGAAGGAGAAACTAAAAATGTTGAGTTGAATAATAGAAAAACAGGACTCTTACGGGCAAGAAGTCATGTCAAGAGACTCCAGACGCTTCAAGCATTACAAAAACTTTTAAACTTAGTAGACCTTTTATTATTCTCTCTCAAAAAAATAACACAATAAATTCTTCAAATGTCTAACCAAGCACTTGGTGATGCATGAATGACTATGTGATTCAGAAGATTTTACTAAAGGGAGGAACCTAATGAGCTAACAAATAATTACTGTGTTCATAACATCGGAGGTGGTAGCTTGCTGGTCAGTGGGTTACTCTGACAGGGTTTGGGCCTGAAGAGGTGACAAGTCCAAGTCATGCTAACGACGCCCCCCGACCCTGCTCTCTAGTTCCCGCCTACTGGCTGCTTGCCTCAGGTGGGGTGGTAGTTGCTATGGCCCTTCGATCCCTTTTGGAATCCCCCGCGGGTCTGGAATTATTCTGGTCACACTCAAAGGAGGGTTGCTACACCTCGTTGCCCCTTACTCTACCCTTTTTGACTTAGCAAAAAAAAAAAAAATTACAAATAGAGAACAGAATGGAACTTTTAAATCCGACTCGGATCAAGCTATTTTATATCCTCAACATGAATGGAACTTTTAAACCAAATAGAGAACAGAAAAAAAGATGAAGAAGAAGGAATTTCTACAGATAGAATGCAAATTTAAACAACACAAATCCCATTCCATCCGCCGCAGAGGCTCAACAGAGAGGATAAAAAACTTTTACATTTTAAATAATTTTCGAGGCCTTGCTCACTCCTCCCCTTTGACTTAACCACCACCTCTATCCCTTAAGAAAAGGAACTTCCAAAAAACGAATAAAAAACTCTTTATGCAAATTAATGCCATAAAACCAGTTTCAAGTGTAAATCACCAAAAAGGAACTTCTACTGGCATGATAGATTCATGGATAACTGATTTTTAATCATCTCCAAGGGAAGTAGCAAAACCAAAACTAAACTACATTTGAAGAGCCACATAAACAAAACACTGTCCAAGGGAGAAAGCAAACTTGCTACACTGTTTTGGTGTAGCTCTCTCTCTCTCTCTCTCTCTCTCTCTCTCTTCAACTTTGAAGAGAGAGAAAACACTCTTCATATTGCCACCTCATTAGATTTAATGCTTATTATTGGTGAAGTGTTGATTTTCTGGGCAAATGAGGTCCTTTAGAGTTTTTTTTTTTTTTTTTAAAAGGAGACTTGGCCAAAAATCCCTCATATTTACATTTTTTGAGCTCAAAGACAAGCACATTTTGCAATCAAACATAAGGACAAATGTGTCTATGAAGGTGCCTAAAACCCTAGGGCACCCTATATATAAAAGTGCCAAAAAACCTAGGGTACCCTAGGAAAGTGCACCTACTAAAACCCTATAATAGAAAAGTGCACCCAAAAACCCTATGAAAATGCCTACCTTAAAAGTTGAAACCTCCACCGAAAACTATTTTCCTGCCGTCCTTCCCCTAAATCAAAACTATTTTACCATCCTTATGGTTAATTTTCCCTAAGAAAAAGTGATAAAAAGAATCAAAATTTGAAGAGTCCCTTGATTGCATAATAACTCTTCAACTTGCCACAATAGGTCACGAAAGTACTTCTTTGATGTAAAATTTTGCTTCTTCCCTTGGAGATGCTCTAACCCACATTTAATAAGCCAACAAAAATAAAATTACCACGGATGGGTACAAATCAAGTCTTACATTTATAGAAAGTACTCCAAAGTGAAATGAAACGCACTCTTGCCCCTCACTGAATGGGCATAAAACCAACCAATGCCTACCATGCCCGAGTCATTCAACTAATCTTATCTGTATAGATAGATTGATACGTATATATATATATATATATATATATAGAGAGAGAGAGAGAGAAACGACAATTGAAGTATAACATCCAAGACGCAAGCAGACTAATGATACAAGCTGTGATGCGACCATGGCAGACGAAGCAAACCTTTAACCCAAGCAAAAATTCGATCTTGGCATACGAATGGCGAGTAGATAGATAAAATTAGGGTTTGTGAGTATTGATAAAGAAGCGTGAACTTACACAGGTGTTGTGGGGTCCACCAGCGAAATTTCGGATACAATCGTTCAGTGATTTTCGTCGATTTCTAGGGTTTGAATCGGCGAGGGAAATGGGAGGTCTCGCGAGCGCAGAGAGAGAGAGAGAGAGAGAAAGTGATCAAAAATAGTGCGAAATTTTCAACGAACTGTTGAACGAGCTAGGGCCGAGACTGAAGCTGAGGCTCGTAAACCGAGGCTATTGCTTCGGAGTCGAGGCTGAGGCTCGACGACTTGGTTGGCGGGTGTTTTGTGGCGTTTGCAATGAGAACGAGACATGTGGCAGAATTTTTTTGTGGGCCCACATTTTCCGAAGTTTCCATTTCAGAACCCATTATAAGTATAAAGCCCCGTTCCAGTTTCTCCAAAATTGAGGTTTTAGAAAATGAAGGTAATTTCAAATTTAAAAATTATGTGTTTACGCAAATAATTTTTCTACCAATATGAATCTCGTTTGATAGATTTTATTAAGATCTTTTATACGGTGCAAAAAAAATTAAAAAATAATTTTTCATTTTCATTATTTTGAATTTGAAAATGGAAGAAAACTGAGGTTTAGAAAAAGAAGGGAAAGTGGAACACCCCTAGGTACAATTTTGTTATCAGTAAGAGCATCAGCAATGAGCAGTAGAATAAGCAAATATGAATAATCAAAATATGTCACATCAGATTTTGAAACATATTTTGATTATCTATTTAGAAGTTGATATAGTTAGCAATGTCAAATCTCAAATTGGTTATTTTTTGTCCATAATCAAAACCAATGGGCCCTCCAAACTTTTTTCATTCATTTCATGCATATTTTTTGAAAAAGCAGTTTTTGAAGGGAAAAAATAATTTATGTTAGAAACATTTCAAAAAAATATATAGTTTTTCGAAACAAAAAACAGTTTTCCAAAAAATACACACTTTGTTCACTTGAAAACTGTAAATACAATTTTGAAAATTTTGAAAGAATTATATTTACACAAATAATTTTGAAATTTTAAAAATTATAAATACAGTTTTTTAAAAATGGATTTTGTGTAAAAAATAGTTTTTTGAAAAACACACTTTATTTACTTACAGTTCTTTAAATTTCTGAAAATTTTGTTTTATGTAAAAAAAAGTTTTGTGAAAAAAAAATCAGAAAGTTACAGTTTTTTAAAATTATTTTTTGAAAGCATTGTTTTGAGAGAGAGAGAGAGATAGAGAATGGAAGAGAGAAGATTTTTGTGTAATGTTGGTGTACTTGATTGAGAGATAAAATTTGGTTATTGACAAAATATTGCTAACTTTGATTATTGAAGAGTCAAAATTTGATGAGTTGTTAAGAAGTTGCTAAGTTTAGTTATTCCAATGTGAGTACTTTTTTGATCCAACATTGTTAATTTTTACAATTTTTTGTTTTGCTTATTCCACTATAGATGCTCTAATGACCTCAATCCCGATTCTCATACTGATCCGATGTGGCCTATGGCTGGGACCCACTCTCTTTCATCTCTGGCCTCCCCCTCTCTCTCCTCTAAACAATTTGGCGGAAAAACCTCCGAAATTTTTCAAACTTTTGAAGCAAATGAGATCTACACCTTTTATTAACCCTCTCCCGCTTAGAGCATGTACACCAATAAAAAGGTAAAAATGCTAGTCAACAATGCATTTTTTTCATTTTACCTACTCACATATCTCTCAACACTACACCAATACTATCTATTTTACCTATTCTTTATTAAAATAATTACTTTTAGAGAGAGGGAGTGAGTGAGAGAGAAGAAAACAGTGCTTTGGGTGAGAGAGGGAGGTGAGAGAAACTAATTGTTTAAAGGTTGGCTGATGAACAGAGCTTAGTTATTAATACCTAACCATTTTATCAAATCTATTTTACCTTCCCTATCTTTGTCGCCCTCCCACCGGTCCTCGCCGTCACCACCAAGACTAGAGGTTCCCATCCGCCTTGCCCAGCTGAGTTATTCTCTCTCTCTGGCATCCGAACTCCAAATCTAAGGGATGATAGAATCAATTAGATTTTGGTTACTGCACAGTTAGTTATATTCTTAAAGATTAGTTTGGTGTAGGTTTGGACTAGCTTCTGCAATGGGTTTTTGTGTAAGGTCGGCAAAGTGAGAATTTGCATAGAAGTCTCTCATTGGAAGTATTTTATATTGATGCCATTCTATTCTGCTATATTGTGTTTCTTGATTGGAGAATACATTTTTAGAAGCTTATTCCAGTAGTACTTTTTTTAGGCCTCCACTCAAAATTCATTGAATCTTTTTCGTTACTGTATTTTTTTTTTTATTGTTTGCGTTATGCAGTGCAAGTCATTTTGGAAGATGTCGAGATAGGAACAACGCTGACCTGATTTATTGAAACGGAGCAACTATAAGAATCATCACTCGAGCAAGTGCACAAATGAACTTCTGGAATGGAATATATTAATATTATATCTTTTGTAGTTGGAGCTTTTCTATTCTCGGTGAAAAGATAGATCTAGTTTACAGTGCAAATTCCATAACAAAATTGCTGGTTTTTTGTTTTGGTTGGGGGAACATTATTGCAATGGTCTTTCAAGGTTCAATATTTGAGGTTGCTTCTATTTTCTGAGTGATATACTGTTTCATTTATAGCTAGTAAATATGATTGTTTGATGGGTATTAGTAATTAGTGCATGTTCGTGCCTGAAGGCACGGCTCGACGTTGAAGAACCACAAACCCCTGTTTTTGTTTAGCGAAAACCCCCAAAAATGATTGAACCGCAAAATTGAAGAACTAAACTTACCATAACTAAACCGCAAAATTAAGAACTAAATGACCAATGCCCTAAACCTTTTATTCAACAAAAACCCAAAAAAAATGACCAATCCTTTTTTTTTTTTTGTGTGGGGAGGGAAGTGAGAAATAGATACCTGAGAGAGAGAAGAGGTGGTTTGGTTGGGTTTGGGGTCATCGTCGTCAGTGGTGGTGGCCGAAGAGAGCAGGTGGCTGAAGATGGAGAGAGAGAGAGAGAGAGGATGTTGGGAGAAGGGAGTGTGTGACGCCTTTACCCAAAAATAAGAGGCATTTTCCATAATGCCCTTTTCGTAGAGTCTAACGGCTAAAATGTATTTGAAATTCAATCCAACGGCTCGGGAAGCGCTATGGTTTGTATGTGTACATAAAAATCGCTTTGTTTTATACTTCTTCCGTCCCAAATTATCTGTCCGGTTTGTAAAACGATAACTTGGAAATAATGTAATTTTTTAAAGAAAAAATTCAAAATTTTTTCACAAATTAAAAGAACTCATTAATATCTAGTAAGTTGTTACAAAACTTTCGAATTTTTATTGCAAAAATTGTATTATTTTTAAGATTCCGTTTTACGGACCGGACAAATATTTTGGGACGTAGGAAGTAATATAAATTGGTTAGCAAATGCATGAGTTTTGGGTAAAATAAAAGCGAGAAAATGGTGTTAAATAAACGATCTTAACTGTCCAAAAAATTAGATTGTATGTATTACTCCACTCACCGGCCTCGTTTAGACATTGCATTTCCAATTAGTTTCGTTGGTCAATTAATGAAGACCTCTCAACTTCGAAAACTATCATAATTTTACGGAAAATTTGATCTTTTTGTGTTTATAACTTCAAAAATAATCACAGTTGCCTTAATCTCAAAAACCATCACGAAATAAAACAGTGGTCTTTACATCATTAAATTTTAGTTTAAAGCACAAATCTCCATTTCTTTGCAGTGACAAGAATTGAGATACAGAATTTGAAAGTAAAAGTAACTGTGACCATAACATAAAAAAAGATAAAAGTAACACAAGGAATTTCCTATGCTCCTTAAAACTTGAATTGTCATAATCTGCAATTTTCAAAACTATATAACAAAGCTACAACTTGAGCACAAACATATGCGGTGAATTGGTGGCGGATGATGTACATAACCAACAAATTTGTGCCAAACCCGTGATTAGAGAAATTCATGATAAACCAAATAATTCACTATTAACAATTGGTACATATATATAAAATTAATTCACCTATTTATCAACAAAAATTAAATCAACAACCTTGTGTTCCGTAAAATGGTTGAGAAGAGTACGCTTGCCGTAGTCCCTACCTCTCAAAACCCAACCCACCCCACCCCACCCCATTTTAGAAGTTCAAAGCAGAGCAACACTCCTTTTGGGAAGATAAAAGGCTCTGTTTGGAACCTGAGGAAAGGAAAAGAAAGGAAAGGAAAATAAAAAGGAGGGAAAATGAGAGAAAAATAAGAGGAAAAATTTACTGTTCATTACACTTAAAATCCTTATTTTCTTCACATTTTTCCTTTCAACCAAATAATGAAAAGGAGAATTTTTTTATTTTCCTTTCTTTTCCATTGGTTCCAAACGGAGCCTAAGGCTCTGTTTGGAACCTATGGAAAAGAAAAGAAAGGAAAAGAAAATAAAATGGAAGGAAAATAAGAGGAAAATGGAAAAGAAAATTCATTATTCACAAAACTGAAAATTGTTATTTTCTTCCCCTTTTCCTTTCAAACCAAACAATGGAAAAGAAAATTTTTTAGTTTTCCTTTCTTTTCTTTTCCTTTCCTCAAGTTCCAAACAAACCCTAAGGTCAAACTACGTACATAATAAACATCCTAATCCAACTATCTCAACCCATAATCAAACGTCAAAGTCAATTATTCCCCTTAAACAACCTGTTCTGGCCGCCGGGGGTGGAAGCGTTCCCACGGTGGAAGTCGGCGAACTCGTGGAGGTCGATGGCGCCGTCCTTGTCGATCACCGTCACAGCATCGGTTAGACCCGCCGAGGACGTGCCGGCGTCCATGCCGAGGTCTCTGAAGACGGACCGGAGCTCGGAGACGGAGATCTTGCCGTTGCCGTTGGTGTTGAACTTGTTGAATACCTTCTGCACTTCATCCATGTCGCCCAGAGAGGTAAGTGAACGTTGATTAAACCCAACCCAACCCTAATTGCAACCGCCTCCCTCTACCAACCGACCAATAAAACCATCGTCGAACCCTGCCAAGACCTGGCCCAAGAGCCACTCGTGACCCTGTCGGCGAATCCACCTGAACAGCCCAGCCCTAACCCATGCGGCAATGGCGAGGACAGGCGTCGGTGGGAGGGCGGCAAAGATGTTAGCCTGATTGTGCCCATAGCAAACCCCCAAACAGGGAGAGAGAGAGAGAGAGAGAGAGAGAGAGAGAGAGAGAGAGAGAGAGTTGTGGTCCAAATTGAGGAGTGTACGCGGAAGAGGGTTAATAAAGGTGTAGATCTCATTTCCTTCAAAAGTTTTGAAAAATTTCGGAGGTTTTTCGGCCAAATTTTTAAGAGGAGAGAGAGGGGGAGGCCAGAGAGGGAAGAGGAGTGGGTCCCAGCCATAGGCCACGTCGGATCGGTATGGGAATCGGGATGGAGGTCATTACTGATAGCAAAATTGTTAACCCTGCCACTTCTCTCTACAATTTCAAACACGGAAGAAGAAGAACAAAGAATCAACCAACAGAGGTCACTATTGCACGGCGTTAACCTAAGTCTGCGATCACAATTCCTACAGTTTCCGTTCAGTCCTTCGTTGCATTCATCGAAAAGGTAACCCAACAATCTCTCTCTCTCGCTGCAATCGGTTGTTGCATGTTTTATCTTCTCAATCAGTTGGCTTGTTCGCATTAATGTACTACTGTCATCATCAACTATGTAAGAAGCGCACATTCGATAGACATTGGTTCCGCATACGTTGCATAAATGTTACAATTTCCGTCCAATTTTGTATGATGGGTTTCGATATCGGAACTTGGTGGGAGTGCGCAGCACGCTGTTGTGCTTTGAATGTGAAGTTCGGTTTTTTAGTCGTGATTGGTCATGCAGTCTCGGAGTTTCTGCAATTTTGGTCTCTGTTTTTTTTTTTTTCCCCCTTTTTTGGCTTTTGTATAAAATTGATTCTTAGTCGTACCATATTTCATTCATGGTTTGAATCCACTTTCTTAGACCTGATTATTGCGAAAATGATTTGTGGCACTACTTATCTCATCAAGAAAATCTGCAAAAATAACAGAATCCTTTTCTAACTTTCTCTAATTGAACTGGATATATGATCTACATTTAACATGTTCATTCCAATTTTTGTTTTTGTTATGGTTCACTTCTTGAATTCTGGTTGTGTGTGGATTTTTTCCCAAGTATACTATCCCTATTATTTTGGGAATTTGTTTTTCAAATTAGAAAGGAATTCTTGAGAAGTTTGAGGTATAGCACTGGATTATGATGTTACAGTTTTCTGTTTTCAGGCTTAAATATAAACGATGAATTCTGACAAATTCACCCACAAGACAAATGAGACCCTTGCTAGAGCTCATGAACTGGCCATGAATGCAGGACACGCACAGTTCACACCTCTCTTCATTGCCACGGCTTTAATCTCTGAACCAAACGGTATTTTCTGACAAGCAATTTGTCAATGCTAGGGCAGTGAAGAAGCTGCAAACTCGGTTGAGAGGGTCTTCAAACAGGCAATGAAGAAGCTCCCCTCCTGGACTCCTCCACCGGACGAAATCCCCGCAAGCACTACCCTCATTAAGTGATCCGACGGGCTCAGTCGTCACAAAAGTCCCGAGGCGACACCCATCTGGCCGTTGATCAACTGATCCTTGGCCTTTTGGAAGATTCGCAAATTGGGGATCTGCTCAAAGAGGCAAGGGTTAATACTTCACGTGTGAAATCGGAAGTTGATAAGCTTCGGGGAAAGGAAGGAAAAAAAGTGGAAAGTGCTTCTGGGGATACTAATTTCCAGGCTTTGAAGACTTACGGCCGGGACCTTGTAGAACAAGCTGGTAAACTTGATCCAGTCATACGTAGAGATGAAGAGATTAGGAGGGTTATTAGGATTTTATCAAGGAGAACTAAGAACAACCCGGTTCTTATTGGAGAGCCTGGTGTGGGTAAAACTACATTAGTTGAAGGGTTGGCTCAGAGAATTGTTAGAGGTGATGTTCCTAGTAATCTTAACGATGTGAGGCTTATAGCGTTGGATATGGGGGCATTGGTCGCGGGAGCGAAGTATAGGGGAGAGTTTGAAGAAAGATTGAAAGCTGTTTTGAAAGAAGTAGAGGAGGCTGAAGGGAAAGTGATTCTTTTTATTGATGAGATTCACCTTGTCCTGGGAGCCGGTCGAACCGAGGGGTCAATGGATGCTGCCAACTTGTTTAAGCCAATGCTTGCTAGGGGACAACTCAGATGCATTGGGGCAACAACTATTGAGGAGTACAGGAAATATGTGGAGAAAGATGCTGCTTTTGAGAGGCGGTTCCAACAGGTTTTTGTTGCTGAACTGAGCGTTCCTGATACGATTAGTATTCTTCGAGGGTTGAAAGAGAGATATGAAGGTCATCATGGTGTGCGAATTCGGGACCGAGTTCTTGTGGTTGCTGCACAGTTATCATCTCGATATATTACTGGTATGTAAAGTTTACTCCATATTGTTAGCTGTTGAATCCTATTTTTCAAGTTTTACATGCATTATCTGAGACTTAAATTGCAACACTGATTGATGCAATTTTATCTTGTATGTTCAGGGCGTCATTTGCCGGATAAAGCAATTGATCTTGTCGATGAAGCTTGTGCAAATGTACGGGTCCAGCTTTATAGTCAACCTGAAGAGATTGACACCCTTGAAAGGAAAAGGCTGCAATTAGAGGTTGAACTTCATGCTCCTGAGAAGGAGAAAGACAAAGCTAGTAAAGCCCGACTTGTGGAACTGAGTGCCTCGTACTTAATGTATTGGTTATTGTCTTTTCGTATATACACATATGCATATAATTACGTATGTCTGATCTTGGTTAAATGAGATGCCATGGAAAGAAAACATATGAAACAAGACGTAAGAAAGGGGGGAGAGAAAAAACTTATGGGTGAGAACAAAATATCTGATGGAGAACACACCAAAGTTGACAAGTTTGGATACTAAGGGGAGCAAAATATCTGATCTTGTCGATGAAGCTTGTGCAAATGTACTAGTACATCTCTGTTCTACTGTTTTCATGTTCGGTTTTCTGACCTTGAATTAGTACTGAATTGTTTGCAATAATTGTTTCCAGGTTTACGGGGCGAGGCCAATCAGGAGATGGCTGGAGAAGAGGGTTGTGACCGAGCTGTCAAAAATGCTTGTGAGGGAAGAGATTGATGAGAACTCAACTGTTTATATTGATGCTGCATACAACAAAAAGGAGTTAAAATATCGGGTTGAGAAGAATAGGGGGCTTGTGAATGCTGCGACCGGGCAGAAATTGGACGTGCTAATTCAAATCCCTAACGTACCGAGGAGTACCGAAGCTGCCCAAGCGGTTAAGAAGATGAAGATTGAAGAAATAGATGATGACGATGACGAGATGAATGAATAAATATTTTGGTCTATAGTATAAGTATGAGAGATATGGTGGAGTGATTTTCAAAGCTGAAGAAAACTGGGCGCTAATTCTAGTGGCTTCATTCAGCTTTAGGCTGTGTATATTGATGCTGTCTTTTTGCTCTTGATGAAATGTTGAACTGTTGATGGGTGTGTACTCTTTGTTATATTTTAATGTGAAGGCCATATGTAATTGGCCATTTTCTCTGTTAAGTGTGTATTGATTTTGTATGTGTTCTTTTTGAGAAGAATTTCCATTTTTCTTTACCCTCTAGAAATCTTTTCATCTACTAGTACATATATCTTGTAAACCTGTTGTTGCTAACTGGCTATGAATGTTTGGTGAGGACTGGTAGAATTCTCAACTGCAGAAGCATTATATTTGACTGGTCTTGGAAAACTGTGGTTGCTTAGATTATGGTGTTTTGGTGCTATTTAGCCACTTAGAAAAAAAAACCTTGAAAAGGGGTGAAATGGGAAGGTGAAGAAGAGCTCCGATTCATTCTTCATGAAAAGCTGAACAAGTAAGAGAATAATCTGAACGGGACGGTTCCGGAAACAACTAATTAGACATCTAAAAAAATATCTTATAGTTTGCTATCAAATTTTAATGATTTGAGCCGCTCAATGTGATCAGAACGTGATTGTAAGGGTACTCGCGAGAAATCAGCAAAAAAAAAAAAACGAAGAAGATTGAGAAGAGTTTGATTTGAGCAATTTTTAGCTTAGATTTGATGAATGGTTCAATTAAAAACTGTTCAAAACAAGCACTTTCCTGTCATGTTTTTTGCTTATTTTTTAGAGGCACCCTCAAATCATATTCTGCACACATTGAACGGTTCGGATCATAAAAATTTGATCGAAAACTATGAATTGAGATTTGGAATTTTTTTAGGTATTTAATTAATTGTCCGCAGAACCGCCCGTATTCTAGCTTGAGAAATGATGGTAATTTTGATTGCCCTAAAGTTTACATAGCGATTAATAAGAGCCAGTAATTTTGCAGGAATAGAATTTTTCTACGTACTGTATTATGCGAAAAATAAGCTTAAGCCAATAATTTAGGCTTTGTTCCGTTGAGCTTTTTATTTTTTAAGTACTTATTTCTCGCTTTATAAGACAAGTCATTTTCCTACAATACATCACTTTTAATTCTAAGAATACTCCGTACTCTACCTTGCTCTTGATTTCTCGTTAAGTATTTTATAGCACATAACGAAAAATAAGTATGTGATCCAAGCTTGCTTGTAACAAGTCAAAGGACTCTAGTTCAGCTGACATCTCCTAATCCTCTCCATGTGGAAGGTTAGGATTTGGATTTCGTTGTTTGGAATTCAGGATTATGGATATCCTCAGAAATTTTTTATGGACTAATCTACTAACACCTGCTAACCTCACTGATATATGCAATATATGGGGGGAAAAATGCTAGTAACAAAAAGAAAGAACACAATAAACTCAGTTTATCACTAGGAAACGGAACACGTATTCCATCCATCCCAGAATTTAGTAAATTACTGAAAAGTTGCGTAAATTTTCCAGATCAAAGGCCTCGTTTGATAATAGAGATAGATGGATGGGATTCGTAAGGAGATGGGATTAGGATTGGGATTCGTAAGGAGATGGGATTGGTAATAAGAAGGGATTGATAATGAGTATGTTTGTTTAGGATGGGATTAGATGATGGGATTATTAATATCATGTTTGTTTGAGATGAGATTAGATGATGGGATTGGATTGTTAGAAGAAATTGGTAAAGAGAAGGGATTGGTAATGTGAAGGAGTTGGGATTGGATTATTAATACCCCTCAATACCAAGCCCCACGGGGTATTAGCAATACCCCCTAATACCCCCTCTATTAATCCGATCGGACTAATAGTCCGGACCTTTTTTTTGTTACCAAACGGAGTATTAATAGTCCCATGGGATTATTACTCCAATCCCAACCCTCAAACCCGTTATCAAACGGGGCCAAAAAGTCCAGTACTTACAGCATAAGTTTTTAAATAAGTCAATTGGCTTTTTTTTTTGTCTTTATTTAATTTTTTTTTTGCATTTGTTAAGTTTTTCGTCAATTTTTGGTGAATTATTGATTCGTCATGACGAGAGGAATTTATTAAAAAATAAAAAATTACGATCGAAGCCCAATTTTTTTTTAAAAAACAAAAATAAGCCAATATACCAATTTCGTGAATCATTAATTTGTCAGGAATCTAAAAAGTAAAAAAATTACGATTGAAACTCAAATTTTTTTGAATAAAAATAAAAATAAGCCAATAAGTCAATCTTTTTGTCTTTATTAAAAAAAAAGGTTTGGATCATAATTTTTTATTTTTCAAATTTCTCTCGTCGAGTTGAACCAATAATCCACAAAAATTTAACGTGAAACTAACAAATGCAAAAAATAAATGAATAAAGACAAAAAAAAAAGCCAATTAACTTATTTTTAGTGTCAAAAATCCCCCACAATTGGCGGTAAACTCTTTCTCGCTCTTGAATGAAGAGATTCTTTTTTCTTTTTCTTTTTTTACATAAAATGAAGAGATTTCGACTCATCTTCAAAAAAAAAATAAAGAAGAGATTCGGGAGAAATTATTCGTTGCCTCAAGGGCAACACATCATCTATGTCAGGTGGTGCCTCTCACCAATTAAAACCTGGCTTGTGGGTAAAATTTTCAGTCCGTAACCTGCCACCATTTGAGGCATTATACCCACTGACACACATTTTTCACTCTCCACTACACAGTCTTCTCTCTCTAAAACAGGCGTGTAAATCAAAATTTCTTTTTTTTGGAACTACCCAAAATAGTGTAGACACAAAAAAAACTTACTCCTCGTTTTCTTTAGAAAAAACACAAAAATTTTAACACATTTTACCAATTGGTTTCCAATAATAAAGAAGTTTTTACCAATTTAACAATTTTTTCACTCACATACCCAGTAAAAAAAATCACTACCGTAAATATAACTTGACATTTTTCAACAACTTATTCACTACCAGAAAATTTTAACAACTTTTCAACCACAATTAAAAATCTACAAAATTTTCACTAGCGAAAATACTCTCTAAGAAGATCTACCCTGTTATGCTAATATTTTTGCGTTTTTTCTTGTTTTTCCTTAATAAAAAAGCTCTTTTTTTAAAAAAAATTGCTACAAACTTTTGTGGATTATTGATTTGTGTCAACGAGAAGAACAAAAGAAAAAAAAATATGAATTTAATCCAAATATTTTTAAAAATATTCATCATAAAGCCCCAAAAGTCAGCTTAAAGTAAAAATTATGACTTTTTTACCTTCAATATCCAAGATAAAGCCTCTTGGATATTACAACAAAAATATTAGGGTAAAAGTAAAAAAATACAAACTTTGATGGTTTAGACTAAGTTTCAGTAAGTTTTTTTTTTTTTTTTGGTTTTTTTTCTTTATTAAAAAAAATTAAATTAATTTGTTCGTTTGGAACAAAATGGTTGTCGTTACACAACATTTTTTTGGTGTTACCCAGCAACTTTTTAGCCGTTACTCAGTGTTATAGATGAGAGGAATCGAAAAAATATATTTTTTACTTTTACCCTAATATTTTTTTTTTAATATCCGAGAGACTTTATCTTGGATATTTCCAAAATATTGGGGTAGAAGTCATAAATTTTTATTTTAAGTAGACTTTTTGGACTTTACAAATTTTCTTTAGTAAGGACAAAATAAGAAAAAAACTCAAAAATCTTAACGTAGAGAGCAAGGATGGGACCGGGGGTCTAGTGGCGGCGACCGCCACGACAAGAATTTTAGAAAATGCAGTTATTATATATAAAAAAAATTATGCCCAAGCAGTTCAGCTTATATAGTCTCGCCACCACTAATTTTTTTTAGTATACATTTCGCCACTGCTAAGGTAAAATTCTGGTTCCGTCCTTGGTAGAGAGCGGGTCTTCTTATGCTCCGTTCTGTTAAGATACTTCTATTTTAAGTATTTATTTTCTATTTTACGAGATATGTCTTTTTTTCATCATATAATACATTTAATTTAAAAAATAAGTTTTTGGTCCTTTTTTAATTTTGATACACAAAACTGGGTTCAATTTTTAGATCCACCCGCCTATTTTAGAGAGAGGAGGCCATGTCTATGGAGAAAGAAGAATATGTATCAGTGGGTACTAATGCCAATGCCTCAAATGGTGGCAGACTTTCGGACTGAAAATTTTACCCACAAGGAAGGTTTTAATTGGTAAGAGGCACCACCTGGCCTAAATGACGTTGTAGACACCCCAATCTGGGGCTTCCAGATTGCTTTACTTATGGTATTTGATTCCCCGATGATGAAACGGATCAAGAACACCTTGGGAATGTCGAGTGTTTGAACTTTGAGTGTTTGAAAAACCCTTGAACCTAACCTAACCCTAAGCCACTTCAAAAAAGCCAAAAAACCCTTCGACCGCGCCGAGCGCAACAATTTGCGCGCCAGGCGCACCATCAGCCAGGCGCACTCATGTGACAGGCGCACCCTCGCGCGATGGTCCCACTCCCTCGCGCGATGGTCGGTTTCCAAGTGTGGTCAAAGTCAAAGTTTTGGCCAGATTGACCCACGCCTGACAATTTGTCACACTCATGGACGGTCCCCACACCATCGCGACGGTCCCAATACATCACGATACCTTTAACTTTGGGAAAACTTAGCCATGAAGTAACCCACAACCTGCACATCTCTTTGTTCCAGATCCTTCCAAGCCTCCTATAAATACCCCCCTTCGTTCATCTTTTCAAAGGTTCCAAAAAATCAAGCAAAAAAGGTTCTAACCCTAGCCCTTTGTTTATCTCTTCTCCATTAGCAAGTGAAACATTTTGGTTTCCTACCTAGCACTCAAGAACATAGTTTGTTCTCACTCAAATCCTACTTTCAACTTCAAACATTCAAAATTCAAACACTTTTCAAACCTCAAAGCCAAAGGTATAGCTTGCCTTTGTTCTGCTCTCTGTTCTGATCTCTGAGGGGTGCTGGCAGGGCCAAGACTGGTAATCAATACCAGTTCTGGTCCTAAAGCCAGCAGTGTTACAAGAAACTTGGGATCTGGTACTCCCTCGCGCGATGGACTCACTATCTCGCGCGACCCTCCTGGGTTGCACGCGACAGTCCACGTGGGGTTTGGGATGCTAGTTACTTGTTTGTACTTACTATGTTATTTTTGTTTATGTTTAACTCACTGTTAAGCATGATAAAAACCAGTTTACTACTTTCCTATGTTAAAAAATGCTAGTTTTACATTTCAATATTCATTTACATTCTTTGTGGAGTACCACAGGAGCTTTACGAATATGTCTCGGGACCCGAAACATGTGAACCAAGCAGTGGACCCGAGTCCCTCTGTGACAGGGTGACTCCATCAGCGATGATGCGCTGGCGCTCATCAGCGCTGGCGTACCCTCGCGGAGACAGTAGTTGTCTCGTGCGATTGTTGTTCCCGACCGGTGGTGGCCTTGCATGTTTAGCCTGGTTTTAGGCCATTATTTTATCCCCACACTGTTTATGGGGTATTTTTGTCTATTTGTTGGGCTTTTCACCTTTAAAGCTGTATATTATAACCGCTTATCAAGCTGCTTGGTTTCTCACAGGTGTGCGGTCCTTCCAGAGCCCAGAGGGTTTGAGAATAAGAGGCGTAGGCTTAGGCCTCTTGGCCGCGAGTCTTGTAGTAGCGTCTTGAGTTTAGTCAGCATGCATTGACTTGATCAGTGCATACTGGTTTCTTCCTGTGCACGACACTCCAAGACTGGGGCTTTCCAGTCTGCTTAAACTCCCACAGCAGTCTGTTCTCATCCTATACTAACTGTTTCAATAAAGCAAACATGCCATCTATCACATCGTGCAAACTGTTACAGTTTTAATCCCCGATTAACTGTTTCCCCGCCCTAATTGGCTTAAAATTGATTAAAGAAGAAAACAAATCACAATATTTTCACAAAATGCCTAAGTAGAGACCGATCTCCGGATTGGGCGAGAGGGGTGCCTTAAAACCCTTCCCCTCTCGTAACCTGGCTCCCGAACCCAGATATGGTTATGACGGACTGGTGCCTTCACTTTTTCAAATCAAACAGCGCGGCAGGTGCTTCGAAATACGGTTCCTTGGGTGTCGGACCTTCAAACCCGAGTGGCGACTCTGTATTCCGAGCGCTTGCCTCTTTTCCGCTCGCGCTCCTTCGATCTGGGCCCTTGCATTTGGAATCCGGAAATTCCAGAGTATGCTGCCCACAGACGTGTTGCCTTTGGGTCAACGAATAATTTCTCACTCCACCCTCTTTCTAGAGGTTAAATGACATTGGGTTAAGGGGTAAGAATTTTCAACACGACACCTATTTGACACAAAATTAATGGGTTAGGATCAGCTATTTCTGATATGGAATACAAATATAACACGACACAATAACACAAAAAGTTTAACAGGTCGAGTTAGAGTTGAAAGAATTCTAATCCAAACACGATACGACCGTGGGGTGAAAATTTATGAAAGGACGTGATAACATGACACAAAGTTAGCGGATTAAAATCGACTATTTCTAACACAGAACACAAATATAATACGACAAGATAGCACGAAAACCTAACAAATTGAAATAGAGTTGAGAGAATTCTAATCCAAACACAACCACCTTAATTGGGTTCACTTCGGTTTACTTCACTCCTGTGCAGAACAGAACCTTTTACTTTCGTAGAAAGCTTTGGGGAGTGGGGACAGTTTGAAGGTATTTTTTTCTAAAAAGGAAGAGGATTCTTAGCAGTCCCCACTCCCAGGTACCCAACAGTTTGGGTTTCACTGGCACGAACAAATACATCAATCCCATTTTACAAGAAGTAAATTCATTTCAAACAGGTATTAATAGCAGGTAGGGGACCGATAATGCCATGAACGATAGTGTTGGTGCCACAAAACTTTGACCACAAATGACCCTCTTAATTAGAGCATCTCCAACTGCCTCAGCAATTGGAGATTCTAGCTACTGTAGCTAGCTGAAGCACAAAATGGGTAACGCAGCAGTTTCGCCACTACTACAATAATAGATATGTATCACACTAAAGAGATTCACAAAAATCACGGTTTTCAATGAAAGCGTGATAAAAAGTGGTGCTTAAGTTTTTTATCTCAGTTTAAGTTCAAAGCTGAGATAAAAAGTGAGTTTTAGCGCGGAATAAAAGACCTCGCTCTTGCGGCGAGATAAAAGAAAAACAATCTCACCCTTGCGGCGTGATAAAAGATTTTAGGGCTGAAAAGAATGAGATAAAAGATCTCGCTCTTATGGTGAGATAAAAGATAAAAGGCCTCACCCTTGTGGCGTGATAAAAAAGAGCAAAGATCTCACTCTTGTGGTGTGATAAAAGATTTGAGGGCGGAAAAAAATGAGATAAAAAGATCTCGCTCTTGTGCCGAGATAAAAGAGAAAAGGCCTCACACCCTTATGGTGTGATAAAAAACATTAGCGCGAAAAAAAATTGAGATAAATTATCTCACTCTTGCGGTGAGATAAAAAACCTACCCATAGGTCTTAATTTTCACGTGGGTGGGTTAATACTCATTTAGGCGGGTTTTGAAAAGTTATGTGTGGGAAACGATGTCATTTGAGGACTTCGAAAAGTTTTTTTTTTTTTTAAATGTAAGAAGATAAGCCTTAATTACATTCACCCCAAAAAATCTTTACGTTTCATCTTCATCTTCACGCCTAAAAAGATCGAGAGAGAGAGAGAGAGAGAGAGAGAGAGAGAGAGAGAGAGAAGGCAAATCTCACGATTGGGTTCTACCAATGCCCAGTTGTTTCTTCGACGACGGGCGAGCTGTTCCACTAGTGCCCGATTTTCATGTGGGCGAACTGTGATCTTTATGATTTATTGTAGTGGTAAAACTTTGTTATTTCGAATGTCTTCCAAGTGTTTGACACATTAGGTAAAAAAACAATTATATTATTATGGCTTAGCCTTATCTGAAAATGATTAAAATCCAATTGGAAAGCCACCATTGAAATTGAAATTCAATATAAACACAAAATATATGTGAAATGGTTAGTTTATAAGAAAACAATCTAAAGTTTGTCCATAATGTTACAATCTGCGGGTTGTGATAATTTTCATAAAAATACAAAGCGTACACTACAACAAAAAACACTATTGTCTACTAAAATTACTGGCTAAAAACAAATTTTTCGCCCAATAAAATATTTTGGTGACCAACAACTAATTTTGATTGGCAAAAGATCTGTTGTCATATTTTAAAATTTTTTAAACAATGTTTATATATGTATTTTTATATATTTTAATATCATGTTAATTGCATTTCAAAAAAATTCAGTAAATTTTAAAGAAAAAAAAAGTTTTCTTACTTTAGGAAGTAAGTATAAATATTTTGGTTTTCATGATGTAACAAAAGATCTTGGCTAGCTTAGTGTTAAGGGCTTGAAAAATCAACCAATGGTGTGTGGGTTCGAAACTTGGCAATGACAAGAAAAGATGGTCTAGTAGATACAAAGAAAAGATCACGCCCAATGGTTTTCCATCTCAGTTTATGGGTGTGATCATTTTGAACTTTTAATCACGGTTATAAACCGTGATCTAAAGTGACTTATAATCACACATAGAAAAGAGAAACGATCATGGCCAAGAAAAACGATCACGGTTTATAACTGTGATAAAAGAGAAACGATCACACTTATTGGCCGTGATTGTTTCTCTCTTTCAATCACGGTTATAAACTGTGATAAAATAGAGTGACTTACAATCACACTCAAATCCATCACGGTAGCAGGAGTGTGATGGAAAATTTACAATCACAGTCAATAGCTGTGATCTTTATGGTTTATTGTAGTAGTGCGCCTCATGGTGGGTGGAATGGCGTGGTGCTACAATACGTCGCTCCTCCTGGCGAGGTTTTCCAGCCTCGTTTGCCTTGGTTCTCACATATCTCTCTCCTTGCCTTTCACGGATCCACATCGACGAAGACGAAGGAGACTTGTTCCCTATCGACGGTGGATTCCAGAATCGAAATCGATGATCGCAGAAACAAACTCAACGATGCTGGTGATGGTGGGTACACGCCGGCGGATTCCGGAATCAAAATCGATGATGGCATAAACAAACTCGACACCGGTGACGGTGGGTATACGCCGATGATGGCTGGTACACAGAGAGAGAGAGAGAGAGGCGGGTATACGCCGGTGACGGTGCCGGAAATGGGGAAGAACAAGGCCGTGAGTTTTGATCTGGGTTTCTGTACTGTGTTAATATATACATATATGCTGTGTATATATGTTTATATATATAATAATCTAAAAGGGGTTTGAATAGCCTAAAAAGGATGAACCGTTGGATAGTGCAAAAATTTTCGGTCGTGGGTTTTGAGTAGTGTTTTTGAATAAAGGTAGAGAGAGAAATGAGAGTAATGATTGTGAAGAGAGGTAAAAAATAGAGAGAGATATAGTGAAAAATGAGAGTAATAATTAAAAAGTTAGAAAGAGAAAAAGTAGAAAAGTTACTTTTTTCAAAATTTTGGGTTTGGAATTCCAAACCGAACAAGGCCTTAGGGGCCAGCTAAAGGAGAGAATTGGTATTTTTCTAGCTAATTTGCTTAAATTTTTGTTGAGGCAATTGGAGATGCTCTTAGGTCCCGTTCGGATAAATAAGTCAAGTGTCTTATTTTTTTGTCTTTATTTAAATTTTTTTCGTATAACGTGGCTTATCATTATATTTTTTTTGGACTTATCGTCATTCTTCCTGACAACTGTTTTCTGGTTTTCCTTGCAACTCTCTTTCCTGGTTCTCTCATCTTTTGCGATCTTTTTCCAATGTCTCTTATGTTTTATCCGTGCGTGGATTAACCACACTTTCCTTCATTCCCACCACCACCTTCCGCCGCCACGGCACCACCAATGTCGCCTGTACAATCTCCAAACTTGGATTATACGCGACCGATTTCATACAACACCCTTTGTAAATCTCCCAATCACAAACCATAAAGCAACCCTAGATGGGTACCCACCATAGTTTTAAATCTCGGTATTGGTCGCTGTCGTGGTATCGGTCGTGGTATATCGGTATCGGGACATATCGGTGATACGTCGCGGGAATCGGGTGTCGCGGTCGTAAAGTTTTAAAAATCATCAGCAACATATATAAAACTTGAAAAATATACTTTTACCCCCGACATTGGCTTAAATTATCACATTTTAATTAATTTAAGACATTTAATAGCCCATTCTTCATGTGAAATATCCGATAAGATTTTACAAATATGAGAAAAATGCAAAATTTTTGGGAAAAAGTTGTGAAAAGTGGAAGGTTGATGCTCTGTGTTTTTCCCCCCCAAAAGGTGAAGCTCTTGTTTTTTTTTTTCCCCCGAACCGGCCGAACCGGTCACGTGAATTTGTTACAGACCGATACGTATCGAGTATCGACCGGTTCACCTGTGATTTCCCGTCTGCCCGTTATATCGGCCTGTATCCGAATCGGAACCCTCAAATACCGGTATGAACCGGCTGATACGATTCGTACCGGCCGATATTTAAATCTATGGTACCCACTACATGAGGGCATGTGAGTTATTCACAGTTTATAAATCTACAATTTCCAATTGGAATTCATTTTTATTCATGTGTTTTCGGATAACTGTTACAGCAAATGGGATTTTCAAATTGGGTCGGGTTTGGAACTTTGGATCGGTAATCCCTTGTTATAAGGTTCAAAAGGAGAGGGGTTAGTTCATTTAAAATAACGAAGAGTCTAAATGGGTTGGGTAGGGACCAAATTAAGGGTTTGAAATTGACGGGTTTCTCATATTTTTCTTCATCGTGTTTGGATGTGTTGAGGAATTGAAGATTGTGGCGTGGCGGAGTCGTGAGAAACTGGCAGCAGTGACCCCAGGGGCGGCGGAGATGGCGCAGGCGCTCCTCGACGAGGTTGGTTGTGAGAAACTGCTCGTCATCTGAATGGTTACTAGGTTGGCCATCCACATGGTGATATTGGTGGACCTGGTGGCTAGTGGCGGGGTCTTCGGGATAAAGAAAGGAAAAGAAGGCAAGAGGAGAGAGAGAAAAATATTAGAAACATAGGAACGAATGATAAGCACACAATATTGTAGATATTTGGTGCGACTAGTCCCGTTTTATGTTGTTTTATCTTGCGTTTATTTAGCTTTTGTAGTGATATTGCACGAAAGGTGTGTTTTTTGTGTGTTTCAGGTAAAACGTGCAAATAAGGCGCATTTCAATGCCATGGACGGCCTAAATGCTTTCAAGTACTCGAAGACTCTATCGGCCCCTTAAAATCTAAGTATGAAAAAATGACTTTCCAAAAAAGTATCGATTTTCAAGAATAAAAATGGCGGTAATTGATCCTTGAATTTTTCTAAGAATAACTACAAAATTACAAGGTTTGATCTGAAGAGCAATGTCATGTTTTGAGCCATTTTCTCTCGAGAAAAACATGCAGTTTTTCATTTTACAATAAAAGTGGGAGGTTGACATTTTGATATAATTGAAAATTTGAAATTCTGGTAATGCCATTATTTTCAAATGGGGGGTACTTTCTTATTTTCATTAAATAAATTAAAATAAAGAAAAGGTAAAAGAAAGGTTTAAAATGTAGTTTTTACTTAAATTTAGAGAATGAAAATAAGATGTCGAAGAGCTGGAAGTTGCTGGGAGCTGTTTGCTGAAGCTGAAGCCTCAACCTGGAATCTGCAATTTCTGCCATTGTTATCGATAACTAACTAGTGGGTATCGATACCATTTGGTCCATTTTGGTCAAAAAGCTATCCAGCCTTGAGGGTATCGATACCTTTTCCAAATGGTATCGATACCAGTCATCTACGGAGAATTGCTAACCAGTAGGTATCGATACCTTTGTTGCATGGTTTCGATACCTGTTGCCTTTGACAGATATTTTTGTTACTTTTCAGGCTTTCCATTTATGGAAACTTCTTTTAATAGGTTAGTTTTTTGGGATATTTTGACTATTGTAGAGAGAGAAAGCTCATGTGCATATATAGGGCTCCCCCTCACAATATGTATGTATGTAGATAGATATTTATGCTATAAGTCTTTCTTCCTAGTTAAGTTTCCGTAGCTTTGTTCTTCAAATTTTTTTAGCATTTCCTTCAAGAACACATGTAAGTTTTAGTTGTTTGTTTATTTTCCAAGTATTAAAGTTGTTGGTGTGGATTGGATCTTCGTATAAATCACGTTTGTTTAAACTTTTATCGGTGAATCATGTTTTTCTTTCCTAGCATAATTTCTAGTCTTTTTACTATGTGTGAGTAGTTTATGGCTTTGGTCATGGGGTGAGATTCATCCTATGAATTAGTCGTTTAAATCTCTTAACTTTAATTTAATCTCAAAGTTTTGAATGAATTAAACGTACTCATGATGTTTAGCTTTGATCATGACGTCGGTGGCTTCTTTGATCATGGAGTCTATCGCTTTGTGCTATGTGCTTGATAATCCTACGCATGCGAACGATTCTTTTTCGTCTCTCACTTGCGTTAAATGAGTTCAATTTGAATTAGAGCTTTGAGTTAAGTTACAAGTTTAATTCTTCAAGTGGAATCCGGACGGTTTCGGTTCACTCAGGAGTTAGATGAAATAACCGTTTGATGGCTAAGTCGTAGGTAAATCAATCCCTTTGACTCGACCATCTTAATCTAGTTTATTTCCAAGCTTAATATCGTTATTTGAATCAAACACCAAAGTTGGTCGCTTGAACACCGAAACTCTTTACTCAACATCTATTCCAAATTCGCTAAAGAAGACTTCTCTGTGGGAACGATTCCGGTTCTTCCGGTTTATATGCTATTAACGACCTAGCCCTATGCTTGGGTGCGAACCTTTCTAGGAGGTTAGATTGCGGAGTAAGCAACGAAAGCAAGCAAGAGAGAACATTTGTCAACTTTAGAGGGCAAGAGTGTCAATTCGGTTTAATCTCACATGGCAGTAAAAGAAGTAGTCGTGGCAGTAGCAGCCTCCTAATAGGTATCCAATTTTTACAAGGAAAATGATATCAAAACTGTTTTTGTTTGCGCCAAAATTGTAGTGCATAAAAGTCTTGTATGATGTGCAAGGTACAAGGTTTTTTTGCACTAGAGTTTTGGCACAAATAGCAACAGTTTTGGCATTACAACACCCTTATATAATCTTTGACACGATTAACGTTCTCGATAAGTTTTACAAAATAAACACTTTCCATCATTAAAATGTTTTTTGTTCGTGCCTGAAATATCAAAGCTATACTGTTCAATCTCCAAAGGGGGACTGACTGCCGAACAATGTCTTCCCTGAAAGCGGCAAGATCTTCTGTATCGAACATTCCTGTGCCAAGAGATTTTATGGCCATTAGATTTTAGAACATAAAAAAAAAAAAAAAAAACATACACACATAATTTAACGACTGAAAAATTCTTCAACACAAAGGCACGTACAGGAATTTACGAAACGGAGAAAATCGGACCCCTCCCGAAGAGCTTTACCCTAGGAGACTGCAGAGTTGTAGGTTCTACCGTAAATGGGAGCATATATGAATTCATTTTCTCAACTAGAGTAGGAATACTATATTTTAGTGGGGTCTAAAAATTAAAGAGGTTGACATACACCAAGTCCACTTGAATTAAGGTGAGGTGGTCAGTCGTGAACCAATTGTAATTGTGTGAACCAGTGCAATTTAACACATTTTGGGAATTTTTTTTTTAAATTTTCATAGTACTTTAAAAAGTTTGAACACAGTGTCGGCACGTCTATGCATTCGACTTCGAAGGGGGAAAAAAAGTTAACAGAAAAGTGTAAATTGTAAACACAAACAAGTGCACAAAACAAACTCACAATTAGGGCTGTAGCCTCGCCTAGCTTTGTCGGGCTTGAGCTCGGCTCGAACCCTTAAAGAGTCGAGCTTAGTTATTTATAAACGAGTTTCTTTAATTGAGTTGAATCTCTCTTAACGAGCCGAGCTTTTGTCGAATGAGCCGAGCTCCCGAACCGCTCCGTTCGGTTACGGCTCTACTCACAATCACCACAAACAAGTGTACAAACACACTCTTGGATGTCAAACTACCAATTGCCAACAACCTAAATATTAAGAGTTGTTTATCGTATAACTACCTTCAAGCATTTCCATTTGGCTCTTTAGAATTGAGTGTGTTATAAACTTATATGACAACAAGTGATAAAAGTGGGACGCAATAAGATCTTGTTTGATAAGTGAGTTAGAGGGTGAGATAAGATTATTAATCTTGTGGGCCCCTAATCCTATGTTTAATTGTACAAAATGGAAGGAGATTAGTAATCACATGGGATAGGCAATCTCCTCGCCAGGGAGGAATAGTAATACTTTAGGGGACTAAGTATTAATAATCCTGTCCTATGAAATTAAATTACATTGATCCAATTACCCTTGATCACCCGTGCACCAAAAAAACACCAGGAATTACTACCAGTAATATAATGGGTATGATATTAGCTATGTAAAAAATAGATTATCAACGCATCAGTCCATTTTTGAAGAGTGAGTTAAAAACACCCATTATTTTCCTACATTTTTTGCGCAATGATTTTAAAACAGTTTTTTTTCTTCATGTTTTGTAATTTTTTTTTGTTTTGTTCCAATTTTTTTTGCTTTGTGATATTTTTGGAACTTGTAAAACCCAAAAATACAAACGAAAATGAAAAAAAAAAGGAAAAATAGATATAATTAGCAACTTGAATCGTTTGTGTGGAACTCAAAAGTGGATTCCACAAACCCAGTTGTGCACCGTCGGTGCATGGTGTTGGGTAGCCATAATTTTGATGGACCTGAATGTAGTATAAAAATGTTAGTTATATTCCAGGTTAATTGTCTTTTCACAAAATGTTAAGTACAATTAAAAAACAAAGAAATAATAAAAAACAGAACATTTTAATTGTATTTTCTCTTTTACTTAATCGAGGGCAAAAATTAAAGGAAACTATTGTTTTAATCCAATCTAATTGTGTCCTAAACGAGTCCGGCTCCTCTCCAATCCATAGAGAATTGGAGGATCCTCCAATTTCAATTCAATGGTCAAGATTACCCTAGTAATTCAAGCCCCAATGTTCATATGATATTCTACAGGTACCCAATTACTCCTCAAATATTTCTCAATTACTCTTCTCTCCCCATTTTTTTTTGACCGGCAAAAAAATTGATTAATCTTCGAAGTTTATAAAAAATTCATTAATTTTTTTTGAACGGCGTCTTCTCTCCCTGTTAAACCTGCCTTTGAAAAACTTTTTATATAGCTCATGAGGATTTTTTCGACCGATATTATATAGCTCATGAGGATTTTTTTACTAATATCATATCAACAATTTTTTTTATTTCAGTACGGTTTTTTTCGCTGATATTATCTTATTATGTAGCTCATGAGATTTTTTTTTCCTGATACTAGTGTATTTTCACTTGTGCTTCGCATTGTGTTGGGTGCTCATTGATGTAGTTGTTCTTGTTTGTAAAGAAAGTTGAAATTAAGATTCAGTAATGGAAATTAAAAAGAAATCGTAATCGTAAGAGTAAGTAATTGAACGTAAGATAATTTTTATAGAAAAATATTTTAGAAGAAATGCAAAAGGAGTTCTTTGATTAACCAGGTGAATCTGATAGTTTTTTGAACCTGCACCAGTTATTAAAGTAACGATATGAAATTTTACTAATGTTTGGAATTTGGTAAATTGGTGCATGGAATATGGAATATGATAATTGAGGAATATTTGGAGAGTAATTGGATGCCCGTAGAATACCATATGAGCTTTGGGCCGGAGATACTAGGATAATCCTGATAATTGTATTGGAATTGGAAGATCCTCCAATTCCCAATGGATTGGAGAGGAGCCGGACTCGTACTAAACAAGCATATATGGTATTAATGATTTCATCATTCTATGTTTTGTTTGGTAAGTATTCCATTGTTTATTGCCTAAAAACCAAATTAGGTCAAATCTTGGAAATTACGCATGAACAAGGGTATTGTTGGAACTTCAATCTCTCAATCCTATTCTACGTATGGGAAACAAACATAATATTCCTAATCTCATCTCCTTACGAATCTCACTCCATAATCTCATCTCCTTGCGATTTTCATCCCAATTCCGTCTCCTTACTAATCATATCTAATCCAACTCATATATTTATCAAACAAGGCTGCATGTTTTGAGTGGGTGTTAGCTAAAACAAAGGTAAGTGCTTCAATTGAGTGTTTTTGATGTGTGTTAAAGTAAAAAAGTCTTCCTTTCACATATGTAAATATAAATAAATAAACAGTACTCCATCATTCTTTACCACTACGTGGTGACTAATACTTTTATATACTACGCATTTTTGTAAGGTCTATAAATTTTGTACTAGTCTCTACGAATTATGTTGGGGTAAGACCCAAAAAAACGTTTCTTATGAAACGGGTTACATGCACCATATATGGTATCCCTTCTCAATCCAAAGGTGGTTGTAGTTGTTTTACTCCGTTCCACAACTCAAAATAAGTACTTATTTTTTAAGAAGGCAATTTGAAGCTCAAAAATTATGTGCTTACGCAAATAATTTTTCTATCACTATGGATCTTGTTTGATAGATCTCATTAAGATCTTTAATACGGTGCAAAAAAAATTAAAAAAGTATTTTTTATTTACGTTATTTTTTAGTTTGAAAATGTGAAATAAGCTGCTTATTTTTTAAGAAGGTTTCTGGAACGGGGTTAGTTCTCTTTGACATGTACAGTGAATTACCCACGACATACTCATATTATTTAGAAAGGATGTACAGATAGTAGCGTGGGGTCCACTTTAAAGTCCTAAAAAAATGATCGAAGTTATTCATTAATTTTAAATGAGATTCATGTCATAGTTTTCGTCACCCATTGTAGGCCTTACCGTGTATTCATTGTAGTAATCTGAATCGTTTATCGTATAGGACCCTGAAATAGTATAATTGCGCTAAAAATCAATTTGATCACACGTTGACAAGTGTAACAAAAATTAAATTTTAGTTCATAAAATTGACTGTCGTGGACAATTTTGCTTTGTTTGCTTTTTGAAAAAGAAAAATTCCAACTCAAAAAAGAGAATAAATTCTATCCACCGCTGATGTAAACCCTACTTTTTAACCATTGCCTATTATGGGCCCCGCCGAATGACTATTGTTATGATCTGAACCTTCATATTTTAAGACCCACAATATAATATTGCCACACAAAAAATCAACTTTATCGAAAGTCGATAGATATATCAAAATTTGAATTTTCGTTCATAAAATGGACGATCTGATTTCTATCAATATTAATAAAGATAAACTATCTATTTTACAAAGCAAAATTCAATTTTTGATACGCTTATCGATGCCCCGGTCAAGTTTATTTTTGGCATCGATACATTATGTGAAGTCTACAAGATGAACGGTTCAGATCAATAATAAATACACGACAGGACCAAAAAGGTGGTGGTGAAAAAGTTGAAAATTTTCACCTCCGGTAGAAAGAATTTTTATCTCTTCAAAAAAATACTTATTACCCCTTTTTTTAATTATTAATTATTACTCTCATTTGTCTTTCCACTCATTACCCATATCTCCGATCTGGAGGGTGTAGAAGCAAATTTCCATACAGTCTTATAGTCAAGTTGTGTAAATTAAAGAATCGAATGGCCGGGGATGCTGCTTGCTTGTGATCATACCTAGCTAACTCTCCTCACCCACCCTTCTCTCGCGTGGTTATCACAAACAAAATCACTAAACAAACGAACTAACTTCTTTCAAGTGGTAGGTTTCATCCACTCTACCTATCCACTCCCGTATCTACCCCTCCTCTCACCCTCACTCTATCTATATAATCCAAATATGCAACATATATACATACATACATACATGTTCAGATCTTTTGGCTCTTGTTATCATATTATTCCTTACTAAAGACCAAACATGACTTCTTCTTTGGCTCTTGTTCTCTACTCCCTAGTTATTGCCTTCTTTCTGTACTGTCTTCTTAACCTGCGCACCCTCCTTAACCGCCACCCGCGGCCGCTCCCACCGGGGCCGAAGCCGTGGCCGGTGATCGGGAACCTGCCCCACCTGGGTACGATGCCCCACCACTCCATCGCGGCCTTGGCGCGGCAGTACGGCCCGCTGATGCACCTCTGGATGGGGTCGGTGCACGTGGTGGTGGCCGCGTCGGCCTCGGTTGCCACGCAGTTCTTGAAGACGCACGACGCCAACTTCTCGAGCCGGCCGCCCAACTCGGGGGCCAAGCACATCGCTTATAACTACCAGGACCTTGTGTTTGCGCCGTATGGGCCGAGGTGGCGGATGCTTAGAAAGATTTGTTCGGTTCACTTGTTCTCTGCTAAGGCATTAGATGACTTCCGCCACGTCCGCCAGGTGCGCTCTCTCTCTCTCTCTCTCTCTCTCTCTCTCGTTTTTTCAGTGTAAAAAATCCACGTGTTTCTGTTAGGCATTTTCTGGTTATTGAATTTAAAATGTAAAAATAAAATAAAATACAATTCAACGGTAGAAAAATTCCTCAACACAGAAACAGGGTTTTTCGGGACACAAGTGATTGGACTCTTTCAAAATAAGTTTTTGCTTATCACCACATATTAACTGGTGATCATAATCGAAGGTTGAGCGCCAAATTTGAAAGCCAAGTAAAATCAAAGGAATTGAATGAAATTTTTCAATCATTGTCCTATTTTTTTTCCTAACTAAAAATCGATTTTTTTGTCAGTCTTGGGTCATGTGACCTAGGACCTAATAAATTATATTACTACTTCCAAATAAAAAATAGTCAATTTCATTTTCACTCTTGGGCCTACGTGACCTAACAGCGACTACTACTCCCAAAAAAAATGTACAGAAAGACTATCCACACATATAATCTGTGCACAGATTGTACACATATTTTGTTGTGGGGTTCATCACGGGTCCCACACAAATTGTCCCACACAAATTGCCGTTCATTAAATTTAAAACATTTTTTCAAGGGTCTCCGTAAAAATAAGCTCAATCCGATACTTATCGGTGCTCGATCCAATCATATAACTTTTTATTATCCGAAAATTTGAATGAAAAGTTAAATGGTTGGATGAAATACCTATAGCTATCGGATTGAGTTTATTTTTTCGGAAGCCCTCAAAAAAATATTTTACATTTAATGAACGGCTCGGATGATTTGTATGGGATCCGTGGTGGACCCCACAACAAAACTTGTGCACAAAAATCTGTGTGTAGCAGAACTAATGATACTATTAGATTCCTTTGACTTCTTACCTTGGAGTCTGTTCCCGTTACGCATTCTAAAAAATTACAATGAGTAGAAATTTTTTTTATTGTCAGTCAGAGAAAATTATTTTTTTTGATTTTGTGTTAATTTTTCATAAATTATTGTTTGATACTCACGTGTCTCGGTAATTGAAAGTTTTTTTAGAGAGATTAAATTCTTTTCAGATGAGGAGGAAACCTCATGGTATCTGCCATCCATTATGGGCTATATTAAGCATTCACTGCAGTAATCTAAGGGGGTGTTTGGTTGGTCAATTTTTACATTTTTGAATTGTCATTTTTGGATTTTGAGTGTTTGGGAAGAAGAGGGAAAATGGATTTTGAGAAAATGGATTATCCAATTTGATGTTTCTAAAAAGAAATGGAAAAAGTGGGTGGGAGGAGCTTTTCCAATTCTAATTTTCCCATTTTCGGATTTACCCATGCCAAAAAGACAAGACTACCCTCTCTCTTTTGGGATTATTCCCACTTTGCCATTTTCGGATTTACCCAGCAAACAATAATTGGAATAAAAGAAATTAATTAAAATTCCCGTTGGACACTTTTCTGTTCATGTAATAACCAATTTCGGCAACTCATTTTAAAAAAATTGATTAAAATATTATTATATACATTTTCTCTCTTTATTAATAACCGGGGGTATAATAGTAAAAAATCAATCCATAATTCATTTTCCTTTCATATCTTCCAAACACTACTCCTACTGCATAATGCATTCTGTACATATCATCCAAATACTCTACCAAATACAAAATACATTCTGACCATAATCCAAAAAGCCAAAAAGGCAAAAAGTGGAAAATGAAAAACCAAAAAGTTGGCTCCCAAACACCCCCTAAATGGCGCGAAAAATTACAAGTCCCACGTAGAAAATCAACTTGATTGGACATCAAAAATTATATCAAAATTTTTGTTTTAATTTATAAAATTGACGGTCATGCACAGTTTAACTAAAAATATTAGTGACAAAATCAAGCAGTCCATTTAATTTGCTTAAACATATTAATTTGCTTGCCCTACGAGATGAACGGTTCGAATTATTACAAAAAATACTCGATAGGACCCACAATCGGCCATGGCGAAAACCGTGGGTTTTCCTCCTCATCCGGACATAACACATTCTCTTTATAGTTCATGCTCACGTGTCTCGGTAATTGAAACTTCTTTCTTTTTTTTTTTTTTTGAGGGATGGTTAAAAGTTTTGGCAAATTATCAAAATCACCCTTGAAGTTTTTGCAAATTATAGATTACTACCTCACGTATGAGAAATTACAAATGACTCCTTGTTACCAAATTATCCTTTGTTGTAATCTAGCCGTTAGGAAATTCTACGAAATGTCTCTAACATCATGAAATTCTAATTACAATGGACTACACTATTTTTTCTGTAATTTGTGAAAGACTGCTGATGTGTGAAGATAGTCTTACATTGGCTATTAGCAGACAGTTTGGTTCATCGTAAATAATGTGATAATGTCAGACAGATTCCAAAGAATTTCCTAATGGCCACATCACGGTAAGACAATAATTTGTTTTGTGACATGGATATTTTGAAATTTACCCAACGTGAGGGAAAATATGTAAATTTGAAAAACCTTGGGGCGGTTCTGGTAATTTATCCTCGTCGGTGGGCGAAAATTGAACGCGACTGCTCTATTTTTACGATTCGTACTTTGACACCTGTTCACATTTCACACCACAGGAGGAGGTAGCCATCCTCACGCGCGCTTTAGCGAATGCGGGGAAATCCACGACCGTAAATCTCGGACAACTCCTCAACCTGTGCACCACAAACGCCATCGGGCGCGTGATGCTGGGGCGCCGCGTGTTCGGCGACGGCAGCGGCGGCGGTGACGCGAAGGCCGACGAGTTCAAGTCCATGGTGGTGGAGCTGATGGTGCTCGCGGGAGTCTTCAACGTGGGCGACTTCGTACCCTCGCTCGAGTGGCTCGATTTACAAGGAGTGGCCAAAAAAATGAAGAGGCTGCACTCGCGGTTCGATGCGTTCCTGAGTGAGATTGTTGAGGAGCATAAGGTGGGGTCGCTCGGTGGTGGGGCCCAGACCCACACTGATCTACTGAGTACGTTGATTTCTCTGAAGGAGGATGCTGATGGTGAGGGAGGGAAGTTGACTGATACAGAGATCAAAGCCTTGCTCCTGGTAACTACCATTCTCTCTCCCAAAACAAACGGTCCATCTACTCAAGTACTCGATTTTATAACAAAATTCCCGATATATGTGTTCAAAATTGATCAATATACGTAGACTTGCATGCATCCAACAATATTGAACATCAATTGTCTGAACTTTCATTTTGAAAATTGTGGAGCTGTTAATGAGGCAGGTAATTAAATGGAAAAAAAAAAAAAAAAAGAAACACAATTTTCTTTGTGTTAGAATGTCTTAAAAAGTATAAAAGTGTATCGAAAACGGAGTTTTTATATACTCCCTCTGTCCCATAAAGAATGACAATTTTTGAAATCCGTGTCATTTTGCATCGCTTATATCTTTCAATCTATAATGTTTTTCATGAGTTTGAAAACTTTGTATAATAGAATTAATTGAGAATTATCAAACAAGATCTATATTGCATATATTTTGACATCCATATTAAAAGATATAAGGAGTTAAAATTGACACAGATATCAAAAATTGACGTTCAATTTGGGACGAAGGGAGTATATTCTTTTTGTGTTATTGAAAATTTAGTGGGTTGTTAATAGTATTACCGTAAAAAAATAATGCTTGTGACACACACTGTAAAGGCCAATGGAGCCCCACACTGTACCTGTCCGTTGTCTGTTTCCCTGATACTCTTCGTGTGAGGCTGTTTAGTTGTGTGGTAGCAGAACAAACAATGGCTGTGTTCGGTTGTAATTTCTGGAAAACATTTTCGGAAAAAAAATTTTGAATTAGTGTTTGGTTTGATTTTTAGAAATGGTTGTTGGAGTAATGATTTGATAGAAAAATAGGGATAATGATTGGAAATAGGGTAATGATTGGAGAGAGATAGAGAGAAAAATAGGGGTAATGATTGCAAGAGAATAGGGATAATGATTGGATGAAAGAGTAATGATTGGAATGAGAGAAAAGTAAAAAGTGGAATCTTTTACACTTTTTTCGGAAATGTTTTTCGGAAATTGCAACCGAACACAGGTATGTTTCTTGCTATGTATGGTTGGAAGCATTACTCAATCCGTGCTTGCTCTTGTAAATTGTTTTTATATTTTCTGTTTGAATGAAGTAACACTCACAAAACTACGCGTTTGAAGTAGAGGTTTGGTCCACTACTGGTCTAATGAGCTTTAGGAGTTGAGATGGACTTGGTGTTCTTTTTGGCTTTGTTCATATATATATATATAGGTAACAATCCTCTCTCTCATTCAATGACTGTTTGTCTCTTTGCATAGAGGTAGGTTGAACAGTTCAAGCCTTGAAGGATGAAGAATTTTGTCGGTGCCGGGTGGGATAACACATGGTGTCCGCTCGGTACATCCGGGTCGTCCATTGTGGTTTTGGACGATTCAAATTTGGAGAGAGATAGTGGTGGGGTGAGAGAAGAGGAAAGAGAGAGTTTCAATCTGGCCCGTCCAAAACTACATTGGACAGTCCAGATGTGCCGAGCTTTTCCCTAAATTTGGCAATTTTTTTTCCAGCTCCCTTTAATATCCATTTTTAAAATTCTGAAGAAGTTAGCCACAAAAACCCTGGGAATGATTAAACCATTTGGGGACCATATATTTGCTTACATAAATGAGGCTATTATTGCAGGACTTGTTCACAGCAGGAACTGACACCTCATCCAGCACGGTGGAGTGGGCCGTAGCAGAACTCCTTAGACACCCCAAAGTCCTAGCCAAAGCCCAACAAGAGCTGGACTCAATTGTTGGCTCGGGCCGGCTCGTAATGGAGTCCGACTTGCCCCAGTTAACCTACCTCCAAGCCATCATCAAGGAGACCTTCCGGCTCCACCCATCGACCCCGCTCTCTCTCCCACGGATGGCGGCTGAGAGCTGCGAAATCAACGGCTACTTCATCCCGAAGGGCTCGACTCTTCTCGTCAATGTGTGGGCCATAGCCCGTGATCCGGACGCTTGGGCCAATCCCTTGGAGTTCCAGCCAGAGCGATTCCTCCCCGGCGGGGAAAAGCCCAATGCTGATATCAGAGGGAACGATTTTGAGGTCATTCCATTTGGGGCGGGCCGGAGGATTTGTGCCGGGATGAGCCTTGGGCTTCGGATGGTCCAGCTATTAACCGCGACATTGGTCCAGGCCTTCAACTGGGAATTGCCCGAGGGGAAATCGGCCGAGAAGCTTAACATGGATGAAGCCTACGGGCTGACCTTACAGCGGGCCGATCCCCTCATGGTCCACCCGAGGCCGAGGCTAGCGGCCCATCTGTATCAGGGCTGAGTGGTTGTTTAGATGAGTACTGGGCTATGGGTTTTGTGGGCCTCTGTAGATGAAAGTGGAATAATTGAGCACTGCTGTTTTTTTTGTTCCTGCAGCTTATTTAGATTTGTTGGCTATTTTGGACCTTTCTTTTATCTTCCTCTACTTTAATTGTTTTCTTAGTTTTCTTTCAAAATAGGAGTATTCATTTGTGTAAGCGTGTTCTATATCCAGGTTAAAAATTAGACAATTTGGTAGTAATCCTGCACATGCTTTTTTATAAAAGAGAAGAGAAAGAGGGAAAAAACCACGAGAAATGAAATGCTAAATTTAAACAAGGAGAATGATTTTTGGTGCACCTTGAAACAAATTTGCGTAAAGATCAATACGTAGTTCACATGGACAAATCTATGTAATGATCATGCAAGACCATGGATTTGGTGCACACTGGGCTTTAAAATGAAACAAATTTGCTCATAACAAATTGATCATATTGGGTGATATTAACAAATCAATATGCTTCGGCCACGTACATTACCACACCTCACTGATGCTAGAGTTCCAAAATAATTGATGGTAGCTGACAAGTTTCCTTTTTTGAATCGTTATTATCTATGTTGGTTAGGAGTCGCCAAATTCATGTAATTGTACAGACGATTTAAATCTCCCAAAATATTTACTCCAACATTCAACTTCCACTTCAATGTCCCATAAATATTCAAATGCAATAAAGTGTTAATGCGACATTAGAACTTTACATATATTACTTATTCCACTTTCACCCAATTGTGTTGGAAAGCACATGTCAAGCACTAGATAACCATTCCTAGCTAAATCTCCTCACTTATCCAAGCAGTTGGATGCTTACGTGTTGTAAATTATCTTGTTTTACACTTATTCTTTTTCTTTTATCTTTCTGATACTAGGATTTCTATCTTTATCTTTTGTAACTGATGTAGTCCCATGTAACTAGTACATATACGTACTTTGAGATTCAATAACATTTATGCTTTTCTAGCTTTCATTAATTTAACATAGTATCAGAGCACTATCAACCTCTGTTATTTTGTTTCTACTTCTAGCATTTGCAAGAGTTAATTGCCTTCTTTGTTCTTTTCTTTTACGATTCTTCTTTCCCATGAATAATCATGACGGGTACAAATGGCTTGTCCGCAAAGGAAAAGAACGTGGCAACCTCTGATGCAATTGATTACTCTTCCCCATATTATCTTCATCCCTCAGATCATCCTGGTATGGTTTTGGTATCACAAAAACTAATCGGAGATAATTTTCCGACGTGGAGATGTGCTGTAAAAATAGCACTTGCAACAAAGAACAAGCTTCGTTTTGTTGATGGGAGTTTGGATAAACCCAAATCACCTACATCGATCGTAATGGCTTGGGAACGCTGTAGCAATATGGTAATCTCTTGGTTACTCAACAGTCTAAATGCGGATATCGCAAACAGCATTAGTTATGCTGAATCTGCCCATGAGGTGTGGATGGATCTTGAAGATAGACTCTCGCAAGGAAATGGCCCAAGGATCTTTGAGTTGAAGAGGTCTATAAACACATCTTTGCAGGAACAACAATCTGTGAGTGCCTATTACACTGGATTGAAGACATTGTGGGATGAGTTGGCATCTTACACAAAGATACCAACTTGTACCTGTGGAGCAAGTAAAGAGTATCAAACTCTTTTGCATTCAGAACGAGTCTATCAGTTTCTTATGGGTCTTAATGAAGGTTTTGGAACACTAAAATCCCACGTACTTACAATTGAGCCAATGCCAAACATGAACAAGGTCTATGCCTTGGTCCAGCAAGATGAAAAGCAAAAGACTCTTAAGGCTTCGGCTGCAACAATAGATGCTGCTGCACTAGCTGCGTCACGCCACCATTCTTTCAAAGGCTCACAAACAATTGGTGAAAAACAAAGGTCACCAATAGTTTGTGATTATTGTAATGGAACAGGACATACACGGAGCAAATGTTTTGAACTTGTTGGCTATCCCTCATGGCATCCAAAGTCACGAACACAAGGGTCCAATAAAGTTGGGTCACCTAAAGTTGCGGCAGTATCCACGTCGAAGCCCACTCGACATAGCATGCCCTTTTGCGTATCCTCTCCGGAACTACCTCTGCAGCAACTAACAGAGAGTCAGTATAAACAACTTTTGACTCTTTTGAATTCTGTTGGACAGCCTTTCATTGCCACTTTTTCAGGTATCACCTTCTGTAATAATGCCTTGCATTCACCCTCAACCTCTTGGATTATTGATTCTGGTGCAACAAACCACTTCACACCAAACTTATCTTTGCTTTCTAATGTGGATGAAAACACAATATCTAAACCTGTATGTCTACCAAATAGTTCCAGTACTCAAGTTACTCATACAGGGAAGTCTTTTCTTTCATCCACTATTGCCTTGGATAATGTTCTTTGTGTCCCAACTTTCAACTTCAATCTTCTTTCTATAAGCCAAGTTACTAATTCTTTGAACTGTGCTGCCATTTTTTCCCCTTCTTTCTGTGTCTTCCAGGACTTGAGAACGAAGAAGCTGATTGGAATGGGTGAAATGCGAGATGGGCTCTATCATTATACTCCGCCAGCTAATAAAGCAGTTGCTCTTCCTGCGTATTGTGGATTGGACGTAGGAATGTGGCACCAACGTCTAGGACATCCCTCACAACAGTGTTTATCCTATTTGTCTCCATCTTTTTTAAATTCTTCTTCATGTTCACAAAAATCTTGTCATGTTTGCATTTTAGCCAAACAAACTAGATTTCCTTTTTCTGCTAGTAGTAGTAGAAGTACTTCCGCTTTTGATTTGATTCATTGTGACATATGGGGTGGATATTTAACTCCTCATTCCGGTGCTCATTATTTTTTGACCATTGTTGACGGCTTTTCTCGATGTACTTGGGTATACCTCATGAAATTCAAGTCTGAGACCTATTCGTTTCTTAAACATTTTCTTGCTATGGTTAAAACCCAATATCATTGTCAAGTTAAACAAGTTCGTAGTGATAATGGCCGTGAGTTTTTCTCTAATCCAATGAACAAACTGCTTTTAGAGTATGGAATATTACATCAATCTTCTTGTGTGGGGACACCTCAACAGAATGGGGTGGTTGAACGAAAGCATCGCCATCTTTTGGAGGTGGCACGTGCCTTGAGATTTCAAGCTAGGTTGCCGAAAACTTTTTGGGGAGAGTGTGTTTTTAACTGCTGCATATTTGATCAATCGTACCCTAACCCGTGTCCTCTCAGGACGGACTCCACATGAAATGCTCCTTAAATATAAGCCAAAATATGATCATCTATGAGTTTTTGGATGCCTTTGCTATGCCCATAACAAAGATATCAGCCGGACCAAATTTGATCCGAGATCCAAACCTTGCATTTTTGTTGGTTATCCATCTGGGCAACGGGGATACCGTTTGTTTGATCTTATATCTGGAAAAATATTTACTAGTCGGGATGTGATTTTTCATGAAAATATTTTTCCATTTGCATCTTCTTCCTCAATTGATCGCACTCCTGCTATTTTTCCTACACCTCAAAATGATCATGCACATGTTGATATTGACATTCAAAATCTCAAGTGGATGTTCACACCCCTTTGCCTTCGAGTGAGCTGCCATTAGAAAATGAAACCATAGTCGGCCAACAAATTCGGGGAGATACTGATCATGTCCTTGACAACATTGGTGCTCTACATGGTGTTCGCCGTTCTCAGCGTGTCACTCATGCACCTGTTTATTTAGATGATTTTGTTTGTAATGCAACTCCTTCAGGTTGCCCAACTCCCATTTCCACCCAATCAGATCAGACTTCTTTTGGTTCTACTTCTTCAGGTAATCCTTATCCTATTAGCACATATCTTTCTAATCCTGTCCTCACAGAAAAATATAAAGCCTTTTTGTCAGCCATTTCTTCTGATGTTGAGCCAACTCATTTTCATCGAGCTGTCCAACAATCCCATTGGCAAGAAGCCATGGCAGCAAAAATTAAGGCATTTGAAGAGAACCAAACTTGGATCCTACAGCCTTCACCTCCTGGTAAGTGGCCCATTGGTTGTAAATGGGTGTACAAGGTCAAATATTGTTCTGATGGCTCTGTGGAAAGGTACAAAGCAAGGCTCGTAGCCAAGGGATTTACACAAGCTGAAGGTCTTGAATCATGAGACGTTTGCGCCCGTCGCAAAACTTGTCACCGTTCGTTGCTTACTTGCTGTTGCTTCTGCAAAAGAATGGCCTTTGCACCAATTGGATGTCAACAATGCATTTCTTCATGGTGATTTACATGAGGAAGTGTACATGACTCCACCTCTTGGTTATACTCTGAAAGAGAAGAATTTGGTTTGTTGGCTTCAAAAATCTTTATATGGTTTGAAGCAAGCCTCGCGACAATGGTTTGATAAATTTTCCACAACACTCAAAGAAGCTGGTTTTATGCAATCGGTTGCAGATTACTCATTGTTTACTTTTTCCAGTGGTTATCGTTTCACTGCGGTTCTTGTGTATGTGGATGATGTGATTATCACGGGGAATGATAATGCTACCATCAATAATCTCAAATCATTTTTACATTCCAAGTTTCGCATCAAGGACTTGGGTCTACTCAAGTATTTCCTTGGAATCGAAGTCGCTCGATCTGCTACAGGTTTATTCCTAAGCCAAAGGAAATATCTCTTAGACATTCTCAAAGACACTGGCTTTCTTGATTCCAAACCAGCACCATTTCCAATAGAGCAAAACCTTTGCCTTGTGGCTGATGATGAGGTTCCTCTTAGTAATCCTATGTTGTATAGGCGTCTCGTGGGCAGACTAATTTATTTAACTATCACACGGGCTGATCTTACCTATTCAGTCCATGTGCTAAGCCAATTCATGCACAAGCCTGGTAAGTCACATCTTGATGTAGCCCTCCGAGTGTTAAGATATCTAAAGGGACTCCAAATCATGGGATTTTATTGCCTACTACATGCAATGTACAACTTTCAGCGTACTGTGACTCGGATTGGGCAAGTTGCCCCACATCTCGTCGTTCCACCTCGGGTTATATAACCTTCCTTGGTGCAAGCCCGATTTCATGGCGTACCAAGAAATAGACCACTATTGCCCGCTCTTCGGCTGAAGCGTACCGGTCAATGGCCATTACTTCATGTGAGTTAACCTGGCTCAAGTATCTTCTTACTGATCTTGGTGTATATCATCCCAAGCCCATGGAACTACGCTGTGATAACCAAGCTGCTCTCCACATTGCTGCTAATCCTGTTTTCCATGAAAGTACCAAGCATATTGAATTGGATTGTCATCTCATTCGGGAAAAAATTCAATCTGGTCTCATCTCTACGGCTTACGTTCCATCTCGATGCCAACTCGCCGATATATTCACCAAGCCACTTGGACGAGAACAATTTTTGTTCTTGCTGTCCAAACTGGGAGTTTCGGATCTGCACTCTCCAGCTTGAGGGGGCCTGTTGGAAAGCACATGTCAAGCACTAGATAACTATTCCTAGCTAGATCTCCTCACTTATCCAAGCAGTTGGATACCTACGTGTTGTAAATTATCTTGTTTTACACTTATTCTTTTTCCTTTATCTTTCTGATACTAGGATTTCTATCCTTATCTTTTGTAACTGATGTAGTCCCATGTAACTAGTACATATACGTACTTTGAGATTCAATAACATTTATGCTTTTCTAGCTTTCATTAATTTAACAAATTGGAAACGAGAATGGGTGACATGCATATCTCTCTCTCTCTCTCTCTCATAGAGGGAAAAATTGATGATTATAAAAACAAAAATTCAGAACATGTTACAAAATTGAAAAGGTGTTGCTAATGTCAACATTATTGCCGAGCAAAAAAAAAATGTCAAAATTATTATTGTTTGTGCCCAAACTTGCATGAAAGCCTCATACCTTGCACATGGTACAAGGCTTTTAGAGCATCCACAGTGAAATAACCAAAATCATAAGGTTGCTAAAGTAAGCAATATTCCCTCAAAAAATGCTCACAGTGGCATAACCAAATTTAACAATCTCTTAGCAACTCATCAAATTTTGGCCTTTGGATAATCAAAACTAACAACATTTTGCCAATAATCAAAACCTTTTCTCTATCTCTCAACAATGTTTCTAAAAAAAACATTTTTAAAAGAGTTTTTTTTTTACAGTTAAACTGTTTTTCAAAAACTGTTATTTAAAACAAAAAATTGTCTTTCTTTCAAAAACTATTTTTTTTATAACTTTTTCGGAAAAGTGTTTTTTAAAAATAAAATTCTTCAAAAAAATATTTTCTATTTCTAATAACCTGTTTTTATTAGTTTGTAAATAATTTTAAAAAATTATTTTATATGGTGGCAATTTTTAGATTTTTACATGTTGAAAAGGTGATGTGGCAAGTTTTGATTATTCAATGTTGATTACGCCATTGTAGATATCTACATTGCTAACCTTAGCAATCCCTTAAATGGATAATCGAAAGGTGATGTGGCAACTTTTGATTATCCAATTTTGATTAGGCCACCATGGATGCTCTTATGCACTATAGTTTTGGCAAAAAAATAATAATTTTGGCATTACCATTTCCCAATTATAAAGGCTTGTGCGGAGAATGTGCACCACTTTATGCCGTTCCGTACAAGTGAAAAGGGAAAAAAGTTCTAAAGCTGTTTTGTTGTTTTAAGGAACACACATCTATATCTATATAATTACCTAGCTCATTATTTGAATCCTACATCCATCCATCTATAAATCTTTACCATTAAAATCTATACACATAAATTCTATGGCTGAAATTTACAAGGTTTCATCCATGCAACAATTATTACCCAAGCAAGTTTCCTTTTACTGCTTAATACCAATCAACAGATTCTCGAAAGAGTTTAAATTCTTTTCCAAAAAGAGAATCTTTCATATTGTTCCCCAATGTTTAAACCTAATTTTTCAATCTAATTGACTACCTTTACATGTTTCCTACGATTTTCTTTTCAATTCACTACCATTTTTAGTTGATTACGTTTATATCGGTTGATTACATTTAAATGGGCATATAAACATTTTGATAGTTTGAGCCGTGCGTTACGGCACAGGCATGCACTAGAACTAGAAGAACTATGTTTGAACCTAATTTAAGAAAAAATATTTCCGTATAAATCAGCTTCGTTGGCAAGGGTGGTCAATAGTTTGTAATTAATTTTAGTTGTGTTTAAAATGCGTTACGCCGTGTCTTTAGGGACGGGCAAACCCTAGTATATTCATAACCAAGAACAAGAAGTAGAAAGGATCCACATATCTAAACCGAAAACAAAGAAAAACAAAAAATATCACGCCAAAATTAATAGCTGCATTGATGGAGACCACCGATCCGCTCATAGGTGCCGAAATGTACACATTTACACCTTTTAATAAAACTTGTTCTTCCCTTAATTGTTACTCCTACTACTTACAAAAAGCTAAACAGGTCGGTTTAGGGTTGAGAGATTTCTTACACGAATATGACATGATACTATAACACGAAAAACTAAATACGTTGAGTTAGAGTTCTAACGCAGACACAGGATGACACGACATGACATAACCCGATTCCCACCCCTACATAAATATATGCAATTTCACGAATTTAGGTTTTTATTCTGTAATTTTTATTAGTTAAAGGATGAGTGTGCTCTTTGTTTGGTTTTCTTTTTTCGGTTTCACCTTTTACTTTTTACTGTATATTTTTGAAAGGACCGATTCCAGTCTGTCGCCTTGAAACCCTCTTTGGCTTTCTTCCAGTTTTTACTTTCAGGATAGTCCTTGATGTAATTTGCTTCCCCTCCACCCCAGGCCCCACCCCACCCGAAATCCCCGACCCACCCCATTCTTCCCACAATACCCCTGTCCCTCCCCCTCCCCCCTCTCTCTCTCTCATTTTATTTTTTTGTTATAAAATTTGAAATGGTATAACTTTTTCTTGACGTATTTATTTAAAATAAATTTTATATTTTTAAAATCTACTCAACAAAACCTATCAAACGAGCCTAATATTGATAGTGAAATAATGGAAAATGGAAAAACTATATATTTTTGTGGTAGTTTAAACCGTATAAAAACGTTGGAAAATTAAGTATTCCAAAATTCAATCCATTTGAACGGGTTGAAAGATTTTAGTTTTCTGATCATTTTATTCTAAATGATCATAATTAAATTTTGACTGAAGAGCTCTCGTTGATTAACCCTAAAAAAGTCGTAGAATCAAATATCTCTTAGGGTTAATCAACGAGAGCTCTACAGTTAAAATTTAATTATGACCATCTAGAATAAAATGATCAAAAAACTAAAATATTTCCACCCGTTCAAACGGATTGAATTTTGGAACACTTAATTTTTTAACCATATTTTTTAATAGTCTAAACTGTATAAAAAATATGGTTAAAAAATTAAGTGTTCCAAAATTCAATCCGTTTGAACGGGTGGAAAGATTTTAATTTTTTGTCGTTTTATTCTAAATGGTCATAATTAAATTTTGACTGTAGGGCTCTCGTTGATTAACCCTAAGAGATATTTGATTCTATGACTTTCATAGGATTAATCAACGAGAGCCCTACAGTCAAAATTTAACTATGACCATTTAGAATAAAATGATCAAAAAACTAAAATCTTTCCACCCGTTCAAACGGATTGAAATTTGAAACACTTAATTTTTTAACTACATTTTTTAATATATAAACTGCATAAAAAATGTAGTTAATAGTTAACTACATTTAACTATTAACGGATTGAAAGTTGGCAAGCCAGAAGGTCTGAAATTTGTCTCTTCTTTTTTATTTTTTTTGGGTGGTAATCAAAAGGACATGGAGTTAGCAGTGAACTTGTTAGTTTTTTCTTGAATTTGGTAGGAGCAGGAGAATGAGAAGAAAATAAAATGAGAGCATGTTTAAGATCTTTTAAATGCTGCTTCTTATTCCCAACTTGTACGGGCTGTATTTTTGGATTGAAAAAAATTGGTTTCCTTTTCTACTTCGTACCCAATTTCTTACTGTAATACAATACAACCGCGACTAGTGCATTTTATATGAGTTGGCGTCAAGGTTTCACAAGTATATGACTGTTTACTAGTGAATGTTTTGTGCTTGAATTTGCCTTTTCTTTTCAAGCCTTATTTCCCAGGAATATCCTGGTCTATGGTGCTTTTCCATATGAACTTCTTCATTCTCTGTTTTATCTGCTTGCAACAAGAACAAATTAAAGGATTTCTTTCAGTTTTGTTTAAATGAATAGAAGAGGTTAAACTGCATAACAAATTAGTTTTGGATCCCCATCGGGTATAGCTCTTAACTATATTAAAAAATGTAGTTAACTATATATAAACTGCATTTTTTAATTTTTTAACCATATTTTCTTATGCAGTTTATATATTAAAAAATGTAGTTAAAAAATTAAGTATTCCAAATTTCAATCCGTTTGAACGGGTGGAAAAATTTTAGTTTTCTGATCATTTTATTCTAAATGGTCATAATTAAATTTTGACTATAGGGCTCTCGTTGATTAACCCTAAGAAATATTTGATTCTACAACTTTCTTAGAATTAAAAAACGAGAGCCCTACAGTCAAAATTTAATTATGATCATTTAGAATAAAGTGATCAGAAAACTAAAATCTTTCCACCCATTCAAACGGATTGAATTTTGGAACACTTAATTTCCAACTTCTTTATACGGTTTAAACTACCATAAAAATAAATAGTTTTTCACTTAATTTTCTAACATCTTTGCACTGGTTCAAACGGATTGAATCACTATTGAAAATTGAAACACCTATTTTTGAATCTATAAAGGACAAAAAAAGAAAAAATAAAATAGTCGGATAAACATGATCAATTGACTTTTTTTTTTCTCTCAATTACTTTACAAAACTTAGAATTAGACTTGAACCTATTATTAAAGAGAAAAAAAAAATTCAAACAGAAAAGAAAGAAAAGGAAATAAAATGAAAAAAAAAAAAGTAAACCGGAAAGAAAAGAAAAAAAAGAAAAGAAGCAAAACTGTAAAGGAAAAAATAAAGAAAGAAAGAAAAGGGAGGGAGAGAGAGAGCCAATCCGAGAAAAGGGACGTGGGGCCGGGGATTGTGTCGGGGGGGTGGGGGGGGGGGGGGAGAACGACCTCGACTTGATCAATCAATAGATAGATTTTTTATCCCTACATCCAAAGAGCTTGATCGAGTACAGACTACCATAATTTTTTCTATTACAAAGAGAGTTATTTATACGAAATCGTCTCCAATTTTAAAAGGAAAAAAAATACAGTAGATCGAAGTGAAAATAATGAGTCAATTTTTTATTTTATTTTAACAAATGCCATTATTGATAAACATTCAAATTCTGAGGAGTTTTTCTTTCAGGTAAATGAAATTAAGAGAAGCTGACTTTAGGGATTGTACCCAAATCTCTCCCGAAATCAGAAAAATCCACTACAACACACATACATAAATCTGTGTTATATACACACACACACATATATATATATATATATATACACACCACGGATCAAGTGAGGGATCCCTCATTTTGTTAAAATGCAGGACTTTCATTTCCCGATCAAATTTTGAAAATCCGAACCGTTCAATGTGTGCAGAACGTAATTTTAAGGGTCCTCGCGAAAAATTAGCAAAAAAAATGACCGGGAAGGGCTTCATCCGAGCAGTTTTCTAGAAACCATGTCCTCCAGCGAAAGGCTGGATAACTTCCCATTTTCTCGATTTCTCACAAGAACTCTTAAATTCACGTTCTGATATTGAATGGCTCGAATCATCAAAATTCAATCGGAAGGAAGTCCGCATTTTAATAAAATACTCCAACGACAGAAAATTCTTGGATACTGTATATATATATATATATATATATATATATATATATATAGGATCCGGTTCAAATGAGGATTAAAGTGAGGGACTAAAATGCGGGACTCCCCTTCCGATTGAATTTCGATGATCCGAGCCGCTCAAAGTGATCGGAACGTGATTTTAAAGTGATCAACAACAAAAATGACCGGGAAGGGCTTTATCCGGGCAGTTTTTCTGAACAGTTCAGAAAAAACTGTTCGGATGAAGCCCTTCCCGGTCATTTTTTTGCTGATTTCTCGCACTTAAAATCACGTTCTGCACACATTGAACGGTTCGGATTTTCAAAATTTGATCGGGAAATGACAGTCCCGCATTTTAGTCCCTCACTTTAATCCCTCACTTGAACCGGACTCTATATATATATATATATATATATTTGGAGAGAGAGAGAGAGAGAGAGAGAGTTTGTATTCAACCGGAGAAGGAGATGAGATTTCTAGCGGAGAATTTACACTACTTTTGAGTACACTACAGAACCCCAAAGTTGAGAACACCAAAGTTGCTAGCGGACGGAGCTTAATTAGGCTGACTTGGTCGAAGAAGTCGACGCCAGCGGTTCTACCCACCAATCTGAACTTGAAAATTAAGCAAGTACACCGGTCGTTAGATAAAATATCTTGTGAACAGTTCACAATTCTATTTTATCTATTAACTTTTTCTTTCACAATTATATTAACAATATTTATTTTACCTAATATCCAATAAAATATACATTTTCACCTCTTTTTTTTTTTTTTTCCTTTTATCATTTTTTGAGCAATAAAATCAGAGTGCAAGTTTTAAGTCCAAGTCAGATTCTTTATCTACTAGATCATCTGGTTCATGAATCTTGATGCTGGAGGGAGCAGGGGGAAATTTCAGAGACGTCCTTTGGATTCAGATCACGAAATCGAAAAACCCACAAGTCTCTCTCTCTCTCTCTCCGAAACCATCAGATGAGGACGCCCTCATTTTTTCAAAATGCGGACGTTTGCTGTGAGCCGTTGGATGAGATCCAACGGCTGTGATAAAAGGGAGAGACACGCGGGTAAAAAAGGGGATGGGTCGGGTAAAATGCAACTCGCGGGTCACCAGGTGATCTCAAACGGGCCAAACAAAACCCCCAATTCCCTCACTTGTCACTCGTTGAACAACAGACGAAGAGAGAGAAGAGAGGAGAAATCGAAGAAGAAGGAGAATTGACGAACGATCTGTCAACAAGGTATATCTCTCTCTCGCTGTATTTCAGAATCTCTCTCGCTGAGATTAAATTTAGGGTTTTTTCATGTTACTCGAACAGATAGATGAAGGAGGAAATCAGACCAGACGCAAAAGGTCTCTATCTCTCTCTCTCTTCGAATCTGTGTATTTTTTTTTTGAGTTAGGGTTTGTTCAAGAAATTGTGTGGACTGTAAGTATTTCTAGTGAGGTTTGTCCGACGACTGAGAATTTTAGTTTTTTCGAGTTAGGGTTTGATCTAGGTAGAATTAATGGAATGTTAATGATCTGGGAATTTTTTTTGGAGTCTGTATATATTTTTTAATCTCTCTCGATTTATCGATCTGGAGCTCTCTATATAGTAGGGTTCTTTACTATTTCTTTTAATTTTTTCCGCTGGTCCTAAATCTTATGTTTGTTGAAGGGGTTCAACTTGTTGCTCCTTGTGCAGAGAAATTATAGCAGGCTTATGATTGAATCTATCCATTTCTTCATTTACAATACGTATGTGTGTCGTGTACATACATATAAACCTATACATATGTGTGTTTGTGTATAGGTTAATTCCTGGACGAACCTAGTTTTCATCTATTCAGATCGATCGTTCCAGATCGAAACCTTTCTTCGTTCGTTCCAGACTTCCAGTTCCATTTCTTTCTTCGGTGGACAGAGAGAGAGAGAGAGGGAGGGGAGGAAAAAGAATTAAAAAATGGGAACCGGGTGAACAGTCGTTCGGTAGAAGAAGCGAAGGACTGTAGCGGGATGAATTATACAGTGTGCTTTACCTATGCTGGTGCAGAGGAAATTTATCACTTTGGTTAGCTAAAATGATCGTTTACCTTTTTAGTTTTAGTTTTGTTTTCAATCATTACTCTATTTCTTTCTCCAATCATTACCCTATTTTTTCAATTATTACTTTATCATCTCTCTCTATCTCTCTCCAATCATTACCCCTATTTTCAATCATTACTCTATTTCTCTCTCTACCCACTACCAAAACTAAACTAAACTAAACTCTCAACCAAACACAATTTTTTCTCTTGTTTACCTCTACTGGTAAACTTGCTCTAAAAGTTGGTAGAAGGACGTATATTTTAGTTAGTGGAACTGGGAAACCTCTACTCCTTCCCAGGTAGAGAATCTAGATCTGGGTTAGTTCAACTTCAATCTGAAGCGAAGGGGAATATAAGAGAGAAGGAGAAGAGAGGGTGTTGGAACATTTTTTTAATAAAATAAATTTTAAATATTAATTTCTCAATTATCATCCTCATTATTCTTCCGTTACACAATTATGTTTATATTAAACCAAAATCGGTTGCAAGAATAAAGGGAATTTATGATTGTAATTATATCTATTTCATCCATATATATGGGTACTCCATACAAGTGTGATGTTCATGGAAAATAGAGGAAGCATATGGAGAATATATACAAAAATGAAAGAGAGTTTATTTTATATAGAGTTGGACAACTCGGTTCGTAACTCGTTCAAACCTCTCGGTGGTCGTGAACATCGGATGAGGAATGCTTGTGAGCTCTTGGGTTTAATTTTGGGGCTAGTACACTCCGGTGGAACCTTCACGAGGGGAAGAATATTAGCTTTAAGACAGTGACTACACGACTCTCAATCTCACAGGCAACACATTTCCTCCTTTCATTATTTTCATACTCTCATATTTACTTCTTGTGTTTCTATGTTTATGTGTAGCAATTATTCTTGTGGTAAAATAATATTTGTGAATATAAATCCGAACAGTTGAGGCTAATATTTATCTCTCAATAAATCTGAACAGTGAAGTCATGTTTTATTCTTGCTGAAAAAAAAGAAGTCAGTTTCTATCCTTACACGCACACGCATGGCTAATGACTAGTACATGGATCTTGTGTTCTGCTACACGTACACATGTTATTTGAGAATAAAATCATAAAGCAAAATGGTGATGATATGTTGACAAGTACTGTTGTAAACCTGGTTTGTTACTATGCGAGGATTTGTATCATTTCTCTCTATATCAACCATGCATGATATTTGGCGCTTATCAAATCTTTTCTGTGATACTACTCCATGGAAAAGAATATGTGGTTTTATTTATTTATTTTTACTTTGTTCATAGATGAATCTGGCATTATGATTTTCACATATTATGATGAGTTTGCAATTTTACATGTCATAATCAGAAGTAATTCTGTTCGAGTATTCAATAAAGGAAAATTGGGAGTCGATGCTAAACTGTTGAGTTACTTGGCTTGCTACCGCATAATTTTACTGCATCTCAATATATATTATTCGAGCTTCATGGATAATCAGTGTGGTTAGAATTTACTAGATATACTGTCGAAAGCATGTATTTTGATATATGCTAGAATCCATTGGGTGCACAAATGTTGAACTCTGTTTTTGCTTTAGGTACAAAAGGGAAAGTTATGAGGTTTTTACTTATTTTCCTTAGGTATATATTTGTTTCAAAAAAGTTTTGATTAAATTAAACAGGTTCTCCGATATTAAATTTGGTTTGCAATGACTGACAGTGACTCGTATGCATTTACGTTTTTCTAAATCAATTTGGAATTTTTTAGAAAATAGTGAATTCCATTACTAATTTTTCTGCCACGGTTTTCCCACAATCTTAAAGAAAAATTCTTTATGGAAATACGGCGTTTTCTAATTTTGATAAAACAGTTTCTGGGAGAATTTACATCTGTTTGTGAGACCGAAAGTGGTTTACGAGAAAGCAAGAGTTTAGTTTTTCATTTGGTTACAAAGTACCGTAGACCTCCTTTCCACTATTTTGAATAGAAGTCTCTACTAGATTTGCGTTTTGTTCATATTTTCCGAATACTAATCTACCCAATTGCTAATGATTAGAATATCATTTAAGGTTTTGTATGTTTTATAAACTTTACTAATTGTGTTAACAGAAATTGGGTACTGAATGGGAAAAAAAATAGTTTGTGTATTCTGTGTTAAAAGGAAAAAGGAAGGGGGGGGGGGGTTCCATAGATCCAGATTTGGACTTATTTTCTGTTTTTTTTTTAAACAAAAAGAATTTATTAATCTTTATAAGGATCACAAAGATTAAAAAGACCAAAGACTTATTTTGTGTTGGTAGAAGTGTTTGGTGTTTGGTTGTTTTGTAGAATGGGTTATCATGATTGTAAGTAGAATGTTTTGTGTACTTTATGTTTGCAAGTGTTTTATGCATACAACATGAGATCTTGATAGGCTTTGTACGGGAAAAGAAATATTGGCTATTCATTTTCGTTTGTAGTAACTGTCATATCTAACTGTTTGAGTAATCTTTGTGGTCACCACTATTCTTAAGGATTCTACAATATTGGCAGAGTTCATTGTACGAGTAACTGCTTTGAAAAAAAAAAAAAAACTCTATTCTATTTTGCTGGTAAGAAGACAAAAGGGTTTTACTCTAAACGGTCGCGTAAATTGCATGGTTTAACGTTAGCATAACCATTTTGCATGTGGGTGGTGGATTTTTATGTGGCACTTTTTGGGACCGTATCATTTTGGTGCCCAGTTTCTTTCTAAGCAATATTTTTCAAGATTTTGATATCTAGAATACAATGATGGAAAATTAAATATTTCATGACCTTTTGTTGCCATAAGTGAATTGTTTGGGTAAAGATCTGTAAACTTTTTTTTTTTTTTTTTTCATAAGGCTCTATCTAGGTTTTGAATAGTTTATAGCATATATGATCAATTTCTATACAATGTTCTCTGCAAAGGAAAAGAGAGTTAGAAACACTGGCACAAGGATTCAAATCTTGTTTGTAGCTCTTCTATTGATTATTTTTCGGTTGCAATGTCTTGAAATTGGATTATTGATCGAAACTTGTGGGGGAATGTTGAAGCATATTTACTTCGTGTAAGTTTTAAAACTTGTCATATAACTTTATTGAATATTTAATTTTTCTAAAAAAAGGTTAAAAAAAATTCTAAATAAGTTGTTAAATAATGCTTGGTTAATACTAGTAATCAAGTTTTACTTTACTAAAAGTTAAGTTGAATGCCTATGGTTAAAGGGAAAAAAAAGGATCGAAAATGTGGGGATTGTTTATGAATAAAAATGGTTTCTGTATTCTTGGTAAATTTGTGTAAATCTCTCAACTATTTTAGTATTTGGAAAAAATACAGGAAAGTATTTTCATCTTTGATCGTCTTTGGAAAGGTTTCCAATATTTTAGGTTCAAGAGAATTCAAGGGTTTTCGTCACTTACAAAGTTTTACTTTAATGCTTGGTTAATACTAGTAATCAAGTTTTACTTTACTAAAAGTTAAGTTGAATGCCTATGGTTAAAGGGAAAAAAAAAAGGATCGAAATGTGGGGGTTGTTTATGAATAAAAATGGTTTCTGTATTCTTGGTAAATTTGTGTAAATCTCTCAACTATCTTAGTATTTGGGAAAAATACAGGAAAGTATTTTCATCTTTGTTCGTCTTTGAAAAGGTTTCCAATATTTTAGGTTCAAGAGAATTCAAGGGTTTTCATCACTTAAAAAGTTTCAAATGTTTTATTTTTTCTGCGCTTTTAAAAAAAATTATTTCTCTTGGATAATATGGTTTTTATTATTTGGGAACATGTTTTTGAGTTATATAATATCAAGAAGAGTCGTATCTCTTTAAAATTGTGTTATATACATGTGTATTGGCCAAATTAATTCTTTAAAGGTTCACAATACGTGCATGGGTATTAAAATTATAAGTACGCCGCTAGTGTTATGTGGGGGCATATTAGTGTTGATTGTCTGTGAATTTTATTTATAGGTTAACAAACAGTTTGATTGATCATATTAACTTGCCCTTGCTTTATTCCTTTTAAGGGAAATGGGTAATGCATGTAGGAGTTCTAATTTCTATGAAAATATTGATTAGATACTCCGTATTTCTTATTGAGAAATTCATAATACTAATTTTATGTTGGCGAGTTGTGTTTGAAATTTATACAGGTGCATTTTATAAGCTAGCAAGACGAAGTTTGAGATTTGCATCGTTAAAAGGCTTGAGAAGCCGAAGCATGCATGCAAAGTACAATAAAAAAAAATTGAGGCGTATTGAGAATTATTGACTCTCAAGAGGAGTAACTGCCTCTGGACTAGCACAAGGCTAGATCCTAAAAATTGTCGAGGGGAATAAGCAAAGCGTATAGGAAGTCACCTAGGGAGGTAACCCAATCTCTGTGAGTGGAGATTCCATGAAGGAGATTCAATGGGTAAAAAGAATCCATATTGTGTGATTTGATACCAGCACTAAAGAACAATTAGGAGACACCATATAGAGTTGTTCTCCTGCCCATTCCTAAGGCACAGTGCTGAAGAAGTAACAGGTTGAGGATGGGTTTTAACGCTTAATGAATCCAAGGCGAGGATCTTCTTGCAAGGTACATTCCGTCGCTGTACCCTTGGAGGATTCACCTAAGTAGGGGTCATCGTGAGCCCGCGATTATGAGGTTCGGGCTAACCTTTAGTAACCCTGTGGGCTCCTGCACCCAAAGTACACTAGACGAGTCGCCACCGAAATTTTTGAGATGGATGATCCGAGAAACCGAGAGTTTGTTTGAGAGAAAAAAGGTTTTTGATCTAGCGAAAACGTTGAGATTTTAGATTCGGGAGCCACGTTACGAACGGGGAAAATTTTGTTGAAAAAGCACCCCCTCACCCGGTAAAACTGGTCTCTACTAAGCATTTTAGATGGGAGATTTAATATCATTTGAAGAGCTTAACTTTAAAACATGTACGGAAAAGGGACACGAGATTAAATATAACACATTGACGTGCTTGTGGTGCAAACTATACAGTATGAAATGGATGAACAATGTACAAGAATGAAACTAAACAAAAACAGGAGACCGCTACTGTGAACAGAATGCAGTGCAATGTTTCAATATGCCGCACCGCGTTTCTGGAATGCCGTGCCGCATATCAATAACACCGTGTATTTTAATATGTCGCACCGCAGAATGCCGTGCCGCATACCAGTAATGTCGTGCGGTGTACTTGCCTACACATTTCAGAATCAGTTCGCTTTTACATGACAAAACAAACATATGTCCGTAAAATAGTTTGTTATATTCTCCGAATCTCTGAAAAAATGACTTACGTGACCCTTTTGTTCATTTTGTCATGTAAAACAATGTTAAAAGTTTTTTAAAATGTTAAAAGATTTAATAAAGTCAAAAAAAAAAACTTTTAACATGAAACTTGATTTTGGAATGTACCCGCACATAAAAGTAAGAAGCAGACTAAACAGAACAACACAAAAAGGAATATGTACAAGAAAATGAAATAATGCACGGTGTAATACGCTATGCCGTGCAGTGTCGTAAAACGCCGCAAGATGTAGCGTATCAGTGCAAAAACTGTTTTTTGTACTTTTTGAACATAAAGCTCGTTTGAGATCCCAAACTCGGTATAGAAAGACCAAGAAGGGTTTCGATCGTCTCTTCTCAAGGCTAAACATAGTTTAGCCCAAGGAATATGTTTATACTTTTTGATCGAAACTTAGATGTGCTTGAAAATGGAGAGTAGAGGTTGATTTGGATTGAGTTTTGAGAGACTTGTGAGCAAATGAGTGTAGAGAAAGAAAGAGAGATCAATATGAGATTGATTTTGTAATAGCCTAGATTGTGGGTTGATGTAGAGAGAGAAAGAGGTATGTATAGTTGTAATGGGTGTAAGGAATTATAGAGAGAGAATCAAGGGGGTCTTTTTAGAGTGAGAGAGTGAGAGCAAAAAAAAAATGGCAAAGTAACTTTGTCTAGAGTTAAAAAGGGTACTTCTCAACTATAGGGGGGAGGGGGGGTGTATTTATAAGCAAAAGAGCCAAGGATGAACACTACAAAGAGGGGATGTGGCTTCTAGGCCGGATTATTGTACCTGCAGACGTGGCCGACAACTTTCTGCTGTTGTCAGAACTTTTCCCCGAAACGCCGTGCGACATAAAGAGAAATGCCATGCTATATATTGAAATGTCGTGCGGTGGAGTGATTTTTTGAATTTTATTCTGAAATGCCGTGCGGTTTATTGAGACAGCACAGCACACCGAATTTTGCGGGGCGCTCCGGACACTTCCGAACTCGGATTTGAGCACGGTTTGAAGCGTTGAAAAACTTGTTGAGTTCTCTTTCTAACCCAATTGGTTTCACTCAAAGAAGTTTTATACATTGAAATATGTGCCCATTTTACCATTAGTGTGTCATGGAAATTTTTTTTTTTTGACTAAGCAAACGCATTTTTCTCTTTGCAATTGAACCGGGGGCCACCCTACATGGTTGAAAAGGAGTTTTCTTGAGGTTAGAGAAGGAGTAGCAAAGGAGCAACAATCCAAGTCTCGAAGGTATATTTTTTCTTATTTCATCATCAGGGAAACTTAAAGATTATTCGGAGGTCCAGATTGGGGTGTCTACAAACCCTTATGAGAATCAAGATTCAGTGCATGACCATTAATAGCATTAACCCGCGAACTGAAGTCCAATACCGGTACTGTGTGTGTGATATGTTGAACTCTGACTCAAAGAATCTAGTTCAAGGCATAGTTCACTATGATCGTTCAGGGGTAAACTATTAACACCAAATGAGATTCAAGTCTGGAAGACACCTACATCTATTGCACGGTAAATAGTTGCCCAATTTTATTTTCTAGTATGTATTATGAAACTCATTTGTTTTAGAAAAATCATACTATTAAATAATTTATTAAAAAGTGGGAGATTATCGGAACATTTTTAATAAAATAAATTTTAAATATTAATTCCTCAATTATCATCCTCATTATTCTTCCGTTACACAATTATGTTTACATTAAATCAAAATCGGTTACAAGAATAAAGGGAATTTATGATTGTAATTATATCTATTTCATCTATATATATGGGTACTCCATACAAGTGTGATGTTCATGGAAAATAAAGGAAGCATATAAAGAGAATACACAAAAATGAAAGAGAGTTTCAGAGTATTCAAAAACTATTTTATATAGAGTTGGGCATCTCGGTTCGTGACTCGTTCAAATCTCTCGATGGTCGTGAACATTGGATGAGGAATGCTTGTGAGCTTTTGGGTTTAATGTTGGGGCTAGTACACTCTGGTGGAACCTTCATGAGGAGAGGAATATTAGCCTTAAGACAGTGACTACACGACTCTCAATCTCACAGGCAACACCTTTCCTCTTTTCATTATTTTCAACTCTCATATTTACTTGTGTGTTTCTATGTTTATGTGTAGCAATTATTCTTGTGGTAAAATAATATTGGTAAATATAAATCCTAACATAGGGGAAATTTTAGGTTTTTTCCAATGAATTTTTTGAGAGCCCTTAAATTAATCAGAAGAAAAGCATACAAAATATAGAAGTCACGTTAAGTGGGTCAACCAGAAAGCACAAAATCCCTTCCCAGCTCTTTATTTTCCAGCTGAAGAACAAAGAGAAATCGAGGTGAAAATTCGCTAGTTGGAAAATCACACGGTCGAATCCAGATGAGATAGAAAGAGGAGAGGTTGATTTTGGTGTATTTGAGAGAGAGAGAGAGAGAGAGAGAGAGAGAGAGAGAGAGAACAACAAAGAAGAGTATAACTGCACACTCACACATTGACTTGAAGGAGACAGCTATGTCCCGTTTGATAACAGTGATAGATGAATGAGATTCGTAAAAAGATGGAATTAGAATTGAGATTAGATGATGAAATTGGATTGATTGAAAAAATTGGTAATGAGGAGGGGTTGACATTGGACTACCAATACCAAGTCGCAAGGAGTATTGCTAATACCCTATAAGGGCCGGATTGTTTATCTTATGGGACTACCAATCCGGACCAATTTAAAAACCAAACAAAGAATTACTAATACTATCACCTTAATAATCCAATTCTAACTTCCAATCCATTTATTAAACGGGGCCTAAAAGATTGCATGGAAAGGCGCGTGAGATACACAAACGAGTGCAATATAGTGCTAGTTAGCTTTTGCCTTCTTTTTTCTTTTATATGATTAATATTCGGTTGTACTATCTTGGGTACTAGTAGCATATTTTTGGGAAAAACAATCCTCAGCCGAGGCTGGGCTTATCACCCTTCCCTCGCGTGCAACTTGCAAAAACAAAATTACTCTCAAGTGGTAGCTAAGCTTAATCCATCCATTCTACCCACCACTCCCCTATCTACCCCTCCTCTCACTCTCACTCTCACTCTATTTAATTATATAATCCAAATATTTCAATATATACACATACATATATGTTCAGATCTTCTTTCTCTCTCTTGTTAAAATATAATTATTCATGAGAGTAACTTTCATCCACCTTAGGTGGAAAAGTACGGTTTTTTATCACCATTAATTGTAGGTCCCACCGTGCGTATATTATAATAATCTGAACCGTTCATCTTGTAGGGTTCGCAAAGTAGTATATATTCACTAAAAATTAGCTTTATCGGAGTTGGATAGGTATAAAAAAATTGACGGTAGATAAGTTTAAAGTTAAACTATCCATAACCGTCTATTTTTTAAACTAAGATTTAATTTTTAATATATCTATCGATATCCGATAAATATGATTTTTGGTGTGAATGTACTACTATACGGGTCCTACAAATTGAACGGTTCAGATTACTAAAAAAATACATAACAGAACCCGCAATGTGTGGTGGAAACCATAGGGTTTCCATGTAAGGTGGAAAGAATTTTTTCTCATTATTCATTCATTGCTAAAGACGAAAGATATATGGCTTCTTCTTTGGTTCTTGCTCTCTACTCCCTGGTTGTTGGCTTCTTTCTGTACTGCCTTCTTAACCTGCGCACCCTCCTCAACCGCCACCCGTGGCCGCTTCCGCCGGGGCCGAAGCCGTGGCCGGTGGTCGGGAACCTGCCCCACCTGGGCACGATGCCCCACCACTCCATCACGGCCCTCGCGCGGGAATACGGCCCGCTGATGCACCTCTGGATGGGGTCGGTGCACGTGGTGGTGGCTGCGTCGGCCTCGGTCGCCGCGCAGTTCCTGAAGACGAACGACGCCAACTTCTCGAGCCGGCCGCCCAACTCGGGGGCCAAGCACATCGCTTATAACTACCAGAACCTTGTGTTTGCGCCGTATGGGCCGCGGTGGCGGATGCTTAGAAAGATATGCTCGGTTCACTTGTTCTCTGCTAAGGCTTTGGATGACTTCCGCCACGTCCGCCTGGTGAGCTCTCTCTCCTCAGCTAGATCTTCCAGGGGTTTTCATCATCTGCCTATGTACCGAAAGATTTTCTGGCCATTAGATTTAAGTCAAATTTTCGTAGTCGTTCCTCTAATATTACGGTTGTCTTAATTTCGTCCCTCTAGTTTCAATTGTCTCAATTTCGTCCCTGTAGTTTGTTTTACGTTTCAAATTGGTAAAATAGTTAACACTGTTAATGAAACTAACAAAAAAATGATTAAAAAATTTAAGTGCTCCAATTTTCAATCCGGTTGAACCAGAGCGAAAATCTTATTTTTTTGATCATTTTATCCTAGATAGTCTTAATGAATTTTTGGCTCTAAGATTTTTCAACGAGCACCTGAAGACTCCTTATTTAGTTTCAGGGTTCTCTTAGAGTACTCGTTCAAAGACCTTAGAGTCAAAAATTCATTACGACCATCTAGAATAAAATGATCAAAAAAATAAAATTTTCGCATTGGTTCAACCAGATTGAAAATTGGAACACTTAATTTTTTAATAATTTTTTTTCCCTTAATGAAATGATTTTACCAATTTGGAACGTAAAACAAACTCAGGGACGAAATTGAGACAATTGAAACTAGATGGACGAAATTAAGACAACCGTAAAACTAAGGGGATAGACTACGAAAATTTGCCCTTAAATTTATAACCAAAAAAAAAAAAAGATCATACAATCAAATGGTTAAAAAACTCTTAACACAAACACACAAGAGTTTTTGGGAACTCACCCCTCTCTCACCCTCTTGTTTACTTCCACTGGTGCTTTTCTTTTTGTTCAAACCTTTAAAATAGGCTTCTGCTTATCACCACCTTGTTTTAATAAGACTTTTAGGATTTTATTGAATTTTGTGCTTATTTAAATTTTTTTCGCGTTTGTTAATTTCGCACCTCACTTTTTTACTTTTTCGATTCATCAATTTTTTTTAAATAAGGACAAAACCCAAAAAATTAGAAAAAGTGAAAAAAAAAAAATTGTTAATGGAACGGGAGCTAATTGGTGAGACTAATAATCAAAGAAGTGCGGTCCTTGTTTGGGAACCCAACTCCATAATCAAATATACTGACAAACAAGTTAAGATTTTAATTTACACTTCAGAAATAAAAATATACTCACACACATACATATATGTGTTTTTATAGTTGATAAAATACATTATTTACAAATTACTCACCATCCTCAGAAAGGTCCTTAGCATTTTCCTTCAAAATAGTATCGCTACCTAAGGGCAAGTCCCATGGGGGTTGAAAAATGAGGGGATGAATAGTTATTTTATGATAAAAAATTGATTAACTAACTTTTTCTCTATTTTATTTTTTCCCATTTTTAATTCAACTTAATTACAAAATAATCATTTTCTCCTTTTTCTCAACCAAGCCCAACGGGCATCTAATCATTTTCTTCTTTCATATCTCTCTCTCTCTCTCTCTCTCTCTCTCCTCTTGATCGACCCCAAAAAAATTTCCAATCAAACCCCCTTACTCCTTTCTCAATCGACCGATGGAAAACCCCTCTTCCCGTCGACTCTCCGACGAGGGTTGTTGCCGGCAAGCTAAGGTAGAATTTTTGGCCATTTTCTAGATTCCGGAGAGCTAGGGTAGATTTTCTGGCAACTCTAGTATACTCCGGCCATCCATTTTTTTGATAAATTAGTTACTTGCTGAGCTGTCTAGGGAGAAAAGATGCATCTGGGGATGGACTATTTTCCATCTCATTTTTATCCCCCATCGGAGACCTCCATTTGGGACTGGAAAATGACTATAACAACCCCATTGGAGTTGCTTTAATATTATTTAAAAAATGCATGTATATTTAAAAAGAAAACTTGTATGCAAAAAGTCCAAGAAACTGATAAAGCAAGGCAAAAGATATGGACGAGATTCATTTCACAGCACCATAATACTCCCTCCTCAAAAAACTAGGGTTGATTTTGCGCATTCGTTTGGGTATATGCTTTATTTGTTTGATTTAGGCATTTTTAGGTCTTTTATTTATGTGCTTAATGCTTATATTGTATTATCTGGGTGTTTAGACCCACGGGTGTATTGTGCTTTGTTTCCAACAGGCTGTATTTTTCAAATTTGGCTGGAATCTCCTTCCCCTTTGCCCCATTAATAAAATGTTTTTGCCGATTAAAAAAAACTCCCTCCCTTTTCTAAATGAGTCTTTTTTGAACATACACGTTGCTTACAAAATAATCTACATCTCAAAACTTATACTAATGTTTTAAATAATTTTGAGTGCATATAGATCTGAACCGTTCATTAATTACTCGGTCAAAATCAGAATCGTTGATTTCCGAGATGAACAGCTGGATCGCCCACTCAGCACCACTGCAAAGCACGGGCCCAATCCACATAAATACAAGTGTGGTGATTCCCACACAAGTATTTGTGTGGGGTCCATCACACTTGTGTCTACGAATGCGAGTTCAAAATCCGGTGTCAATAGCATTACAATTAATAAAAACTTTTTTTTGACATCAACAATTGACAAAAACTTGAAAGCTGGAATACACCGGGACAGACCAAAGAGGGGGCACGTGTCCCACTCGAACGCGTACCCCCACTCAAAATTAAAATATTTCTTAAATATTTTTGTATAAATTAGCATAATTATGAAAGTGTGCTAATATATAAACATATATACACACTTGCATATATCTCAAAAAAAAAACACATATAGAATTTGTTATGCCTGAATTTCATCATATGGTGTATTTATTCTTGTTGCTTTACGAGTTGTTTATCTATTTGAAATTATTCTTTCTTGATTCTCTTTATTTTTAATCGTCTGGGATAAATAAACTCATTAACAAAACTAGCTCGATCATTCTAAAATTTATCGATGTTCATTTAAAACATACTTTAAATATTTTATGAGATTTTGTGCTCATTTTTATCTAATTTAACTTAAAGTACATGTTATAAACTTTGTAGTTAGTAATACATGCATTAATTTTGTACGAATTTACTGTAGTTGACTAAAAAAAATAAACTTTCGCCATTATGATTAACAAGTGCCCCCATTAGGCAATATTCTTGGATCCGTCCCTGGGAATAGATAACGCTTGGAGGAAATTAATAAGACCACATAAAACCAAGCTCTGAGACTTATGTCACTGATTTAGAAATAAGCTTAATATACCCTATAAATGATCATACCAAACCAACTTAAAAAAACTAACGGAAACAACAAAGCAAAAAAGAAGAAGAAAGAGAGAGTAAGGGGTGACGAAAACAGTGGAGGTGTCATTTATTTCGATTTTGTTTTGTTAAAGAGAGAAACGGCTAATTAAATTAAAATTAAAGGGTCTAGGGGGAATGGTCACGTAACGTGGAGTAGAGATTTAGTTCAAATTGAACCCATCTAAACCCATATAAATAATATGGGTTGATATATATGGGCGGATTGTGGTTGGGTTAAAAATGGGTGGGTTAAAAAATATATGTTGAGATGGCCACCTTTACTAAAATATAAAAATAAAAAGGGTGGATATTAAAAAGGAGAGTGTGAAAATCACTCCCTTTTTTGGTAACTAGGAAAAGAGATGATTTTCAGACTTACGGGGAGTTACTTTTAAACTAATTATTCTATAACGTATCGTAAATTTTTAATCAATGGAGTAATACCCAATGTCTTAGAAAAAATTTAATTTAGGTCAACCGAGCATAGTAATAAAATTCTAGGACGGATCTAGGGAGCCAAACCTAAAGTTGGCCTAGCCTGTAATAATAGTAAACTATACAAGTAATAAGTTATTGAAATTTTTGTAAGGCTCTGTTAAAAGAAAATATATAGTACTCCACTATTCAAGCTTGCAATTTTTTAATGGGTTCTGCTATTGAAAGCGAACTGGACTTTCATAATTAAGGTAAAAAAAAAAATTGACATAAAAATACAAACGCTTATACATTTTTTAAACTTTTCTATACACTTTCACACACCTAATTTTATACACTTTTTTACACATTTCGATACACTATTTTAGCTTTAACAGAAAGTCTAGTGAGATCTTTTTATCATTTTACCTTCAACAAAAAATCTATTATCTATCTAGTCTAGTGTTTAATGAGCTGAACACAGCTGAACTCAAGTACCTTGATTTATTTAAAATCGTGATTTCTCTATCTTTAAATTGTGCCATGTTAAACCTTGTTATGAAATAGGGCATTTTGTAAGGAAATTATGATGGTGCAAGTTGAAATCCACTGCTAGCAAAGGCTCGACCCACAGATTCTCCTTCCCCCAACCCTACCCCAAATTGTGGACCCACAAAAAGAAGAGGAAAAAAAGGGGAGAAGAAATAGGTTGAGGGCTACATTTGAAAGCCAAGTAAAATTGAAGGGGTTGAATGAAATCTTCCAATTATTGTCCTATTTCCCAGCTAATAGCCGATTTCTTTGTCGGTCTTCGGCCTAGTTGAGTCATGTGACCTTATGATTATATTACTTCCAAATAAAAAATTACGTGACCTAATAGTAATACATCCAAAAAAAAGAAGAAGGAAAAATGACGATTAATGATGTATTTTGATAATTAATACCTACCAAGGACATATTAAGAACATTTGTTAATGCTAAAAATGTCATTGGCAGATATTAATTATCTAAACACGTTATGGGCCATTATTTTCCCAAAAAAAAAAAATGATTTTGACAGTTCTCAAATTGATTACCACGCCCCCAGGGAAGTGCCAAAATTAATTCCATATAGAGATCGATTTTGGTACTTTCCAAATTATTTTTGACACTCCCCTTTGAAAATGCGGTTATCGATTTAGAGTGTCAAAATCACTCTCCCAAAAAATTTAATATTATAATAAGCGGTAAGATTCCATTGGCTTCTTCTTACCTTTCTCTTCCCGATAGGCATTCTAAAAAATTTGTTTAATATAGCAGTAATTTTTTTATTGTCATTAAGAGAAAATTATTTTTATTGAATTTGTGTTAAATTTTCATGAATTATTGTGTTGTACTCGCGTGCCTAGGTAATTGAAAGTTTCTTGTTATCGGTAGATGGTTAAAAAGTTTAGGCAAATTATCAAAATCACCCTTGAGGTTTTTGCAAATTATAGATTACTACCTCACATTTGAGAAGTTACAAATTACCCCTTGTCACATACCAAATTATCCCTAGTCGTAATGTAGCCCTTAGGAAATTTACAAAATCGATCTGACATCATGATATTCTAATTACAACGGACCAATGGACCACACTTCTTTTTTGTAATATGTGACCAGCTGCAGATGTGTGAAAATAGCTTTTTATAGACTATTAAAAGATAGTTTGGTTTATTGTAATGACAATGTGATGATGCCAGACAGATTCCGACAAATTTTCTATCGGCCACATCACGATAAGAGAGTAATTTGTTTTGTGATATGGGGTATTTTGTAATTTACTAAATGTGAGAGAAATATGTAGTTTTTAAAAACCTTGGGGCGGGTAATTTACCCTAAAAGTTTCTGGCTTTTTTTTTTTTTTTTAAATCCTCGTCGGTGGGCGAAAATTGAACGCGAGATGTGTTCGTTTGCCATTTATCTTTAGTTTTAGTTTTGTTTTTTAATCATTACCATATACCTTTCTCCAATTATTATCCTATATTTTCAATTATTAATTTCATTTATCTCTCTATCTCTCTCCAATCATTATTTTATTTCTCCCTATACCCACTACCAAAACTAAACTATTAACCAAACAATTAGCTTTGTTCGTTTAGCAACTTTGGATATTTTAGTTTTGGTAATGGGTGGAGAGAGAAATAGGGTAATGATTGAAGATATAGGTAATGAGTGGAGAGAGATAGAGAGAGAAATGAAATTAATAATTAGAGAAGTAGGGTAATGATTGGAGAAAGATATAGGGTAATGATTGGAAAACAAAGTTAAAACAAAGTTAAGTTTGCAAACGAACAAGGCTAAGTCATTTTTACGATTAGCACTATGACACGTGTTCACATTTAACACCGCAGGAGGAGGTAGCCATCCTTACGCGCGCCTTGGCGAGTGCGGGGAAATCCACCACCGTAAATCTCGGACAACTCCTCAACCGATGCACCACGAACGCCCTTGGACGCGTGATGCTGGGGCGTCGCGTGTTCAGCGACGGCGATGCGAAAGCAGACGAGTTCAAGTCCATGGTTGTGGAGCTGATGGTACTCTCGGGAGTCTTCAACATCGGTGACTTCGTACCCTCACTCGAGTGGCTCGATTTACAAGGGGTGGCTAAAAAAATGAAGAAGTTGCACTCGCGGTTTGATGCGTTTCTCAGTGAGATTCTTGAGGAGCATAAGGTGGGTGGTGGGGCCGAAAACCACGCTAATTTGTTGAGTACGTTGATTTCTCTAAAGGATGATGCTGATGGTGAGGGAGGGAAGTTGACTGATACAGAGATCAAAGCCTTGCTCCTGGTAACTACCATTCTCTCTCCCAAAACAAACGGTCCATCTACTCAAGTACTCGATTTTACGACAAAATTCGCAATATATGTGTTCAAAATTGTTCGATATACGTAAATTTGCATGCATCGAACAATATTTTGAATACAAAAATTGATAATAACAGTCCAATGAGTTGTTAATGAGGCAGGAAATTAATTACAGTATATAAATGAAAAAGAAAACACAATTTTTCTTTGTGTTAAAACGTCTAACAAATATAATTTCTTTTTGTGTTTTTTTTTTTTTTTCTGGTAATCAATTTCTTTTTGTGTTATATTTTGAAAACTTAGTAGCTAGGGTGTTAAGTACTGTAGTATTATTACCTTGACACATGAAATTAAACACACGTACACACCCTGTAAAGGCCAACGGAGCCCCACACTGTACTTGTCCGTTGTCTGCTTGAATGTTTAGTTGTGTGTGGTAGCAGTCTAGCAGAGCAAACAATTAAGCTCTCTCTCTGTCTCTCTCTCTCTCTCTCTCTCTCTCTCTCTCTCTCTCTCTCTCTCTCTCTCTCTGTCTCTCTCTCTCTCTCTCTCAATGACTGTCTCTTTGCATAGAGGTAGGTTCTACATTACGTGCTATCTAAAATTTCTGTTCTTGAATTTTTTCACTTTTTGGAGAAATTTAGTTTTGTTTTTGAAGTTTCAAAACAAAAAAACCTTCAATTTAGGAAAACTGAGAAATAGGCAAATGTAGTAAAAGATCTTGTATATGTATTTGATGTCGTACTAATTTTCACTAAGACTCCGTTTGTTTCAACGTAAAATATTTTCCTCAAAAATAATTTACCTATTTTTCGGTGTTTGATTGGACAAAGAATGAGGAAAACATTTTTCGGTGTAAAATGACTTACGTTGGAAATTGTGGTAAGTTATTTTCCAAAATATTTCTCCTGACATGAATTCCATAACTTTTCTGTCTCCAGTAGCTATTTCCCCAATGGTTTTCCCCAATGGTTCACTAACAGGAGAAACAAAACACACACTCTCTCTCTCCAAAGTTTTACCTAGAAACTCTATTCTTCTATCTCTACAATTGTGATCAGTCAAAATATTTACACATATCAACTGCAACCAAACAACGGAAAACACAAATAAAAACAAACATTTTACGCGAAATCATTTTACATAGAAATTATTTTTCATCCAAAAATATTTTACATTGAAACAAATGGTGCCTAAATTTGGCATTTTATTTTCCCAGATCCCTTTAATGACAATTTTTAGAATTCTAAAGAAGTTATCCACAAAACCCTGGAAATGATTAAACCACAATTGGGGACCCTATATTTGCTTACATAAATGAGGCTATTATTATTGCAGGACTTGTTCGCAGCAGGAACTGACACCTCATCTAGCACCGTAGAGTGGGCCGTAGCAGAACTCCTTAAACATCCCAAAGTCCTAGCCAAAGCCCAACAAGAGCTGGACTCAATTGTTGGCCCGGGCCGGCTCGTAACGGAGTTCGACTTGCCCCAGTTAACCTACCTCCAAGCCATCATCAAGGAGACCTTCCGGCTCCACCCATCGACCCCACTCTCTCTCCCGCGGATGGCGGCTGAAAGCTGCAAAATCAACGGCTACTTCATCCCGAAGGGCTCGACTCTTCTTGTCAACTTGTGGGCCATAGCCCGTGATCCAGACGCATGGGCCAATCCCTTGGAGTTCCTGCCAGAGCGGTTCCTCCCCGGCGGGGAAAAGCCCAATGCTGATATCAGAGGGAACGATTTTGAGGTCATTCCATTTGGGGCGGGCCGTAGGATATGTGCCGGGATGAGCCTTGGGCTTCGGATGGTCCAGCTATTAACCGCGACATTGGTCCAGGCCTTCAACTGGGAATTGCCTGAGGGGAAATCGGTCGAGAAGCTTAATATGGATGAAGCGTACGGGCTGACCTTACAGCGGGCCGATCCTCTCATCGTCCACCCAAGGCCGAGGCTAGCGGCCTGTCTGTATCAGGCCTGAGAGGTTGTTTAGATGAGTACTGGGCTATGGGTTTCGTGGGCCTCGATCTGTAGATGAAGTGGAATAATTGAGCGCTACTGTTTTATTGTTCCTGCAGTTATTTGGATTTTATTCTGTCTATTTTGGACTCTCTTTATCTTTCCTCTACTTGTTTTTTTCTTAGTTTTCTTCAAAATAGTAGCATTCGTGTAAGCGTCTTCTATATCCAGGTTAAGAGTTAGACATTTTGGTAGTAATCCTGCATGTGCTTTTATGAAAGAAAAAACTAACATGAGAAATGAAATGCTAAATTTAAATAAGAAGGTCGATTTTGGGTAACAAATCTGCGTAAAGATCCTACGTAATTCACATGGACAAATCTATGTAATGATTGTCCAAAATCATATATTTGGTGCACACGGACCTGTAAAATGGAACAAATTTGCTCGTAATAAGATCACATTACCACATCACACTGATGCTACAGTCCCAACAACATATCTGATGGTAACATTCAACTTCCACCTCAATGTCCCATAAATACCCAAATGCAATAAAGTGTTAATGCAACCTTTGAACTTTTACATATATTACTTGTTCCACTTTTATCAAATTGGAGAGTGGGTGACATGCATCTTTGTGTGTGTGTGTTAGGGGAAAAAATAGTGGGTGACATGCATCTTTGTGTATATATATATATATATATATATATATATATATATATATATATATATATATATATATATATATATATATATATATATATATATATATATATATATATATATATATATATATATATATGTTAGTACAAATTTGAAAGAATGTTGCTAATTCTAAAATTATTTTTGTTTGTGCCAAACTCTATTGCATAAAAATTTTGTACTTTGCAAAATTGTGTTGGGAGACTTAAAGATTTATCCTCGAGTCTTATCCCATGTAAGTATTCATCCTAGTCATTTTGAACAGTTATGTTTTCATCATTTTCAAATGGTGAATTACTTACCCTTTTAATAAGATATTCATATGTGTGTATACTGTAAATTGACTTCCTAAATTAGAAGGATTCAACCATTTTCTAATTTAGTGGGATTCAATCTCAATAATTACGGGAGATAAATACGAAAGATGATTTCAAATTTTAAAAAAATTGTAATAACCAAATTTTACCGATTTATTTTTCATTGATTTAAATTGGAAAATCATATTTATTGTTCCATATATACCATGTATTATCATGGAATCTTTTAAAACATGGTGGATCGACCATGTTTTACATGAATAAGTTTATTAGAAAATTATCATAAAAAATTATTTCGGAACATATACAATATTCAAATCGACCATGTTTTTCATGGTTAATTTTGCAAATTTACAATAAAAAAGAATAAATTTTTTGTTTAACCTGACATATTCCAGAACAATAAACCAACCATACACCATGATTTCAGGAATCGGCTTTAAATTCACGACATATTTCGAACATGACATATTAAGAGTGTAAAGTCCTGATTTCATGAAATTTGCTTCAAATTCATGACAGATTTTGAACAAACATATTTCATGGCATATGAAGCAATATTTTACACGGTGAACAACTTAAAATCAGTAGAATGAAAATTTTATTATTCTCTCCTCTTGATTTTCTTAATTTGCACTAGCATTTTATGGTAGTGAGATATGGTGGAGGTTTTTTCTTTGGATAATTGGTGTTCGGTTATGCGGACCTTGACCAATTTTGAAAGACTATAAACACACCGTCTACTAGTGGTGGCCCCACTTAACCAAAGCAAATGTCGTATGGTTTAGCTCCAAAAGAGTTGATAGAACCTGAAAGGTTTTCAACCTAGATATGAGCTGAATTAATGGCTCTCTTTTAGGCTAATGAGTGTTCAAATTCTATCGGATTGGGTGTTCAAATAAGGGATACAATGAAAATACATAGAACTCATATACACCCTAAAAAATATAGGGTGTTCAACTTGCAGTTGCCTCTGTGCGTGGTCAGAGGTTTTATTTATCTAGTTTTATTTATTCTTCATTTCTTTAACGTTGGTTGGTTCATTGTGATCTCAATTTCCTTTGTAGGGAACTTTCTTCCCTTTTGTGGGTGTTTTTCCATAATGGATTGACGCGTTATTTCTGTATGTGAGTTTAATTTTGTCAGACATGTTGATAACGGTGCGATTCATTGCTTAGTTTATAAGGATTTTGAAGGATATGTGTTTCAACTTAGAAAGTTTATCTGCACCTATGGCTGTTCACGCCTTTTTAAACAATGATGATGAATGTACTCTTGGTTTGTTTTTCGTATGATTATTAACGGTACTGTTATCCTTTAGAAAAGCAAAAAAAAAAAAAAGAAGAAGAAGAAGGAGAAGATGGCTCAGATATGTTCACTTTCAATTAGCAGTCGCATGGAGTCTGCTAATTGCAGAAAAGGTAATCTTCTCCCTCCATCATCACACCATTATCAATCTAACTCTTCAAACCTTAGTTCTCCTCCAACTATCATCAGTCAAGAAAAACGCCTGCAACCACAGTCGAGGAGGAAACACCGCTATACGTAATAGTCTCCGAGCAGCTGAATTGGTACTCGAACGGATCTCCGAAATGCCACCTCTACCGCACCTTAAGGAAATTGGAGAAGCTTTAGCGACTATTACGTTTGCGGGTAAGTACAGCACGGCAATTTCTCATTTTAACAGGTTGCAGTTACTAGGCATTCACCTAGATTTGTATATCTTCTACGGTGCAATTAACAGCTATTGTCAAATGAATCAAGTTGGCTTTGGGTTCTTTCTTTTAGGGGGCCTCTTCAAACGCGGTTATACACCTAATATTAGGACCTTCACCCCTTTGTTGAATGGGCTCATTTTACTAGATAAGACTGCTGAGGCCTCGGAGTTAGTTGAGAAGCTAGTCAGAAAAGTAGAAATTGAACCCGATATGGCTATGTATGGATCGATTTTAAATGGCCTTTGCAAAATGGGAAACAATGGAGTGGCTATTAGGATGTTTAGGATGTTGGAGAAGACAGACACCATGGCATATAGCATGATCATTGACCGTCTTTGCAAGGACGGGATGGTGGATGACGCTCTCAACTTCTTAGTTGAAATGAATAGCAAAGGTATTCCTGCAAATGTTCGTCACTTATACATCTTTTTGATTTCTGGCCTCTGCAATTGTGGCAAGTGGAATGTGGCTACAAAAATTCTGAGAGAAATGTTGGGTAATGATGTTTCACCAGATGTTCATACATTTACTGTGGTGATCAAGGCACTTAGCAAGCAAGGGCTGACAAAGGAAGTAGAGATGCTACTTGAAGTCATGATAGAAAAAGGTTTGGATCCTGATGTAGTCATTCACTCGAATCTGATTCAAGGGTATAGTTTGCAAGGCCGGATGGAGGAAGCAAGGAGAATTTTCAATGCCATGGTGGATAGGGGCCTTGATCCTGACACATTTTGATAAAGGGTTATTGCAAGAACATGAAATTAGACGAGGCTATGCATCTCTTCAGAGAAATGCCTCTACGGGGTTTGGAATGCGACACCAGAGAGCATAACATGATCATTAACAGGCTTTGCAAGGATGGTATGGTAGATGACGCTCTCAACTTCCTTGTAGAAATGAATAGCAAAGGTATTCGTGCAAATGTTTTATGTTATACCTCTTTGATTCATGGCCTATGCAAACATGGCAAGAGAAAGGAAGCTACATGAATGCTAAGAGAAATGTTGGATAGTGAAATTCCACCAAATGTTTGGACATTTAATGTGTTGGTCAGTGCACTTAGCAAGCTAGGGATGCTGAAGGAAGCGGAGGAGTTAATTGAAATCATGGAAGAAAGAGATATGGTTTCTGATGTAGTCACTCATAGGATTCTCATTACGAGATATTGTTTGCGAGGCTGGATGGAGGAAGCAAGGAGAATTTTCAATGCCATGGTGGATAGGGCAGTTCATCCTGACACTCATTGATATAACATGTTGATCAAGGGATATTGTAAGAGCATGAAATTAGATGAGGCCATGCATCTCTTCCGAAAAATGCCTCTAAAGGGTTTGGAACGTGACACCACTACTTTCACAATTATATTGCAGGGTCTGGTTTCACTAGGTAGATATAAAGCTGCTGAAGAAATTCTTAATGCGATGCAAGCTGCTAGCCTAGTTCCCGACATTAAACTTGTGGCCTCTTGTTGAAAGGTCTTTGCCGAAGCAGGCATATTGATGAGGCATTGTTCTTATTCCGCATGATGGAAAACAAAGGATTAGATTTTGAAATTGTTGAATACAATAACCTTATTGATGCATTTTGCAAGAATAAAGGACTTGATAATGCAAGTGAACTTGTCACTACGCTTCCTTCCAAAGGGTCATGTCCTAATGTTAAGACCTAATTGCTATGATGCAAGATTCTGTAAGAATGACATCACTGACATCGTTACACGTTATTGACGAGAAATTCTTTGGCATTTGAAGTCCTTTGAGGCCCTTTTACCCCTTGAGGAAAATATTTTGGAATGGGTTTTTCACTAAATGCATTGTTGCCTTGATTTTTGATTTCATCTCAACTAATGGACTTGACGCATTGCCTAAGAAATGATAAAGAAGTTTGTGCCAAAGAATAGACTGTTAGTGAGAGACTTGGAGTAAGAAGGTGAAGCCATTAAGATGCACTCAACATTTATACTTGGTTAAAAAGCATTGCGTATTATAATGTTGAACTCTTATTTATATCTTTTCCTCACTACTCTCTTATCTGTATATGTTCCTATCGGGTTATTTGTATGGATGTGGTGATATAATCTCCTGTAAAATTGATGCCATTTCAATATCGTTCTATCTGAAGTTTGTTATTACATAAAACTCTCATATAGATTAGTTCCATTGCTGAAAAATATCCTTCTTCACTACGTTGCATATGGATTTTTCTGATTAAATAATTGTAGAAATCAAAAGCATGGTTTTATACGCTTATGCATTTGAGGGTCCAATTAGATCATTAAACACTGTCTTATATATTCACCAATATAGGACCTCAGTTTTTTACCATAGAAGATGTATGGATGTGTAAGTGTATAAGAAGGTTGTCTCGCAATACTTGGACTGTAATGTTTATTGTTGTTTGCGGGTATAATCATGGAACTAATATGGTGCTGGATAGTGTACGAGCTGATATTTATTGTTTGAATGATAGAATTGAAAGTATTTGGAATTACAATGTTCTAAAAATGGCTAGGCGCTAGTTTGGCGAAAAAGGGGTGCCCAGTGCCTAGGCGTCGACTAATTGGCCACCTAGTGCCTAGGCATAATCTAGGCGTTGGATCACCTCCTAGTGCCTAGTCGGGGACTAGTCTAGAGATGGCAATCTCGGCCAAATCGTTGGTTACCCGAACCGATTGCTGCAGTTTTTAACCGTGGTTTTGGTTTTTGATTTAAAAAAACCGGCCAGTTTGCTTTTGGTTTCATGTGATAACCGCACCAACAACCGAACTGAATCGCAAGATAATTACGCAAATATCCTCATATTTGTGTATACATACCTATAACATCAGAAGTACTCAGTAGGGTTTGTCAAAGTCTTGTGCATCTCTCCCTCCTGTCTCTCTCGATCTATGGTGTATTAATTTGTTTTTTTTTTTTTTGTTTGAATATTTTGCTGAAAGATATTTAGTGTCTTTATATATTACAAATGTTTACCATCTGTTTTGGTGAAAAACTAAACCGAACTGGTAACCGTGGTTCTGGTTTAGATCAAATGAAAACCGTCAATTTTGCCTATGGTTTTGGTTTTAGAGATATGTTCCGAGTTTGGTTTTGCCAATAACTGCACTGTTGCCATCCCTAGACTAGTCGGAGTAGACGGCCGATTTTTAGTACTTTGTTTGGAAAACACAATCTTTTAGTGTAGTATTAGCACAAGGTTAGAAATTTAGTTATGAGAATTCTGGAATGGATGCATAGGTGTGTGCCTTTCCTCCTTTCCTATATCTATGTTAACCAACATACTAATGATTCTTGTAGCATAACTTTCCTAGTCTTGTCAACCTGGACGCTAGACAATGAATCTCCTCTTTGGCGGTTTGGTCCCTTGTATTTTTTAGTATAGCTGAATTTTAGCTGTCTGTCTAAGTAAATATCACAATAATGTCCACAATTTCCTCCTTTCCTATATCTATGCTACTGGTTGAGAAACTTGAACAACAGCTTGCCGTTGGTTAGTTGGATACTTGTTACTGTGATTAACCTACCGTCAAGCCATCATCGAGGAAACGTTCTGGCTCCACTCATCAACCTGGCTCTCTCCCACGGATGGCCGTCGAAGCTGTGAAATCAATGGCTACTTTATTACAAAGGGCTCAACTCTTCTTATCAATGTGTGGGACAAAGCCCATGATCCAGATGCATGGGCCAATCCTTCGGAGTTCCAGCCAGAGCAGTTCCTCCCTGATGGAGAAAAGCTCATTGCTGATATTAGAGGGAGCGATTTTGAGGTCATTCCATTTGGGGCGGGATGAAGGATATGTGCCGGGATGAGCCTTGGGCTTCGTATAGTTCAGCTATTAATCTGCGACATCCATCCAGGCCTTCAACTTGGAATTGACCGAGGGCAAATTGGTTGAGACCCGAGAAGCTTTATATGGATGTGTTTACACCCATTTTTGGCAAAAATTCAGAAAATCAATTTGTTGGTTAGAAGAAGGCCTTGAAAGATGGTCTCAGGCCTTGAAAAGCCTCATGATCGGTTATTCATGAAATCAGGCCAATTTGAACGCCACTGATCGAGTTGAGTTTGCAAAGGCCTGGGCCCAATTAATACCTAAAATTTCATTATCGCAAATTCAAGCCCAGGGCTGGCCAAGGTCTTGAGTCGACTCATTAGGCCTGAGCACTTCATCCAGGCCTAGCCCAGTTCTAAGAAACGATAAGGCCTTTAAGTAGGTCCAAATCAGTTAAAGTTTGGGTTTTTCTCCAGGCTTGGACTCACAAGACTTACAATGGACTAAAGCCTATCTTGCACCTCAAATTTAGGCCCAAGTCTTGTGTGGGCCTCCTTCTTAGAAACATTGCATTTGGGCCTCAACTGGAAGGAAAAGGCCTTAAGCTGCTCACAAACAGCTCCAAGGCCTAGAATGTTCTCAATAGGCAGGTCTAGGTAAGCTGCTTACAAACAGCTCAAGGTCTGGATGGCCACCATCCTTCAGCATGAAGTAAGGCTTGGGACACATGGCAGCCGTGCATGGAGACATCCCAAGCAGCTTAGGCCTGCACAAGCAGCTCAAAGGTCTAGAAGGTTCTCTCTAGCAAGCTGCTTAATGGTGATTGTGGACTCAAAGGCACAGAATGTACCTGCTAGGCAGTGCAGGTAAAAGGCTTACAAACAAATTTAAAGTCTGAGTGGACCCCATTCTTTAGCATGAAGCAAGGCCAAGGACAGGTGGCGTACATGCAACCCTTGGAGATGCTAGTGAATGGCTCATGCAGACCTCAGCAAACTGCTTACAAGCAGCTCACCCAGGTTTGCTTGGTCTTTTGCTTCTTCTATAAGGAGTCAAGCCCAAAGGTTTGAGGGGCCCACAAGAGGTGCAAGGTCCATTAAAATGGATGGGAAGGCCTGGAGAAGTCTTGGTTTTCAGCCGTGGTGGGCCCAAAAGGAGTCCATTCAAGCAGCTTAAATGGCCTGGATGCTGCAGAGACTGAGATTCTTTTTGCCCTTTTACAAAGTTTTATGCAAAGAAGAAGGACTTCTCAGGCCTTTGCCGTTTTCTTGGAGTAAAATGCACGTTTTATGCAGGGAATAGCCCCTCATTGGAGCATTTCGAAGCTGCTCAAGCCCAAGCCTCTGCTAGAAGACCACATGGCAGCCATGCATTGGAGCATTTTGATGCAGCTCAAGGCCTGTAGCTCCTATAAATACCAGTTTTAAAGGCCTTATCAAGCGTCCACGACCATCAAAGCCCACGGCTTATCTTTCAATTATCTTTACTTTCCCATTCAATCTAGCCAAGCTTAGATTTTATTTCATTTCCTTATAACCAGGCTTTGTTAAACCGTTAATAAAGTCCTTTTAATTCTATTTTAGGCCTTGCTCTACTTTTCTTTCTATTTTTTAACAATGATTAGAAAATTTTTAAGTCCTTTTCATTAAGGCAAACCATGAACCACTATACGGCCTCACCTCTTAGGTCATATGCAATCGCTCTAAAAGAAGTCAGATCTGAGGCATCCAGGCCTTAAAAACAACTTGGATAGCAGTACTGTCCTGGCACGCCCGCACAAGGCCTAGAACTACACTACTCGCTATTCCTAGGCCTGTTTTTAATTTGGAAACAAACAGGATAATGCCTATGGGCTGACCTTGCAAGGGGCTGATCCCCTCATGGTCCATCCAAGGCTGAGGCTTGCGGCCCATCTCTATCAGGCCTAAGGGGTTGTTTAGATGAGAACTGGGTTAGGTTCGTGGTCCTATTTGTTTATGACTTTTTGTTTTGACAAAGTTCGGTTACTACGTGATGCATTCACCAATGGAATAATTGAGCCTTATCGCTTTTGGTTGTTGCAACTATTTTCATTTAGTGGCTATTTTGGGCTTTCTTTATCTTCCTCTCCTTTTTTTTTTCTTGGTTTTTTCTCAATACTTGTACTCGTGTAAACATTTTTCTATGTCCAGGTTGAAAATTAAACAAAATGGCAGTAATCCTGCTCATGTTTTTTCTTCGGTTGTGTTCGTTTTAAACCCTGTTTATAAGCCCCCCCCCCCTCCCTTTAAACTTTAGCTGGTACTGGCAGGCCACAGGGGAAAAAAAAGCGGTCGTTGTGCTTTATTTCCCCATATTTGGACATTAGGTTGTGAGAGTTAAAAAATTGGGAGAATTTTTCATAAGTCCAATATAGCAGTTTTCAAACCCATCTAATCCACTTATAAGTTTCATAACCCCTTAAATCTACTAACCAACAAAAATACTAATATACCCCAATATATGTAGCCCTAATAATTGTTTCTTTTCCATTCCATTCATTTCATTCAAACGTAGAGAGAGAGAGAGAGAGAGAGAGAGAGAGAGAGAGAGAAAAGAAGAAGAAGAAGAAGAAGAAGAAATACCAGCAAATCAAAGTCATCATTGGGGGAGATCATGTCATCGTTGGGGGAGATCATGTGTAGGCTACCCGTTAAGCCATTTGCACGTTTCAGGTCAATTTGTAAGATTTGGAATTCTATTATATCTTCTGATCCCAAGTTCTCCATTCTTCAGATGAAGAATTCATCAGCCATTAGAACTCGTTTCGATCACCAATGAGTCATGCTTTGGGATTCTATTCTAGTAGATCTCGTATAACTACGAAATTTTCTCAGATCTAGAATTTTTAGATTAGTTTATACACTAGTAAAAGTATAAGAATCATTCTCTTCCTTTCTTTATCCTTCTCTGTGAAGGGTTATATGTTCAGATCTGTTAGGGTTTTGTATTTTGTACTTTTGTTTAGCTGCTGTTGGAAACATATATGGTTATATATTAAAATTTGTTAGGGTTTTATTTTTTGTACTTTTGTTAGCTACTGTTAGGTAACATATATGGTTATATACTCAGATCTGTTAAGCCGTTGCGCGGACCAATTCATATAAGGTTGTCTATGGTTTTATATATATATATAATCGATGATTGTATAACCCTAGTTACATACCGAGTGCAATATAATTAGGTCGGGTTCTATGGCCGAAATTACACCCCGAGTTCTTGAAAATATCATTTTCGCTGTAGGGGTGGACCCCCGGATGTAAACATATAACATTGTAATGTTACATGTTATTGCGTAACATTATATAACGTTAGATATTCTCCAGTTTGTTGTTTACAAATGTCATTTTATTCTGTAAAGATATATGGTATTTTATCATTTTGTTCGGGGTTATTTTGTTCTGTGAATATATATGGTTATATAGTCAGGTCTATAAGCCGCTACGCGGACCTATTCAATGATGTAAATTTAGTAGTTTATTAATTTTCATGTATAAATATATGTTATTTTTATTTGTACATATAACCATATTATAAAAAGATATGGTATGTTCTCTGTATATGAGACACATATGGTTATATATCCAATTCTGTACCATTTTTCATGTCATCATATGGTTACATGTGAACTACTTTATTATGATTGTATGTTTACATATTCAGGTTTATTAGGTCGCTGCGCAGACCAATTCAATAACGTAAATTTAGTAGAGTTTTATTTGATTTCATGTACAAATTTATTAGTTTTATTTGTACATATAACCATATTTTTAAAAAATACGGTATGTTCTCTATATATAAGACACATATAGTTATATATCTAATTATGTACCATATATCATGCCATCATTCCTAATATATATGCTTATATGTGATTTTCTGTTATAGTGTATTATGAAATATATAACATTTAGGTTTTTATTTGACACTGATATCATAAAATATATATGGTAATATACGAATTTTTGAATCCTTTTTTAAACATATAAAGCTATATGTTTCCATCTGTTTAACTTTTTTCTTATGTGCAGAAATGACAAATCCACAAGAAATAGGAGTATGGTTTCAAGAAGTGCCTAATCCAATTTATTGCAAATTGGAGTATCACCACAATGACACCGTGATAATGGAATTTAGAATGAACTCCAACCTCAGAAGAGCCCTCCACATCAAATCCTTCTACCAAAGGTACCTCATGACGTTGAAGAGCCACATTAGGATCGTTGATCCTGACAAGACAGTCAAGAACATTAGATTTAAAATTTTAATTTGGTTAAAGTCTTTTGGTGTAATTTCTTTGTCTTGTTTTCATATTGCTATTCAGAAGACTCTGAATCCGTTTTGTAAATCTATTGATCAAATTTATAACTACGTACTTGAACAATATCAGATTCTGAATTCATTCTTTATTTATTTTGAATATAGATAGTTTGATTGGCGGATGTAATGGTTTCAATGATTGATACTTATTAAAACTTGAACATATATATGCATAAACATATAATCATAATCATATATAACTATATATATAACCATAGACAACCTTATATAAATTGGTTCGCACAACGGCTTAATAGACCTAAACATATAATGTTATATGTGTAGCGATAGAGCGGGTGAGTGGTTTCAATAATTGTTACTTGTTAAAACTCGAACATATATATGCATAAACATATAACCATAATCATATATAATCATATATATATAACCATAGACAACCTTATATGAATTGGTCCGCGCAGCGGCTTAACAAATGCAGAGAGAGATTGGGTGAGATCTGAAATGCAGAGAGAGAACTATCAAAATTCTAAAAAAATGAAAAGAAAATCTGGCAGGGGCATTTTTGTCTTTTATTAATTTTTTTTGGCTTGACAAGGGCTCAGTTTGGCATCACAAAAAATGAAAAAGAATAAAAATACATTTTTTTTGTCTAAGCCAAACAAGGCCCTTGTCTGAGTGGACCTAGTGGGTTAAAAACTTGAGAGGTGGACTTGGTGGGTTACAAATATATTATAATGGACCCTAGACCAATTTTTTATAAAAAAATTCCCCTCTCGTTCAATCGCCGACAGCCCAGCTCGCCTCTCTTGTATCTCTCCCAATTGATTCTTCGCGCTCTCTCATGGGTGACCATTCTATTTTATTTTGATAGATTTTATTGAGATTTTTAATAGGATGCAAAAAAAAAATATTTTTCATTTACATTATTTCTGAGTTTGAAAATGTAAATTTCGCACTTATTCGAGCTTTGTAGAACAATCCTTTCTTATTTTATTTTGCTTTGAGAAGTTCCATACTTATAATATAAATAAGAAGATTTCTGGAACCCATCCTAAGTGCCTATCGCCAATCCCTTGTTGCTGGTATATCTCTCTCCCTCTCTGTATGTTTCTCATTCTCTCTCTCTCTCTCTCTCTCTCTCTCTCCCTGCTTAAGCGGATATGGGTTTCACTAGTTAGGGATGGGTATCTACTTAGGGTTGTGGTCAAGGAGGGTTTCGAGAGGGCACAAAAACCTTGGTTTGGCAGTACGAAATGATAAAATCCTTACTTCGTCGGTGAAATTACTTCTATAAATTTTGTGTTTGTGAATACCTTAGTAGTACGAAGCGGGGGCAGGGGTGAGAGCGGATGTGGGGAAGTGGAGGCACGTTGAAGCTCCATAGGTTGGGAGCGCCTAAGGAGCGTATATATTATATAAAAATATCTATAGATACTTAGCTATTAAAGGTAAAGTGATATTTACTTAAAATTTTCTTGATCTTAAAGTATAATTATTAGAAGTTATATATTCTCAATTTGTAGAACTTCTTGACTAATATGATTCGCATATTTTTATTTCACAATGGCGTAACTCCCTTAAAAGTACTAGAATAACTGCCTTAACGGTTCGATAAGCTCCCATCTTAGTTAGGAGCGAGCTCCCGTCTTGAGGGGAGCAAACTCCTGTCTAGCTCCCGTCTTGGGAGCACCGTTCGAGCTCCCCTCTAGAGAGTGCTCCTATTTTAGAAGGATTCTGCTACTAAGGTGAATACTAGTTCCTGGAAATCCAACTCCATGCTAACATTTTCACTGGTCACTATGTAGGTACTAATCTAATAGTAGTCAACATTATTAGTGGAAATCTAAGTCCTCAACCTTGTCCTTTATGTTTCTTTTGTCAACACAAGGCGCCGGTCGCGAAGACAATTTGCTTATGAACTCCTCAAGGAAGCAACGATGTGATGTCGCGTTTGAATTTCTTGGCAGAAGATGCGTTTGGACAGTTCATAGAGGGGTCTTGGACAGTTTCTTCGACCTCGGTGGTATGCCCATCTCTCTCTCTCTCTCTCTCTCTGCTCTCATTTCTCTCTACCTCACTCATTGGTACACCATATTATTTTAGTTTGCAATTCTCAAGAATGGTTGAGCTGTTAGCTGTAGATTTTTGCTAAAGGCTTTTGAAGTAGCAGCGCAGCTCGGGTTTGGACAGCGAAATTATAGCCTAATCTTATCATTTGGTTTGTTCACCCATACTCACTTCAAATTTAGTTTCCTCCCATCATTTAAGTTTTGGAGTTGACTTGTCTGGCTACTCCCATTATTTTTGCCTTCAATAAAGTTATGGCTCTAATTTGGTCCATTAATTACGTGTTTGATGATGTCTTACATATATATGTCTATGGTTTTGTTGATACAAATAGTTTGCTTGTAACCCTAGCAAATTGCATTTTTGTTAATTATGAGTTTGTTCCTATGAGCCAGCGTTAATACGTGGCATCCTCATCTTGTAATGCTAGATAACGATGTCTTTGCGCTAACCGAACTCCAAAGCTGTCCAATCTCTCTCTCTCTCTCTCTCTCTCTCTCTCTCTGCATAAATATAGTTATAGATATTGTTCCTCAGCGCACACAAACAGATTTAATTTGTGGGTATGTTATAAGGACTGGAAACCAAGTCTGAATTGTTTTCTGCCAATTATCTTTGCATCAACCTCCTAATTTCGTTTACTTGTTAAGAAATATTGGACTATCTTTCCTTATTGTCTTCCTTTATTTTAATGTTTGTTTGTGGAATAGAACCAGCGCTCTTTTTGTTATGTTGGTGGAGGAGCACTGGGTTTTTTCCATTGATCTTTATCTGGTCTACTCTCATTGATCGGCTTGATCGATGGGGGTACCAATACTTTCTTTTTCCCATGTTTATTTGTTTCCTTTTTCTTTTATGTGGTCTTGTGCATTGGGTTTGTATTTCTGGTGGAAGTCAGGGAACTGTGTGAAGCTCCTCATATCGGTTGGTTGGGCCAAGCGGTAGATATTTTGGGCTGAGGAGCGTCTTGTGGCTAAAAGTGATGCCGCCAAAGGATGGCCTTCTATCAAATGTATTGAGCGATTGAGTCTACCTTCATATACGCTTGTACATCTGATTAATAGGAATGATTTTTTGTTGCTTTTTCTAACTTTTTAATGTGCTGATTTCATTCTTTTAAAATTGGGAACAAACTACTTTTTGGCTTTGGATACTTACCACCTCTATGCCGTGGTTACTTTTCGGATTTGCGACTGTTAAGCCTCTTGCATCTTTTAATTCTAGCAAGTTTTTATATACTCATCCGGTCATCCAATGTCCCATCATTTTTGGTTCATTGATATCAAAATGCCAAGGAATGTGATTTTGGCACTCCACTTCTAGTCAATGGCATTTCAGTTTCTATTTTGTAATCTCACATGATTAACACACAAAGTGAAGTGCCAGTGGTTAAAATTGGAGTGGCAAAATCAATTTCGAATGCCAATGGTGCTTGGTTTGAAAGTTTAGTTTCTGTAAGTTTACTTGGAAATCCTGGGCAGTACACTTTGAAAAGTAATAAGTTAGAATAAAAGCTTAAAGTTTTCTTCCTTCACTTGCATCTCTATTGGCTTGTATGTTTTATTTGGCTTATTAAGATGAGAAAATCTTTTTACGTAGCTCAATCTTGTCCGTCAAAAAGTGTTTTGAACGATCCGGATTAAAAACAATCTTTTAGCGTTAATCGATATTTATTATCGGTCAAAGTTTAAAAACAGATCTCAACCATTGATTGTTGAAATGGACGGGTGTTATCACGTGGCTCCGTGCCTCCATGAATGAGTCAATCTCTATTAAGATATATGTTATTCTTTCCATTGCATACAGATTGTATTATCACCAAATGGTTCTTTCTTCTTTTAGGTTGAACTTCCTAGAAGCTGGGAAGGGGATGGTTTGAACTTTCAAGGACCTGTGTATGAGGCAGTTGGTGCAGATTCTAGGTTCCCAGCGTGAGCACAGTGCCCACGTTTGTTAGCGGAAAGAACCGCCCAATTGAAGAAGATTTTGAAAGTTCTAAATATGTTATTCATTTTTCTAGTGTTACTAGTAAGGTGTACAGCAATGAGACATTGTATGTGGTTTGATAGATAATTATTTCCACTGTCTGCATTCAAGAGTGTTTGAGAAATACTTTCATTGGTTTTATTTTTATTTTTATGTGGAGTAGATTATCATTGTAAACTGAAAGCTACAATGTCTTGTTGACTCCTAGATTGCAAGAATATTAGTATTTTCTATATTAAACATGCTGAGTATTTTCTATATGCAAGTCATTTTCGAAGAGAATAAGTTCATTGTTTCAGAGAATACATGAAATTCATTAACTGAGAAGGGTTTTTTTTGGTTCTTGTGACTTTTGAAGTTTTAGGTGGACTTGAGGAAGAAGGATTCTGATTTCATCGAGTTGCTATAGGGCGAGCTCCAGAAGCTCAAAAGGAATTTTTGTAGAGAAAGAGGAAGAGTACATCATCGTCATGCTGCATTAAGTTTTGGGCCTAGGTACCCATGGTATTGTTTATCTTCATTGTTATACAAACTATAGAAATTCTAATGCTTTTCAGAATCATTAGAAGACTCTCTTTTCTAACATCCAAGTTTTTTGTAGTTGCCAACCAATTTGGGCGTGAACAGCCATCAATCTTTAGGTAGAATAAGTATTGACTTTCCAGATTACCCTTTGCTAGGTGGACATAAAATCCACCCTTTGCACTGAATTCATGCTAGACCCCATTAGCTTCCAAGTACTTCATGACAAAAATATATTTTGCATCAGTGGACATAAAATCCTCATTAAGCATATGAAACTCTACCCACTAACTCTTAAAACTACTTTTAGTGCACTAGAGTGCACTAATTACTATTTTTGAACAACTACAATGCACTATTTTCTAATCCTAATATTTTGCAATAGACTGTATATCATGATGCTGCATATCACATGAGGATAGTTTTGGTGAATCACTAATGGTTGAAAATTTGATTGCTAATTTGCATGCTTTTCTTGGCCTCTTCATGACATAACAAGAAGACATGAATTTCAGAAATCCCAAAAATAGGATATTACATTAATCCCCTACCCTTTCTTCTTCTTCTTCTTCTTTACAAAATAAGTATAGAAAAAAATGTTTCTTTCATCTATCCAAACATATATGTAAACTTCTATTCAAGAAATGCCACAATTATAATTTTATGATAGTTTAGATACAAAGTGACCTACAGTATCCAAAAAATAGTGCATACTTCTTCATGTTAACTAAACTAATTGAGAATTTGCCAATACCTGAAGTAGGTATCAGATATGAACCCACCAGTATCTGAACTCTATTACTATATCCACAACAGGTACAATTCTCTTCTAGAAGTATAGGTGCTTTATACAAGCTTTACTCACTTTCATAGCTCAACTTCAAACTAGAATATTACAATCTACTCTACCAATTAATCCTTAGCTCCTACAAACAGTACCTGGCTCAACAAATTGTTTAGTGCTTATAAGTCTACTTGATTTAGATTCTTCTTTTTGTTGTGGAAAACTTAATATTAACGATTTGTTTGTAGAGCCACTGCGCTCTTGCTTGCACCAACATTTTCATACTATAAACATTCTGCTAGATAAAGTAAATGTCAATGCCCTCTTTACTGTTTCCAACTTCCATACATTGTAAAAAACAGGTCGAGCTTGAAAAAGCTCGGGTCGTTTATAGAGACTCTTTTACTAAATGAAGTAAGTTCGGCTTGTTTATGAACGAGTTGAGCTCGAGCTTCAGCCTTGTTTAGCAAATGAGCCGAGCTCGAACACTACCAAGGCCAGCTCGTTTGCACCCCTCTTACTGCCAATGGACAGAATTGTAGGTGGACCGTGAAACCTGTGGGAAGTGGGCGTCTAATAAAGCCCACGGGCCTTTCAACAGCCCTGCGAATGGAAAGTGATTTCACATAATTGACACATGCATCCAAAATTTTGTTAGCTTCTCTTAACTTAGTTCGGTGTGGTGGAAATAACACTACAGCCTGTATTTGATTTACTATATGTTTCTTTTACATTTATGCATATTTATGTTATCGATTTTTTGCACATTCGTCATGCATGTGTGTCAGATTGAAAAAGGGAATGTGCTAATGTATTATGGGGTTTGCAATTCATTGTATGTCCAGTTTTTCACATTGAACCGATTCTAACTCTTCATATTCACAGGTGAACAAGAGTGATTTGACATTAACTTTAAAATCTGATTGCAAAGAGTTCCAATGGGAATCAGGGGAATCTCTTCTTGAGATGTTGGAGTTGAGGGGATTTGTCAAACAATTCTTTCCTTTGCATGGTATGCTAGCTTTCAGCTTTCAAAAAATAACTAGTTATCAGGAAAATGACAATTCTTGAGTGTTGGCCTATAGATGAAACAAAGAGGAAGCAGCTTCTGAGAATTTGGGCATTTAACTGCTGGGACTTCACAAGACAGCCTATTGATGAAATCTATGCATATTTTGGGACAAAGGTAAAAGGTGATGTGCTTCTTGCTGCTATTGGATTTTGTATTCAAATATAGTTTTTGAGCTGCAATAATCTCTATATTTGCAATTTACACTGTAGATCGCAACCTATTTTGCTTTCCTTGGAATGTTTACAAGGTGGCTTTTATTTCCAGCTATATTCGGTGTTACCCTGCAGTTCGTTGATTTATGGTAAGGCTAGATGGCACTCGGTAGAGATTATTTTGATAAATGTCAGTAGATAAGTAGGAAATTCAATCGTGTAATAAGGAAAGGGATTGTTTCAATTTGCGTATCTGGGATCACGATTTCTATGTCTGCTCACTGTTTTTTGCAGATCAATGCAGTTGTTTGTGCTCCCTGCTTTTTTCATAAGCATTACATTATGGGCTGTTTTGTTTTTCCAATTCTGGAAACGTAAAATCTCCGCCCTCCTAGCCAGGTAACTGGATTTATTGCTTTTCCTTTCCCCTTGTATTGTTTTTACTCTTTTTATTCATGGTAAATGCTTTTTTTTTTTAATCCTCTACCTTTCTATAGGTGGCAAATAAGTGGTCCAGTTGCCGGAGGGCCTGGGTATAAGTTTTCTGGATTGGAGTGGAGTTCCATCCAATCTCCTGTGGAATTCATGAAGAAATGGGGCAGTTATAAGACAAAAGACATGGGAGGTATTTCAAAGGGAGGAATGGGTCGGACGGCTTATGAGATTCAGAAATGACGCTTTTATCATTTCGAGTATCATATGCCTTCAACTGCCATTTGAATGGAGGCGGGGGGCCTGCTCCCCCCCCCCCGCTCCGCCCGGAGTGGGGTCCATTTCGGGTCTCGCTCCGATGATCGGGATTGTTCACTTTGTAGAGCTCGTCGAGTAGAACAACCATGCAAAAAATCAGCTTAATTGGATATCATTAAGTGCCTGATCGGAACCCATATAACTCTCGGTAACTCTCGGTTCATGGGTTCAAGTGGATTTGATCCAGTGTTTCGGATCCATTCTTTTCAAGATAAAAAGGTTCCGATCAGGCACTTAATGATATCCAATTAAGCTGATTTTTTTGCATGGTTGTTCTACTTGACGAGCTCTACAAAGTGAACGATCCCGATCATCGGAGCGAGACCCGGAGTGGGCCCCACTCCGAGCGGAGCAGGAAGGGGGGGAGCAGGCCCCCCCGCCTCCCATTTGAATTGGCTTATGCTCTTCTGTACGAGGTTATCGGATCAGAACTTATGAAGTGAGGATCTAAATGTTGCTTTAAGTTGTGAACTAATATTCTCTCTCTTTCTTAGGAAGAACAAAATCATTACATTCAACCCCCTCCTCCCTCTCTGCAGCTGGTAGGACCTGTTAAGGAACTTCTCATTTTCCAAGCACTTTTGCTTTGTCTGACTAGAACAAACTCTGCCTTTTGCTTTGTCTTACCCTTTGGCAATTGTATAATAAAACCCTGCAGCCAAAGTGATCCAAGAAACCAAATAACTTCAACCCTTTTGTTCAACACAAAAACTTATCTAAATCATAGCTACTACAAGTAACTACTTCTGTTCATATACTTAACCAAATTATCCTTATAACCTTCGCTATCGTCAACAAAATCCATAATAAGAAAAAGCCAAACCCGTCTACACAACGGGCATGAATAACGTGCAAAGCACGTTGGCATGCGCCTAGTTATTTAAAAAAAAACAAACCCTATAACACAGAAGCCAAAGTTGTAAAATCAGGTTTCGTTGAGTAAAACTTCACTGATTCTAGTGAACCCAAGCCCAAACATAGCGTAGTACAAGTCTGAGTTTGGAAAACAAACAAACAACAATGCAGTACTGCTTCGCTAAAAACTACCTACGTACGTACCAATAAACTCTCTCTCTATATATAGTCCCATGCATATTTGCTTCATATAATAAATATCGGACAATAAGAAGTGCTCCGCTGTACTTAACGAAGGGCGTCCCCTCGGAGCTGTTAAATAGAATCAAACAGAAGTGACAAAAAACTAAAGCCCTTTCCATTGTGAACGTACTCCTCGTCATCGTAACTTCCACCATGAATAAAGACTCATCATAGTTTAGTCAGTTCCAAACTAATTTCCCTGAATTTGAAGGCTGGTCTCAAAGCCCTCTCTAGGTTTTCACTTTTTTTGTATCCAGGACCAAGAAAACTGGAATCAGCTACCTCCCACATCAGGAGTTTAGATTATTGTGTGCTTGTGTATAAGAGTCCTCCTGTTGGAAATTAATAAGTGAATCGGAAATTGACTCCAGAATAAACTATTTGATTTGGTTGTTATTTACTTGTCCTGCGATGGATAAATAATGTGTGGCAGCAGGTTCATTAGATTCTAAGGCTTAAAGTTTGTTGGGTACTTGTAGTAATTAATTAAATTAGTTACTTCATTTATGCTTTTTGAATCAAATTTAGTGTTGGTTATAAACCAACATGTGGCAAATTAAACCAATGGGTGCAATGCTTCATTTACCTCGGCATTATACATTTGTAACGTGAGCCTAGGGAAATGGAAGTCACGTGCTGGTTCGACAAGAACAATTAATTAAGTTCGAACAGTGGTGTCTCTCCGGTCAAGACCACTCCGAATAGTTGCGTCTTTTTCCTAACAGCATTTCGAACAATCACCATTCCTTTTCATTGGGGTGCCTACTTCTCTATAAATAGGACCCATCTCCTTCCATTTCAGTAACGAAAAATCCTTGCATTCATAGCATACATATTCTGATAGAGTTCTGCACAGTTTCCTGGTTCGCCCGTTGAGCAGATTGTAGTGCTACTTCCGTTCTTCGAAAATCAGGTAATCCTGGGAGGCAGATGTTCAAGTGACCCAATAGCACCGGTGTGGGGGACAAATTTGCTTTAAGGATTTGGTAATTTCTCCATAAAAATACTACCCTTCATTACCAATTTCCGGACGTCTGAAATTGGTCCAGTAAGTTTTCTAATATTGTTTTGTTTTGGTGTGTAGCGAATTTGCAGCGATAATCGAATCCCGGTTCCAACACCTCCACCACTTACCTAGTTGGCAATTGCCAAGTATCCCCTCCAGCCTCCGATAATCAAATCGAAATGGTTGTCTTGCCCCGTTACAAAAGGGAGCAACAGGGCAACCAAGTGTTGTTATTACCTCTTGGAAGGACTGCAAAACCCTTTCACTGCATGACATACTCTCTCATCTTTCCTTTTTAGGATAAGAAATGTTATGGAATTACTAGGGAAGGGGGATGCCCGGGACAGAAACGCTTAAATTGTTTGCCAGTCCTGTGGCCTCACCGGTTGGTCATCGCATTCGAGTATATAACGCTGAGAGCATGCATCAAACGGAGCTAGTTATGGGCGATAATTGATGGATTTAGTTTGGCAGCGTCACAAACATGCATAAGAGTTTTTTGTTAGGAGCGCTGTACGCATCCCTAGTATATACACAATTCCAAGCCCTTATGGTACGTAGTCCAGTTCCAAGACCTTATCTATCCAACTACAGTGCAACCACCATGGAGAAGGAGCTCACTGCGAGTCTAGTAGGTAATATTAACCCCAACCGCCACCAGTGAATTCCACTCCACCCTCCCAAGCGCCTCACCCAACAAAAATAAAAAAGTACATATCCCTAACTCCACCAAATCCTTTCGTAACATCTCCTGACCTGGAGCTGAGAAAAAAAAAAAAACATCTCTTGACTTGGAAAGCTATTCACCAATGCTATCCCTTCACATCTTAACCACCAAGAAGTCCACAATCACTTTTCTCTGCTTCCCTGATCAAATCTGTGGGAGATTTGAATTCATGAGATAGTGTCAGATGGCTAAACATCTCCTGACCGAACACCAAACTAAGTAGTGGGAGGATACTAAATTGGAAATGATGCTAGTTGTAGTAACAAGATAATGTGTAGGCATATGGCTATCCACAATGAAGGATCCTATGGCGCTGCGCTCAACATCGACAACAGAGTGGGCCTTGGTCTCTAGGCGAAGATACAAGGGAGAATTTCAAAATGGCACCTGAACTTTCACTCCAATGTCACCGAAACACCTGAACTTCACTTTATTTCAATTAAACACCTGAATTTTCAAAATTCCCAAATTGAGGCACCTGTCGTTAGCCTCCATCCATTTCCTTCACAAATCAGCTGATGTAGCTCATTTCTGACGTTAAAAGGCCCTACTAGACATGTTGAAAAGTGAACTCAATACACACAATCACAACCAGAAATGAGTTCACTTCCTAAATTTGTGTATTGAGTTCACTTCCTAACATATCTAGTGGGGCCCTTTAATGCTAGAAATGAGTCACATCAGCCGATTTGTGAAGAAAATGGATGGAGGCTAACGACAGGTGCCTCAATTTGGAAATTTTGAAAGTCCAGGTGTTTAATTGAAATAAAGTGAAGTTCAGATGTTTCGGTGACATTGGAGTGAAAGTTCAGGTGCCGTTTTGAAATTTTTCCAAGATAAATGCAAAGGTACGTCAAACTAGTTTTGAGAGTAACGCCATCACGGTCTTCAACGATAATCTACCAAGGGAAATGGTTGTGCTTTGGCTTCATCAACTTTTCAATAGTCCTTCAATAAGTGATGGTGATTTTTTATCTCAAGTTTTTTTGGCTTTCCCCCCATTTGTTTCTCCCTTACTGAACTACTTTCGGTTTGAACTGAAATTTCGGATTGCTTCTGTTTTGAGTTCGTAACTGGGTATGGCTCATATATATCAGCTGAACTTTCCATATTCCGCTTTGAAGAAGAAATGTAGACAGCTTCCTGATAAAGGCCTTGTTTGAAATGCACAACTTGTTCTTCAAGCCTTGAAACCTCCTCTTCCAAAACAGTGACTTCTGCAAGAAGCTCCAGTGTCTACAAAAATCAAAATTCAGGATTACTCAACAATTCATACCAGTGTAAATAATACATAGTCCAAATTCATTGGAGTGGGAGACGGAACCATAACTTCACCAATAAGTCTACACACCCTTATTTATCCAGAAACAAATGGTATACATAGATGGCTTTTATATTAAAGAAGGCCAATCTAACATCTAATATTTGATGGATATGGTCACGTGAAGTGCAATGACAATCCGTCTAGAATATGGACCCATTATTAAACTTTCCATATACACGTAAACGGCATACCTTTCTTCCCCAAATAGCAAAATATATTCTTCCACCGTCGAGCTCTCCTGCAGGAATGCTGCTGATGGCATTGATGAGAAGCCCGGCCCATACCCATATCACAAGAGGGTTGATAGATAATGGAGTTCCTTCCTTGAGAACATCTCCCAGAAGTTGCTTTGCTAAACACATAAAAGTTTGCAACGAAGGCATAGGGGATAAAATTTCAATTTATGAATTACGATAATTCCAAGAAGATAACTACTTTCTGAAACATATCGACATTCCTACAGCTTCAAACAACTGCAAACACATGCCTATGACATCCCACAAATATTTCAAAGAAAAATAGGCGTGAAACAAATTGCTTACCTAGACCACCAACAAGAAGTGACTTGTGAAACACAGAAGCATCAAAGATAACACCCAAACGATCACTGGGTGGCAAGAGGAATCCCAGAAGCAAAAGAACAAGACCCAAGGAGAAGCCTGCTAATGGTCCTGCTGCTGCAACCTTCAGAAGATCCTTAAGCTTGGGTACAATATTTAAAACCCTCGTGATAGCACCAAAACAGCCTACCTGCCACCCAAATTGGTCATTAGATTTTCCATATGAACATGTTGGGAGGTAGCCGAATTGCGATTTATAAAAGAAACCACTGCAATTGTCATTTCAAGAAAGGACTAAAGAGAAAGAGATGATTCAGAATGAAGGAATTTATCCTTTGATGGCACTATCAGTCTGCACAAGCTTTTTTATAGAGGTAATTGTCTGAAAGTATTGTGGCATGCTATGATCAATTATTTAAGCTACAACGATTTCCTACAGGAGAGTAAAATATCTCACGTGCCAACTCGGTACAAAAAATGGCACCTCCAGCTTAACTTCAGCATCTTTTGCAACTAAAATGTGGCCGATGTCATGCACACCCAAAATAAGAGCAGTTACAAGTTACAAGTGCTCCAGGCAAGCCATCCTTCAATAAATCGAGATAGTTAAAAGTCGACCTGTGACATGACATGACAAACATTAACGGTAAGTAATAGCCATGCGAGGGAAAGTTTCAAAATGGAAACTATATGACGTCACAGAAGTAACTGTAAGAAAATATACCGCAAAAAGATAGGAAATAATGATTGTTACCGTACATAAAACATAAACTTGTAAAGATTATCATTTTCTCCTCTCTCTCTCTCTCCCTCTCTCTCCAAACAAGCTTTCTGTAGAATCTCTCCCAATGAAAACGGAAAGAAAAAAAAAAAAAAAGAGGTGATGAGTACATGCTTAAGTGACAAATAAAGAAGTAAACCAAACATAAGGGAAAATAACAAAATAATAACACATATACTCAAATACAAGGCAGTAGAAGCACCAGATGCACGTTACCATAGGGAAAATAACAAAATAATAACACAGATACTCAAATACAAGGCAGTAAAAGCACCAGGTGCACGTTATCAGAATGTGTTATCCTGTATCCAAATAGTCTCTCAAATACCACTCATCTACTATCAAATATTTCCTTAATCCTTTACGCAGCGTATGATTCCAACATAATAAAATTACTATTTTCACAAAAATGATGGGGAGAACAGGATTACACAGCGTATGAGCACGTTTGATTGCAGTTATCTGTAAAAGCAATAAACACCCTGAAATGCTCAAAACTTGTACTAAAATATGTAAAAGCAATAATGAGAAAAGTGAAAATAGTTACCAGATGAAGCACAAGCATGCAAAATGATATTTTTCAGGGAGTAAGATCTTTTAAAAGTCTGAAAGCAATTCATGGTTCAATGTGACTTCAAATGCAATAAAGTTGACTAGTACGTTACACAATGTCCAAATGTTACGTACTTTAAAAAACTCACAACGATATTCCATATGACCCACAGAAACTTTTGGTTTTAAAACACATTTTAGATTAGCATGTGTGTAGTGCAATGCGAAAAACTGAATGATACAGTGCCATACTGTGTTCTATGTGTTGACCTTCCTCATCATTCTCTGATGCTGACACTGATAGAACAAATAAACATGTAGACATTTGCACATTAGAGATCGCAAACCAGAAAGTGAATGCACCAAAAGCCTCTAGAAGTAAAGATGGGTCCACGGAGGGACTGATATAGGTCAACCCAATGTCCATCTCCTTTAGGAAAAGACCGCATCTAAAGCTTCTACAGTTAAAACTTGGGATGATTATGCATCTGAATCTGAAGATGAAAGAATGAGCCCTCACCCAGAGCACTTAAAATTTGGGGAGAACAAGAGGAAAAGATATTGCAAAGCCAGATTTGCATGACTGTGCAGACAACCTTAACTTGTAGAGCTCCATGTCTCACTGTTACACGACCATCAGTAGAAATCAACTCTAAAAGCTAGCTTTTGAAGTAAGGGTTCCCTCACGCGTATATAATTTACCAATACTTTCATGTCCATACAATATGGAACACTGCTTTACCGACACTACGAGCATCATGCTCAGTCCGCAGCGGTTGCTGTGTGCAGTCTAAAACTTTAGCCCCTGCCAAGTGCAGTCTAGGAACATGCGCCCTACCTATCCGTGCTATTAACAGCTATTGCCAACCTCCACATAATCTGCTATAGAAATAAAGTTTGAAAATGGTGAATTAATTTGACTAAGTTAGGGTCTAAGAAACACTGCCGAGTCTGCTGACCAAGAACAAAGTTGGGGAGGTGGCCATACCTATTTGTTTTTGAACAGCAATTGGCTATACCTATACAAATATGCCTGGCCAGATTATGAAGTCAGATGCATCAAGGCTAAAAAAAGTGCAGCTTGTGCAATTCAAAAGCTTGCAAGTTTGTCATATGAGTGGACTAAATACAAGAAGATTTCAGAAGGTCCAATGAGAAATACCCACATAAGGACAAAAAAGCTTGGCTCTAGCAAACTTGAAATTATAAAGATGCAATCAAAACACATAAATATAAGTAGAATACTAGAATACCATAATCACTAAGTACTTCAGTTTCACATATTAGATTTAGATACTTTGCTTAACTATCTGCGAAATTGTTGACACAGACTCCCCTTCCTGCCCTGTTAAATGGAATAAGAGAAAAGTAAAGGCGTACAATCTCTGAATTGGATAATCAGAAGCAACAATCGCTTCCTGAAAAATAGAACAAAATATGCAGACCTTCAAGATTGATGGGCAAATATACAAAAGCCAAGCACAAGGCAATGTCTTTTCTAGTTAAAATGTACTTTAGTGTACCTGTTGACACTAATACAAACTCCCAACCAGAAGAAATACAAATTTTAAGCATAGGATATTAAATCGACTTCATTCAAATGGAACTTTCATTGATTTCACATGATGTTGTTCAGGCTACTAATTTTGCCGATTTTTTGAATAAAATCACAAAATAATAGAAGGTCCCCGTGTTGGGAATACATACAAGGACCACGAAAAGAGACTACCGTATTATTAGAATTTAAGAAACACAAATGAATGTACATGAAATAATGTCTTAATATTTCTATATGGCAAATCCACTTAAACATTATCATCTGTTATATCCCAAAAGAAATCTTCTAACATTCTTTATTCTAAAAACAAAGTGTGAACAAAAAGTCCTCTATAAATTTATGAAAGAGGTATTGGTAAGTATTGCCAACTATTACATCTTTGCCAAATTTGTGAAAAAGCAACCACTTTGTGCAAATATTGTTAAATGTTGGGTCTGTCTCCAATCTTCCCCATCCATAACCCCATAATTGGGAACTAGATGGGGACTAGATGGGTTATGTTATTGTTATTGGATTTAGTCGGTAAGTTTTACATCTTTTTTGTTTTTCAAAATCACAAGATACTTCGTTAACTTAAAACACTAGTCTAATTCGCGTGCTTCACACGTTTTCACATGCTTATTGGATTAATTGCTTGATGGGAAGTGTTCATACGAGGTTGGATAAATCTTGGAGCAAGATTTGTAATAGAGTTCATCGAGCTCTTGAATTCTGCACATTTAAGATGTTAGAGTAGCGAATGATGAAGTCTCGATTAACAAAATACTCTAGTTTTTTTCTATGTGCGGTCTTGAAGTAGCCAGAAGCATATACGTTTTGCAGATGCCATTTCATTGCCTAATATTCCATTCCATTGCAAAAGATAAAACTGATGTTCAATAATCTATAACCAACATAAATTATTCATTCAAATCTTAGCAACATTAATCAGTTTAACGAAGCTGAACATCGGCTTCGCCTATAAGAGAGGGCTTGTGCTAAAGAGGTTGAAACATTGATGATGTTTGGATAAGAAATGTGAATCCCAATGGCTAAATTGCTCCAATATCTCACATAAATGACTTTTGTTATACTGTATATTCACCCCGGTCTTATTAAACTGCTCAAATTGGTAAAGGCAACGGTGCTTGGGATGATAACGGCTAGTGTATTGGCAGTGGATTGAACATGCGGTGGAGAGTGGAGGTGAAAACATGGCAGAGTTGGAAAGTCCCAATGTGAAGATAGCACAATTCTGCAGTATATGTAATACTGTAATCTATATGATCGAATAAAGTTTTGTTTCTCCAGCGAGAGGCCCAAGTTCAATTCAATGTTTCGGTTATTCAACCAGCAGAATAAATGAAATAAGGACTGAGTTCAGTTCATTGTTTTTTTGGCAGAAACTCAGTTTTGTTTATGCACCTGAATTCTATTCATCCAGATTTTATCTATCTACCAATTTGAAAAGTGCATGTTCAACATAGATTAGCCAATTTGCTGGTCTTGTTAAGAAATGGAGAAAGGGCACGACTTACCTGCCTAACTGATATTGCGATTTTATTATGGTGATTGGGTGCCAATACTGGTCTCATTATCAACTGGTAATTGAGCCTGATGTGGAGGACTAAGCCTAGTCCAATTTCTCACTTGTACAAAACCCAGTCTCACTTTAATTGAAACATACAAATTCATAGATTGCTGATGTAATCTCGTAGGCCAAGAGTCAAATCATGTTGCATCCTTTGGAAATATTGTTGATGTCAATGTATTGTACACCTAAGCTATCTTCAACTTGAACCCCAAAACTCCGCTGTGGCAAATGAAAGCATTAAAAATTGCCCAGACACCTGTCCAATATTGTAAGAAATCAATGATGGAAGTAGAAGACTGAGAGAAGGCCTATTACCTGGGAAGGTCTATGAAACAGAATGCAACAATTAGGAACAAGCATGCATTAAGCTGTAAATCAAAGACAACAGGGACGGAAAGGAAAATCACCTTGTGAGGGGTTAGGTGGCGGAGGACATTCTCATTTTGTAACTGTTGTGGAGTCTATAAGAAAGTAAAAATCTAGTAGATATCCAGGCATTTCGATAAATGTTGCAATCAAAAGGTACATGAATAGAAACAAGTCTAAAAAGACTACTTTTTTTGGTTTTCCAAATATCAAACAGAATCCCAACAAGGTAACGGTAGAAAGTTCATTTTACCTTCCCATAAGCCAAGGCATCCTGCTGTGCATAAACGTCTGACATTAGCTCATCATGGTTACTCACGACTTCACCTGCAATACCAGTCCAATGGAGATTCAATTTTAGATGGGAGGAGCAACCAAGAAAAGGATCAAAAGACCATATTTACTGAGATTAGGTATAGTCCTCAAGCAAAATGAGAGAGAGAAAATGAATAGCCTACCTTTCAAGTACACAGGTTGCTGACTCATCACAACACCCACCAATTAAATCACAAGGAACTACTCGCCCCTGAAAGTTTCAAGATGGGTTTCGACTTCAGGAAATGATATAGTCATGCAACATCAAGTGTACATATACAATAGTATTTAAGAAGAAATTTGAGTTTTACATAGCACCTCTAATCAAAAGGTCATCATATGCAACACACTCGAAAAGAAAAAATATTCAACTGCCATTAGTAGATACCGCAGACATGTATATTACTGAAATCCAAGAAACATCAGGTGAAGAAGAAGCTTAATATATTACTGAAATCCAAGAAACATCAGGTGAAGAAGAAGCTTGTTTACTTGCTGGTTTCAATATAGGAGTAGAATTTAGAGCTAGTAAATTACCTGGAAAATTAATTGGTAAAAGCTGTGCTGACCATTTGCTCCTGGTTTATCGAAATCAATTTCACCACTCTCGTAGGGAAGAGCCACACCATCAATTGGCCCCCCTTTCCATTACTTTCCATACTAACCTAATTTTTGAACAAGTTTAGCGCGATGTAAGAGAATTATCAAGGAATTTCTGAGACAATAAAAAATAAAGCTGGCAAAGTAATGGTAAACATGCCTGTTGAATATGAGGCACAAGCTTTTCCAAAGCTTTGAGAATAGGGTAAAATGGCTTGGAATTTCCGAGACAATGTCAAAACTCACACTTTTATGAAAACATATCAGCAGGTAGCACCCATAAAGATAGAAATTATCAAACTAACTTTGTAGCACTGATTTACTCACTCTTGTAGGGCGTCCAAGAAATGAATGCTGTGTTTGGATGAGTTTTTGAAAAAAAAATTGGGGTTATGAGTGGAGAGAGAAATGAGTATAATGATTGGAAGTTGGGGTAATGAGTGGAGAGAGATAGAGAGAAATAAGAATAATGATTGGAGATAAGGGTAATGAGTATTTTTTGAGTTGGAATTTTTTTTCCCAAAAAGGGAACCGAGCAAGGCAGAAACATTCCATATGCTCAATAAACCTAAAAATACCTGCAGAAATTATGCAATGCCATTGATAAGAATCCCTCATAACTTTCTGTTGAAAAATGCCTCCTAGGTGGATCACAAGAATCTTCTAAAACATAGTCATATTTCGCCCAGCTGTTGGGTCATGATACCCACAAATAAGAGGTTCTACACTTAACAACCCACACAAAAAGGAGTTTATAAGGTTCACAAATTCTCTGTTGTTATTCCAAGCTGTCCAATGCTTTAGCCTAGTTCGTGTCACGAGTACAAGAACACATACATTCACTATACCTATGACTACAGATTAGATAGAAAGAATACAAGTAGGAGAAATACATCGTAGGAGGCACATACGGGAATGTTTAGAAATGTTTGTCGATGCTTGAAGCTCCCAGCAGGAACCTTTTTAAGAGAAAAAAATTAAAAATAAATGAATCAATAAAACCAGGGAACTTCTAAACAAAAGTAGTCTTTAAAGAAACCGAGGGGCTAGCATAATAGGTAAACTGCAGATGGCAAGAAACTGAACACGTTACAAACCGAGAAAGCAACGTTGATCATCTATCAATCTAGCATGTTTAATGGATAAATCTTGTACTGTCAAGTGTCAACCAAGAGATGGAGCTAGGTTAAGCTTAAGGGAAGCAACTTCAGACCATATAATGTTATAGATTCCAAGGCTGTGGATTTGGTTGGGGGTAGCACTTTGTAGTTTCCTTTCATTTCCCTATTGTTTACATGTGAGACTCCTTAGACCTCAGTCCTATTGTCACGTGAAGGAAAACATAGAGAAAATTAGATAGAGGATTCACTGATACTTATCTAGAGCATTGGAAAATCGAGTCTGTAACGAGCATACTCATCATCATCCTTCAGTTGATTTCAACTATTAAACTCCAAAGGGCATTCAAAGTTGTACCATACTTCAATTGTCAACACCAGCTCATTTAAATCTTACTCCCTCCGTCCCTTTTTAAGTGTCCTGCTTCGTAACTCCAACTTATTAAAAAGACATCATCATTATACCTTTCACATCAACTTTTTCCACCACTTTCCCTACTTACCCATCATCATTACTCTTTTATTCACTTACTTTTCAAAAAGGAATCTACTTTTAGGGACAAAATAGACAATATACCAACTTTTACCCACTAACTTTACAAAATGGACATTTATTAAGGGACAGCCCAAAATGGAATACTGGACTATAAAAAAGGGACGGAGGGAGTAACTGTTAGAGACATGAAAAAGCTAGTAACAATCACATGCATATAAAGAGAATTTTGAAGGAATACTTGCACCAAGTAGAAAAATATCCCAATACTAATGCAAAAGGCCACCAAGTTCAGCAAGGAAGTTCACTGCATTCTTCAAAGAAAGAAGATAGTATTAGATCACCGATTGGAAAGTATTACCTTAATCAGTAATATTTAGAGCCAAAATTGGTTGCCATAAATATAAAGCCAATATCAAACATGGAATATTGAAGGTAGATAAGGATCTGAACTGCAAGGCTTCCGTTAGATTCGCTAGATGACCAGATATTCAAGAACGTCTCCAACTTAAGTCTGACCTATTTAATCAAGTTAATTGGTATTACAATAGCAAAGGAAATATCAGGCTTGGCCCAATCTTTCACATGAAATCTTTTTGGTTAGAGGATGCACCATGATTTCATTGCACTCATTTTCTTTCTGCACTAAATTAACTCTCTATTCTGTAATTACTTGCAAATATGCTGAAGCTTACTCCATGACTTACCCCTATTGTTGAAAATAAATGGTTCATAAAATCAAGATTTCAAAACCTGATGTTACAAAAGGGTGCAGTACAAGAAGCCATCTCCAAAGAATCACTCAAGCAGCAATGGGACAGCAAAATATTAGGAAAATATTTTTACACAATGAATTCTGGAGATCCCATTTTCTGAAAAGGGGAAAAAAAAAGGTGTTTGACTCCCCAAACAAGAAAAGTGACGCGAGATTGGGAAATATGATACCAAACCTCACATGCCTACATGAGATTCCAAGATAGCACAACTCCCTATGGATTGGTTACCTATGGCATGTACCACCTTTAGGAAAATAAGTGGCGTCCCAATAGTCTAAGTAGCACGGACACGGACACGGACACGGATACGGCAGGGGACACGGACACGGGACACGGCAATTCTAAAAAAATGAAAATACGGACACGGCGGGGGACACGCCACGCGTACATATAAATATATATATATATACATATATATATATGTATATATATGTATATATATATATATGTATATACCTATATATATATATATTTCCATGCTTACATTGAAATTTCCTCCTTTTCCACCAAATTTATCCAATTTAGTTACATATTGCCAAAGTACTTTTTCCTCCACAGTTCTGGGTGCTGCACTACTAGCACCCGTTGAGGAAGACATGGCCTATATGATTAATGTATGAGATTAACATGGTTTAAAAAAAAAAACGTATGCAGGTAAAAAAACAGAGGCATAAATACATATATATACAGTTACATTAAAAACAGTATGCAGGAGAGATGAGAGAGAGTCAGTTATACATATATATACACACATATATACAGAGACAGAGAGAGAGACAGAGCAGAGACGAGAGAGACAGAGCAGAGACGAGAGAGAGACAGATCAGAGACGAGAGAGACAGAGGGACGAGAGAGAGAGATACCTGAGAGAGAGGAGAGGAGAGGAGTCTCAGAGCTTTCTTCGTCTTCAGTCGTCTGTCGTGTCTAGGGCTTGGAATTGAAGTGAAGAGTAGGATGAAAAAGAACAGTCGGCCCCTTTTAAATGTCTTAAAGAAAAAATTACACTTTAACCCAAAAGTTTTAAATAATTTCATATTAACCTCCAATATTTTTAAAAAGTTACATTTTGACCCCTAGCCGTGTCCCCAGCCGTGTCCCCGCCGTGTCCCCGCCGTGTCCCCTATCAAAAAATAATATAAATTATTGGACACGCCACGTGGCGTGTCCCATACGTATTTGGCCGTGTCCCCGCCGTGTCCCCATGTCCCCGTGTCCAATACGTGGGTACGGCGCCCTTTAGGAGTGTCGGTGCTTCATAGCCAATAGTACCCATGATAAAGTATGTTTAATTTGACAAAGAAAGACCTAGAACGATGGTCAAAACTTTTGAAATATCCAATAAAGGACATAAAAAAATATGAACATGTAAATGATCAAAAACTACTAATTAGGTCCCAAAAGGCTCTGTTATCAACCTCGATGGCATAGGCTGAGAGAAAATCGACGTACAAAGTAATATTGATTAGTCCATTATTAGGGCTTTGAAGTGAAGCTTGGAGCTGACTTATCTCACTATAGCATGAACCTTGAAGAAACTCGTAGAATAGTGGTTGGATGAGTTTAAGATTGTGCAAGTTATGGTAAATTAGGGGAAACAAATTAAACTTCAATATATTTGGAACTGCCCTCTATGTGTAATGTAACCGGTTTGTCTTTACCCATCCCACTGACAAAACTAAGATGTTTTCTACTGGCATGGTTCTTCGCACTGGGGTTGAACTGAAATCCAACAGTAGCTGCAGGGCTATTCGGAAGATCAACGAACTGCCATGATATATAGGGATAGTCTCGAAGAAGCTGATAATTGTCACACTTCAACACTATAGTTGGTAGATAAAATGAACAAGAAAGACAACATGGAAAAATCTATTTAGGGTACATGAAAATGGAAAAACAGAATTACTACCTACCCACCATAACTTTAAATAGAATTAGTTATCCCACCAATTACTATATGTTCTGTCTTATCTTCCCTTTTTCTTTCCTCTTTTTCCTTTGTTTTCCCTCTACCTTGCTCTTTTTCCTTTCTTCACACCTCAATCGCTGTTTATGTGGCTTCTATTACTTCTCTTACTGATGCTTACAAACTCTTTTACTAAAAATGTACAATTTTTCTGAACCTAGGTAGCTGCCTTATAAACCTCGTGATTCAGTGACATGTTGTAAAATTCAGTGCATTGTGTGATTTAACGATCCTACGGACACCATAAATGGAATACATGCATCATTTAAAGCGGCAATTCTAAAGCAAACTTACAACTATATTACCCTATAACGCACAAATCGTAGAAAGTGAAAACCAACAGAAAAATTACCTCTGCAAACTAGAAAACCACAAAAGAGAAGAAAACAACCGTCTTCTTGTTATAGCCCTAACCAACCCAAAGACGAAGAAATAAGAACTCTCGCATCTCCTTTAAATGACGGCAACAGCCATAACAACAGTATTTTGAAGCAAGCAAGTACAATTTGTTGAGTAAATCAAGGAGAACCGAGCATAACTCTCTCTTACTCGTGACCGATCGGCGGAGACAGTACACAATCTCAACCTTTTGATTGAGGAAATCGCGGAGAATCTTGATCGAGTGGTGGCGAGTAGTAAAATTCGGAACAAAGAGTACTTGATTGAAGGAAATTTCGGAGAACCAACAATTCTTTTCTCTGGCTCCCGATCGAGCGGTAGAGGAAGACAAGTTGAGTGAAGAAGGAAAAACATGTGATACCTAAACTACCCCCAACTAAAGACACTCAAGAACAAACTGGTAGAAAAAGCTTTAAAGGGCAATTCCGTATTTTCACCACATGCCTTGGTTTACCATCCTTGGTTCTTTTATTACAAGTGTATTGAAATGTTTTACGTGATGAAAAAGGTGGACACAAGCCCCTTAAGTGTGAAGCAAGAGTGGCTTCCAACAATAGAACAAGATAGTACGACGCATTCAGAGAAGAAAGAGAGAAAAATGAAAGCAAAACCCTTATTCTAATGCTTTGAGAACAAGGATTGAACATAGAAAGTATACAACTGAACCACAAATGAACTTAGCTTACATCTTTTTGTTTTGAAGAAGACCTACCACAAGCATAACCACCTGGCCACCTGACATTTGCAACTACCAAACCCAAACCATCACCAAGATATATTTACCCATGTTGCAAATCCGAAAAATAAGTGTATGACAGAAACGAAATTACAATTTTGTACCATTTAAAAGACTTGGACCATGTAGCTGAAATGACAGCTTCAGAAGAGCATGTGAATACTGAACACCTAATCTACACTTTTGTGTCTTCGAAAAGTAAGATTAAAAGAATGGTCAAACCAACATATAGAAATCTAACCACTTGGTAATAGAATACTAACCCGCTGTTCCTATCCTCACGCAACCATTCAAATTTGCTCGGACCCTTTCTTCCTCCCAAGTATTTTCCAACACCTTTGATGGTACCTTCTTCAACAACCTCATCGATAATTAGCACATCATTGACTAAAGGGTGAGTTGGAAATAATATGACAATTTTGAATCAGTAGATGTTATAATGCCTTCAGGATTCCGCAACTAAATTGAACCAAGTGGGCAAAGAACAAGAACTCTAGGAAGAGAGAAGCAGTGAACAGTAGTAAAAGCATAGTAACATCATAAGCTACCATATTGAACTCCGAAGTTTCGTGACATGATTAAAACAAAAAATGGCATAAGCAATGATATTGAAATCACGACTAATGACCCGAAAATCCACTGACTATTGATAACAAGATACTTCAACTGCTGATAACAAGATACTTTTGAGGGTCGCAAGACAAATATTGTAGTACACCAATGTCAGATGAACAACACGAGATGAGACATCATCAAAGAGAAAATTAAAAACATGGAAATTTCCTTAAAAAAAAGGGGGCAATGGTGGAGGCAATTATGCTGGTATTGCAAAGAAAGTCAATCAAGACTACTGTGGTAAAGCGAGAATGAATTTGAAGAACAAGAAAAACCAAAATTTAGCAAAGAAAATTCATAAAAGTTTTTCCACCCATACCTATTTTCCCAGTATGAGTGATTGCATACTGAGGCTCTCCTTTGACACCTTCTTCTATCACTAGAGTGTACATAAAACCAAACATGAATCAATGTCATATAGAGTCAGCTGGTATTGCTCATCTTCTGCACCAGCAATTACTACTGGGCTGCTATTCCATCTTCTCCTTTACCAGCTGGCAATTTCAGAACAAAAAAATCACTAGTGAAGAGGAAAGTGCATTTTAAGAACAATAGTTTATACGGTGCTACAACTTTTTATCTTCGTTTTTCATATTGAAGAAGTAATACTTGATAAGTAACAAAATGGGGGCATACCTAGCAACCCCATTTCCTGGAGTTCCACCACATCATACAACTTCAGCATATCCCCAAATAGTGTTTCCCTCCAGTAGTTCCCCACGCACATTAATCTTCAAAACCTTCAGCCATCCAGTTCCTTTGCGATAAAACAACATCAGAATGAAAGTTCAATATTTAACCAATCATCTCGAAGAACAGAAAAGAACATAACAGCTGAAACTCATGATGAAATAGCAAATATTGTAGGATACACAGTCCCAGCAAGGACTGATGTGCACTCCACTTTTAGAATTATGCCAATGACCTCGTGCTTAGGCAAGTACACCTTGCACATATAGAAAATTCATCAGCAATACAAAGAAATTACTATGGTACTCCTTCCATCCCTTATTATCACTCCTCTATTTCATTTTCTGTTGTCCCAGGATATTAGTCCTCTTTGACAAGTTAAAAAGAAAAAAACAGGCTGTGCAATTCCAAAACTACCCTTCATAAATTATCTAGTTCTAAAGTGGGGACTTGAGGGACAATTATTGAAATTAGATCAACTTGTTAGGGTGATGTGCATTAAATGCATGTTTAGGAAGTCCCAAAATGTATTAACAAGAAGAGACGAGTGAGTAACGATTAACAAAGCTAGAAAGTAGAAACCATTACCTCTCATGTGGCCTCTGGGATGGCAATAAAATTTCAAGGAGTTCTTTCTCCTACAAACCATTGGTACTTCAAGACCAAGTCCGAATTGCTGCTTCCGGTTTTTTCTGTGACAAAGTTGAAGTGGCAGCAACAAGCATCTTCTTCAAATGGTTTATCAATAGAAACTTCCTTGAGAAGGTAGCCTGGCGGAAATTGGTCCTTCCATTGTTCCAACAGAAACCAAAAAGTTGAATCTGTTCAAGAACCATATGTAACTAATAAACCTTGAAATGTCATGATTCTCATGCAATTTTCACTCTAAATTGTAATAACTTGCATGAAGCAGCAGTCCGAAACAAAAATTGTCCTGAATACCCACTAAAAATGATAACCTTCAAATAAAAATAAAACAGCATTGAAAATGATGACCTTTAAATGAAAAGGATGCATCATCATCACCAACCAATCAATCAAACAAGGTACATTGTGCGCCTAAAAATTAGGGGGTACACGTGGAAAAATTGAGGGAAGGCAAAATATGGCAACCCAAAACTGGTCCTTTTATTACTAGGTTAGGTGATAGCCTACGTGCTACGCATGAAGAGCATGCTCGTTGGTTTGGAAGCGTATGATTTTGTATGGGTACATATGCATGTAATCCAACATCGGATAATAATTCAAAATACTTTTATGAAGTCCAGGCTTCAACTGCCAATGTCCTTTTCTCCATCTACAAAAGAACTGAAAAGAGTATGCACAAACTTCCTAGCTATTAAGAGGAAAAAGATAACTCGTTTCCCTAAAATGTTTTTTACTCTTCTCTAGATGGTTATTTTTTTACCAAACTCTTTTCTAGAAGGTCAAAAGGACAAACTTATAGTACCCGAAAAATCTCTGAGCGTGAGAATCAAGTGGACATTACGTAGATAGTAACAATATAAATTCAATAGGGATATCTGGTCAAGTCCTGCAACTCTATGCTTTCTTTCATAATTGCCTCCATCAAGAACGTCTTCCTTCCCAAATTAATTAGTTTCACCTGAACCTACATGAGTTTTAGATAGGTCAGTTTGTATAGACTATCTTCAGGAGAAACTTTGGGGGAAATATTAACAAAGGAAGGAAGCAATGAATGGCATGTATTTTTCGAAAGCAGTAAAGCATGTGTTTTTCGAAGGCATAGAAAAACTGATCACCTGATTACAAGCATTTAGCTCTACTTGACACTCCTGTTCCTCAATATTGGTTTGAGAAACTAATTCTGCAATCTGATTCTCAAGAGCTCTACTGCTTACTTTAGCATATTTTGCATCACATAGTTCTTTGCCTGCTTTTGGAATAAAGTAAGAGTATTCCATTAGAAACAAAATCATAATCTGAACTCTGAAGTGATGTATCCCATGCCATATAACGATAGTTGCACTATAAATTTGGGAGAGATAGAAGAAAAAGAAGACAGAACCGTCGTACAGTTAAATGGGGCAATTGAATGCTTCGAACCAATTTAGAGGCCGTTTCTTTATTTTTGTTCCCACCCAACCTATGTGTTGCTTGGAGGCTAAGGAAGGATATTTTACACTACAACAAAGCATTGTTCTCTTAGTGCGAAAAATGTAAAATGGTAGTTCTCGGAAGCAAACAAAATAAAAGGGCAGTTTAGGAAATGAAAAGTAGACAAACATGTTAGACTTTTATGAGAAGTAAAGATAGATAGTCAATGAGTTATTGGTGCAAAGAATTAAATGACTTGGAAACCCTTTTGTGAGGAGAATGTAGCCAATGTTTGCTTGAGATTCACATCATGGGCACCCCATCCATCTCAGATTCACATCACGGGCACCCCATCCAGCTCTTCATCCCACCACGAATGTTATTTAAGTGTCCCAATTATAATGCCATCTTATAAGGCCCGTACTGTACAGTGAAGGAAAAGAACGGATTCTATTGATTCCGTCTACTTCTATGAATACCCAGTTTCTTCTTCATTCATGAGTTGTAACTTTCTTTTGTCTGCCTGGTTTAAAAATTGAGAAAATATTAACTGAATACATGAAAGTTTTGGGGGCATTATAAAATCCATGACTCCCGTCCAAAATAGGAGAAATCAATTCCCTCGGAGAGAAACAAAGTAGGAGCTCGAAAAAGCTAGCATGTTAAAAAAGCACACTCAAAGATAGTGTAAACCAAGTTACCCAACATAAACCAAGCTAGACAACAACATATTTTGGGGGCATTATAAAAGATAGATCCATGACTCCTTCCCGAAATAGGAGAAATCAGTTCCCTCTGAAGGGAAACAAAGTAGGAGCTCGAAAAAGCTTGCATTTGCACTTCGATAAGAAAAAGCTTGCATGTTAAAAAAGCACACTCAAAGATAGCGTAAAGTAAGTTACCCATCATAAACCAAGCTAGACAATAAAATATTTAAAAACCAATTCAATCTCTTGAAGAATTCATTAGTGCATCAATATATATGGGTTTTGAGTAGGCTTTGTAAATAATAAAGAAGAAAGTCAGCGGAGCCCGGAACACCTATTATCAAGGAATACAACATCAAATCGAAGACTCGCCCAAGCGGTGTTATTCAAACCCCTTAGCTTCAAAGTCTTTCATCTTTTCATTTATATCGACAGAAACACAACCACTTTGAGCATGTATTTTCAGGGTGAGAGTAAGGCCAACAGAGGTAAAACGAAGGCAGTACCATAACATCCTCACATGAACAAAGAAAAAATAGCTAGAGGATTTTGCTATCACCTGTAATAGCCACATATTCTTTGAAGGTGGCGGTCAAGGTAGGAAAAAAATAAGAATACAGGGAATTGCTCATTGAATCACTTATTCAAACAGGTAATAGGCAATAAGTCCAAAAACTGGTAATTTGTGAAATTGACTAAGATGCTACACATACCAAAGCACATTTACATCACCACAATCTGTGGGGAAAAAAAAACCTTCTTTCATGTGGGAGAACCATCTTGAACGAATGAACTAAATAGAAAAAGATAGCCATATACCGTACGTGTGTGAGACAAATGAACTAAACAGAATCACGCCAATAGTATGACTAATGAATCACGCCCATAGTACAACTAATGAACCACGCCAATAGTACAACTAAACAGAACCTGTATGTATTGAAAGTAAACAAAGACTAAAAGAGAATAATTGTACTGAAAGTAAACCTGATATGCATAACTTTCTTTAATCAAGAAGCTTTACCAATTTTTTGAAGAATAAACAATGGGTAACACAATGAAACTTACATCATCGTAGAAGAATTTGCATTTCTGGCAAAAGTACTTCCCCATGCAAACTATGTCCAGGATCTATGTCCAGTGTGTGTTCTGTTAAATCATAAATCAGAGAATGGAGTATTAGCAGGTGAGAATTCGGGAACAAATCTTATCTCATCTCAACAGGGAAAAGAAGAGCAAATGGGGAAATATCAAATAAAAGAATAAAGACCACACCTTTGCTTCATTATGACTATGCCTACAATAAAAAATCTCATCACAATAGGGTGCCCTGATTTTGCATTTCTTCTTGTAATGAATGCGCCTAAACATCCCAACCCATCACAAAATTATCAAGGAAAATACACTAATCCGAATAAACACGAATAAGATATCGAATTCGAAAAGAAATACCAAAAATTTCCATTGGAGACTCATTTTTGGTGAATATCTCTAACCCATGAGAGGATGATTGATGCTCTAATTCTGTCCCCATTCTCTAACCCATTTGAAGAAGTGTCTGTACAAAGCAATTATCTACCAAGTAAACCAAAAAAATATAAAGCTTATCGAAACCAAACATGCTTATTTCCGAAGGTAAAATAATAATCACCTAGCAGGGCATTCTTTAAAAAAAAAAAAAAAAACCCATCAAACCACTGGTACAAATATATCTGCATAGACTTAAATACTTTTTTTTTCTTTTGCCATTGTTAAACCTAATCGACTCTATCCTAGTGGAATTGGAGAGGAGGATGGGTGCATAGGGGGAAAATATATCTCCATAGACTAAATAAATTAATTCAACTTATTACCCATAATCAAATTTGTTAACCAAACAGCATTCTAAACTATATATTCTTTGATTAAAAAAAATTAAATCAGTCTTCGTTTAGGGTTTAGGACCCAGAATTAAATTTGTTAACCAAATAGCCAAAAAAGAAGGGAAAAAAAAAAACCATCTTTAGAGTTCCATTACAGGTACTGAGAGTCTCCATCTCATGTTCTTCATCTTCTTCTTAACAAATCCTGCACTCTCTCACAATATTTTTCGATGACCCTTTACCTCCAAAAAAAAGAATAACTAAGTAAGTTTAAATATTGATACTTTGAATAAACGATACACCGAGATTTCAAAAAAAAAAACTAATGACCAAAACCCTAACCTGGTATGCAGAACCTTCAGTAGTACTCTCAATTCCAAAATCATCCAAATTAGTCTTCCCAAAAATAATAGCCCCACTCTCCCTCAACTTCCTCACCCCCACGGCGTCGAACGGACCGATACCCTTCCAGAACCCTAAACCTGACCGTCGTCGGCATGTCCGGCAACCAAAACTCCCAGCCAGCGGGCCCACCTCTTTGTTCCGCTCAATCTTCTTATCGGCATCTCTCAGCACGGCGTCGGACAAATGGAGGAAGCTGTGGAGGCGGGGCTCGGTGCGCGGTGGAAGAGAGAGGGCTAGGAAGAGAGAGGGGTGTGACGAAATCACAGGCCACACTTGCGACCAAAGGCTTGAGATTGCGTCAGAGAGAGAGAGCGCTCGGTTTGAAGTTTGAATGGAGAGAGAGAGAGAGGAGAGGGGGGGGGGGGGGTGGTGCATCTCGCGGGGTATTGACATTTGAGACGTTTGTAATGTGTGCAGAGAGAGGAAGCTCCTGTCTTTTACACCTTTTAGTATGATCCAACGGTAAGAAGCTGCTCACTGCTCAGGAAATATGGACAGATCTTTTGAGATCTCTTCGTATCAGAGTTCTGTTATAAGGGGCTGTTTGCCCAAATAAGTCATTGTGATTTATTTTTTGTTCTTATTTAAATTTTTTTTGTATTTTGTAGCTTATTGTCAATTTTTTGAAGATTATTATTTCGTTATGACAAGAGGAATCTAAAAAGTAAAAAATCTTGGTCGAAATCCAAATTTTTTTGAATAAAGACGAAAATGTGGCTTTTCCGCCAAATTTCGTCGAAGTTCCAAAAAAATTGGATTTTGATCAAAATTTTTTACTTTTTAGATTTCTCTCGTCAAAACGAAGCAATAATCCCCAAAAAATTGATAATAAGCCACAAAATGCAAAAAAAATTTGAATAAAGACAAAAAATAAGCCACTGTGGCTTATTTGTCCAAACGGGTACTAAATGATAGACAGAACTCTCTTACATTTTTTTTTACTTTGGAACCAAGAAAGTTAAAAATGCAATAAAAAAAATTTGGAGGGAGAAATTATTACATTAGAAGTGATAAGTCCGCAATAGTGTTAATAACCGGCTTATCTCGTTCATTTTTGTCACGTTCGCGCGCATAATTATATGTTTTTGAATGACATTGTGCGAAATGTGCGTTTTTGGTGGTTTTAGGTTTTCTTCGAGAATTAGGCATAGTACCGCCATGAGATCATTCCAACGTTGACTGGGGATCTGAGGGCTCTAAACGGGGCGATATTTGAGCTTGGGGGACATCGTCGAAGCCCCGGAACCAGCCTGATAGGTTCTGGTGTGAGTTGTTGTCATCCCAGAATGCCTACCGATAGGAATGAAGACGTACCAGTCGAAAATGCTAACAGCAAGGTCACAAAGTTGCATTGTTCAAAACATACCGGTAGAAACCATCGCTGACCGGTAGAGACCATTGCCTACCAGTACAAAACGCTAACAGAAATATCACAAGAAAATTTGGCCATTACGTACCGGTAGGGGACCAATGCCTACCGATAGGAACCCAGTCAACTCAGCACTCAACTTTTGCTATGTAGCTGTTCTATCGGTAGGTGGTCATTTCTATCGGTAAGAAATCTTCAGATTCTGCAGATTTCTATTTTCTTGTTCTTTTATAACTAAAAAAGGGATACTATATAAACCCCCCATTTGCACGTTTTTAGGGTTATGTTGTATCATTTTGGACCAGCTATTTCTCTCTTTACCTCCCTCTCCTCTCCAACTCTCAATCTTTCATTAATGGAGCATTGATTTGTGGTTTTGGAGGTGGTTGGTCTTCATAAATGTTGTAAGTATCTTTGGGATCCTTATTAATCTACTCCCTCCGTCCCTTTTTAAATGTCATGCTTCGTAATTCCAACTTATTAAAAATACATCATTATTATACCTTTTACATCTTTTTCCTCCACTTTCCCTACTTACCCATCATCATTACATATTTACTCACCTACTTTTCAAAAAGGAATCTACTTTTAGGGACAAAATAGACAATTCACAAACTTTTACCCACTAACTTTACAAAATAAACACTTATTAAAAGACAGCCCAAAATGGAATACTGGACTCTAAATAAGGGACGAAAGGAGTAGCATTTATTTCCATTTTCAGCATGATTTCGTCCTCTCCTTTCCTTACCCTAGCTCATTTCACTTCTCCTTTCATTATGTGTGAGTAGTATAGTAAGGTTAGGTTATGGGATGATTGACATCCCGTAACCAAGGGTAATTCTTGTTCTTCTCTCATTAATCTTCATTTTCTAAGGGCAAACATGTTTCTACGGTATTTCTTTATGTATCAAAACTTAGAGGTGTTAACTTCTTTGATCATATGTAGGCTAGGGTTTCGATTTCTTGCCACATACGTTGCTTAGAGCTATGTCCTTCCAGGTGTTCGTCAAAATGTCTCTGAAACCATAACCATGTTTACCATCACTGTCAAAAAGAGAGAAACAAGTATGCTTTTGAGTTATGGGTGTTAGTTATCCCTAAATCTAACCTTTAGTTTAATCTCCAGTCATAGTTAGGTTAAGTAGCCAGTTAACTAAAACCTGCAGTTGGCCATCTCAACACCAAAGTTTGGTTGGCGGTCCTAACACCAAAATTCTCTACAAGCAAACCTCTGAACAAGTTATCGATGCGCTCCCTGTGGATTCGACCCCGGACTTCCGGATATTATTATGTTTTCAACCGACTTAGTACTACGCTTGGGGCATTATTATTTCGGCACACAATTTGGTCGCAGCAAGAAGTCAAGATTATATTATTAAACATGGTTTTTGTTGCAGCATAATTTAAGGAAATACTGTCACAGCTAGGAATTATTTAAAAAAAAAACATAAGTGAAAGCTTGTTCCCAAAAAAAACAACCATAATAATTTTTTTTTAATCAGCAAAAACCCTAATTTAAGAGAAAACGACGACCAAGAACGTGTTTTGATAATTAATACCCACCAAGGACATTTTCAGTATTAACAAATGTTCTTACCTTGTTCTTGAAAGATATTAATTATTAAAACACGTCATGGGCTATCATTTTCCTCTAATTTAGAGATGGCAATTCAACCCACCCCGCCCCGATTTGGATGGGTTTTTGTTAAATTTTTTCGGGTATCGGGTTGGGGGAAAACTGAAGAAATTCGGTCGGGTCGGGTAGGCATTACCCCGTCCTAGAACTTGCCCCGAAATTTTTCTATGCATAATTTTTTATTCTTGTATTTTTACCCTTACAAATTAAATACCACGTGAATTTCATTTTTTCAATTTTTCAAAAATGAGAAGATTGGATCGAACATCTACACATATTGAATTGAGCTGATTTTTTACAAGCTCACTCGATGTTTTTTAAAATTATTGAACGTCTCGAATCATCCGCGCGGGGTCTGGAGTTGGCCCAACATAGCGTGCAATGGCTGTAGCATGACTGTAATCCAACTCAAGTTAATTTATATGTTTAATAATATCATAAAAAAATTGAACTAAAAAACGTAACAATTCAACATGACCCCATAAAACATTAAGCGGGATCACACACACTCTCTTTCTTTCAATTCTAAACTCAATCAAAATGAATCCGTTGAGTCAAGAGGAAAACCTAACTTCACCTCATTCAAATCCTTCAATTACAGACTAAATTAATTTTTTTTAAAGAAAAATTAGCGACCAAATTGGTTCTATTCTCTCCATTCAATTAGGGTTTTGTCTAGTTTCATTTGTTCTATGAAAAATTCGGGTTTTGTTTACCTTGAAGGTTAGTTAGGCTTATTAATTACTTTTCCCTAAGAAATTGGGGACTTTGTCTTGGTTTTTTCGATTTTTCCTGGATAATAAAATAAAAGACGAGGAGTTTTGTTTTGTATTATATGAAAGTCAATTGACGTTTAATTTTGATGTCCAGATTAGCTAGAGCCATGAATTAGGCACATTTTTTCAAAATTAGAAGCTATTATACGAAGTCAAAAGAGCAACATTAAGATGAAGAGACCTTCTTCACCAGTGGGTTCCAAATTGAAGGAGAGGGGAGAAGTTTTTAGGGGTTTTTTTTTTCCCACGTTCAGTGGGGTTTAGAAGCGAGAAGGAATAGAGGAGAGAGAGGACTAGTAGATCAGTAGATCTTGGGAGACAATTTGTAGACAGAAGATCTCAATCTTTATTTTAGATCCCATTCCGCTTAACTTTAGCACTTTTTGTTCTTATTCAATTTTTTTTCCCGTTTGTTAGTTTTGTGCCAAATTTTTGTGGGTTATTGATTTGTCTTGATAAGATGAATCGGAAAAGTAAAAAAAATTACTTTTACCCAAATATTTTGAAAAATAATTACTTTTTAGCACATAAAAAAGTTAAATAAGTAGGGTTTTTTTTTTTTTTTGAGAAATGGTTATTTCTCAAAATATTTGGGTAAAAGTAAAATTTTTTTTTTTTTATGATTCATCTCTTCGAGACAAATCAATAATATAATCTACAAAAATTTGGCATAAAACTAACAAATGAAACCAACTTATTTTGCTAAAAATTAAGTGGAACTATGCTAGGTGGGAGAGAATTGAAAGTAAAACTAACTTGGGTTGGGTTAAGTGTTGTCCTATTATCTCCTCTTAGCCAATAGAGGAGAGGATTTTATTCACCAACAAAATTGAACTCGCAACCGCAGGAAAGGGAAAGAAAATGGAATTCTATTTGCAGCCTAGAATTTACTTCATACAATCCATTAAAAAAATTTAAATCTTGTTATATAAAAATGCCCCAATGTGTGTAGACAACAATGCCTCAATGTGTAAAATTTGAAGAGTATTTTCTATCGAGTCACAAACTTCTCATAATTTGTATCGTCATCTTTGGACTGCTACAACTTTCTCTTCTTTTCTGTTCATCTATGAAATTTTCATCTGTATCGTCATCTTTTGACTGCTACAACTCTCTCTCCTTCTCTGTTCATCTATGAAAGTTTCTCCCTCCTTCATCCTACACTACAAACACTAGTTTTCTACACTACAAATCACTTCCCTCTTTCATTTTTCATCTCTTTCTCAATGGAAAATTGGAAAACCAATCAATCGTGCCACAGACCCATAAGGTGGTTTGGGAGCCGAAACTGTGCACAAAGAAGCCCACAAAAAAAAATTGACTTCAACCGCAGGAATTTTTCGATATTATCGGATATCCAATTCACAAAATCGTAACATTTGCATATAAGTCATAACATCAATCTTGAACTCACAACTTTTCAATGAATTAGGAGTACATTCATAAAATTAATTTTTAATTAACATACAGTTTTATGTTATGAGTTTTTATCTTGATTAAAGGTCGGAGCACATGCGATGCGTGTGCAATTGAGATAATTGACTTCACCCAACAATTAAAAGTTGGTTGGGATCGATAATTAATCAAAACAGGGTAAAAAATGGACAAAGAGAAAACCGTGAATGTGCCTTTACATATGTATATATATATATATATATATATATATATACTAGCATTTCCTCAACCCAATACAATATATATTTTTATACCTCCAACAAATAGATGCATTGATGCATACCTATTTATTTTGCCACTTACTGTATCTACGTACTATCAATGGGTTTTTAATTTGATCAAGAAAAATAAATTACCAAAATCAATGCAAGTGGACCAAATTGCACCAACCAAACTAGTTTGATTTTTGTCCACTTCGCCCATGAAAGAGAACAAAAGAGACATTCCATAGATTCTCTCTTGGAGGTGCACGGAGTGGGTGATCCTATTTCCAGCCAATGAATTTCGGGAATTACTTCTTTGCCCATTCTTTTTTGTTTTTTGGTCAAACGGAAATTCTTCTTTGCCCATTCGGTTATTAGGTGTAGAGGTTAATTTAAAATGTAAAACTCTCTTTTATGTGTGGCAATTTCGGAAGGCGAAAATGTGAGCCAGCTTCAAAGGGGAGTAGTCCTCACCAAAAGGGGCGCTCCCTTTATATATTAACTGTAGAATAGGCATATTAGAATAGATGCACGTGACAAACTTCCAATCGAACCTTGATCTTTCCAAGCACCATTAAGAGTTAAAATTGATTTTCATTGAAATATCTTCCGGTGGAAAACATGTCGACCTTGTAGCTCAATTGAGTGATTTGTGAGAATATTGAATCTACCTAGGTTAGGCCGTTCCTTCTTATTAGTCAAAAAAAAATACTTGCAAATCGTAACTTTAGCTCAACTGTTCAAGTTAGAAAATTAGTTCGAAATCACAAAATCCGTCATCATAAAGGTTCGAAATCACAAAAATACAAACAATGGGAATTGAGATTTAATAATCTAGGGGACCACTCTATAAGGGAGAAAAACACTTATATTAGCTGAATCAGTTAGTTAATTTGGTTAGTCTGATGAACACTGTAATGAAGTGCAGCAACTTATTTTGTAATGGATTAGAAAAACCATGCAATTGTGAGAAACAAAATGCAGAAAACCCTATCAAATTCCAGGTTTATTAGATGGGTACGAAAGATATTTATCCAACGGGTTCTATCCGCAGCCACATAATCCTTCATAGAGCCATCCACTCTCACTTTCAATTCTTGATCTACGCTCGTGCTCTTAATTCTCATTCTCACGAATTTTAGTAGTTCGAAATGTTTCTGAAAAACGCTTTCCTGTCGCGCTCCTGCACGCGCATTATATATGTGACATAGGACATCTATCCGTTTTTGAGAGCAACCACTTTGTATATATTGTCAAAGATTAGGTCTGTTTTCAATCCTTTCCCATCCATACCCCCAATGATTGGGGACTACATGGATTCTTTATATATATATATATATATATATATTTTGTAGCTATACGGGCTATAGGCGTTTCCTGCAACTAAGATATATATATTGGACAATGCTATTTCTAAAGCTATATTAGTTTGTTGTACAACTTAAAACTCCTTTTTTTTTTATTTATATACAAACACGAAAGTAATTTTCTTTCCAAGTCTTGCCTTATATTGACGAACTTGCGAATCAATCAACGATTATTAGAAAGTCGGTCTTCCAATACCACATGTAACACATTAACTAACCGATCGACCAAACAAAGACTCACTAAGTTTGAAAACACAGCCAACTATTTATGCTGGGAGAATAAATAATACAGTATGTTGGGTCAGTATAACGCAGACCCATTTAGGTGGGCTTTGTCCCAAAAGATCGATGTTCTCGATTGGCTTCTTGCTAATTGTAGGTTTTGGGTTTCGAATTTGCCAATCGTAGGTTTGGCTACACGAACTTATCAATGCCTACGAGGATGGGTTTTTCTGAACTTTCCCTACCTGCCGGGCAGTTTTAGGTAGCTCTAAAAACAAAATGCCCCCCTATTACTTTCGGTTTGGGTTGGTCATAAGGAATTAATTACACACACTAAACTCATACTAAACCTAACCCAAATTAATACTCCATCATAATAGCCTAGGGATACTTAATTGCGCAACAAAAATAAAATTATACATACCACATTGTAATCTCGTTTTTCTAGTTCCTAGAGTTTTAATAAACCAAATTAACGATGTTGGTGATGTTGGCTTTGGCATGCTGATGCTGGTATAGATATATATTTTATGGTAACACCTTAATTAAGACAGGTTGATCTTTATGAGTTTCAACATTTTTTTCTTCCTCTGTTCAATAATGGGACTGAAGGTCGGCGCTACCGTACGGTTCAGATAAAAAACCGATTGAATGCCGCCTTGTTTGATTCGGGGATTAAGCGCCTGGGATAGGACTAGGTGCACCTAATCCCATGTTTTCCTTCGTTTGGTTCCCGCTCTCGCGTGTGGGATTGCTAATACCAGGACTATATTTATCCCTATATGGGGGGTATAATATAGTCCCATGGGGGGGGGGGGGGGTGGGATTGTTTAATCCGGGATAAAAGAAACGCGGAAGGGACTTCGCTAGAATTGCAAAATTGCCACTCGTATAAAAGCCCCTCTTTCACGCTGTCCTTCACTCTTTGTCTTCTCCCTCTCCACCGAGCAGCTCTGAGGCGATTCTCGCTCGAGATTTCTCACGAACCTGGTACTCGATCTCTCTCTCTCTCTCTCTCTCGATTTCTCTGGAACCTAGTACTCTCTCTCTCTCTCTCTCCTTTGTTTTCGTTTGAGAACCTGGTACTTTTGAAATCGAATTGAACTTTGGTACTTCCGAATTTGTTTCTGAAACCCTAGAATTTGTTTTTATTTTTGGTGACAGAACCTGTTTCTAAACCCTGGAATTTGTTTTTGAAACCCTATTTGTGTTCACATATTTCTAAACCCTAGAACCTGTTTCATTTTTACATATTTATGTTCACATATTTGTGTTCTACCCACCTAATCAAATTGAAAAGAAAACACTTGATCAAACAGAGTTTGAAACTAAGAAATTGAGGTATTGATGACTAAAAGCTGAAAGGGTCTCTAACTGAAGTGTTTTAAAGTTTAATAAAATTCAGATTAAAAAGAGGAGAAAGATCTCATCTTTGCTTGTAAGTTTGATTCCTAATACAAGTATGTTTACGACACTTGCCATAAGGCATCTTTCATGCATTTTGCAATGGTGGTTTTGCCTGAATGTATTGCATCAGTTTAAAATATGGAGGAAGACTTACATGAGTTCTCTTTAAAAGTAACGCCATGAGTAAGCCCAAAGATTGTTATTGTGCTGCATTACTGTATGTTTTTCAAATATTGATCTCAGTTGTCTCTGTATGGATCCTACAACAGCAAGCTTGGAAGCTTTTTAGCTCTTGCATCTGTTGTTGGGTGATTCTGGGGGTAGTCATTGTGCTGTTCTGTTTTGTAGTTAGTTTGGTGTTCTGTTGTGTGTCCTGCTAGCGTGTCTGGGCTCCTGTCGTTGGTACTTGGTCTTCAGTCTGTGTCTTGTGATATTTTGGAGCCTCTCTGGGAAAGGCTGATTCTGGTCATGATTTTGAAGATCAGATGGCATGGGATGGGACTGTATCTAGATGCAAACATGGCAACAAGGGCTACAGATGTATATCTTGGCAGGTAACAAGGGCCAGAGATTTCCACTTGGCTTTTTTCAGATGGATTTGGGGGATGCAAGCTGCTCTAATTATGCTGCATCTTAAGGCTTCATTGGTTTTACTTTGATTATGGCTTTGGTTTATGTAATGGTTACTCTCTCTAGGGCCTGTCCTAGGGAGCTTTGATTCTGTTGTAGTTTGGTTGGAACCTTTCCAACCATTTACTTTGATAACCATGACAGTTAGGAATTTCTTTGATAATGCACAGGTTATGTCAACTCAATATATGCCCAAGTTGTGGAATGCATAGGTTATTGTTTGGGAATTTTTTTGAAAAATTGTTTTGGAATGCCCAGGTTATGAATTGCTTGAGAAAGTGTATTGCTTGGGTTTTGTTATTGAGAGAGAGAGAGAGCTTTGATTGTAATGCCAAGATTTTTTTTCCTTGAGAAATTGGTTGGAATGCCTAGAAGTTGGTCTGGTTGAATTGCTTGAGAAATTGGTCTGGTTGAATTGCTTGAGAAATTGGTTGGAATGCTTGAGAGAGGGGGAGAGAGAAATAGTCCTGAAATTAATCCCGAAAATTAGTAACAGAACCAAACATGGGATTGGCCTCAGCATGGGATATCCTAATATTAATCCCTCGCGAATCAAACAGGGGATTGTATAGGATTCAGGACTAAATTAGTACCAGGACAAATAGTCCAGGATTACTAATCCCAGGACTCTTAATCCTGTCTTTTTTAATCCCCGAATCAAACGAGGCCTTAGGTAATTGTACCCTCATACCCGTTGGGGTATCGATATATTCGGATTTGGGTGAAAGTTCTCAAAAAAAAAATTCTAAATTGAATTTTCGCCTCCCGAGGGCTTGTCTCAAAAATTCTAAATTGAATTTTCGCCTTCCGAGGGCTTGTCTCAAAAATTCTAAATTGACTTTTCGCCTTCCGCGGGCTTGTCTCAAAAAATTCTAAATTGAATTTTCGCCTTCCGAGGGCTCGTCTCAATCTTCGCCTTCCAAGGGCTCGTCTCGCTTCTTGTCTCTTGAGCCACGGTCTAACGGATCTAACGTCTCTCCTTGTCTTGATTTTCGCCTCCCGAGGGCTCGTCTCAAGTCTTTCACAATACTTTGAATGACACACCGCACCGCAAGCACTTCTTTGCATGAGTTTGTCCTCCGGGACTCGTTTCTCGCATTGCATTGTCCCAATTGAACTACGCTGGTCTGATCCCTACAACGGGGTACGTAGGCAGCTCCTCGAGCGCGACCACCATCATATTTACTTACAGTTTTCGGCCAAAGGCACTAGAGCAACGGATTGGGATGCCTATTCTTTAAGCTTCACTCGTACCAACTAATGGTATCCGAGTTACATTAAAGAGTGACTACTGTAGACACCCCAATCCGGACCTCGGAGAGTCTTTGTCCACCCCGATGATGAAATAGAGGAAGCGGTACCCTTGTGAGTTTGAAAAAGAGGATCTCCTTTAAAACAACAAACCCAGCCGCCCAACCAAGCCCAATAAAAAGCCCAAAAGACTACTGGACCATAGGAGGAGGTACCGTGCGGAGCCAATTGGAGCGACGGCACCTTGAGAAATTCAAGGGACCGTGGCGCAGCCAAACTCCTCCGCACGGCACCTTGAGCAAAAGTCGATTGGCTCGAAAGTCATCGGCCACGCCAGTGTGAGCCACAGCTGATGACTGGCTCAGCCGAAAATGCACTTCTGGCCCGCCCAGAAAATACCTCCACCACTTGAAATTCATAATCCTTGGCCTTTGCCTATAAATTAACCCCTCCACTCAAGGGAAATGGGTCCCTCTTAGCCCTTCTTTTGAATCCTTCTCTTGCCTTTCTCTTGACTCTCTCACTCTACTTTCTCTCTCTAAAGTTCTCAAACCCACTTTTCATTACCACTTCCATTTCCAAGTCTTAAAGGATGTCATTCCCAAAAGACATTCTTTAAGAGCTTTCACTCACTCCCTTCTCATCATTGAGGTTGATCACTCATTAACTTCAAGACCCCATCACCCAAAATACCTAACCTTCACTCACACCCATACTCCCTTTGTCTCATCCACATCCGTGACGATCCATCCACATCCTTGCATCCACGATCCTTGATCAAGCTCGAAACCAAAGGTATAAACTAGTTTCCTCGGACTAGACTCCGTTCTGGTCCTGAGGGGACCTGTCTGTCAGCAGATCTAATCCCTTTTGGTTAGATCCTGACTCAAAACCTATTTTCATAAAATAAAACCAACACTGTGCTGAGGTTGGGGAACCGCGCGGTCTGTTGATCAGACGCACGGCACCCTGACTCTCAGCGCACGGCGTGGTGCACACTAATGCTATTGTGAACAGGCTGTCTGGATTTGAGTTTTCCTCCGCTGTAGTTACCTGTCTTTGCTATTTACTGTTTCTGTAGCTCTTAAAATAAGACCATATCTACAAGCCATGTTCCGGCTCTTCTAAAATCTTTTCAAGATCATCCCAAATAATCCGAAAATGTTGAAAGCTGCTTTAAAACTATGTTTTGAGAAGGATAATGACGTTTTTGGGATGATCTGATCGCCGTGAGACTACTCATGAGTTTTCAAAAGATCTACAGAGAAACCAGTGAGCTAAATGATGTTTTGAAAGACTGCAACGGCCTGACAGCAGAGCAGGTGCCACGCACGGCATGTTGAGATGCCTCGCGCGGCATCTCAGGGTGCCGTGAGCGGTATTCTGAGGTCCAACAGTCTGACAGCAGAGCAGGTGCCACGCACGGCATGTTGAGATGCCTCGCGCGGCAGCTCAGGGTGCCGTGAGCGGTATTCTGAGGTCCAAACAGTCTGTTGAATGTTATTTACTTCCATTTATTCATATCATTTTATCACGACTGTACAGATAGTACCACTTGCACGTCAATGTGATATATTTCCTATGTCCCTTCCCCGTTACGTGCTTTGTTAAAGAGCTTGATATTTCAAATAATATTGAAGATTTCTCCCCCTTTTTTTCTGAAAACATCAAGTAGAGACTGGTCTTACCGGGCGAATGGGGTGCTTTTTAAAGAAAAACCAACCTCATTCGTAATGTGGCTCCCGAACCCATCATCTCAACGTTTTCGCTAGACCGAAAGCCTTTCTTTTTCAAATCAAACTCTTGGTTTCTCGGATGACCCATCTCAAAAACCCGGGTGGCGACTCTTCGAGCGCAAGCGCTCCTTCGGGCGCGGGAGCCCACAGTGGCGACTCTGCTGGGGACGTATTTATTCAATACTTTTAAAAAAAAAAATGTATAAAAGTATTGGATGATCAAGAGGGCCAAACTTGAAAGGTGTTTTCTAAAGGGGGATTTTCAAATATTTTTCGGAATATTAAGTTCTTTTATCCTGTACACTTTTGCACCGCACAAGCCTCGCTACGCGTGTTTCGGCTATCTTGCCCGGTTTACCGGTGACAAGCTCTCCCGGGATGCCTATCAACCCTCGACTATGATGAGCCATCGTGCTGTACGACCGTTGTCTTGCAATATACTCTACACGGGGTAGCACATCTTGGCTCTAGTCCAGGGAACCCTTTTGAGATCAAAACCAGCCTTTGCACTTGTACATAGCCATAGAACATTCCCAACTAGGACAGGAACCTATGGCTAGGACTTATGTATTATACCCTGTTTACGTGCTTTTTTATTCCTGCATACACTCACCATTCACACACTATTGCATCTTGTGGGCTAGAGGAATAGGCTCCCTTAGAATTCTTTAGGGCCATCCGGTCTGTCTAGGAGACTTTAAATCCATGGAGTTTGTGATACCTCCGGTGTTTGCCGTGCCCGAACGGCTCCCTTGGTTTGGGTCTACCCTTAAGCATGTCTGTATCTGGATTCCGGTAGCCACATTGCTCTGTCTCGGATGGTCATGATAAGGAGATTGGCTTAGGTTCCGACCCGTTCGGAATTTAACCTGCCTGACGGCACCTACCCGGCCTATCGAAAATCTTCTGTACGACGTCTTAAGTGAGATTTGAACCACGGTAGGTCCACTAGGACGGTCTAGGAGACCTTAAATCCATGGAGTTTGTGATACCTCCGGTATTTGTCGTGCCCGAACGGCTCCCTTGGTTTGGGTCTAGCCTTAAGCATGTCCGTATCTAGATTCCGGTAGCCACATTGCTCTGTCTCGGATGGTCACGATAAGGAGATTGGCTCTGGTTCCGACCCGTTCGGAATTTAACCTGCATGACGGCACCTACCGGGCTATCGGAAATCTTCTGTACGGACGTCTTGAGTGAGATTCGAGCCACGGTAGGTCTTAGGCCTCGTTTCTTGGAGATGGGTAGAAGTAGGGCGAGTATTTGGATTGGTCATGAGTTGCTCCCTTTTGACTTGTTGCCAGTGTTGCCAACATTGATCGCCTGCGAAGAAAAGAGGCTGTACCCAATTGGTCTCGTCTGTCCCGAAGACTAGTTCGCGTAGACACCCTGGAAGGACCCCCACTTTTTGAGAAGGAGGAAGAAGAACCTGTAGTTTCAGTCCCGTCCGAAAATCTTTCATCCATGTCTGACCAAGGAGACGGAATGGAGGAACTTAGGCAGAACATGGCTAACATGGATATCCAGTTTAAACAATCCCTCGCCGGTGTTGATGCACAACTCAAAGCCGCCGTAGCCTCCATGAAAAATGACATGAACATGATAATGGAAAGCATGCAGGAAATCACTGACAAGATCGTGGTCAAAGCTTCCCTGCAATCCGAGCAATCACCTAAAGTGGAGATACCAGCAGTTGACCCCAACCTGGCCGCTATCATGGATAAGATTGGTAAATTGGAGGAATCTGTCCAGGAAACCAAACGGCTTGGAAAAGGAGAAATCGACATGAAGAAACTATGCCTCTTTCCGAATGCCAAGCTGCCAGAAAAGTTCAAAGGAGTGGACTTTACAAAATTCGATGGAACCGGCGACCCGAGAGCCCACCTTCAAGGATATGTCGGATCCCTCACTATGTGCGGCATCGAAGGAGAAGCTATGGCCCAACTCTTCCATGAATCCTTGTCCGGTCCAGCCCTGCAATGGTTCCTCTCTCTCGAACCATCCAAGAAAAGGACTTGGGAAGACATCGGGACAGCTTTCGTGGCTCAATATGACTTCAATGTTGACCTGAAAATGACCACGAGGGAGCTGGAAAGCACTAAGATGGGTGAGAAGGAGAGCTTTGCTGATTTTGTGAAGCGTTGGAGGGCAAAGGCAGCCCAGATGCAGAATAAGCCTGACCTAAAAGAACAAATACGGATAATAACCAAGAACTTGCCAAGCTCTTTTGCACCATACATGGTTCTTTCTCAGGCTGCCCCAAATTTTGAAACTTTTTATGATTCTGGATTGGCTATAGAGGAGGCTCTGCGAGACAGAACTTTGGAGAAGAAAGAATCAGGGTTCGGGTCCAAATCCAAACAGGCGTATTCAGGAAACAGCAATGTTCTCTTCGGGAATGTCAATCAGGCAAGAACCTCATCCACAAAACCTGTAGAAGTTAACCAGATTTTCGAAAAACCAAAAACCCAGAACCGAACCTTCACCCAATTCAGCACTCCAAGAACCACTCTCCTTAAGAAACTCACAGACATTGGGGTGCTGAAACCTCTTCCGCCACCACAAACCATTCCACCAAACCTCAACCAAAACGTCTACTGTGACTTCCACCAAATGCCCAGTTATACCACCGACAACTGCATCCGCCTCCGTTATGAAATTCAAAACCTCATTGACAACAAGGTTGTCGATGCTCCACCCACAGATAAACCAAACACCGTCTCGAACCCCTTGCCACAGCATAATACCCCATTCCGTATCAACCAAATCACCCTAGCCGAAGATCCAAGTCTCCCAGAAACTGATTCTACCCTATTCCCTGATGCTGAACCAATGCCTGTTGGTGAAATTCCCGGAGAAACTGCCTTCCATTCTACATGGGAATGGGAAGACACGTGGGGAGAACTGATTGCTGACTGGGAAGAATTTGAAGCTGCCAATTTCCAAAGAAATGACGAACCTTTGTTCGAGGCCGGATGGGAGGTTGATTGGCAAAACATCCAGGCAGATCCTCTTGATGGATTCTCTTTGTGTGCACTATTCGAAAATCAAGGGGAAGAATACCCGGTCTTCCAAGATGTACCCGAATGGGAATGGGACCCGACCCCGGATGAGTATCAGCTTTTGGTATGGAATGACCCATTGGATACCTTCTCCTTGCCGACACTATTCGGTGAAGAATACCAGCTTAGATACCCACCTGAGATGGTGACGTACGACTGGCCGGAACTTGCCCCGCTCCGCCCAGATTTCTCTCATTTTAATGACTTTGTCATCAACAATCTGTATGACAATGTGAACCTCACCCCGTACCCAAACCTTTCTGGGTTCGAGGAGGAAGTTGCTAGCAATGAGTTTGACCCGATGGACTACCTCGTGGACGGAGCTGAATCTGAGCCATCAGTCACTTTCCCGAAAGACGCTGAAGTTGCCATGATAAACTTATGGGAAGATGAACCATCAAACTTGTGGGCCAACACTGAAGTGGTTAACGTAAAAGTGGGAAATGTAGGGAGGTAATCCCAAACAGTTACAAAGAGTGGCCGAACACGTAGGCACGTGGGGCCCAGAATCAATATAGTCAGAGTATCCACCATGCAGTACGGTGAACGGCAGTTAGGGCCGGGGACACGAGAGGTCCTAGTTCTGAAATACCCGAGCAGGGGTACGGTTCAGAGAGCAATGGCAGTTGTTGGACCGATCTCATGGTAGGGGGTCCAATGGTATGAGACATCGTTGGACCAGATGATCTGTTCGGCAACGAGAAGGCCGAACAGTAGCAGTAATCTGGAGAAAGTGCCAGGAGGCACTTTAGAGGGGTCCAGATATGGCAGGTGCCCAGTAAGGAAACGAAATATGAGGAAGATACCCAACAAGAATGGGATGAGCGGCCAGCTCCTAAATGGTCTAAAAGGAAATACGTGGTTATGGGAATGAGAATCCCTGGTGTCCTGGGTTCCCTTTACGAGAAAGAAAACTTAGGACAGCAAGATAGCTTGGACAGCAAGTAGACACGGGTCTATAAATATGAGGTAAACCTAGAGGTAAAGGTACGCAATTCTTGGTTATTTGCTCATTACCTACTGAGAATTAGGGTTTTCACTAGTACGAGATACTAACTTAGGCATCGGAGGGCCTTTGCCACGAGACGGCAAAGGTGCGCTCACCCGTTGTTTGTTTTACAGGCTCAATTCCGGCGGTGTGCTAGAGTTCCGGTGTAGAGAGGAAAGTAGCCATTGCAACTTTGGTGTGGTTCGAAGGCCCATTTGTTTTTCTGCACTTACAATTGGCGCCGTCTGTGAGAAACTCGAAAGAGGTCCCTTTGAAAAAGCGACCATAGTGGAGGAAGATCCAAAGACCCCAGTTGACCTGAATAATCTGCTGGGTGGGGGAGGTGACAAGTCCCCGCCGGATCCTCCAAGAAAGCCCGATGGCGGGCGAGCGGGGAGGACCACGAGTAAGGACCGCCCCCTGGCAGCCCATGGCGACTCCAGAAACAAAGACGGACGGACGGCAACGGGATCCACGAGAAGGAGTAAGTCCCACCGTGAGAGGGAGTCGGTGGCACGTTCGAAAAGCGTACATAGCCGGGAAGATATCCTGGACAAAAAGAGACATGAGATAGAAGAGTACGCTCGCTTGATTAAAAGGCGAGTATGAGATTCAACGATTCGCGAGAGGATACGAGAACATCCGTGAGGATTACGGGCTTTCACGAAAGAAGTCCAGAAAGAAAGGTTGGATATGGTGGAGTCAGGAGAGCTTCTTCACGAAAAGAAGAAGCGGAGCCTTACTCCGAAACGACCAAAGGCTTCTTCACGAAAAGGAGAAGCAGGAGCAGGATCCTCCCGAGGAAGGAAGGACGAGGAAGCACCACAGGGACAGTTACGAGAACCTAATTCCGACTGAGAAAGGAATAATGCCAGGGCTCTGCTAAGGTATCGGAGGAGGGACCATGTCTGCACGAGAAGCACGGAGAGCCCTTAGCAACATAGCAACTTCTCCTTTTGCAAAGAGATTGCAGGAGGCAAGGTTGCCGAGCAGGGTTAAGCACGGGACGTTTATCCTGTATGAAACCAATGCAGACCCGGTGGCGCACATACAACATTACCAGCAGGCGATGTTTATGCACGACGGTGATGACGCAATCATGTGCAAGATGTTCCCATCTAGTTTGGGAAAAGTGGCCCTATCATGGTTCCATAAGTTGGGGCCGAACACCATACGAGGGTGGAGACAGTTGGCCGAGGAGTTCACTGCTCGGTTCCTTACGAGCAGGAAACCACCCAAAACTTTTGAGAGTCTCTCAGCTATGAAGCAAGGAGAGAGTGAGCCGATCAGGGACTACGCCAAGAAGTATTGGGAGACTTTCAACGAGATTGAAAACTGCAATGAAGAGTATGCAATAGCAACGTTCAAAACTGGGCTACCTGTTTGGGGAGAGCTGCGAAAATCCCTAAACATGAGTCCAGTGAGCATGCTGGCAAAGCTGATGGAGCGGATTGAGCAGCACGCCAGGAACGAGGATGACATACTACGGGAAGACGGCAAGCTAAGTGCCGAGCAAGTCAAGGGACCCGCAAAGAAGGCGGATAAACCCGAACCCAAGACTTACAAAGAAAGAAAGGAGCAGGCGGACTAAGAGAGTCGTCATGCAGAAAAGCACGTCCACGATCCAAGTCGTTCTTCTCGGTGACAACGGTTTGGAAAGAACCGATTTATCGGGTTCTTTATCGGATAAAGAACCGCCCATACTTTAAGTGGCCTCCACGGCTGGAGGGTGACAAAGATGCAAGAAGGGCTACGAGTCAGCACTGCAGTTACCACAAGGACTGGGGTCATATGACGGAGGACTGCGAGATGTTTAAACAGCACCTTGATGACCTGGTCTCACATGGGTATTTGAAGGAGTTCATCCAGGAGGAGCATAAAAGCGCCGAGAAGGCAATGGAACTGGATTACGAGCAAGATCCGAGAGGCGTGATCCATATGATTCATGGATTGGTCACACCTTAGACGAGAAATGAGGTGAGATTGCTCCAAAGGCAAGTGAAACACGACCAGCACGTGATGCGGTTGGGAAAGAAACGTGGACGTGAAGCAGAAGGGTGCGATGAGGGCATAGTCTTCACGGATGAGGACCTAGGAGGAGTCCAGGTGCCGCACAATGATGCCCTGGTCATAACCCTATGAATTGGGGAGTATGACATGGAGAGAATCCTGGTGGATTCAGGAAGCTGCACCGAGGTGCTTTATTACGACGCGTTCAAGAAATTGGGATTGGCGCAAGCGGACTTGGTACAGTCGGTAACTCCATTGGTGGGGTTCAGTACGAAGCAGTTTGGCCATTGGGTAAAGTGACCCTCCTTGTTCGGGCAGGAACATGGTCTTGAGAACCGATTTTTTGGTAGTGGATGTGCCATCTTCCTATAACGCGATTATAGGAAGGACTTGGTTGCATAAGATGAGGGCAGTATCATCCACCTACCACCAGATGGTGAAGTTTCCAGGGTCCGCTGGAATCGAGAAAATAAGGGGAAACCAAAAGACGACCCAACAGTGCTTGGTTTCCATCATCAAGAAGGCACCCAAGGCACAGTTGGTACAGACCGTCGAAGTTAATAATCAGCCGACCATCGAGGATGTCGGGGGGAATCCAGCCGAGAAAGTGGTGGAAGGATTGAAGAAGATCCAGATCAACGAGAATGATCCAGAAAGGTATTTCCTGGTCGGGGAAAACTTGTGCAAAGAAGAGGAGGAGGAGTTGGTGAAGTTTCTCAAAGAGCACGTCGATGTGTTTGCTTGGGTGCCAGAGGAGATGCCTGGGGTAGATGCAAACGTGATTTGCCACCACCTGAACGTAGACCCACAACATAAACCAGTGATGCAATAGAAGAGAAGATCTGCCGTACAGCATGTGGACGCTGTCATCGAAGAGGTAGACCGCTTGCTCGAGGCAAAGGCGATCCGAGAAGTGTATTACCCGGAGTGGTTGTCTAACACAGTGGTGGTAAAGAAGAAGAATGGGAAGTGGTGAGTTTGCGTCGACTTCACAGATCTAAACAAGGCATGTCCAAAAGACAGTTTTCCCCTGCCCAGGATAGATCAGTTGGTGGATGCGACTGCTGGATACGGGCGTATGAGCTTCCTCGACGCTTATCGAGGATATCACCAGATAGCCATGTACGGCCCCGATCAGGAGAAGACGTCCTTTATCACGCCACGAGGGCTGTACTGTTACAGTGTCATGCCCTTCAGTCTGAGGAACGCTGGAGCAACTTACCAGAGACTAGCAACGATTATGCTAAAGAAGCTGCTCGGCAAGACCATGGAGGTGTACATAGACGACATGGTGGTTAAAAGTAAAGAGAAACGGGACCACATCGCTGATCTGAAGGAAGCTTTCGAGATTCTAAGGGAGTACAAGCTGAGACTCAATGCCTCAAAATGTGCGTTTGGAGTAAGTTCTGGAAAGTTCCTGTGTCACCTGGTGACCATTAGAGGGATAGAGGCGAATCCCGATTAAATTACAGCTTTGCAAAAGCTACAAAGTCCAAGGACCACGAAGGAGGTCCAGCGATTGACGGGGATGGCTGCAGCCCTTAAGAGGTTTATTAGTCGATCGAGCGACAAGTGTAGACCTTTCTTTCAGCTATTGAAGAAAAGAGAAGGATACGAATGGGGAGCAGAGAGAGTGTGAGCGAGCATTCCAAGACCTGAAGAAGTACTTGGCGGCAGCCGCACTCCCACTCCCGAGCCTGGTGATATCCTAACCTTGTACTTAGCAATGTCAGAGCATGCTCTGTAAGTACAGTTTTATTGAGGAATAAGGGATCCGAACAAATTCACTCTCATTATGTGAGCAAAACGCCGCTAGATGCGAGACGAGATATCCGCCTCGAGAAGTTGGTCCTGGCACCGAGGACGGCGGCTAGAAAGTTGCCCCATTATTTCCAAAGTCACAAAGTCGTGATTTACACAGAGTTCCCGTTGAAGTCATTGCTCCGAAAAGCCGATTTCTCGGGACGAATATCAACCTGGTCAGTGGAGTTGAGCCAATATGATATTGAATATCAACCGCGCACGGCGGTTAAAGGGCAAGTTTTAGCAGATTTCGTGGCAGTTCTCCCACAGTTGCTCCACTACCTCCTACGAGAAAGGAGCGGTGGGTCGAGCAATCAGCCGAGAAACGAAGGGCATCCGCCGAGCAAGATCCTTTGGAATGGAAAGTTTTTGTTGATGGATCCGCATGCAACACCGGATCAGGAATTGGAGTTGTGCTTTTCCCTCCTGAAGGAGTTATGATCGAGTTGTCCCTGCGCCTGGGTTTCAGTGTGTCAAACAACGTGGCGGAGTACGAAGCACTTCTGGCCGGATTAAGGAGCGCAAGAACCTTGAAGGTAAAAGGAATTCGAGTATTCTGTGATTCACACTCGTGGTGAATCAGCTGTCTGAGGAGTATGAGGCCCGGAATGAGAAGATGGCAACCTACGTGGAGGCAACCAAGGATTTGCTTGATACCTTCGAGAAGGTACACAACGAGCGATAAGCTCAGCGTAACGCCCACGCCGACTCACTGGCTTGGTTGGCAGCGGCCGTGCTAACAGAGTTCAAGAGGAAAGTGGCAGAGTGGACTATCTTGCCGAGCCGAGCATTGGGAAAAGTGTGGAATTGGTCTTGGGCGTGAACCAAGGACCGAGTTGGATGGATCCAATAGTGGAGTTCCTACGAGACGGGACACTCCCCACAGATAAAAAGGAGGCTCACAAGATAAAAACAAAATCTGCAAGGTTCTGGCTATCACCAGAGGGGCAATTGTACAGGAAGTCCTTCACTGGACCGTACCTGCTTTGTGTGCATCCCGAGATGGTGCAAAAATTCCTCCATGAAATACACGAGGGAACATGTGGGAGTCATGCTGGGGGCAGGTCTATTGCCCACCGTGCAATCACACAGGGTTATTGGTGGCCGCACATGCAAGAAGATGCAAAGGTGTATGTGAAAATCTGTGAGAAGTGTCAGAAGTTCTCACCTATGATCCGAACACCAGCCGAAGACCTAGTGCCCTTGACAAGTCCCTGGCCGTTTGCACAGTGGGGAATGGACATCGTGGGTCCACTTCACAAGGCTACTGGGAACATGAAGTTTCTGTTGGTGGCAACGGATTATTTTACCAAGTGGATTGAAGCAGAGCCACTGGCAAAAATCACAGAACCTATGATAGAAAGGTTCGTGTGGAAGAGCATCATCACTCGATTTGGGGTTCCTTATTCCTTGATCACTGATAACGGGTCGCAGTTCCAGAAAAAGTTCAAGGCTTTTTGCGCCCAGTATGCAATAAGGAACTACTATTCCACACCGGCCTACCCTCAAAGCAATGGGCAGGCAGAGGCGTCCAACAAGACTATACTTGACGAGATCAAGAAAAGGTTGGACAAAGCAAAAGGCAAGTGGCCTGACGAATTGCCACTAGTCCTGTGGGCACACCGAACAACTTCTAGGAGGTCTACGGGAGAGACCCCCTATTCGCTAGCATATGGAACAGAGGCTGTGATTCCATTGGAGGTTGGTTTGCCGACCAACAGAACCACACTGGTGGAGAGTGCGGGCAATGACAGAGCCCTGGAGATCGAGCTGGACTTCACCGAGGAGAGGAGAGAACGAGCTCTGGTGCACCTGGCTTCGTACCAGGAGCAGTTGATGAAAAGTTACAACAAGCACGTCCACCCACGAGAGTTCGGTGTTGGAGACCTTGTGCTACGAAAGGTGCTCGGTAACACCAAGGTGGCCAACGAGGGCAAGTTGGGGGCAATTGGGAGGGCCCGTATCGAGTTACAGAGGTTGTGGGCATAGGGGCACGGGAACCCGGTACCAAGGCCCTGGAATGTTCATAACTTCAGGAAGTTCTACGTGTAAAGAACTTCGATTTCGTTTTTATTCTGTTTTAGAACCCCATCGTGATTGTGTGGGAATTACGAATAAAATTCCCTTGTGTTTTGTTTTACTAGTTGCAAGGGGTACGCGTAACGCCCCCTTGAGTTTTTTGAATTATGAATAAAATTCCCGGATTTTGGTAATCAAACATTGTTTTTACGAGTTTTTCTTTTGTTATGCTTTAAATATGAAGTCAAGCTATGTCCTTAGTCCTCACTTCGTATTGGGAGCAGAGGTAAGGTATAGAGTAACTAAATGGAATTTCGAATTTCAGAATATGGCCAAGTACGAATACACTTGACAATTTGCTCAGGTACGAACACACCCAGATATGTGCCAAGAAATGCGAATACACTTGACAATTTGCTCGTGTACGAATACACTTGACAATTTGCTCAGGTACGAACACACCCATATGTGCCAAGTACGAATACATTTGACAATTTGCTCAAGATGCGAACACACCCGGAATATATCTGAATATACTTGGTGATTGCTCGGTGCGAATACACCTGAATGCATACAAGATTGTACTGCTTTGTTCTTATACTTGATTGATTTGGCATAATGCAGAATGTACTTAATTGATTGATCGGGCACGAATACGCCCACAAGGCGTTTGAAATTATGCACTCTGTCCTCAAACACGAATATGTTTGAAATAATATCAAGTACAAATAGGTTTGTTTACCTAGACGGGCCCATGCCCACGTATCTGGGTACGAATGAACTCAAGTTTACTAAATCCAAATACGAGTACATTTGGACAACCTAAGTACGAATATACTAGGGAAAGTTCCCAAGCACGAAGCATGTGGGTTGCATACGAAAACATGCAGTAATATCTAAAGTTAGAAGAAATTTGATGGTTGCTCAGGCATGAGCAGACCTCGAGCACCTTCAACATCACATGAAGATGGTCAGAAACCTGCCCAGGGTAAATGTGAACACAACTGGACCATCAACAGGCACGATGAGACCTGGGTAGCATACGTGAATACGCGTAAAAGCTAAGTACGAAGACACTTAGCATGACAAATGCTGGCCGAGAGATGGCCACCTGTATAGATGAGGGCCACGAAGGGTCGGGCAAAACTAAAGTTTAGGCCACGAAGGGCCAAAACCAGCAGAGTTAAAAATGTATGAAAATGTATCAAGTGCCACGCAGGGCAAAACCAATGGCCACGCAGGGCCAGTCAAAAAACTGTTCAAAAGAAGTTCCAATTGTTGTTAAATACGAGGAGTCCAACTTACTCTTCGTTTGTCAGATCTTGGATGGCAGGGGGAGAGGCTGGAGCAGTTGTGGAGTCCGGAGCAGTCATGGAGGTTGGAGCAGTTACAGAGGCCGAAGCAGTTGGGTTATCCGCGGCGGCGCTTGACTCAGGTGGACCACCAGTGGCTTCCTTTTGGCCAAGGCTGGTCACTTCTCCAGTCTGTTCAATATTGACATTCTGCTGCTCAGGGACGCTGGCGTTAAGCTCCCTGTCCAGGCTGTCCTCCTCTTCCACGATCTCTTCCAGCTCCTCGGTAAAAACTTGGGCGCTCGGAAGGTCAATCTCCGTCCAGAGGGGAGAAGACTCTGCTGCACCAGATTTCTTGAGGCAGGCCAGCCAACCAGCTTCGAACACTTGATCCTGGATACCGGGCATTTGATCCGTGTAGCTCTCAGTGGCCACACGGATTCTCTCGTTGTAGCCCTGCTGGTAGGAGGTCTTGGCGTCGTTCTTGCTTGTCTCCAGCTCCGTAAGGGTCTGGTTCAAGCTATCTTCAGCTCCCTCCAACTTGCTCTTTAGCTCGTCCACAATTCCACGAGCTTGGTTCCTTTCCCTCTCCAGTCTGACGATAGTGTTCTGCAGCTTGGCATTCTCACTGGCCAGTCTGGCTCGCTGGGGCTCAGATTGACCAAATCTCTGGGCCATAGCCACCATCTTTTGCATCGCCTGGACACGCACGTGGTTAGACGAATGGCAGGAATAAGCAAGATGAAGCCATTAGCATGTAAAAACGAATATGATAGCCTTACCTTAGCCTGGTGGCTCATAAAAGAGCCAAGAAGGTTGTCCGGGGAGCTGGCAATCTCCTTTTGCATGTCCCCAGGGAGCATGAACGCCTGGGACAGTGCAAGGGCTGTACCCTCAGAGTCCACGCTGTCACGGACTGTGACTGGCCGTCCGCCATGAGTGAATTGAGGAGCCCAGAGGGGAGTTGGAGGTGCTGCAAGCTGGGAAGGATGCTGTTCAACGGAGGAGGCTTCTAATCGTTGGCGTTTTTCCCGGTGGCTGGCTTCAATCTCCTCGGGGGAGAAGCCAGGAGGAACGTCAGGTTGGCCTGGGCCACGGCGGCCATGAGAAGGCGCCGGTTCTGAAAGCGTCCGCGGCTACGAGACGAGCCGCGGCCCCGTCCGCGACCAGCCCCCGGGATGTTGAGGAGGCTGCTGAGGTTGATCGGCTGCTGCATTTCTCGAGGAGAAGGAGATGGAGACAGAGAATAACCGCTTGAGGAGGATGTGGCTTCCTCGGCAAGTTGAATGGGCTTGATGGGCAGAGGAGGGGTCCGAGAACGCCTCTCTTCCTCGGGCTGCTGAGCTGGAGGATCAGGGATGATGGGATTGTCTGTTGCTCGGATTCGTCGGTCGATGAATCCGCCGTATGATGCACGGTAACTAAGGAGGATCTGCGCCGCTCTTGCTTGGCCAGCCAAACACGTGCCTTGACCGTTGAAGGCGAGTGCACGGTTGATGTCGGTGACGTGAACTTGAAGGGTGATGATGGCGTACCCTTGATTGACGTTGGTAGCTGCAACATACGAGAAATAAGCAGTCAGTAAAGCATAAACACGTAATGCAGTGCGAAATATCGCTCGGAATGCAGTTCTGCGAGAAAGAGAACTAACGTGGGGTGCCAAATCTGTGGGGTGCGTGAAAACCAATGACTCTACCGTCCTCGTCTCTGGGCTCGAAGTTCCCCGTGACGATAAGGAAGTCATCGTCGTCTCCTCGAGCGGAGTCAGGCAATTCAAGCACAAGCCTCCTTCTGGAGTCCCTACTCTTGAGGTAGTAGGTTAGGGCGTCCTTGGTTCTGGAGATACTATACAGGTGATGTATGTCGTGCAAGCCTAAGGATGTGCCCAACAGTTGATTCAGGGCGTTAATGCCCATGACAACCCTAAAAAAGTTGGCTGAAACCTGCATTGGGGATAGTCTGTGATGGGCCAAAACCTGGCGAAGTAACGGTGCCAGGGGAAATCTGACGCCGCCCTCGACGACGGCGACTACTGGGATGTGCAGAGTGTCATTGTCGAAACACTCACGAATGGCATTCTCTGCGGCCAGCGAAGTGGCCACGTTGTTTGGGATCTCATAGCGAGATCTGAACTCAGCCATCCGTTGGGGGGTGTCGCAGTGCCTACGAAATCGACCCATAACGAGGCTGTGGGTGTAGGTTTTCTAAGAAACAGTTGGGTACGAGAAAGCCCTAAAAAGAGACTGTAGAAATCCTAGATCGATGAGAAAGACTGAACAGAAAGGGGGAATAAGAACTTACGAACAAGTAGAACCCTAGAATCGGAGAAAAATGAGACCCTGAAACGTGAACGGTGCTTCAATGGCGGGAACGCTTGGGCGTGTTGTCTGCAGAGGGAACTTAGAGATGAAGTGGGTTTGAAATTGGGGACGAAAACCCAAGTATACCCCAGCAAAGGGGGCGACGTATGGGAAACGTCACCCCAGACGCCGTTTGGGCATTCCGTCCCCCGAAACGTCTGCTCGCATTGAATGTGGGCGGTACAAGGCACGCCGCGTGTAAACGTATTAGCTGGAAAAGCCTGTCCAGACCAAACGACGAGACGTTTGGGTTGGGCTAATGATGAGTTTGCACCAAGTACGAGAAACATGGGTGTAGGAGCAAAGGACGAGAACCTTGCTCGGTGTTTAGGAGCTTTGCTCGTCATATTGAGAGAAAATAACGAGTAAAGCTGGGGAGCCATTGTAGGGAGGTAATCCCAAATAGGTACAAAGAGTGGCCGAACACGTAGGCACGTGGGGCCCAGAATCAATATAGTCAGAGTATTCGCCGTGCAGTACGGTGAACGGCAGTTAGGGCCGGGGACACGAGAGGTCTCAGTTCTGAAATACTCGAGCAGGGGTACGGTTCAGAGAGCAATGGCAGTTGTTGGACCGATCTCATGGTAGGGGGTCCATTGGTATGAGACATCGTTGGACCAGATGATCTGTTCGGCAACGAGAAGGCCGAACAGTAGCAGTAATCTGGAGAAAGTGCCAGGAGGCACTTCAGAGGGGTCCAGATATGGCAGGTGCCCAGTAAGGAAATGAAATCTGAGGAAGATACCCAACGAGAATGGGATGAGCGGCCAGCTCCTAAATGGTCTAAAAGGAAATACGTGGTTATGGGAATGAGAATCCTTGGTGTCCTGGGTTCTCTTTACGAGAAAGGAAACTTAGGGCAGCAAGATGGCTTGGACAGCAAGTAGACACGGGTCTATAAATATGAGGTAAACCTAGAGGTAAAGGTACGCAATTCTTGGTTATTTGCTCATTACCTACTGAGAATTAAGGTTTTCACTAGTACGAGATACTAACTTAGGCATCGGAGGGCCTTTGCCACGAGACGGCAAAGGTGCGCTCACCCGTTGTTTGTTTTACAGGCTCAATTCCGGCGGTGTGCTAGAGTTTCGGTGTAGAGAGGAAAGTAGCCGTTGCAACTTTGGTGTGGTTCGAAGGCCCATTTGTTTTTCTGCACTTACAGGAAACGAAGAACGGACTGTTAACAAAACTATAATGGAGGCTGAAAAGTGGACACCCGAGGATCTGTGGGATGATCTAGTTATCGCTGATCTGGCCGCTAATCTACAAGATACAACTATCGGAAACAAGCGTAAAGCCCTAGCCGACCTATGGAGTGAGGAATCGAAGTACCGCCAGATTGATCATTTAACCAGAAGCGGCCGTGTTTATCAACCTCCGAACCTCCAAGTTGGGGAACCTTCCAACCCTGCAACCGCAGAACCCTCTGATCCCTTTACCACTCCGGTCAAGAGCACCTTTCGACCCTTTGACCCACCGGCTAAGGAGCCTTCCCGACCTGAAAAGAACCCCGAAGGGATGATTAAGCGCCAACTGGAGCAAACCCATGCCAAGATGTCTGTCTGGGATGTGCTGGTTCATTCCACACGCCATCGTGAAGGTCTCATCCAAGCACTCTCTCAGCTAAAGGTTCCTTCCACCATAACCCCCGATGAGCTTGTGGCGCTGATCAAAACCATACCTGTCAAGCATGCTATCGCCTTTACTGATCGAGACTTACCTGCCGAAGGAACTGATCACAATCGGCCATTGCACATCACTCTGAAAATGCCATGGCAAGTTGGTACCTGTAATCTTGGTGGACAATGGTTCGGCAATTAATGTCTGTCCACTCCGTGTTGCCTACTGCTTGGGGTACAAAAATAAGGACTTCTCTCCATCAGAAGTCAAGGTCCGAGCATATGACAACACTCGGAGGGATGTGATTGGGACTCTCATGATACCCATGACCTTCGGACCATACCAGACAGAAGTAGAATTTCACGTGGTGAATATCCCTGCCTCTTTCAATCTGCTCTTGGGAAGGCCCTGACTGCATCGGCCAGACATCATGGCCGTGCCCTCCACACTCCACCAGAAAATTCGGCTGGGACTAGAAACATGAATGCTTACTATCCACGGAGACTCGGGGATTCATGCCCCTGTTGAGGACAATGCTCCACTCTTGGAAATTCAACACGGAGAAGAAGATATCGCTTTGGGAGGCTTCTCTCTAGATACCTCTCAATCTATCTATTCAGTTAGGATCGATGATGACTTCGTTATTAGCAATGTTGCCATCAAGATTATGAAGAAAATGTCCTACATGTCAGGATTGGGACTGGGAAAGAACCTTCAGGACCCTGCAAAGTTCGAAGCCCAGGGCACTCTGATGCGTACAACCGGCCTCGGTTACTCGTCTTCAAGTAACGGCAAGGTGAAGAAGGGAAACAGGCTAGAGGACTACTTTGTCGAAGAAAAAGCAAAGCAGATTTATCAAGACGAGGAAACCAATACCTTCCTGCCAGGGTTTGAGATATTCGCCAACGATGTCTGGCCAGATAGTGATGAAGAAGCTGAGGTTGTGGAAAAGCAGAAAGAACTCCCTGACTGGATTGAGGTTTTTGCCATGGGTAGTCTCGCAACTCTATTTAGGGAAGACGAATCAATGGGTATAGCTGCGGAAGCGGAAGTGCTGATGATGGAACAAGATACCTCTGAGGATCCGACTTTGTTTATCATGGATGCTACCGAAGAGTACAAGAACTGGATCTTCATGCCGAGTGCAACTTACCATGGATCGGAGTCTGAGTCTGAATCTGAGTCAGTTAAGTCTATCGAGTCTTCTGCGTCTTCTGAGTCTGTCCAGTCCGAGTTGGTGCCTCTCGGCCCAAACTCTCGGAGTCTCTATTTCGAATCTACCCGTGTGTATGGTGCCCCCGAGGCCTCCGTTGATCATGAAATAAATGAATCTGATTCTGCTTACTTCCCTGACTTTGAAATAAATTGCGTCGACCCTGGTGATGAAGAGATTGATTTCAATGGGGACATCCCCAAAGAAATTCGATCCTTAATCGACAGGGAAGATGAAAGGCATGCTCAGCCTGTAAAAGAAGAAATCGTTTTAATAAATTTGAGGGATGAAGGAAGTCCCCGGATGATCCAGATCGGTTCCGCGCTATCCGCCGAAGAAAGAAAGGCCCTCATAGATTTGCTCAAAGAGTTCGACGATGTGTTTGCATGGTCACACGCAGATATGCCCGGAATCGATCCTGAAATTGTGGAACACCGGATTCCCCTCTATCCTGACGCGAAACCAGTCAAACAGAAACTAAGGTGCATGAGACCTGACTGGGTGCTTAAGATAAAGGAAGAAGTCACTAAACAGATTAACGCTGGGTTTTTAATGGCAACTGAATACCCTCAGTGGGTTGCAAACATCGTCCCGGTACCAAAGAAGGATGGTAAAATAAGGGTCTGCGTTGATTTCAGGGATCTCAACAAAGCCAGCCCAAAAGATGACTTCCCGCTACCACACATTGATGTGTTAGTTGATAATACTGCCGGTCATGCCCTACTCTCTTTCATGGATGGTTTTTCGGGGTACAATCAAATCCTTATGGCTCTAGAGGATCGGGAAAAACTACGTTCATCACCGAGTGGGGACATATTGTTATCGAGTCATGCCCTTCGGACTAAAGAACGCCGGATCTACTTACCAGCGGGCCGCCACGGCATTGCTACACGACATGATTCATAAAGAGGTAGAGGTCTACGTTGACGATATGATTGTTAAAGCCAAAGAGCGAGAAGGACATCTGCCCGCGCTCAGGAAGTTTTTCGAAAGAATCAGGAAGTACAAGATGCGGCTCAAACCCGCCAAATGCACGTTCGGAGTCACTGCAGGGAAGATGCTTGGGTTCATGATCACCACCCGAGGCATCGAAGTCGATCCATCGAAAACCAAAGCCATCCTAGAAATGGAACCGCCGAGATCTGAGAAGGATGTAAGGAGTTTCCTCGGCAAGGTGCAATTCATCAGTAGATTCATTGCAAAGCTGACCTCGACTTGCGAACCCCTATTCCGTTTGCTCAAGAAAGGAGTGACATTCGCTTGGGACGATAGGTGCCAAAAAGCTTTCGAAGCCATCAAGGCCTACCTGAACAAGCCGTCGGTATTAACGCCGCCCGTAACAGGAAAACCTTTGATCCTATACCTGTCGGTCACTTCGTCCTCAATGGGGTGTATGTTGGCACAAGAAGGAGATGATGGGGTTGAAAGGGCTGTTTACTACCTCAGTACAAAGATGGTTGGACCCGAAGAGCGGTACACTCCCCTGGAAAGGACATGCTGGGCACTTGTATGGGCTTCCAGGAAGTTGAGACATTACATGCTCGCCTACCCGGTGAGACTGATATCTCGGATGGATCCCCTAAAATATCTATTCGAAAAACCAGCCCTCACAGGAAGAATGACGCGATGGTTGCTGATGCTCACTGAATTTGAATTAAAGTATGTCACCCGAAAGTCAGTGAAAGGAAGAGCTGTCGCAGAATTCCTGGCCGATTGCCCAGTTGAGGGAGGGGAGGATGCCGAATTCAGTTTCCCAGATGAAGACATAATGGCGGTAGCCGAGGACATTTGGCGATTGTACTTTGACGGAGCAGCTAACCAAAAGGGGTTCGGAATCGGTGTATTACTTATTTCGCCCAATGGCTCGCACATCCCGTTGGCATTCAAGCTTAACTTCGAAGTCACCAATAATCAGGCAGAGTACGAGGCTTGCATCGTCGGTATGGAGGCAGCCATTGAGATCGGCATAGAAAAACTGGAAGTCGTGGGAGATTCGAACTTGGTCGTGTCCCAGGCAAATGGTGATTGGAAAGTCAAGGAAGAAAAACTAAAGCCATATCACCACGATCTCGAAGATCTCATCCCCCACTTCACCAGGGTAACATTCACTCATGTCCTGAGATTCAAAAATCAATTCGCAGACGCTTTGGCAACGTTGGCATCGATGGTTGAGATCCCTATTGGTGTAAAGTTAAGACCAATCGTGATAGAACAAAGGGATACTCCAGTCCACCAGCATGTCATGACGATCGAAGAACCCGATAATGGTCAGCCATGGTACTTCGATATTTGGAGATATGTAGAAAGAGGAGAGTACCCCATGGGAGCAAGCAAGAAGGACCGAATCGCTCTCCAGAGAATGGCGGCTCAATACATTATCTGTGGAGGGAACCTATACCGAAGATCACACTGCAGTACGCACAAGTTATGCGTCCATGGGGAAGATGCGAAGAGGGTAATGGAGGAAGTCCACGAAGGTGTATGTGGCCCTCACATGAATGGTATAATGCTCGCTAAGAAAATCCTCAGGCAAGGATACTTCTGGACCACCATGGAAACGGAATGTGTGGAATATGTGCGAAGGTGTAGAAAGTGCCAAATTCATACTAATCTCACGCTTGTCCCGCCGCTGTTTACATCCTAAAATACGCCACCCAATAAGAAAATTACACGTGGCATCAAACAATGCTTTGGCCTATCAGAACATATCCCATTTTGGCCCGAGATACATGGAATCATAGGGTTAATGGCGATATTATTTTAGTACTAAACGGTATCGTTTTGACGGGAAACGGCAACGTTTGAGTCCCAATTAAGGGTAATTAATACGGTAATTAGGTTTAGCCGTAGATTACTTATTAAAACTCATCCAACGGTGATTGAATCTCCGTCTCATGGGGAATCAAGCAGGGAATCATTCAGAATGAGTAATCATGTTCACATTGCATAAAAAGAGGAAGCCCACGATCCAGAAAGCAGCCATGATCAAGAATAGCAAACGTGGAGAGAGAAGAACTCTAGAGGAACCAGTTCAGCAACCGTTCGAAGGCTCCACTCAGCCGAATTTCAAGGAATCATGGGCAGTTCGAAAAGGAACATGTGCGTCAATTGAATATGTGGAGTTCGAAGGCACACTCGGCGTCTATAAATAAGAGAAGAAGTTGAAGATAAAGGCCCCGGAAAAAAACTCATCCACTGACAACTCATACTCAATATGATTGCTCAGGGATTTATCTTAGTTTAGGACGTAGTTTAGTTTACTTTGTAAGTTGAAGACTTGTTTGCATGTAAGACTACTTTCGATTAAATTCAAGTTTCTTATTCCTTTCAGTCTTTCTCTTACCAGAGATTAGTCGTTTATAAGCCCTCTTCGATTAAATTCAGTGTGCTTATATTTCCGCTTAGTCTTAGAAAAATTCCAAGAGTGTTTGTGCACAAGTTTGCCTTCGATTCGATTCAGGTTTGTTTGTGCTCGATCATCTCAATTGGTTGTAAGCTCTCTTTGATTAAATTCAGTGTGCTTATATTTGTTCCATTGGTTTCAGTAAGGTCTTAAGAGTGTTTGTATACAAACTTACCTTCGATTAGATTCAGGTTCGTTTGTGTTCATTCATCTTTTTTGATTTGAGAAAAACCAGCCCGTAGTCTTGGTTCGACATTCTTAAGGAAAAATCCTCTTAGTTGAGGTAATTGAACAGATAACACAGTTGCCTGATATAAATTAATTGTTTCAAATCACATTGGAAAGAATAATTTCATTTGCGAAGTTAGTTCTTTTCTGGCACGCCCGCACGCAATCTTTTCCTTTGATTGAACTAATTCACCCCCAAACAATTTTTTGGCACGCCCGGTGGGACTATAAGGTGCCGAAATGCCAAGGCTCAGGAAGCAAATAGGTACACCTATTGGTGCTTTGGAGCCAGGGGAACAAATTGAGCCAGAGCAGGTTGCAGAACCAGGTACGCCTGCTAGCCTAGCTTTTCAGCCATTGGCTTTAGAAATGGAGGAGCCTCTACAGGAGGAGCCTTCTTATGAAATGCTTCCTTATCAAGGGCCTACAGGCTTCCCTTCAAATGCCCAGGAGGGACAGGCTAATGGTAAGGACCATGATAAGGAAGACATGTTTAGAGAAATGATGATAGCTTTCAGAGAGATGGCTCAAACCCAAAGAGCCATGATCAAAAGCATAAAAACTAGATTGCCCAATCTAGAGGTAGCAAGGAACAGTCCAGCAAATATTGGACTGAACAACCAAGCCAACTCTAGCACTCACCAAAGTCCCTTCGAAGGAAGGCTTGGAGAGGATGTTGGACAGGGTAAGATAAAATCTAGACCAGGAAAGGAGAAAATGTTTCCTGAAAACATACCACAATCTTGGTATGAGCTAGTGGAGATTCCTAGGCAATCTCATGGTATTACCATTGGAGTCCCAAGAAATACTGGGAATAGACAAAGTGTTAATCCTCTCTTCGAACCTGTTCCGGGAAGATGGGGGGATGACGTAGAGTTAGAACAAGGGTATAGACCAGAAAGGAGGGATGTCAATCCACGAGACTCTCGTCAGGAGTTGCCAATGGCTAGGGGTCCCTTCCCCACTGTTCAAGAGAAAAATCCTAGGTATACACAGCCTCATGTTGTGCCTGAAAGGATGCAGCAACCACCATATGGGAGGCCCCCTAGGGAAAACCAGGGGGATTTTAATGGGGTTCAGGAAGATGATTTGGAAAGGCAAGATCAGCCTGTGGCAAATCAAGGACAGAATCTCCTCGTAGACAACCCAGTGTTAAGAGACCAAGTTATGGGTCTCATACAAGAGGTTTGTGGACCTCGAACTCGGGGGGTGCAACCTCAGATCTATCGAAAGCCATATCCAGAATGGATAGACACCACATTTCAAATCCCTAGGGAATTCAAAATCTCAGATTTTACTTTGTTCTATGGGGATGGAAGACAGTCTTCCGTAGAACACATTGCTAGATTTTCTGCCCAATGTAAGAACTTGGCCCAAAATGGCTTCATGAAGTTGAAGCTGTTCCCAAATTCTTTGTGGACCAACTTTTGCTTGGTATACCAATTTACCACCAGGATCAATAACCAATTGGTTTCAGATGGAGGAGGTGTTTCATGCACAATTCTTCCATGCAGAGCCTGAAGTCTCAATGGCAGACTTGGCTAGATTAAGGCAAAAACCAGATGAAAAGGTAGCAGACTTCATATCTAGGTTCAAAAGGGCCAGGACCAAGTGCAAACTCCAATTGCCAGAAGCAGAGTTTGTGAGGTTAGCCCAAGATGGGTTGGAAAGAGAACTTCGAAAGAGGTTCGATTCCACTGAGTTTAGAGACTTTGCAGATCTAACCTTCAAAGTCACTAGATATGAGTCATTGCTGGAAGAAGATACGATAGGCATAACTCTTCTTATTCCACATATTATAGAGATCCCAACTATGAGATAGATGCTGCAGAAATCATTGAACATGATCCTTGTGTTTGTGAGCCTCTAGTCCAGAAGAATGTTACTATAGGGCAGAAATTCAAACAGAGAGAAATAAATAAAGTTTATTCTTTCGATGTAACAAAGGCTGATGAAATTTTTGATTACCTGTTAAGAAAAAAAATCATCAAGTTGCCCTCAGAAGTTAAATTACCAACTGCAGAAGAAAAGCATGGGAAAACATATTGTAAATGGCATGATTCTTGGTCTCATTCAACTAAGTCTTGCAATGTTTTTCGTGACAGAATTCAGGAACAAATCAAGAAAGGAAGGATCAAGTTTCCTGAGAAGGCCATGGGAATCGATGCCACTCCTTTTCCAAAGGTCGAAGAAGTAAACACCAACGTGCCCACTTCGTTGGCTCGAACTGTCAAAAAATATTGGCGTGACAAGGAAGCACCAGTGAATATGACTTCAGTCCAGCCCACAAGGTGGAAGCCGTATGCCGGTCATCCTCGAGGCATGGGAGTAAGACAAAGCCATTTCAAATCAAGCAATGCCGGCTTATCTTCACAAGATGCTGGAACAAACCACCTGCCTATGCTCGAAGCCTCGTTTTTGGAGTGCTTATGCGTGGGTTGTAGAGCCAACTATTTGGTTTTCAAGGATCTGGAGAGGAAGGGAGTCAGCCTGTTCCCTAAAGAGCAAGGGATGAAGCGAATTGCTCCAGCACCAGCAAAACCAAATGAGAGCAAGCCTTGGTTGGCTTCGAAGAGGAATATGCCCTCGAATATAGTCCCTTATGCTCAGAAAAGGGAAGTACCTCCTCTAAAGAAGGCCAATATTGGTCAGACTTCAGGGGTACAAGAGGAAGTCAAGCCAGACGAGTTTACTTTAGTAAAAGGCGTCCCTGATTGGTTTCTGAAACAGGTTAAGCCTGATCTGTTTCAAGGATATAAGGGTCTAGCCAAAGGTGGGACCAAGACCTTCAAACCACCCAGCTCAAACTCTGGAAATTGGGTATTGATAAGGGATCCCAAGTCCAAAATCCCACAGATGGTCCCCTTGCTCTCAAGAACACAGAAAAGGAAGCTCCAAAGGAAGTACTCACTCTTTCAAATGGGAGACTCCTCAACTGGAGAGGAATCTGGAAAGGGAACAAGGCTCAATCCAAGGTTCGACAGGGCTCAAAGGGACCCCGAGGAGTTTTGAACCCAATATCGAGAGGGAGAAGCTTTGCAGAAAGTAGCTTCAGCAATGCTCGAGGAGGACTTCGATGCACCTTCCCCCAACTCATTGGCCAGTTACCAGTCTGGGCTGCTAGAAGCCATGTTGGTGGAACAAGAAAGGGTAGAAGGAAGCTCTTCCCCCATGGAAGTGTCCGCACAAGAGGCTGAATCCAAGGGGGAAGTGAGAGCAGAGGCAATTAACCAGACCAAAGAAGCAGCAAGCATTCAGTTTGGAAGCCAGCCAGAGGTGCAAGTTAACATGGTTTATCCGTGTTCGATGGACTCCTTCAAAATTGGCCAGGCGTCTAAAGATGGAAGCAATGCTTGGCTGGTCAAAGCCAGCTCCTCTGAAGAGATGCACAGTGATGAAGAACTGAACATCATATGCAATGACTGTGATCTAGAGGAAATGGCCCAGATCGAGATGGATGAGAATCTGGTACGTGAAGTTGAGCAGAATCAGGAGAGTTTGGAGGTAAGTTCCAAAGAAAGTGCTTGTTTTGTACCAGATTCCATGTCAGACATCGAATACCCATTGGTAATAGATTTAAATTATGTGGAGCTTTCATATCCATTTAAATTACCTACCAATGCTATGCGACAACATTTACGTCCACTATATATTACTGCACACTTGGATGGAATCCCACTTAACAGAATCTTGGTGGAGCTGCAGTGAACATTTTGCCTTTTCAAACCCTGAAAAAGTTGGGTAAAGGAAAAGCAAAGTTGATTCCAACCAGCACATCCATTGCAGGATTCACAGGGGAAAGCCAACATGCCAGGGGTATAATCTCCATTAGATTGGCAGTAGGTGGAATAGAAACAGACACTGCTTTCTTCGTAGTGGATACATATGATAAATACAATGCTTTACTAGGAAGAGATTGGATTCATGTTAATGGATGCATTCCTTCTTCTCTCCATCAAGAATTGATGATTGTTAAGTATGACAAAGGCAAAGAAGTGGGTGTTGAAGGAGTTAAAGCCTGATCCACATCCATTTAGTGCCACAACAAATTTTGCTGAAGCAGAAATGTACAAGTCAGACGTAGTTCCACTGAGTGAACTACTCCAGGCAGCCACCTACCCAACCAACGAGATGGAATTGGGAGAATTGGCGAAGCTAAAGTCGAAGCTGAAACAAGCTGTTGATTATGAATCAGACACCCCAAAAGACGATGATGTTGCTTGGATGTGAATCCAAGGAAGAGGTGGAAGGAGAGGCCAACTCATTGGCTTTAATAAGATATGTTGCTTTGAGGATTGAGCAGAAGATACAGGAGGACAACATGTGGGAAGACGTTCTGCAGGATCACAAGCCTCACAAGGAGGAAGACAGTCCAACGTCTCAAGAACATTTCGAAGACCAAGATCTTCTGGAGGAAGTAAAATTGGGAGATGAAAGAAATCCCAACCCAGTGTTTATCAACAAACAGCTCGACTCAGAAATGAGGGCTAAGTTGATAGCACTACTGAAAGCCAATAAAGAATGTTTTGCATGGAGTTACAAGGAACTGCCTGGATTGGACAGGAAATTGGTGGAGCATAGGTTGCCTATCAAGCCACAATTTAAACCTGTGAAGCAGCCAACCAGGAAGATGAGTCCAGAAATTATTGCAGGAGTCAAGAAAGAAATTCAGCGACTTCTAGATGCTGGATTCATTAGGACAGCCAGGTATGTCGAATGGTTGTCTAATGTAGTTCCAGTTCCTAAAAAGAATGGGAGTATTAGGATCTGTATTGATTTTCGAAATCTAAATATTGCCACTCCTAAGGATGAGTATCCTATGCCTAATGTGGACATGCTTGTGGACGGGTCAGCTGGACACAAGATGTTGTCCATCTTGGATGGGCATTCAAGATACAACCAAATTTGCATAGCAGAAGAAGATGTGCACAAAACAGCATTTGCATGCCCTGGTAACATTGGCATTTTTGAATGGGTCAAGATGCCATTTGGGTTAAAGAATGCTGGTGCCACCTACCAAAGGGCTATGAATACCATTTTCCATGATTTGGTAGGAGGTTTTCTGGAATGCTACATAGATGATATCACTGTGAAGTCAGATTCTGATGAGGATCACTTGCAACATCTAGAAAAGACATTTCAACAACTAAAACTATACCAACTGAAGTTAAATCCAGAAAAATGTGCTTTTGGAGTATCAGCTGGAAAATTTCTGGGTTACTTAGTTCACAAGAGGGGAATACAGGTTGATAAGAACAAAGCAAAGGCCATTATTGAGGCTAAACCCCCTTCGAACAAGAAGGAGTTGCAAAGGTTTCTTGGTCAATTAAATTTCCTTCGTAGATTTATATCTAATACTGCAAGAAAGACTAAAATCTTCTCTTCTTTATTGAAATTAAAGAAGGGAGAAGAATTCGAGTGGTCTAGAGAGCATGATGATGCCTTCGAAGCCATCAAGAGATATCTAGCCAACCCACCAGTGTTGATGCCACCTATTGAAGGGAAACCAGTGAAGCTGTACTTAGCAGCGACTCATGATTCAATAGGAGCATTGCTGGCACAAGACAATGAGGATGGCAAGGAGAGAGCAGTCTATTATCTTAGTAGGTTTCTAAATTCCTGTGAATGTAGATATGCTGCAGTAGAAAAACTATGTTTAGCTTTATTTTATGCTTCCAAGAAGCTCGGGCATTATATGTTGCCTAGAGTAACTTATGTTATTTCTCAAACTGATGTAATTAAGCACATGCTTTGTAAGCCCGTGCTTAGTGGGAAGATTGGGAAATGGATAGTATCTTTAATTGAGTTTTGTCTCGAATATCTACCCCAGAAATCAGTAAAGGGACAAGCGTTGGCCAACTTTTTGGCCGATCACCCTAATGGAATCGAAGTGCCTGAAACACTAGAAGCAAGTCTGATTGATATCAAACCATGGAAGCTATGGTTTGACGGATCGAAGACTGCCCAAATGGCTGGAGTAGGTATAATTTTAGAGTCCCCTCAAGGTCTGAAAACCAAGTTTGGATTTCGACTTAGTGAGGGGCAATGTTCGAATAATCAAGCAGAATACGAAGCTTTAATAATAGGGTTAGAAATTCTACTCAGATTAAGGGCAAATGCTGTTGAGGTCTTTGGAGATTCTCAGTTAATAATCAATCAGCTGAATGGGCAATTTCGATGTACCAGCCCAGCTCTAGTGCTTTATTATCAGCATGCTAAAGTGCTGATGGACCGATTTTTCATGATCACTTTAACTTATATCCCTAGATTCTTCAATGAAGAAGCTGATGAGGTGGCTCAAAGGGCATCAGGGTATAAAATTGTGTCAGAAAGTGAAAAAGAGTTCTGTCAGCTAACTTTGAGGAAATCTTTACCTATGTTAAGCGATAGGTTGACTGATTTCGAGGTATTAGAGGTAAATCTTCCTCCCAATCAGAACGAGGATTGGAGGCAAGTGCTCATCGATTACTTAACCAAACCAGATGCTGAGAGAGACAAAGCAACTAGGTTGAAAGTGCTGAATTACATTATGTACAATAATGAGCTATTTAAAAGAGGGATGGATGGTCTCCTTTTGAAATGTTTGAACAAGGTAAATGCTTTTAAAGTAATGGCCGAGGTCCATGAAGGAATTTGTGGAGCTCACCAAGCTGGCATAAAGATGAGATGGTTGATAAGGAGATATGGGTACTATTGGCCCACGATTCTTAAAGACTGCATCGATTATGCCAAGGGATGTCAAGCCTGTCAACGAACAGGGCCACTTAAACATTTACCAGTTACAGATTTGCAGTATGTCATAAAACCTTGGCCTTTTAGAGGATGGGCCATGGATATGATTGGGATGATTTATCCACCTTCTTCAGGAAATCACAAATTCATTTTGGTAGCAACTGATTATTTCACTAAGTGGGTGGAAGCTCAAACTTATGAGGAAGTTAAGCAAACCCATGTTATTGAGTTTATAAAAGGGATCATTTATAGATTTGGCAGCCCTCAAACAATAATAGTGGATAATGGTTCCATATTCGAAGGGAAATTGGTTAAAGCTTTTGCTAGTAACCATGGAATTTCTTTGATATACACTAGCACATATTATGCCCAATCAAACGGCCAAGCAGAATCAACCAACAAGATTATCAAAAAGGGAATCCAAAGGATGGTGGATAAAAACCCAGAAACTTGGCATGAATTGTTAATGGATACACTATGGGCTTATAGGAATACGAAGAGGACTAGCACTGGCACTACCCCATTTGCTTTAACCTATGGGCACGATGCAGTCCTACCCATGGAGATCATGGTGAGATCTCAAAGGGTAGCATTCCAAAATGATTTGGATACCCAGTCATACCAACAAGCCATGCATATGGAACTCGAAGACATTGATGAAGCCAGAGTAAAGGCTTTAAATCAAATCATGTTACAAAAGGCAAGAGTGGCCAGAAGTTACAATAAAAGAGTAGCTTTTCGAAGCTTCGACGAGGGTGACCTGGTCTGGAAAGTAATCTTACCCATCAGAGATCGAAGGGTCAGGATGGATGGATTAGGCAAATGGGCTCCAACTTGGGATGGACCTTTCCAAATTCACAGGGTCTTGAAAGGAGGAGCCTATCATTTGAGAAATTTAAATGGTGATGTCCATCGAAGAAAGATAAACGGGAAACATTTAAAGTCTTATGTCCCTTCCATATGGGAGTCGTTTCATAGAAGACAACTGTCTTCGAAGAGATGAACCCAGCTCGGGGGGTAGTTTTTCTAGGCGTTTGACTTGATGCAACCGTTAGCCTTTTATGGGTCACGAAGAAAAGGGAGGAAGTCAAGAGGAGAGATTTCCGTCATAGTTACTTATTTCGATCTCGACTCACGATTACTTCGAAGTATGGATTAACAGTTAGGGTAAGTAAAAACACGACACCCTGATAGCAAAAGTTTTATTTATTCATAAAAAAGGGGGCACCTAAAGAGGTGCCGTTACAAAAGAAAAAGAACAGACCCAAGTGGATCTGAAGCAAAAGAAAAAGAGACCTACTATGATCTCTAAAAGAAAAAAAACGGCCAGTTCACGGCCCAGAAACCAAAATGAGGGTCTTCTGGTGACCCTCATAGTCCCAAAGGTGAGGTCCTACGAGGACCCACCCTCCGGAGGACTTTTGGCCTCGTGAGCCGTGAGGACGTTGGTGAGATCGCCCCAACTCCTGGCCAAACATAGACGTGAAGATGTCTCCACGTCCACTAGCTGAGCCCGAAGCTGGCCAACCTCACTTCGAAGAGCTCGAAGCTCCGTCCGCTGGTCCTCTTTAAGCTCGTCGATGAGTCTGGTTATTCTTCTGGCAAGCTCCTCCAAAAGTTCGGCAGGCTGAGGGGCTTGTGGGTTGGAAGCCATGGCAAATTCGAGGGGAATAAAGAAAGAAGATGGGATGAGTATTACCAGCTCTGGTTTCATTATTTATAGGCCCAAAGGCATCAGCGTATCCCCCTGTAATTATTACGGATACTAAGTTGAGGCCAGGTGTAAAGCCCTTGAGGAACGAAACGTCCAAAGGGGGGTAGCCGCCATCAGTCTTAGTAATAAGTGTTACGGTTAACAAGGAGACTATTGGAGATCCCCTGAGAGTAAACCGTACACGAAATCTGAAGTTAGTGTCGTTTGGATTTTTAGGGCCAATCACTAAGTACATTAAGGGAGCTTTCCTGTTCAAAATGGTGAATCGGTGACGAGAATGCCAATCGGTGCATCAGAATAAATGTAACAACAGAAAGAGTATTCTTTAGGAAGATTTCTGTTTGTTGCAACCAGTCATAGGTTCAGTTAATAACATTTGGTCTTAGAACGTACAGACTTCGAGACCAACAAAGCAAATAAAAGCATGAATAATCCAGTGGTCATGCCACGAAGCTAGGACAGGGTTACAATAATAAAAATTTTCTCTGATCATTACATTCATGAGGAAAATTACATTCACGATGCCCACCTAAGAGATGGAAAACAAAGCCCTAATTAAACCTAGAAGTATCCCAGTCATCCCGGAGTGGGCCTCCACAGGCTGAGATACAAAAGACTTGAGCAAAGCTCCATTGGTAGGTAGACATACTGCGAGACCATCTCGTTAGATTCTTTGGTCTTCGAAGTCACAGCTCGACGAGATTTCGTCATGAGAGCTGATGTGTCTATACCTAGGAGCCATAGCCCAAGAGGAAGGCGTCATGAGAACTGATGTGGCTATACTTCGAAGCCATATCTCGCTAGATCTGGTGGGCGTGTCATGATTCCCCTTCTTGGGATTGAAGTGGTGAAGTCTCGACCAAATAAATCAAGCTGGAGAAATTTTGGGGATCGAGAGGAAAGACATCAGAAATTAAGAAGGGTTGTGAGTTCCCCTGCTTAAAAGCCCCTATTTATAATGGTAAAAGGGGAAGTTGATCATTCAATGATCTCAGGGGAGGTAGATAAGAAGTCTTATCGAGTTATCCCGAGTTAATGCATTGTGATACTTATCTATTGATGCATTGATAGCTATCCAGTAATTAGGTTGAAGTATTACTATGCGTCGGTAATCAAGCATAAAAAAAGGGGGGCATTATATTACAAGTACTGTTCAATTACATGACCAATATTGGACAGTATTGCTCGAAGGGAATTGAGATTAGCATCTAATAATGAAACTTGAGCAGTCTTTTCCTGACGCACAGCTCGAAGCGTGGGAATAAGCTGTGGCAATGTTTGCTCACCCTTCGAGGCCACATCCTTAAGTGCACAAGATTCAGCAGCAACCTTGTTAATCTCACCCGTGACCCTTTGCAGTTCTCCTTCGAGCCAACTCTTTTGCCTTTGCAGCTCTTCGAGCTTCCTTGTTTGAGCATTGTGCAAGGAAAGATGGGAAGCAATCTTTAAAGCCTTAGCTTCCAGTGTTTTCTCCTCAAGGGTGGTTTTCCCAAGGCTTTTGGATATGAATTGATTGTGAGCAAACAATTCACTAAACTGCCCAAAGTTTTCTTGAAGAGTAGAGTTGATGGGTGAAGGAAGCTTATTCGAGAGAAGTAGGGCTTTAAGGCATACTTCGAAATGGTAAACCAAACCATGCTCAAGAAGAGATGGGAGTCCTAGCCGGGTCAAGGCTCCTAAATGATGTTTTAACATCAGAACATCATCTCCCGTAGGAATGCTCTTGATTTTAAAGGATGAAGAGCTGGGGAGTGTAGATGTATTAAGGAGTTGCTGGAGGCTTTCCAGTGGATTAGCCGAAATGGTAGGAATGGGGTCGGCAATCCCATCACAGAATAGTCCCAGCTGATGTTTATACAGTGAAGCATCAAAAGCCACTAAGGGGAGATCTGTCAGATGGGAAGGAGCTTCATCAGGAGTTGTGGATGAACTTGGGTCTAAGGACAGAGCTGCTCCCATATCATCAGTAGGGTTATCTACCTGAATCACAATAGGAGGTAAGAATAAACAAAACTAACAATCGAAACATCTAAAAGGGGTGCATAGAGTTAGAAGTACCTGATCCTTCGAAGACGTTGGGGCATCAGGACCTGGTTTCCCGAAGCAAATGGGCAAAACAGGAGTAGAGGAAGGTGAGGAAGAGCCCTGTTCCAAAACCGTGGAGGAATGTGGAAGGGGGTCTTCTTCTTGAACCTCTAATAATTCAGTAACCTTCAACTGGCTGCTCGCAACGTCCCTAGGTGAAGGCAGCTCAGTGGTAATTGGAAATTCCTGTAGGAATTCAATACCAACGTTAGGCCTAGAGGTAGCTGTTAAATGTATGATAGTATTGAAAAGGTCCATTCTTGCCTGGGTAGGAATGGGAGGGATGGATCCAGCAAGAGATAACAGCAAAGTTATTATATCAAAACTCACTTGGACAGAATCTTGATGAGTAGAGATCTCTTGAGTAGGCATGCTGACTGGAGTCTCTCGAAGAGGAGTGATAGGCATGCTGTCCAGAGTCTCTCCATGAGAAATGTCAGGTAAGGGGTCTGAATCCTCCTGGTGAGTAATAAGGGGCAACTTAATTGGTGACCCTTGAAGCTGTAAGAGGAATTAGAGGTCATACATTTGCAAATTAAAAGACATGCAAGGAATACTTGTAGCACACCTGGTCAGGGAAAGTGAGCTCTTCTGAGGCTTTACTCCCCTTCACAGTTTTTTCCTTTCTTTCATATACCAGGGCCTTCGACGTGACTTTTCCTTGGCCTGAAAGAAATGACAGGTTAGACTAAGAAAACTTGCTTGAGGGGTTTCCTGCTATCAAAATGGAAAGAACGAATTGTACCCCTGGGAACTAAAGCCCCTGTGTCATCTTCAGGCTCCTCATCATCTGGAGAAGGCGTGGGTTCGAGCTGCTTGGCAGCTCTAGTTCCTTGTGGAGCTACAGACAAGAGGAATGCAATATGTTGGTTCCATGAATAGGGAAACACAAAAATAAAGTCAGGTGTCTGAGAGGAACAAACCTGATGGTACGTTCGAGGGTTCGATGTAGTGCTTGGTAAGGAAGACTTCCTTAGGTTGAGAAGTCATCTTAACCCTCTTCGAAGTCGTTGGAGGGGAAGAAACAGTACCTTCATATATAGCCCACATCAGAAGGGTTTCTTAAAGAACAGAAATATAAATATCTGAAGAAGTTACCTCTTTTCTGGGGTACTCTAGAGGACTGTCTCCGGGGAGGAGGAGAAGGGATGACCATTGATATGGGGGAAGCTTCGAGGGGGACCACTTTCTGGTCAACCTCATCTCCAATAGTATCTTCAATCCCACCAATTTCTCCAAACCCCTCCGAGGAGAAAGGGGAGGAATCGTCATGAGTTGCATGCCCAAATGCAGATTGCTCATAACCAATGTGTGCAAGGAACTTCTTGAAAGGGGGACGTCCCACAAGAAAAGAGCAGTTGGCATGCCACCAATCGTCAAATTCAGGGGTAGTGTACACCGCTGGATCTCGAAAATCTTGAACAATTGTTCGTCTTATCAGATCCCTGGATTTGTCGAACCACGTTCTGAAGTGTTCTGTGGAGGTGTTTGAACGCTCAGGCATGGAGACATTGATAAAACCACAATAGGGAATAGGGATGCCCTGAACCAAACCAAGCTGCCTAGCAAATTGAGCAGGGCAGTACACTTCAGCATGTGCCACTGATCTGGCAATATTTGATGATGATATGAAGATCTCTCTGCCCGTAAGTATGTTGCCCCATGCTTGAAGGGCTCGAGAGGATTTCCCTTGTTTATCTGACAAAATGTCCAAAAGCCATGGTGGTCCAATTAGAGCCTGGAAAGGATTGTACCATTCCCTGTCTGAAGCAAGCCCAGAGAAGAAGCAGAGGTAGTGTACTAAAGAATGGGTGTCACTATCCTGTGGCTCAATGTAATTGTCACCATGGATATTGGGGTCCTCAGGGATTCCAATAGTTGACATAGGTGCTTTGAATGGACCTAGCTCCGGAAAGTAGGCATGGAGCCATAGTTGTATGAACCACTGAGGGCCCCCTTGGGAGCTGTTTGGCCCCTTTTGGCGGAATTCAGAGCCAGCTTTGTACACATGGCCAAGGAAATAAGAGGCAAAGTCAAATACCTCACCTCTAGATAGTGCTAAAGCCAATGGAACAAACTCATTCATCACTCTTTTCCCAGAATGGCAAAGGATGTCCTTGCAGAGAGTGTAGAGTATGAAAGCAAAATACTCTGTCTCGGATACCCCCCTTGCAATTTCCCTTCTCTGGAATAGAATTGGGAAAAGGATCCATTGTGAGCGGTCAAGCGAGTGAAACCCTGAGGAGGGTTATACTCTTGGGTAGGGTCAAATTGGGAGCCATAAGGATGGAGTCCCAACATTTGGGATACATCTAAGACTGTGGGTGCCATCATACCACAGTTAAATCGAAAGAAATTAAAGGAGGAGTCCCAAAAGGCTAGGGCAGCCTGGATTAGGGGCGGATTCTGGGGAATCCCCCTTCGAAGAAGAATGATGATATTCTTCAAACCCACTCTCTCAAGGTCATCTGATTTTTCTGCCAGCATTCGAGTAGTCCAAATTTTCCAGTCTCGGTCTATCGTAGGCCAGCAGGGAAAAGATTTCTTGGGAACATTGTGCCAGTTTATGGCTGAACAGGCTGTGATCTCAGCATCCCCTAATCGAGGGTAGTATAGAGAGAGAGAAGTAGGAATTTCCCCTACAAACTGAGGGCCCAGGATGCATGTACCTTTTTCTCTAGGGTTTGGGACGAGAACTCGGTCGTCGAAACAGGAAACTTCTGTTGATTCTTGGTCCTTCTTTTCGATGAACCGTCTTAGGGCAAGCGAAGGGGTCGGATGTTCCACGACGACTGGTCGACTGGAGGAGGCCATTGATTCGGTCCGTTCCGGCGGTTTCTCAGAAGGGAGGGATGAGAGAAGTTTTTTCAGTTTAAGAAAGCTTGAATGTGCTAGGCGTGGGGGGTAGTTTGAATATTCTCTGCCTTTATACCCCCAATGTTGGGCCAAACTGTGGGTAGGCCCAAGTCGTGAGGTGGCTTATTCTTTGGGTTTATTATTTTTTAGAGCCCAGAATTAGAACATAGCTTGAGCCAAGCACATATTGTTACGAAAAGAAATTTCATTTACATCTGCCAGGATTACAAGAATGAAATTTGCATAATTACAAGGGAAAAGCAACAAAAGGAAAATACTAATTCCTACTGGCAGTTGGTCGAGAGCAAATTAGGCCTTCGAAGGGCCTGGGTGCTGAGCAGCCTTCTTGTTCTCGAAGTAATGTGGGAAGGACCAAGTGACAAGGCTGTGGAACTTGTTCCAAGCAAATTGGAGGAACTTCAGCTCCATCTTCCTCATGTCTTCTTTGGCATCAGATTCCAATTTCTTCTCCAGAAGTGGCCTAAAGCTAAGCACCAGGGCTTTGGCTTTCTTTTGGAGCTTGGCTTCTTTGGCTGGGCGCTTCATTTGTTTTCGTTTGAAGCACCTTCGAAGCTTCTTGTCCGCATGGGCAGGCACCACTTCGAATGATTCAGATTGGAAGCTTTGGATCTGGTTGTTGAGCTTCTCAATCCTGTCTTTAACCAGGGCATAATCCTGGAGGTCTTGGTCAAAGCAGTAGGCTGCTGCATTTGCCTAGCCATGCTCTGATCACTGGCAAGAAGTCCAAGAAGCAATGAATTTGGTAGGATACCGTGGAGGGAATAGTGCACATGAGAATTGTTTCACAAGCCCATTTAAAATTGGTCAATGGGACTTGTTCTTCCAGGATGGAGACATCCAGGAAGGATAAAGCAGCAAGGAGTTGAAGGGCTCGTCCCTTATCAGATGGATAGATAGAGAAGCCGTAACACCATTGAAAATGGGGAGGGTTGATAGCAAGGTTAGACACCTCACTAAACCAATCAGTTTCTTCTGGAAGGGGAGCCAATTTGGTTGACTCTTCGAAGCCAGCAGGGAAGTGAGGAGTTTTCACCTCATTAAGCCAGAAGGCTCTCTGAGATTGGGCCATGCGTTTGAAGTCACAATAGGGAACTGGCCCAAGGTAGTTCTCCTCTTGTTTCAAGTAAGGAGCAAACTTGAGAGAGGAGTAGATGGATTCTAGCATGCCCATGTGAATGGTGTCATTGCTAGTCAGAGGCAAGAACTGACTTGCGAACAGGGTTCGAAAATGATGAAACCTGTTAGGAGTTGGGTCAGGCTGATCGAACTTGACCAGGATGGAATCCGGACGGGTATGGGTAGGTGTGTCCTCCCATGCACTCCAGCCAGAGCCGTTGATCGTATTCGAATGGGTCAGGGCAGATTCCCAACCCGTGGGTAGGGGGACAGGAGTGCTGAAGGTTCGGTCAGAGAGGATTTTTCCTGCCAACAGTTGAGGAGAGTTTTGAGGAGATGTAGGAGACGAAGAAGATTGTTGGTCAAGATTATCAAGAACGAGATTGATTTCTGGGAGAGAGTCCATGACTGGATGGTCTCTTAAACAGAAAGAGATTATGCTTCGAAGAGGGTTAAGGGGTTTGTGATTCGTTAAACCCTAACTCGAGTCACTATTTATGGAAGAATTGATGCAGCTTTCTTTGAGAAGCTCAAGGGACGTGCATGAAAGCAGACTCTTCCCATGACTCCATGCATCCGTGTTCTCAGGAGACGTGGGCAGATACATGCACCATTAACAATCAGCTTCTCACATAGGTGAGACCCTTATCATGCGCGGGTGTTTACATCCTAAAATACGCCACCCAATAAGAAAATTACACGTGGCATCAAACAATGCTTTGGCCTATCAGAACATATCCCATTTTGGCCCGAGATACATGGAATCATAGGGTTAATGGCGATATTATTTTAGTACTAAACGGTATCGTTTTGATGGGAAACGGCAACGTTTGAGTCCCAATTAAGGGTAATTAATACGGTAATTAGGTTTAGCCGTAGATTACTTATTAAAATTCATCCAACGGTGATTGAATCTCCGTCTCATGGGGAATCAAGCAGGGAATCATTCAGAAGGAGTAATCATGTTCACATTGCATAAAAAGAGGAAGCCCACGATCCAGAAAGCAGCCATGATCAAGAATAGCAAACGTGGAGAGAGAAGAACTCTAGAGGAACCAGTTCAACAACCGTTCGAAGGCTCCACTCAGCCGAATTTCAAGGAATCATGGGCAGTTCGAAAAGGAACATGTGCGTCAATTGAAGACGTGGAGTTCAAAGGCACACTCGGCGTCTATAAATAAGAGAAGAAGTTGAAGATAAAGGCCCCCGGAAAAAACTCATCCACTGACAACTCATACTCAATATGATTGCTCAGGGATTTATCTTAGTTTAGGACGTAGTTTAGTTTACTTTGTAAGTTGAAGACTTGTTTGCATGTAAGACTACTTTCGATTAAATTCAAGTTTCTTATTCCTTTCAGTCTTTCTCTTACCAGAGATTAGTCGTTTATAAGCCCTCTTCGATTAAATTCAGTGTGCTTATATTTCCGCTTAGTCTTAGAAAAATTCCAAGAGTGTTTGCGCACAAGTTTGCCTTCGATTCGATTCAGGTTTGTTTGTGCTCGATCATCTCAATTGGTTGTAAGCTCTCTTTGATTAAATTCAGTGTGCTTATATTTGTTCCATTGGTTTCAGTAAGGTCTTAAGAGTGTTTGTATACAAACTTACCTTCGATTAGATTCAGGTTCGTTTGTGTTCATTCATCTTTTTTGATTTGAGAAAAACCAGCCCGTAGTCTTGGTTCGACATTCTTAAGGAAAAATCCTCTTAGTTGAGGTAATTGAACAGATAACACAGTTGCCTGATATAAATTAGTTGTTTCAAATCACATTGGAAAGAATAATTTCATTTGTGAAGTTAGTTCTTTTCTGGCACGCCCGCACGCAATCTTTTCCTTTGATTGAACTAATTCACCCCCAAACAGCCGCGTGAGTTGCAACAAATGACCTCACCATGGCCTTTCTCGACATAGGGAATTGACGTCATCGGAAGGATAGTGCCGGCAGCATCCAATGGTCACAAGTTCATTTTAGTAGCCGTCGATTATTTCACGAAATGGGTAGAAGCTGCTTCCTATGCCGCTTTGACTGCGGTTCAAGTTGCACATTTCATCAAGCAAAATGTCGTTTATCGGTACGGGGTCCCCCAAGCTTTCGTATCCGATAATGGGGTTCATTTCAAAGGACGAGCCCGGGAAGTTTTGGATGAGTTCCAAATTCAAGTGCACAAATCGACGACTTATCGGCCGCAGACTAATGGCGCCGTGGAGGCCGCCAATATGACAATCAAAGCCATTTTGGAGAAGACCATTCAATCTGCAAGGGACTGGCATGAACAACTACCCCTGACTCTGTGGGGGTATCGCACATCTGTAAGAACACCAACGGGAGCAACTCCTTACTCCTTGGTTTACGGGATGGAAGCAGTACTTCCCATTGAATTGGAAGTCCCATCTCTTCGAACCATGATTGAATGTGAAGTTCAAGAGGCAGAGTGGTTGAGTAACTGATTTGAAGAGCTTATGCTATTTGATGAACGCCGGTTAAGGGCTCTTTACCACATCCAAGGGTACCAATGAAGGATTGCACGGGCATTCAACAAGAAAGTGAAACCCAGGAACTTGGTAGAAGGTGACATGGTTTTGAACGAAATCCGGGCTCCGGTTTACGACCCACGAGGAAAGTTTCGACCAAAGTGGTCCGGACCGTACATTATCAAGACCATCCTTTCCGGAGGAGCTACGCAACTCATCGACTTGGACGGAAACGAATTCTCAACCTTGGTAAACTTGGATCAACTCAAGCGCTATTACCCCTGAGAGAAGCTCGCTAGGCTGAAAACCGCAAGGGCGGGCAGTTCTAGGCAAAAATTAGAGCAAAAGCCTGCTAGGATGAAAACCCGTCAGGGCATCCTAGGCAAAAGTTAAGGCATACAATAAATGAGCTCACTAGACCGAAAATCCGAAAGGGCGGTTCTAGGCAAAAGTTAGAGCGCAAAAGGAGAGTGTTAAAACCAGAGCGAATCCTACCCTGAACTGCGTCATGACCTGATTCCTTCGCCAGGAGGATACGTAGGCAGTCTCACACTAAGGCCCGGTCACGATCCATCAAAATAAAAATCCAGGTTGAGAAGACTTGAAGAACAAAAGTCGAAAAGGGGGAAACCCTCCAAAACTCGTTTTTATTAACACGATCACTTCTACTACATAAGGTTGAGCAAAGCTTTCATAACAAAAGAAGTACGACGTAATAAAAAGGGGTCCACAATTTATTCAACGGTCAGGGTGGTAGGATTGAGTCAGTTTCTTGAACTCCAGCCCTTGCAACAATGTCCCTCCTAAGCCATTTCCGATAGCTCCGCGCATCGCCATAGAAGGGTAGGGATGCGCGTCGATCACCTCTCGAGTCCTCCAGAAAACGCTGGTAATGGCAAAGAACCGAATGTCCAAAGGAGGGCAAAACCACGTCCACGAGAACCTCCGCAGGGCCTCTCGCCTCAAACCGAGCCGACGAATGCGGTAGGGGATGTAGAAAGTAAAAGCTCCCAAACCAGCAAGAGAACAACCCACCGAGGGCCCATGTAGTGCATTGTCATGGGAGGGAGATCCAGCCATCGGCACCTCCAAGCAATAGTCTCTACTCGCCGGTGCACGAGGAAGTCGACCACTCGACTCGACCGCCTGTCCTCAAACTCAAGCATCGCCGAGACAAGAATTCCGCCTCATATGACCAATTGCCAGAAGGAATGGTCAGCACATTCACCTTGTCACAAAGCCAAATCTGTGGGAAGAGAGAAAACAAGTAAGAAACTGTAGAAAGCCAAGCTGAGTGTTGAGGTAAAATGAGAACGTGAGAAAGAACCCGAAAAAGTAGAGCTGAGTGAGAAGCCAACCTGTAGGAGAAGGGGGCTACCACCGAAAGTCTCGGTCCCTCCAGAACGAACCTTGTCCAAACCAATCAACGTCTCGGCCAAAACCATCGGAATCACGTCCTTTCGAGCGTCTACCTGAATAACAACGCTGACCAGCGCCGAACTAGCGTGACCGGCAGACGGAACTAAGAGATAGGCCGCAAGCAGGCACATGCAGAGAGCAGTCATGCGTCGAGTCTGATAAGTCATGTCTCCAAGATCGCCAGGAGGAGAAAATAGCTCGATAAGGCGCATGGCATTAAGATGGCCATTCCTAACCAAGTAGCGAGCAGCACCATCACCCAATCCAAGGGCCGCAGCCAAGACCCTGTAAGCGCTCTCGTGCACAGGAGGAATGATGACCTCCCCTGAACCAAAGCCCTCGAGGTACGCACGGAACTCCTCGACAGTGGGACAGAGCTCCTGATCGCCAAACCGGAACACGTGAACCTCCGAATCCCAGAAACTCACGGCTGCCCTCAAAAGCTCGGGACAAAGGCGAATGTTGCGGAGGTACCGCATGGAATAGAGACCATGAGCTCGGAAGTTGAGCCAATCGACACCTTCCATCGAAGTCAACCATGGACGAAGTGAACCAGTAAGAGAAAGAGCCATTTCAAAAAGTAAAGAAAGAAGACAAGAGTTGGATGAGGTGTGGAGAATATAGAATGAGAGAGCCTGAATTTATAGGAGAGGTAGAAGGACAACTTCAACTTTCAAAGAGCCTCGGGTTTCAAAGACGCAAGTTTTCCATGAGTCCAACATAGGGAAAAGCTTGGTCAAGTCCTAAAAGGTTCAAAACAGACATGCATTGGCTCAGAAATGCCATTGCATGGGTCAAACCTCAACCCCCAAGCAATCTGCCTTGGAAAGCAGCAAAACTGAAATCTGTCAGGAAAATTACCTCGTGCGGCACCTTGATGGGTCACATGGCATGTTAGAACCAGAGAAATTCCACAGCAGAGTGACTAAGGTACCGTGAGACAGATTTCCACCCGCGCGGCACCTTGGTCTATCCGCACGGCATGTTGTCTCTGCATTTCTGCAGTTTTTGGCAGCAACACTTCAAGATGGAATCGAGGCTCTATGAGGCACCAACCAGCACCTAAACACACTCTAACGGGTATTTGGGACTTCAGAGATGTTTCATTTCAAGATAACTCCCGGAATTCGTCGTCGTGGCACGAAAACTCGATAAAATCTGTTTCTTAAGCCATGTCAAGGAGTCAAAATCCTTTTCGGGTCATTCTAAGTCGTTCTTTCGATTCTCACAAGTCATAATGGTCAAAAGTGACTCAGTCCAAGTTTCGGTTTGTGTCCAAAGTCAAAGCTCGAGAACGTCACATATCAAAGTCAACATTTTCCTACTTTCCGAGTATATTCCAAGGGTAAAGGCAAGTTTCTGAGTCTCGTAGCAAGGTTTAAAGGTCATCATTGTCTCATGCTCGTGTCCGGGGTCGGTTGGAAGGATGTCTATGGAAAATTTTGTATGCGGAATTGATTTTGCCAAGGTTTACCTAATTGCTCCCTTTGATTTCTATTCCATTGTCAATATGCTCCAATTGTTAATGCGTCCCTCACCACAAACCTCACATTCGGCTCAATGGTTGGTTGCACATTTCAGTTAATGTTTTAGTTATTTAGTTTTCTTCATGCAAACCAAAGAAGATTGAATGGCGTAAACAATGAAAGGATAAAATCTCTGTATATATGTCCTAAAGGCATCCATGAGTCGAAGTACAAAAACGGGTACAATGACCCAATGATCGAAGTCCTATCTACCAGGGGCAAACAGGCGCCCTACAAAAAAAGCACGCAGGCTCTGTCAAAAACACAAAACAAAAGAGGAGCTCAACTCTCATCCTCGTCCTCGCCCTCGCTCTCCTCCTCATCCTCTACGGAAATCTCCTCGTCCGCAGGAGAGCTGCTCGCCACCTGAGTGTCGGTCGCTCTAGGCACAGTGTCTCCTGAGGTGACCTCCAGGTCGACGTCTGTAGGCTCGGGTGTATCGTCCTCAGAAACGTCAATAGGCTCGTCCTCGGTCCCTACAGAGCATCGTGTCCTCTTCGACGCCGGCTCCTCCCATGAGCCGGCAGAGAAGACCTGTCGTACTATCGGGCGGACGGACTTTCGCCGCAACCCTCGTGTAGCCCCTCCTCTGGCCTGCAATGGTATAAGCATTCATATGACATTTGCATCATAATCATAATATAAGCGGCAGAAGTAAAGCAATTGACTAAAGTTCGAGAGTATACCATCGACCCACCGACGCGAGGCAACACCTCCGGAGGGTGGCCCATGGCGTACTGCCTCACCAGCTGCTCCAGGCCCATCATGGCCTCTGCCATCTCCTTCATGTACCCTGGAGGGGCCTGCAATGAAGGAAATCAATCAGAACATGTGGAAAGAGCGAACGTACGAAAGAATGAAAGCATGTTATACCTGAGCGAGAAATGCTGGAGCCTCAACTGCAGGGCGTGGCACTACAACTAGGCCCGGGGCTCCCTGCGGGGTCGTCACGTCCACTGTCCAAGAGAGGGCAGGGAGGTTAGTGCCAATTGGGCCCGCACCCTCACTGCGACCTCTGTCACCACGACCCCCGTCTCCTCCGCTGACTCCGTCGCCTCTGTCTCTTTTCCGTCCCCTTCTTCCTCCAGCGCCCTCTCGCGCCGCCTGTGCCGCCTCCCAAGCAGCACGTATCCCCAGACCCGCCATCAGGTACTGAGAACAGTACTCTGCGTAGTCCGCCGCGAGGCCAGCACCTGCCTCGAAGAACGGCTCCAACTCAAGGTCCGGCCGTGTGAACTGATCGACCTCCCTCCACGTGTACTGGCCTGTCCTCTGTGCAGCGAGGAGCAGCCAGGACTCGAAACATCCAGCCTCGCCGATCGACGTGACACTCGGTCACCCAAGTACCTTGCCCGGCCGTAAGGGGACTCGAAAGCACTCTCTCCTGGCAACCTCCCTACTGCGCCACGTAGGGGATCTCAAGGCGGTCCCACACCCGCTGGACTGTCATCAAGAATAAGCAATGTCAAGATGTTGTTGGAATGAAAATAAGCCGGAAATGGATATGGAAATGCCTTAGTACCTGATCAGGGCGCAGCTCGTCCAAGTAAAGTCGAAAGGCATCCAGCTTGCCTCTCCCCCTCTTCATGCCCTTGTACTCTTTGACCAGCGCAAGGCCCGAGGGAGTATCGTGTCGTCGGGGCACGTAGTCTCGGGTGGGTACATCCCTATCACCTCATACGTCCAAAGTTGCAATTCAAGACATTGAAAGTTAGCACAAGATATACATTGAATGGATGCAAATGGAAAGCTAACTATTCATGAGAAAGGAAGAGAAATGTACCTCCCGACCCTCCAATAGCCTCCGAGACTCACTCCTACCCCGCAGAAAGAGAGCCCATGAAGGCGTAGCACGTTCCTTGCTGCACCTCCCGATCAAACGCAGGCGATCTCCCGACGTCCTCAAGGCCGGGAAGAAGCAAAGGTGTACCGGTTGCTTTGTTGGGGAAACGAGGACGCACCGAGTAAGTACAACAAGAAGCACCTCGCCATCTGCTTCTCCTCCATCAGCCAGGAGCCTCTCCGTCCAAAACCTCAAGAGCTGGGTGTACTTCGCGTCATCACCCTCCGCCTTCAGCTCGTGTCCCGGCATCGCTCATTTGGAACGCCGCTTTGCCTCCTGTGGCGGCGTCAAAGGATAGGGTCACCTCAGGACCACGAGACCGGTGATCGCCGCAAAGTCCAACGGCGCCACGGTCCAACTCACCAAAAGAGAAGTGGAGGGTGTTCGTCGTATCCCACCACCTCTCGGTCAAAGCCCTCACCACCGGGCGGTCGTTGCACACGCCTCGCTAACACCCCTACGAACTCTCCAAAGCCCGCCGCATCTATTAGCTCTCTCACCCTCGGTGTCTCCCCAAAACGTCGGCACAGACCACGAACCTCCGTAGCACGAGAGCGAGATCGCTTGTTACAACAAATCAAAGTTAATATGTGCATGGCATACAATACGTGGTATACTTAGATGCAAGGAAATGGAAATACGATGCATTGGAATTTGAAATACTGATATTTAAAGTATACCTCGTCTCAACGAAGGAAAGGTGCCGCCGAGGGTCCCTCAAGACCAGCCTCGTCGTACGTGGGCCTCCTCGGCGTGTAAGGGTCAAAAAGCGAGGGCACACCACGTGTTGGAAGGGCACGTAAGTCGCCTCGTCATAGGCCCTCGTCTCTACAAGGCTAGCGTCCCACAGTGACGCGAGGAGCCGTCACCCCGGCCTCCTCAGCTCGCCTCTCCTCAGCTCCAGACTCTCTGGCACCCCCAGTCCTAGCCCCGGCCTCCAGCTCCACCTCGCGGGCTGCGAGTAAGGCGTCCGCCAACCCAGGAAACCCCCGCACCACCTCCAGTACGTCCTCCATGGACGCCGTCGCTAAGTAGTCGCCCATGCCTATAGGGCGTGACGACCCTGCACCTGTACCACTGCCCACAAACATAGGCGGTGTGTCCTCCACCACCGGCTCCACCTCCGGCTCACCCTCGACGACGGGGGCCTTCCCCAAGTCAGTCCGAGGCTCTCTCACGGGAGAGGCCTCCGTCTCCTCTACCACCTGGTCTAAGTCTCCACCACAGCGACCCCCCATGGTCCTTTCCTCAATGCCCATCGCTACCTCTGTCCGGCCCGAAACTCCGGCACTGACCCTCAACTCCGCTGCACTTGGGGTCTCCACCCCTTGATCGTACCCGGCCAACACCACACTACCGCCATCACCACCACCACTGCCGACCACCGTGGCAGCCACGGCCGCGGTCTCCTCGACCAATGCCGGCTGCACAAAGGTCTCCGGCTCATCCCCAACCGTCGTCTCAACCCTAGGAAGGACAGAAGATGGTGCAGCCCCGACCCGAGACGCCGTACCCTCACCAGGCGCATCTTTCGGCTCCATGATCGTAGTGTAAGAGAGAGGCAGAGATGATCGGCAGAGAGAACAGTCGGGAGAGAGAGAGAGAGCAGCGAGAGAGAGAGGGAGCAGCGAGAGAGAGAGAGAGATGATCGAGAGAGAGAGAAATGACCGAGAGAGAGGGAGCAGCGAGAGAGAGAGAGATGATCGAGAAAGAGAGAGTGATCTCGAGAGAGAGAGAGAGGGAAATTCGAACTATGGGGTGTACTGTGTACACCCCGTATATATATATATCCCTCGAACCGGTTCACTCGGAAGCCAACTTTGGACCGGGTTTGGAGCTAGCCTGGCCGCACGGCACCCTGGCCCAGTCGCACGGTACCCTGGGCGGATATGCAGTGTTCCCAGTTTGCCTCACCGTGCGACCCTAATTTAACTGCGCACGGCATGGTGATCGGTTTCGACAGTTCGATTCCGGAGAAAAGTTCGTGGCATTTCCGTGTTCGATCTAATTCAAAACCAGAAGTTTGAATGCGGAAGAATGGAAGAAGAAAGGGACTTTTTCATTAAATAAAAACCCGGGGTTTCCCCCGGGGATCTTGGCCTTACATTTTCAAAAAAAAAAGAAAAAAGAAAAACAAACAAAAGAAAAAGGAGACAGTGGGCCTACTGCCCTTCTTCCTCCTTCTTCTTCCTCCTCTCCTCTAGCCCCCGTCTCAATCGCTTGCCCCGTCCGAACGGTCGTCCGAACCGTTCGGATTCCCCTCGGAATCCTTCACAGTGTCGTCAGACCCGCGCTCCGGTGCAAATTCGGGGTCATGCTTGTCATCAAGTTGGTCAAATGCAAAGTCCTGCAAGTTGGAGACGGCACGACGAAGGGTACGGATGGTGGTGATCAATCGCGCGATTTCTTCGTTGAGCTGTTCGATTTCCCCCCGGAAAAAGGCCATCTCGGCTTCGAGAGACGTCACCCGGGCCGCTAAATCGTTGTTCGCCATCCGAGAACCTTGAGAACAGCCTGCTTTGAGAAGAGAGAAGAATATAGAAAGACTTCAGAGATTTTGTTGATAAGTGCATAGATTAAGGCACCCCCTCCCCTTTTAAAGAAACCCCGGCCGACGAAAGGGCACACCCGAATTAATGGCACCCTTAAACCTGCCAACTGTTTTCGGAAATCGAAAGGGTGCTTAGCAGAACGAGGTGCCGCGCGCCTTCAACCTTGACCGCACGGCACCCTGGCTCCAGAAGTTTAAATGTTTTCTCGAAAATTAATCCAATCAGCCACCAAAATCCTCTTGGAAACTCAATCCTCAGCCGTTTTGCAGTAAAGGTCCCTTAGAATGTCGTGCATTGGTTACCGCGCCATTAATCCCCCGGGAATTCGCCGTATTCGCCTTTTTCTCGGTATTCGTCCTCCGGGACTCACCGTGACCGGTTCAAGGATCCGATATATTTTCCCCAGCAAGTCCAAAAATTCAAAATTCAATTTTCGCCTCCCGAGGGCTCGTCTCAAAAATTCAAAATTCAATTTTCGCCTCCCGAGGGCTCGTCTCCAAAAATTCAAAATTCAATTTTCGCCTCCCGAGGGCTCGTCTCAAAAATTCAAAATTCAATTTTCGCCTCCCGAGGGCTCGTCTCAAAAATTCAAAATTCAATTTTCGCCTCCCGATGGCTTGTCTCAAAAATTCTATATTGAATTTTCGCCTCCCGAAGGCTTATCTCAAAAATTCTAAATTGAATTTTCGCCTCCCAAGGGCTTGTCTCAAAATTCTAAATTGAATTTTCGCCTCCGAGGGCCTCGCCTCAAAAATTCTAAATTGAATTTTCGCCTCCCGAGGGCTTGTCTCAAAAATTCTAAATTGAATTTTTGCCTTCCGAGGGCTTGTCTTAAAAATTCTAAATTGAATTTTCGCCTTCCGAGGGCTTGTCTCAAAAAAATTCTAAATTGAATTTTTGCCTTCCGAGGGCTTGTCTCAAAAATTCTAAATTGAATTTTCGCCTCCCGAAGGCTTGTCTCAAAAATTCTAAATTGAATTTTCGCCTCCTGAGGGCTCGTCTCAAAAAAAAATTCTAAATTGAATTTTCGCCTCCCGAAGGGCTTGTCTCAAAAATTCTAAATTGAATTTTCGCCTCCCGAGGGCTTGTCTCAAAAATTCTAAATTGAATTTTCGCCTTCCGAGGGCTTGTCTCAAAAATTCTAAATTGACTTTTCGCCTTCCGCGGGCTTGTCTCAAAAAATTCTAAATTGAATTTTCGCCTTCCGAGGGCTCGTCTCAATCTTCGCCTTCCGAGGGCTCGTCTCGCTTCTTGTCTCTTGAGCCACGGTCTAACGGACCTAACGTCTCTCCTCGTCTTGATTTTCGCCTCCCGAGGGCTCGTCTCAAGTCTTTCACAATACTTTGAATGACACACCGCACCGCAAGCACTTCTTTGCATGAGTTTGTCCTCCGGGACTCGTTTCTCGCATTGCATTGTCCCAATTGAACTACGCTGGTCTGATCCCTACAACGGGGTACGTAGGCAGCTCCCCGAGCGCGACCACCATCATATTTACTTACAGTTTTCGTTTTGTCTCTGGCCAAAGGCACTAGAGCAACGGATTGGGATGCCTATTCTTTAAGCGTCACTCGTACCAACTAATGGTATCCGAGTTACGTTAAAGAGGGACTACTGTAGACACCCCAATCCGGACCTCGGAGAATCTTTGCCCACCCCGATGATGAAATAGAGGAAGCGGTACCCTTGTGAGTTTGAAAAAGAGGATCTCCTTTAAAACAACAAACCCAGCCGAGCCCAGCCAAGCCCAATAAAAAGCCCAAAAGACTCTGGACCATATGAGGAGGTACCGTGCGGAGCCGAATTGGGGCGCACGGCACCTTGAGAAATTCAAGGGATCGTGCGCAGCCAAACTCCTTCGCACGGCACCTTGAGCAAAAAGCTGGCTGGCTCAGAAAGCTGTCGGCCACGCCAGTGTGAGCCACAGCTGATGACTGGCTCAGCCGAAAATGCACTTCTGGCCCGCCCAGAAAATACCTCCACCACTTGAAATTCAAAATCCTTGGCCTTTGCCTATAAATTAACCCCTCCACTCAAGGGAAAGGGGTCCCTCTTAGCCCTTCTTTTGAGTTCTTCTCTTGCCTTTCTCTTGACTCTCTCACTCTACTTTCTCTCTCTAAAGTTCTCAAACCCACTTTCCATTACCACTTCCATTTCCAAGTCTTAAAGGATGTCATTCCCAAAAGACATTCTTTAAGGGCTTTCACTCACTCCCTTCTCATCATTGAGGTTGATCACTCATTAACTTCAAGACCCCATCACCCAAAATACCTAACCTTCACTCACACTCATACTCCCTTTGTCTCATCCACATCCGTGATGATCCATCCACATCCTTGCATCCACGATCCTTGATCAAGCTCGAAACCAAAGGTATAAACTAGTTTCCTCGGACTAGACTCCCTTCTGGTCCTGAGGGGACCTGTCTGTCAGCAGATCTAATCCCTTTTGGTTAGATCCTGACTCAAAACCTATTTTCATAAAATAAAACCAACACTGTGCTGAGGTTGGGGAACCGCGCGGTCTGTTGATCAGACGCATGGCACCCTGACTCTCAGCGCACGGCGTGGTGCACACTAATGCTATTGTGAACAGGCTATCTGGATCTGAGTTTTCCTCCGCTGTAGTTACCTGTCTTTGCTGTTTACTGTTTCTGTAGCTCTTAAAATAAGACCATATCTACAAGTCATGTTCCGCCTCTTCTAAAATCTTTTCAAGATCATCCCAAATGATCCGAAAATGTTGAAAGCTGCTTTAAAACTATGTTTTGAGAAGGATAATGACGTTTTTGGGATGATCTGATCGCCGTGAGGCTACTCATGAGTTTTCAAAAGATCTACAGAGAAACCAGTGAGCTAAATGATGTTTTGAAAGACTGCAACAGTCTGACAGCAGAGCAGGTGCCACGCACGGCATGTTGAGATGCCTCGCGCGGCATCGCAGGGTGCCGTGAGCGGTATTCTGAGGTCCAACAGTCTGACAGCAGAGCAGGTGCCGTGAGCGGTATTCTGAGGTCCAAACAGTCTGTTGAATGTTATTTACTTCCATTTATTCATATCATTTTATCACGACTGTACAGATAGCACCACCTGCACGTCAATGTGATATATTTCCCATGTCCCTTCCCCGTTACGTACTTTGTTAAAGAGCTTGATATTCCAAATAATATTGAAGATTCCCCCCCCCCCCCTTTTTTTTTTCTGAAAACATCAAGTAGAGACCGGTCTTACCGGGCGAATGGGGTACTTTTTAAAGAAAAACCTTCCTCATTCGTAATGTGGCTCCCGAACCCATCATCTCAACGTTTTCGCTAGACCGAAAGCCTTTCTTTTTCAAATCAAACTCTCAGTTTCTCGGGTGACCCATCTCAAAAACCCGGGTGGCGACTCTTCGAGCGCAAGCGCTCCTTCGGGCGCGGGAGTCCACAACATGCCCAGAAAAAACCCTACTTTAATCCTTTACCAATAAAAAGATTCTTTTATGCCTAAAAAAGCCAACAAACACGTGAAAAATTATGTATGCATATGGCGTATGTATATATGTGTGTGTGTGTGTGTACATGGACTCATGGACATAGATTTTCACGCACTCATTTAGTAGACCATAAAAAAATAAACCAACCACAGTCAGACCTCAAAACTTTTTTATTCAGCCCAGAATCGTACCTGTTATCGCTGCACCCCATTCCTCAAAATCCATTCTCAGTTGGAGTTAAAGAAGGAGACTACAGTGTAGTAGTCTCTTCCTCTTTACTGCTCTTTAGGGATTTTTTCAGATCACGTACAGAAGAAAAGAGGGTGGGGGTGGGTAATCTTCGTGCATGTGATATTCACGTGAAGAGGGGTGGTGAAATACCATGGTTGCCCCTCAGTTTGACGGGGAAGCGAAACGGCGTGACCCTCCAGGACTCTTTAAAGTCAAATTGAAAACATTGGGGACTAAATCTGTGCAATTGATACGTTAGGGACCAAAACGGCACAGATTGAATACTTTGGGGACCAAAGATGTCAAAAAGCCTATATATATATAAATATATAAGTATACTTGGTACGAGAGAGAGAGAGATCGCTGCATGGAGAGAGAGAGAGAGAGGCCGAGAGGGAGAGGTGAAGTGTGTGCTAGTGTTTTGGATACTTACACAAGCCACCTTTTGGCCTTAAGCCTATTTACCCCATGACAACCCATCCTAGACTCCCTTAAGTACAATGCTAGCCTTATTCTTTCTTGTAAACAACCATTCCTAGGACAAGACTTGACTAAAAACTCTTATGATGACCTAATTCTTTAGCCTTAAGCCTAAAAATTTGGAAGTGACAATACTTGGCATGCTTTCAAGCATGATATGACAAGTCCATGGAGCAAATCCGTGGGAGAATTAGAGAGAGAGAGGGAAAACCAAGAGAGGGGAGGAGGGAGCGCAAATTTTGCTATAAATAGCAACCCCCTCATGCCATTCAACACACACCTTCTACTTCTCTCTCTAAAAAAGTCTAGTGTTCTTATTTTGTTCTTGCTTTATTCTTAAAGTTCTTGAGTTCTTCTTGTGTTCTTCAAGAAAACCCATCCTAAAACACCTTTTCAATCCAAAAGTTAGTAGTTTTTTAGTCAAGAACTAGTTTTGAGAGAAATCTTCTCTTTCGAAGCTACCGAAGCTCATCCGTAGAAGTTACTCCGTCCGACGTACTCACTTTTCTTCCGTAGTCACCTTACCACCAAGAAGAACGGTAGAATATCCCTAATCACTTTATTTATGTATACAAAGTTCGTTACTTTCTTTAAATGTTTGAAATGCATGATAGCTAGTAAACCTATGTTAGATTTCGATAAGTACTAACTTAATTAGAAGTATTCGTATTTTGATCTTTGAATTGGTTATGAGCTTTAATACATGTTTTGCTTGCAATACTTGTGATTTTGTAAAAGCATAAGTGATTATCACTCCAAGGGCGACGTACATGTGGCGTTATGCATTAAGTAATAATTTGAGCATGATTAAGTAATATAGAATTGGATGATCTTGCTAGTTTAGTTTCAAGATTACAATGAATAATTTATGATGTAAAAAGTCCCACCGCGGAGTCATTGCATGAAAACGAGACACGGAAATCAAGAAAGTAGAAACATGGCACCTAGGGTGTGGCTAATAAAAGGATGTGTGCGAAATGGTAAAATATTTTTGAAACTACATAATGGCCAAACATGATAGCCATTATGGGAGTACGGTGTGTGTTTTGTGTGCCAATGGAGAACCCGGGACGGCGGAACCATTGTAAGGATACTCGGGAGACCGGAACGGCGGAACCGAGGTTGGGTGAGTGGCTTGGTTATCCGCGAAGAGGAGCCAATGCAAGGATTTGTGTGCCAATGGGAACCCGGTGCGGCGAAACCATTGTGAGGATACTCGGGAGACCGAAATGGCGGAACCGAGGTTGGGTGTGTTAAAGGAGATTTTCAAAATGTTGATTTGGAAATGAAAATGAGACACGTTCTACGATGAGTCGCGTAGGAGAACCTCAGAAAAATCACGGACATGACGATAGTTGATTACCGAATATGGATGTGTAATTGTTAATTATTTTGCTAAGAATGCATGCACTACTTGGAAATTTACAATTAAATTATCTTTTGCTTGTAAGTTAAGGGTTAGTGGGTTTGGATTATTCTATTGAGCTTCTGTACCTCATGGTGTTACCTTTTGATGACCTTGACCTATTATACTGGGGGCGACGCTGATATAATGTGTCAGAGTTGATAGATGAGCAGGATGAACAGTATACCCTGGAGGCTTTTGGAGCCGAGGAGCTTGCTAGGATGGAGGAAGAGGCGGAGTAGTATTAAATTTTAGATTTCCCATCCTTATGTAATAAAAGTACTCTCGTAGGATTAATGTTGTAATAATGAGCTTGACTCTTTGTTATTTATTTCAAGAAAATGTTTACTTAACGCACCCAAAAATGGGGGCGTTACACACACGCCTTTGCATACATTCCAGAATGAAACTAATTAAGCTTTCTCTACTTTGTTTGGTTTCCATCTTTTGGTATTTTAGTTTTGGTAGTTGGTAGAGAGAGAAATAAGGCCGGGTAATGATTGGAGAAAAGGATAATGAGTACGTGGGGAGAGATAGAGAGAGAGAAATGAAAGTAATAATTAGAGAAATAGGGTAATAATTAATTGAAGAGAAGAATATGGTAATGATTAGAAAACAAAAATAATTAAAACAAAGTTAATTAAAATGGAACTGAATTTCTTACTTTGGGCTAATACTTCTCAGCTTCTCTACTCTTAGCCACTCAAAAGATTGTGCATGTTTTCCAGATACGTCAATCCTGTCGATTCAAACAATAGAAATCAACTCTTATGCTATCCCCATGACCATATTATTTCCTTGAATATAAACATTAAAAGTCTAAGTACTGCGAGACAAAACATTGTAAGCATTCATACATCGATCTATGCCAAAACTAAGCTCCTCTATGGGTGAATATATAAGACTGAACTCAATGATTTAATTGGACCCTTAAATACACAAAGACATCAAACATGCTTTTGATTTATCTATACAATTATTTGATCAAAAAAATCCACATGCAACATAGTGAAGACGGAGATTTTTGGCAATGAAACAAAGACATCAAACATGCTTTTGATTTATACAATTATTTGATCAGAAAAGTCCACATGCAACGCAGTGACGACGGAGATTTTTTGGCAATGAAACAAAGATATCAAACATGCTTTGATTTATACAATTATTTGATCAGGAAAATCCACGTATAACGCAGTGAAGATGGAGATTTTTCGACAATAAAACCCATGCACCTATGTGAGAGTTTTATGTAATAAGACCTCTATGAGAGTTCTATGTAATAACTAATAATAGGCTTCAAATGGAATAATATTGTCACAGCATCAAATTAAACAGGACCACGCGAGGAGATCATATACAACATCCATACATAAAACCCGATACGCACGTATACAGATAAGAGACCAATGAGGAAAATATATAAGAGTTGAACAAAATAATATGCAATGCTTTTTAACCAAGTACTATAAATGTAAGTGTACCTAATGGCTTCACCTTCTTACTCCAAGTCTTTTACTAATTGTCTATTCTTTGGCACAAACTTCTTTAACACTTCTTCGGCAAGCATCTAATCCATTAGTTGAGATTAAATCAAAATTCAAAGAACCAATGCATTTGGCGAAAGACCCATTCCAGTCACTTCCTCAACGAGTAAAATTAAAGACTCAAAGGACTTCAAACGTAACAGAATTCCCTGTTGATAACATGTAGAGGTGTCAAACGTGCGTGCCGTGCCATTCAACTTCTGTGCCAACCGTGTTTCGTACCGTGCAGTGCTGTGCCTGTTTACTTGAATTGTGTCATGCCGTGTCGTGCCGTGTCGTGCCATAGCCAATCGTGTCGTACCGTGCCGTGCCAATTTACTTAAATCGTGTTGTGCCGTGCCGTGCCACTTTTCAATCGTGTCATGCCGGGCCGGGCCCATTTACTTAAATCGGGTCGTGCCGTGCCGGCCCATTTTTTAATCGTGTCTTGTCGTGTCGTTTTTCAATCTTGTCGTGCCGTGCCGGGCTCATTTACTTAAATCGTGTCGTGCCATGTTGGCCCGTTATTTAATCGTGCCAAGCCGTATTGACCCATTTACTTGATCGTGTCGTATCGTACCATTTTTCAATCGTGTCGTGCCTGTTTTGTATGGTACACACAACAAAATTGCTTTCTTTTTATTTTCGGTCTCACGTTCTCTTACGGACGATATTCCTTTAAACACTTTAAGAACCATAAAAGAATGCTTTGAAATAAACAAAGGCAACCTTCCCGGTGTTTTTGGTAAACGCCGCGACTGCCAGGCTTGGGAATACTAAACGGTCATTTACCAAACACTAGTAAGTGTTTTCGGCGTTTTGGTTGCGTTTACCAAACGCTGGTAAATGTTTCCAGTGTTTTGGTTACTATTGTCGGTGTTTGCAAAACACCTGGGAAAAGTCCAAAGGCTGGTGACTTTCCCGGCTCCAGCAAGACCTTTACTGGTGTTTACAAAAATGCCAGGAAAAGTTTTTTTTTTTTAAATTCTGCAGCTGCTTGATACAACCAGATTGTTCTTGCATTTGGAATCAGTCTATGCCACATACTTGTACGTTTTAATTGTAGGGAAATCTTTCAAATTAGTAAAATATGTTGAACCATCAATATATCCAAAATTGCACTAAATAAATATCTCAAAAATTCATATTACATTGTGTTCATATTCCACGTTCAACATAATGGAAGATTGAATCCAAGCTCATAACAAAAAAAGAAAAGAAAAAGGAACTACTTCTAATTCATGTACTGAAATCGTAAGCTTTTTAGTGCTTCTTTTTGTTGGAGTGATATCTTCTTTTGCACCTACATGTAAAATACGACAAGAAATGGTCAGAAAAACAAGAAAATCCCTGAATTACTACAAAACAACAAATTCTGAGCAAACTTTCACATTATAATTGACTTGCAAAGTTCACTGGATTTAGGAGCTCTTTAACCGTGTTGTCCAAATATTGCGATCACAGTTGAGCAAGACATGGCTCTACATTCAAACATACATGCATCGAGTAGGTAGCCTAATTACCAATCTCACATGAAAGTATACATCTATATTCCACTACCCCAAACTCACGAATTGTGCGCGGGTAAACCAAACTCACAAATTGGTGAGGGTCTGCTACCCCAAACTCATGAACTGGGTGACTATGGCCACACATATATGAAGAACTAACAATATCGTGAAGCTTTAAGAAGAGATGCTTGACCATGCATCATCAGTCATTTATGTTTCAAGTAAACTCGCTTTTGAAAATCATCTCCATATTGTAAGTTCCACGAACCTATTAATTAAGGATAAACCAAGTTACTTTTATTCCAGGTTCGTGCGCAAGCTCATAACTCTGTCTGCCAAAGATGCAAATTTGATATGTAAACAAAAAAAAATTGTCTCCAAAATCTCGCTTGATATGGAAGCATCCTATGAGGAACTTGAATGTGGAGTTCAGAAGTGACAAGTAAATAATTTTGCTATGATTGGCAAGAAAAGCCACACTATCGTGAAACAATTGTAGTGAAATTCTGAATGTAAATGAGCAAAAGTCCCCACTAGAGCACCATACTAGAATGATAAAAAAGATGGTTAAAAGAGGCTAACCAAGTTTTGTTCCAACAAGAGCAACTAGTACCCCAGTAGCATAATGCCTCAATTCAGGAACCACTAAACATTGGAAAAAGATATGAAAAGCATTCATTAGTATGATGTCTGATGATAGAGTAACATATCTAATGTTCAAAAAAGGAGGCACAAATCTGAATGGAAAAGACGTTACCCTTTTGATATATTTTCATAACTGGCCTTGCTAATGAGAGAGAATGCAAGTATAAAGACATCAGCCCCAAGATAGCTCAGTTTACTTATTGTAGCCATCTACACTTCCAATAACAAACTCCAAAACACAAACAGAGGGTAGAACAGGACATATCAATTTCCAATTCATATTGCAAACTCATCAAACACCTAAGGCACTAAACAACTTCAATGTGATTAACACATACGAGCAATTGAGAAGGCAACAAAATGGTGTACCTTGATTTGCTTGCCCATATCACGTTGGATGTGAACTTCCTCGATGACTCCAGCCCCAAGAGCATGGAAGTGGCAATGCAGATCAAGCTGACTGACCTGCTGAATACACATCATAGGCTGCATACAAAAAAAAGCTGAAAACTGGAAGGAACTCATATATTTTGGCTCAGCTTTATCACACATCCTAGCCAAAAGTAATGGACTGGCTGCATAATATATGTAATTCCACTACTAGTCCAGATCTGCATAGGCTGCATACACATCAAAATAGGTGAAAACTGGAAGGAACTCATTTTGGCTCAGCTTATCACACATCATAGCCAAAGGCCACATGGCTGGCTGCAACAAATATACACACACAATTGGGCTCAGAATAACATCATAGCTGAAGGCCCAAAAGTACTCATGGCTGGCTGCAACAAAAGTTACCCCGCCAAGGCCATTAATAGATATGTCAATAGGAAACAGACTGGCTGCATAATATATGTAATTCCATTACTAGTCCAGCTCTGCATAGGCTGCTTACACATCAAAATAGGTGAAAACTGGAAGGAACTCATATTTTGGCTCAGCTTATCACACATCATAGCCAAAGAATAGCACCACCTGGAAGCTGCTGCAACGTTAAGTTGCCATTAAGGCCGTCATAAGTTACCAGCAGCATCACATTAGTAATGCATCTCCCCTAATCATCACCATCTATATCAGAGTCTGAAAAATAATCTCTCAATTCATCTTTGGCTGATCTTTTTTGAATTCCAAGACGTGCATCCTCCTAATCTTTTAAGCATAGGAGACAATCCAAAATGTCTGGAGCTAGTCTACTCCTCTTTTCATCCAACACTCTCTTACTTGCACTAAAAGCAGATTCTGATGCAACTGAAGAGACAGGAGCTGTTAGTACATCACGTGCCATGATAGAAAGAATGGGAAATGTCCTATCATTTTTTCTCCACCATTGTAAGATATCAAAATTTTCTAAGTCGTCATTTTCGGTAAGATGCTCTATCTCTAAATATTTAACAAGTTCAGAGCGTGAACTTGCACTTTTACCTTTCTTGGAAATAAGACACCAGGATGGGTCATTACTATTTGTAGATGGTAAAGGAACAGTAGTAGTACTCATAGTCGTAGTAGTGCTTGCAAACTTACTCATAAGAAGCATATAAATCAGTCAATAGCGATTCCACTTCAGGACGAGAAGGTAATGTAATCATTAAGTTATCAGAAATTCCTTCTAAGAGCATATGAATAGCTTCTAACTTAATCCTTGGGTCCATTACTGCAGCTACAATAAATATTTTTGGCATGTCCTCAAAATATTTTCTGAATTTTGATTCCATTTCAATACAAGCAGCTATGAAATTTGTTTCTGTTCTATAAGAATTAAAAGTGAAACTGATATTATACAAGTGATTAAGCACAAGACAAGAAGTAGGATAACGAACACCCGAAAGAGCACAGGTAGCAACATAAGATACTTTCAAAAATTTCATGAACTCAAAAGCAATTATCCAATCAGAATCAGTTACACCACAATCAGACCTGGCGTTAACAAAAGCAGTAATCACAACAGTGTGTTTCCTACAAGATTTCAACATAATATAGGTTGAATTCCAATGAATTTTCATATCAAGTTTTATTCTTTTTGGTTTGACATTGTAAATCTTACACAATGCCTCAAAATTGCAAATCATGTGTTGCAAAAAAAGAAAAACCATAGCCACAAATCGCAACAAATAGAAACCCTAAACCCAGATCTGTTCACGTTTGGAGAGGGAAGTGAGAGAGGTACCTGTTCACATCTGGAAAGGGAAGGGCCAGATCTGTTGACATCGGTCACCGGAAACGGAAACTCGCCGTACACGTCTGTCACCGGAAACGACCTCAGTCGTCGCTGAACGTGACAGAGGGTTTCAGTCGGGCAAACAAACTCAGATCTAGGGTTTTAGACTTTTAGTCGGGCAAACAAACCACCTCAATCGACTCACCACCTGAACGAAAACGGAAACGGCAGTCGATCTACGGTTTGACTCACCGCCGGACCACTACCAGTCACCGTTGAGAGTGGACGGTGGAGAGAGTCGAGAGACGGAGAGAGTGAGAGAGACGAGAGTGAGAAAGAGATGTTGAGAATCAGAATGTTGAGAGTGAGAGAGAAGAGAGTGAGATTCAGACGTTGAGAGTGAGAGAGATGGGATTTATTTGTTGAGAATTCCGAACGTTGGATTTCCGAACGTTGAGACTCTGAGCTCTGAGTGAGACTGTGAGAGAGTGAGATTGTGAGAGACAGGGAGAGAATCAGAGATGGGAATGGCTGCTAGGGCAACATCTCTTGCCCTTTTATATGAACGGTATGATCATGTGCGTACGAGACGCCAATAATCCATATGCACCAATAGCGGAAAATTCTCGTAAAGTCCTATAATGCATCACTCGAGGGCCGCCCGAGCTGTTTTTTGAAAATCAGAACCGTCTATCTTTTATGTGGGAGCGATTATATCATTCTTGCAAAAAATGAAGTAATTTGGTTATCGTTATATACTTGATTGTTCATAACATTTATTTTTCTATTAATGAATATACGTCCCGATGAAGGAGTTTTTAAAACCCGATAGACCCAAAAATTGGTGAGAGTCATTAAAACATAGAGAATAACAAAATGAAAGGAATGGATCGTCATATTTGTTTTGTAATCATGTGGCTAACGTACATTAGACTATAGCAGAATACCTTAGTTCATAACCAACTAAATTCAATGTATAGATTTGAAAGGTAGCTGCATACTCTTTTTCCCGAATGTTCGATCTAAACCGTTACGATTTAACGTCTTATCAAATTTATCATTCTCACCTGAATAGATGATAATCGAATGTCGGAAACCACATGATCGGAACGCATTCGGTGCTTCTACAGGCATTAAAGTCCTATAATACACTACTTAAGGGCCGCCTAAGTTATTTTTTAAAAATCGGAACCATCTAACTTTTATGTGGGAGGGATTAGATCATTCATGCCAATAATTAAGTAAAATGCTTATCGTTACATACTTGATTGGACGTAAAAAGAATTCAATCAAACAATGAAACAGCGTGCCGATGAAAGAGCTTTCAAAATCCAACGCAGGAAAAAATTAGATCTCATGATTAAAACACTAAGTACAATAAAATGAATGCATTGAATAGTATTGATCGTCGTGATTGCATTGCGATTGTGTGGCTACTGCTTGATGGTCTTGTTTTTATATAATGGAGCTATATATTATATATTAATGTTTCAAATTCATAACACAAGTTAATTGGTGGCATAGTGGTTTGATTGTCTATAATAGAACCAAGGGACTTAGGTTCAAGTCCTAGTATAGCCAATTCCTTTTTGTTTTTTTTTTTTAGTTTTTTGTCCCCTTATTTTTACTATGTATTTCTTTTTTATTTTTAGTTTGAGATTTTTTTTCTTATTTCTCGTTAGATCTAGGGATATACAACTCTTGCACATTTTCTTTCGTATTAAATTACTCTTGCAGCATAAATATTTTCATAAGTTTTTTAATTTTACTTGTTATCTTGTAATGTTAAATTTACAAATCAATTGTCCAAAGCCTATTCACTAACAAAAACAAAACAAATATTTTTTACCGAATAAAAATTGATAATTTTTTAAAGGTAAAAAAATGGTTTTTTAAAAACATGATTTTTTTAAGAAATAGTTTTTTTAAAACTAAATATCTTAGTTGTAAAGGTAATCAAATATTTTTACCGAATAGAAATTGTAGTTTTTTTTATAAACTAAAAAATTTGGCTTATTTATTTATTTTGTTGTTTTTCTGTGCCCGTGTCGTGCCCGACTAGAACCGTGCCCGTGTCGTGCCGTTCCCGTCCACATTTCGTGCCTGTGTCGTGTTGTGCCGTGCCAGGCCAACTTTCGTGCCGTGCCCGTGCCCATCAAACCCGTGTCGTGCCGTGCCGTGCTCGTTAAACCCGTGTCATGCCGTGCCCTGCCCGTTCAACTATCGTGTGGTTCCCGTGCCCGTGCCCATTTAGCCAAGGTCGTGGTCGCGGCCGTAAGTCTGGTTTTAACAATCGTGGTCGTGACTCTGGATTTAGTGGACGTGGTTCTAGCCGTAGTTTTGGTGGGCGTGATTCTAGTATGGGTAATCGTGGTTCTGGTATTGGTGCCGTTTTCGTGCCATGCCAGGGCACGACAGTGCCCGTGTCCATGCCGTGCCACATTTAACCGTGTCGTGCCCGTGTCGTGCCGTGTCGGCACGGCACGTTTGACACCTCTAATAACATGTAACGGTGTAAGTGACATCATTCTCAGAGGGTCTTACATCACAGCAATGATGTCTTAACATCAGGACATGATCCTTTTGAAGGAAGCGTAGTCACAAGATCCCTTGCATTGTCAAGTTTTTTATACTTGCAAAATGCATCAATAAGGTAATTGTACTCAACAATTTCAAGATCTAAACCTTTGTTTTCCATCATTTGGAATAAGAGCAATGCCTTATCAATATGCCCGCTTTGGCAAAGACCTTTCAACAAGAGACCACTAGTTTTAATGTCAGGAACTAGGTCAGTAGTTTGCATCTCATTAAGAATTTCTTCAGCAGCTTTACAGTTACCTATCTGAACCAGACCCTGCAATATAATTCTGAAAGTAATGATGTCGCGTTCCAAACCCTGAAGAGGCATTTCTCGGAAGAGATGCATGGCCTCGTCTAATTTCATGCTATGGCAATATCCATTGATCAAAGTGTTATAGCAAAAACTATAAGGATGAACGCCCCTCTCCGCCATGGTATTTAACAATCTCATTGCTTTGTCCATCTGGCCTTGCAAACAATATCCCTCCATGAGACCCGTGTGAGTGACTACATCAGGATGCACACCTCTTTCTTCCATGATTTCAAGTAACTCCTCCGCTGATGCAGGAGCATAATGACCCCCGGCTGAACCGAAGAGTCTTTTAATTATGTCTTTATTTTTAGTCAAGCATTAGAGTCAGTCATTAATCTGATGCATATATGCACGTAGTTAGTTTTTTGAAACACATCACTCTAGGTTTATCATTATGCATGTAGTTGAAGAGTCATCTATTTATTTGAGAAGTCTGTCTAGGAAATTGTCTAGTCTTTATTGAGTCTTGTTAAGTCATCTTTTGTAATGTCTATTTATATGAGTTCTAATGAATGAAAGGGGGAGTTTTGAGTGTTGAATTAAAATAGCCTTTGACTTGTGAAAAGATAATTCTTCTTGTAACTCTTATCCTTCAGTGGATTCCGACAGGTGGCGAGTTTCCCGTTTCTGTATCTCCTAGGTGGATTCCTTCGAGTGGTGAGCAGTTCCCTAGCCCTGTATCCCTAGTTAAATCCTCGGGGGGTGATATCTTATCCCTTTGGTTTCCTAACTTGGGTGGTGAGCGATTATCCTTTTTATCCTTTTTTACCTTTACTTTCGTCTCGTTTGGAAAATCCACCGTCATCCGCTTCCTTTGTCATCCCTAGCTTGCTAAGTGCACTGACCAACACATTAAATGTCCAATAATTTGGTGGAATTCCACTATCCAACATTTCTTGCATTCCTATAGCTTTCTTTCTCTTGCCATGTTTGCATAGGCCATGAATCAAAGAGGGATAACATAAAACATGTGCACCAATACCTTTGCTATTCATTTCTACAAGGCAGTTGAGAGCGTCATCTACCATACCATCCTTGCAAAGACTGTCAATGATCATGTTATACTCTTTGGTGTTGCATTCCAAACCCCATAGAGGCATTTCTCCGAAGAGATGCATAGCCTCGTCTAATTTCATGTTATTGCAATATCCCCGATCAAAATTTTATAGGAATGAGTGTCAAGATCAAGGCCCCTATCCACCATGGCATTGAAAATTGTCCTCGCTTTCTCCATCTGGGCTTGCAGACAATAAACTTGCATCAGATTCATGTGAATGACTACATCAAGATCAATATCATGACTTCAAGTAGCACCTTTGCTTCCTTGTCAGCCCTTGCTTGCTAAGTGCCTTGATTAACACAGTAAATGTACGAACATCTGGTGAAACATCATTACCCAACATTTCTCACAAAATTTCTATAGCCACATCCCACTTGCCACAATCGCAGAGGCCACAAGTACAAAATGTATAAGTGACGACATCTGCACGAATACCTTTACTATTCATTTCAATTAACAAGTTGAGAGCGTCATCCACCATCCTGTCCTTGCAAAGACGGTCTCAGGTTCTGAATCAGCCTTTTCCAACGTCCTAAAAAACCCAATAGCCGTTCCGGTGTTTCCCATTTTGCAAAGGCCATTTAAAATACATCTACGCATAGCCTTATGGGGTTCGATTTTTCCTTTCCTACTATTTTCTCAAATAACTCCACGGCCTCAGCAGTCTTATCTTGAGAAATAAGCCCATTCAGCAGAGAGGCAAAGGTCCTAACACCAGGCATATAACCGCGTTTGAAGAGGCATCCTAAAAGAGAGAATCCAAAACCAACCTGATTCGCGCGACAGTAGCATTTAATTGCAATGTTGAAGGTAACAAGATCTAGGTGACGAGTGCCTCCCGTCTGCAACTCGTTGAAATGAGAGATAGCCGCACTGTACCTACCCGTTGCCGCATAGATCGATAAAGTAGGAACCAATTTGAGTCATCTTCCCCACCCCCCTCTCTCTCTCTCATTTTCGAACCACACCATTTCCCCCTTTGTTGGTGAGAAAGGGTGGGATAAAAAAGGACAACCTTGCTCTCATCATTTTTAGTGAGAGAGGAAATGGGTTAGTCAGAATATTTTCTTTTTTCTTTTTTTTTCTTACCAAAATACTCGATTTAAATGAGTGATTTGACTTTTTGATTAGAAATCACAATCTTTTCTTTCTACTTTTTTCTCGTGAAATTATTTCATCCAAAGAGTACTCTGTCCAAAAGGTGTAAGATCGCAAAAAAAAGAAAAGGTTTTAACACTTTTATTCTCTAATCTATGGAAAATTTGTTTACTTGTTCCATCATCTATCAATTTTGTCTACTTGGTTGTTATTATAAGAGAGAGATTTATGCTGCGTTCGGGTTCCATTTTTTTCACTTTTCAAAAAAAAATTCAAAACTGATCCAGCCTTGACCCCACTTCTGGCCCCACTTCTCTTAATGGACCGCACCCCTAAAAACACAAAAAACAAAAATAAAAAAACAACCAAGGCCATGAAATACGCACCTGGAGAGACAGGGAGAAGAACGGCCCCTCCACGGCGACCACACCACCAGCGAGGCCTACACCAATGACCACTGCCTCACCCTCCACGTACTTCCGGCAACCACCACGAGTAGCAAAAATCGACCACCAAAAACTCACCGACACCACCATGACACCACCGACGCCATTTACGACCACCAAGCTCTCTCTCTCTCTCTCTCTCTCTCTCTCTCTCTCTCTCTCTCTCTCTCTCTCTGAGTCCTGATTTGGCTCATGACTTTGAAAACCTCCCAAAAAATTAGGGTTCAGTTGAAAATTTAACTGTGATAAGTTTTTGATAAATTCAATTCATAATAGGAAACTACTAAAATTAGAAAATGATTGGTAACCTTTCCTAATGAGAGGAAACTCAAAATCTACTTTTATCTAGAGGAGGAGGAGGAGGAGGAGGAGGAAATGCAAGTTGCGAGCGTAATCCCAGGTACACTTTATTTTTATTTATTTTTTTTGAGAAAAGCAGATACTCAAACCTTGGTATATAAATAAGACCTGTTATGATTTAATGAGTTAATTTGCTACGTACTATGATAACTATCCTTTCGATTAACTGGTTCATTTGGTCATGTTTTCACCAAGCAGGTCTGAAAACATGACCAATTAGCAGTAAAAAAAACCAGCTAGTTGCAAGAAATACAATGCCAGGGATGTTCCAGCTAAGACATAAAGGCCTATTTATGTATCTTCTTATTAATGAGAGAAACTTCGGCTCAGCCGTGAACAGCTTCTTTATAGCAACCATCAATTGCGACCGTCCAAAAGTGTTCTGGATGGTCTGGATTTTAATGAAATTTTTTTGGTATCCAGACCGTCCAAACCACTTTTGGACGGCCGCGATTAGCGCCGTAAACAAGTACTCACGGTGGAGGGAGCCGTGAAATAGATTTTCTCCATCCTCATTAACATGTCTCCAAGAGGCAAGAGCTGATACAGGCACAAAAATCATTTGCATGTTTAGCCGGAAGCTCCAAGGAATTTAATGCTTTTTCATCTGAAAATTTATTCTACTCCTCTCACACCATACATGCATCAAAAATGACAGCAGCCAAAATAAGCTTGAAAACCAAATTCACTGAAGTCCTTAATTATTACCTCTTTGTGTATTAAGACCCAATCAATTTCATGCAGTTAACTTTATTCAGGGCAGACCTCCTGATCTCTTCGGCAAGAAGTGTTCCCAAACTCTGATATTACAAAGGGTAGCCAAAGAACAGATGGTTATGACTTTCCTGTGCCAAACAACACAAAGCAATCAGTTGACAGATTCAACTTTGGCTGTTAAGGATTCCGTCCATGTTGCATGCAATGCTCTCCCCATACTTTTGAGAACCCAAATTTACACTCCAAATTTTTTAATTCGTAACAGTAGATATATGTCTTCCCATGCATAGAATGAAAACAACGCTAATTAATGTTTATCGAACATGGGGTCAAGAAAAACTAAAGTGTCTTACTAATCAACTAGCATTTTGCATGTTCGATACATAGAAGCCAGAAAAAAAAAAAGTCAATGTGATTTTTTTTCCTATGCATTCAGCGGGCACAATGCTAGTACATACTCTATACAAACGTTTTTGTGCCTCTCAAGCCTCCGCATTCTAAATTCTAGAAAAAAAAAATTATAAGAGCCAGGGAGAGAAAAAACGCGTGGATAGGGTCAAAAGAGAGAGTATGTTTGGGAGAGGGGGAGAGAGATTTTTGGGGATTTGGGAGTTGAGTTTTATTAGATACAGAAGATAACTGAATTCAAAATTGTTATTATGAATTTTTTATTGCATGGAGATGAAGATGGCATAGTTTATGATTTTTATAACATGCATTTCATTGTGCTCATAACTTTTTAGATTCATCATTTGTAGTAATTTTTGTTAATTTTTTTTATTGTGGTTTATAATTTCGTAGATCATATTCGTCATTTGTAGTAATTTTTGTTAAAGATTAGTGGTCCATATTTTTATTTATGAAATGACTTACACTATGTTCGGTAGTCATTTTAGTTTTTGTTTTGTTTTATTTTCCAATCATTACCCTATATCTTTTTCAATCATTATCCTATATCTTCAATTATTAATTTCATTTTTCTCCCTATCTCTCTCCAATCATTACCTCTCTCTCCAATCATTATCATATTTTTCTCTCTACCCACTACCAAAACTAAACTAAACTCTCATCCAAGCAAAGCCTTAATTTTTGGTCAACTTTACCTATTTTAGGTTTATCAGCATCTCAATCGATGTTAGGAGTATTTTCTTAAACAATCTTTTTATCAACTAGCATTATGATTGTTCGAGCCTTTGAGGGACAAAAAAATTCAAATTAATGTATTCTTATTAAACTATGGTATTTTTTATTAACTAGTGTTGTGCCCTTTCAATACACAGGAACAAAAAAAAAAAACCTATCAATGCGATTTTTTATTTGTCCTGTGCATTGAACAAGTACAATTCTATTTGAGTCAATACAAAAAGTAACACAAGCTTACAACTCTTGGATTGGGGAGTTTGGTGGCACACAGAAAGAAAAGAAAATCTAATTATTTGTTTGGATAAAAAAGTGAATAACGATTAAAAAATGTGTAGGAACAAAAAAAAAAAACTATCAATGCGATTTTTTATTTGTCCTGTGCATTGAACAAGTACAATTCTATTTGAGTCAATACAAAAAGTAACACAGGCTTACAACCCTTGGATTGGGGAGTTTGGTGACACGCAGAAATAAACGAAAATCTAATTATATGTTTGGATAAAAAAGTGAATAATGATTAAAAAATGTGTTATTAACTAGTGTTGTGCCCTTTTAATACACAGGAACAAAAAAAAAAAACTATCAATGCGATTTTTTATTTGTCCTGTGCATTGAACAAGTACAATTCTATTTGAGTCAATACAAAAAGTAACACAGGCTTACAACCCTTGGATTGGGGAGTTTGGTGACACACAGAAAGAAAAGAAAATCTAATTATTTGTTTGGATAAAAAAGTGAATAATGATTAAAAAATGTGCAGATAGATCGATTCTATTTTTGGAGTGTCTCCATCAAATTTTTGAGTGATTTCATGAGAAAGGAATCGCACTTCAAAATCAATGTAATTTCAAAACCATTTTCTTTTGTTTTTTGGAGTGCCTCCATCAAATTTTGAAGTGCTAATGTCATTTCCCGGCATTAAATCATGCGAGTAACATTTCCTTTCTCATGAAATCACTCAATCTTGTGATGTGACGGGCCAATGGCGCAACTAGAATTTGAAGTTAAATGTGACACTCTAAGAGCATCCGCAATGGGAATAATCAAAATTAATAACTAAAATGTGTCATATTAGTATTTGAGTATCCATTTAGTTCATAATCAAAATTAACAACCTCTATCTCCACATTGGTTATTTTTACATCCCTAACCAAAAAAAATCCCAAAATACACAACGCACCTATGTCCAAACGCAAACGAGTTTCAATCACGCATCCGATCACATCAAATTATTCGTCTCGATGAGACGATTCTAATGAGGGGTGTTTTGAGTTATTGAGTTTTGAGTTTCCTTATTGGGTTTGGTTATTGAGTTTTGGTTATTGGTAAAAGTTGTTAAGTTTGGTTATGGAATGGGTGAAATTTGATTATTTGCTAAAAGGCTTATAACTTTGCTTATTACAATGTGAGGTATTTTTTGAGCATTATTGTTAAGTTTGCTTATTCATATCCATTTGATTATTACAATGCAGATGCTCTAATAGATTAATGTGCTTTCTTATAAAAAATATTTCGACCCATCAAACCATGAAGAAAAAATAGATTCTATTCAATTAAATTCAAATTTTTTCCAAAAGATACTAAAAAAAAGTTTGCAATTTTTTGAACCCAAATACATTATTTTAAACTCACATTTTATGGGGGTTTTTGGTTGACACTGTCCCGTTAAGGCTCAGAAATGTTATGAGTACAGATTTTACCTACACATATAAATCCAATTTGGATCTGTTTTAGGTCCCAACAAAATAATTTTGTTTACAGTATATTGTTCATGATCTCTGTAAAAGATTATAGATGAGTTCAATCGAATATCAGCAAGGACTTGACTTTGCATTTCGGAATCCAATTTGCTTTTCAGATTTCAAGAATAATTCAAAGACAAAAAGTTGAATGTTTAAATAGTATATAAAACATAAACGGCTCTGAATATCTTTTCAAAACGAATATGTATGAGCGGATACAAAAGGGGCAACACGTGTCAATTTTTGCAACAAAAAATGCTAGGTACACTATACATTTACACTACATTCACGTGGGCCTATTTCGGATTCCAAAAAATATAAAAAAAATTTACTTTCATTACTACGAATCTAGAAATAATACTTACCGATATTTCATTAGAGTTGATTTTTTACGGAGCTCAATAAAATAATATTTTAAATTTTATGAGTAGTTTTTTTGTATTTTTATGAGATCCAAAATAAGCCACACATAAAATGTAGTGTTGATGTGTAGTATAGCTAGCATCCCTCTTTTTGCAAACAAAAAAAGGAAAAATAAATCACTACTGGCCTAGGAAATCAGGGCTCGTTTGGATAAGGTATTAGGTTTGGAGGTATTATATAAGAAGGGGAATTGGATAGTAGGGGGTATTTGTAAGAAGGGTGGGTCCACATTGATGTGACGAGAATTAAATAATACACTTGGTTTAGATGAGGTATAAAATGGAAGGATAAAGTTGTTTTGTAGTTGAATGGAAGAGGGAGGGGGTATTATAAGAGGGGATTACACATAGCCGACTCCTACCCTAACCATGTGTAATCCCCCTTAAGGAGTATTAAGGAGAGTAAGCATGAATTGTATAAAGATATATACATTCGTTTTAGACTTTCCAAACCACTCAATATGCATGGGCCCACGTATTAGGAGGGAATATCATAATCCCTTTGCATTGTTGCATCCAAGGCCTCAAATCCTTGTCCAAATTTATCTCGTGGTTCCAAAACATTACAGCGAGAGAGAGAGAGAGAGAGGACGGAGGACGGAGAAGATGGCGCAAATTGGTTGTTTTTCTTTTGGCAGTCCTGTGGAATCTGGTAATTACCGAAAAGGTAATCTTCTTCCTCCATCATCCTTACACCATCATCCATCGTTTTCCCTTCATTACCAACAATCTACAAATCCTAGTTCTCCTCTTCCTGCTCCAACTATCATCGTTCAAGAAAAACACCTGCAAACACAGTCGAGGAGGAAAAAGCGCGATTTGGGCCCCAGTAGTCTCCGAGGAGCTGAATGGGTAGTCGATCGGCTGCCCCAAATGCCGCGTCGTGAGATTCATAGAGCTTTATTCATCTTGACGGCAACGGGTAGGTACAGTACTGTTATTTCTCTTTTCAACAAGTTGCAGTCACGAGGCACTCACCCAGATTTTGTTACCTTGAACATTGTAATTAACTGCTACTTTCGCGCGAAACGAGTTGGTTTTGGGTTCTCTCCTTTGGGGTGCCTCTTCAAACGTGGTTATGCGCCCAATGTTAGGAACCTTTCCTTTCTGTTGAATGGGCTTATTTCTCAAGATAAGACTGCTGAGGCCGTGGAGTTATTTGAGAAATTAGTCGAAAAAGGAAAAATCAGACCCCATATTGGTATGTGTGGACGTATTTTGAATGGTCTTTGCAAAATGGGAAACACCGGAATGGCTATTAGGTTTTTTAGGACGTTGGAAAAGGAAGGTTTAATACCTGACACCATGGCATATAGCATGATCATTGACCGTCTTTGCAAGGATGGGATGGTGGATGACGCTCTCAACTTCTTAGTTGAAATGAATAGCAAAGGTATTCGTGCAGATGTCGTCACTTATACATCTTTGATTTGTGGCCTCTGCGATTGTGGCAAGTGGAATGTGGCTACAGAAATTCTGAGGGAAATGTTGGATAATGATGTTTCACCAAATGTTCGTACATTTACTGTGCTGGTCAGTGCACTTAGCAAGCAAGGGCTGACAAAGGAAGCAGAGGCGCTACTTGAAGTCATGATAGAAAGAGGTTTGGATCCTGACGTAGTCATTTACACGAATCTGATGCAAGGGTATTGTTTGCAAGGCCGGATGGAGGAAGCAAGGAGAATTTTCGATGCCATGGTGGATACGGCAGTTCATCCTGACACTCATTGCTATAACATTTTGATCGAGGGATATTGCAAGAACATGAAATTTGACGAGGCCATGCATCTCTTCAAAGAAATGCCTCTACGGGGTTTGGAATGCAACACCAAAGAGTATAACATGATCATTGCCAGTCTTTGGAAGGATGGTATGGTGGATGACGCTCTCAACTTCTTTGTAGAAATGAATAGCAAAGGTATTCGTGCAGATGTTTTCACTTATACCTCTTTGATTCATGGCCTATACAAACATGGCAAGAGAAAGGAAGCTACGGGAATGCTAAGAGAAATGTTGGATAGTGGAATTCCACCAAATGTTTGTACATTTAATGTGTTGGTCGGTGCACTTAGCAAGCTAAGGATGACAGAGGAAGCGGAGGAGTTACTTGAAATCATGGAAGAAAGAGGTGTGGTTCCTAACGTAGTCACTTACACGGGTCTCATGAAGGGATATTGTTTGCAAGGCCGGATGGAGGAAGCAAGGAGAATTTTCAATGCCATGGTGGATAGGGCAGTTCATCCTGACACTCATTGCTGTTACATTTTGATCGAGGGATATTGCAAGAACATGAAATTAGACGAGGCCATGCATCTCTTCAGAGAAATGCCTCTATGGGGTTTGGAATGCGAGACCAAAGTGTATAACATGATCATTGACAGTCTCTGGAAGGGTGGTATGGTGGATGACGCTCTCAACTTCTTTGTAGAAATGAATAGCAAAGGTATTCGTGCAGATGTTTTCACTTATACCTCTTTGATTCATGGCCTATACAAACAGGGCAAGAGATAGGAAGCTACAGGAATGCTGAGAAAAATGTTGGATAGTGGAATTCCACCAAATGTTTGGACATTTAATGTGTTGGTCAATGCACTTAGCAAGCTAGGGATGACCGAGGAAGCGGAGGAGTTACTTGAAATCATGGAAGAAAGCGGTGTGGTTCCTGATGTAGTCACTTACACGGGTCTCATGAAGGGATATTGTTTGCAAGGCCGGATGGAGGAAGCAAGGAGAATTTTCAATGCCATGGTGGATAGGGGCGTTTGTCCTGACAGTTTTTGCTGTAACACTTTGATCAAGGGATATTGTGAGAACATGCAATTAGACGAGGCCATGCATCTCTTCCAAGAAATGCCTCTACAGGGTTTGGAACGCGACACCACTACTTTTACAATTATATTGCAGGGTCTGGTTTCGCTAGGCAGATATAAAGCTGCTGAAGAAATTCTTAATGAGATGCAAACTGCTGACCTAATTCCTGACAACAAAACTTGTGATCTCTTGTTGAAAGGCCTTTGCCAAAGTGGGCATATTGATGACGCATTATTCCTATTTCAAATGATGGAAAACAAAGGTTTAGATGTCGATATTGGCAAGTACAATATCCTTAGTGATGCATTTTGTAAGAATAAAAAACTTGACAATGCAAGGGATCTTGTCACTACGCTTCCTTCCAAAGGGTCATGTCCTGATGTTAAGACATCATTGTTGTGATGCAAGATCCTGTGAGAATAATGTCACTTACACGTTACACATTATCGATGGGGAATTCTTTGATGTTTGAAGTCCTTTGATGGGAGTCCTTTGAGGCCTTTTTACTCCTTGAGGAAGTGACTGGAATGGGTTTTTCGCCAAATGCATTGTTTCCTTGAATTTTGATTTAATCTCAACCAAAGGATTAATTTCGCCAATGTTGGTGGATGCACTTGCCACTTGCTAAGGAATGGATGGAAAAAGGAAGCAGAAGTGGATGCGCTTACTGAGGTATCGATGGAAAAGGACACAGGAGGCACTTGCAGTCATGATGGAAAGAGGTATGGATAATGATGTAGTCATACCGAGTATCTATTCTGCACAAAGGTGCCCGCTTTATACTAACCAACGTGTTATTTATTCTCCGGCATAAATAGTTGTCTGTGTTTCAAACTTAGTGAGTCTATATCAGGTCGGTTAGTTAATGTGTCAGTGTTGCATGTGGTATTGGAAAAATGACTGATTTGTAACTTGTAAGTTCATTGATAAAAGGCAAGACTTGAAAAGAAAATTACCTATATGTATGTATAAGAAAGAAGGAATTTTATTACCTTGAGTAAGTTGTACAACAAGCTAATATAGTTTTAGAAATAGCATTGTCAAATAAATATATATCCTTCCTATATTAAAAGAGCATCCTGGTGGTTCAAATTCGGACTGTAGTTCGTAGTTTACCTTCCCATTTTGGCCTCTTTTGTTCTGTCTTTTTTTCAGCTTATTTTTGTTCTTTCTGTGACAAACCGGATTTCGGTTGAGTCTTTTGACGATTTCGGTCAGACTTTGGGGCAGTGGCCTGTATGTAATTACATTAAATTTTGGGGTTATTCATTGAATCATTTCTATGTGTACAGTTACCTTAATACCGTGTTTGTATGTTGTGTGTCTTTACCCTGTCCAGGTGTTTGGGGTATTTGGGGGATCGATAAGATAGGAATCTTTTGCATTTATTGCAGGCCAGCTGTGTTGGTGTGAGATGGCTGCAGCTGAATCCTTCGCGTCTCTTTGGGTTTGTCTATGTTGTGCTTTGTTAATCTAGCGATTTCTTTCTTTCGTCGATTCATTTCTGTGGAAGAAGTGGTGGGTTCAGTTTGTGTCGTTTCTATCTTGTTCTTCCTTATGATGTTGTTATCTTGTTTTATTATTTGTGTTATCTGATGTTGTTCCTCCTTTGATAGTGCAGAGTTATGAGTACTCTCTCTCTCTCTCTCTCTCTCTCTCTCTCTCGGGTTGTTCTGGATTGTGGACCGTTGAAGAAGAATATCAAACAGCTTCATCAGATTCACCACCACCATAGCTTTCACGTACCAACATACTAAGGGTTGCCTCATGATTTGGGTTTGGATATTTGTTCTTATATTTTTTTTCCTGAAGTTCAGATCCTCCGATTTAGTTTAGCTTAATTCAGTAATGATTCATAGATTCGATTTCGTAATTCCTGATTGCTTAATTTCAATTGAAGGCTGAGGGATTGGCTGATGACAAAGACTCTGACAAGTCAAGGTCAGAGGGGGACAAGGAAGATGAGGGAGTGGAGAGGTATGGAAAAAGCTATGAATTTCTTATAGTACTGTGAAAATTCTAATGGTTTAGTTCAATTTTGTATCTAACGAATGAAATGGTGGTTAAAAGAGACTTTGTTTGCCTTAACTTTTGTTTTCCTCTGCTGGGTTTATGCTTTGATTTTTGTACTCTGTGGATTCAATGCTTTGTTTGTTGATCTTGATGGTAGTTTTTTTCATTGAACGAATGTTGCTTGGCACAGATTATGGTGTCTACATATTTGTTTTAATTTTTGTACTGTGGAAAATGGTTTACTTTATACAAGTAAATGTGAAAAATGAAAGAAAACAACTCAACTATGAGAGGGAGGGAGAGGGGGAGAAAGAGAGAGATGCTTTTGTTGTACTTTTTCTACTCCATTTGGTTCTTTCTTCTCTGTCACTCACATGTGGAATAATGCATGTATGGTGTATCTATGGTCTTCTAAATGCTGCTACTATTACTAGGACACCAAGCCCCTCCGAAGGTAGTCTGTCCTCTTTTGTGGTGTGGATACATGCTCAATGATATAACATCTCTTTGATGGTTCATTTATCTCGTGGTGTACATGCATATGTGTAGCCTCTACCAAGGTTGGCATTTTCAATAAGTTGTACAAGTCCTCGGATGAGCTTATTGTTAGATTGTGGAACTGTGAGCATTGACTGGTAGTGCTTAGGATAGTACTTGGTAGTTTTAAGTTTTAAACTCTTCTAATCCAAAGTAAATCTCTTCATGTAATTCACGTCATGTTCCTTTATCACGCATTGATCTTGGATTACTTAATCATGAACTTTACCAATTTACTTAATCATGAGTAATAGTCATCTTCCATATGACATCTTTGACTCCAGTCATGAATAATGAACACGGACCAACTACATGTTCTGATCACTCTAGGGATGTGTAGGTGTCTTGGTTCCATAGCCGTCCTTCTACAGTTAGCACATTAATGCAAAAACCTTGTGCTTTCGTGGAAACTTGACTTTCTTTTCCACTGAGGGGTTCTCTAGCTCTTTAAGCGAAGCATCAATAGTCAAGACCAAGTTTAAGGATCCACATGTCACTGGCATCCTGTTCCTCATTTATTTCTTCTTTTATAAGAATGCTGAAGCACATATTAAAAGTTCTTTTAGTGTGATTAAAAAAAATGAAATTGCTTTTCTTACTGAGTTGTTATCCCAATTTTAACATTACAGTGTTTGTTACTGTCTCGCACCAATATCTGCCCATTTATTCGCCGCACTGTTTTACAGGTAACTGCAAATTTAACACCCCTGAAGTGAGTTGGAGATTACTTATTTGGATGAAGAATTGAGGTCAGTGGATGTCCTGGGATTGGCTATTTTTGTGACTTGGGAGGTTTTGAGCAATTTAGCCATTATATTTTGTCCACTTCCCTGTAATAAGCCCTCGAGAGAAACAATGAATTAACTTTTTATTGAACTACTTAAAGCTATGGGGATAACACATGTCTATAACTGTTCTACATGAGAATTTTTTATGAGGATTGCTCTTGCAAATTCCGTGTCGTCAAATATTATATCGTAGTTTCTTTCCTTTGCCATGCTCGTTTTGTTGTTTTATGTCGTATTATGTTTCCAACTTTCCTTACAGTTTTTGAAGTTTCTTTCTATAAATCCCTGTCTTTCTGTTAGGCCATTTTTTGGACACTAGAAGTATGAATACTTGAAATTCTCGTTTTCACTGAAGATTACAGTCATCAAACGTAGCCTAGGAGTAATATTAAGTGTGTGTAAGGTTTCATAATTTTGGATGTTTTCATAAACTACTGTTGTTCTTTGATAATTATTTCATCGTTCTTTAGATTGATTTGGGGAGAGTATAAGATATCCTATTTCCTTTTGTTTTCTTTTGAGGCGGACTTCTTTATGACATGTATATTTTGACAGATGGCCTGGCTGGATTTCCCCTGTGGAGATTCTTCGCCTGGGTTACCTCTTTGGGATACTTTAAAATCATGGCACACGTGACCCTGGAAAGGACACCAATCATTATTTTTATTCCTGCCTTATTACAAAGTTGTACCTTTGATTCCCCATTCGATACTAATTGATATGGTGTATGCTGTTGTGGCACCATTGCTTCTCCTATTTCGTATTGTCTACTTCTTTCTTGGCTACGTTGTGTTTATCATCCAGGTCAGCCTGTTTAACGATGGAATATCTATCCAATTTTGATATAAAAAATTAGTCGTAGGTCCAGTATGTGAATTTCATAAGTTCACATGTTCATCTATTAGTTTTGTAAGGTCCAATTTAAAAAGTTCATAATTGGCTAGTGGATCTGTCACCTATGTAGCACGGACACGGCAATTCTAAAAAAATGGAGATACCGTCACAGTAAGGGACACGTCACGTGTATAAATAATTACGGGACAGTTTTGGGGATAACTAATACACCTAAAAAAACCTCATAGTTTCCGATCAAATTTTCATGACCTAAGCTGCTCAATGTGATCAGAACGTGATTTTAAGGGTACTCGCGAGAAATCAGAAAGAAAAAAATAAGAAAAATAAAAAGACCGGGAAGAGCTTGATCTGAGCAGTTTTTAGCTTAGATTTGATGAACGGTTCAATTAAAAACTGCTCAAAACAAGTACTTTCTGGTCATTTTTTGCTAATTTCTTGCGGGCACCTTTAAAATCACATTCTGCACACATTAAACGGTCCAGATCATAAAAATTTGATCGGAAACTATGATATTGAGATTTGAGGTATTTTTTAAGGTATTTAATTGGTTGTCCGCGGAACCGCCCTGATATATATATATATACACACACACACCAATCTTCACATAATGGCGCCCTTACCATATTACGGTAAGGACATCCTTTCCAGACCAATTTGCGATGATCCGAGCCGTTCAATATGTTTAGAACGTAAATTTAGGGGTACCCGCGAGAAATCAGCAAAAAAAAAGATCGAAAAGGGCTTGATTCGAGCAGTTTTTGTTTGTATTTTATCGAGCGGTTCAAATAAAAACTGCTCAAATCAAGCCCATCTGGTCATTTTTTTTGCTGATTTCGCACGGATACTCTTAAAATCACATTCTGAACACATTGAGCGGCTCAAATCATCAATATTTGATCGGAAAAAGAGAGAAAATGGGACGTCCACATTTTATTTAAAATGAGGACGCCCTCATAAGATGGGACTATAGTTCGGATTTGTGTCTTAGCTCCCATTTCCCGATCGATTTAGGATGATCCGAGCCGCTCAATGTGTTCAGAACGTGATTTTAAAGGTACCCGCGAGAAATCAGCAAAAAAAATGACCGGAAAGGGCTTGATCTGAGCAGTTTTTTTCCTGAACCGTTCAATAAAAAAACTACTCGGATCAAGTCCTTTCCGGTCAATTTTTTTGCTGATTTCTCGTAAGTACCCTTAAAATCACGTTTTGATCACATTGAGCGGCTCGGATCATCTAAATTCGATCAAAAAATGGGAGGTCCGAACCGTAAGGTGTCCGGACCTGAACAGAACTGTATATACACATATATATTTTCTTCTCTTCCATGTCTGTTGACGAAGACATGTCTTATATGAATAACCTAAATATTTTGAATAATTTCATATTAACCCCTCAAAATTAAAAATATATTACATTTTGACCCCACAGTCGTGTCCCCGACATGTCTCCTATCAAAAAATAATAAAAAAGTATTGGATATGCCACGTGGCGTGTCCAATACGTATTTGCGTGTAACCCCATGTCCAACACGTGGGCACATCACCCTTTTGGAGTTCGGTGCTTCATAGCCTATCACCAAATCTCCCATTTTGATATGCTTCAATTTGTCGATCCTTTATAGCTTGCAGTTACCCATGTAATGCTGCTTTGTATATATGGTTGCATAATTATCATCATCTCCTTTTGGCGATGCAGATATAATTAAAAGCTTATATATCAATAACGGATGGGAAACAAAGAGTACTAATGGACTATATCTGTTATTGTTTTGGTTTATGAAGTTCTACCTTCTATGTAAGTAGTTCAAGGGCTCGATCAAATAACTACAGCCTTTGGGTTGAGAAATTACCGAACAAAAGTTTTAGTAATAAATCCACGAGGACATGCCACGTGGCGTGTCCAATATGTATTTGGGCGTGTCCTCGTGTCCAATACGTGGACACGGCGCTCTTTTGAAGTGTCGATGCTTCATAGCCTATCACCAAATCTCCCATTTTGATATGCTTCAGTTTGTCAATCATTTATATTGCAGTTACCCATGTAATGCTGCTTTGTATATATTGTAGCATAATTATCATCATCTCCTTTTGGCGATGCAGATATAATTAAAAGCTTATATTAATAACGGATGGGAAACAAAGAGTACTAATGGCCTATTTCTGTTATTGTTTTGGTTTATGAAGTTCTATCTTCTATGCTAGTAGTTCAAGGCTCGATCAAATAACTACAGCCCGTGGGTTGAGATATTACCGAACAAAGTTTGGGAAAATGACGGCCAATGACGTGTTTTGATAATTAATATCGATATTTTCAGCATTAACAAATGTTCTTAACATGTTCTTGATGGGTATTAATTATCAAAACACATCCTGGGCCGTCATTTTCCTCAAAAGTTTTAGTAATAAATTCAGCTTCATATTGTGGACGAGTATGTATTTAGTGTTATCAAGGCATGTCTATTGAAATTATAGGAAAGTTTCTTATGTTCCCACCTCAATCTTGCTTTTTATCTGGACGTAGAAAAGAGTCGTTTGGTGCGTGGTGAATGCAAATGTAATTTTGCCGTCTTATATTTTGCGCTTGTACACCTAATCTACGTAATAGATTAATTAGAATCAATATAAATTTATGGTTACATGTGCAGAAATAGTGCAAATATACTGAACTCTATGAGTCTTCTGCCATATGCAAAGTTATGGAAGGAGTTTGTGTGGCCAACGGTTTGAAATTTACGATGACTTGTTATTTTACCATCGTCATTCTCATAATTCGAGACACAAAAATCAAAATTTGTTGTAATTGTTTATGTAGTTGTAGATTGAATTAGGAAAAAACTATTGGTTGCCTAACAAATTGCAGTGGATTTTGTGTTGTAAATCTGTTCCATTATAGACAACAATTTCGCGGGCAAAAGGGAGATAGTTTTAAACTGAACAATTGGAATGGTGTAAAAGGTAATAAAGTTTACTAAAAAGTCCTGCAACTATATTGCTTTTTCATTCTTTGAAATAATCTTGGTGTCTTTAAATATCTAAAGATGCATGGCTTTGCAAAGATGACCTCGGATTCAAACTCAGGCGGAAAAACAAGCTTGGTGAGTGCAATGTGATTTTCAGATGCATAAGATGGATCTACATAAAGTGCCTTCAAGATCAGTTCAACATTCCACTACAAGTCTCAACGTCTCAACGAAGAGATGCTAGCGATCTTGTGCCTGAGCCAAAGGGTGCAAGCATATTAGGTCAAATTCCTTATATGAGAAGTACAGATGCCTTGCACCGGTTATCAGTTCGTACTTTCTGATTCACTATATTTACCTGTTTTCCTCTCTTACAATCAATTGTATGATAAATAGTTCAGCAAAAAGCTAAGGGAGGAGGAAGTTAACTTGTCTAAGCAATAATACATTCTTCTGGTTCATATTCCATGCATCTGGTTTGCTGGTAGTGTTCAGAATTAGAGGTGCAGCATTGGTAGAAAGTCTAGTTCTGTTCTTTCATTTTTTTTCCCCATGCTTTGGTAGAAGTTATATGTTTTAAGCGTTATAATCAGTTCCTAGTAAAATTGTAATCAGTTCTCAGTCGAAGGGCAAAAAAATTGTATGGGTTTTTTTTTTTGAAAGGCAAATCTTCATTAAGAAATCAAAAGCGGATCAGAGGTACAAAAACAAAAAGGATTTACAGGAAGGCCTTAAAATAAAGCCCACCAAATCTACTACACTTGCAAGCATACCGCTAGCAGACACAGAGACTAATCCAAGCCGAAAAAGACAACTCTGAACCCTAGGGATTCCTAACAAAGACAGCAAGGGAGGCCGACTCATCCGTGCACAGTAGAATTGCCAGCAAACTTGTAGGGTTCGTTGTAGGGATCTCTGATCATTACCAACTGTCCTTTTAGCACGCTGGCCAACGGACAGAGGACGAACGGCAAGAATGATGTTTCTCTCCGGTCAGTCTCGTCCAAGGGGAAGTGAAACTCCGCAGCAAGCCCCCGTTGCCACGGCGAGCTCCGACCATGCTAGCCCGGCAAGTTATGAGCGGTCACAGCGACCGGTGACCGGTAGGAAGTACGCCCGTCAAAACCCATCCAAATCACGCACCGAACCCAGATAAAAAAAAAAAACAGAAAATTTGTTGTGGAGGCATGGTGTTTAGAATATGTGCAAGTTTTTCTTGCCATCTTTACATCTTTCAGCTCTGAAATAGACACTGCCTCGACCTATTGAGAACCAATATGATTTCTCTCTTCTGTATATGTAAGGGAAAATAGTACTCAGACCATATAAAGCTATGTTGGCCATCTTTAACGGTTTGCTGCTCTGAAAAATATATCTCCTTGTTCAATCGTCAACATATCTTCATTATGTAGGTCATTTGTGCAGTGGCAACCAGAGGCGGACACAAGGGTAAGTGGGGCCAAACTCCTTAATTATCGCAATATTTCTACTATATTTTAGGTTTTATATGTAAACATTATGAAGAAAGGTCCCCTCAAAATTGTGTTATTGCTATATGATGATGATATTTTTTGTTGTTAATTTACGAATACATGTGATTCGGTTCCCCCACATCAAGAATCCTGCATACGCCATTGGTGGCAAATGTTTCAAATATTTACTCCATACAGCCATGTCTTCTGTTGTAATTGGACGATACCTGCTGCCATCCGTAGTTTTTACCTACAATCAAATCTTTCATTGAAGATCACCAAGGTTAAAAAATTGTAAAAGAATAAGCTTTGATTGTAATGTGTTCATATTATTCAGCTGAAGACTAGGATTTATACAAAAAAAAAAAAGGGATCAATTTAGATCCTGAATACTAGCTCTATACAAGGCTTTTCCTATTCTAATTATGTACTAGAAAGATAAGTAAATCAATGATATACACAAAGTCAGTAATCAGCTCCTAGGATCTTAATAATCATCCTTAACACTCCCCCTCAAGTTGGAATAGATGTTAATTATTCCCAACTTGTTAAGTAGATTTGAGAATTATGGGAAGCCTAATGATTTGGTGAAGATGTCTATTGGCTGCTTTGATGTAGAGATATGAAATGTTTTAACCATTCTGACTTGAATCTTTTCCCTCACAAGATGGCAATCAATCTCTCTATGTGTTTGGTTCGTTCATGGAACACCGGATTTAAGGCGATGTGAAAAGCTGCTTGATTGTCATAGTACAACTTGACTGGTTGTGAGTGTTTAATGCCCAAGTCTTGCAAGATGTACCGTAACCAAGTGACCTCTCAACAAGTTGATGCCATAGAGCGATACTCTGCTTCGACGCTTAATCGTGAAACCGTGTTCTCCTTCTTGCTTTTCCAAGAGATCAATGGGTGCCCAAGGAATATGCAATATCCTGTGGTTGATCGTCGTGTGTCTCGGCATCTAGCCCAATCCGTGACACAAAAAGCATTTAACTGTATTGAGCTATTTGCGGAAAGGAAAAGACCTTGTCCCAGTGTGTGCTTGAGATAACGTAATACTCGGTGGGCTGCCTCTAGGTGTGGAGTGTGAGGCTTGTCCATGTATTGGCTAAAGATATGTACAACATATACTAAGTCAGGTGCGTAATGGTCAAATAGATCAATCTCCCAACAAGCCTTCGATAAGATGAAGGATCACTGATGCATTCACCTTCATTCTTGCTAAGAGACAAATTTTACTCCATGGGCGAATTGGCAGGTTTGACCCCAAGGTAGCCCGCATCATCTAATATTTCAAGCACATACTTGCGCTATGAAAAGACAATCTGTAGACACTCCAATCCGGACCTCGGAGAGTTTTTGTCCACCCCGATGATGAAATAGAGGAAACGATACCTTTGCGAGCTTGAAAAAGGATCTCCTTTAAAGCCAAAAACCCAACAAATCCAACAAACCCAGCCAGGCCCAATAAAAAAGGCCCAAAAGGCCCTGGATCACAGGAGGGGGTACCGTGCGGAGTCAAACTGGAGCGCACGGCACCTTGAGAAAATTCAAGGGACCGAGCGCAGCCAAACCCCTCCGCACGGCACCTTGAGCAAAAGTCGGCTGGCTCAGAAAGTCGCCGGCCACGCCCGGTGTGAGCCACACCGATGACTGCTCAAATTAAATGCACTTCCGCCCGCCTAAAACACCTCCACCATTTGAATTCAAAATCCTTGGCCATTTGCCTATAAATTAACCCCTCCACTCAAGGGAAAGGGGTCCCTCTTAGCCTTTCTTTTGAGTCCCTCTCTTGCCTTTCTCTTGGTTTTCTCACTCTACTTTCTCTCTCTAAATTTCTACACCCACTTTCTTATTCCCATGGCCATTTCTAAGCTTTAAAGAACGTCATTCCCAAAAGACCTTCTTTAAGTGCTTTCACTCACTCCCTCATCATCATTGAAGTTTATCCTTCATTAACTTCAAAGACTCATCACCCCCAAAACACCTAACCTTCACTCACACCCATACTCCCTTTGTCTCATCTAACCTCCCCCATCCACATCCGTGACGATCCATCCACATCTTTGCATCCACGATCCTTGATCAAACTCGAAACCAAAGGTATAAACTAATTTCCTCGGACTAGATTCCGTTCTGGTCCTGAGGGGACCTTTCTGTCAGCAGATCTAATCCCTTTTGGTTAGATCCTGACTCAAAACCTATTTTCATAAAATAAAACCAACACTGTGCTGAGGTTGGGGAACCACGCTGTCTGTTGATCAGACGCACGGCACCCTGACTCTCAGCGCACGGTGCGCACTAATGCTATTGTGAACAGGCTGCCTGGATCTGAGTTTTCCTCCGCTGTGGTTACCTGTTTTTGCTGTTTACTGTTTCTGTAGCTCTTAAAATAAGACCATATCTACAAGCCATGTTCCGGCTCTTCTAAAATCTTTTCAAGATCATTCCAAGTGATCAAAAACGTTGAAAACTACTTTAAAACTATGTTTTGGGAAGGATAATGACGTTCTTGGGATGATCGACCGCCGTGAGGCTATTCGTGAGTTTTCAAAAGATCTACAGAGAAACCAAGTGAGTTAAATGATGTTTTGAAAGACCGCAATACCCTAGCAGAACAGGTGCCACGCATGGCATGTTGAGATGTCTCGCACGCCATCTCAGTGCCGTGAGCGGTATTCTCGAGGCCCAACCGCTTGATAAAGCGGAGCAAAGCCGCGACCGCATGTGGAGATGCCTGCCGCGGCGTCTCAGGGTGCCGTGAGCGGTGCTTAGAGGTCCAAACAGTCTGTTGAATGTTATTTATCTCATTTATTCATATCATTTTATCACGACTGTACAGATAGCACCACCCGCACGTCAATGTGATATATTTCCCATGTCCCTCTCCCGTTACGTGCTTTATTAAAGAGTTTGATACTCCAAATAATATTGAAGATTTCCCTTTTTTAAAACATCAAGTAGAGACCGGTCTTACCGGGCGAATGGGGTGCTTTTTAAAGAAAAACCTTCCTCGTTCGTAATGTGGCTCCCGAACCTAACGTCTCGATGTTTTCGCTAGACCAAAAGCCTTTTTCAAATCAAGCTCTCGGTTTCTCGGATCATCCATCTCAAAAATCCGGGTGGCGACTCTTCGAGCTTGCGCCTTTTTCCGGGCGCGGGAGCCCACAGTGGCGACTCTGCTGGGGACATATTTATTCAATACTTTTTAAAAAAAAAAAAAGAAATGTATAAAAGTATTGGATGATCAAGAGAGCCAAACTTGAAAGGTGTTCTCTAAAGGGGGATTTCAAATATTTTTCGGAATATTAAATTCTTTTATCCTGTACACTTTTGCACCACACAAGCCTCGCTATGCGTGTTTCGGCTATCTTGCCCGGTTTACCGGTGACAAGCTCTCCCGGAATGCCTAGCAACCCTCGACTATGATGAGCCATCGTGCTGTACGACCGTTGTCTTGCAATACACTCGACACGGGGTAGCATATCTTGGCTCTAGTCCAGGGAACCATTTTGAGACCAAAACCAGCCTTTGCACTTATACATAGCCATAGAACCTTCCCAACTAGGACAGGAGCCCATGGCTAGGACTTATGTGTTATACCCTGTTTACGTGTTTTTTATTCCTGTACACACGCATCATTCACACACCATTGCATCTTGTGGGCTAGAGGAATAGGCTCCCTTAGAATTCTTTAGGGCCCCCCCTGGTCAGTCTAGGAGACTTTAAATCCATGGAGTTTGTGATACCTCCGGTGTTTGCCATACCCGAACGGCTCCCTTGGTTTGGGTCTAGCCTTAAGCATGTCTGTATCTGGATTCCGGTAGCCACATTGCTCTGTCTCGGATGGTCACGATAAGGAGATTGGCTCTGGTTCCGACCCGTTCGGAATTTAACCTGCCTGACGGCACCTACCCGGGCTATCGAAAATCTTCTAACGGACGCCTTAAGTGAGATTTGAACCACGGTAGGTCCACTAGGACGCCAGGAGACTTTAAATCCATGGAGTTTGTGATACCTCCGGTGTTTGCCGTGCCCGAACGGCTCCCTTGGTTTGAGTCTAGCCTTAAGCATGTCTGTATCTGGATTCCGGTAGCCACATTGCTCTGTCTCGGATGGTCACGATAAGGAGATTGGCTCTGGTTCCGACCCGTTTGGAATTTAACCTGCCTGACGGCACCTACCCAGGCTATCGGAAATCTTCTGTACGGACGTCTTAAGTGAGATGCGAGCCACGGTAGGTCTTAGGCTTCGTTTCTAGGAGACGAGTAGAAGTAGGGCGAGTATTCGGATTGGTTATGAGTTGCTCCTTTTGACTTGTTACCAGTGTTGCCAACATTGATCGCCTGCGGAGAAAAGAAGCTGTACCCAATTGGTTCCGTTTGTCCCAAAGACTAGTTCGCATAGACACCCTGGAAGGACCCCCGCTGTTTGAGGTCCAAATTGAAGAAGAGGAAGAACCTGTGGTAGAAGAATCTGTAGTCTCATTCCCGACCGAAAATCCCTTACCTATGGCTGATCAGGAAGACGGAATGGAAGAACTCAGGCAGAACGTGGCCAACATGGATGTTCAGTTTAAGCAATCCCTCGCCGGTGTTGACGCACAGCTAGTCTCTATGAAAAATGATATGAATATGATACTGGAAAGTATGCAGGAAATCACTGACAAGCTCCTAATCAAGACCTCCCTGCAATCTGAACAACCACCTAAAGTTGAGGTACCAGTAATCGACCCCAACTTGGCCGCTATCATGGATAAGATTGGCAAATTGGAGGAATCTGTCTAGGAAACCAAACGGCTTGGAAAAGGAGAAATCGACATGAAGAAACTATGCCTCTTTCCGAATGCCAAGCTGCCAGAAAAGTTCAAAGGAGTGGACTTTACAAAGTTCGATGGAACCGGCGACCCAAGAGCCCATCTTCAAGGATATGTCGGGTCCCTCACTATGCGCGGCATCGAAGGAGAAGCCATGGCCCAACTCTTCCATGATTCCTTGTCTGGTCCAGCTCTGCAATGGTTCCTCTCTCTCGAACCATCCAAGAAAAGGACTTGGGAAGACATTGGGACAGCCTTTGTAGCTCAGTATGATTTCAACGTCGACTTGAAGATGACCACGAGAGAGTTGAAAAGTACTAAGATGGGTGAGAAGGAAAGCTTTGCTGACTTTGTGAAGCGTTGGAGGGCAAAGGCAGCCCAGATGTAGAATAAACCTGACCTAAAAGAACAAATACGGATAATAACCAAGAACTTGCCAAGCTCTTTCGCACCATACATGGTTCTTTCTCAGGCTGCCCCAAATTTTGAAACTTTTTATGATTCTGGATTGGCTGTAGAGGAGGCTCTGCGGGACGGAACTTTGGAGAAGAAAGAATCAGGGTCCGGGTCCAAATCCAAACGGGCGTATTTAGGAAACAGCAATGTTCTCTTCGGGAATGCCAATCAGGCAGGAACCTTATCCACAAAATCTGTAGAAGTGAACCAGATTGTCGAAAAGCCAAAATCCCAGAACCGAACCTTCACCCAATTCAGCACTCCAAGGTCCACTCTCCTTAAGAAACTCACAGACATTGGGGTACTGAAACCTCTTCCGCCACCACAAACCATTCCGCCGAACCTAAACCAAAACGTCTACTGTGACTTCCACCAAATGCCCGGCCATACCACCGACAACTGCATCCGCCTCCGTCATGAAATCCAAAACCTCATTGACAACAAGATTGTCGATGCTCCACCCACAGATAAACCAAACACCGTCTCAAACCCCTTGCCACAACATAATCTCCCCTTCCGTATCAACCAAATCACCCTAGGCGAAGATCCAAGTCTCCCAGAAACTGATTCTACGCTATTCCCTGATGCTGAACCAATGCCTGTTGGTGGAATTCCCGGAGATATTGCCTTCCATTCTACCTGGGAATGGGAAGACACGTGGGGAGAACTGATTACCGACTGGGAAGAATTTGAAGCTGCCAATTTCCAAAGAAACGACGAACCTTTGTTCGAGGCCGGATGGGAGGTTGATTGGAAAAACATCCAGGCAGATCCTCTTGATGGATTCTCTTTGGGTGCACTATTCGAAAATCAAGGGGAAGAATACCCGGTCTTCCAAGATGTACCCGAATGGGAATGGGACCCGACCCCGGATGAGTATCAGCTTTTGGCATGGAATGACCCATTGGATACCTTCTCTCTGCCGACACTATTCGGTGAAGAATACCAGCTTGGATACCCACCTGAGATGGTGATGTACAACTGGCCGGAACTCGCCCCGCTCCGCCCAGATTTCTCTCATTTTAATGACTTTGTCGTCAACAATCTGTATGACAATGTGAACCTCACCCCGTACCCAAACCTTCCTGGGTTCGAGGAGGAAGTTGCTAGCAATGGGTTTGACCCAATGGACTGCCTCGTGGACGGAGCTGAATCTGAGCCATCAGTCACTTTCCCGAAAGACGCCGAAATTGCCATGATAAACTTATGGGAGGATGAACCAGCAAACTTGTGGGCCAACACTGAAGTGGTTAACGTAAAAGTGGGAAACGAAGAATGGACTGTTAACAAAGCCATGATGGAGGCTGAAAAGTGGACACCCGAAGATCTGTGGGATGATCTAGTTATCGTCGATCTGACCGTTAATCTACAAGATACCACTATTGGAAACAAGCGTAAAGCCCTGGCCGACCTATGGAGTGAGGAATCGAAGTATCGCCAGATTGATCATCTAACCAGAAGCGGCCGTGTTTATCAACCTCCGAACCTCCAAGTTGGGGAACCTTCCAACCCTGCAACCGCAGAGCCCTCTGATCCATTCACCACCCCGGTTAAGAACACCTTCCGACCCTTTGACCCACCAGCTAAGGAGCCCTCTCGACCCGAAAAGAACCCCGAAGGGATGATTAAGCTCCAACTGGAGCAAACCCATGCCAAGATGTCCGTCTGGGATGTGCTGGTCCACTCCACACACCGTCGTGAAGGCCTCATCCAAGCACTCTCTCAGCTAAAAGTTCCTTCCGCTATAACTCCCGATGAGCTTGTGGCACTGATCAAAACCATATCTATCAAACATGCCATCACCTTTACTGATCGAGACTTACCTGCCGAAGGGACTGATCACAATCGTCCACTGCACATCACCTTGAAGTGCCATGGCAAGTCGGTTCCAGCAATCTTGGTCGACAATGGGTCAGCGATTAATGTCTGTCCACTCCGTGTTGCTTACTGTTTGGGATACAAGAATAAGGACTTTTCCTCGTCAGAAGTCAAGGTCCGAGCATATGACAACACTCGGAGAGATGTGGTTGGGACTCTCATGGTTCCTATGACCTTCGGACCATATCAGACGGACGTAGAATTCCATGTGGTGAATATCCCTGCCTCTTTCAATCTGCTCTTGGGAAGGCCCTGGCTGCATCGGCCAGACATCATGGCTGTGCCCTCCACACTCCACCAGAAAATTCGGCTGGGACTGGAAACGGAAATGCTTACTATCCACGGGGACTCGGGGATTCATGCCCCTGTTGAGGACAATGCCCCACTCTTGGAAATCCAACACGGAGAAGAAGATATCGCTTTGGGAGACTTCTCTCTAGATACCTCTCAGTCTATCTATTCGGTTAGGATCAATGATGACTTCGTTATTAGCAATGTTGCCATCAAGATTATGAAGAAAATGTCCTACATGCCAGGATTGGGACTTGGAAAGAATCTCCAGGGCCCTACAAAGTTTGAAGCTCAGGGCACTCTGATGCGCACAACTGGCCTTGGTTACTCACCCTCAAGTAAAAGCAGGGTGAAAAGGGGGGACAGGCTAGAAGATTACTTTGTCAAGGAAGAGGCAAAACAGATCTATCAGGGACAGCCAGAACCTTTTTGGGATGCGAAAACCAATGCCTTCTTACCGGGGTTTGAGATATTTGCTAACGATGTCTGGCCAGATAGTGATGAAGAAGCTGAGATTGTGGAAAAGCAGAAAGAGCTCCCTGACTGGATTGAGGTCTTTGCCATGGGTAGTCTCGCAACTCTGTTTAGGGAAGATGAATCAACGGGTACAGCTACGGAAGCAGAGGTGCTGATGATGGAACAAGAAACCCCTGAGGGTCCGACTTTGCTCATCATGGATGCTGCTGGAGAATGCGAGAACTGGACCTTCATACCGAGTGCAACTCACCATGAGTCTGAGTCTGAATCTGAGTCTGTTAAGTCTTCTGAGTCTGCTGAGTCCGAGTTGGTGCCTCTTGGCCCAAACTCTCAGAGTCTGTACTTCGAGTTCGAGTCCACCCGTGTGTATGGTGCCCCCGAGGCCTCCGTTAATAATGAAATAAATGAATCTGATTCTGCTTACTTCCCTGACTTTGAAATAAATTGCGTTGACTCTGGTGATGAAGAGATTGATTTCGATGGGGACATCCCCAAAGAAATTCGATCCCTAATCGACAGGGAAGATGAAAGGCATGCTCAGCCTGTAAAAGAAGAAATCGTTTTAATAAACTTGAGAGGTGAAGGGAGTCCCCGGGTAATCCAGATCGGTTCCGCGCTGCTGAAGAGAGCGAAGCCCTTGTAAACCTTGCTCAAAGAATTCGAAGATGTGTTTGCATGGTCACACGAAGATATGCCCGAATCGATCCTGAAATCGTGGAACACCGGATTCCCTTTATCCCGATGCAAAACCAATAAAAACAGAAACTAAGGCGCGTGAGACCTGCTAGGTGCTTAAGATAAAGGAAGAAGTCACGAAACAGTTAACGCTGGATTTTTAATGGTAATCGAATACCCTCGGTGGGTTGCAAACATCGCCCCAGTACCAAAGAAGGATGGTAAAATAAAGTGCGTCGATTTCAGGATCTCAACAAAGCCAGCCCAAAAGACTCCCCTACCGCACATTGATGTGTTAGTTGATAATACTACTGGTCATGCCCTACTCTCTTTCATGGATGGTTTTTCGGGGTACAATCAAATCCTTATGGCTCCAGAGGATCGGGAAAAAACCACGTTCATCACTGAGTGGGGGACATATTGTTATCGAGTTATGCCCTTCGGACTAAAGAACGCCGAATCTACTTACCACGGGCCGCCACGGCATTGCTGCACGATATGATTCAGGAAGTACAGGATGCGGCTCAACCCCGCCAAATGCACGTTCGGGGTCACTGCAGGGAAGATGCTTGGGTTCATGATCACCACCCGAGGCATCGAAGTCGATCCATCGAAAATTAAAGCCATCCTAGAAATGGAACCGCCGAGATCTGAGAAGGATGTAAGGAGTTTCCTCGGCAAGGTGCAATTCATCAGTCGATTCATTGCAAAGCTGACCTCGACTTGCGAACCCCTATTCCGTTTGCTCAAGAAAGGAGTGCCGTTCGCTTGGGATGATAGGTGCCAGAAAGCTTTCGAAGCCATCAAGGCCTACCTGAACAAGCCACCAGTATTAACGCCGCCCGTAACAGGAAAACCTTTGATCCTATACCTGTCAGTCACTCCATCCTCAATGGGATGCATGTTGGCGCAGGAAGGAGATGATGGGGTGGAAAGGGCTATTTACTACCTTAGTAAAAAGATGGTTGGACCCGAAGAGCGGTACACTCCCCTGGAAAAGACATGCTGGGCACTTGTATGGGCTTCCGGGAAGTTGAGACATTACATGCTCGCCTATCCGGTGAGGCTAATATCTCGGATGGATCCCCTAAAATATCTATTCGAAAAACCAGCCCTCACAGGAAGAATGGCGCGATGGTTGCTGATGCTCACTGAATTTGAATTAAAGTATGTCACCCGAAAGTCAGTGAAAGGAAGAGCTGTCGCAGAATTCCTGGCCGATTGCCCAGTTGAGGGAGGGGAGGATGCCGAATTCAATGTCCCCGACGAAGACATAATGACGGTAGCCGAGGACATTTGGCAGTTGTACTTTGATGGAGCAGCCAACCAGAAAGGATTTGGAATCGGTGTATTGCTCATCTCGCCCGATGGATCGCACATCCCGTTGGCATTCAAGCTTAACTTCGAAGTCACTAATAATCAGGCAGAGTACGAGGCTTGCATCGTGGGTATGGAGGCAGCCATTGAGATCGGCATAGAAAAACTGGAAGTCGTGGGAGATTCGAATTTGGTCGTGTCCCAGGCAAATGGTGATTGGAAAGTCAAGGAAGACAAACTAAAGCCATATCACCACGATCTCGAAGATCTCATCCCCCACTTCACCAGGGTAACATTCACTCATGTCCCGAGGTTCAAAAATCAATTCGCAGACGCTTTGGCAACGTTGGCATCGATGGTCGAGATCCCTATTGGCATAAAGTTAAGACCGATCGTGATAGAACAGAGGGATACTCCAGTCTACCAGCATGTCATGACGATCGAAGAACCCGATGATGGTCAGCCATGGTACTTCGATATTTGGAGATATGTAGAAAGAGGAGACTACCCCATGGGAGCAAGCAAGAAGGACCGAATCGCTCTCCAGAAAATGGCGGCTCAATACATTATCTGTGGAGGGAACCTATACCGAAGATCGCACTGCGGTACGCACAAGTTATGCGTCCAAGGGGAAGATGCGAAGAGGGTAATGGAGGAAGTCCACGAAGGTGTATGTGGCCCTCACATGAATGGTATAATGCTCGCTAAGAAAATCCTCAGGCAAGGATACTTCTGGACTACCATGGAAACGGAATGTGTGGAATATGTGCGAAGGTGTAGAAAGTGCCAAATTCATGCTAATCTCAGGCATGTCCTGCCACATGAGCTGCAACAAATGATCTCACCATGGCCTTTCTCGACATGGGGAATTGACGTCATCGGAAGGATAGTGCTGGCAGCATCCAATGGTCACAAGTTCATTTTAGTAGCCGTCGATTATTTAACAAAATGGGTAGAAGCTGCTTCCTATGCCACTTTGACTGCGGTTCAAGTTGCACATTTCATCAAGCAAAATGTCGTTTACCGATACGGGGTCCCCCAAGCTTTCGTATCCGATAATGGGGTTCATTTCAAAGGACGAGCCCGGGAAGTTTTGGACGAGTTCCAAATTCAAGTGCACAAATCGACGATTTATCGGCCGTAGACTAATGGCGCCGTGGAGGCCGCCAATAAGACAATCAAAGCCATTCTGGAGAAGACCATTCAATCCGCGAGGGACTGGCATGAACAACTACCCCTGGCTCTGTGGGAGTATCGCACGTCTGTGCGAACACCAACGGGAGCAACCCCCTACTCTTTGGTTTACGGAATGGAAGCAGTGCTCCCCATCGAATTGGAAGTCCCATCTCTTCGAACTATGATTGAATGTGAAATCCAAGAGGCAGAATGGTTGAGCAATCGGTTCGAAGAACTTATGCTATTCGATGAACGCCGGTTAAGGGCTCTTTACCACATTCAAGGATACCAACGAAGGATTGCACGGGCATTCAACAAGAAAGTGAAACCCAGGAACTTGATAGAGGTGACATGGTTTTAAAGGAAATCCGGGCTCCTGTTTACGACCCACGAGGAAAGTTTCACCAAAATGGTCCGGACCGTACATTATCAAGACCATCCTTTCGGAGGAGCTGCGCAACTCGTCGACTTGGACGGAAACGAATTCTCAACCTTGGTCAACTGGATCAACTCAAGCGCTATTACCCCGAGAGAAGCTCGCTAGGCTGAAAACCGCAAGAGGCGGTCTAGGCAAAAATAAGAGCAAAGCCTCTGCTAGGATGAAAACCCGTCAGGGCATCCTAGGCAAAAGTTAAGACATACAATAAATGAGCTCGCTACACCGAAAACCCGAAAGGGCGGTTCTAGGCAAAAGTTAGAGCACAAAAGGAGAGTGTTAAAACCAGAGCGAACCCTACCCTGAACTACGTCATGACCTGATTCCTTCGCCAGGAGGATACGTAGGCAGTCTCACATTGAGACCCGGTCACAATCCATCAAAATAAAGATCCAGGTTGAGAAGGTTTGAAAAACAAAAGTCGAGAAGGGGGAAACCCTCCAAGACTCGCTTTTATTAACACGATTACTTCTGCTACATAAGGTTGGGCAAAGCTTTCAAAATCAAAAGAAATACAACATAATGAGAAGAGGGTCCACAATTTATTCGAACGGCCAGGGAAGTAGGATCGAGTCAGTTTCCTTGGGCTCCAGCCCTCGCTACAATGTCCCTCCTAAGCCACTTTCGATAGCTCCCGCGCAGCGCCACAGAAGGATAAGGATGTGCGTCGATCACCTCGCGTGTCATCCAAAAGCGCTGGTAGTGGCAAAGAATCGAATGGCTGAAGAGAGGCAGAACCACATCCACGAGAACCTCGGCAGGGGCCTCCTGCCTCAAACCTAGCTGTCGCTGGATGCGATAAGGGATGTAGAAGGTAACTCCCAAACCAGCAAGGACGACCCACTGAGGGCCCATGTAGTGCACTGTCATGGGAGGAAGCCATCGGCACCTCCAAGCAATAGTCTCCGCTCGCCGGCGCCTGAGGAAGTCGGCCCACTCGACCCTGCTCCTGTCCTCAAACTCGAAGCATCGCTGAGACAGTAACCTCGCCTCATATGACCAATTGCCAGAAGGAATGGTCAGCACATTCACCTTGTCACAAAGCCAAATCTGTGGGAAGAGAGAAAACAAGTAAGAAACCGTAGAAAGCCAAGCTGAGTGTTGAGGTAAAATGAGAACGTGAGAAAAACCCGAAAAAGGAGAGCTGAGTGAGAAGCCAACCTGTAGGAGAAGGGGGCTACCACCGAAAGTCTCGGTCCCTCCAGAACGAACCTTGTCCAAACCAATCAATGTCTCGGCCAAAACCATCGGAATCACGTCCTTTCGAGCCTCTATCTGAACAGCAGCGCCGAACTAGCATGACCGGCAGAAGGAACTAAGAGATAGGCCGCAAGCAGGCACATGCAGAGAGCAGTCATGCGTCGAGTCTGATAAGTCATGTCTCCAAGATCGCCAGGAGGAGAAAATAGCTCAATAAGGCGCATGACATTAAGATGGCCATTCCTAACCAAGTAGCGAGCAGCACCATCACCCAATCCAAGGGCCACAGCCAAGACCCTGTAAGCGCTCTCGCGCACAGGAGGAATGATGACCTCCCCTGAACCAAAGCCCTCGAGGTACGCACGGAACTCCTCGACAGTGGGACAGAGCTCCTGATCGCCAAACCGGAACACGTGAACCTCCGGATCCCAGAAACTCACGGCTGCCCTCAAAAGTTCGGGGCGAAGACGGATGTTGCGAAGGTACCGCATGGAATAGAGACCATGAGCTCGGAAGTTGAGCCAATCGACACCTTCCATCGAAGCCAACCATGGACGAAATGAACCGGTAAGAGAAAGAGCCATTTCAAGAAGTAAGGAAAGAGGATGAGAGTTGAATGAGGTGAGGAGAATGTGGTATAAGAGAACTTGAATTTATAGGAGAGGTAGAAGGGACAACTTCAACTTTCAAAGAGCCTCGGGTTTCAAAAGCGCAAGTTTTCCATAAGTCCAACATTGGGAAAAACTTGGTCAAGTCCTAAAAGGTGCAAAATAGACATGCACTGGTTCAGAAATGCCATTGCATGGGTCAAACCTCAACCCCCGAGCAATCTACCTTGGAAAGCAGCAAAACTGGAATCTGTCAGGAAAATTGTCTCGCGCGGCACCTTGATGGGTCGCACGGCATGTTAAAACCAGAGAAATTCCACGGCAGAGTGATCAAGGTACCGTGAGGCAGATTTCCTGCGGCACCTTGGTCTATCCGCACGGCACGTTGACTCTGCATTTCTGCAGTTTTTGGCAGCAACACCCCAAGATGGAATCGAGGTCCTACAAAGCACTAACCAGCACCTAAACACACTCTAACGGGTATTTGGGACTTCATGGATGTTTCGTTTCAAGATAACTCCCGGGATTCGCCGTCGTGGCACAAAAACTCGATAAAATCCGTTCCTTAAGCCATGTCAAGGTATCAAAGTCCGTTTCGGGTCATTCCAAGTCGTTCTTTCAAGTCCTACAGGTCATAATGGTCAAAAGTGACTTAGTCCAAGTTCCGGTAAATGTCCAGAGTCAAAACTCGAAAATGTCACATGTTAAAGTTAACGTTTTCCTACTTTTCGAGTATATTCCAGAGGCAAAATAGAATTTCCGAGCATCATAGCAAGATTTAAAGGAGTCAGTTGCAAAGATGTCTATATAAAGTCTTGTATGCAGAGTCTACTTTACAACGGTTTGCTCACCTTCTTTGATTTCTATTCCACTTTCAATATACTTCGATTGTTAATATGTCCCTCCTCCCAAACCTCACATTCAACTCAGCAACTAGTTGCACAGTTCAGTTAATGTTTTGGTTATTCAGTTTTCTTCGTGCAAACAAAAGGAAATTGAATGACATAAACAATGAAAGAACAAAATCTCTCTATAAATCCAAAAGCATCCATGAGTCCAAGTACAAAAAAGGGGCACAATGACCCAATGATCGAAGTCCTATCTACCAAGGGCAAACAGGCGCCCTAACAAAAGAAGCACGCAGGCTCCGTCAAAAACGCAAAACAAAAGAGGAGCTCAACTCTCATCCTCGTCCTCGCCCTCGCTCTCCTCCTCGTCCTCTACGGAAATCTCCTCTTCCGCAGGAGAGCTGCTAGCTGCCTGAGTGCCGGTCGCCCTAGGCACAGTGTCTCCTGAGGTGACCTCCAGGTCAATGTCTGTAGGCTCGGGTGTATCGTCCTCAGAGACGTCAATAGGCTCGTCCTCGGTCCCTACAGAGCGTCGTGTCCTCTACGACGCCGGCTCCTCCCGTGAGCCGGCAGAGGAGACCTGTCGTACTATCGGGCGGACGGACTTCCGCCGCAACCCTCGTGTAGCCCCTCCTCTGGCCTGCAATGGTATAAGCATTCATATGACATTTGCATCATAATCATAATATAAGCGGTAGAAGTAAAGCAAATGACTAAAGTTCGAGAGTATACCATCGCTCCGCCAACGCGAGGCAACACCTCTAGAGGGTGGCCCATGGCGTACTGCCTCACCAACTGCTCCAGGCCCATCATGGCCTCCGCCATCTCCTTCACGTACCCTGGAGGAGCCTGCAATGAAGGAAATTGATCAGAATGTGCAAACGAAGCGAATGTACAGCATATTGAAAGCATGATATACCTGAGCAAGGAACCCCGAGCCTCAGACAGGAGGACGTGGCACCGCGACCGCCAGGGACTCTCTGAGGGGTCGTCACGTCCACCTGTCCAAGAGAGGACGGAAGGCTAGCACCACTCGGGCTGCACCTCATCTGCGCCTCTCGCTACCACGACCGCCTCCTCCGCCGACTTCGCCGCCTGTCTCTCTTCCGCCTTCTTCCTCTGCGCCTCGTGCCGCTGTGCCCTCCCAGCTAAAGACGTATCCTCGGACCGACATCGTAATCGAGAACAAGATTGCGTGGTCGCTAGCCGAGGCCAAGACTCGCCAAAAACGGCTCCAACTCGAGGTCCGGCCGTGTGAATCGCTCGACCTCCCTCCGCGTGTACTTGGTCCGTCCTCTGCACTAGAGCAAGAAGCAGCCCGGGGACTCGAAGAGCGTCCAGTCGCCGATCGGGCGTGACACTCGGTCACCCAAGTACCACCGCCAGCCGTAGGGGACTCGAGAAGCACTCTCCTCCTGGCAACCTCCCTACTCGTGTCACGAAGGGACCTCGGGGCATGATATACCTGAGCAAGGACCTGTCATCAAGAATAAGCAATATCAAGGTGCTGATTGAATGAAAATAAGCTGAAAATAGATATGAAAGCACTTTAGTACCTGATCAGGACGCAGCTCGTCTAAGTAAAGACGGAAGGCATCCAGCTTGCCTCTCCCCCTCTTCACGCCCTTGTACTCTGTCGACCAGCGTAGGGCTCGGGGGAGTATCGTGTCGTCGGGACACGTGGTCTCGGGAGGGTACATCCCTATCACCTCGTACGTCCAAAGCTGCAATTCAAGACATTGAAAGTTAGCACAAGATATATATTGAATTGATATAAATGGAAAGCTAACTATTCATGAGAAAGGAAAAGAAATGTACCTCCCAAACCCTCCAATAGCCTCCGAGACTCACTCCTGCCCCACGGGAAAGAGAGCCCATAAAGGCATAGCACGTCCCCAGCGCCGCACCTCCCCAGTCGAAGCGGGCGATCTCCCCGACGTCCCTCAGGGCTGGGAGAAGCGAAAGGTGCACTCGGTTGCGCCTGTTGGGAAACAGGGACGCACCAAGTAAGTACAGCAGGAAACACCTCGCCATCTGCTCCTCCTCCGCCCTGTCGGTCGGGAGCCTCTCTGTCCAAAACCTCAGGAGCTGGGCGTACTTCGCATCGTCCCCCTCTGCCCTCAGCTCGTGTCCCAGCATCGCCCGCTGGAACGCCGCCTGCCTCCCTGTGGCAGCGTCAAAAGGGATAGGGTCACCTCCGACCCTGAGACCGGTGATCGCCGCAAAGTCCAACGGCGTCACGGTCAGCTCACCGAAAGAAAAGTGGAGGGTATTCGTCGTGTCCCACCACCTCTCAGCCAGAGCCCTCACCACCGGGCGGTCGTTGCACACGCCCCTCGCAAGTACCCCGACGAACTCCCCGAAGCCCGCCTGCCTCACTATCTCCCGCGAAGCCTCGGGTAACCTCTCCCAAAACGTCGGCACAGCCGCCGAACCTCCGTAACACGAGAGCGAGATCGCCTGTTGCAACAAATCAGCAAATATTCAGTAAACAGGCATGGCATGCAATACAATGGTATACTTGGATGTAACGAAACGGAAATACGATGCATTGGAATTTGAAATACAGACATTTAAAGTATACCTCGTCTCGGCGCAAAGAAAGGTGCGGCGAGGTCCCTCGGGAAGAGCCTCGTCGTAAGTTGGCCTCCGCGGCGTGTAAGGGTCAAAAGTGAAGGCACCACCACGCGGCCGAAAAGGCACGAGGCCGCCTCGTCGTAGAGGCCTCGCCCTCGCAATGCCGTGTCGCCTCGGCCACCACAAGGACGAGAGGAGCCGTCCCCCGCCTCTCGCCGCCTCTCAACCCCCGGCTCCCTAGCACCCTCAGTCCTAGCCCCGGCCTCCAACTCCACCTCGCGGGCTGCTAGTAAGGCGTCCGCCAACCCAGGAAACCCTCGCACCACCTCCAGTACGTCCTCCATGGACGCCGTCGCTAAGTAATCGCCCATGCCTATAGAGCGTGACGACCCTGCACCTGTACCACAGCCCACAAACATAGGCGGTGTGTCCTCCACCACCGGCTCCACCTCCGGCTCACCCTCGACGACGGGGGCCTTCCCCAAGTCGGTCCGAGGCTCTTTCACGGGAGAGGCCTCCGTCTCCTCTACCCCCTGGTCTAAGCCACCGCCACCGTGACCCTCCGTGGTCCTCTCCTCCACGCTAGCCGCCGCCTCTGACCTGCCCGAAACCTCGACATCGTCCCTCGACTCCCCTACACCCGAAGCCTCCGTCGCCTGGCCATACCCGGCCAATACTACACTACCACCGTCGCCTCCACCACTGCCGTCCACCACGGTGGCCTCGGCCACGGCCCCCTCGGCCGATGACGGTTGAACCGAGACCCCCGTGACCTCTGGTACATCCCCAACTATTGTATCATCCCCCGGAAGAACGGGAGATGGTGTAACCTCGACCCGAGATAGTATACCATCGTTGGGTTCCATGACTGTAATGTATGAGAGAGGGAGAGAGAGAGCAGTCGGGAGAGAGAGAGAGAACAGTCGAGAGAGGGAGAGATGACCGAGAGAGAGAGAGAGAGATGGTCGAGAGAGGGAGAGAGATACCTGGAGAGAGAGATGATCGAGAGAGAGATACGTTGGGAGAGAGAGAGATAGCAGAGACCGAGAGAGAGAGAGAGGGAAATTTCGAACGGGTGGGGTGTACTGTGTACACCCCGCGTATATATATACCGAACCGGACCACTCGGAAACCAGCGTTGGACCGGGTTCACAGCCAGACTGGCCGCACGGCATCCTGGTCAAGTCGCACGGCATCCTGGATGAATATGCAGTGCCTTCAGTTTATGATACCGCGCGTCCATAAATTTGCTGCGCACGGTGTGGTGATTTGTTTCGACAGTTTGCTTCCTGAGAACAGTTTGTGACATTTTCATGATCGATTTAGGAGATAGATGCAAGAGGTGAAGGAAGAAAGGACTTTTTCATTGATAACACCCGGGGTAACCCCTGGGATTTGGCATTACATTTCAAAAAAAAAAAAAAAAGAAACAAACAAAACAAAAGCAAAAAGCAAACAAGGCCTACTGCCCTTCTCCCTTCTTCCATCTTCTTTTTCCTTCTTCTCCTTCTCCACCCCCGGCCTCAGTCACTCCCGCCATCCGAGGCGTCATTTGCCCCGTCCGAACGATCGTCTGAGCCATTTGGGTTGCCCTCGGAATCCTCCACCGTATCCTCCAAGTTGTGCCCAGGGACAGACTCTGGGTCGTCCTTGTCGTCTAACTGGTCGAAGCAGAAGTCTTGAAGGTTGGAGACATCCCGACGAAGGGAGCGGATGGTTGTGATGAGCCTCGCAATCTGCGTGTTTAACTCTTCGATCTCTCCGCGATAGTAAGCCATCTCGGCCTCCAAAACCTCGACGCGAGCCGCCAAACGGCTGTTGTCCATCCCGAAACTACGAAAACAGCCTGTTCTTTTAAAAGGAGGAAAAGAAAGTAGAGAGACTCTGGGGATTTTGATTGTAGTGCATTGAGGCACCCTCCCCCCATGCTTATAAAGATGTTTCAGCCAACGAAAAGACACGCCCGAATTAATGGGTACCCTTAAACCTGCCAACTATTCTCGGAAATCGAAGGGATGCCTGGGAAATCGAGGTGCCGCGCGCCCATAATCCAGACCGCACGACACCCTGGCTCAGAAGCTTAAATGCCTTGTCTCGAAAATTGATCCAATCAGCCACCAAAATCCTCTTGGGAACTCAATCCTCAGCCGTTTTGCAGTAAAGGTCCCTTAGAATGTCGTGCCTTGATTCTGGCGCCACTTAATCCCCCGGGAATTCGCCGTATTCGCCTTTTTCTCGGTATTCGTCCTCCGGGACTCACCGTGACTAGTTCAAGGATCCGACATACTTTCCCCAGCAGGTCCAAAATTCAAAATTCAATTTTCGCCTCCCGAGGGCTTGTCTCAAAAATTCAATATTCAATGTTCGCCTCCTGAGGGCTCGTCTCAAAAATTCAAAATTCAATTTTCGCCTCCCGAGGGCTTGTCTCAAAACTTCATAATTCAATTTTCGCCTCCCGAGGGCTCGTCTCAAAATTGAATTTTCGCCTCCCGAGGGTTTGTCTCGAAAATTCAAAACTCAATTTTCGCCTCCCGAGGGCTTGTCTCAAAAATTCCAAATTGAATTTTTGCCTCCCGAGGGCTTGTCTCAAAAATTCCAAATTGAATTTCCGCCTCCCAAGGGCTTGTCTCAAAAAAAAAATTCTAAATTGAATTTTCGCCTCCCGAGGGCTTGTCTCACAAAATTCTAAATTGAATTTTCGCCTCCCGAGGGCTTGTCTCAAAATTTCTAAATTCAATTTTCGCCTCCCGAAGGCTTGTCTCAAAAATTCTAAACTGAATTTTCGCCTTCCGAGGGCTCGTCTCGCTTTTCGTCCCTTGAGCCACGGTCTAACGGACCTAAAGTCTCTCATCTCTTGATTTTCACTTCCCGAGGGCTCGTCTCGATTTTCGCCTCCCGAGGGCTCGTTTCAAGTCTTCCACCATACTTTGAATGACACACCGCACCGCAGGCACTTTTTGCATAAGTTTGTCCTCCGGGACTCGTTTCTCGCATTGCATTGTCCCGATTGAACTACGCTGGTCTGATCCCTACAACGGGGTACGTAGGCAGCTCTCCGAGTGCGACCACCATCATAAGTACTTACATTTTTCGCTTTGTCCCTGTTCAAAGGCACTAGAGCAAAGGATTGGGATGCCTATTCTTTAAGCGTCACTCGTACCAACTAATGGTATCCGAGTTACGTTAAAGAGGGACTACTGTAGACACCCCAATCCGGACCTCGGAGAGTCTTTGTCCAACCCGATGATGAAATAGAGGAAACGATACCTTTGTGAGCTTGAAAAAGGATCTCCTTTAAAGCCAAAAACCCAACAAATCCAACAAACCCAGCCAGGCCCAATAAAAAAGGCCCAAAAGGCCCTGGATCACAGGAGGGGGTACCGTGCGGAGTCAAACTGGAGCGCACGGCACCTTGAGAAAATTCAAGGGACCGTGCGCAGCCAAACCCCTCCGCACGGCACCTTGAGCAAAAAGCTGGCTGGCTCAGAAAGCTGTCGGCCACGCCAGTGTGAGCCACAGCTGATGACTGGCTCAGCCGAAAATGCACTTCTGGCCCGCCCAGAAAACACCTCCACCATTTGAATTCAAAATCCTTGGCCATTTGCCTATAAATTAACCCCTCCACTCAAGGGAAAGGGGTCCCTCTTAGCCTTTCTTTTGAGTCCCTCTCTTGCCTTTCTCTTGGCTTTCTCACTCTACTTTCTCTCTCTAAATTTCTACACCCACTTTCTTATTCCCATGGCCATTTCCAAGCTTTAAAGAACGTCATTCCCAAAAGACCTTCTTTAAGTGCTTTCACTCACTCCCTCATCATCATTGAAGTTTATCCTTCATTAATTTCAAAGACTCATCACCCCCAAAACACCTAACCTTCACTCACACCCATACTCCCTTTGTCTCATCTAACTTCCCCCATCCATATCTGTGACGATCCATCCACATACTTGCATCCACGATCCTTGATCAAACTCGAAACCAAAGGTATAAACTAGTTTCCTCGGACTAGATTCCGTTCTGGTCCTGAGGGGACCTTTCTGTCAGCAGATCTAATTCCTTTTGGTTAGATCCTGACTCAAAACCTATTTTCATAAAATGAAACCAACAACATCTTGAGGTTGGGGAACCGCGATCTGTTGATCAGACGCACGGCACCCTGACTCTAAGCGCACGACATGATGCACACTAATGCTATTGTGAACAGGCTGACTGGATCTGAGTTTTCCTTTGCTGTGGTTGCCTGTTTCTGCTGTTTACTGTTTCTGTACTCTTAAAATAAGACCATATCTACAAGCCATGTTCCGGCTCTTCTAAAATCTTTTCAAGATCATCCCAAGTGATCAAAAACGTTGAAAACTACTTTAAAACTATGTTTTGGGAAGGATAATGACGTTCTTGGGATGATCTGACCGCCGTGAGGCTATTCGTGAGTTTTCAAAAGATCTATAGAGAAACCAATGAGTTAAATGATGTTTTGAAAGACTGCAACAGTCTGACAGCAGAACAGGTGCCACGCACGGCATGTTGAGATGTCTCGCACGGCATCTCAGAGTGCCGTGAGCGGTATTCTGAGGCCCAACCATTTGACAGCAGAGCAACTGCCGCGCACGGCATGTGGAGATGCCTCGCGCCTCAGGGTGCCGTGAGCGGTATTCGAGGCCCAACACTATTGAATGTTATTTATCTCCATTTATTCATATCATTTTATCACGACTGTACAGATAGCACCACCCGCACGTCAATGTGATATATTTCCCATGTCCCTCTCCCGTTACGTGCTTTATTAAAGAGTTTGATACTCCAAATAATATTGAAGATTCCCCCTTTTTTAAAACATCAAGTAGCGACCGGTCTCACCGGGCGAATGGGGTGCTTTTTAAAGAAAAACCTTCCTCGTTCGTAATGTGGCTCCCGAACCCAACGTCTCGATGTTTTCACTAGACCAAAAGCCTTTTTCAAATCAAGCTCTCGGTTTCTCGGATCATCCATCTCAAAAATCCGGGTGGCGACTCTTCGAGCTTGCGCCTTTTTTCGGGCGCGGGAGCCCACACAATCCCTTCGCTAGAATGAGCAATTTTTATGCCAAGAAAGTACTTCAATTTGCCAAGATCTTTTAGCTTTAATTGCTGCATGAGGTGAGTTTTAGTCTCTTCAATCTCCTGTAGGTTGTTTCCTGCCAAAATGATGTCATCTACATAGACCAAAAGAGCAGTGAAAATACCAGCACGGGTTCGGATGAATAGTGAGTAGTCAGATTCGGATTGATGGAAACCAGCATGTTTAAGGACCGCGGATAGCTTGATAAACCATTGGCAGGAGGCTTGCTTAAGCCCACACAAGGATTTGTGTAGTTTGCATACATGCGTCTCCCCATTTCATCCAAAACCAGGAGACAAAGACATGTAGACCTCCTCTTCAAGATCACCATAAAGGAAGGCATTGTTGACGTCAAGTTGGTGAAGGTTCCAGTTTTGGGTGGTGGTTACGGCGAGAAGAAGGCAGACAGTGACAAGCTTGGCTACCGGAGCAAATGTTTCATGATAGTCCAAACCTTCAATCTGGCTATAGCCCTTAGCAACCAAGCGGGCTTTTTAACTTTCGACTGAGCCATCTGGATTAAACTTGATTTTGTATACCCATTTGCAGCCAATTGGTTTCTTGCCGGGAGGAAGTGGCTGGAGGGACCAGGTGCTGTATTCCTCAAGAGCATATAGTTCTTGCTCCATGGCATGATGCCATTTGGGATCACAAACTACTTGGCCGAATGTCTGTGGCTCGGTGGCAACTGAAATAGAGGTGGCAGAAGCTCTATGTGCAGGTGATAATCTATCATATGTAAGGACATGAGATAAAGGATGAGAAGTACCTCCAGGATCAAACAACGCCGAGTTGGACGAAGGGAGGGGCCGAGAAGGTAAAGAGGCTTCAACATGATATTGTTGAAGGTAGCTGGGTGCTTGAGTATGACGGTGCAACTGAGGTTCAGGTGGTGGTGGTGGGGTTGGGGAAGATGAGGAGATTTTGGGTGGTGAGGTGAGTTCATCAGTCTCAATGGGTGGAGAGGGATGATTGTGTGGTGTTGGTAATGGAGGGTAGGGGGATGGATGGGAAACGGTGAAAGGTGGTATGGAGTGAAGTGGTGAAAGGTCATCATAAATGATGAATTATGTTGGAGAAAACACAAGTGGAGAAGTAGTATGAGTGGAGGAATATGGAAAGACATGCTCATGAAAGAGAACATCACGAGATATGAAAATTTTTCCCGTGTCTAAATCATAAACCTTATAACCCTTAGTGCCATACGGATACCCAAGAAATAGGCAACGGGTAGATCGAGCATCAAACTTAGTGGGACGGTTGTGATGTGTGGAAGCAAAACATAAACAACCAAACAAACGTAAATGTTTATATGCAGGTGATTTGTGAAAAAGGATATCGTATGGCGTTTTACCATTAAGAACTGCTGTGGATGTACGGTTGATGAGGTATGTGGCAGTGAGAATGGCATCACCCCAAAAATGCTTTGGAAGATTGGCTTGAAAAAGCAATGCACTTGCCACATTGAGAAGATGACCGTGTTTGCACTCAACGACTCCGTTTTGTTGTGGGGTTGGGACACAGCTAGTTTGATGCAAAATGCCTTTCTCGAAAAATATTTTGGTCATATCAAATTCTGGCCCTTTGTCACTACGAATGATTTTTATACGAGACTCAAATTGCGTTTCAACAAGATTAATAAAACTAGTGAGAAATCTACGGGTATTAGATTTATGGTGTAAGAGGTAAACCCATGTGCAGTGTGAAAAATCATCAACAATTGTGAGAAAGTATCGTGCCCCATCAAGTGTTGGTACATGATAGCCCCCCAAATGTCAACATGAATCAACTCAAATGGTGCCTTTGTATTAATAGAACTCAAAAGAAAAGGATTATGAGTTTGTTTAGCAAGGGGCAGATGGAACAGTCATCAATTGAACAAAAATGCATAATTTCAGCGAATAAAGAAATAGCACGCAGGCTTTTATTGGATAGGTGGCCAAGGTGTTGATGCCAAAGGCGAGAGGAAGTTAGATTAGCGGCCGAACCAGAGTAACACCCAGCTTTCTTCGCAACATCCACGTAGTAGAGCCCTTCTCGTTCAGTTCCCATCCCAATCATCTTCCCCAAACATTGGTCCTGAACAAAACAAAACTCATCAGTGAATACGGCATAGCATGAAGAAGTCTTAGTAAGCTTGGTCACTAAGATTGCTCATTGTTGATGTTGTACTCACTTGATTGGCCATGTAGCTAGGTTTGTTGCGATCAAGGAGGGCAAGGACGTTGTGGTACTGTTCGGCGGTAAGTTTGTAGGATGGTGGCGACACATCAGGATTGCCTTGTTTGGAATCAATACGGTGAGCCTTGGGGATGACGCTTGAGCTTGCATACTTCCTATCCTGATGATTGCCCTTGTTGCCATTAGAAGTGGCCCTCTTCAATTTTCGACAAATGTCGACTGTGTGACCTTTCCAACCACAATAATCACATTTGAGGTGCACTCGGCAACTGTCAGAAGGGTGACCTGTGGCATCACAACGATCACATCTGAGGTGTGGATTCTTGGACAAATAATGCGACCCATCCTTGACAGCAAATGCAGCAACTTCTAGTGCCTTTCCTATGGCCTGGAAGGATACGACTCGTTGTTTCTCATCTTGAATGATGAGAGAATACACCTTGTTCACTATGGGTAACGGTTCCATAAGCAAGATTTGCCCACGACCCATGAGGAACATTGCTTCATACACGTGTTCGACACTGAATCTCAAAGTGTCTTGATTTTTGTCTAATATTTAGGGGTTGAACTCTCTCTGATACTTTATTGACATGCATTGACATGCGCAGGATATTTTTGGAAAGAAAGAATTAAAAGAAATTTTTACTATTTGAAAAAATAACGAGTTAAAAGAAATTTAGTTGTTTCTAATTATGATTAAATAGCAAAAAAAAAGGGAATTCTATTAAATATTATTTACTATTTTTAAAAATAAAGAATTAAAAGTAATTTTTGAAAGTAAAAATAAAAAAAGGTTAACGCCTTCTGGTAGCTCCATCTGTTTCAAATTAACGGAATAAAATAAAAGAAGCGTGATTGTTGACGAAATTACAGGTATCTTTTTATCATTAGTCCACCGCTCCGATCCCACTCGCCGCCATACGCGCCACCGCCACCCAATTCAACAGGTGCATCGCCCCTCTCTCTCTCTCACCACTTTCTCTCTTTCTCTTATTTTATTTTTGTTATAAAATTTTAAATGCTAATAACTTTTTTTTCACATATTTTTTTTAATAAATTTTATATTTTTAAAATCTACTCAAAGAAACCTATCAAACAAGTCTAATATTGAATATGAAGTAATGTGTTTAAATGAAATGATTTTTTTGGACCCAATATATTATCTCTTTGTTTTTATTTTGTTGTCCTTCATTTTTTTTAAACTTCTATATTTGAGTTTTCAAGTAAATTATGTATGTTGAATTCACTTAAATTTACTTTATATTTTTCTGAACAGTCAATAATGAAAACTGAAATCAAATTTCATTTAATTTTAATTGAGTATATAGAACTAATACATGAACAAAATAAACACACAAATTTAGTCAACATTTCCACCAAATTGTGGTTATCGTCTCGGCGGATCTATCTACATTACTTCATACCACAATTGGAAGCGTGCTTCATAAAGATGAGCCCATCCTTGTGCTTCATGTGATGCATTTGGCCTCCACCATATGATGATAGGTGGTACAGGGTAATGACGGTATAGAAAAACTTGCACGAAGTGATTGTCATTAACACGGCCAATAGCTATATGTGTGCGTGTTGCGATTGGAACTGGATGAGAGCTCAACGACAAGTGAGTGAAACAACTCGAAGCAATCATATCGAATGTATGCAGTACAACGTTGTACGCTGATGCGATGACAAGTCCCAATGATATAGAATCCATTCAATGATCATCTGGTGCTGATGGCTGGAAGCAACGAAGTCTTTGTAGCACCTGGGATACATAATTATATTCTGGATAAAGCTGATTGTACAAGACCCAATTTTGTTCAATCTCTTGGATAAGGTCATGTCGTACTTGAACCCATTCATCTTCAGAACCATAGAGTTGCGCAGCTATCACCCTGAAGCCACAATGACCGTCGGGTCGAACGTCAACACAGTGGGAAATATAACGCTGATACTGTTGAGGAAATTTCTCAATGAGGTGATCCCTCCCGTTGGTCCTTCCGATGTTGGAATACGTGAGGCCCGAGATTCTGAAGTGGATACTGTGAAGGAAGGTATGTGACCTCTACTCTGCTTATATCTGCCTGTAGGTCGACCCCTGTATTCTATGTTGTATGCTGGGGGTCGAACTGTGCAACGAGATGGATCCGCCATATCGAGAAACCTGTCCATCATAGACTCTCGACTGTCGGAATCCATTTCATTTAATCTTTCAATAAGCTGAGCTGCCCTGTCCGGTCGTGCTCCCTTGTCAGTATGCCTTTGGACGTGCATGGACAATGTACTCCAGTGAGGGTGGATAGAGCTTAGCGGAATTGGTCTGTCCACAGAACGGTAAAGTGCGATATTGTGAAAGTACGGCAATCCGTGTGTCCTTTTGATCTTACAAAAGCAAATGCCGCCTTCGTTATCAGTGCGTTGTGCCTGCTTACGGATCAAGTTGATTGCCTGTACTGAAATGCGACCTCTGATTTCACTATAAATGCCTTCATGTAGATGTCTGTGTCGTGAAATGTTGAGAGATTTCTGGAACGACCCCTGAATATCCCCGAACTGACTGGTTAACATTTTTTCTATTTTCTGAAAAGATGTTTGAAGCGAGAACATGGTATCTCCCAAGTATTGTTTGAGCCTTGCATGCGCAGATTCCGCCCTGCAATTTAATAATACATTGTGTTAAATAGGAAAGTTACATAAAGTATTCTTTAGTACAAGACAGTAAATATACAATGACTATAGGAAAGTTACCTTTGGCTTGAATTGCTCCCGAGGTGCATAAACTGGTTTATATATACTGCAACAAATCGCTCTTTGTAAGGACCTAACCATGTATCCCAAAGGTATTGTATGGCAGTGGAGTATTGCTCAAACTCTCCGCACATGGCATTCCACCTCTCTTGCAAAGACATCGGTATTGATGAATGAATAAGCAACTGTCATGCATAGGAAAACTCGTCCCACCTCGTACCAAGTATAGGCCTGCACTTCTTCATTACACACTGGTTTATGTGTCAAATACAAAGGATGTGCTGTGCGAAGGGAAAACATATTGCAATAGCGCCAAGAAGTGTCAGATCCCTATCTGAAACAACCACCGATGGCAACGCTGCCCCTTTTTCAACCATCCATCTCTTTAAGGTATCCAACGCCCATATCAGTCGCTCTTTTGTCTCATTATTCAAATATGCAAACATAATAGAGTAAGTTTTCATTGTGGACGTGATACCCACAACTTCCAAGAGTGGTATCCGATATTCATTACTCTTGTACGTCGCATCAATAATCAACACGGACGGAAAATTGACAGACAGCTCTAGGCTTTTAGGATGAACCCAAAGAATATCTGTGATTTCGTTGGTGTGTTCATTAGTGAGATAGTCATAAATGTATTGCTTGTCGTTTAATTCATTCAAGATGTACCCAATAGGAGATAGACCTCCCAGTTGCTCTTTCTTATACAGTGCCTTCATATTGTAAATACTCCTGATTCCTGTACTAATTGACGAGTCTTGTTGTCTCAGGTAACTAAGAATTTCTCAAGGCGGGGTGCTGCTAGACATGTCACGAACTATTTGCTGCTGGATTGGGGTTAGCCTTGATGAGTACTCATGTCCCTCAAAACTTTCAGCTGGTTCATGGTTATGAAAACCTTTAACAACCTTGAAACTCCACATGATACCGTCTGGAGGTTGTGGTACACCTCGCAGCTTAAAAGGACAATCACATTTTTTTAGTTCCAGTATTCCTTTGCATTGAATGCCCTTCCGATGGCGGTTTGTACAATTCTCCTTTTTCACAAACAAGCATGCATTTCGGCATCTTGTTGCCCTTTATACTAGCAAATTTACTTATGACAATCACAAAACCATTTTCCTTACCAACTCTCCGCACCCAATCTACCATGACAGTTCTAGTTTCAAATATCTATAACAAAGAAATGAATACATATAAGTACAACATTATGCAGCCTACTTTCAAAATAAGAAACAAATATGTATAATAACAACAAATAATAACTAACCTGATTAGTCGTAAATTTGGCTGTGTAATCACGCCCAACGTAGGAGCTCCTCTCCCCACACAGAACATCATTAGCAACATCGTTCCCGACTAACCAACTATCCGAAAATGAAAAATTATACTGATCCATAATATTCTTCTATGAATTACAAAAATGAAATGAAAGTTGAGAAAATTGTAAGGATATGGTGAATGAGAGTAAGTGTGAATGTATACGCAACTGATTATATAGGCGCTACTGTCAAATTTTCAACGGGCAACAATCCTCTCAATGCTGCAGGTTCGACTTTCAACCACCACTGTCAATGGACTGGGTTTCTGACGATCAGAACGATTTCTTTACGTCACTGTTAGTCAACAATCGCCCCCCACCATCAGGCCCCTCCCCCGCCCGGTTGACACGTGTCAGGCCCCTCCTTGTGACACAGGCAAGACTTCCCAATGTAATCAATTGTTTTTCCTAGGATAACCTTTTTTTATTATTTAATTAATAATATTTATACTCTATATCTTTTTCCTTTTTTATTTATTTAAAATTATTTTAGTATTCCGATTTTCAATCCGGTTCAATCGGTGGAAATATCTTATTTTTTTTATCATTTTATCTTAAATGGTCATAATGAATTTTTGGTTTCGTAGAATCAAATATCTCTTAGAATTTATTAACGAGAGTCCTAGAGTCAAAATTTAATTATGACCATTTAGGATAAAATGATCAAAAAATTAAAAATTTCCCACCGGTTCAAGCGGATTGAAATTTGGAACACTTAATTTTTTAACTATATTTTTAATATATAAACTGTCTAAAAAGGTTTAAAAAATTAAGTGTTTCAAATTTCAATCATTTTGAACCGGTGGAAAAATTTTAGTTTTCTGATCATTTTATCCGAAATGGTCATAATTAAATTTTTACTCTAGGACTCTCGTTGATTAATCCTAAGAGATATTTGATTCGACGACTTTCTTAGGGTTAATCAACGAGAGCTCTATAGTCAAAATTTAATTATGACCATTTAGAATAAAAGGATCATAAAATTAAAATTTTTTTACCGGTTCAAACGGATTGAAATTTAAAACACAAAAAACTACCACAAAAATATACTATAATTTTTCCATTTTACATCATTTAACCATCAATATTTGGCTCGTTTGATAGGTTTCGTTGAGTAGATTTTAAATATATAAAATTTATTAAAAAAAATATGTGAAAAAAAATTTATTAGCATTTAAAATTTTATTTAAAAAATTAAACAAAAGAGGGAGAGTGTGCTGAGAGGGAGAGCACGTGATTAATTGGGGGGAGCAGTTAGGGCTGTTCAAAAAATTCGGTGAACCGTGAAACCGGTCCGAACCGAACCGATCCGTACCTTTTGGATTTTGTCCGTGGATTAATGGTCCGGACATGGATTGAAAAATTAGAAAACCGTGACTCGCGGTTCGGTTCACGGATTTTTATTACAAAACCGTGGATTAACCGAACCGAATCTTGAGATATTTATTTTATATAAATAATATATAAAAATATATATGTGTATTTTTATAATATATTGTTAGTAATGTTAACACTTTTTTCTACCAATTTTTGTATTTTATCTTAATAATGGGATATAATGTAGATGTACATAAAAAATATGGAGTAAATTATAATGTTTTCATATAAATAACGGGTAATCCTAGTTAAGTTTCACTAGTTCGCTTCTTTTTCATTTTTTTATGTTATATACTATAATAATACAATCCTACTAGTGTTTAGATTCTTTTGAATCTGATTTTTGAAATAGGTTTTTGGTAGTTTATGGTGGTGTTAAACTTAATTTTGAATGTAACATTCTTCTCTTTTAATGTGGGATATATACTTGATCTTTATTTTTGCTAAAATCCGTGGATAAAACCGTAAACGATCCGCGAGTCACAGATCGGATTTTATTTTGTAAAAACCGAACCGTAGGATTTTTGGTTCGGACACGAATTTCATTTTGTAAAAACCGTGACTAGCTGTTCGGTCCTTAAATTCCTAAAAATTCGAACTGAACCGAACCGCGACCAGCGCTAAGAGCAGTAATCTACTTATGTGGCCCCGTTTGATAAATGGATTGGAGGTTGGGATTGGATTATGAAGGTGATGGTATTAGTAATACCTTGTTTGGTAACCAAAAATGGTTCGAACTAGTAGTCCGATGGGATTAATTGAGGGGGTATTAGGGGGTATTGCTAATACCCCGTGGGACTTGGTATTACGGGGTATTAATAATCCAATCCCAACTCCTTCACATTATCAATCCCTTTTCATTACCAATTTCTTCTAACAATCCAATCCCATCATCTAATCTCATCTCAAACAAACATGATATTAATAATCCCATCATCTAATCCCATCCCAAACAAACATACTCATTATCAATCCCATATCCTTACCAATCCCATCTCCTTACGAATCCCAATCCTAATCTCATCTCCTTACGAATCCCATCCATCTATCACTGTTATCAAACGGGGCAAGTTCAGCGGCTTTTTTTGATAAAGTGTCAACCGAACGTGTGCGGTTCTGATCATCGTTCTTGGGAACTGGACGGGGACCTGAGTCCTCCTCCTGCTTCTTCTTCTTCTTCTCCACAAACAAGTTGAAAAGAAAGAAATTAGGGTTTCAGTGATGCTTTTCATCGATCCAATTCAAAACCTCCCTCCTCTGACATGACAACCACACAACAGCAACAACAACAAGGCCTGGAAATCACTCGTTCTCTCTCACCTACTTCCATTTCTCACTCCAAGATCGACCTCTCTCTCTCCTCGTCGGAGTGCCATGGATTCTGGCGCGACGCGGCTCTGGCGGTTCCGGCTGCGCTCTTCGTGCTCTACTTGGCCTTTCACGCCAAGAAGAACTTAAGGAAACTCAGTAATGGACGGAACTACGTGACGATTGCTTACTACGCACTCCTCTGGTTGGCTGCCCTTCTCAACCTCGCCTGGTGCTCTCTTCAGGTTAGGTTTTCTTTTATTTCGATCGTGTTTTTTCTTCATGTGTTTGATTTGTTGTTGACTGAACGTTGATGACTGCAAAGTTCCTGTGATTGCGGGGAGAGAGAGACACACACTAAAGCTCACATTTTCACGGATTTTTATCCTTTAGTGGAAACAACTGGACTATTGCCATTAGTCTGTAGTCTAATGACTAATAACATAGCGGAAACGCACCTTGAATCAAGTAGTATTTCATCAACAGATTCAAGTATTCAACACAGGGGCCCAATTAACTCTCACAGCCCACACTCGATCCATGCCAATCCTACACTCCTTTCTCCTATTCTTTCTTTATCGCTTGTTGGAAATCGAGTCGTCCTGTCCATCTCTTGACCAATTTCTAGATTGGTTTGAGCTTTTTCAGTCAAATAGGAGTACAAGTGTATAGGGCATTTTTGTCTCGTGGTCTTCAATTGTATATGGGTGGCATTCTTTTAATGCCTTTATGGTAATATAATCTTTTACTTATCAAAAAAGAAGAAGAAGAAGAAATCAATTCGTCCCTGATATTGTGGCTGAAAACGTTTCTCGCAGGTTTTTCCCGAACCTGTTGAGATATGGGAAGACCCAGTACTTGAGCACTTATGCTCGGACTCTATTACATTGACGAATCCAAGTAGATTGGCGAAAAGCCACCCACCGATGAACTCAAGGCCTATTTATTTTCCACGCGGGCCTCATCATCATTTCATGTTGTTTGATTGGTGAGAAACATGATCTAGGTGTAATGTGTACAGGCTACAGAGTGTTAAACAAGTGATTGTCTATCAGTGTGAATAACAATGCCATGATTTTATCTACACTGAAGTGTTTTTTTATCAGATGGAAAATATATTATTCACCACAGATCTCTTTTATGACTAGTTGGAGACTTGGAGTTTTTTTGTTAATCTTGAAACAGGTGGGCAATTCTTCATTATGTGAATATTTTTCTCGTAAAATGCTTGTAGAGAACCATAACAAGCATTTTCTTGTCATCTGAGATAATATTGTTCACTTGTATAAACCACAAGCCTTAATTGTCTTATTTCATTCTTTAGTGAGTTATGATAGTCACTGATTTGGACTGGTATTTTATGATTTAATTGATGAAATAGGCATGGCAGTGCTCTTCTGGGAAGGAAGTTGCATGGAACCTGTTATCTTTGTTCACAACAGCTGGAATACTATGTTTGGAGATTAGCCTAATGGCTTTCTTAATTCAGGAAAACCATTCTACTGGGTTTGAAACGCTAGCACGTGCTTTCACTCTTTCAGGCTTCATTGTTGGTGTTGATATACTTCTCAAGGTATTACTTGCTTGAGTTTCAGGAAATAATCTTTTCAGACTGCTGTATAGTATTTTCCAAGTAACTTCAGAAGTTCAGATATCATGTTTGTAGTCTTCAAGTGAATCTCATTTTTGTCCAGGCTGCGGTTTTGCGTACGTGTAGCATTCTTAAGGAATTAAGCCAATTGCTAGTGGCTTGGCTTGGCATGTTTTGGCAGCTTTTTCGAGGTTCCTGTAATTTCTTTTTTCAAAGGGTCAGTTATAGCTTGTTGCAAAGACAAAGAAATGAGCCAAGCTTAAGCAACCATATACTTGGATATGTGCACTTGTCGGCACAGGTTTCTAATATACAAATAACTCAAAGAACTACTCGTACCTAATTCTTCTGGGTATTTTACATCTAGTGGTAGAAGAATTACACTTAAGAATCACAATAATGAGACACTACACCAATCATGTGAGGTCCACAACAATTAAATTAAGCCCCATATAGATTTACCCAAGAATTAGCTCCATACAGGGAAGGCATAAACTAACAACCGAAGACTCCTATACAAGAGAACTAGTAATCAATTCTTGCCTTTAAAAAGATTTAACGCCTTGGCCTCTAGTTGGTTCATTGTTGTGGTTTCAAACCTATAATGGATAGATAAAGGTTCGCCGATTACGGTTAACATCTATCCTTCCCTACTTGGTGCGCAAAAATAAGGAAATGTTCTGGTTTTATCGGAACTTGTTTCTCAGAGTAGTGATGGGGATCAAGGAGTTGGTGGGTGCCCGTCTTTTAGGCTAAGGAACATGTGCCATGAGTGTGTGTTTTTTGGTTAATTTCCAGTTTATCTTCTATTTCCTTATTTGTTAGTTGGTAGAGATATAAAATGTGGGATTGCGTATAGAAAACGTTATGCTTGGGTATGGAACGTTGAGAATATTGTTTTCCCTCTCTATGGTTTCTTCTTCTTTCCTTCTTTTCTCTTCCTTTTCCTCTCTGTCTTCTCTCGTTCTACACCAAACTGTCTGGTGATTACTAATTACAGATGCTTCCACATTTACCCTTTGGCATGATGACTTTGACTATAATAGTTTAAAGGCTTTCTTACAAGTTACAACTACATGGTCCTAAGAAAGGGTAAGGAGGTTGTCTTTCTATTGTGCTCAGCACCTAACCAATGAACATGTGAGCGACAAAACTTGTAAAACCTCCTGTTTTTGCCCAACCACTCATGATTATGGTGAGCTGGGTGCCTGGATCAAGCAGATTTATAGTGCTCGTGTAGATTCCTTGATGAGGTTGAACAATAACAATGCCCCCATTTGGGCTTTGAGTCAAGTGAGTGGGAACAAGTAGAGTTTGAGCACTCAATGTGCACAAACTCAGATTTATGCATCTGCTCAGATTTTGCTTTCTAGGAGTGCTTCATATTTGTAGCAATTTGTCTTTGCTGCGTATTTGTAGTTTTAGACATCTCTGATATTTATTGTGATCTCGAACTCCATTATTTTATAACAGCTAGTCTTTTCTGTTCATGCCAACAGTTTATTTGTCTCCGTGCAAGAAGCCAATGATTCATTATTTGGTCTTAGTTTTTTGTCTTCCTCGTGTAGATCAGTGTTGGAAGAAGTCTGGCAAGTTCTTTTGCCTTTTCTTCTGATGAAAAAGTTTTTAGGCTCATTTTTAGTCCCTTAGTAGGCTCTGTAGTTCTTTGGTACGCAAACTATGTCTCTTGAGTGCTTACCTTTTGCATTTTGCAGGCGATATTTGTATTTGTATTCAGGGTCCCTCTATTCGTTGACAGTGAAGAAACTACACACAGGATGAAGTGGGGCTTGTGGACCGTTAGCAAAATATTGCTTGCAGCAGTTTATGGCTTCATATTGTTTGTGCACTCATCAAAATGGCAAGACAAGTTGCCACGTGAGTCTAAACTTTTGATCAAGTTATCATTGTTCTTTCCCCTGTCTCTCTGCTTCTAGGCTCCTGTTTCTGGATTAATGTAATCTAACCTGCTGTCTTCTTTTCCTTCCCTGCAGCAAGACCCATGTTCTACAACTATGTTGTCGCCATGTTTGTAACTAATGCAGTGGCATTGTTTGCTTGTGCACTTGCCGGAATTGGGCTTACCTTTGGACTTTGGTATGTCAACATTAGAGGAATTTCCCTAGTAAGAAAAGATTACCAAGCTTTCTTTTAGATGACCATATATTGGCTCTTAGGCATTGACTTTTCATATGCAGGTTGTACAATTTGACCCTTTTCTGCTATCACTGTCTCTATCTTCCGTTTCTGTATATAACCTTCTCAGCAGATATTTTTCAGGTGATTGCTCTTTGCCCGTTGTCATTCTTGTTGAATTCGTAGTCCTGCATTTTAATTTTCTGCAGATGGGGATAGGACATGATTTACGGGATTGTGATGTGATGGTTTTGCAGGAAGAAGATTTGCGTTTGGACAATGCATACTACTCAGAAATGAAAGATGCAGGATTTTTCGATGTTGATTGGGACTAGCTGAACCATTTATTGATGAAATGATTTCCAGACTTGTACATAAAATTGACAGTAGATAATCTCTGTATGTTGGGAAGAAAAGGAATGGCTTACTGGAAGTTGAAGAACTGATCAGAATCGTGTCTTTAGTGTTGCGGAACTGCTTTGCTTCATTGCTCGTAATGGGATATGCAGAGTGCGGACGATACAATTCAGCCAACTAACTAAAGGGAATTTCCCACTTGTTTACACATGCTATATTTTTATTCTTATCGCGCAATGTGACAAGACTGTCTTTCAACTTCATATAAATTTATTACTCCCTCCGTCTCATAAAGTTTGGCACGTTTACTATTCTAGTCCTATGAAAAAATTAACTATATCTTTTAATCCGTAATGTTTTTTACAAGCAATATAGATGTTATTTGATAGATTTTAATTTGTTCTATTAAACAAAGTTCAAAAAATTGCCTAAAACATTATGGACCGAAGATATATGCAATTTAAAAATGGTACGCATTCTTAAAAATGCCAAATTTTATGGGAAGGAGGGAGTACTTATTGTGCAAATATCTATCCAAAATGCAAATATCTATCCAAAATGCGCACATAGGCATTATTGTAACTTTGGCAGTAGAGACCAAAAGATTTTTTTCCAGTACCCACCATACCAAAAAGATTTTCATAAACTCTCGAATCTGGTTTTGTCTCACCATCTATACCTCCAATTTCGATCCACCCCTAGCATTGTCTATCACAGTTCACACTATTACTACAAAATTCCTCAACCACGCCACATAACCAACTGATGACCACCATCGCAGATACCATTTACTAATACATGTAAATTATCCCTCACCATTCGTTGAAAACATTTCCACTAGGTTTTGCAATTCCAAACAAAGTAAAACTGTTTGGAAGACATAATCCGAACAATCAGATATAGTTTGGATTATAGGATCCTATTGGATTGTGTCCCACATCGCCTGGACAAGCCCTTTCTATGCTAATTATAAGGCCCTAGTTTTCCTCTCATTAACACCTGGGCTTTAAGGAGACTTTATGGACTGAGCTTTTCTAACATGATCATAGTTCTAGTTTGGGCCTTTCGTTGGTGAACTGTTGATTGTTATCCAGTTGCCACGCTTTGTGGGTCAGGAGGTGTGTTGGATTGTGTCTCACATCGCCTAGACAAGCCCTCTCTATGCTGGTTATAACTTATAAGGCCCTAGCTTCCCTCTTCTTAAGACCTGAATTTTAAGGAGACTTTATTAGCTGAGCTTTTCTAACAGATCCAAATATAGTTTAGATGACATAATCCGAACAATCAGATATAGTTTGGATAAGAGGATGGATCCAAATATACTCTGTAGTTTAGATGACATAATCCGAACAATCTGATACAGACAATCAGATATAGTTAGAGTTTGGACACTAAAATCTAATCAATTTGAACTAGTGTGGACATTGAGAATCGAACAATCTAAAAAACATTCAGACAATGAGATCCTTAAAATCTGAAAAATGCTTCATACAATCAAACCTCAAGCGCTCCAGAGAAACAAATTGGGTATACTTGATTGTTGGCCGATGAACAAAGTGAACTAGGCTGAACTTGAGGGTTTCTTGGGTGGTGATGGTGGTGATCTGAAGGTGGAGGAGGTGGTGGTTGAAAAGAGATGGATACATTAGGATGATTTTTTTTGGGTGGAGATAGTTGTGGTCTGAAGGTTGTGGTGGGGGTTGTGGAGGGCAAAAGGGAGAGGGGGGGTTACCAAGTAAAGAAAGAAGACAACAGCAAAATTGCGAAAGTTTTGTGTTTTTACTGAGAAAAGGGGCTGCAAATAGAATTTTACCGTGGATATTGTCATTCCCCTTAAACTACATAAAGGTAAGGGGAACTTAAATGGGGGTCCTATAATTGATGAAATGGCACGTGGGAATTGCATTCCAAAATTTCTGCACATAACTGTCTAGGTATGCCGGAGAAGAGGGATGATTTTGGATTGGTCCTCCAAATTGGGAATGGACAGTACGCATTGTTGAACTTGTTGAGAGTAGAAAAAGGTGAGACGGATCACAATATTTGAAACCAAATGTGAAACAGAATCTCACATTTGAGAGAAATCCTAACTTTTTTCAAAGGGAATAGCAGTTCATCTTATCCTAACATGGCCTGAGGTTTCGGAAATGGTTAAGAACTTCTCATGTTCGATCTGCACTGCAACTTGACTTCTTTCGAAACTGGAATGTGAATCAAGTGCAAATGAAAATAACGCAAAAGTTTAAATGATGTGTTAACATTAAACTGCAATGAAATGAGGATCAATTTAACTAATAGCATCAACTTGAATTAATGCCTGAATAATGCTCAACTGAATCTATTTACAAAACAGTATTGAGTATCAGAAAAGAAGCATCTTTGCAATTGGTATATACAAAGTGTTCAATTAGAATAGCCCTAAACCATGTTATAATCTATATAGGAGGAGCTCTATAATCTAATAGAGAAACTCTCAATAAAAATTTCTCTATACCAAATACAATTTGGCTTCTGAACTTCAGACTCTAGACGTCAGGATCTGATTGATTATTATGCCATCTACCCAGAAACATAATGATTTTATCTATATACACCGACGAAGGGGGAAGTCCATCACTTGTGCCGTTAGGGTATCCAGTAATTAAGGCTCAACAAGTTCTTCCATGGAGTGCTCTTGTTCAAAACCAAGGTAACAATCTGACACTAGAATCAGCTTCATCCCCTGGAATTGTTCTTGTCATCCACTTTGAACAGAAATAGCAGAAACTTCTACATGTTTTTGGAAGAGTTAATGTTCACCAACCTGGATAGTATTTGGAGTTGATGGCAACTCCATGTGGGTGGCCAGCCGATCGGAGAAGGAAACTCTCTTCAGAGCATAGAGCTCAGAGGTTGAGGTGTTACCAAGGACCAACCACCATGCTTCATCTTTCAACTGCAATAGAGGAAATATTCTTTTGGTCAAAAGAACGCTGTACGCTGAAGCAGAAAATAGCAGTATAATCTTTTACCTTCGGAAATCGAGGGGTAAAAGCTCTTGATGTTTTGCGGTGGGAATTCATTTTTTCCAATCTAATGTTCAAAGTCATCGCCTTCCCATCATCAGGATTCTTTTTCTGAAGTTTTAATCTAACTTGGACACGAGGAAAATGATCCAGGTCCTGAGAAAACGAATATAGCAGAAAACAAAAGCATTAATAAGCACAAGTAAGAACGAAACGCCAAAGGGATATTTCAGTGATAAATGTATCATCAAGGGCCTCAGGCAAAAAGGCGAAGTTTTGCTCTAAGGGCGTGTTTGATTGCGGGATTGGGGCTTGGGATGGGACTCCGAAAGTGAAGTGTAGTGAAAAAAGTGTGTTTGGTTGGATTTTTAACCCATGGATTACAAATCCCATGGGAATATCAATCCCCCCATCTCATGGGATTAGCCAACCCATGGGGGGGTGGTATTACGAATCCCATCCCCTTGGGATTGAGCAAAACCAGTGTAAAAACCCATCTTAATCCCAATCCCAATCCTAATCCTAGCCAAAACAAACATGTTATTTACAATCCCATCTCATTCTCAATTCCAATCCCAATCCTAATCCTGTGCAAAACAAACATGACTAAATTATTCATCACCTCATTAATAATCCCACCTCATTCTCAATCCCAATCCTAATCCCACCTCATTACGAATCCCCCCAAAACGAACTCTGCAATCAAACACGCCCTAAGAGTAAGTGTAGATGGAGAGGAAAACAGTGGCACGTGGAAGTTAGGAACATGAAGTCTGCTTCAAGACATTTAGCAACTATAAATGTAGGCAAGCAAAGGATCAGCCAAAGTCACTATTCCCAGACTATCAGCATGCACCCTGGGGCAAGTAGGGTTTGAAGGGCCAAAAAAAAAAGAAAAGAATCTACCAACATGTTTTTTGGCGAGTCAGATACATGAATATCATTGATAACAGGAATATTAAATGCCAAGAACAAATTTAGTGCACATCATAAGTTCGTTAGCGATGGCATAATGAGATAAAATCTATACAAGTCCTCAAAGTCCCTACATTTCTTCTTGTTCTTTTGTCTACTATTCTGAGTGCTGGCTTCCAGCTGATAATTCATTCCCTCCAAACTAAACCTACAAGGTTACAAAACCTTCATCAAATCTTCTAGTAGTGACCTGGGTTGCAACCAAAATACTACTTGCCAGTGCACCAATCCTACTGACAACTTTCTTTACCTTGTCAAACCTGCTGGATGCCAATCTTCTGTAGCTAGTTGGTTATATGAAAGTAAGCTTGTTAACAAGCACCAACGCTTATACCCCAACTGGCTTACTATGAGACTAAGAGCATGGACACGTCTACCGGACTCACATATCCACGTCTGGCAAAGAGCATAGCGACAAGGCAAGGAGGTAGTGCATAATGAAGCTCATTCCACTAAGAGGCATTAAGTGAAGGGAACGACATGTCAAACACCAACACCACATGACACTCTACGGACATGTGTCAAATACGCTTACATATGTGTCTAAATTTTTTTATTCTAAATGTTTGAACGAACATGTTGTGGACACTCTAGGAAAGGTTGGGGTATTCCAGGGCACAAGAAAGACACATTAGGAGGTTAAAATGCAATTTTTAAAAGCTGAGTCACAACTTCCATGAATGTTGAGTTCATTAATATTTATGTAGTGACAAGTAATTATTTAATTTGCATCGTGTTAAATACTGTCCGTGTTTTCATGCAAATTCGATAGAAATAATCTTTTTGACTTTTATGTGAATTCCTATGATTCACTGATAATATAAACATACCTTATATTCTATGTGTCCCTAATGTGTCCGAATCCTAATTTTTACGGAAAAGACATCCGTGTCCATGTTGTGTCTGTATCTGTGCTTCTTTGCTGTGAGATAATGACGATCTAAATTTGGTCACTTCAGTTATAGACACACTGCATAAACCTCCAAAATCTCCCCCAGCACTCTCACAAGTTGATGTGTCCCACACATGTGGGGCTTGTGCAACAGCAACTAGCTTATGAGAGAGGCAGTCCAAATCTTGGTGGTTTATGCAGTTTGGGGAGAGAGTTTCAAAATTTGATGGGTAATTCATAACAATGTACACCACACTGTAGAACCTAAACACGTGGGGTCTTCTTAAGGTGTGGATAGGATACTAGGCCTAACCATATTATTCACCCAAAGTAGCCACCTTCAAAGTGGGTTCCAGAACCCACTTTTCATGGTTGGCAAGTGAGTTGTTACAGTCTGTTAGAGCTTGTCCCACATTGTTTAAATAAAACCTCCAAACCTAGTATATGAGCCTAGGTGGCCTCTCCACTCATTGCCAATTGGTTTTGAGTTGGATGCTTTAACACAGTCGAACTAACGAGTGGCCTATTCAGTGGGACCACAAATATGTTATCGTGTTCTTTTTTGACATCTTGTACTTCCAGAAAGAAAAACTAGTGGCATCTACATCTCAAGGTAAGTAGAACTGACACACACACACACAAAAAAAGCTATAAAAAAAAAATTGATAAGCAACAAAATTGAGACAGATGCCTGCTTAAAAAAATACCTTTATTCATTTTGACATACGAAACTCACTCTTGAATAAACAGAAGGGGAGCCAAGCATGTGACATTTTAAAGCCACTGTTAATAACATAGAAATTAAAATTCTCCCATACAACAATAACAAAACCCATCTAGTCCCCAACCATTGGGGGTATGGGCGGGGGAGGATTGGAGACTGACCTAACCTTTGACAATATATGCACAAAGTGGTTGCAGTCAGAACAAATAATATATTTATCCCCTAGACAATCCTCCTGAGTGTCGCCTTTTAGAGAGTTTTCCCATTATTGATTGACGAAACTGAGCACCTTTATGAATCTTTCATTATGACTCCCATGTCCAAGAGGCAAATCAGAGAAAAATCACCATAATACATAAAACCAACATTTTCAAAACATTCTGTTTCAATTTCAAAAAAAAAAAAAAAAAACATTTTCAAAACATTCGATCACACCTGATATAATCTCGAAGCATTTGAGCTTCCAATTAGAGCTGGCAGATTAGACCGAGGAAGATCCAGCAGTTGTTGCACATTTGAGATTCCCCTTCTGCTTAGGGAACCCACAAGATCATCAGTCATGCATGGCAACATCCATAGAGAAGTGTTGCTGCCAAACCATAAACCCTGAAAATAAATCCAAAAATCCATCAAAATGTGTGCTTGCAGAGGAGAAAAATAGCAGAGCCGGCAAAACTAGACCTTCAAATTGAGGCTGTTTAAATCTTCTGATGGACACAATAAAAAGAAAGACAAGTGTAAGAGCCAGGACACAGCTTTAGGTCATTCCCAGAAAACTATTACGTCTATTTGGATACCATAGAACAACCAAGTTTGAGAAAGAAAACCAGATCACGTTTCCTGCAATTAACTTTTGAAGTAGCCAATTTACAAGGGGCATGTGGATAAGAGTGGTACATGAATGATCTATTCCTACAAGAAGATCTCTATTCGAATGATAGAATACGGTTCCCTAAACCATAACACGAGATGGCAAATAATAGAAGCTTGACAATGTGTGAAACTTTTGAAGAGAAAATCAACCCCAAAAGTATGCATGTATGTACGTACCCATTCATTCATTTTAGCCGCTCTAATTCAATTACACAGAAACAGAATGTACTAGAAAGCTTCCACAAGCCAAAAAAATTTGCTTTGCCAGGATCGTAATGGCAAGCCTAGAATTACCAGAAATAACTTGGTCGACATAGAAAAATGCAACTTTTGCATCTTTTCTGCAATAATTGCACTGTAATGCGCTTTTTAGGTCTGTTTCACTAAGTTGGATTGTCTTTTTTACTTTTAATGGAAACATAAAGCTTCATCATTACACCAGTGGTTCCTTTCAGCTTCTTTGGAAATGGAAACAATTTGGCGGTCACAGAATAAAATATGTTTGAATTTTCTTTGTAACGAGTGTCGCTTTAACAACATACCACAAATTAAACTGTGACTTAATTATTCAGAATTCAGTTTTACTTAGCATCATATCCGGAAGTGCCTAGCAGTATTTTCTATTTTGTGAAAGAACAAATATGTCTTGCTGTCCTCATACATAGAATGTTGGTAAAAAATTTGAACTGGTCAGGAAAGACGTGCCTAGTGAGAAATCATAGCAAACCAACTATAGTAACGGCCTTCAAGTGGTGAAGGCATTACCCATGTAAATCTTAAAGACCTTATCTGGGATCAATGTTGCAGTAACAGTCAAACTACCAAGTCACATTTTGTACTTGGTTGTACAGACAGTATTGGGCTATTATTCACAATGAAACAGGAAAAGCCACTACATGGGGGAAGAGAAACAGAGAATTGACTCTTCTGCAAGGTATTGCACAACAATATTTGCACTGGAATTTCAGACACCCAGCATCCACAGTCCACGTTCAGTGTCTATACATACGAATAGGATTACATCATACGACAAGATAAAAGAGATAATCATAATGACAAATGACAAAAAACTCCTCATGCGAACACGTGAGAACATGCAATATGTTATCAGATATGGGAGAAAGTGTATAGGGTGTCAATAAACCCTAACACAAAGACTTGTTATTTATATTATGTCATCTCTTGATACTAGAATACATTGACCGACGTGGGACAAGACAAATAACTACTAATAATATCCTAAGACAATACCTATACAGTTTGAAAGCAAGCTGTCAACACCAGCAACCATATCATCGACGGCTACGATGAAAAAGATACCACAGACAGGATCAGAATCAGAATCACCTTCTATTCTTATCTACCAGATCCTTCATCTACCGGGAAAAAGTACAAAAGCAACTACCGGGAGAAATACCTGCATGACCATTTGAAGAAGATGCATACAAGTGATTGTACTTGAAAGCCATCCACTGTTAGCACATATATCTATCATGGCCTGTATGATACGTATGCTTTGATCGAGCACTGATTTCAAGTCAGTGACATAGTCTGTGATTGGTAGTTCTAATTGAGAAAAGTGGGCCTGTAGACCAAACACAATATATTTTAGAAGATAAAACAGTGTAGAGAGATGACAAATCAGACCCCAAGAACAAACAGAACCATGCATTATATTCAGAAGATGGTTAAAAAGTGATGCTGGCCTGAAAAAGTAGATTCGCTTTAACATGTGGATCGTCTAAACGATTCTTATCCACCATGTATGTAACTTTCGCAGACAGTGCTTCATTGTAGTTTTCCTAAAACAAGAGAGAGGATGATTAGAAAAAATTTAACAGACATTTCATGTGTATAAATATAAACTTTGAACATGAAGCCATGACCGCAGCCAATAAATCATGTAGCCAGTAAAGAGTGCATCATATACATGTCCAAGTGTTGGATTCATCGACTTCACAAGCCCAAAGACTAGGGGACAGCAGACATTCAGATTTTTTCTAATATCATTCTTTTGTGCATTGTGGAAAAACTCTCTTCACATAACATAGAGCATTAAGCAAGGTTGCTGAGCTCATTTTTAAAAGCAACATTGTCAAGGAAGTAACACTGTCCACGAGTTAAATATACACCAATACATTAAACTTAGACTATGAGAAACCCTTCCTGGTCAGTGAAGGCAAAATCAGAATTTATTCATTTAATAGGTAACAAAAAAATATTTTCTGAATGATCATACAGGAAGCTCATCACAATTAGAAAACCACCTCATTATGCCTCACAGGAAGCTCATCATATTCGGAAGAACCAGACAGTATGTGAAGGAAAACCTGCAACAAAAACAAATGAGGTTAAACATTGCTTAAAAGGGAATTAACCTGAAAGTTAAACAGGTAATATGTCGGGATTTTTACTTCAAGTGACGTATCTGGGCCTATGTTTGAACCAAACATTGAAACAGTCATGTACTTCAGGTAATACTGAGAAGCTATTGAGCCCAACATCATAGGTTCCACACTGTCTTCATTCATCTTCACACACCCACTGTCTTCCAGATCCTCAAAGGTGTTTTGCACCAAGCTGCCAAATAAAATGGTAACAGAAACTAGCACAGAAACAAAACTTTGAGTCCTACAATAGGTTATTACTTATTACCTTGACAAATACGAACTCACAATTCCAGGTCCAGTATCCTCTAATCCATAGTAAGCTGGATTAACCATCTGTCATATGGACATATTTTTTGTAAGAAACTTTAGGGGAAACAAAGACAGCTGAAAGCCTGACACTGAATGTATAAGCTGTGGAGTGATTCCATAAACAACAGACATAAACATTGGAACTCTATATATACCCTTCCTTACTCCTGAAATATCAATCACAAATTCGTAAGATTCATGAGTTCTTATGGCATTTTAATTATCAGCAAAAATGTATAGCTACAGCATTGTATCACAAGCATATTTAAGTTACAATACTTCTTTTTTCCTTATCTATTGTTTGAGGGAACGCGATAGGCATGTTCTGTGCAATCACTGCCATCATTACACTGAAAATGCAATTGAGAATACCAAGCATCCAGGTCCACCTCTTGCTTATTATGTTGCATACATGGCATCATTTTTTCTCCTCATAATTTTAAGCAAGAGAATGTGTCTATGGATTGGTTAACTTGAGTCGCACCTTCCACATCACCGAAATTGAGAATCATCGTAGACTAGCAGTGTTTTAGTAGTTCACTCTATACGCTCTGCTAGTTAATCTACATAAATAACTTCATGGATTCGATGCCATACCTTGCCTCAACATAAATCTTTCCAAACAGCTGGGAAGATAACCAATATGTTAACATCTCAATTTCCAAGGGTACAAAACCTTTAAAATCTATTTGGTAGTGTGCATGACCAAATAAGTACTCCCTCCGTCCCATTTTCTTTGTCCTTTTTTGAAGTACGTGTCAGTTTTCAATTGCTTATATCTTCTAATATGAATCTCCAAAAATATGCAATATGAATCTTGTTTGATAGTTCTCAATTAGGTCTATAATACAAAGTTTTCAAAATTATTTAGACTATTATAAATTGGAACATATAATAAGTGTTTAAAGAACGGCACGGGTAACGAAAAAGGACAGAAAATGGGACAGAGGGAGTACAAAACATAGTGGCAGGATCCTTCTAAAATGGTTGCGCTAGAATCGGCGCTCCCAAGATGGGAGCTTGACAGGAGCTCACTTCCCCCAGGACGGGAGCTCACTCCTAACTAAGATGGGAGCTTATCGGGCCGATAAGCAGTTATTCTCTTACTTTTAAGGGAGTTGTGCCATTGTGGAAATATGAATATGAGAATCATATTGGTCAAAAAGTTTTGCAAATTGAGAATATATAACTTCCAATAATTACACTTCAAGATAGGAATTTTTTTAGTATCACTTTTCCTTTAATGGTTAAGTATTTAAAGATATTTTATATACATATTTTTATATAATCTAAATACGCTCCTTAGGCGCTCTCAACCTTAGGAGCTTCTAGGTGTCTCCGCTCCCCCGCACCCGCCTCCACTCACGCTCACACCCCCGCCCCCGCTTCGTGCTACTAAGGTACAAAACAGTTTCAAAAACTTTCCTGTTGGAGTTTTCTTGAAATTGGGTTGTCTTTAGAAAGAGAAAAGGAAAAATCTAAAACCAGTTTGCCAAACAAGATTGGTGTTTACCGGAAACAGAAACAGAAAAGAGGGAAAAAAAAGGAAACTGAACATGCAATTAGCTACCATAAGTTGCAACTTCTGTTTAACTTCGAGGAATTTACCATTTCCGTCTAAATAAAAAGAATCTAATCCTAATCATGTAAAGAAACCAAAGAAACACTTTCAACAACTAAAATAACATGGAAAGTTAACAACCTCGTCATATCACATGCATTTTACATTTTACTCATTTTAGAACGTTCTACCACAAAAATGTGAAAAACGTGTTCACATGTAACCCTTCAAGTTTCTGATACAGGACTCTGCTTCTTGACATCAACCTTGTATAGATGTTTGAAACATTTCCTGCCATTATCAGACAAAATAAGACCACCTTTTCCTCTTCCCAAACCTTTTATGCATATTCCCAAATCCAATACCTAAAATGTGCCTGCTTTCCAAGTGAGTGTGTGTGTGTGGTTACCACGATTCTTACTCAGTGGTTGCTCTTTCCTGATAGGTGTAGGTGAACGTAATCAACACAATTATCATTTTGACAACTGAGAGAATGCCCAATTTCGTTTTTTGATAGTCACAGGAAGACCTAGAGAATACAAAATGCAGAACTCAAGTACAAGATTTATCCTTCTGGAGTATAACAAGAAAATGAGAGGGCGCCTAGAATAACTCTGGCCCAAGCAAGGTGCTGTAAGCACTGATTCACTTATGTGCAGCAATAGGAAATGTCAAAATTTTACCAATCTCCGAAATAAATAAGTCCAGGTAAGGTAGTGAATTGCATCCTCTTTATGGCAAATAGTTCCAGAAACTATCTCAGCATTAATGTGGTTATGCAACTGCTCCCTCAGACTGCTTTCAACTGGGAATGGTTCATACAGAAACTGCAAAAAATAAAACTAGTTATTCCAGCAACTACAAAGAGAAAACCACTAACTAATCATAATGCATATGGTCAAAGCTCTTTATTTAACCTTCTTGTAGAAGCTCTTTTTGGGATCGTGAACGAGAATGACAGCTTTCCCATGTTGATCATACTGTGGTCGACCTGCACGACCCATCATTTGCAAGATATCTGTGATGGGAAAATCTACATATCGTTTTGCTTTTGCATCATAAAACTCTGTTCCCTGCAATAGGAATTGATGCACTACAAGTTATACCCCAAGTGAGGCATGTACTGAAGGTGCATGGTTGATCTGGACACACGAACTAGTCATGAATCATGACGGAAGGTGGTTGCCTTTTAAGCCACTTTCAACGTGTTAAATACAAATATGTCATTTGAGTACGTTACATGCCGCTGGAAGGAGGACCTTGCACAGGCAAATACAAATCAGATGCAAAAGCACCATAGAGGTGTGGATATGAATTGGAGGAAGAAAGCCATTTTTACCAATACTTTCTGACAGGTAAAGAAGAAGATGAGGGACACAAGGAGATTTAACCAAAGTGTGAGGATAAAAAGATCAAGGCGACAAACAGAAACGCCTATAACAGAAGTTTGAGCTCCATAGATAGTTTTCCCAAAACGGTTGCTCAGCCCAGTTCATTACTGTCGCTTAAACTTCATTCCCGACTTACAATCAATTTCAGGTACTACTTCCTGCTGGATAAGTAACATTTGATAGGAACTAGGAAGTTACACGAGGAATTTCAGAATAAATAAAGAAAATTGACACAAATGCGGAAAATCACAAACATTCTGCGAGAGTATAAAAATCAGTAATGTGCTATTAAACAACTAAAGGCTATCACACAACATAAGTAAATTAAGTAATGTGGTTACTGGTCTCAACACTTTATTTAAGAAACTGTACCAGCACAGTATATCGATCATTTCTGGGTTCGTATGGGTGGATAAGGTTTTGAGGGATAAGAAGGGTGGATAATAGGTGGATACGTTATAAGAAGAACGGATTAACTAAGAAGGGGTTTGTTTGGAAGTTAAAATGGATGGATAAGAGTGGGTGGACAAAGAAATAATGTGAGAGTTTACTTAGTTGCCGATTGTAATGACAATAGAAAAGGAGTTTGGAGAGGTTTGAGGGCCACGCCAGGAATTAAGCCCTCCTGGATAAGCTTATCCGGGGGTGAGGTGGGTTTCGCTAAGACACCTGCATATCCACCAGATAAGCAGTCTGGGTGCAGCGGGGGGAACCAGACACCAGATAAGAAAAGTGAGCCTTGATTAACTTATACCCCAAGGCCCTTATCCCATTCCCTTTGCCGCCCGCCAAACGGACAGTACGCATCGGCTTTCGAATGGAAACACTGCTACCAATATGAATCAACATGAAGCATTCATAAATTGTAGTCAAGATCAAACTGTATTAACTAGATACCAAGTACAGCTACACAAATATGTATGTATCACGTTAAAAGAAATAAGTCAAATAACTATACCAAAAAGGTATTTCAACTGGTCTGATTGCAAGTAAATGATTTAGAAAGGAAACAAACATGGAAATCTTTGAGACACAAGATTACACTTGGAAAGTTGGAAACATAAACCAAAAGAAAAGAGGAACCTTAATGGGGTTAAATACGAATATCCATCTCAATGATCGCATGGAGCATAAGAGATAGACCACATAGGACTTGACAAATGCAAAAGGACCCTCATTTTCCTGGACTCTTTTTGTCAATAGATTTCGTATGTTATTTGGTTGAGTAATAACAGAAGCGGTGGATGACCGCTTTACATTTGCAGTAACATTAAACCACTTCTCCTCCCCCTCAGCCAGATTTCAATTTACCAAGCAATAGATAAATTGTGCAGAGAACAAACAAAGCACAAAAAATCTAATCAACAATGAAGCCTATCCCATACCTGAAGTCTGTCATAAGGATCTCGTCACCAACAGTGAATAAAGAAAAGAAAAATTATTTTCCTAAAGTAAAATATCATCGCATGTCTAACCAACAATGTAATGCATGAAATGAGACCACAAATTTTATTCTGGTGAAAAGAAATGAATCTAGATACCACTTTGGAATGACAGAAGAGCTAATATGTTATTTCTTTCATGCATTTTTTTACTACCACTATGCTAAGGTGAACATAGTTTCAATGGCAACATAGCTTCAATTCCAGGGAGCTTTACCCTTCCGTGTTCCATTACCTCATTCAAGACACACAAAAAATAAAGTTTTAGGTGTTGAGTGGAAATTTCTTGCAAAAGAATGGAGATCGACAGTTTTAAGTGAGAGAATCGTATCAGGTATGGGTTAGAGTCAAAATTTTCAATGAGCCTGCTTTCCACCCAGAATCAGTCCAAGAACTACAATGGTGAAAAAAATATTGGCCTACTATAATTGAAAATTACATAATGAAGGTTTGATTAGTACTTCACAAATAAAAAATTATGTTGAACAACCCTATGAGAAACTAATATTTCAATTTCGATAAGAACCGTGTCAAATCAGAATAGAAACAAACAAAAAAAAGTAGAGAAGTAAAACAGACAAAAGGTGCCGTAAGGTCTAGCCAGATTACTGAATATGGATGAAAGCATATCATAAATAGATTTTCCCTCACCTTGATAATAACCAGATGAGCTGGAAGATTTACTCCCCATGCCAATGTGCTAGTGCAAACCAATACCTATTGTAGTACAAAGATTACAATGCTTAAATTACCAAAGAAGCTCTTTTAATTCCCAAAAAATAAACAGAGATTAAAATGCAGTCAGTCAGTCACCAAAATGAATTGAGGCTGTAGCCGTCACGTTTCAAAATTTTACATTCTTTCCAAATAGAAATGACAAATTTTTCAGTAGATTGATAATTGCCTGGATCTTGTTGTTTGCAAAAAGTTCCTCAACCAGAGATCTGTCTTTGTCATTCAGTCCTGCATGGTGTAACCCAATGCCAAATTGTAAAGTGTGCCGCAGATTCTGATCTGTGACTTGAGAAAGAATCATCTGTAGTGTTTCTTCTGACACGCTAAGAAATTGCCGTGGTTGCTCATCTGAGGCTGCAAACTAGATTAATGCAAAAGAATCATATGCACTGCTACTTGACATGAATAGTTTTTATTTGTACTGCTACAATTTATTTACTGAGAATGATACCGGATCCCACCTGAATTAGGTCTAGTGCAGTGAGCCTCGTCTGGCGCCGAGACGAAACAAATATAAGAACTGGTTTTGCAGGTGAATGGGTACATATGGCAGCATACGTTGGTTTATTCATGCTGTTCATCCGTGGACAGTAGAACTTCCCTGGGTACCCCTGAATAAAGGTGATAGATTCCAAGCATTTTATTATTGTCATATAGCTAGTTATAGTAGAGTTAACTGGGGGCAAAAGCATTTCATTCATCACATAATAGCTAGATAAAAATTCTGCCCAAGAAGAAGAAAAGAAATGGCTCTTAAGTGAACTTTGACCAACGTTTGCTTGACGAGTTGACATGGGCATGTGAGAGAATATTTTCCCTTTTTTGGTGCACTTATCATAACTTTTTCAAACTTCTGCTCTTCCAATTTGCATATAGGCAAAGGACGTGATTCTCGAGAAGTTCCACAAGGGCCATGTGATGATGCATCAAAAATATGCAAGGGTGGATGACTCAGTAGTTCCCCTCAGAATTTGTCTTTCCCTATTGGGCCGATTTTCTGTAACATTAGTGTGCATGTGACTTATCTACTGCTCCCTGCAATGTCTTGTCTGATATCAATCTATGTCCTTCCTCTTTCATGACCGGCACTTCTGGCCAAAAAGAAAGTCTTCTCTTCTGCTCCTCCCACCATTCCTTCAATTTCGGTCTTGCTCTTCTTCCAGTTTGGTAAATAGGAGAACACTCTTTACTATACCTTGACAACATGGTACCCTTTTTTTCCCCAAAACTTTTATGAAATGAATGGGCCAGAGTTCAAATAATAGTGCCAAATGTGTGCCGTCACAGGTTCAAACTCGGTATTCAACCTTTGGCAAACTAACAGTCGATTGAATCTTTGTTCTAGAATCAAAATTCGTCAACTAGACTAAGATCCAGTCTGTGAAAAATTGCGTAGATATTTGACCAACACAAAAAAAAAAAAAAAAAAAAAAAAAAAAACCCAACCCAACTCTCCTGTCTTCATGGACTTTGAATTTGGAATCATTTAAATTTAATAGCATTGCCATCAATTGAAAATTTCTAGAATCAAATAGCATCAACAAATAAAAAAGGCCCTAGTGACAAATGATATTCAGTTCATAAGTGGATCTACTACTCGTGATATTTAATTTGAAAAAATCGCATGTGTCAGGTTATGCATGCAGGGCTAAAGGTTGCCAGGCATTCCGGATTGGATGGACTGGATTTATTCAAAAGCTGAGTACCTTATTGAGGTCCAATTTTGGAAGTAAATATTTATAATGAAGTCAGCAAGCTGTGAGTTTGAAACCAGAAATGGTTTCATTCCATCACAACCTAGCTTTAGGCAACTGATTGTCTACAGTAGCAGCCATCAATACGTAGTTTTCCAGGTAACTCTTCAGAGATTTAAATTCTCCTAATTGTCCATTTTACCTTAACAACTTAATTAAATTCTGTAAAATAGATTCCACGTGATCATGTAGGAATACAACAAAAATAAAACAAAGAGCGGACTCAGTACATGATATGCATATTTTTCATTCATGCTAACAAGTAGAGATGATGCAATACAGTTTAGGGTAATTGAAAAAGAGAGTATAACAGAAAATCAGCACACTTGCCTGAATATGAACTTCAAGAGGTACTGGCCTCACACTAGGCTTGAAGTTGAACAGTCCAATTTCACCAACCCCCAGCCAGTCAGCCAAATCACTACGTATACAGGTAAGAATGAGCATTACACACATAAAAGAACAGAAAGAACTATTCCTGTCAACAAACCATAATAATAAATGTTTCAAAGTCCATGCTGGACGAGAGATCCACAAGGAGAAGAGAGAAGACTTAAGAGTCTATCAAAGCAAAAACAAAGTACATAAAACATACTGTGCATTTGCTAAGGCAGTTGAAAGGCCCACAAATCGAACTGCACGCTCCGTCTGCGATGATATGTATCTCATCCTTGATACAATTACCTAGAAACACAAAATTCGGTGGGTAAGATACACATTGCCTGACAAGCCGATGTGAATGGCTTTATGCAAACAATTCTTAAAATGTACATCCAATAATACAAGAATGTACAGAAGGCGATGTTTCTAGAGCAAATTTTAGTTGACAATCTGCATGACAACATTTTTTTGCAAATCAAGATTGACTTTTTGTTCCTTGGCAAAAGGCTGTTTCGTCCCTAGATGTGCCCAGTGATTTAAATATACGAGGAGACAAAGCCCTCATTGAAGCGAGGCGAGTGCCTCATTAAAGCGAGGCGAGCATTTAAAAATAAAGAAAAAGAAAGATATATATACTACATAATAACATAACCGACAGCCCCTGTTTTCACTATTTTCTCCCCTCAATCAGTCTTTTGCAGCACCGATCTGCCTCCGGCAACTCTCACCGGCCTTCGTCTGTCTCCGGCGACACTTGCCGGACCCTCGCCTGTCTCTGGCATCTTTGCCGGACCTGTGTTTTTGCTATTTCTCCCCTGAATCAGTCTTCTACGGAACCGATCTGCCTTCTGAACACCTCGCCAGCCTTCGTCTGTCTCCGCGACACTCACCAGACCCTCGCCTGTCTCCGGAGACCCTCGTCGGACTCTTTTTTTTCTCCACCAACCTTGCTGGACCTGTGTTTGCCCTTCGGTAACCTCTGTCAGTGCTATGAAGCAATTGTTTTGACTGTTTTGATCTCATATTTGCAACACCCAGCCACCGGCGACCATCGTCGGACTCTGTTTTGTCGCCACAAAGCTTCAGCAGATCGCTGGAAGCTTCCAGCACCCTCCCGACAGCTTTGAAAACCCTAAACAACGCCTATTCGCGATTTTTTAGCCCCTCACGCCTAGGCGAACTTTTGACGCCTAGTCAGTCGCCTCCTTCAACCTCGCCTCGCCTCGAACCTCTGAGGCAAGACAGGGTTGCCTCTCGCCTCGCCTAGGCACACTTTTTCAATCACTGGATGGGCCATTATTCTATTGATGGCTATATATGGAAGACTGCCCACCAGGGATAGGCTTTGCCAATGGGGATTGATTCATGACCCAATGTGTGTGCTGTGTAATGCTGTTGTTGAGGATCATGACCATCTGTTCTTCACTTGCCCCTTTGCAAGTCAAGTCTGGAATTACTTTCAGTGGAGGAAGAAGCATGGTAGCAACTGTCTGCAAATTATCTTTGGCTACTACCATGTATGGAGGGAAAGGAATTGTAGAATCTTTCGATTCTTGGGGCCTAGATTCTCCTATGTTGATTGCTGGCATTGAAAGGGATATCACAGGTTGTTTGAGCTCTTGGAGGCATATTAAGATAACAGATCAAAACAAACTCCTTTGCATACAATGGAACATATCTTTTAAAGTGTTTTCCTCTGGCTAGTGGATCTGGTCTGGTGGTAGGGTCTAGTTTCAGCGTCATTGTGTTGCTTGATGTTGGTTCTGGCTTGTCCCTTCATGATTTAGCCTTTGTTCTTCGGTCTCGTGTTTCATATCATTGTGTCTGTTTTCGGCTTCTAGTATGCTCCTTGCTAGTCTTGGTTTTGTTTGGTCTAGTATTAGTGTGTGGCTAGTGCTTTGTTTGTTTTTTATATTTGGGTTATGCCCCTTAGCACCTGTAATGGTTTGTTTTCCAATGTATTAAAATACCTAAAAACAATATTAACTTGTATTCTGTGATGTAATTATCAATGAAGATGTGCCAAATAAGAGCAGAACTAGGAAATTGAGAATCCAATTGCAAGCTATGAAATAAAATCGAGTATATTACATTGAAAGCATACCTCAAGAATTGGCCCACGATCAGCTCCAAGTAAGTGAATTTCATCCAAAATCATAAGCCCAACCTTCAAGAAACAAAAACAACAATCCAGATGAGGCCAATGTTACATTCTATAATAAATCAAGGGATCCCAACAGATTGCCGTAAAAGATATGGCTGACAAATGACAGAATGCACCTTTGTGACATAGCTTCTACTATGCCAATTACGACTAATTCCATCCCACTTTTCTGGCGTAGAAATGATGATATCAGCTGACAATAGAGCCATCAAATCTGGAGTGTAATCCCCTGTCATTTCAACCTGATAGAAACATCATATTATGATCTGAATTTTGATACCTTCTACTTAATCTGTTTATGCATAGAGAGCAACAAAAGTTAGCACCATCTTCTTTCCAAGTTGAGAAACGAGACGCTTCCTCCAGTCATTCATTCTCTCTCGGACAATAGCCTTCAGGGGTGCTATGTAAATGACCTACAATAGTAAAAATACCAAGCATGTCAATAAACATAGAAATAAGCATGACAGACATGCAATTACTTTGGAGACATATTATTGGAAAATCTCAGAATTGTTCCAAAACTTTCGGCTCAATGTCTCAAACACCTGGCATTGAAATACTATCAATTAGTCCACTTCTCAATTAACCTGTTAATGCCAATTGCCATCAAATTACTAATGGTATTGTCCTAGCTAGCTAACATTCATGACTATTGTTAAGTTATGGGTGTATGTGTAATTAGCGTATAATTAAGCCCTTGTGTAATTAGATTAGGAGATAAGGATCTCAGTGTAATTACTTTCTTAGTCTTGTATAAATCTACCGTAATGAAGAAAATAACTCTAATTTTTGGGTCTCAATTCTTACGCTCAAGTTTTACATGGTATCAGAGCATGGTAACGATATACCTGTGTAACCTATCCCGATGATCTTGTTGCTGGTCCTTCTAATTGATTAGCTTCCGACGACCAGCCACGATTCTTTTTCCCTTGTCGATCGTCGCCGACCCAGATAGATCCGGCCAGACCCAGACCATACGAATCTTCGTCAGCCGTCGTGTCACGTCGCCGACCACCGTCGTTGTTTTTCCGCCCATCGCCGCCCGTCGTACAGCGTTGCCGACGCACGCCGGCTGATTTCCGACCACCTCTGAATACATCTGACCTTGCCTATTGAGATTCCTACGTGTTTCGGACTCTAGATCTTCTTGTGTAGTGAAAGGTGTCTGATTCGAAGGAGATCTGAAGCTGGGTAAGAGATTCAGAGATATACAGGAGTTTTTTGAAGCTTCGAAGGTATACAGTGGCTGGGTATACGAGGATTCGAAGATATACAGGAGTTTTGTTTGAAGCTTCGTAGGTATACAGTGGTTTTTTAAAGGTTATAAGCTATTGAACCTCAGTAATTGTTTTTTTGTGGAATTCCGAAGCAGCTGGAGCACTGTTTATTATTTATTTAGCATTGTTGTTCTACTTTCAAGATGTCAGAGGAGAAAAAACAGACTTCTGCGAGTGGAAAGGATGAGTTGAGTCGTGTAGGGACTCAGGATAATTTTTCTCTAGATATTTGCCCTATTAAATTGGATGGTACCAACTATTTGATTTGGTCTCGCACTTTTACTTTGGCTATTGAGGCCAAAGGGATGTCAGAGTTTATCGAGGGTCCTGTTGTTCCACCTGTTGAGGCTGTTGACCTGAAGAAATTTAAATCTCAAAAATCGTTAGTTATGACCTGGTTATTTAATTCAATGAGGGCTGATATTCGTCATACTTTTCTGCTTCTTGATACCCCACATAAGATTTGGACTACTGCAGCCCAAACCTACTCTCAGCAGGGTAATGATGCACAGTGTTTTGAATTGAGGAAGCGACTCCGTACATTGGAACAAAATCATCGTTCTGTTGATGTATATTTTGCTGACTTAAATGCAGTATGGCAGGAATTTGATTATTATCACGGATTTCAGGCTGTTTGTGCTGTTGATGCTGCTGCTTGGTTAAAGCGGTTGGAGAAGGAACGTGTTTATGATTTTTTGGCTGCACTTGATAGAGAATATGATCCAATTAGAGTGCAGGTGTTGGGTCGTATTCCGTTTCCGTCGTTAGGAGAGGCTTATGCCATTGTTCAGCAGGAGGAGAGTAGGAGGGGTGCTATGTTGGACACTCCTACACCCGAGCGTTCTGCCTTGGTTGCCATTCCACAGGATCCATCTAGTTTTCGTAGTGGCCTTATTCCACCTCTGCAGAGTGGTAAGTCACAATCTGGTACTAGCAGCGGGCCTATTGACCGTGAGTCCCTTCGGTGTGATTATTGCAACAACACTGGCCATACCCGAGATTTCTGTTGAAAGTTACACGGTCGTTCCCCCCGTGGATGGGGGGGCACACGTGGTGGTCGTGGTCGTGGTCGTGGTCGTGGTCGTGGTCCCGTGCGTTCTCAGGCTCAGGCTCATGTTTCGGAGTCCACTTTGTCTGATTTCGAGTTCAGTACTGGGGATCAGGCGTCATCTGATCATGTTGGTGATTTTTCTCAGGGGGAGATGCAAGCTCTCAGGCGCCTCATGGCTCGGGCTGATTCTCCATCTACTGTAGCTCCTACTTCCACAACAGCCTCCACTTCATCCTATTTTGCTCACACAGATACCCCAGTTAGTGCATTTACTGCCTCTTCTGCTATTCCTTGGATCATAGATTCGGGTGCTTCAGATCATATGACAGGTTGTTCCTCTGTGTTTGATTCTTACGCTACTTGTTCCGGTAAGGATGAGGTTAGAATAGCAAATGGGTCATTCTCTGCTATCTCAGGGAAAGGTTCCATTCGCTATTCTCCCTCTCTTTCCCTTTCTTCAGTTTTACATATTCCAAACTTTGCCACTAATCTTCTGTCCGTTAGTAGTCTCACTCGTTCTGCAAATTGTTCCGTGACCTTTTTCCCTACTCACTATGTTTTTTAGGAGTTGGATACGGGGAAGGTGATTAGCAGTGGTAAAGCACAGGGTGGCCTCTATTTTTTGGAGTCTGGAGCTCGTTCGACTCATTCACCAGTGTCATGTGGTCTAGCTCAGCAAACAGATACGAGTCCAGCTCTTTCTATGTTACATCAGTGGCACCGTAGATTGGGTCATCCCTCTTTTGGGATTTTAGGGAACCTTTTTCCTCATTTAATTAAGCATTGTTCTCAAAGTCAATTTTTTTGTGAAGCCTGTGAGCTTGGAAAACATAAACGATCTTTTTATGCACCTATTAATAAACGGAGTGCTTCTCCTTTTATGGTTATTCATTCTGATATTTGGGGTCCTTCCCCAGTTACCTCTCTTAAAGGTTATCGGTGGTTTGTCACTTTTATTGACTGTTACTCTCGTGTTACTTGGGTGTATTTACTTAAATCAAAGAGTGAGGTTTTTTCTAGTTTTAAATCTTTTCATGCGATGGTACGCACCCAATTTGATGCACATATAAAAATTCTCCGTAGTGACAATGGCACTGAATATATTGATAGGACCTTTAAGACCTTTCTCGATGAAAATGGCATTCTTTTTCAGACAACTTGTGTTGACACTCCACAACAAAATGGAGTTGCTGAACGCAAAAATCGTCATCTTGCTGAGGTTGCTCACTCTCTTTTATTTACCATGAATGTTCCCAAATATTTATGGGGCGAATCGATTTTGACTGCCACTTACCTTATTAACCGTATGCCATCCAGTGTTCTCCACGTCAAAACTCCCATTGAGTGTCTTCCTGGTAGTTTTCATATCACGACTCTTCCTCCGAGAGTCTTTGGTTGTGTATGTTTTGTTCATGCTCCTCATCCCTCTGGTGGCAAGTTAGGTCCTAAAGCCCATAAATGTGTTTTCATTGGGTATCCTCCTACCCAAAAGGGCTATAAGTGTTATGATCCTCACTCTCGAAAATTCTTTGTCTCTATGGATGTCACTTTTTGGGAAACAGAGTCTTTTTACTCTCCCTCCGCTCCATCTCTTCAGGGGGAGCATAGACAAGAAGAGATGAGGGAGGTTTATAGTCATGGTCAGGGGGAGACAGAATTATTTTTTAATCATGGTGAGGGGGAGAAGGAAAACTCTGACTCTGGACAGGAACCAATATCTGCCGAAAGAGCAACACAGGACATTGGTGGTAATATTGAGAACTTATCACAACGGTGGCAAAGGCCTGACTTGCAGGTCTATACTAGAACTAGATGGAAGAATGGAGAGCTCTCTTGTGTGATGCCACCTTGTCAATCACAATCGCCTGCTCCAGTTCTGGATTCCTCAGCCGACTCCGACTCATCTGGTAATGAATCTTCTCCTATTGAACCTCCTTTTATTGATTCTGATAATCTTCCTGTTGCTCTTCGAAAAGGTGTTAGGTCATGTACTCTACATCCTATCTCCCAGTTTGTTTCTTATGATCGTTTATCTCCTTCGTACCATGCCTTTGTTTCGTCTCTTTCTTCTATATCCATTCCACAGAATTGGCAGGATGCACTAGTGATACCTAAGTGGAAAGGGGCTATGGTAGAGGAGATGACAGCTTTGAAAAAGAATGGCACTTGGGAGCTAGTATCACTTCCAGAAGGGAAGAAATCAGTGGGATGCAAGTGGGTGTTTACTGTTAAGCAGAATGCTGATGGTACAGTTGAGAGGTACAAGGCGAGACTTGTTGCCAAGGGTTTTACTCAAACTTATGGTCTAGATTACGAGGAGACGTTTGCTCCGGTAGCAAAGATGAACTCTGTACGAGCTCTACTATCTTGTGCTGCAAATTTGAATTGGCCTCTGCAACAGTTTGATGTGAAGAATGCATTCCTTCATGGTGAATTAGAGGAGGAGGTGTATATGGATATACCACCAGGTTTTTCTTCCTCTGAGACTGAAGGAAAGGTCTGTAGGTTGAAGAAGGCTCTCTATGGGTTGAAGCAGTCACCTAGAGCTTGGTTTGGCAGATTTTCAAAGGCTATGTTAAGATTTGGATACAAACAGAGCCATGCAGATCATACTGTGTTCATCAAAAGAGCTGCGGGTAAGATTGATGTCCTTATCGTTTATGTAGATGATATAATAATTACAGGGAATGATGTGGACGAGATTCTTAATCTTAAGTCTAATGTGGCTCAAGAGTTTGAGATTAAGGATTTGGGATCACTGAGATACTTTCTAGGGATGGAGGTGGCGAGGTCTGATAGAAGTATTTTTATCTCCCAACGGAAGTATATACTTGATCTTTTGGAAGAAACAGGTATGTTGGGTTGTAGACCCGCGAATTCTCCTATTGAGGCGAATCATCATCTTAGTGGAGATGTGGGGGAGCGCACTGATAAGGAGAGGTATCAACAACTTGTGGGTCGACTGATATATTTATCTCACACTCGACCGGATGTTACTTATACAGTGGGTGTTGTTAGTCAGTTTATGCATGATCCTCGCACTCCACATCTGGATGCAGTTTATCGTATATTGAGGTATCTCAAGTCAGCTCCAGGGCAAGGAATTCTATTCTCTAATCATGGTCACCTGCGGTTGGAGGTTTTCACTGATGCAGACTGGGCTGGATCAGTGGATGATAGACGCTCTACTTCGGGCTACTGTACTTTCCTTGGAGGAAACTTGGTTACTTGGCGAAGTAAGAAGCAATCAGTGGTTGCCAGATCAAGCGCAGAAGCAGAGTATAGAGCTATGGCTCATGGTGTTCGTGAGCTCTTGTGGCTCCAAACCTTGTTACGTGATTTGGGAATTTCGGATAGTGGTCCTATGAAACTCTACTGTGACAATAAAGCTGCCATCAACATTGCTCATAATCCTGTCCAACATGACAGAACGAAGCACATAGAGATTGACAGACATTTCATCAAGGAGAAGCTGAGTGATGGGTTGATAGGTATGCCTTTTGTGAAATCGGAGGATCAATTAGCTGACATATTTACAAAAGGGCTTGGTAGCAAGAGTTTCCACCCCGCCGTGTTCAAGTTGGGCTTGATTGACATCTTCGCACCAACTTGAGGGGGAGTGTTAAGTTATGGGTGTATGTGTAATTAGCGTATAATTAAGCCCTTGTGTAATTAGATTAGGAGATAAGGATCTCAGTGTAATTACTTTCTTTGTCTTGTATAAATCTAACGTAATGAAGAAAATAACCCTAATTTTTGGGTCTCAATTCTTACGCTCAAGTTTTACAACTATATTTCCATACTGGTCTCTCTTCTCTCCCACCCTCTCTCTCCCTCCCTCCCTCCCTCCCTCCCTCTCCAACCTAACAAACTTGTTTGGAGGTAAAATTCAGCTTAGGAATTGAGTTTTGATGATGGTTGTTCCTAACTTAGTGGTTTTGATCAGCTTAGTCTTGTTCTTGTTGACTCTGAGGTGGGCTAATAGTCTGTCTTTGTTTTTGTTTTCTTGCAGAAATTGTGGGGGTTTTGATCAATTTGGGTGGTTTTCAAGTGAAATTTATGGTGGCTTTGAGGAGCTTGGTTTGGCTAGGGTTTTGGTGGATTTTGCATTTTGTACCTGTAACATTCTTCTTGCACTTGGAAACGCAACTGATTGCTAATAGGGTGGCATCAGGGTAGGCACAAAACTGGAATTAAAGTGAAGAAAACAGAGCTATATAAAACATGAGAGAGAGAGAGAGAGAGAGAGAGAGAGAGATGTAAGTTTATACACACACACACACACACAGAGAGGACTGATGATTAGAAGCAATAGAGTGGACTGAGCTTCACCAACCCTGTCGGATCCGGCAGTTTCTGGTGATGATGGGGGTGGTGGGGGCAAGGGCAGAGGGAGAAGGGGTCACTTGACCCCACTGACTTTGGAATTTATTCATTATCAACTGAAATTGTACTCCGATTTGAGAATTTTACCCCACAAAATGTGATGAAAGTGCCCCAAGAATGAAGCAACTTCACTAAAATTATAGTGTTGTCCCATTTTTAAATATACGATTTGCTAACTATTGTCCAATACAAGTGGATAATACCCGCACATTTTTCGAATTTCAAGTGGCGTTGGAATACAGAGTATGTTCATTTATCATATTCATGAAACTTTAAGCTAGATGGCACCACCCCTAATCAAAATAGCCACAAGGCCCACAACAATAAGCCACCTAGGACAATTCTGTTAGTAATTTGACACGGCTGAAGATAGGGGTTAAATTGACGAATCATTGATAACGCTTGATATTGTTAAGAAGTCAGGTGTTCATGGAATATTAAGCCAAAAGTTGGTATTTTGACATTTTCCCATCATATTACACATATCTAAAACAAAATCAGATTAACGGCTACTAACATATTCGCCATAATGAGCTTGACTTCCTCACCACTGACTCCTTTGATTCTAAAAGGGTAGATTGAGAAACTATTGGATCCCTAGAGAAAAAGTCAACCTCTCAAGTCCTCCTGTCGAAATCAGAATCTTCATCTCTAACCCATCTGAGATCTCAAGCAACCCTAGACTCCTGTCAATTAAGTCGCCGAGGCCAAGCTGAATCTGGACCCATTCAGCTTCAAAGCTTCCTTCGTCATAGAGGAATCCAACATCTGTTGATGACAGTATTGTGCACTATCAACCCATCATCTGATATCTTTGAACCTTGATTATCGACATCCAACTTACCATATTCCATGAATTTAGCGAATAAACCTCACCTTTCATCTTGATCACTAGCAAGGTGCAATTGGAAGGCTTGCTGCAACAATTGCAGCCTCTAAAGAGTTGACAAAAATGCCGATCTACGAACAAACTTAGGGGATGATCTATGTCTTGATGAGCTTGGGTTCACCTGGTACTTGTTATGCCATCCTCAATTATTGATTCGCCCCAAAGTGCTAAGGACACACTAAACAAAACTTTTGGGACTTTAACAAAACCTTGGCCACAACCATCAGCCCATGAACTAATGGTGTGTGAATTTGAATCTAAACTCAATGGCACCCTATTCACTGCATAAAAAAATTGGGTTCCCAAGGAGGCTGGCAAGAGAATTTTTTACTCTTCATTGAACAAGACCAAGTAAGCTTAGTTTATTTTCTACCATTGTATCTTTCATAGGCCCTAGTCCCCCGATTCTATTCAAGACTTCCTAAAATATGAACACTAGACAGTAATTATTTACCACACTAAGATGTTGATTCTTCAAACATCAGTAGCTGCTAGAGAATATCCCATTTTAACATTGATTAGCTACGATTCCACTTCATAATAAAGACAGGGAGGCACAAAGACCCCCTACACTGGGGCATGGATATCATGTTCCATGGAATCCAGATTTTCTGACACACCCACTGAATTGAAAGTTCGAGAATTTAGAGCATACAAGATGAATGAAAGATGAAATAAACTCAGATGCGTATAACATACCTTCATGTCAGGCTGGGTGTTGAACAGATGAAGCATAGCAAGCTCAGCAGATATAGTTTTCCCACTACCAGTCGGAGCTCCTAAGAGAATATTCTCTTCCATGTGGTAGAGGACATGAAAACTCTGCAAACTCATGGAAGGAATAGAGTGACAACCTCCAATTTTCACTCGGTGCAACTTAAGAGAATACAGCGATAAGAGACATGAGGCAATAAGATGTTAATGAATATCGACCTGAGTTTGAATAGGATTGAAGTGAGAAAACTTGTACAAGGCTTCATAAGTTTTGTTGCCAAGTGCTGTCACAGGAAGAGGTTTCAAGTCTAGCAGCTCGGTGTGGGATGTACGACCCTGTATGGAGATTAGCTTGTGTGAAACAGGACTTTAATGTAAACATAAATTCCCAATCAAAAATAAACAAACAAAGCTTCAGAGCCAAATACTTATATCAAAATAGAACCTCTGGAAGTTGTAGATTGTGGAAAGATATTGTATATAAAGCCTCTGCGTGCATCCAAGAATCGGAAACAGCGCGAATGTAATATTGAGGTGGGTGTGGTTCAAAGATCGGCACAGTAAAGGAAAGCTTTTGTGGTTCCGCTCTTGCCATCCGCTTTGTCAATGTGAAAAGCTCAGAATGGTAGATGTGGTCATTCTCAGAGTCCTAAAAAGCATTGGTAATTAATTAGCGCTTCAGTTCAGGATTAGCAAAATGCAGTAGATGCCAAATGTAAGTATGCAGAACTAGCATTCGAAGTGAGGCTGATGAGGTGGAGAATGTAAGAGATGGCAATGATGTAAGAGCTGTCACATGGTGCACCGTGAATCCTAAATCTGCACGAGATCTACTCCACAGCTTAGTAACCGTATCCATGGTCTTCATTCTCACAATGGTAGACCCCACAATGTGAGGTGATTTTGGATACAGCAACAGTGATTGAGGATTTAGCAATCTCTAACAACCATTCTGTATAGTGGAAAGAGCCACCACATTTACAGCAACTATTATCCATTTCTGAACAAATGGATTCAGTATACAATTAATTTTTTAACACTGGTGAGAAAAGAACCGACTTCAAATCAACAACTTGATGAACTACCAACTAATGCAGCTCAAATTAACTATGATTCTATAGCTTAACTATTAGTTGGTTGAACAATGACTTGGGGAGGTTTGACATCATCTCTTGGAACAAAAAAGAGGAATTAGCATCTCTTGGAACAAAAAAGAGGAATTAGCATGTCCAATTTGCGAAGGAATGGGCAAGTTACCACACAAATCAAACTACAGCAATTAGAAAGCAGTTCTGCAGCCTTAGGATAAGAGAACGTTGTTAGCAACTTATTTACCTGTTCCTTCTCTCTGCTCAGTCACTATCTTCTATTGCCATTCTCTTTGGCCACTTCTATGTGCTTGTTAACAATGTCTGGAAATAAAATTATTCAGCACATTCTTGCGAGGCTCTCAGCTGTATGCCGTTCAAAAGTCATTCTAAAAATGCGAAGCCCCATCTTTTTTTGTGAGTTTTCTTTATTACCTCTTTGCTGCTTGAGCATGTTAGAAGTCATGTAATGCATTTGAGAGAACTAACGTCTTGTCCTTGGGTTTTTGCTTGAACTTTCTTGAGACTCTAAACCCCTATTCAGCCAAGTCCAGATCCATTGGGAATTGGAAACCTAGGAGTGAGAATCTTGGTTGACATTGAACATAACCGCTGACCAGCTTGTTCTTTTCGTATCGTCTCTATCTTGATCCCATACTTTTTATCTACGACCAAAACTTGTACAACTTATACTTTTGTAACCTTTAATAGAAAGGTTGTCATCAAAGATTCCACTCTGGACAAGAAATATCCACCTATTCAAAGTTGAGGTCCAGATCTCGGTCCGAATACCAAGCAGACGACCAGCAAGTGCCTATGTGGGCTGTCCTTCGTAAATTCTAAATCCACGAGCACCATGAGGATGCTATATGCAAATTCTTCAGCTTCTTGTTAAAATACTACGATCTCATGAATTTTCTTTCATATCTTGGGGTCTGAGAATTGGTGAGAGATTGCCAAAGAAATTTTCTTTCATAACCTTTCGATATGTCCACATCCACTAGTGCAAAATCTCTTTTTTTTAGGCTGCTGATTTTGCCACTCCCTTTTTTGTTAACACCACTCCCCTGCAGGTGTATTTTTGCACCAAAACTACACTTGCAGGGGAGTGGCTTTAACAAAAAAGTGAGCGGCAAAATCATTTCCCTTTTTTTACTATCTTTCCAAAAATGCACTTCCAGGCGAGTGGCGTTAACAAAAAAGGGAGTGGCAAAATCATTTCCCTTTTTTTACTATCTTTTGTTTTATTCCTTTTCCAAGTTGACTTAGAGTAGTTTTCAAAGCCCATTAAGTTCAAAACAGAATGATCCATGAACAAAGTTTATAAACATCACCAAATGCAAAATAGGTAGGGCACTTTACATGCCAACAAACAAAGAAGTGAGATAGAGTCAGCACCTCAACCAGAATCCACCAATGTTGTGCAGCCCCATGAAAGCGATCCTTCCATATGAAGTCTGGAGCTATGAGCAAATCCACCTGAGAAATCTCAATCCATATTACTCTTAAAAACTGCAGCTAATTAAACAATTTATTCCAGTAAAAGCTTAAAGTTTAAATGCATTTACCTTCAAAACAGTCCTGGTGATTGGACTTACAGTTGCAGACAAGTGGATCAATGGAAAGTAACCCAAGTATTGCTTGATCAACTTCCATTTAGAGAATAAGTCAAATCAAATAAAGTCATTTAGGGAGACATAGACATTTCGTTTTAAATATGATAACTACTTAATAGAAAGCGAGATACCCTTCCTCCAGGTGCATAACGTATCAGAGCTCCAATATCTTTCTCCTCCATCTCTAGGAGGCGATCTAAGTCAGCACCTCGTTCTTCAAGCTTCCTCAGAATCTGGGTGAAAAACCTTTAATTTGTCAAATGACGATTAAAAAGTGTAAGAAGTTTAAACGTGCTAGACAAACCTCTGGTGAGTTAAAAAGTGTAAGAAGTTTAAACGTGCTAGACAAACCTCTGGTGAGATGTCCTTGTCAAATTGTCTGAGGGGATGTTGATGGGGCCAAATTTGACGATCCACAGCCTTGCAATAATCCAACATGAAGGAAGACATCTCACACCACCCTCTACGCAAACAGATCTCAAACAAAGCCCGCATGATACGAGCCAAGCTTGCACTTATATATGCAGCATCGGAAATCAATGAAAAAGAATCTATTGAGCCCCGAGAAATGTACAGCTGCCAATTTACAAGAACACAACATACTTGTCACATATGATTTTCTCTTTTCACTTGGAAGTCAAACAGTATTTACGGTAGGACAAGAAGTGTGAAAACCTGGATGAGAATTGAAACTTTTCCATGTTTGTTTGTAGGTCCACCCTTAACTTCCAACGGGCATGATGTCCGGACCATATTTTCCAGCTCATTTTGTTCCTCGTCTCGAACGACAATATTTTCGAACTCAGAGGAATGAGCTACCATGTCAATTACCTTCAGAAGCAGAAAGAATATCATCAAATATTCAAGGAAAAATTCAAGAGCTCCAGATGGAGAAAGTTGAAGTACGTTAAAGGACTAGATCTTTGTCAAAAGACATCCCATGCTTGACCACAAAAATAATACGAAGGCAATAGTAGCTCTCGCATTAGATTCGAATGGCATGAATCCAAAAGGTAAGCATATAACATTAATGCATTGCTGGGAACGACAGCTTAAGCTTTTGGGAGTAGGCTCAACCCAAGGTTCCGCGAGTTCAGGGTTCAGGCAGTGTATTGCGCTGTTATATTTGAAGTTCTTCCCTAAGTGTTGCATGTGCTGACCATATTCTTTTTTTTTTTTTTTGATAAGAGATAATATTAATAAGAAGGCATCAAGGGAATGCCGCCCGTATAAAAAAAAAAAAGTCCACAAGACAAAAAGGCCCTATACACACAAAGAACCTACATCACACACAAAAATCATGGCCCAAACTCGCTTCCTTCGCTTTCCCACTCTAGCACCTTTCCAAGCAATCAAAAGTTCCATAACATTCCTCGACGTTACCCACCGTATTCCAAACCAAGAAAGCACCAATATTCAAAGCTCCCAAGCCAGTGGACAATGAATAAAGAGGTGATCGACTGTCTCCACATCCCTTTTGCACATGCAACACCAATTCACTATGATTCTCCGCCTTCGGATCAAATTATCAAATTGTCATGTTCATAATAATCTCTCAGAGTTTCGTTTCTCTCTACATAAACAACAGGGTCAAACAAGGGGAGGTTTGACATGCATTGTTAGACTAATTTCCTTACAGCTTAAGCTTTTAGGACAATCAAGGACTATCAAGCCCATGGTTCCACAAGGACTGGGGGTTCAAATGTTGGAACCCATCATCTCCGTCATAATGCATTCTGTTCTGCTCATATTCCTCCAACTTGATCTGCTTTTCTCTCCACATGCAACACGTGTCACACATGAGGGGGAGTATTAACATACATTGTTGCCCAAATTTTCTAACAGCTTGTACTTTTTTGGGACAGGGTGATCTCACAAAGCTAACAGAATGTGAGATGTAATATAGACAAGGGTAATCAATTACCTCACTATCATTCATGTGGCGTCTCAACATTTCATTGTAAGTTTCAACACTAGAATATCGAATATAAAAATGGCTAGCAATTCGACCAAGCTCAGTGCAGTAAAAATTCCCACTTTTCTCATCAAACCGCATCATTTTTGCTTTGTCAAGTGCACGAGCAGCATCTGCCACAAGGGATCTTTGCTTTGAAGTCAAAGAAGGATCTGCAATAACCTATAAATGTAAATCTATAAGTACGTAAAGAAGATGCCCAGGAGAAATTTAGCAATTGCGGCATCAGATCAAATAACAGATTAGCAGAAGCCAAGCCAAGCCCATTTACAACATAAACTACCACATTTATGAGGGGAAGCAATGATACAAATGCCATATTAGGAAGTTCAAGAAAATGTCAACATCCAAGCAATCTGGTGATCGTGCGCATGACCCACACACTTCAGAGTTAAAACTTTATCAGAAGTGTAAACAATTTAAACAGTACTCCTTACTCATGATACAAGTGAGAGAAATGTATAAATAAGTGAAGAAACTTAAGCTTGAGAGGGGAGGCCACGCGTTGGAAGTCTGTCTATCGTTTCTTGTTAAACAAAATGATTTTGAAGAAGGTTTCATAATGGGTTGAATTATCCTTTGGGGAAGTAAAGGACTGAATTTAACCAAACCAAACCGAGCATTAAGTCTGAAGCAATTGGAAATAAAGGACTACACTTATTATAACAAACTGGCAAAAATAAACAACACAAGTCAAGGAGGATGAAAACTCCTTGAGTGAAAATAACCAAAGAAAAAGAAAGCGGGAGAGTGAGAGGGAGAGGGAGAGGGACAAAAAGAAATAAAAAGTAGAACTAAACTGTAGTAAACTTCATGATATGAGCATTCAGGACATTCGGCAATACTCAACAGAGAGGAGGAGGGATCATCTAAAACTTTATTGAAATCATGTCAATATATACATAGTAAAGCAATTAAACTCAATCAAGGTACTTAATTCATTTTTTCTTTTACATCGAATTGTTAAAAGCATAGCAATGAAGTTTACGTGCAAAATTGGACAGATTACAGAATTATAAACAAACCCCATTTTACTATCTACTTTACGCTTGTTTTCAACTTGTTAGAACATGTTTTCGAAGGTTACTAAGTTACAGACACTTAAGTTTATGCAGTTGTAAGCAATGAAATGATATCATTATTATTTTTATAAAATTACATTATTGAAGAAGCTTTGTTAAATATTTATCTGCAATAAAAATGTAAATTTGGAAACCTAATCTCAACACACGAACGAAATGTTATCAATGGATGGTGAAAACATAACTCCTCTCAGGAATGAAGCATTACATTACTAAATTAACACACTAAAATTTCAGGTTCCGCCACTAGTGAGAAAGGATGAATTTAAGTGGCAAAAAAAGATGCAAAGAACATACGACAAAAAAAGGGATATCGATGGAAGATGATGTGATAGAAAACACATAGCATGATAGGACAAGGATGAAAAGATTCATAGACCATGAATATGAATGCACATGCATTGTTCCTTAATCATCAGAAGATATATAAAATGGGAGGGAGAGAGAGAGAGAGAGAGAGAGAGAGAGACAGAGAGAGACTTGTGTTAAGTGCATGATTATGATATCAATAAAGTACTATGTACCAAACAATTTTGCTACGTAAAAAACAAACAAAAACCTAGTAATTGTGAGTGAATATAAACTTGGCAATAGACCACACAATACCTCATCCCATCCGATACCATAAGCCAAAGGATTCATTTTCATCCTTATAAAAAGATATGTATACCCAAGCCACGCACAAGCTTCCTTCACATTTGTTACAGTGCCAAGAACCACCTCAGCATTTAAATTATCTCTCAAAGAGCTGATAAACTGCACCACAAAACATAAAACATGTATCTAGTGTGACAACAAGAATGAAATTTGATATTTGTTTCTGTTAAGGATAAAAGAAATAAAGCTCTAATAGCTTAAGCTTTAGATGAGTTGGTTGTTAACAATCCAATTTGGTACCAAAGCAAACAATAGATCATGTGTTCAAACCTCACCGCTAATTAAACGCTTGCATGCGTTTAGCCCGCTTAGGAAGTAGAGCTTGGCTACAAGTAAAGCATATACATATAAAAAATAATAAAGCTACCTCCCACTCTAACAGCTTAAGCTTTTAGAAGAGTTGATAGTTAACAATCTAATAGTTTCCATCAAAATGGGTAAAGTATAGAAAACACTAGTGGATCAAGGTACTTTATGTTCCATCAGTTAAAGGTTGTCCAAGTTGGTAAAACAACACATCCCACGTTAGTATATGATTATGGTCCACTCTAATAATTGCCAATTTACTTTAAGTTGGATATCTTGACATGGTATCTTAATTATGCTTTGGGAGGATTTGTGGCAAGACATATCTTCATCATAATTAGCTACCCTTTGTTCATGCCCAGGGTGAACCTAATTAAACCTCAGATAATGTCCCCCAAATTCTTATGCTTACCTCTCCGCATGCAAGTAGGGTAGCGCATACGAGCGATTGTTAAAGTCTTAAAAAAGGTCCAAAAATTGGTAAAAATAGCATCTCTCAAGTTATTATATGAGCTTTATGGGCCTCTTCACATCTTGCCAATTGGTTGAGTTGGATTCTTTAACACCTTCAAGACAAATCAAAACATAGCCAAAAAAACACCAAAAGCTAGCAGAATATAAAGAAATAGTAAACTCTATCAACACGAAATCAGAATCTAGCATAATCGTCTTCAACTTTTTCTCGAAAAGGGTGGCAGACAAGTCATTCGTTCAACAATAAGGTCAAGTGGAATTGAATCGCGACACCATAATTATTACCTCATATCTGTTTACTAACAAAACAAAGACCAGAAATTACATTAGTATACAATATCATTAATGGTAATATTAATTAGAGCTATCATTGAAATCTAATTTCTACCTAATGGACTTATTAAGATATAAATGCAGCTCAAGTGAAGTTGCCAGGTTTGGCTATTCATCATAATAAGGTGGAAGTGTTCACTTTGAATTGGTTTGATCATATTGCAGGCTTGCAGCTACTACCAATGCACTTGTATAGAGAAGGTTGAGATCAACCCTTGTTTTACCCTAGATTTGGTACTGTGGTAATGTGGCTTAAACTCCGTCATCTCTCGTTCCAATACCCTAATTTTGTTAAGATCTAGAGTGTCCCCTTTCAGATTTCCGGCAGAGGAGTTTCCATTGCAGATCGATGCTGGATCACCAGTTATTAATGGAGGAAAGAATCAATCAAGCCCATATGCCTCATTTGATCTTGCACTTGGAATTACTTCTTGTTAATGGATCTTGCATATCAGGAATATTTGGATGTGTTTTGTGGAAGGCTGGAAGTAGTTAGTATGAAAGCAAAGTCAGATTCCACTGAGTTACAGCCTAGATGTTTATATTCGGTTCTCTTAATTGACATGCGGTAAACATTTGGTTATTGCTCTAAAATATTCTTTTTGGTGAGAACTTTATGGATATTATTGCGAACATTCATTTTTGGTACTCTAGGGAAATTATGCCTACTCGTGTAGGTGAGTGACCCTAGCCATTACGGAAGAGCCCTGGGTTAGGCAGATGACCCTAATGCTCTAGGGTTGACTTTTGTTGTATCGTCTTAGGGAAAGTTCCATGCACTAGCCCAACACCGGACGGGGGGGTGTCGTCTAAGTTCGATATTGGATCCAATTTCACGTTATTTATTGTGGGCCATGGTACTATTTGGTTGTGGTTCCCCATTGTTGTTGCATATCACATTGTGATCGCCATTGAGATTCATTAATGGTTAAAAGATTCATTATTTTGTTGTACACCTTGTATGCCAAATTTATGTTAACGTGGTAATTTGTTTTAATCCCCGCTTTAGAACTTGACTTGATACACATGCTTTGTCATTCACTAAGCTTTCAGCTAACGAATTTACTCGAACATTTTTTTTCAGGCGAGTCGGGGCGTTAGGTAGGACTGTGGTTTCTTGGGGATTTACCATGTTCACCTCCATAGGATGTTGCAGTTTAGTGCCAGGATTATATTTAGTTGCTTTTTCCGTAAAAATGGCATTCCTATATTGTTGGTCATAAACTTTTATTGTCTGGTTCAAGGGATAGTTGGGCCACATAGGGATGACAAAGTGAACCGAACCGATGGGTACCCGAACCGTAACCGAAATTTTTCCCCGAACCATAACCGAAAAATTCCCCGTGGGTATGGGTATGGTTGAGGCCTTGGATAACCGAACGGGTATGGTGCGGGTATGGTTTAGCAGATCCGCGAACCGATCCCCGAACCGCATGTATAAATATACAGGAGTATAATAATAGAGACCAGGGGTCGAAGTGCAAACTTCCAAAAGTTTTAAGGACCCGCTTGTTGCATGTGTTAAGGTCTAAGGACCTGGAGTGTTATAACTCTTTATATATTTAAAAGGGGTCACTACTCACTAGGGTTTCATTTCATTCCATCTAATTTTGTCGGCGTCCCACTCCTCCAGTCCTGTTTCCACTTTCTAGAGGCGATAGCGGTGAATCGGCGCCTGAGGTCTCTCTCTCTCTCGATCTCGACTCTCCAAGGCCGATTTGAAGCAATCCCCTCTCCTTCTGTTCGTCTCTGTCTCTCCCTCTGTTCGTATGTAATCTGTATGCGCAGATCTATAACTCTCGCGCTCTCTATCTCTCGTATGTAATCTGTAAGCACATCTGTAATTTTGGATGTTTTGGATACATATCTGTAATCTATATGCACATATCAACGAAGATTTCAATCTCTGGAACAGTTTTTTTAACCATAGAACCTTTCTTTTTTCTCTTTTTTTATCAGAAATAATAGTCTGTTTCGGTTACCCATTCGGTTAGGGGATTACCCGAAAACCAAATGGTTCGGTTATGGTTCCTTCTCCCTTTTTCCATTCGGGTATCGGGGCGGATATGGGTTGCCTTTCGGTTCCGGGGATCGGGTACGGAAATCCCCATATCCGCCCCGAATGCCATCCCTAGGGCCACATGGTTATGACTGTTATGTATTTGGCTTTGGTTTCCTTTAATGAAAAATGGTCATCTAGTGTTCGACCACTTACTTTATTTAGGCTGCATGTTCCATGAGTTAGCCTTGTGTTTCATGAACTTCTCTTTTTGGGGTGTGGCAGCACACAGATCATCCCAAATGAAAGTTGACAATCTAATTATCTCCAAAGCAGGTGGGAAAAGAAAAGGCCAAACAAAAAAGAAGGCATTGTGTGCATGCATCTAACAGGACATTTAAAAAGTCAACTGAATACCAACAATTACCTGACTTTCAATGGGAAGTTGACTTGTTAGCAGTCGTAGATAGTAGGATAATTTTTCATGAGTGGTGATTATAATGCCCTCCCCGCTTTTGTCAAACTGAGGTCTTCCAGCACGTCCAAAGATCTGTAACAGGCATACGAGGAAAATCGCCCAAGATCACATAAGTTAAAGAAAAAAAAAAAACAAAAGGTGGAATTCACTAAACTACAAGAACATTACGAGACAAAAGCTGCCTTCTTACCTGCATAACATCAAGCATCCCCAGGTCTCGCCAGCCACCAGCCTTGGCATCATATAATTGAGTTCCCTGGAATGACGACATGGAGAGATATTAAAACTAAACAAAAGGCGAAGTAGTGCTGTGAGATAGTTGATATGGAACATATGCCAAATATTAGGTTGGGATAGTGCAAGGAAGAAACATATAAGAAACACCATGAAAAGCTTCCAAATTGTAATTTTTCTTTCAGAACTTGCTGGTTTAATGATGTTATTATTATGATTTGCACGGCATAACCAATCTATTTTGGGCAACTGCTTCAGAAAGCAACAGAGCTGCCCAAGAAATCAAGGACAACACCCTAGGATAGCAGCTCTGAGGCTGCTACTATATTGATGAAGTAGCCAATAGAAATCGTCAGAACATTTCTTGAGGTAACTTAAGTCTGGAGAATTGAGGCATGGTGCCTCCTCCCTCATTCAGAAAAAAATCTCACAGCTTTAATGACTTGGTTCAGAACAGAATTTTAGTGCATGACTTGCACATAGATAATTCCAACAAACCGTCTATGGGGGACATTTTGCAGAGGTAGACACAAATAAGTATAAGAAGGAATTCCCCAACATCATTTATCATATTGGGAATGGGCAGTCCAATCATTGTGGTATGACAATTGGCACCCTCCTGGTCCTCTTGTTGAGAAATTTGGTCTAGAATAGTCTATGACTCTGGTGGACCCCATGACACCACTGTTTCCCACACCATACAAGATCACATTGGGCTTTCCCTGTCGCTCAATCTTGGGCACATAATGAGGTTAGAGCTTCCTTACTCCTCCTCTTAAGTAACCCTGAAGTTGCGGATCATCGCACATGGTCTCTTACTTCCAATGGGAAGTTCACCATTTCTTCACTTTGGGAAAAACTAAGAAACCAATTCCCAAAAGTTGACTAGAGTCAGCTAGTTTGGTTATCTGCCCACATCCCAAAGTGCAGTACCATAACATGGCTTGCTATTCTGAATAGGCTATCAATGGAGGATACACTTGTAATGTTTGGTATCAAATCAGCTTCATGTTGTAGTCTTTGAGTGGGTAGTGAAAGTCATGACCATTTATTTTTTAATTGCCCATTCTCCACATCTCTTTCGCATAGTTTGTGCACCAAAATGAATGTTGATTGGTCTCCTAAATCTAGGGCCAATTGGATTACCTCCCTTTCTTCGGTTAAAGGTAAATATCTTCGGTCAGTTGTGATTAGATTGGTCTTCACTGTTTCTGTCTATCACATTTGGATCAAGAGAAATGTCAGGAAATTTCAGAACAAGTCCTGTTCGGTAGAGAGAGTTGTGCATAAGATCTGTTCAATGGTCAGATCTCGTCTCCTTTCTCTAGCCCCACTTCCTCAGGGACCTCAAGCAAATTGGTATACAACAGAATGAAATCTATCTCCTTATCTCTACTGAATGCAAATTATATGGTTTTAAATGTGGACTGATGCTTCTTTTATAGCCAGGGTTAACATGTTGATGACTGATGAACTGGGTTAACATGTTGCTAGTGTGTGTGGTTCTAATACTTCTATATTAACAGGCATTATCTGTAACCCTCTGTGGTCTTTGGGTGGAAGGCTTGTCTTGGTATCTACCCTTCCTCCCTCCCAGTCTGTTCAGAACTCTCCTTGGTATTGAAGTGTGAATCCATATTCACTATGTGAGTGTTATCCATATACAAAATTGTGTGTTTACCGGTGAGTTTGTGTGCTTGAACCTCAGACTTATTTTTAGTGGACATAATAATTAGTGGGGTAATCATGTAAGACAAAAGTTAAGGGAGCTGCGGAACCTAAACCTTTGCACTTTAAGTGAAAAGAAGAGTGGGATATGTGAGTTTTCAAGGGAGTTGTGGTGGGTCTCCAAAATGCAAAAGGGCCCTCTTTACTCTTTAGATGTGATGAGGTAATGCAGTTGTGACCTTCTGTAGCATTCTCTGTATTGGTGTAGTTCCATTAGATTGTTCTGTGTGAAAGAGTTGAATTTATGCTCGTACGACTCTCCAATTTGGAATTGAGAGTGGATTAAGATTTTGCATTTTTTACAGGTGATTATAATCTACATTTTTACATGCTTTTGAGCTGTGTTGCTGTAAATGTTGTAAGTCCTGGAGTCAAAGTACCCTTCCTATGTTGAGACGGGCTATGCTCATTTGGCATTCTACTGTAATCTCTCCTTCTATGCCATTGAGATAGACTCACATAACAATCCAGCATATTGAGGTTGCTTTGATCAGATTTGATCCAATTGCTACTATAATTGTCGTTTTGGTTCCATCTCGAGGGTCTCGAATCATTCCATTTTGGTGATTTTTGTGTATTGTGGGTAACAAGTGTTATGTTGATTTAGGTTCCCTAACCATATGGGTTGTATACGGTGGGTTTTGGTAGATCATTATTATCATTATTCCCTTGCCTTGGGGGGATGTCCCTTGGTCTTTATCATATAGGTTATTCGAAAGGAGGATGTTGCTTGTCTCTATCATTTTGGGTAATTGAAAGGGAAATCATGTGACGTCCTTTTGTATCTGGTTATATTAGTGCTGATCTATGAGGAGTGGAAGTTGATAACTACATAGGATAGAAGGACTCATCGCATTTCAGTGCAATATGACCGATTTTGTAGCTTTATTTCCCTTAAGAGTTTCATTTAATAGCGTTAGAACATGTGGTTGGCATGTGGTCATTACCTTTTAGTTTGATTATCTCTTCCATGTATGCTAATTTTGTCCAGTTGTTTTCTCTCCCTCTTCTTAGATGGGTTGGAAACATCCGGTAGTGTTCTCTAGCATCTTGTAGCCGCTTGGCTTAGGGTTGACAATTATTTTACTTTCCTTTCTTTTCTTTTTTTTCCCTCCTGGGGTATGCCCCCGTAGGCTGTACATTCAGTTAGCCTTTTTTCTATTTCAAGTTGATTTACCCAAAAAAAACATCAGAACCAGCCAAGCCTTGGAATCTGGACTCATTCTAGCCGTGTTGCAGACCTGATATAAGATCCCTGACATCATTATGTCAATGATCACCCAAAAGAATCATCCCTGTGAACCATTCTCTATGTTTGGGTAATCAACCACTTCCTACAAATTTGCCGCCAAGGAAATGTTGAGGTTGGAAAATGGCCTCCTAGATTTAATTTACGTTAAAGGTGGAGTGCAAAACCCTTTAAGCAGTTCATAAAACAAGGAGATTCTATAAATCGAATTTGCATTAGACTGGTAAGGCACAACAGGAAAAAATAGGTTGCTCGTTGTCGTCTAATTTCACAAAGATTGGAACTCAAAATCAAGGAGCTTCAAAACTATTCTGATAAACAGACCAAAACCAACTTGCAGTGACCATTACGGTATGGAAACTATTGTCCACTGCCATGGAACAAGAAAAACAATTTAGATATCATAAAAGACCCTTTACTAAACACAAGTTTGAGAAAAAAAACCTCAACAGCAACAATTGCCAACAGTAGATAAAATGCAAATATAGTCAACACGTCATGCAGCACCAAGTAGGACCAGTAAAATGGGCCAACTTCCAAGTATTGCACAAACCTTAATCACCACAGTGTGAGCAGGTAGATTTACTCCCCATGCCAAAGTTGCTGTGCAAACCAGTACCTGAAGCATTTATGCACAAAGTTGTTAGAAAAACCCCAAAAATTAAGATTAACAGCACTAATCTCAATGTGCAAATGCTTACTTTCAAGAGTCCACCAGAAAAAAGGCGCTCAGTCAAACCTCTATCAGTGCGTAACATCCCAGCATGATGGACACCAATGCCATGTTCAAAAAGTTGAACAACCTGCTTATTCCTGGATTTCAACACTTCCCTCTGAAATGAAAACACAAATTAAACACAGATTTGTGATTGCCAAACAAATGAAGTATACAACCTTCATACCTTGATCAACTCAAACTGTGGATGTGTATCATTCATAAAGAGCTCGAGTTCATCATTCTTCTGGGCAAGTTCAACCTGCAAATGTTTCATACATACAGATATGTAAGCAGAGGCTGAGAGGCAAATTCAGTAGGATCAATTTTCCCAATTTCGCAGTCATATTTATACTGTATATAACCTCATCGGGTGGCATTTTGCAGACTACTGACACAACACAGCAAGTTTATGAGGGGGAGACATTTGGAGACCAACCATTTTGCGAGATTGAAAGTCAAGATGGCACCAACGAAGTGAAAGCAGGAATCACATATTGAGGGATCAAACAATAAAAGGATCTTCAAAGGCAAAGAGTCCTAGGTAGACTTGTTGTATTCAAAGTAGAACAAACTAAGTTTGCCATGTTTTATTAGGGGTAAAATTATAATTACCGTAAATCTAATTGGGGCGGGGTTACTTAAAACCTGTTAAGCACGGCTACTACGAAACCCTCGCTCTCTCTCACACACACACAAAAAATTAGGGTTGGGGCTAGGGACAACAATTTGGGTTTAGGGCTTCAATTTGTGTCTTCGGGAGTTGGAATCCGGAGGTCATGGATGAGGCTGACTATGGAGATGGAGGGGCGGGGTCGGGAGCTTGAAGTCTGGGGGGTGGCAATTTGAAAGTTGAAGGAGGAGGAGTGGTGATGATGGAGGTTGAAGGCAGAGGGTTGGGGTTTGGTTGTGGCTAAGAAAGACCAGATGTGGGCACTGAGAAAATTTGGGTTACTTTGGGAATAAATGAGGAATAAACTCATTTCATGTGGGTAATCCGAAAGAGGGGGTGCAAAGAAAATTTCCCCCCAAGAAAACCTTAATATAAGAAAAACACTACACCGCCCTTAATTCAAAAGTATAAATGACAATAAGGCAAAATACTAGATAAAACCAAATGCTATGTTAACCATAGTCTATATCTGTTCTGGACTACTTTCCAGGAGAAGGAAAGAGTGTACTATCCTATCCAGTTGGTGTACGCAATCAATCTACATATATCGGCCCTCTTACAACTTCCAATGATTTTCCGCAGGTGCCCACCATTGCATGCGCGCAAAGATATCTAGACTTTGTTTGGTTTGGGTTTTGAGGGAGGTTTTGTTGAATAATGAGTGGAGATAGATAGAAAAATGAGAGTAATAATTGGGAACAAAACTTATTGGGGACAGTGCGCAGAGAGGGGTTGAGTCTGAAGACCCCAAACCGAACAGAGTCCTAGACTTTTGGAAGGACAAGTAAAGGAATAAGCTTTTTGGCACAACCAACAGTGGTTAACAGAGCTCTTGGATTAAAAGTTTTTCTCCTGGGTCAAACTTCGATGTGTCCATCGGGCAGCAAAAAAAAGACACCGTGCCCCACTTTGGAGATGCTGGGGCTACTTCCAGATATTCTTATTTTCCCGTCTACACAATAATGAGGCTCCAACAATTTCTTCTGTAAAATTGTTTTGGCTCATCTCTTGTGTTGTCTAGAATGCCGTTCAACACCGGTGAGGACTTTTCATCTTTCTCTTCCTATAGGAGCTTTAATACCTAATAATAGTTCCAAAGTTCACTATTTATCATTAGGAAAAACTACATTTACAAGTGTTTTACCAAACCCCTGAGGATTTTTCTTAATGTGTGAATAAAAGCATAGTCAGTTCGTGAGTTACAAATTATGGTTCCCCAATGATGCCAGAAGATCGAAGCATTAGTATATACCAGTTTATCAGCGGTTTTCCCTGTGTCTTTCCTTGAATGTACAAAAACCATAGCCTGATGCCCGTGCCTCAGTGAATCAACAACCTGGTACAGTAAAATTTGGCCAAACAAATGACGACTCCAACAAAATAGCAATCATCACAAGTAAGGAATAAACCGCATGCTCTGAATATTAAGCCCACTAACACTAAACGTTTAGATTTTTACACAAGTCTTCAAAATTAAGAATCAGCGGAAAAAAAAAAGAAGCTAAAATGAGGTTTTACCAAAGCCCCTCGTTCAGCCACTAGTGCTGCCACTCCCTCTCCTACCAATGTTGACATACCTTTCAGTCAAGCAAAAACCTTGGTCCAGCCTTTAGAGACTTTATACAATTTATCCTGTTTCCTCTTCTGACCATAACTCCAGCCTATTATGTTTAAAATGACAACCAGACTTTTTCTCCTAAGGCCTAAGCTACATCTCTTGGTTGTTAACTTCCATGTGACCCCTCAGGAATCGAAGGATTGCATTTTGTGTTCCAGTTTTGTGACCTGTAGAAGTTTGAGCTCCATGTTTTGCTAAGATCCAGCATAAGGCACACAGACCACAGATTTTACATTACAGAGCGAAGTATTTCTATCTTACTATATTACATCAATAATATATCAGCCTGGATTCGCATACCGATTCAAAACAACCACCATGCAAGACAGGCAGCTGCAGCGGGAATTCCGAGGAGGAAGAGGCACGGACTAAAGTCAGTCTTGTTCATGTTTTTTTACTGATTTGTTCAAAAACTTCAAATATAAACACTTGAAAATAAATCAAACATTCAGCAGAGGGACTTGAACATACTACATGCCCATATAGTATAATAGTACCTACTGTCCAACAGCAAAACTCTCCCATTAGCCATCACTTAATTGATCAACAGACAATGCAGGCCCCACAAAACTGAAATAATCATGCCCAGGCTCTCTGAGACTCAGATCAGTAAATTACCAACTACCACCCGTTTTACTTTTCAGAGGAGTTAAAAGATACCCCTCCGGCCCAATTTGTTTGTCCACTTTTTGACTTTTAAGTGTCCCAAAATATTTGTCCAATATGAGTTTGACTTGTTAAAATTTCCTTAATGCCCTTTCTCTTTCAAAAAATAATGCATTGGAGAATGTACACAGTACACTCCCATTTAATGCTAGGAAATTGAGGGGCATTTTTGGAAAATCAAAACTTTCAAAGAGCAATCATTATGTTCCCTTAAAAAGTTGGAGTTTCAAAAATGGACAAACAAATCGGGACGGAGGGAGTACTATAATAGTAAAAGTACTATAATAGTAAAAGATACTATAATCTCGCTTATTATCAGTTTTCTACGTGTTTCCCTTTTTGCAACAAATCAGTGACTCAGTAATCCCCATAGTTTCTTTTGACCCGGCCATAAAAGAAGTAAATTTGTCATTTATTGCCTTCACAGTAATAAGCACAACAACAGAAAACCATCAAAACAAAGAGCTCAGGTGTAAAGACCTTATTGTAGCATATTTCATTCAACAGATTGGTCCGAGCTTGAAAGTTGTGCTCACTAATTCCAATATACTGCTGTGCAAGAGGAACAGGGCGGTAGCTGGAATCAAAGAAGAAAAGACCTGCATCTGGATTCACCCTCAGGAATTGTGCAACCTGGATGTTCAAGAGGATACGGCCACAACATACAGTCAACACCAAAGTATGCATAAATTGAAGGCAGCCATTTGAGTACTGATTGCATAAAGTATGTGAGTGTGGATAAAAGAAGTATATATGTCCCCATATATGTCAAGGCTAGCTGAAAGGATTGACCTCCAAATAGTTCGGTAGAGTAGCTGAGAGCCCCACAATACGTATCATGGTCTGTGTGGACTCTACCTGTCACAAACAACAGAAACAAATTAACTTACATTGGATTGGACTAAGATTAATGACATAGTACTCCAAACTTTACAACTAAAGACTTAAAGGATGTATCTCATCGTATTATCAGCTCATGCAAGAGAACTAACATCCAACAAGAACTTTGGAGTAGATAAAGTTGTTGATACAACAATGATAAATTATGCACCTTAACAAAAAAAAAAACAAAGTTTAACAAGTACTTTTTCTGGTGCGTAAAGTTATTACATATAGAAGACTATTAAAGGACTTAAACCCATGTACAAAACTATGACCTGTAGGACTATAAACAGAAAGAAGGGCTAAAATTGCAAAATGAGCCACTCTAATTTTCGAAGAAGGGAATCATCAAAAGCAACAAAGTATCAAGACTCGGTGACACCTTTCCTGACTCCCAACTACACAAATGACAAAACTAGCAGAAAAATACTTCTAAGCCAAGTAATAGATTCCAAGTCAACTGCACGAGGCATGAAAGGTTCCTCCTGACCCTAACCCCACTCCAAAGCCCATCATCCCTGCTAAATCTTCTTGCTGAACCCAAAACACCGCAAAAATCAAACTCCACAACACTGTGGCATAAAACAATGGATGAAACGGTGGGATGCAGATCCCCATCACTCTTAAAGATGCAGCACCATAATACCCAAAAATTCTGACTCCAGGTTTGATCGTCAATCGCCAAGATCTGCCTAAGAGCCGCCATTCACACACATACACAAACAAAGCTAACTAAGTAGGCGCCCCAATTGTCAAATGTTTCCTTTAAGGAAGCAATTCTCATGACTTGCCCCACAGGACCTGGTATAAGGATGAGGCATGATATAGCAAGTCTCAAATCAATAAGTCTAGTTATAGAGTTTTATGGAAACAAAACCTGAAAAGTGCATCAACCAAAAGAAAAGGCAATGCAACACCAGAGGGGGAAAAACAGAGAAGCGGAATAAAAAGATGAAAAAAGAAGAAAGGGTTGAAATGCAAACAAGTAGCTTTTGGTTAAGATTCATACTGCCGAGATAGATTACATAACTAGCATTTTTTCTTCTATTGCGCAAGGCCAGAGTTAATTCTGATTACCACCACGTGGCACACATACAGCTGTTTGATTTTAGAGGGAAAATATGGAGCTAGCGGCTAGCCCCATTTTCGCAACAGTTTTGGGACATGCCACTTGATGTGGTAAGAAAATGTTTTTCTTAGCATCACACAAAGTTCTAGGCATCCCTGAGAAAATTGTGAAGGAAAGATGAGCCACCAGAATCCATGCACCAACATCCCAAATGTACCTAATCTTCAAAATGTAGGTATTATTAAAAAGATGCCTAGAAGATATAACATATTAGACATTTCCCCAATCAACCAGCCACAGTGGTGCAAGTTACACACAAACAGATGCTTCCAACTTACAGCAACTTAAAAGAATAAGTGAGGAGCACACTCTTAATGCAACCGAAACTTACCTGACGAAGGGTTCGAGCAACTAAGGCTTCAATTACAGGGCCTCTATCATCATTCAAAAGATGTACTTCATCAATAATTAGGAGCTTCACGAGCTTTGAAAGTGACATGTCACTACTTTTACGAGTAATAACATCCCATTTCTCAGGTGTTGTAACAATCATCTGATTGAGAATAGAAGATAAGCAACAAAGCAAAAAGTTGTAATCACCATGTTGCCCAAGCATAACAAACCATATCTCATACAATATAAAGCAACCTGAGTTTCTTCAAGTTCACTCTTAGAAAGTTGCATGTCTCCAGTAAGTTCTTTCACCGTGACATTCAGTGGAGATAAACGATGGCTAAAAGTGGAAGTAACTTCTGCAGCTAGTGCCTTCATAGGAAACAACAAGAAATGAGAACTCAAGAGTAAAGATAAACATGAGTAAAAGTAGTCCTACCTTCATGGGAGCAACATAAACTATCTTAAATTCATCTTTATGCAAGTAACCGTCCTTGAAATGCTGTCCAATCTGCCATAAAACGTTTGGTTCATCAACCAGATTGAATGCTAAATTGCAAGAAGGAAAAAGTAAATTCGAGATCACAGAGTAGTAGATAACCAAATTTATACACAGAATTTACATCAAAATGTAAATTTATAGTACCCTACTAACACCACCAAACCAAACAACAAAGATATGTGTCTAATTAGTGTGGGCTACATGAATTCGTTTCTGGCATTCTGCTCTGTTTCATATCTTTTTTTACAACTTCATCCCAGATTATTTTAGGTCTTCCCCGTCCCCCTACCATTTCCATTAACATTAACCGTCTCAATTTTTCCAACTGGTGCGCCTAAATATGTTGTACATGACCAAAGCGCCTTAGTACATTTTCTCCCAACCAAATATTAGCTATAAAATATATGTTGCTAAGGTTTAAATCCATTCTGCTTGTAGGAAACATGATCAAGTGAATACAAATCAACATATGCATGCAAAAGGATGCCATGGCAGAAACCAACAAGGAGATAAAAGGATCATTAATATATGAAAACCAGTGTTTTAGGCGCCGCCTAGGCGCTTGGAGGTACCCCGCCGCCACGCCAATATCCCTTGGTGTTTGATTTGGCGCCCAGGGAGGTTTGGCGGTGTTTGGCGGCCCTTGGTGGGCTCGGCGGCGTCTTTGGAGGTCTAAAATGTATACTATTAACCTAAAAGGGCTAGGATAAAAAATATAAAAACTAAAAGGGCTTATTATGTAATTTTACAAAATCATATCTATATATATTACAATTACATTTACATCCCCCATTCAACACTCCACACTCCAGTCGATCAGAGCTTCAGAGGCAGGAGACGAAAAGAAAGTGAAGAACTCCACTCGATCAGAGCTCTAGTCGACGCCATCGTCTCTCTCTCCCGCCGGTATGTCTCTCTCTCTCTTGCTCTCTCTCTCGGCAATCTCTTCAGTCTCGCTTTCTCTCTCGGCTCTCTGAGTCTCTCTTCACTCTCTCTCTCTCTCTCTCTCTCACTCTCTCTCTATCTCTCATAGTGATCTAGTCACACGCACACAATGATCGTTCTGGTGTTGGGTATTTCGCAGTCCCCACAAATTGTGCCTGAATTTCGTAAATCGCCAAAATGTCAGTTCAAAATCATATCTATATATATTACTACTTAATTTCATTTGGGTTTGTACTTTGAAGTTTGAACTTGCATTATGAATACATGGACTATAGTTTGATTGGATAATGGTTTGTTTAAAAAAAAAAAACGCCAAATTGCTTGGCGCCACCTAGGCAGCTTGGCGCTTGGAGGTGGGTCTCCGCCCTACTAGCGCCAAGCGCCATTTAGAACCTTGATGAAAACAATGTCCAAGACTAGCAGCACAAGAAGGTAGCACGGACATGGTCCTTGCGCCATTGCAGCTGTGCCATTTCCCGTTTGCTAGGCAGTTTGCTCTTCACCACTGCTACTCCCTTTGTCTCTTTACTATAGTTGACTCTCACTCTCTTTCTTGTATCTGAGTGACATTGACAGGCTGCTAGGTATGCCTTCTTCCTATATTCTTTTCTCTTCTTGTCCTTCAGACTTTTGAAGGTTTCCTCTAATTTTATATCTCTGGGGCTCTTGTATCTTGAAAATTTATTATGGCTCACCTTACAACATCTTCTCTCTATCAGCCCCTTTACACCTCACACTTAATTCTCCTACTCTCACAGATAAGGGAGATAGCCTCACCCACTGTCATTACTTGGAGGGAAACATTGGCCTAGTGAAACTGTCTTGGTGATTTTCAGGAGTTTAAGCAGTAGAAACATCAGCTTATTGGGGTCTTTTAGGGCATCACAGATAGATCTGGTATCTACTTGATCTGTATTTTCATTTTTCATGCTTCGTCAAAATTGCAGGGGCATCACATCTTTCTTGGGTGTGTGGCGATAAATAAGCAAGGTTCACCCATCCACCTGGACAAGCACGAGTAACTAGCCTAGGATTGTAGACTTAGGCTCACTAGCTGGAATTTAGGGTCCTTGATTGGTAAAACCTTTGAGTTAGTTGATTTTATGATAAGGAAAAAGAGACTACCCAATACAAGCTTTTTTAGACCAAGGAAAACTATATGTTTAGCACTTTGTTATTGCAGTCCAAACCTTTGAGAATTCCACCAACCCAACTGGTCAATGCTATTTCTTAAAGGTAATAGTGAGCAAGCCAACGTACTGAGAAACCAATACATAAATTCACGTATTGGTAACTAATACAGTGTCTACAATTCTCTCCTGTTATAGGGAAAGGTATAATGTCCTCCATTAGCCGATGTTACAGAGCAATGCACCCGATGTCTCTTGTATTTATGTCAATCCAAACTTATATTGTATGCTTCTAGAGAGAGAGAAAAAATGCTTACATCCTGGCATAATTGAAAAAGAAGAGATCGAACTTAAAAAAAAGAATGGTTAAGGCGTTGATTGTGCACCTCATGCAGAACAGCAATCATAGCTATATTTGTTTTACCAGCTCCTGTAGGAGCACAAACCTGTAACAATACCACTTACTTTAAAGGCATTGATACGAGCACTAGCACTACATGATCCAAGTGAGGTTGCAAAATTGATGACTCACTAGTATGTTCTCATTAGTGTGATAAGTAGTTTGAAAGATTCTGCTCTGGATACGGTTTAGAGACTTGTAACCATGGAAAGCAGCTTGAGCAATCTCGTCCAACTCCTTTATCTCAATCTGATAACAGACAAAAATAAAACGAATAGAAGCAGATTTGATAATTCACTTACCTACCGAAATAAGAAAGCGAGCAAAAGGGGGGCATATATATAGAGGTGACCTCTAATCAAGTACTAATCAACTAATCATTTTTCTATGAGACAGTAATGGACCAATTGTACATCAAGCAGAGATGACTACTGACAATCACTGCTGCTTGGCAGGACCTTTTCCTAGTGCTCAGTAGGAAAAAAATAACCAAAAAATGGACAAAGTAAAAAATGGCTTGGTGCACGCCTTTTCGATACAATCCAGAGGATATGGTGGCCAAAGTAAATAAAGCATGGTGCCGGAGCATGACCGCGAAAGCATTTCTGTAAAAATCCTTTGATAAGCCAAAGATGCAACAATGCATCCAGAGAGACTGTACTATTTATATGCATCTAATAGTTTGTGGAGAATCCAAAATGTCCAACATAGGCATGCGTAAAGGAAGAATCATTCTAGCCGATACCCAGGTAGCTTTATGCAAAAAGTGTTGCTCCTAAGGTATTGAGTTCAGGGCCTTGAAACTCCAGACATTTATATATCTTTTCTGAAATAACCATTTTGTGAAACTTCAGTGGTTCCAGAGATTAATGCTTTGCTTGGTTCCCTTTTTGAAAAAAAAAATTCCAACTCAAAAAATACTCATTACCCCTATTTTCAATCATTGCTATCTACTCATTACCCCTATCTCCAATCATTATTCTCATTTCTCTCTCTCTCTCTCTCCACTCATTACCCCTACTTCCAATCATTACTCTCATTTCTCTCTCCACTCATAAGCCCAAAAAAATTTCAAAATTTTCTAAAAAATTCATCCAAACACTGCATAAGTTTGCGTCCTATTAGAAAGTCCATTAGGGAAAAAAAATTCAGAAGGTCTCCCTCCCTCTCTCTCTCTCAAACTCTAATCTTCTCCGTGATAATAAAGAGAGCACATGTTCTTTTTAATATGCCCCTCGCCAAAGTCATGTGACTCAAGTTACAAATTCAGTTCTTACATCTTATGAAAGCTAAAAGGAAGTCAAGCTTGAGTTTTCTCTAACAAGAGGAGATTGATGACGCGAGATGATGTGGACTTCCACGACAATAAGTTCCTCCTATTTTTAGGTGTATTCCCAATACAAAACTAAACTAATATATAGTACTTTTTTATTTTATGCTATTAGGACTATCAAGGTTGAGTTTAAGGTCTAGTAGATAACATGGTGGGGAGGAAAAATTTTAGAAGGCTTCTATGAGCTATTAGGGTATTGTTAAGCCTTTAAATAGGCTCCATTGTTGTAACTAACAAATCTTGTTTATTTCCATAAAACTAATTACCTCTAATCTCTTTTGTTCCAAGCAATCTTTATTGATCATAAGAAAAGGATAAATGAATACAAAGAGCCTGCAATCCCCTAATATGTCTCAAACAATGCTAAAACTCAATTGATTGACAAGGAAAATATATAGGGAGAAAATTAGACAAAAATATATGGGGAAAAAGTAGTACAAATGGCACTTGTGATGCGAAATGCGTCTTCCACCTAGCAGAATGTCGAGAAACAACAACAAATAGACATGTCCCAAATAATTGATCTTTCCCTCATGTGGAAAGAAGAATTGACAGAGCATAGCCAATGAATCAATTGATAGCATTAAACTGATGATAAACCATCATAGAAATAGATCTACTGAATGTTAAATACGATTACCAGCTGATAGCTAATATTACAAAGGAGTTACCAATTTTTCCCCCGGTTTCATTGGTGCAGTCGGTGTTGGAGGAATAATAACTTCTTCATATCCCTTGTAGTGTTTCCTGACCGTCCCTTGGGGGAGGGCAGTCGCTGCTGACCCTTCACCAGACCCAATCAAGTCATCAAATGGGCTTCTCTTTTCACTTGCTTGGAGTAAAGAACTAAAACTCGTGGCCGAGAAGTCATCTTCCAATCCATAATCTGCACCACGTCTACTCCGCTTTTCCTCCTTCCGCCGAAGTTTGTCAATTTGTCGTTCAGACTCTGTTTGAACAGTAACCTAGAAAACAGAAAGAAACTCTCATATCAAGTTTGATCATGTGACGAATGATAGGCTAAACAATACTTCCTTTGTAAACTCCATAGAACAGTTAACAATGCTTATGTTGAGTATGAGCGTATGTCAAACCATTTCAAACCTGAGTTCCATAGCTAGGCATGCGTGATTGAGAGTTTGTAGCCGTTTTGTCAGATTTCACTACTAGCAACCCATGATGAACAGCATCAACAAGTTCCTTTCTATGCTGAGAAGGCAGAAGAAATTTTCCAATACAATTAGAGCAGACTTCTACATCAATTCCAACACAATCAGAGCAGACCCCTACTGCATCAAGCATTATGAACTGGAGATGGAGGAAAGGGGAATTATTTTCAACTGATTTCTGTGAACTAGATTAAATTAACAGGACCCCACTAGTTACACAAAATTAGCTCTCACCACCCACGGGCTTTACTTTCTTAAACAACTATCACATGATCTGCACTAGGTTAAATCTTCGCAGACAAGAAATGACTACTATCTTTGAAAAAGATTATCAACCTAAAACTTCTACAACAAAGCTAGATAAATACTGGGGAACATAAAGTTATAACAATCAACAGATAGAAAACATTGGTTATTTATCCTCACAACCAAAACATCACTTGCTCAAAAATGAACCAACCTCTTGTATCATTGATTATGCATGTAGCCAAACTATCTATCAAACAGAATTGGTAACCATATTCTTACCGATACTAGATCTTGAACTGTTTCAAATGCACCCTCTCCAACAAGATCCAACAAGTCACCAGCTATCTTCACAACAAAGATGATAAACTTTTAAGAACTTAGGTGTCATACAACTCAAAGCACATTATTCAGGACTATTCAAATCATTTAAGCGTGGAAGCCCTGAAAAAGAATTACCTCGTCACCATGTTTCTCAGAATCAAGTACACGGCAGATAGCCATTGCTAGCTCATCTTGAGGAAGCTGTGAAGTACTTCCTTTTACTATTTTATCACACTCATTTCTCAACCACCGCAAATCAAAATGTTTACCATCTGCAGTGGAATCATACTTTGTAGTGTCACTGCAGTCATAGCCTCCCTCTTGAAGCAGAGAAAAAGGTAGAGCACTTTCCTCCCCCCACAATTCCCCATCCTCTAAAGACACATCAACTACAAACCGCGCAGGGGGTCGAAAAACAAGGTTAGCACCAAATTCTACATCATCAGCACTCCCATTTACTTGGTTTCCAGGAACAAATCTGTCTCTGATCTCATTATTAGACTGCAAAAGGGACAGCCTATGGGCTAGAGAGGCAACTTTCTGCAGACTAGCATCCGAAATGGCATGATCGAGTAGTTTTTGCAATTCTAACCTGCATTCGAAATATACCCAGTACAATAACACTTTTAAACTCTAAGTTACAACAATCATAGTACAATATAAAGTTACAATATCCAAGATTCACTTTAGCACCCAAAACAGACAAATACATAGGAAGAAATCAAAATTATAACCTTTACCATAATTAGAGCATTCAGTAATTAACATGGATCAAAGCAGGCAAAGGGGGTCAATAGGAGGATGGGAGGTAGCCCACCTTGCACCCCAAATCTGCCGGGAGTTCCTGATCAATTTTCCCACTACAAAGATCTGACAAGCAACTGGCGAGGTGTACCCGGGTTTTGATTCACTACTTCATAATAGATAGGCAGATGCAAAACCAAAGAAGTGGAAAATGGCAAGCAAAAGCAGGAGATGCCAGAAGAATCTAGACGCTTGGTCATAATAATCATCCCTGGACCAATCAGTCCTGCTAATAGTGAGGAGCACGTATGGCACATGAGGTAGCCTATTGATGATATAAAATTTAAATTCTCAATCTCACTGACAGCTTTAGCATCTAGAGCAGATTGATCACATGTTAAGCTGCGTTCAGTCATCGTTCTAGTTAGGATCACTGCGCCACTTGGCATGGGTGATTCACAGTACACCTAGAAAATTTAAATTGCATAGCCAGTAATTTTTGTATCATCAAAAAAACTCAAACCTGCAATTTCTTTACGACAACAAACGGAGTCCTTGATAAAATCATACTAATTAACAAACAGAAAAAGAATAACCACTAAACCAAGATTCTTGTAATATAGATCAGGTATCTTGTACTCTACGAAGCACATACAATTCACTGGAGGTCACGAACAGGTGTTGGACACCTATCATAGACAGATACTATTCCAATACTCTCTGGACACGTGTCCAATACTCAAATCAGAAGTGTCTTACTTCTTTCTCAACATTTTACATTTGGACAGTTTGCGGACAATCTTAAACATGCGCTGGACACGCTATGACACTCTCGGAACACCTATGGACACTCGCAATACATATGGAAGAGAAAGTGGCAAACAGTCATGTATCATTGCTTATCATATGGCAGAGAAGTGGGAACATTGATGCAAATATCAAGAAGTTCAAGGAATCTGCTTCAAAATACAAGACTGCCACAGACAAGCACAGACGTATGAAAACTTTTGAAGTGGGAGACGTGGTGATGGTACACTTGGAACAAGAAGTTTTTCCAGTAGGCAAGTACAACAAGCTTAAACGGAAGAAGATTTGTCATTCTCTGATCTGAAAAAAGATCAATAATAATGCTTATGTGATGGATCTTCCAGAAAACTTTGCCATCTCCGAGGCTTTCAATGTTCACAACTTGTTCAGGTATAACACAAATCAAATGATGCAGTACCCAAGATTAACTCGGGGATGATTTCTTTCAAAGAAGGAGAAACTGACGCAGGTTGCAAAGAGTTTCTGAAGAAGTTGGACTGTCACAAGTCAAAGAGAAGTAGTCAAAAAGAAGTTTGTTGGTGTGGGAAAACGAAATAAGTGTCTTTCAAAGTTCCAAGGCTGAAGCTTTGTATTAAGCATTAAAGTTTGTATTGCACACAAGAGTCTCAATGTTAGTTACAGTATAAATTGTTAGTCCTACCTTTTCTCGTGTAAACACTTGGTATCCCACTCGATGCCCGTAAATTTACAAAATTCGTATTAAAAAAAATACAGTAGTTGAAATTTTAAAAAAGCATACGAAACATTACATTTTTTAAAGCTTCTAATGTTTAGTTCAGGCATCCAACATATTATTATCACTCTTGAGTCTTGACAAAGTTGCATGGGAAGTTATTTTCAACCCCAAAAAATGAAGGTCGCCTTGGTCTCGGAAGAGTTGTGGATTGAAATCATGCTGCCATGGCTAACCAGAATTTTCTATGGGGTAAGTGGGGCTACAAGTATGTCATTAAAAATCAAATTTTGTGGAATCTTAAAGCCCCCAATTCTTGTTCATGGACATGAAGAAAATTGCTTAAACTCTAGCTAAAGTAAGGCCTTTCATGAGATGCATCATTGTTTTTTGTTTTGATAAGTATGAGATGCATCATTGTTAATGGTTCTTCTATCTACTTTTGCCATGAATATCAGCATCCTGCTGGTCCTTTTAAAGATTACTATGGGCATCAGTTTGTGATAGTTTCTGGTATTCCTATGGCTGCAAGTCTCCCGCATATTCAGTAATGAAGAGTGGACATTGCCTATCCTCTCTCATCGAAGCCCCACCTTTTAGCGTAATACCTCAGTTGCTGATTCAGTTATATGAATCTAAGTACCAAGTTCTCATGCTTGAAATGTTCTAAGTACTCATTATCCTCTCGTCAGTTGGCACGAGATAATCTAGTTCTCTAAAAACATCCCTAGGAAGAGCTTCATGATGGCTGTCAAAGAGAGTTTAAGAACTAAATATAAGCTTCATAGGCGGGGTCTCATTAATGACACAATATATACTCTCTGCAACCAGCACAACGCATCCAATTTTTTACTTCTATCCAGAACTTAATTTACAGCTCAATTTGTCACGTCCACAAAAGCCTTACTTAAGCTCACTTTGTCACGTTTCAAGATTGGTTTGAATTGTTTATCTCACATAGTGGTGTATAGGGTCTTTCTGTCTACAGCCTTTTTCGTATACGGGCGGCATTCCCTAAATGCCTTGTATTAATTATTTACTTATCAAAAAAAAACGTTCACAAAAGCCCCAAGTTTTTCCCATCGGAGCCATAAGCTTCTCTCTTTTTCCTTGGACTTCTCTCCTCCATAACACTCAAAGTTGCTGCTTCCTCTTCTTCGTTCTTTTGATTTTGTTTCTTGTTTTTTCCATTCTGTTTTTTTTTTTTTTTTTGTATTTATCTTTTTCTTGTGACTTCAAGAACCTATTTGTTACAAGAAGATGTACAAACTCATCTACTAGAATGATAACTACTCATTCTTCTCGCTAAGACATCACATCATTGCGGGAAACGACTGGCAGTAGTATTCAAGCGGCAGCATGGGGCTGGAGAGGCATTCCAAATGAAGCCAATTGAAACAAGCACCAAGAATTGTGGACCCAATTCTAATCCAAAATTGGGGCAAGGTCAGACGCATTAAATGGGCTCCGGTGCAGTTTGGATCGAGCCCAGGGAACTTTGTATGGGCCTCACAACTCCACTGTGGCAGTTAAGGGAGGCAAGGCATGGATCACATCGTGGATTGCCACACGATTCAAATATGGTGAATCCAAATTGCATTTATAGTAAAGAGATCCACTCATGCGTAGTAATGAATGCCTTCGGGATTTTTAACAGGACGAAAGGGAGGTCCCAAAAAAAGGATAGCCCTTTTTTCGATGAGATTCATGAGGCAGCTATCCCATGGCCCATGTGACAAGGGAGCCTTGCTAGCCAAGGCATCCATCACCATAATTGTGCATCATTCGTCATCTCAATGGTGGTCACATACTCTCGTTCTCATATTGTCCTAACTCTCCATTCCATTCTCTCTTTCAGTTGTTGGCTTAAGCATTGGAGTGCTTTTCTAGCAGAACTATGTCCTGGCAGCACTACCAGTGTTCTACTTAAGTTAATATCAAATTACATAACATCCAGCAAGCCGATAACAAGCATGTGATTCGCTCTTTCAGATAATAGTATGTCTAATAACTGGTCCAAAAATTGGAATCCTTACTTCTTCTCTGTGAACCGTCTGCCATTGTTGTCCTCCTCCGCTGGCTTACCAAAAAGGTGATAAACAGCCAATGCCACCTCACAAAACTCCTCCGACACCACCTCCCCATCGATCAACTCCCCAACCGCACCCGCAAACTGCTTGTACGCTTGCCGCACTTCAAACGAAGCTTCGCCAACACAAGCACACATAACAACTAGGTCACAATTCGAAGTAAACGGATATTTTAGCAGTACCAATCCACAAGAACAATTATCAAACTCTACGCTTTTCTGTTACCTTCATCCCACCCGTAAACGATCTTTTTCGCAAGGTCCGACTCTTCAAGCGAATTCGCAGAACTAATTCGACAAAATTCAACGTTTAGGGAACAAATTGGGAAAATCTTACAAATTTTTAAAAATTAAATTTGGGTACGGGTGAAGCTTAGGGAAAGCGATAGATTACCTTCGAGACTTGTGGCTTTGGAGGATGATTTTGCGTTGGAGATAAGCGCGATCAACATCGAATGGTTCTCTGAGAGAACTCGTTAGGCGTGGAATCTGAAGCTGCATATTTCTTGTTCAGTGGGTTTCGAAAACCCTATTTCCTCGGTTAAAACCCTGGAAGTCTGGAACAGAGACGGTGGGAACGGGGTTCGGCTCCCCTCCAGTATCCTACCAGCCAGTGTCATCCATTGTGCGGGTGGGATTTATTCAATCCACCCACTTCTCATATCAAAGCTTTAGAAACTAAAAACGTTGAAGCGGCTTGGCAATTTTTGTCCAATTTTTCCAATTGAGCCCCTCCATTGGCTGGGCTTCCCTTATAACGTTGAGGGTGATTTCGGCTCTGTTTGGAACCTGGAGAAAGGAAAAAAAGGAAAGGAAAGAAAAAGAGAAGGAAAATGAGAGGAAAATAGGAGGGAAAATATACTATTCACTACACTCAAAATCTTTATTTTCTTCTCACTTTCTCTTCTAACCAACCAAATAATGGGAGGGAAAATTCTTTAATTTTTCTTTCTTTTCCTTTCTTTTCCCTGATTCCAAACAAATCCGAAGTCTTTTGGATGTTTTGAGTGGATTCTCGTGTCACGCTGACGTCAGCAGTGAGCAGGCGTACATATTTTTTTGTTTCTCTATCCACTTATCAGACAGTGGATGGTTCCAGATGAGGCAGCGGAGTGCGCTGGGAAAGCAATTGCTTCCGCGATGATTTTCTCACCTCCTCGCCCTTCTCGTCGTCCGGATCTTCCTCTAACTCTTTCGCCCATCCGATCCCCCGTCATCCTTGAACGTGCCTTCTCCGAGATCGAAACCTTAGGCGGTTCCCAGTGGAGGCGCTTTGGAGCCGATCTTACGTTCTGCGATCTGAGATTTGTGCGCTGTCTTCAGGTGAGTTCGCCCCTTTGCACGCCGATTGTGTTATTGTTTTCCCCTTCGGTTTGAAAGGTTGGGTCTGATTTCTGAGATTTTAAAATCCCGCTTTCTGCGCTATTGTTTGGCTTTCTGCGCTGTTATTTGGTTTTGTAGGCTAGGCGATCTGTGTTCTGTTTCTTTGATTAAAGGTAATTTTTTCCGTTCGTTTTGCTTTATTTTTTGTGGAATGAGTTATGATTGGGGTGGGTTTTGTGTATGCCCAGTGGTTCGAGCCTTTCTTGCCCTATCTTCAACCGAAACTCTATTCTGATTTGCATCACTGGGATCAGGGATTCAAGCAGTCGGAAGGTAATTTTTTTACTGTTTGCATATTTTTTCCTCCTGATTTGGCTACGTTCATGTTGTTATTTAGGTGAGTTTTATGTTTTCGGTGGGCTTGTGTAGGAGAAGTTATCCACAAAAGGGATTATATATTGTGAGTGATTTTCGTTATTTGTGTATCTCATAGTGTTTCGATAGAGTTATGTTTACTTTGTTTTATGATAGGCTGTAGTTTTTTAAGGTTTTGTGGGTTTTGCTTCTTGGTATTGCTAGTGTAATTACTACGTACTCTTTTGCCTTTTATTTTCCTGTGTTCGTATTTTCTGTGTAATGGGATTTTTTGCTCATGTTTTGTGACAAAGGTAACGACAACATCAAAGTGTTAGTGGCTACCAAAATTTACAAGCATGGTTTTCAAGTCATGTGGTGGTTTATTTATTATAGAAAGAGAATCTGATTGGTTTTGCCAGCACTACCATAACTTATTTTGCTGCTGTCACAAATTGGCAATTCAAAAATTTTCCTATGATAGTGAATCCTATTTTCATTAGAATCTACCATTGTGGCCCAATAATTAGCTATATGTTTTAGTTCATATGAACGTATAGCTTGGTAATTTTATGGAAGCTAGATTTCCTTTTTGGGTTTTCTCAGGACTTTTCGACTTTAGAGTGATGACTTCACTGTACCGATAGTTGTTAGTTTTGTTTTTGTCTTCCTCCTCAATGCTTTGATAGGAGAATATCTAATTTGATAGACCAAAAAAATTAAAATACTCTGAAAAGAGGGTACCTTTTCCTTTTCTATATGCAATTTCCCTCTTAACCTTGGATGATTGGTTTGCTCTTAGGTTTGTTTTCCATTAGCGTATTATGATAATTTTAGTGTTATCTAACCTAATAAAAGAACGTTGAATGGGTGGCAATATTTGGTCTGGTTTTTCCAATTAAGCCCCTAGATTGGAGGAGTTCTAGGTTCGCCTTCAGGGGTATTTGTCATCAATATGCAATTTTTAACTTGGCCGTAGATAATTGGTCCACTTTTAGGTTTCCCCGCTGATAATGGATTTTACTATGTTCTTGCTGCCGAGGCTCAGAAAACCATAGCCGCTGTTTCGTATTGTAGAGAAAATAACCATGGCTGGATCACTTTTAAGCCAGATCTCAAATTCGTGCGTGACTATGATGATTTGTTAGAGTTGGGTGATGATCTTGAATGTACAGCAGAGAATGATTTAGTGATTTGGTTGGAGCCATTGTGTAGAATTCATTTGTGCGATATAGCACTATTGGTATTTATCTAGCATTTCAAGTCATTACGATTTATATATTTTTTCTTGTTACTGTGCTTTATTAATTTGAAGAAAAAAATTAGAATTGCTTGCAAGTATATATAGTTTTCTCACTTTCTATTAAAGAAACTTTTTTCTTCTAGGTGTTGGCTATTGTTGGTATTTAGCACACATCTTGAACCATGATCTAACTAGCTTAATGGTATGGTTCTGTAATTTTGGAGGAATATGATGTTGTCTTTGATTAGCTTAGTTGCTACTGTTCATTGAAGTTCGAGTAGAAGGATTGGAAACACTAGATTAGCTTGACAACTTGTAGAATAAGGAGCGATTTACTAAACAAGGGAACGCAATAACTTTCGAACCAGAAGTAAGTTTAGGAAATCAATCTGCTTTGCCTACTTCTATGTACACAGGGTTTACCGTTTTAAGATATCTTATCAATGCGGTGCAAGTGGACAAAATATACATTTTAACACACCTACAAAAATTGCGAAATGAGGAAGTTTCCCTCGCTGAAATGGAAGGTACATCTTTCACTCGGAAGGTACCTCAGATCCGAATGTTTCACTTGGAAGTACATCGTTTCTCTTTTCTTGAAAGATATGGAAGGTACATGATTTTTTGGGCCATTCTTTCTGTTAGGCTGATTTATTTGCAGATAGGACGATCTTTGTTTGTTTTAGCAAGGTATGATCGGAACGCTTGTGTTTGTGTTGAAGATTTCAAATCTACACTCAAATTTAGGTCTTTGAACAGCAACCCCCAACTTTCCTGTTCTTTTACCTCTGGTCTTTTAAGATCTTCTTCTCTTTCATTTAGTGGCAAAGAGTGCCTATAGTAGAACCCAAGTGCAACGTTGGTGAGTTAGTGAAATGGCCTTGCCTATTAACTCTAGAATGCAGATTAAGAGTTTTCAGGCTTATTATATTATTATATTTTATTATTTGTTGTATGGATCATCTATTGTATGATTTGTGTATTCTTGATTGTAATGATCATCTATTGTATGATTTGTGTTTTCTTGAAAGTTAAGTGTTAGAAAAAACGATTGTTGAAAGTATGTTTGTTCTTTGGTTGCTAATTTAGGTTGTATATATGTTACAGCATTATGGTCATTCGTTCTCCATATGTTTGCTGGACAATGGAAAGGCATCCAATTCCAGGAGTTGGTGTTCGTTATTGTTATTTTGTTGTTACTGCTGAGGTCGGAAAAAATTATTGTTGAAACATCATACCCAGGAGAAAGGCACCCAAATCAGCAAAATCAGATTCAACAAAATGAATTCCTTACTCACAAGCTGGAATATCATGTATACGTAAAGTTTTCCATGCAAAAAAAAGAAAGAAAAGAGATTTGACCTATGGACAGACAAAGTATTAGGTTCACACAAACATGTAAGAAAGCCTCTTTGACAAGAAACCTATCCAGTAAAACAACCTAACTCCAGTAATATGTTTTCACAGCCATTGATGTTTGCATATGGAAATCTATTATTGACAGTCATGCTTCTTGATATAACATGTCCTAATAGAATAATAACATTGCATAAAGGAGATGATTGTGTTTTTGTAGGCCCTACTTCAACATAATCGTATATAGAATCAACAATCCAAAGATGATTCTTGAATCAACAATCACCTGGAAGTCCTCGATCATGCTCCAGGTGAACTCTGGTGTATTCAGCTATGATTAACGACCTTCAAGCTACGGAACAAGTTAATTTTTAGTGTAACTTGGCGAAGAACTCGGTGTATAAACAAAACTCTTTGTCGGCGGTAATTAGGTACTTTGGCCTCATGTTTTGTCTTAAATTGTTTTTCACTAAGGCTCTTCTCTTTCCTTTCCTTCCCCTCCCTAACGTAGTGCCATACCATTTGACTTCTTGGCATGCACTGGATCCTTGTTTAGGTTGCACGGTAAACCCAAATTAACTAAAATTTCTGCATGCAAGGTGATTCACAAATTGTCTTCAGACACCTTCTGATTTTGTTAGGCGCGTTTAGGTGCTATTTGATATGACCACATGAGGTTTTGTATTTGAATTCCGTTCTGTTCCTTTAAATTTCCTTCTGCATTTGCCTGACTGTACTGTTGCTGGGAAGAGACCGGATTGTTAGACAGTCAAGTATTCAACCTGCCTTGGCTCTTCTCTGCGCTGTGAAATATTCTTGATCCCTATGCCTACTATGATCTATGGTAGCAAACTTTACCAATAAATTTTTTCCTGTAGATGTTCTTCTTTTAAATGCAGATCTTAAAGGAGAACAAGGATAAACGAGATGCTGAATTTAATGAGCGGTTCAAGCATCGTGAGTGCTAAAATATATTTCTTTCTATCTTTTTTTTCTTTCTTCCCAAAAGATCAGGGGTGGAGAAGTGGACATGCCACCCGATTTTTTGGATTATAAAAGAAATATCTCAATGCCTTTCATTTATACACCACAGGAGAATTCAATCAAGCCTTTTTTTCTATATTAACAAAAAATAAAGTCTAGGACAAAGCCTGACTTTTCACTTATCTTTCTCTTCATATTTTTACGAAAATTGTACTCCTAGCTGACTCTCATTAAACAGTGCCACCCCCAATCTACATCCGGGCTCCGCCACTGCAAAAGATGAATGGGGCTGTAGAGGTTGTAATAATCGTAGTTGCCAGTTCTTGGTAGTCTTAAAGCATCACATGTACCCCAATCTATTTCCAGCCTTAGATGTTGTTTCTAAACTGTCTATGATAAGTAGGCCATGTTCCTAAACACCTCTTCTAGGTTATGCATTGATTGCTATTTTCCCGCAAGCACTCAAGAAGAACAAAGTTTATAATCACTTCTTTGATTGCAGAACCACCCAAAGCTTTGGATTGAGGATGAAACTGAGTTTCTTGAAAAGCTAGAGACGGTGAGATAATGTTTCTGAGCCATTATTTGTTTTTGCTGTGCCATCAGTGAGAAACAAAGGTCAAGCAACCTGGAATTGGATGCCTTTCCATAGTCCAGCAAAAACAGATCCAGCTTTTTGTGATTATATTCTTCGCGTTGGAAATGGATTGGAACCAACAAATCATGAAGGACAAATCAAACTACCATTGTCTCTTGTTGTTCAACCAACCACAAGAATAGGGTGCCAATCTTGCCTCTCAGTTACTCAGTTTGTGGTGCCTTCTCTATTTTCTTCCTGCATTTAGTTAGATTCATTTTTTGGTTCTATTTTCTTCCCACATTTAGTTACATTCATTTTTTTCCCTCTTGTTCTTTGGGAGTTAAAAGCACTATATTGAAAGAGCAGACTCACATTCACCTCTCAATGTACGCACCTTAAACTTCCTCAAGCATACAGTACATCACAGACACAAAATTCACAGGCATGAGACTCTGCGTGCTAGCACGCGCAGTTCACCTAGTCTATAGCTACATTTTTGCCAAATGCGCTAGCTCATCCAATTTTTATTTTCCACTTTCTTTGTTTTTTATTTTCCTCTCGTATCTGAAAACTTAATATGGCGGGTCTTTTTTTTTTATCGGGTCAGTCTCAACGCATAATATGCAAACTATTTAATATTGTTTTATGTCTGTTTCATTTTGTTTAGACTATTTAATTACAGGGTAATAAAAAAATGTAATTAAAAATTTAAATATTCTAATTTTTAATCTATTTGAGATTGTTTACATATTAAAAAATATGATTAAAAAATTAAATGTTCCAATATTCAATCTATTTGAACCAATGCAAGGATTTTATATTTCTGATCATTCTATTATAAAGAATCTTAATTAATTTTTGTCTCTGTGGCTCTCGTAATCAAGTTTCTGTTATACAAGGTCCTAAATAAAGAGCAGATAATTAATTATGAGAGCTATAAAAATAAAAATTAATTATGACCCTTTAGGATAAAATAATAAAAAAATAAGATTTTTGCACCGGTTCAAACTGTTTGAAAATCGGAGTACTTAATTTTCTTATCATATATTTTTAATATGTAAATGGTCTAATAAAAATTAAACAGACAAAAAACAATATTAAAGTAGTTTGCATATAATGCGTTGGGGCGTTGGGACTGACCCGATTTAAAAAACAAGGACCCGCCATATTAAGTTTTCAGATACAAGAGGAAAATATGATCCCAAAAAAAAAAGATACAAGAGAAAAATCAAAAACAAAGAAAACGAAAAGTAAAAATTGGATGAGCTGACCCATGTGGCAAAAGTGTAGCCATAGATATGAAAGTGGATGGATTGAGTAAATCCCAACCATACAATGGATGATACTGGGTTGTGGCATTTTGGAGGCGAGCCAAACCCGTGGGAACGTATATGTAGTTATGCAAAGGAAAGAGAACCGGTTCTTTTTTGGACTGGTTTTCTAGTCTTCTAGCTTGAAACGTTCGACTGGGAGTAAGGCGCTTTTGATTAAATTTAAATTTAAAGCTGAAAATTTAGATAATGAAACCCGAATGCTGAATTCTTTTAGTGGAAAAGCAGTTTGACAATGAAGCACTACTAGGTGCGGTTTCGTGCATCGCACGAATATTGTGCGGCGATATTATGTGCCCGTTAAAAAGTAATGAATGATAATAGTTGGAATTGGTTTGATAGACTTTACAATGGTTGTCGAGGTGAATACAGGTATGAGGAGGAGAAGGAGTAATTGAAGAAAATGAAGAAGAAGAGGTGATTCAAAATGATGGTGGCAGGTTAGAGAAATGTCGAAAGCGGCTTAGATAGCTTTATATTTTGTATTTGGAAGAGTGGAGATATAATATAAAAGTCATGCAAGTGAAAGAAGATTTTTTGAAAGCTGAGGAAAAATGTACTACAATGAGTTGGAGGCAAGAAGAAACGAAATCGATGAATATAAAAGCGACTACATAAACAAACACATTTGGGGTTTTAAATAGTCAATTTGGTAGATTAAATGGATGACTGAATAGTTATTTTTTGTGTTTTTGGTGTCATAGTTAGGGTTATTGCGTAGCTGCCTTCGTGAACTACCTTGCGTTTTCTTTTATGTTCGTTGGTGGAGTTTTGAGAGATCTGTGTTGTTGAGTTAGGGTTTTAGGGAATATGTGTTTTTAGGGCCTCTAATTATTTTTGTATTGTTGATGTTTGCATGTGGTATTTGATTTATACATTTAAGGTTTCTGACTATTGACTTATCAAAGTATTTTTCACGTTAATATCGGCTCTAGTTAGGCAACTCTGTACCAAATTTGTGTAATTTCTTCCATCTTATTGTTAGTTTTCAGATAAAAAAAGCTTTATAGATTTATGTATTTTTCGTTATTTTTTTATATTTTAACAAACTTTTAAATTTCTGAGTAGAGGTACGCCATAGTTATGTAAAAAGTAGAAAATAATTTATTTTTTAACAAATTATTTAGAAGAAAAAAACATGAATTAATAGAGTACATTTTGCCTTATTCATATGGTGTGATTGCTTTTAGCTAAGAGGTGTTTTATTTTTTCTTTTTTGATAGGCAAGGAGTGGAAGGTGCTCTATTATTTGAATTAATTTCCTTAAAACTTGCATATCCATCTTGATTATCAAAACCAACATTAATGTTTGCCCAGAAACGGAAGTATATCTTCTTCAACAAGTGCATCACATACGCGCTTTGCACGTAGCTTTACTTGACATGGCTTTACTTGACGGGGACATCGGGTGCGGAATAATATATAAAATTTTTTTGCAGGGGACATGGTGAGGATATGGTGGGGATATAGGTGGGGACATGGTTGGGGGCGAATACGTGACCTTTTCAAAATATTGGGAGTTGATATGAAGCTATTCAAAAGTTTTGCAGTGAACTGTGATTTTGGTTGGAAATTTATATCTGGGTCGAGCTATTTGCTTTCCGATTTTACTGTTCGCAGTGGAATTCGAAGCCCTAGATGGATGGTGAAGACAGTTCTGAGACGTGTTGCTTTTTCTCTCTCTCGGGTATGTTTGTTCTTTGCTCTGTCTCTTGTTGTTCCGTCTTTTGTTGTTTACTGTCCCTACCTGCCTCTGCCTCTGCCTCTGCTCTTATGTTTGCTGTGTGTTTTTCTCTTTGTTTGTGTGTATATGTGTGTGTATGTATATACGTGTGACTGATTTCTTTCATTTCCTGTGTGCACCATTTTTTTTGGTTATGTGCAGTGTTTTTAATGTTACTCTATATATATGTATCTATGTCTTTAAAAGGATGGTTGGTTGTTTATCAGGGTACTGTTTTTTTTTTGAATGGAAGATTGGACATGTATATATAGCCATAGACAGATATACACGCATATACACACATGCATGTACACATGTGTTGTGTCCCGAGCTGTATTTGTATTTTGAATTTTCTAGAATTGCCGTGTTTCGAGCTTGTGTCTATGTGTGTTGCGGTATCTGTGTTTGTGGTACACAGGTATTGTAGATTGATTGTGCAAAAAAAAAGAAGTAACTGTAAAAGGAAATTTAAGCAGCGCAGGATCTGACGTGGGCAGCATTCAATATTAGTCACCAAAATATACCCATAGGAAGAGCAGGTTTTTGTACTGAACAACCCAAAAAGCATGATATAGTTTTCCTGGCGGACATAGAGCTAGTATTTATTTTCCATAAGCATTGATAGATTAGATGAATCAATGACGAAAAAGGCCTGGAAGCAGTGGGAAACAGAAGCATTGCAGTTAGAGCAAGGTGATAAAAAGTTTGATCTTGGAGATGAGTGGTAAGCATAGTGGCAAGCATAGTTACACACATAATTTTACATGATAAGAGAACCAAGTTACGAGCAAACCACATGGTTCGACAGTAGTTTTACTAAATATGGACAGGAATTCAAAAGCCATGGGTGCAAAACATATGCAGCTAAAGTAGATGATATGAGGTGGAACAAAAGTAGTCGAGCATATGGAGATGGTTTAGAAACACATGTGAATTGTTCTGGAGAATGAGATCAGGTTTACTCATTTTTTGCAAGTTTTGGTTTCTTCACGGGATTGATTTGAGCTGGATCTTCAGATGTTGATGGTGTGTGAGGTTTTTCTCTTTTGGCTGGTGTTGAAGGTGGGAGAGCGAGCCTCTCTGCGGTGCCTATGAGTTGTTCTGATGTGGCTTGGATCGACATTGAATGAACAGTGAATCGTAGTTGAGAAATTCCAGCATAGGTGTACATGTATGCTCTAAGCGTGATCTTGCTGTCTTTTGGTTCGCTCAGCTTGTGCAGGAGCTCAGGTGAGAGCGATTCCTGTCCGTTATGCTGAATTAGTGGCTCTTCGCAGGAATTGTTTTTTTACGTTGTTTTGTGAATAGAAAGAGGAATGAGTTCTTTACCCCTGGCGCTGTTGATGTTATGTTGAATCCAGTAAGACCATAGATTGTTTCTGCAATCTCCGGAAAGACTGTAGCCTCAATTGCTCCTGTTGCATCTTCGATTTGAATGCTAAATTTGATTCTGCAATTCAGCTGGAGTATTAGGCGACCTCAATCTGTACGCAAACAATGTATTCTGGCAGAAAGGCAGAATCAGTACCTTATGAGTGGCGGCACTTTCTTTGCACAATAGTTGCACCAGAGATCTTGATTCTGATGGGCATTTGATGCTTTATTGCACAGTGAACAAGCTAAATAGCAAAAGCGTTGGTTGAAATCAACCACTTTTGCTATGCCTTCGATATTTATGAACTGGGTCTATAGTTGTCATGCAGTGTTAGTAGCAGAACACAGAGTAATGGCAAATAGGAAAGCATGGGTCTGCAAGTTTAAAAGTTATGGAAGAGAAGACAAAAAATTTTGTGTTTCATGACTACCTTTTCAACGGATGTGGGGAGATTTATGATCTTGACTGGATCATCTGATGAAGTTGATGCCAATGCAAGCATGAAGGGTTTGATTGGTGTGATTGATGGAAGTTGTTTAATTTTGTTGCTGTTAGCAATGCACCTGAGAAAACCAAAAGTTTAGGAGTGATTTATTTTTTTATAGTGTGAATGTGGTTTGGATGTTGGTAATGAGTTACCATGACTGAAGTGCCATTGCTTCTGGGGTGAGTGGATCAAGGATGAATCCAGAAGTTTGTTGGGTTGCAAGTGTAGCACCTATTGTAAATGATGATAGTAATGTTATGATATGCATTAAGGTAAGCAGAATTGTTTAGGTGGTGTGAGCAGATGTTTACCACAGTATTTTGATGTTTTGAGTCTCATGCCAATTGCAACTGGGTAAGCCCCTTTTAAGCTTGCCATTGCTGGAGCTTCATAGTCACTAAAGTGGTTCCACATTGATATGATCGTTGGTTGTAGACTTGGAAGAGAAATTTTAGTGCTATAGATTAGGCACGAGTAAAGAAATGAGCACACGTAAGGAATCGATTGGCCGAACCTGTACCTTTGATCTACGACTTTGACATCTGTGACATATGACCTGTTAGCTGGCTTGCGCTCTCCTACTTCCAATATAGCAAATATAACATCTAGAAGGGAAAAGAAGAATTTGTTATAGGTTACATTTATAATTAGAGCAGAGTTCATAGAGCTGGAAGAACAAACCTATAGTGGAATTTGGCACATTGATCTTGCCAAGCATATCAATTGGAGTGAAGTCAAATTTGATTGACCTGATTGTTAGACCATCAATTTTAATTTCTTCAACAAGTGTGCGCGAATCAATGATTAACTGGCACCTTTGCTCAAGGAAGCGGAATTCCTCCAGTGTGGTATTCACAGCAGCATTAGTTATTGAATATGTATGGAATAGTTTGAGTGTGTTCTCAAATGTGCGAATGTTGGTGCCAAATATTGTTGCTTGGATTTTTGTTCCCTGTAATGTGGTTAACATTTCTTGTAAGTGCAGCTACGATACATATGTGTGTGTATTTGTAACATTATAGATCATGAGGTTTTTCATCAGTTACCTCTATATCCTGGAGAACAAAGCGTTGGTATTCTGAACCACTCCTTGCTGATCTTTTTGGGATTGCTTTCTCGACAATGATTGCTTCAACTGTGTAGTTCTTTGAATCAAGGTTGATGTTCCTGAGTGGCAAAAGATTTTTTGCCATTGTAACCTGGAATAAATGATTGTTAGGATGATTGAGAAAACAGTACAGAGGTAACATTGTATGGATGTGCTTAATGTATTGTTTTGCTATTGTTCTGATATAATGTACTTGTAGGTAAATGCATAGTATGGTATATACCTTAGCACTCTGAGTTTTGTATCTTAATGTATATGTGATATATCAGGATAATTGTGGGCTTATAGGCAGTTAGCTTCCTGTAGAAGCTCTCTATACACAATATTTTTTGTGCAGTGGTAATTTGATGGATCATTTTCTGAATGTTTTATGTGTACTTGCACTCTTTGTGCTGTTGTTGCCCGAGATAATGCTACGTATAATTGACCATGAGAGAAAACTGGTTCCGGCAAGTAAACACCAACAGTACTTAGTGTTTGTCCTTGAGCTTTGTTGATTGTCATAGCAAAGCATGGCCGGATAGGGAACTGACAACGGGTAAATTCAATTGGATATTTATCGGGATCACTTGGCTGTAAGGGGATTCTTGGTATGAAAACTGTCATTCCTTTCTTTTCACCACTTGTTATTTCAGCTGTGATGATGTGCTTCGTGAATTCTTTGCATATCAATCGTGTGCCATTGCATAGCCCTTTGGATGGGTTAATATTCCTTAGTAGCAGAACTGGAATATTTTTCTTGAGGATTAACCTATGTGCTGGCATTCCTGGCGGCACAAGAGAGTTGATGAAGTCAATGTAGAGGCCTTCTTGTGATTTATCTGTTGTTTCATCAAAACTTAGGTAGACCTGATCTTTTCCTGGAAATCTAGCTGTAATGATGTCATTGATCTCATCAACGGCATCGTTTTTGGGTGTTAAGATTGCACAATTTGACAACGAAATGTGTTGGTATTTGTCTGTTGTAATGGCAGGGAAGACAAAGTCAATGAGCTGATCTAATGCTGGTGTTGCTTTTGTTGATTGCAGAGCAAGGAAGGATGGCAGCCTGATCTGTCCAGTGTGGTCTTCTGTTTCTGAGCCGTTACCAATGCGGAGAATGTATGCGCTGAATGCAGGATCACTCCTAGCACGCATATTTTGCTTTAACCTGATTTTTATGAGCATTGGCCATATGTATGATCTGACCAAGCTCGCATTTATGCAATCTTCACGCGACGCTCTTGGCACAACAGGTAGCACCTGTCTAAAATCACCCCCTAAAACAACGACCTTTCCTCCAAATAAAGTGTCATTTTCTGTTATATCTCTAAGAAGACTGTCAAGCGCTTCGATTAATTGTTTGTTTGCCATTGATGCCTCATCCCAGATAATGAGTGCTGTTTGTCTTAAAAGAGCTGCCAAACCAGTTTGTTTTCCCACTTTGCAGCAAAGCCTGGCCTCTTTATTGATGGGAATCTTGAAGCGGGAATGAGCGGTTCGGCCATTTGGTAATATTGATGCTGCCACTCCAGAGCTTGCGGTGGCCAGGGCAATTTTTTGCTGTGCACGAACCTGTGCAAGCATTGCGCGGTACAAGAATGTCTTCCCTGTCCCTCCCGGTCCGTCAATGAAGAAACACTTAGGTTTATTACCAAAAACTGCATCTAATATTTCGTCATATGCCTGTTTCTGTTCAGCATTGAGGAGAGCTGGACTTTGTAGATCTTCTTCAGAAATGGGAAGATTTGTTTCATCAAGAATCTCACGGCAAACCGATTGATGGTTGATGGGAGAATCAAGAAGGTGTGATAAGTGGAAGTCGTGCAAGTTTTTACCCATTGACTGTAATTCTGAATTTATTGCTTGAAGAAGGAGCTGACGTGCCTCTTTTTTTGTTAATTTCTGAAGAGAAGTGTAATCTTGTGTCATATCATCTTCGTACTTGAAGAGCAATTCAGTTGGATTGACCGGAGCACAATGTACAAGAATGGTGCAGAACAATTGTCTGAGTGATACTGGCATTCGATACATGCATGCTTCCTCCATACATTTGTCGTTACTGTCATCATTTTCTAGCAAACCATGAGCCATTGCTGCTCGATCAAATGAATCATATGTTACTCCATAAACGGTTCGTAGATATGCATAGGAAGTTGGGCCAGGAACATGAGTTAATAGGAGCCTTAAATAATATCTGTCGCGTTCTTTTGGATTTGCAGTTGCAATTCTTCCAATGACTTCTTTTTGCTGCCTTTCGTGCCATGCTCTTTTCTGACTGTCCCATACATATTCTTCTGGAAAATTCTGGTATAGCAGTTTTCGGTCCTTTGCTTTTTTATCATGGGCATTCATCCAGAAGAACTGAGTTAGCATTGTGCGTTGCATAAATGTATTTCCTGCTATATTTTGTAAATTGGTGTTGTCATTAAAGCTGATCGGTTGAGAATTTTCCAGGTGCAGCTGGAGAGTTATAACGGCTGGTCGCATTTCATATAGAGGGAAGCGGTAGATTCTCCACATTGCTTCTGGCGGGGAAATCCATCTTGCATCTTGGAATTGCTTGATTTCATCAACACCTTCGGCTTCATTTGTAGAGGCCAAACGGTAAATAATTTTATCGTAACCTTTGTAAATATATTTGTACAAGTATTTCACTGCTTTGATAGTGGAGCAAACCTCTACGTTGATATGGCAATCAAACATAGCCAAAAGAACAGGATTATATGGTATTACCCACCTATTGTCTAATTTATGGCCACGTATTGTTGCTTCTTCACCATTTGCCCGCCTTCTGTATACTGGATAGCCATCTGCACATATGGTAGTCTCTGCACAGTAACTTTTAGGATAATGATTCTTACAGTCATTATTTTCCATGCATGGATTTTGTTGGTTCAATTCTCCACAAGGGCCATGGAGCATATGCTTAAGTACCATTGCATATAAATGTGGTTGTTCTTGCTTGTCTGGTATCTCTGCCGAAACGAAAGAATCAATTTGCTGAACTGTGGCTATCTTGTAAGGTCTTTTAAGTATTATGAGCATATGGGCGTGTGGCAAGCCCCGTTTTTGGAACTCGATTGCAAACGTATAGGCTGTGACTGGGCCAAACAGCTCTTTCTTGATAACTTCTTTGCACAAATACTCAAATTTACTCCGGAATATTCTCGATACCAAATCTGGCCTGTTCTGTACCTCTTCATGTCGCTTTAACTCTGCTTTGATTTCTGGCCAATTCGGATTACATGTCATTGTTAGGAATAAATCAGGTTTGCCATATCTTTGAACGAGGGTCATCGCATCTAAATAGCGTTTTCGCATATCGCGTGGACCTCCAGTGAAGGTAGCTGGTAGAACGACGCGCGTGCCAACTTTTGATCCATGAGATTCGCCACTATTCACGCAATCTACTATTCCTTGATATAAATCTGCCCTGATCTCGTGTTGCCTATTTCTGAAGTAATCCAGCCTTGATGTTTCAATTTTCACGTACATATCAACAGCAAATTGCTGTAGCAGGCGTCCACTTTGTAACAGTACTGAAGTTTTTGTTGGCCTGATCTGGAATCGATACGCATAAAACTCGCGTGCCGTTACCGTAGGCATTTTGTCTTGTTTTGTTGCACGAACTGGGGAAATAAAGTAATATTAGAGTACATAAACATAGGTAAAGCGTAAGTTAAGAAAGATGCTCTGTTTTAAATAGGAAGAGAAAGAATTTATTACCTGCTGCTTCATTAGCAATTAAGTCGTCTGCTGTTAATGACTGGGTTGGAGAGATTTTGGCATGACCTGAACAAATTGCATTTCTAATCCTGGTTTTGATTTTTTTAATTCCTTGATGCCAGCCAGGTTCGCCAAGTGGGAAAAGCAATGGATATTGCAAGGAATCATAGCAACCATAATAATAGCTGATACGCTTACTATGACCATCATGCTTTTGCACAATAATGTCACGCTCTTGTAGCTCTGTTGCATCCTCATCTTCAATCCAGATGGCAGCTACCTGCGATACAGTTGGTGGCTGGGCAGTTTCCTCATGCATAGGTGGATTTGCCTTCAATCTTATCTGGTACTCGTCGAGATCTGGTATTTCACTTAAACCACGGAAGAATTTTGAGTATGGGTTAATCTTGAGGATGTTAATTAATTGCGATATAATATCTGAGCGCAACTTGTCACGATCAGCTTTTCTGTTGGTCACTTCATTTCTTGTATCATAGAAGTAGAGTTGCAAATACGATGGCAGTTGTCCAGAAGGATAAAGACCATTGATTGCATGATAGATTCCACCCTGAGCACGGAAAGTGTAAATTCCATTCACTCGTTTTGCATATAGGGGATCAAGATGCACACCCATTGATGTGAATGAGAACATATCGTTGTATGGCTTGATATAGCGAAGAAAATGAGCTGAATCAGGTCCGGAACCAGAATACAACTGTTGTAACTGTGGCGGAACAGTAACTGGATATAAAGAAATTTCTCCACTGGAACAACAGAATTTTGCTGTTTCATAGGGAAATTTTTTTGCGCCACAAAATTGACAGGGTTGCGTTGCCGGTAAGGTAAATGGTTCAGTTGGTATGGACTGTTGTTGGATGCTTGGTGATGGCATTAGAGTGCCAACTGCCAGTCCTGCATTAAAGGAGCTCATGTTGTGAAGAGAACTTCGGAAAGAAAAAGGATATCATAGTTTGGTTCTGGGAGATTACCTATTGGAATATCACACAAGCCACCTACTGGAGTAACAGATACGTTAGTATTGTTAATTGTGTAAAACTGCAGGAATGAAATAATAACGCAAGAGAGCGATAGTATTTTCATACATAGTTCAGATCTAGCCAGAGGTGACGGCGCAGTTGAGGGACCTACAGGAGTGAGTAATGTCAAGAAATATTAAGGCTTGAAATGGTGGAAAAGGTGGTGGAAATTAGTCAGTGTGATAAATAAAGCATGGAAAGGAAAAGCCTAACAAAGGAGAAGCAACGTACCTGCATTTTTTGTGTTTGTAGTAGCATATGCTGGAAATAGATGTTGATCACCATAAGCATGCTCCTCAATGTTGTCAAGAAATAAACTTGAAGTGATATTTTCTTCTGCACTGATCTGGTCCTCTATACCAACTGGGAAAAGTTCATCTAGCCTTTTCTTGTTTCTATGATATGAAGCACGCTTGTTTGCGTTTATGCGGTCCTTTTGATCTTGTGATAGGTAAGTGTATGGTGTTCTTTTACGCTTATTGCTGGACATTTTTGCTTTTGCTATAATCATGTCCATGTTTTGGTGAGATCAATAGTTAGTTGTGTGTGTTGCGTAGTTCGTATGTGTAATTGCTGAAGAAATACTTATTTTTTACAAGTACATGGAAACGGTGATGAATAGTTTGGGTATAAGATTAAAACACTTGCAGGAATATTGATGCTATGAAATGTATGAACAGGATGCAGTAACAGAAATAAAAGGAGGGCACAGAGAAATTGTTATTTCTTTTTATGAGTAAGTGCAAGGAGATGAAGATATGTACCAGAGTATGTTGCAGCGGAGGAGACTGAAGCAGAGGAAGAAATTCTGGACCGGTCTGGAGGTTGATGAAGAAGACAGCAGAGATCAAAGAGTGAAATATTTTAAATTAAACTGGCTTTTTATGAGTTCTTGTGCATGGTGAAGGGAGGGAGGGAGTTTTGCCTAATGGAACATAACTGGCGGCTCACTAATATCAAGATCTGTGTACTATTTGATCATTAATAAAAATATAGATGGAGTTTTAGTTTTATTTTGTTTGTCCTCGTTTTTTTCCTCCTGGGAAAAGAGAAGTGCATTTTTTTGTTATTTTAGTGACTCCATTAAGTTGATATTTAGAATTTTTGGCGATAAATCCATAAAAAGTCAGGAAGATTGTGCATGCTTAATGTTTTATAAGATCATGCATGGTTAAACGGAAACGAAGGTATCCCATAACATTGTGGATGCATGATTTTTCTACACTTTTTGGGCGCCTAGTTATGCTAACACTTTTCGGCAGAAATTTTATCACATTTATTAATAGGGAAGAGGTTTAGGTGTATGATTCTTGATCAACGGCAAACAAAATTGTTTGCTGCAGAATATTTGCTTTCTTTGATATTTGATTTTTTTTGGTCTGTATGGTTTTTTTCCTGGAAGTGGTAACAAAATTTTTTTTGTATTTTTGAACAACTAATTATTTTGCTAAATCTGTGTGCAATAAGTACGGTAATTTATGTTCTGTTGGTAAACGTACATTTTATTTGGAAAAGGTAATGGGCAAAAATATAATAAGAATGTTCCTATAGAACCCCAACGTTTTAAAAGTGAGGATTAATTTTAGAACGATATGGCGATAACGTTTTTTTGTTAAATGGAAATTATGAAGCAGAATACTTTAAAAAGAAAGATGAGAGGGATTTTTTTTGGATTACAATTTGACTTTTTATTTAATGTGGGATCTTACAGCATATCTAGGAAAATGCCGTTGACACTTTAAATATTGATGCAGGCACTTGTAAATCAGCGCAGTACAAAAACCAATTTCTTCTGTTTTTTAAAGTGCATACATCAATTTTTGGAGTACTAATATCATTTTTTTACGCCTATGGTACATGTACCATATGTTTATATCAATAAAGAAATGATGTGACAATCAAAATCATTAGTGATAGATGTCAACAAATGGACAAGAGCTACATTAGCTGTGTCTAATTTTGTGAGCACACTTGGCAGAGTGTAGATTTTCTAGGGAGGCACAACATTTTTGGGTTTTGGGTTTTGTTGGCAGTGCAAGAGTTTAGTTTCTTTGTAACCAGATGGAAGAAGGATAGGTAACAGGGAAGGAGGTGGGGAGAAGAAGATTTTTAGTTCGTAGCCTACATGTTCGTAAACTATTATTATGACATCTGTATATATATATACAAATATTTTTGTGTGCATCGGGGCAATTAATTGCACTCTTAACAAAGTTTCCTCAATGTTAATTTGATAGTTTCTATATCAAATTTTCGCAATTTAAGCTATTTAATGTAATTGGAACGTAATTTTCTAGGAGATCTTCAGAAATTAATGAAAATTAGAGTTTGAGAGAAAATTGCTTGGGAAAGCTTTGTTTGATAATTTTTTTGTTGATTTCTGTTGGGTCGTTGGAAAATGACATTTTAATTTAATTGAGTAACGTAAACGGTAAAGATTTGGTAAGAAATTTTGGCGATCTTTTCTTCTGCATTGAAGCTATTTTTAAGGATTTGCAGAACTGTTTTAACCATATGCATAAACATTTGCAAAGGCACGTAGATACACATTGAAACACGTACATCTACACATAGACATGTTTATGAATATGTAATATATATTACTCTAAAGAAGATGTGCTGTAAATTATTTGCTTTGTCGCTTTCGAAGTCTTATTTTTCATAACTCTAACTTATTACAGCGATATGATTACCATACGTTTTGCATGAACGTTTTTTTGCATTTTCTGTAGTTACCAATGATGAGTATATTTTTACTTCTCAATATTTCAAAATGGAATGTACTTTTACTTCACAAATATTATTAAATGGTCATTTGTTAAAGGATAGTCTGAAATGAAATATTGGGTTCTAAATAAGCAACAAAGAGAGTATTTAATGCATATATATACATTCACGAAGAGCTTAGCAAATGGGAGAAGCAAAAGGATGTGGAACCTAAAAAATGGGAAAAGCGCAAAAGTTCAAGAGCTACGAACGTAGATGAGCTGAGCGAAATTAAGGTGGAGCAATACTGATTGCGTAAATGCTTTTCCAATGAGGCAATGGTTCGAGGAATAAATAGGTTGGGAAATTGACCTATTTAATACATGACGCAAAGATTTTAGGTTTGGCGTTATTTATTTCGCAGGCAAGGGCATGTTACACGAATTGGATGGATATTAAATAGCAAAGGAGTTCGGTAAAATTGGCAAATTTCATTTTATATAGCACAAAAAAGCGAGGCATGTGTTTCAAGTTATTAGTATGACAATTGCGACAATTGGGACAAACGCGTATTCAAGAATTTATGCAACGAAATAAAAGAACTCAGGCAGTTGAAAAATGCAAAGGGAAGCATCAAAAATAGGCCATGGAAGTGATGCGTAGAAAATGCCGGTAACCATTCTTAGAACAGATGAGGCAAGACACACACAGCTAAAAGCACCTGCATGTATCAGTGGACCGTCATAGAGAACTTGGAAAAGAACGGAGAAATGAATGGAAAAACTATAAACAAGGAGCGAGAGCAGCAGAGGAGTGATATGCAATAGATGGCATCAGCCGTTTTCACAAAAGAGCAAGTGATATATACACAGTCAAAAGCACTTGGATCCATCAGTTTATGTTTACAGGGATGACGTAAAACGATGGAGGAACCTAATTAGCATAATAAAGTTAGCATAGCAGCAAGAGTAACTGATGGCAATTCATTTACAAAATATCAGCACCTATTGTCCCAAAAGAGCCACAGCAGTGCATACGAAACTGTAAAAGCTAGTACGACGAGGTCAGAACCATGCGTAAAGCCTTTCGAACTCGCTATTCGTGTCAAAGACGATGACCTGAAATTCTGCGCTTGGCAACATGATGACCAACAAATAGTCGAGCATTTTCATTCCAAGAGCATGCCAAAATTCCTCAAATTCAGCAACATCCAGCTTTAGATCCTGAATTCTAACTTCCCAAGTGCGACTGGCCATATGGATAACCATATCCTCAAGATCGAAAATGCGGAAGACTTCACTAAGACGAGCTTCACATTCCTGAATAAGGGAAATGAACATAGCAGATATAAACTATACAATGAGTCCTTTCTCCATATTTGCGTTACCACCTCAAAAGCAAGAAATAAAGAAGGGTAAGACAGGCTGAATACCAGGCGAAGTGTTTGCCCTGGGAGATACCAAAATCCAAATTTCAGCATAGTTTGTTGCTTTGCAACAGCAGACGGCAAGCAAGCAGTAAGCAAATTCACTATACAACAAGAAAGGATGGGAAGAGAAAAATTGTAGTCATCACAAGCAGCACAAAATAACAAAGGTAAGTAAGATACAAAAAAGGAGTGGATTGTTACAAACCTGGAGGAGCAGGGAATTCGCGCCACTGTGGATTTGAACCAGACCATTGGAAGACAAGCTCTCGATCATTTTGATTTAAGATCGCTGTGTGGAAAATCCATTTACGCTCACAAAACATGATTAGTTTGAATTCAGGACGGAGCGCATGGACAGCACGGAAATCATCCCACCCTTCACGAAGTTCAAAGTTGATAACCTCAACTGGCCAGGCTCTAAATCCATGCCTAAGGACAATCCATGTGCTTGTACCATCAGCAGGGAAGTCAGTGCGAAGAGCATTCGGTAATTTCTGAAACCAAAATAAGGAATTTTTTTTACCACAAAAGTAATGGGCTGTACTTTTCTGTTTTTAGGAAGATTTTTTAGAGGAATGCGTCCTAAATTCCACCTATTTCAAACATTTCTCTCCACTGTTCTCTCTATGTATCAGTGCCACTATTTTCGCAACAACCTTTGAAAACACGAAGCAAAGAAAGCTTGGCATTCTATGAAAAGCGACACATAGTAAAAAGAGAAGTAAATGGACACCTGGGGAGAAGAAGCTGAGCCAACATAATTTATGTGCCATGCATTATTGATACCTGCACTAAGATGGCACGGCATTAGCGGAAATTATAACTGGGATGGTCACAGAGGGAAAGGAAATAGCAAAATAAAGGACATGGTAAATATCACAAAGAACAGCATCGGAGCAACCAAAACATGAGCAGACCTCCTTTGCTGCAGAAGAGGAACGAATGGTACAAAAGACCATCAAGCCATTGTCCAAAGACACAGCTGAACCTCCACTGAACAACACCACCCAAAGGTAAGATCTGATGGTATTGATCAACAAATGCACCAAGAGCTGTGTAGGTAATGCGATTCGTTGGACCACGAATTGCAAGCGCACAAGAAACTTTTTTGCCTTCAGCAGTTTCCAAGTAAAAGAGGGCTGCCCTTGGAGACGTTGGTGATGGATTTTTTACACGAGCCCAGCGCACAAATGGAGCATCGAGTACCATTTTTTCTAAAGAACAAAAATTATAAAAGGATCACAGTAAAATCAAGCAAGCACAGATGAATGATGCAAAAATACGATGAATGAAAACCATACATGACAAGACATTCACTTTACTTTCTTACCTCTATAATTTTTAATTCCAGGTTGCTTTGGTTGCAACACAAATATTTCCCAAGACAAATAACAAACAAAGCTGGAAATACCAAGCGCTGGCGGGAAATTTCTTATCGCATTGATAGTTCCAGCGGTCAACAGTAACTACATTAACAGTGTTGTCCAACACAATGGAGTGATGTAATAGCAACTACACGCATAAATTTATCTGACACCCCTTTCTCCTTTTATTTTAAAATTTTATTCTATTTAGCTTTCAATAAGTGAAAATAGAGCCTGGAATAGAAACAGAGACACCAAACAACAGCAACAGGGCCAAAATGAAAGGATTAGCAAAATAAGGAGCTAAGCATGCTGCAAATGAAGCGGGAGCAAAGAACAGAGGAAGTCTGAATGTAATAGCCAAAGTAAATGCAATGAAGAGAGGTGAATACAGGTAATAAGAAATAACAGGGAAAATAGTTCCTAACATTGATAAACTAACCAAACCCATGAGGGAAAAAAAAGTATCAGAAGGCAAGTACTAAACCAGACCAAATATTGCGCGCCATAAGATAGATTCCGGAAACAAACAACGGTAAGAAGAAAGAACAACAAAAATCATGTAAGGAATTCCGGCACACTTGGGTAACAGAGGAAAAACACGCAAAAGTACGAATCCAAAGGCAGCAAACCAGCCAACAGAAAGCGAAGAAATTATGTATGCGGTTCTGCGTTCGAGTGCAGATAGCGGGGAAGAAGGCAATGACGGTACGATGGCTTACCTCTCCCGACGAAATGGAGAGATGAATCAGCGCAAGCTTCCATAACACACATGAACGAACAGAAGCTATAGGGTATGAGTATTGGAAGCAAAAAGTACAGATAAACGAACGGATGAAATGCATCCCGAATCTCGTGAAGCAGCCCGATCGTGCCAGGTGTGCATGACTATACATAGGGGCCGAATTAGCAGTGTGCTCATGACAAAATCTGCATGGACGGAAGAATCTAGATTCTGAGCGTAATTAATGTATCGCAATCAGAATCTTAGACGAACTAACCAGCTAAGAAACTTAGTTTGGTCTGTAACTGACTAAGTGCTTGTTTGGACAAATAAGCTATTGCGGCTTATTTTTCGTCCCTATTCAATTTTTTTTCGCATTTTTGGGTTCATCGCAATTTTTTTAGGGATTATTGCTTCGTTACGACGATAAAAATTTAAAAAGTAAGAATTTGTTATTGAAATCCAAGCACCGATGAATTTCGACGAAAATTGCCGCAAAAGCCACATTTTTGTCTTCATGGGAAAAAAATCTGGACTTCGATAAAAATTTGTTACTTTTTAGATTTTTGTCATTATAACGAAAGAATAATTTCCAAAAAATGGACAATAAGCTAAGAAATGTGAGAAAAAATTGAATAAGGGCAAAATATAAGTCAAAGCGTCTTTTTTGCCGAAACGGAGACTAAGATTGCGTTTTATTTTGTTTGTGTCACTAAACAATCCACAATTAAATTTGGTTAAGAGGTGTTCTTGTAAAGAAGCCAGATTGGGCTAATTGTTGTTGCAATTTAGGTATTTTTCATATCACCTGGCCTATCGATTTTTTTTATAGAATTATTGCATTCCTGTGATACAAGGAACCTAAAAAAGAAAAAGATTTGACCAAAATCTAACACCAATTTTTTAAAATGAAGACCCCAAAAAATGGCCTATTGGGTTATTGTCGTTTTCACGAACGAGAAAAGTTGGATTTTGGGGAAAAAATTTTACCATTTAGATTGCCTTCACAACAAGGATGCAACAATCTTCCAAATAAATGTCAATAACCAAACGAATGCGGAATTTTTTCGAACAAGGACCAAGAATAGGGCGGAGCGGTTTATTTGGAAGAACACCTGTAGCTAGCCTGTTTTCCCCAAAAATCACTTCAAGTTTGGGCAATCGAACAAATAGTCGCGTGATTAATGGAAGCATGACCTAAATAAAGAAATCCACCTAAGTAATGATGAAGCTCTTGTTCGAAAACACCATCCAAGAAAATAAGTGCCTATTTCATATATTTGAACAAAAAAATAGTGGAAAACAGAAGTTTTTTCCTATTTTTGTGCATCGCATAAAAGATTTCACCAAGAATTTTTAAAGAAGACCTATACTACATAATCTAACATTCCAATAATCTCATTACGGTCGGTAACGAAATTGCTTTTGCAGAAAGCAAAGAGTTTTTCTATGCTCCAAAATAACGGCAAAGGTAAGTCTGACAAGGTTTCGGCCGAGCCTGCGCGCAAGCTTCTGTTTCATTTGGAACACTATCCGCTATTTTGTCCAGACGTATGTACGGCAAACAAACAGAAGCAAGAAGGAAGATTTGTCTCCATAGCGTAAAACGACATCGCACCTCCTGTAAACAGCACAATTCAGCGACAAAATTTGGCAAGCAGAAAGAATATTTTCCAGTGCAGTGCATATAGAGAGAAAGCAACAACATAAGCAACACACATGAGCAAGAGACAAAGGAAGAGAAGTGTATCCCAAAATCCAAAAATCCATGCAGAAATGCAAGCGGGAAAGTATTCATACATAAGATAACGTCAAAAGAGAAACTAATAACTTAGATAACGGCAGAAACTCCAGCAATCCAGCAAAACCATCGCTGCCAACATAACCTGAGAAGATGGCTGGAGATCTGGCAGAGATCAAAGCCAACCATATATCCTCTCAACGTCATAATCCATTGGGAACACAACAACCCGAAACTCCATAGTGGATAGCATGAGCACAAGAAGGAAATCAAGGTAGCTTAGATCAAGAGCAGCGAAGAATTGGTCAAACAACTGAACATCAAGTCGCATGTCATTAATGGTTACATTCCACACACAATCACCCATCTTGATAACCATCTCCTCAAGATCAAATTGATGGAAAGCCTCTGTAAGCCGGGCCTCAAACTCCTACATGAGAGGGAAGAGACAAACCACAATTCAAATCAACTGAACAAACAACCGCACAGGATCCTTTTGCCTATATGCCGAAAAAATGGGAACAAAAGATCAAGTGTACACACCAAGCGAGGCTGAACAATTGGAAGATGCAGATAACCAAACTTCAGAACAGTTCCCCCATGTGAAACCAAAGATGGCAAGCAGGAAGTTTGCAGAGCTAGGAACAGAAAATAATGAGGCAAAGCATGGCACAAACATAAAGTGTAAAGCATGAAAAAGCAATACGCCAATACACATACCACGAGGAGCATGAAGCCGTCGCCGATGCATATTCACACCTGACCAATGAAAGCGCACCTCACGATCATTCTGATCAAGAACAATAGTGTGGAAAATCCATTTACGTTCACATGCAAAGATAACCTTGAACCCAGGCCTCAACTCATGCACGGCACGGAATTTATCCCAACCACCACCAAAGCACTGACCAATAACATCAACTGGCCAAATTCTATATCCATGCACAACCAAAATCCATGCCACTCCGGCAGAGGGAACGAATTGCCGCCGCAATCCCACCGGCAACCGCTGCACACAACACAGAGGCTAAAACAGACCAAGGAATACAGACAAATGAAAACATGCGCAGGACACAACAACGAAAGAGCAAACCTGGGCAACACCATCAAGAGAAACAGGAAGAAAATGCCAGCAGTTACCAACACCTGCATAACAAAACAGCAAACACATAGCAATACATGAACATCCAATGACAAGAACAAGAAAGCAACTAACAGAACCCTGAAGCCAGACATGCAGAAAAAACACAATGGAGATTTCAGAAGTCCACACATAAAATAACACAAACCATAGATGTACCTTCTTCACTGTAGCGCAGGAATGAATAATAGACAATGCCATCCAACCACGCAGCGAACTGGAACCTGAAATTCCACTCCAAAGTAGACCCCGAAGGCAACAGAGCACGATAATCTGCGACGAAACTATCAAGAGCCACATACCTCATGTGATTTCCCTCACATAGAACAGCAATAGCACAGATCACCCTTTCACCCGCAGCAGTTTCCAAATAGTAAACTCCTTCTCTTGCACACGCACCAGAACCATAGGTAATTATGTCCCAGCGAACGAATGGAGCAGACACAACCATCCTAGCACCAAGACAAGCACAATCACCAATGCTAAAAGTTAGACCCTGGCCATACACACTGGATCAACATTCACACCATAGTGCAGTGACGAACTTATTTTTCTATCCAGCGAGACCAAGAAATGAACACACCACACCAAGAAATCAACACAACACCGAACGAAGAGAGCAACGACCAAACCCAAAAGCAACAGCAATCAAGAACAACCACCAAATCAAAATCAATACCCAAAAACAAACCCAAAACCCAAAAGTTCAGCAGAAGCCGGCACACAGAGCCAGGCCACCTGCAGCAAACCCAACCCACAAACAATCATAGCCATAAACCGAAGCCAAACCGAACCCAGCAAAAGAAAGCGGACCCAACAGAAACGACCTGGAAAAAGCAAATCCACAACCCAAAATCCCAAACACACCCCAAGACACAACCGAAACCCAAAACCGGCGCGGAACGAAAACCCAAAACTCGGGAGGAATACCATAACCCAGCAAGAACAGAACAACCCGCCACAAACCAAGCAAACAGAAACCCACGGCAAAGGACGAAAAGCCACCGCAAGTCGAAGTCGGAAATCAACGGCAAAAAGCAACAGGAAAACAGCAAAAGAGAGAGTGAGGAAAAACAAAAGGAAACGCATACCTGTGCCCGATCCCGTCAACGGCAGAAAGCAAGAAGAAACATCGAGAGAGAGAAGGAGGAAAAAGAAAAGGAAACGAGTACCTGTACACGATGCTGTCGATGAACGAGCCTTTTGGAGCCGGTGGTCGCCGTACCAGCGGCCGATCAACAGAGCAGGAACGAAACAGGACAAAGCGAGAGGGAAGAGAGAGAAAGAGACAGCAAAACAAGCAACCCAAATGAACGCACCCAGTTCATCACGAATCCCGCGGGAAAACCAAATAGCGACACCTGTACAGAGACAGAAGCAGCAGCAAAATGTGTAACGCCCCGAATTTTGGGTACGTTAATTATACATTTTTATTGAATAGTAAAAGAGAGTCTAGCTCATTATTACATCATAATTCTCCCAAGAGTACTTTTATTCAACAAAGGAGGGGATAAACTAAGGTTAACTACTGCTCCGCCTCTTCTTCCATCCTTGCAAGCTCCTCGGCTCCGAAGGCCTCCAAAGTGTACTGTTCATGCTGCTCATCTATAAAGTCTGACACATTATACCAGCGTCGCCCCCAGTATAATATGTCAGGGTCACCACAAAGGTAACACCGTGAGCTACAAAGCTCAATAGAATAATCCAACCCGCTAACCCATAACTTACAACAAATAGTCATATCAATAATCTCATATACTCATTTAACAACATATACATCCGCATTCACTATCCTGCTTACGTTGGTGTTATGTCTTTCTTGGTTTCTCCCACGCGACTCATCGATTGTGTCACCATTTCATTTTAAGAAAATCATTTGTCATTCAACTGGGCTACCAAGTCCGCCACGTTATCAATCAACTCGTGCATTGGCTCCTCTCCGCTGATACCACGCCCAATTGTCAATGAAGCTACCACGTCCGGCCAATGGCAATCTACACAATGGGCTACCAAGTCCTCCGCTGCATGCCACACAAGGCTACCAAGTCCGGCCACCTTATGGGTTTTCACAACTCACATAAAGGCTACCAAGTCCGGACATTATGTAGTCTCAAAAATCCTTTTATCCATATCAACCATTCCTTGTGTCATGTTTCTATTTTCCGGTGTGGCTCGTAATCATGCATAGACTGCGCGGACTAATCACTTTAAAGTAATCTTGAAACTAAACTAGCAAGATCATCCAACTCTATATTACCTAATCGTACTCAAATTATTACTTAAAGCCACTTATGTTTTATCAACAGCAACAAGTAATGCAACAAATATACATACATGTTCATAATCACCCTCAGACAATAATATATTACAAAAAATCCGTTCTTTCTTCCTTTGTGGGAAAACAACATATGTTTATCGACGTAGAAATTCATTATTTGGCATGCTCATTCTTCTTAGTACTTTAGTAAACAAGTTTTACTAACTAGCTTTGATACCTTAACTGTTTAACTCTTACTACGCATACTAAGGTAAGTATAATCCAAGCAAGTACATAACAGCATGTCCATAATCATTACTTAAAGCATAACGCCCCATGTGCGCCCTTTGGGTGGTAATCCACCATATGCTTTGTTACTTTACCACAAGTAATACAAGCAAGTACATAGTAGATCCATAACCATTACTTAAAGCATAACGCCACATGTGCGGACGCCCTTGGGGTGGTAATCCACCATATGCTTTGTTATAATATCACAAGCAATAGAATATAAGCTTAGAGTTAAGTTAAAAGATCAACATGCGATTACTTCTACACGAAGTTATATCTTAAGTTGATTCTAATCATGCTTAATCATCCAATAGCAATATTAAGCTCACATGCATCCAACGTTTTAAGAAAATAAACTATCATTATCATGCTTTCCTTTTAACGACTTAGCTAGGTTAAAACTAAGACAAGAAGTAGTGTCTAACATATATTTAGGATTATGGATGATTACACTATATTCAATTCGACATGCATACAATTATAGTTAGGATAAGTAGGTTCAAGAATTCTACCGCTCTTCAAGCTGTAGGGTGGCTACTGAATTTCGTCAGAGTAACGCTATTTATGGACTCCCAGAGCTTCGAAGAGAAGGGTTTCTCTCGAAACTAAGTCTTGACTATACTACTAAACTCTTATGGATCGAAGGGTGGTGGAGTGGTGGTTTAGTGGCGGCTTAGGATGAGTTTCCTGAAGAACAAGGGAAGAACTTCAAGAACACTCAAGAACAAGGCAAGAACAAGCAAGAACACTAAGCTTTCTAGAGAGAGAAGTTGAATGGTGAAGGTGTGAGTTGAAAGGCATGGAATGGATGCTATTTATAGGCAAATGGAGCTTCCCCTCACTCCTGGCCGGCTCTCCCTCTCTCTCTCTCTTCCCCATAAATTTGCTCCATGGACTAGTCTTATCAAGCAATAGTATGCCAACTTAGTGCCACTTGGTGAAATAGTGTCAAAGTACAACCATGTGTCTAAATTCAACCAACATACACCTCACTCTCCCTCTCTCCCTATTCGGCCTCTCTCTCACTCTCCTCTCCCATGGATTTGTCTCATAGTCTAGTCTTGTCAAGCCAAAGTACAACACAAGTGCAACTTGGTCAAATAGTATCAAAGTACTAAAACTTTGCCATGGTACAACACACATACACTTCACCTTTGCCTCTCCCTTCATTCGGCCATGTCTCTCTCTCTCTTCCCCATGGATTTGTTCCATGGTCTTGTCTTGTCAAGCCAAAGTACATCATTCAAGTGTATCTAGGTCAAATAGTGTCAAGTACAATGCACATGTCCAAGTACAACACACATGCACTCACTCTCCCTCTCCCTCTCCATTCGGCCCTCTCTCTCTCTCTCTTGGTCAAAGTATGATCATGTATGTATATATATATATATATATATATGTGTGTGTATATCTATATGTATATTTATGGAAAGAACAAGGAAGGTAAGGACAAACTACTTAAATGTACACATGGCTTATGATTATTCTCTTTGTATGGCAAAGTACACATGACTAGTCTTGTCATGCTATAGTACTCCAACCAAGTGTATCTAGGTAATGATGAGGGTCCAAACAATGATGAGGTGGTCATGGTGTAGTCTTGTCCTAGAATGGGTCTACTTGGAAGAAAGACTAGAATCATTGGCTAGGTTTTGACTAGAAATGGGTTGGCATGTAACAAATAGGCTTAAGGCTATTAGGTGGCTTGGACAAGTGGCCAAAGGTACATACACACACCTCACTCTCTCTCTCCTCACATTCGGCCCCCCTCTTCTCTCTCCCTAGCCGATTCTCTATCTTGGTCAAAGTACTTATATGTATATATATATATATATATCTATATATATATATGTGTACATTTGTGGTAGACAAGGAGGATAAGGACAAGGCTACTTAAATGCACACATGGTTAATGATTATTCTTTTTGTAGGAGAAGGTACTATCATATCTTTCACCAAGAATCCCATGGGAATATTGGACAATGCTATTATCCAAGGGATAATAATTTCCCTAATGGTTATTGTCCAAGGGTCTAACATTTCCGTAGCGGTTATTAACCAATGGGTGAAAGAAGTAATGATGAGGAAGTACATGACTTGTCTTGTCATCCTATTTGGCAAATCCTAACATCTATTATCCAATGGGTAAAGTTTTCCCTAGCGGTTATTAACCAATGGTCCAAGGAAAGTCATCATGGAGTACACTATTTGCTTTTGACTAGACTATTCCAACTACTAGTCAAACTTGGTCTTCTCCCTAACAACTATTGTCCAATGGTCAAAAGTCTTCCTAGCATATAATAACCAATGGATAAAGACTACCCTAGTATCTATTGTCCAATGGATAAAGATTACCCTAGTATCTATTGACCCATGGATAAAGATTACCCTAGCCTTTATCGTCCAATGGATAAAGATTCAAGGTTGACTTTGGTCAAGGTTTTAGTTAGGGTTTCCAAATGACCTAATTAGGATCAACTGAAACTTGCTAAGTAGGATAATTAAACAAGTCGAGTAATTAGGGGATTAACCTTAGTGATTAGGGAAAACAATATGCCAATGTTCTTGTCTAACGAAAATGGTCTTGCTGACAGTTGTGAAGAAGAATAGGTTTTGACCTTAATGAATCTAATTATAACTGATTATAAGCGATTAAAAGAAAATTCAAAATATTTACGAATAAACAACGAGATTTTTATCTAGTAGAAAATTGCCAAATAACGACCATTAAAGCCCAATTGCCAAACGCCATGCAAGCGCGAGCATGGCCATAAGGTAGCCCTGATGGCAAAATGGCATAATGGCAATAAAATGGTGGCCAACAAAGCTGCCAAGGCGTACTGATAGCTGCCAGCGGGTTGGCGGCCGAGCAACCACAAAGGCTGGCAAGGCTAAGGCTAGAGCGTTGGGGCTGTAGTTATGCTCTTTAATGGCCAAACATGGCTGCCGATGGCTACAAAGGCTGTTTGGCACAAGAAGGTTCTGGCAAGGCTGAGCAAAAGCCCGATAGCCGGGCGGGCCTAAGCTGCGTAGCCAAAGCAAGCGCTGTGAGCAAGGCGTCAAGAACGCTAAGGCAAAAAGCGCAGGCGAACACGCCTAAGGCGTAACCCGATGGCAACCAGGGCAGAAAGCAACCCGACAAGTTGTCCCGACGCTAGGCGAAAGGCACCGACAATGACGCCGACGCTCGGCGAGGCAGCGCGGATACCGAGCCGACGCTTACAGGCAAAAGTGACAATGACGCCGACAAGGTCAGCAGCGCGACAATGAGCCGACGCCGACGCAGGCAAAGCGCGACAATGAGCCGACGCTAAGGCAAAGCGCTGATAATGAAATCGACACCGACCGAGGCTTGTGCAGTTCATATAGAGGTCCGATGCCCTGGGGCGAGGCAGTTCTAATCAATGACCGATGCTCAAATTCTACCAAGCCAAAGCAAGGCTGTTCGACGCCCAAGGCAAAGACCAAAATTCTTCTACTAACCACTCCGGCATCGATGCATCACTAAGCCAAAGGTAGTTAGGGTTTGCTAACTAATCGGTTAAAAGCTAACTATGCTTGCTAAGTAGGATTTCCAGCCGAGAAATATAATTTAAAGATATTATTTACTTATTAGGGAAAATATACGAGTACGTTTGCAAGTATACTAGTCATGGGAGAAGGACTAAATTGTCCGGAGTAAAATGATTCAATTTTATAAGTTTCAAATCTAATTATGACGGATTATTAGAATTTAAAAGGAAGTTTTAAAGCAATCCAAGCAATTAAAATAAAATTTAAATATTTATCAAAATTTTCTTAAGTCAATAACGACCGATTTTTGGGTGTTAAAAAAAAAATCCAAGTATTAAAATAAAATTCAAATTTTTAACGAAATTTTTATTTACCAAAAATCAGGGTCGTTACAAAATGACCGAACCACCCCCACACGCTGGGCAATCCGTGAAATGAGGCCACTCAAAGGGCAAATCGGTCCAAACTGATGACAATTGGACGCCTGGGCAATTCGTTAAATGGACCAAATCAAAGGGCAAATTGGTCCAAATTGAAAATTTGGACATCCCAAAGGCTCATTCTTTTTATATAACCTTTGGAAATGAAAATAAATAATTAATTAATTTTAGTTTCATAAGTTATAGTTATTCTCTTTTAATTTTGCTAATAGTTGACATGTATATTCGGTGATGGTGTAGCAGTTGATTGTGGTGGTGCAACGATGGTGTGGTGGAGTGGTGATTGTGGTGGCGGTGGTAGAGTGGTAATTGTGGTGGCGGCGTGGTGATAGTGGTGAAGTTGTAATGGAGTAGTAATGATTTTTTTTTTCGCGGGTAGTTGTGGTGGTGGTGGTGGTGGTGGTAGAGTGGTGATTGTGGTGGTGGTGGAGGAGTAATGATGTGGTAACCGTGGTGGAGGTAGTGATAGTGGAGTGGTGGTGTGGTGTGGTGATTGTTGTGGCAATGGTGGAGTGGTGGTGGCGGCGGCAATGGTCGTGGAGTAGCGGTGGCGAGGTGGTTGTGACTGTGGTGGCCATGGTGGTGGAGTGGTGGTAGTGATGGTGGTGGCAGTGGTGGAGTGGTGATTGTGGTGGTGATTGTTATGTGGTGTAATGGGCGAGATGCATGGTGGTAGCAGCGGTGATGGCAATGCTGGTGGTAGCGGTGTGAAGGTAGGGTTGTAAATGAACCGAACTCGAGCTTGAGTATTCGGCTCATTTACTAAAGGAGCGGAGTGGAACTCGGCTTATTCGACAAAAAACTCGGCTTGTTAAGACTCGAGCTCGAGTTTTTGACTCGTAAAGTAAACAAGCCGAACTCGAGCTCGCCGAAACTCGGCTCAGCTCGGCTCGTTTACACCCCTATGTGAAGGGCAGTGGCGGAGAACAAAATGGTTGAATGTAAAATTTCATGAATTTAGCCACTGCCTAATTTTAATTAAGTTTTTAGAACATTTTATAAGGAACTTAATCTTTTTAAGCATTGTTAAGTTAAGTTATCAAACCTATTTAATTACTTACTACTATTTAATTAGTATTAAGTGCTAAATTTATGTTATCAGACAACCCCTATGGCTTTCTTTGGTCTGATCATACACGAGTTTTTTTTTTTTTTAAACTTATCAGAGCATCCGCAGTGGAATAAGCAAAAGTGAATAATCAAAACATGCCACATCAGATTTTGATTATCCATTTAGAGGTTACTAAAGTTAGCAATGTTAAGTTTCACATTGGTTATTTTTTGCTCATAATTAAAACCAATGGGACCATTGCTTCCTTCCCTGAGTTTTCTCCAAACTTTTCTCCTTCATTTCACGTAAATCTTTTGAAAAACTAGTTTATGTTAAAAATAGTTTTTATAAAAAAAAATACTTGTTTTTGAAAAAACAAAACAGTTTTTGGAAGAAAAAAAACAGTTTAAGTTAAAAACGGTTGGATAAAAAAATAGTTTATGAAAAAAAATGTGTACAAAAACAGCAGTTTTTATAAAAAAAAAATTAAAAGTTCATATAAAGACGAGTTTTTTTTTTTAGAAAAAGCTTTTGAAAAGAATAGTAAGAATAGTTTTTTATAATTATTTTTTGAAAACATTGTTGAGAGAGAGAGAAGATTTTTGTATAATGATGGGTGTACTTGATTGAGAAAATATGAGGATCATTAAATTTGGTTATTGGTAAAAGGTTGCTAGTTTTGATTATTCCAAAGCCAAAATTTGATGAGTTGCTAAGAGATTGTTAAGTTTGGTTATTCCAATGTGAACACTTTTTTGAACAAACATTGCTAACTTTAGAAATCTTTTGTTTTGCTTATTCCACTGTGATGCTCTCATACACTATAGTTTGAGCCATTTTATTCGAGGGAAAACGTTTTTTTGTTGCTTGCAAATTGCAATAGTGTTCTGACAAAGTTGAATCAATGGCGCAAAGACATTTTTAACCTTATCCAATGACGACCGTGAATCACTTGAATCGTTTTGTAGAAATTTTGGGGGGCAAAATACTAACGCATTAATATTGGTGCTGGTTAATGGGTTTTCCCATTTCTTGAGCCAAATTGGCAGCGAAATGACAAAACCATATTTTCATTTGAAAGAATTACCGACCCATGAAGGCCCTCTTTTAACGCCTCATGCCTGATAATAGTTTTGATTTGAGAAATGTCTTATGAACTTGCTCACGTTTTTTATTCAAATGTGATACGAAGAACTCCATTTAAAAAAAGAAAAACTCAAATATAAACATAAATTTATATGAAAGATTTAACCTTTCATAGATTATTGGGATACTGGATAATAATGTTTCATGATGATTGAATGATTTTCGAAATGCTTGTTGCTTCAAGGTGCACTGCTCCACTTCGGACTCAAGATGGTGTTATGCTCGTGGTGCTGTTGTTGGTGTTGTGTCCCAAAACTACGTCGTTTTGGGGGTGTTAAAGAATTATCCTTTGTGTTGCCAAAACTAAATCACTATTATTATATCACGCCGCAGTCAGAGACACTAGATCTGAAGAAGACAAAAGGGGAGATGGCCTAGAGCGGGGCCTTCAACACCACTGGAACCAACCCACACCGAAGCTCATCCACAAACTTGCAACTATTGATCAGGCTAGAGCAAGATAGACGGTTAGAAGAGAAGGAAAAGGGAGGGTAGAGACGAGATGGGGAAACAACCCCCTGGGGCTGTTTCTATTTAGGGGAAATTATATTAAACCCCCTTAAACTATCACCCGGTGGCACTTTGCCTCCTTTAACTTTAAATTTCAACACTTAACCTCCTTAAACTATTCATAATTGAAATCCTCTTAACTCTGTTAACTGATTTGAATGAAGTTACATTGTTATCCTTACCCAGCTTCCTTCCATTGGCACCCCATTGGAGAGAGAGAGAGAGAGAGAGAGAGAGAGGGGGGGGGGGGGGGGGGGGTTACAGGGGAACAACAACAGGAATATGGCAATGGCATCTGCCAAAGATAGTAGCCAACATAGAGTTCAACTTCCAGAAAAGATTTTGAAATTCTTGGGTTTTAATATTGGGAGGTAGTCTGGTAGTGGCATCTCTCTTTGGTTGCCGAAAGAATAATACCAACCATGAATACTTCGATGAAAATACTACCAACATGATGACGAGTGGGGTTTCGGAGATCAGAATGCTTGTGACGGTCGGATTCTCATAAAGCAATTGCTGAAATTGTGGAAAACATGAGTCCTCAAGCTCCCGGATCTGGAGATCCCCATTCTCGAACTCGAGTAATCCGGTATACTCTTTTTTAGAATCAAAGTAGCCGTTTTCGTTCCATTTTCGTACCAGTAGTTCTTCTAATTGCTCCCTTCCATTTTCGTTCTTGTGTCTCTCTCACTCATCTCCGCCGTGCCAGTCATACAAACGTCACATCCAGATCCATGAAATTGGCAAACCCATCTTCAATTCAATTATCAAAGAAAAGAAGAACAATAAGAAACCGAGTACGCACAAGCCTCCAGTGTTTGATTTCAATTGTTTAAACTGTTATGCCGTCGCCGGAGAGAGAATCCGATAAGCCGGAAGTAGGTGAGAGTTTTGTTATGAGTCTTGGGCATAAGGGTCCATCCGTAAGTGAAGCTACCAGATGAATCTAATTTGACAACAGGTAGAACAACAGGTGGATGTGGCAAAGGTCATCTTGCCGACAGTGGTGGTGGTATTGCAGGGAATATGGGTTATGTATGAAAGGTTTTCGCACAAAAGAGAAGAGGGCAATATTGTACTTTGGTTTCAAATTTCACGGCATTTACAAATTTTCCATCCTAAACCCTAACGGATGGCAAACAGAAGGTTTAGATCAAAGCCAAATAATAGTTCAAGGAGGTTAAGTGTTGAATTTAAAATTAAGAGGGGCAAAGTGCCACCGGGTGATAGTTCAAGGGGGTTAAATATAATTTCCCCTTCTTTTTAGGATGGGGGGAGTTTTTTTCAGAGAGTGAGAGGTTTTTTTTTTTTTTTTTTGGGTAAATCAGCTTGAAATAAAAATAAAAAGGCTAACCGAATATACAGCCTACAAGGGGCATACCTCAGGAGGAAAACAAAAGAAACAAAGATGAGAAAATTGAAACCTATGCCAAGTGGCTACAAAGAGAGGAAATATTGTAATCTAGATGGAAACTAAACAACTAACATCAAGAGAGACCCCAAGAAATAATTGTTTCCTAACCATCTACAAAAGGGGATAAAACACCATATCAACTAACTGCTCAACCAGTAGCCCTATGCGTACGGACTGGACAGCAGCCAAATGGCAGCAAAACAGCAAATACAGCAGCCATGCACAACTGTAAGTTGCCTACTTAGAACAGCAGCAACCTTGAACCATTAAAGCATGTGCAGCCGCAGCTCAACAGGTATAGGTACATAAACATTGAGTCATATCAGCTACAAAATGAACATAGCACCATGCTATGACTGAATTCTGGAAACTGGAGTAGGCTGATCCGATAACAGCAGCCGAACAGAACTGATGTCATGACTTTGGACACAACCATGACTTTGGACACATCATGGCAGCAGCTGATCTGATTACTTTGGACACATCTTGACTTTGGACACAACCAGGTAGGTAATAAAGCAAACAGACAACTAATTTTTCTGTACATGCAGAGGACGTCCCCCTCCGCAAAGGGAGATCCCAACAACAGCCCTTGTTGGTTAGGCAGATAGAACAGCAACTTGGATGGAGTAAACAGCTAGCACAAAGCTAATACAAGATTAACCTCAGCACTACAACAGACCACGAAAAGCAAAACCACTACTTAACCCACTTGGACTGAACGACAAGAGCATTAGTACAGGTGCACTAATAAGCTGCTTATTTAGTGTGGGAGTGAGAGGTTTAAAGTGACTCATCAGGCTTCGTTCCAGAACACAAATAAGCTGCTTATTTTTTCAGAAGGCAATTTTAAGTTAAAAATAATATGTTTATGCAAATAATTTTTGTACCACTATGAATCTTGTTTGATAGATCTCATCAAGATCTTTAATACGGTGTAAAAAAAATTTTTTTTTTTGGTCATTTACATTATTTTTTAGTTTGAAAATGTGAAATAAACTGTTTATTTTTTAAGAAGGTTTCTGGAATGAAGCCTGAGTGAGACCTAACCGATAGGATTGAGTGGTTTAGAGTGAGACCTAAGATTGGTGTGTATTGTAATGCTCTAGGAATCTATTTAGGTGGTGTTCCACTTTAAGAAAAAGTATTTATTTTTCAAAATGTTTGAATTTCAAACTCAAATATAATAAAAATGAAAAATGTTTTTTCAATTTTTTTCACAGTTTAAAAGATCTTAATGAGATCTATCAAACAAAATCCATATTGGTAGAAAATTATTTGCGTAAACACAAAATTTTTGAGTTTGAAAGTACTTTATTTTTTTTCAGAAAGTACTTTTTTTTGAGAAACCGGAACAACCCCTTAGCTTAGCCTAACGGTAGGAATTGGATCCAATGATGAGACTCCAACAAATTACATTATGCTATAAAGTACCATAAAAGGAGCATGTTATCGCTTGGATCATTTTCTCTGCTCCAATTCTATATCTTAAATAGTGTGAATTACAATTCAGAATTTTGAAAAACTTTATATTGGAGAAATTTTTCAGTGCCGGGTGGGTACCACATCACCCGGGCGAAGTGTTATCCAAGCGGGTACATCCGAACCGTCCAAAAGTGTATTGGATAGCTCAGATTAAAACACTCGCTCTCCTCTCACCCCCACACTCTCTCTCCTTGTTCTCTCTTTCCAAATCTAAACCGTCCAAAATCAAAATGGACTGCTCGAATGCACTGAACAGACACTACGTGATACCCGCTCGGCCTGAAAAATTTCTCCTTATCTTGGGTTCAAATCAGAATTATTTTCAAAATTGTGCATCCCTCTCGATAACCGTTGGGCTCGAAATCAAAACATGACGAAAAGTCACATAAGTTGGCCCACCGACATCACACCATCCGCATCTTTTCCTTTGTTTTATTATTGCCTTCCTTTTTGACGCAGATGGAGAATTTTAGTGGAATAATGTTTTAAGGATCAAAATAAAATATTCAAATTTCTAATAATAGTGTTAAGGACAATGCATTCCATAATGAGTCTGATTTAGGTTTGCCTTTTTACATTTTCTTGGCCACTAAGAATAGCAGATTGTAGAATTATCGGGAAGAGCCTCAACTCTCAACAAGAAATAGGTCCCTTTTTTTTTTTTTTTGAATATTCTAAAATACTAAAAAAAAGAGGGTCTTTTTTTTTTGTTATTGATAATATGCAAAATTTAGATTTTATTTGGCTAATCTCTTTTGAGAGATTATTACATGCCCGTAAGGCAACGCCACACCTTTTTCAACCACAACATTGAATGTGATTTACACATTTATTTTGGGTTCAAAACCAAAATGCATGATGAAAAGAGGTTTTGAATATCACGCAGTGATACCTGCAGACGTTGAATAATTTTTTCGAATAAAAATATTCTTGTAATTATTCTAGTATCTTTCCTTAATAATTCGATCACTTTTTCTTTCCTTTTACTACTAGTATACCTCCATCTTTTACATCCCACCAGCATATAGTGCTTCCTCCGTTTCGTACATCTTGTCTGCATATCCCCCTACTTCCCAAAACTTATCAAACCCCCCCACCCCCCCTCCCCTCTCTCTCTCTCTCTCTCTCACGCCGCTTGCCCCAGGCTAACGCCATTGATACAGCCTCTTCTTCTTCTTCTTCTTCTAAACTTGGTTTGCCTTTCGCCATGTCTGGTTTAGTGGTCGCGGCTCTTATTTTGTCCATTGTTGGTCATTCAAGTAAGCACTAGTTTCATCCTATTTTCCCCTTATTGATGCCTCCTATTTGTGATCTGATTTTTTGCCCATTTGATATGTGCTTGTTTTTTTCTTTCTTTCTTTCTCACCATGGTTCTTGCTGTGTGATTAATGCTCATGACACCTAGCAGTTCTTCTTCTTCTTCTCTCTCTCTCTCTTTTAAATTTTTTTTTTTCGAGTTTGTAGAAAATAGAAATAAATGGGTCTTTCCTTTGGAGTAAATTCTGCAAAATGTGTCTCTAAAGTCCATGATAATTCTTTTTATTTCTCTTTAATTATCTTTTCTTTTGAACTACAGAAACTTTTTATTTTTCGTTGTTTTTATTTTTATTCACGTCCCCTAACACTTTTTTATTGATTTTGACTTAATAATAAATATTTTCTGGGTTTTCATTGTACCACAGGCTCCCAGCCTCACTTCTATAAGATCTACCTCTACCAAATTGTTTTTATTATTTCTCTTAATTGTTGTTATTTTCCTTTAGTTTTTTTTGTACTCCTTAAATAGGCATCGGTTGATCTGAACTTTGACAATGCCTTCCAAAGACAAATGCCAATTTTCTTTACTAATAATTTTCAGACTTCCCACTTATAAAATTATTTGGCTTGCAAAATGAGAACTTGGAAAATAATATAGTTTTGCAGAAAAATTTAAAATTTCTCTCAAGTCACTAGATATCGTGGGTGTATATGAAAAATTATTTTTGCGAATTTTGAGATTCTAGCTTTGCAAAATCCGTTTGATGTGTTCACCAAGAATTCTAGTAACTGATCTCAAATTCTACAAATTTTGTGCCTTGTTCTCTTTCATTTTCAAAAAGAATTTTTCAAAAAATTTTCCCCTAGATTCCTTATACTTCCAACATTGCTTTTTCTATCTCTCCACTTATTATTCTTACTATTTTTAAATTTTTTTTTTAAAAACACAATATAAACAAAGCATTGAAAAGCTAAAAAATGAATGAAAATTTGAAAATCTCAAAGCTGGGTTTTTAATCATAGTTTCACAGATATGGTAAACAAGTTTATTTACTGCTACTAAAATTCAGAATCTCCAGCTAGAATGTAATATTTCTATCCAAAGTTATTGCAAATACGCCCATCAAAAAATAGCATAATTCATACAAAATAAAATCAATTTTCTCACAAAAAATGTATCTTTTATAAGAAGTTTTTGTCGGTGGAGTAATTTATGGGTAGTGTACACAGAGGGCACCCTTTTATTTTCTACTCTCTTTTTCCCTTTTCTTTTTCAAAGAAATTGCTGTGGTTTTTTAATTTCTTGTCAATTACTATAATGCCCCAAATTAACACCATCTCTCTCTCTCTCTCTCTCGCTCTCTGGGTAGGTGCAACATGGTGTGTGTGCAAGGAAGGACTGGGTGATGCAGTGTTACAAAAGACACTGGACTATGCATGTGGGGCTGGGGCTGATTGCAACACCATTCATCAAAACGGGGGCTGTTACAGCCCTAACACCGTCAGGGCTCATTGCAATTACGCAGTTAATAGCTATTTCCAAAAGAAAGGCCAAGCTCAAGGCACCTGCGATTTTTCTGGCACTGCCTCCGTTACTACTACAGACCCCAGTTTAAGCCTCGCGCACGTACCATAGACTTATAGTTAAGTCCACGTTTTGCTAAACTTCTTTATTTTTTAAAAACTTATTTTCTATTTTACAAGGTATGTCATTCTCTCACGTGCATCACTTTAATTTGAAAAATAAGTAATTATTTCAGTTAGTGGAATACACCCTAATTACAATTTCTCCATTAATCAATCTTTCTTTCTTTCTTTTTTTTTTTTTTTGTTCTTGGGAACTAATTTATATTATTTTCCATTTTGGTTGTATATTTTACAGGCACTGCCGGTTGTGCTTATCCTGCTAGTGCCAGGTAAGTTATTCTTTTCTTTTTCTTGAGATATACAGGACAATGCCACAATGGTTAATTAGATGGGGTTTCGTTATTTATTTATTTATTTATTCCTCTTGGTGTTTTCCTTTTCTAGAGAGGTTATTCAGTGTGTGCTGCTACAATGCTCAATGTGCCTTTTTTTACCCGGACACCTGAGTTATCAAAAAGGCCCTGAAATCTATATAATAAATAACTCAGACCGTCATTTATCCTAATGTGAAAAATCACACGATAAATCACATTACATGGGAAAATCATTATTCGTGCACTCGTTGCAATTTTTAAGATTGTGCGCTGCGCTCGTTCTCAAAGGCAGGTGAAATACCTGAATTCTCGTTTAGTTAAAGCATAAAAAGGATATGGAAAAGCCTTCTTTAATTTGCAGCGTGTCACTTTTGGCGCTCTTTGGTATAAATTTTTGTGTGCTTAATTGCTTCTTTCTTGAGGTAAGAGTACATATAAAATAAAGCGATCATAAAGAATGTAAAAATGACCTCTTCAAAAAAAAAAAAAAAAAAAAAAAGAACGTAAAAATTACTTCTAGTAGTATCTTAAATTGGAAGTTGGCATGAGGCTGGGGTGTTCACACTAATTTTATTTTATTTTATTTTAATACAGTTGTGTCAATTTTACATGTTGTTCAACTTAATCATTAGTGTGAACAATTTGTGATTTTTTTGTGTGAATAAGTGTTGTGCACAACTTTTTCATTAGTGGAAACACAACCTTGTTTGTCCCATCCTTTCATCTTTTGAAAATTTTGTTATTTTTTGAAGGGATATTTTAATACCTAATTTTTATTTTTTTTACCAATTTAAAAAACTAATCAAGACGTTTAAATTGGTGTGAAAATAGGGGAAGAAAAGAGTATGTGCAAATTTTATTCAAAAAACCAATTTTAAAAAGGAATTACAATTATGGGAGGATGACTAATTTACAGCAAATTAGTGCAACCAAAAATTGGACTTGGGGGTCCCCGTAGTGCCCTCAATTGTGGGCCCTCTATAATCTATATTTGTGATATAAATCGTTCATTTTGTCGGGAATGTTAAGTAGATCATCCATGCCAAAAAAATCCAATTGATTGGAATATTTTTAGCTTTATGGTTGGATACCATTTGTATTACATACATAAAAATGGATGACCAATACTCCATATAATATAGATAATGAATTGTAAGACAAATGTGTTCTTTTTATATGTCTACCAATGTCTGATTGATATGATTTTTTTATGCACACTATTATGCTCAGCATTCATAAAATAATAAACGATTTATATCACAAGTAGAAATTATAGAGGGCCTAAATCGATGGCACGACAGGAACACAAGTCCAAATCTTAGAGGGTAAAGTTTAGGTTAGCTAGTTTGATAATCTATTTGGGGGACTTCTTTAGGACCAGCTAAGCTTTTTAACTGTTGAAGAATTCAAAGGACATCTTTCGAAGCTTATTAAAGAAACTACAGTCCCCTCCGCCCCCGTGTCCGCTATTTGCCTAATGGATTCAATAAATAACACATACGGGAGTAATATTAAGAATGCTGTGCTATTAAACGAAAAAAATATGAATATATATTGATTGTCATTTGAGATATTGAATAACCAAGTCTGAAAGCTGGGGTTAAAGTCTCCTGTCTTTTTCCCTAATAACGTGTAACCTTTATTGGGATGGGCATTTCCCTTCTTATGGAAAGCATTGCTTTTTAAAAAGCATTTTTAGCTCTCCTCCTTTTTATATTATTATTATTATTATTATAATATAAGTATTAGTAGATTCCATTTGGGTGGTGTGGAAAAACAACCTATTAAAAAAAAAAAAAAAAAAACGAACCGTGTAGGAAAAAGATTCCTGAAGTATAAAAATGGCGGAGAATTAGCGCGTAATTGTCTTCTTTTTTTTTTTTTTCCCTCTGGTAATTGTATTGTTGCTGAATCAAATGAGAGAGAGAGTCCCGGCGGCAGTTGAACCAAAATTCAATGGAGATATATATATTTTTTTATTATGAGAAAAACGACTTGAATTTGAAAAGAGAGAATAAAGAATTTACATTAGATAGCTCTAGACACAAATATAAAACTATGAATTTGTGTCGCACCAAAACTTTCCTTTAGACAAATTGACGGAGATCCGTTCATTGCCGGGATGTAATTCGAGCTGCCAGATGCACGATCTCCAAATTTGGTCTTGATGAACATTTTTATTTTAGGGAAAAGTTGTCTTGATAAACATTTTGGTTGTGTAGCACCTTTATTATTTTTCACTTTTGATTGGATCAATGAGAGTTCTTTTTGTGATTTTTGACTCATAAGGTAATTTGCATCATGATGTCCTTGACTCATTACGCGTTCATTGGTGGTATAGTTCTTACTTTTCCCCTTTCTTCAAAGACGCATCAATTATTGACGTGATGGTATCCAATGCATTTTTTTTTTTTTTTTTTAAAACCAAAGGTAGGGTAAGTCTAAAATAACTCGGGTTCATAGGTACCACCTTTACAAAAAGACAATCCCGAATCTCTAACCTTCGAAAACTTGTTATGTCAAAACCCGTGATACTGTAGTGCGTAATTTGAGCCCTTCAAAACTACTTTTAATATCCCAAATTCGCTAAAAGTATCTAATTATCTGGGCACCCATACTTGTTGGTGGGTGTGTGATTGAACATTTTAGCTAACCGAAGTTTAGGCTTTGTACTTCTTAGTTTTTTTTAGAGATTTTTGGCGTTTTGTCTTTATCCAATAAAATTCACGTTTGTTAGTTTTATCCCAATTATTTGTGTTTATTGATACATCTCGATAAGAGGCACCGAAAAAATTAAATTTTTTTTACTAATTATATTTAAAAATATCTAAGATAAAACCCAAAAAAAAAAAAATTGACTTTTGGCACTTTATTTTGGATGTTTCTATAAATAAATTTTAATTATTTCGATTTTTCTCATTGAAATAAATCAATAATTCACAAAAAATTTGTCAATAAATTAACAAACACGATTTTTTATGCCTTGTTCGGTTTGGTTTTTGGAAAAAAAATTTTCAACGTAAAAAATATTTATTATTTTTACTTCTAATCATTGTTTTCTACTCATTATCTCTATTTTCAATTATTTTTCTCAGAATCTCTCTCCACTTATTTATATTTACTTCTAATCATTACTCTATTTATCTCTTTACTCATAACCCAAAAAAATTCAAAAAAATTCATCAAAAAACAGCATAAATTAAGACAAAACGCCTAAAAAAATTCAAAAAAAACAAAGGAGAACAAGGCCGAAGTGATTGCAGTGACAATTCATGAGGCCTGTCGTACATTCATGTAATTAAAGACAAAGGTTGTCACCATCACTTTTGTGTGGGCCACATCCTTCTCAAAGCCCTTGGATTGGGACTGTACCGTAGTTTTGGGATTTGAGTTTGACGATTTTTGGGGGACTGTGCAGTGTAATTCCAGAGCCATTAGATTTGGGGCCCCACCCCGAGAGCGCCAGTAATCTAGATTCGGATAATAAAAGTGCCTGATATTCGGGTTGAGCATTAAATTTAGGGAAATAATTTTGCTACTCCTCTGCAAGTGTATTTTTGGTATAAAAATATACTTGCAGGAGAGAGACGTTAACGAAAAAGAAAGTGGCAAAATCAACAATTTAAGGGGAATGATTTTCGCGCTCCAAAAAAACCTAAGGCGCTCCATTTTTTGTCTTTATTAGACAAACTTTCTGAATTACCCACGGAAAAGTTTTAGATTGAGAGGGTGATTCAAAAAGTTTGCCTAATGAAGACAAAAGGTGGAGCACCTGAGACTTTTTTTGTAGCGCAAAAATCAACTTCCTAAATTTAACTAATTGACCGAGATAACTTAGGCACAGAGCGTGCGCTGATCGCGATGTGAGGTCCACTATTGAATAAAAACTTAGATGATTAAATCAAGTGCTTTAAGGTATTGGATTGAGCTGATTTTTGGCGGGAGTCTTTGAAAAAATATTTTAAATTTAATAAACGATTTGTATCGTTTGTGTGAGACCTATAATGAGCTTCACATCACAATCAGTGCACAATCTATGCCCAAATTATCAGTGTCGACGGACTTACAGAAACAGAAAAACGTTGGGTGTTTGGACGTAGGATAATTTTACAGCTGAGTCACATACTAGGCAATAAAAAGAGAATGAAAGGCTTGGGCCTTGTTTCAACTAAATTACAAGTTGTTGATTACAACTTTTTTATTTTATCTTTATTTAAATTTTGTTTCTCGCGTTTGTTAGTGTTTTGCTAAATTTTTAGGTATTACTCCTATTGGTTAGTTTGAACGAGATGAATCAAAAAAGTAGAAAATTTCTAACTTTTATTCAAGAAATTTAGGACTTATCCAAGACTTTTTTGGGCCTTTTCTTGGATATGTCTTGAGAAAAATTGGGTAAAAGTCAAAATTTGTTACTTTTTTAATTCCTCTCGGCAAACCGAACCAATAATACATAATAATTTGGCGCAAAACTAACAAACGCAAAAAAAGAAAAAAGAAAATTTGAATAAGGACAAAACAAAAAAGTTGTATCTACAACTTGCAGTTTAGCGGAAACAGTGCCTTGAGTACTTAATTATCAAGAACAAACCAAGACTTCATTTGAGTCGGCTAACAATGATAAGTTTTTCTCATTGAGCTGTATCAAGAAAATCGTATTCCATGTTGTGTGATAAGTTAATTCCAATCCAAAGATTTTGGGAAAGTTGCTGCTCTCTCTTTCCTATTTCTCCTTGCATGGTCGCCGAGACTTCTTTGATGTTCACATGGTAGTCCATCGTTCCCCACCACTAATGTGAAATCCTAGTTCCATTGCTGGTAACAAGTCCAACGAGCTCAATGGGATGGAGAGGACTCTGTTCACTCTCCTTTGATGCTTACGAGATCATACCACCTTGGGTGGAGATCGACGGCATCACCAATCCATAAAAAGGTTTAGCTCTTTCCGAATGTGGACAGAGGAAGTTCCTCTGTTGAAAGCACTCGAATTGTTTTATACGCTTCAACAGACCCATTGTTTTCATTTTTCGGCAAGCCATTGTTATCACACCATAGTTGTCAGAATCGTACAATTCGATACGATTCGGTGGGTAATCGATACGAATAGCCTCTGCTGAATCGGAAATAGCTGAGAATCGTAAGTGAATCAATGAATCGTTTGATTCACTTAAAATTTTCGAAATTCATTTTTTTACTCTTGTTTTGCTTCTTTTGTTGTTTGAAAAGGGTTCAAATATTTTTTTAAGGTCTTGTATTGTTATATGTCGTCTTTTGTCTATGTTATATGGATAGATAATAAGAAAAAGAGATTCATTACGAGAATGAATCGAAAATGAGCAAAATAAATGGAACATAACAACCCTATAGACCTTCCAAGGGTTTGTTTTATGCTTATAACTCTTTCATACAAAAAGAACCATAAGTAGGCTTTACGAATCATCATCTCTTGGTAGTTGCAATAGAAGCAACTTACCTAATACTCCATGTTATTACCAAATCATCATTTAGAAGAAAGTTTTTATTGATTTAAGCCTACATCTTTCATTTGTAGCATATGTTGTTGTTACCCTAATCAATAAGCATAGGTTTCTATGCATTATAGAATTCATGACCGAATCAGAGTGATTCACGATTCGATTTGATTTACAATTTGAAAAATGACCATTTCGATTCTTGATTCGATTCACGATTTGACAACTATGTATCACACTCTTACTCTTTTCTTTTTTCTTTTGTTTTATGTTATAGTGCTGCTTCTACTAGCACAACTCCGGCGACGACGACAACACCCTCAACTGCCACGCCCGGCACAACCACCACACCGTCCACAACAACAACACCGTCCACAACAACAACAACAACAACACCGTCCACCACCACTCCCATCACTGGTTCCGGTTCTCCTTACATAACAACTCCTACCGGCGTCCTGGGGCCGTCTGGAACTGGCATCAACACCGACGTTAGTGACGGAGGGTTTACGCTCCGACGGACTAGTTTCTCCTATTCCGTAGCAACCCTCATGGTTTCAGGACTTGTGCTTTTACCATGGGTTTGAAAAAACAAGAGGAGAAGTGGCTTATGGTTGTGGGGTAGTATCTGGTTCATGTGGAGGTGCACAGGTGGGGTACTATGCATGTGATGTGATGATACTATTAGTAGTATTAGGAGATGGGCTTCTGTTTCCTTTAATTTTGGGGGGTCCTTTTTGGTGGTTCTGTGGCTATTCTCTCTCTCTGTGGTGTCTCTAGATCGTTTGACTTGTTAATTTGATGCAACAGTGCACCCCATGTTCCCAGTTACTATATAAGTGTAGACTATTTAATTATGTTTTATAAGTCTTGTTAGTGGAGTACTTTAGAAGTGTTATAGACAACAAAGCATGGTGGCCTTAGCCTATATTCCCATATATTCACAATATTTCAGCCTTTCTTTTCTTGGACCCATGTTGGCCTTGACATAATGTTTGTAGAAGCCTTTTGAGGAAATTTGTTAAAAATGAATACAGATCATTTTAGGGTCAGATTTTTGGGCTCTTCACAGGCTCGCTATATATGGGACCATTAATCTTGCAGAAAAATCATGTAAATCAGATACTAACTAGTAAGATTATAAAAATGTTATCGCCGGAAAGGGTAATCGTCGTGTTGGATCGAACACATTTAAACTAGTATAAATTGGAGAGTTGTAGTAGGCCGAACACAGAACGCTCGGCTACTAGTCGAAGGTCGACGAGCCCACGCGGCTATATCAGAGACGGTCCTAGCCGACGATGTTCACGCACGGCGGACCTTTCCGACGGTTCTCAACAAATGGTGTCTGCACATGGTCTATGCTGGGCTCGGCCCATAGGGGCTCGGACTCTTGCTGGGCTCGGCCTCAGGCAAGCCCCGCCACCCACGGAGACACGTCTGTCCCCCACGTGCTGGAACGGTTACAAAGATAATGATGGAAGCACATGGGAAAGGACAGCTCACGCTCGAACGGTTACAAATATCTAATCTAGTGACGTCACAACAACGTCACCCGGCTCGTGCAGAGCACGTGACAGTACTTGGAGAGCAAGCTAAGGAGGTTCTATAAATAGCGGAAGGTTCACAGCTCTAAAGGTACACAACAATCCAGACTCAAAATCCTAGCTCTCTCTCTCTCTTTCTCTGCACTATACTCATCCTTGCGCCGGAGGGCCATACCGGGGCTCCTCCGGTGTGGTCTTTAGTCGTGCTTCGTGGTGCAGGCTAGGCGAAGAGAGCTTGATCAAACCCGAACTGGAGGAAGGACTCGAGCCAGAGGTCACGGGCCACACAATTGGTGAACCCGACGTGAATCTACTTCTGATCCAAACGGCTCATCCCTCTCCCAAAACCACCCTCCCTTCCTCCACAAACAACCTCAAATCCAACCACAATGGGCGGTGATCTCACGAACGCAGCCATCTCTGGGGCCAAGGACGCCAGTGGAAACATCATCCTTCCACCCCCGGAGAGACACATGTCAATCTCAATCCCCGCCAGCTCCGGGCTATCACCAGCCGCGGAGGAAGTCACGGCGTCCTACATCCGCCTGTTACAACGTCGAGACGACGAACGAGATAATGAGCTGGCCGCGTTGAGGGCGGAGGTGGCCCAAATGAAGCAGCACATTCAGCAAACAGCAATCCCTGCCACCTCGAGATCTGGTGGAAGCAGGAGGCGACGGGGACAAACGCCACCTCCACCGCCACCTCAGGAGCAACAAGAGTTGGGCCAACGCGGATCTGTGAAGGACAGACTTGGCTTCACCCCAGCGCCTGGTGACGCACGAGAGATCATCCTCTACAGACAGCCAAACGCTTCTGGAGCACATTGTTCCAGAAGCCACCAAGAACGCACCAAGATGCGGGACACCGAGTCGTTCACAAGCACGCATCGATCGTCGTCGTATGGAATTCTTCGCACTACCGCCTCGCACTACACCCGAGATTCCGCATAAACCAGGCTCCACGTGTCAACGCCCTGGCGAGATCCCACCGAGAACCAGGATGATGAGATCCGCCGACGACGCGGAAAGGATTTGGAGACGAAGGGACCCATGATAACAAAACTCGCCGTGAACGAGAAAAGTCCATCGACGGCCCACGGCGAACAACAACAGACCTGAGGGATAAACTCAGGCACAGGAACGATGGGAAGACAACCACTAAGGACCCCAAGGGAAGGGACCCCAAACGAACGAAGATAGATGAGTTCGGCAAGCCACCGCGCCCTGGGTTCGAGAGGCAGTTGAAGGATCTCGGCGTTTCACCCTTCACTTCCCATATCATCAACACTTCACCCGAATCCACATTTCACTTGCCTAAGTTCACCAAATTCGACCCATCAACATGTGAAGCCTACACCCATCTCATCCACTTCCGCCAAACAATAGAGCTCTGTACCCAGAAGGATGAGATCAAGTGCAAAGCTGCCTCTTCACCTCGGCTCCCTTGGACTCGGTGGTTCAACAGTTGCCGTGGATCCATTCGAATCTTGCCGACCTCGAGCGAGCATTCAATACCCGCTTCATCACTAGCAACAAGACCGCCAAGAAGCCCGATCCTTGTCCTGCATGAGGAAGCTCCCGATCGAGACCCTCGTGCAATACGCCGAACGCATCGCAACTCTTCAACGAAATACCTGGGATCGACATACTGGGCTGAGCGTACATTCAAGAATGGCCTGGAAACGGGCAGCAAGATACTTGACGAACTCGCCATCCGCCCGCCCCACGGCATGGGCGAACTAATGCGTGTCGTCGAACGATTTTGCGCACTAGAGGAATTCTACGCTGATAGGGTGGCGCAGGGCATGCCGAGCGCAAATACAACAACCCCAGCTGTCACCCAACAGCTGCCCGCACCTGCCCTCACCCAGCAACAACATTCGAAGAAACATGTGAACAATATCAAGGACGGCAAGAAGCGTCAGCCAAAGGTACATGACTACGTTGCCGAGACTACATACTTCAAGGAACCGATCTGGTCCTTCTTGAAAGAAATCATGCGACAGCCATGGTTTGAGTGGCCGACTGGGAAGCTCGGCACCGATACTGGTCAACCAGATCAGAATCCAAGGAAAAAATGCTCCTACCACAACGAGCTCGGCCATTACACAACAGCCTGCGCACCATACAAAGCACTCCTTGAGAGACTTGCCGCCCAGGGCTATCTCGATCAATACATCGACCGATCAAAAACACCAGCACGACAGCCAACCGGCAATCCCAATCCCAACGAACAAAGGCCGATGATACACATTATCCACGGTCCAGTAACAAAGGAGCTCGAAGGTACTCTCCGAGCCGACATCAATAAAGCCTCGTCCTCCAAACAGGTACTCTCTGTCGGCTGTGGATCCAAACGACCGTATCCGCAGGAGGTTCCCAAATGGACGATTACCTTTACCGAGCGTGACCTTGAGCATGTACAAACTCCCCACTCTGATGCACTTGTTGTCACTGTTCAAATTGGCGTCCATTACGTCAAACGTGTCCTCATCGACCAAGGCAGCTCGGTAGAGGTCATGTATTACGACCTTTTCAAAAAGCTTGATCTCCCAGAATCGGCACTACAAGACACAGAGGTTCCTCTCATCGGATTCAACGGAGCTCCCATCTGGCCAATTGGCAAAATCCATCTTCCTCGCTATCGCCGCCAAGGACCGCTCTCCGCCGAGTTCATCGTCGCCAATGCTCCAAGTCCGCATAACGCCATCTCGGCCGAGCCTGGTTGCACAACAGCATGCATTCCATTGCCTCCACTTACCACCGGGTTGTTCGTTTCATTGGCACCAGTGGCCGACAAGAGGATCTGCGAGGCGACCGTGTTGCCTCCAAAAATGATACGCCTCGCCAGCATACACGCCCTCCAAAGCAAAACAAGTCCAATGGGTTGAAGTCCCGGACATGGCCGTCATCGAAGACGTTAGCCATAAGGCAGAAGATAAAGCTGAAGAAGAATTGGTTCAAATTCCCATATATGAGGACGGATCTCGTTTCTTCTTGCTCGGCTCTTCCCTGAGCGACGCCGAGCGTGAAGAAATGTTTCAATTCCTGAAAGACAACATGGAGGTCTTCGCTTGGACGCCTAATGAGATGCCCGGTGTCGACCCTAACTTCATCTGCCACTCACTCAACATCAAGAAGCACTCCAAGCCGGTAGTCCAGAAGGCTCGACGTTCAGCTCCCGAGCATGCCGACGCCGTCATTGAGGAAGTCAATCGCTTACTTAAAGCCAATGCAATCCAGGAGGTACAATACCCCACTTGGCTTTCCAACACAGTTGTAGTCAAAAAGAAAAACGGCAAGTGGCGAGTCTACGTCGACTACACCAACCTCAACGATGCCTGTCCTAAAGATTGGTTCCCACTGGCAAAAATCGATCAGTTAGTCGACGCCACCCTCGGCCACGCTCGGTTCAGCTTCCTCGACGCCTACCGTGGTTATCATCAGATAGCCATGGACCCCGATGACATGGAAAAAACCGCCTTCATCACTCCGCACGGCATCTTTTGCTACCGAGTCATGCCATTTGGGCTCAAAAACTCAGGCGCCACGTTCAACCGAGCAATCTACAAAATGCTCCACGAACAGATTGGCCATATTTTGGAGGCATATATTGACGACCTCGTCGTCAAGAGCCAGAAGGAGGGCAACCATCTTGCCGAGCTGAAAGAGGTATTCGACGCCCTCAAACTCCACAAGCTCCGCCTCAACCCAGAGAAGTGTGCCTTCGGTGTGAGCGCCGGTAAGTTTCTTGGACATCTTGTCAACCGACGAGGAATTGAAGCCGACCCCAACCAGATCAAAGTCGTAGCAGACCTGCGCCCACCACGTACGGTCAAAGAGGTTCAGAGACTCACTGGCATGGCCGCTGCTCTCAACCGCTTCATCAGCAAGTCTTTGGACAAATGCCACGCCTTCTTTCATGCTTTGAAAGGGAAAAGTAGGCGAAGTTTCAAATGGACAGAGGAGTGCGACAAGGCGCTCGCCGAGCTCAAGAGTTACCTGTGTTCCGCACCTCTATTAGTAAAGCCGGCAGAATTTGAAACGCTCTATCTCTATTTGGCAGTCTCAGCCCATGCCGTCAGTTCCGCTCTCGTCCGACGACAGGGAGCCGATGACATGCCCATCTATTTTACCAGCAAGACACTCCTTCCCGCACAAACGCGCTATCTCCCTCTCGAGAAATTGGCTCTAGCTCTCGTCTCGGCCGCAAGGAAGCTACTTCCCTATTTTCAGTCCCACACTATCACGGTCTTAACAGAGTACCCCCTCAAAGCTCTTTTTCGAAAGGCCGACCTCTCCAATCGAGTTTTCAAGTGGGCCGTCGAACTTGCCAATTTCGACATCCACTTTGAGCCTCGTACAGCAATCAAGGGCCAAGTTCTCGCCGACTTCATTGCCGAACTCACCCCTGAAGATGCCGCAGAGTTCAGTACGCCTCCTTTACCAGCTCTGGCCGAACCAATGGATGTTAAGAAACCCGGGCTACTTTTTCAGGGCGACTCCTGGAGGCTGCACGTCGACGGCGCCTCAAACAGTAACGGAGCAGGTGCGGGTGTAGTCTTAGTCTCCCCATGTGGGACAATGCATGAAAGTTCTATCATCATTGACTTCCCCGCCACTAACAATGAGGCCGGGTATGAAGCCCTCCTAGCAGGTCTACGTTCGGCTTCAGCAATGCAAGCCGATAACCTTATTGTTTACTGCGATTCTCAACTGATTGTGAATCAAGTGTTAGGGGACTACGAAGTCAGGGATCCCAGAATGATGAAGTATCAGACGATGGCAGCAGAGCTTATCACCAAGTTCAAAAGCTTCAAAATCGAGCAGATAAGCCGGGAACACAACGCCCACGCCGACGCTCTCGCTGGTTTGGCATCGGCCTCCAAGGTTTCAGAATTCCGCACTATCAACTTTGGCTGCATCAGTCAACCAAGCTTTGACATTCCCCCAGACGTGCTGAACATCGAGCTCGGCCCGAGCTGGATGGATGAGATCGTGGACTTCCTCAGGACCAACACTCTACCTGATGATAAAAAGGAAGCATACCGAATCTGGAATAAGGCCGCAACTGGTTATCCGACAGCAGCCAACTCTATCGAAAGTCCATCTCGGGCCATACCTCCTCGTCGTCCACCCTACGCAGTACCAACGATCCTCAACGAGCTTCACTCAGCTGCGGCTGCCATTCTCGCGGACGTTCCTTATGCCAAAGGCGCTAAGTCAAGGCTATTTCCTGGAAGAATATGAAGAAAGATTGGCGAAGAGGTTGTCCACAAATGCCGACCATGCCAACCGTTCTCCCCAATACCCACCCGCTCAAAACCTCTTCCCCATAACAAGTCCATGGCCATTCGCCTAATGGGGTCTCGACATCGTCGGGAAGTTGCCAACTGCCCCTGGGGGCTTCAAGTTCCTCATCACAGCTACGGATTACTTCTCCAAATGGGTGGAGGCTGAACCTTTGGTAACCACAACCGAGGCTGACGTTCGGCGGTTTGTTTGGCGAAACATTATTACAAGGTTCGGCGTTCCGTACGCAATTGTTTCTGACAACGGCACACAATTTGTTGGCAACGGCCTGTCAAGTCTCCTTGCAGAGTTCGGCATCCGATTCTTTAATTCTACTCCAGCGTACCCTCAGGGGAACGGCCAGGCCGAGGCCTCAAACAAAACTGTGTGTGCTGGGATTAAACGTCGCTTAACATCAAAACGGGGCAAATGGGCAGAAGAGCTGCCAAGGGTTCTCTGGGCCTACTGCTCTACACCTCGCCGTTCTACAGGCCAAACCCCATTCTCCATGGTGTTCGGCATGGAGGCCGTCATCCCTTTGGAGTCTAAGTTCCCCACCCTCCGCACTGAGACGTTCGATCCAGTCACCAATGACGAGGCTATTGCCCAAGAGCTCATCCTTGCCGAAGAAAAGCGTGATGACGCTCGGCTGAAGCTTGCAGACTATCAACAGCAAGTGGCCAAGGGGTATAACCGCAGTGTCCGCGTGAAGAAATTCAAGCCTGACGACTTAGTCTGGCGAAAGGTGGTCCAGGCAACTAAGAAAAAGAAATTCATGCCGAACTGGGAAGGTCCCTTCCGCATCGTCAGGATTGCTGGCGAAGGAGCATACGTACTGGAGGACATGAATGGGAAGGTGCTGACCAACCCTTGGAACGCCCAGAACCTCAAGAAGGCGTACATGTGATCCTCAAATCCATGCTCGGCTATACTGCCTGTTTTCTTAAACATTTCACTACATCATTTACTCGTCCGTTTCTGTTTTTTTTATTTTTTATTTTTATTTTTTTTTTAAGTCTTTTAATTTCCAAGGTTGGCCTAGGCCACTGACTGCTTGTCTTTTCGTCTCAAAAAGCTTAATGGGAATATCACTTTGTGTTCATTATAATTCTTAATTGATAATACTATTTATCAAACAAGATCCATATTAGCATTTTTTCGAAACCTCGCTTATATCTTTACTCTCGGCAAACTCTGCCACCAACCAACGATGACTTCGGTTACACCCACATACGGCCCTCAGGGTCTGCTTCGGCCATACTGCCCAAAGAAGCAAACAAGACATACGATCCACCGAACCCATAACACACATTACGGCTGGGATATGGGTTTCGGTTTGGCTTGGCAAGACATTTTGGTCGGCCACAGCCTGGTTACACTCACACTTCGGTGAGCAAACCACCTACTCAACAAATTATACTTCACATTGGCCGAACCTGCCCACTCGCACTCGGCAACTTTTCTACCTTGATTGGTCACCACTCTACTTTGGTCTATGCTCGGCTGTAGCCAGCTTCCATCCAGCACATTCTATTTCAAAGCCGACCCTATACCAAAGTGGGGGCTACGGATAGATATAATCCAAACATACAAGATTTCAACAATTCCACAAGGCAAAATACACAGGCACGGATATGAAGGCAAAACAGATTCATTCATAGAAAAAGGAAAAAACACGAAGTATTTCCAGAGTCCCTAAACAGGAGACTCGGCGTGGTAAACCGTTTGTTGCCGACCCCCAAAAAACTATTACATCTGGCACGGCAAACACCGAGTCCGGCGCCGTCCAGTCCATAAAGTTTGAAGTTCAAACAAAAACACATGAAAATTCAAAAACTTAAGGAGCATCCTTTGAAGCCGCGACATCAGCATCGGCATTGGCATTCCCTTCAGCAGTTTCATCCTCGGCTGTGGCATTCTGCGGTTCTTTAACTCCGGCAGCGTCAACGGCCCCCTCCTTCTCACCAGCTTCATCCATTTTCTCCCCTTCGTCGTCAAGATCCACCAGAGTGAGATCCTCAAGGTCCTCCTCGCTCTCTGGGAACTCCTCGTCCGGCAGGGGAGCGCACTCTTCGGCGGAATAAGGGAGTTCGAGCTCGGGAACTGTTGGTGCTGGGATTCGGCTCAGGTCAAGCTCCAGCTGCATCCCCTCGCCGACAGCAGCAACGCCGGCCTTATAACCTGCCTTATAAGCACGCGGCACCCTCTCGTCAATGGCGTCGTTTACCATTGACCGTGCATCCCTCATGTACTCCTGGCCTGCACGGTCGTAGCCCGCCTGATATCCCTTCTGATCAGCCTCCCTCATCTTCCTCTTCTCCCTCCGAACAACTTGACCAAGCTCGCGCTCGGCCTTCTTCAGCTTCTCCGCCATCTCCTCTTTCTCCTTCTCCAGCTCCGCTATTTGGGTCTTCGCCATCTGCAGGCTCCCCTTATAACTCCTTGATTTTTCACGCTCGACCTTCAGATCGGCGTGATAGCGTTTACGCTCGGCAGCAAGGAGGGTGGCTTGGTTGTATGCACGGAGGATTGCCTGGCCGGCCTACATAGCAGCAAAAATACAAGCTCATAAATTTGTTCAAAAGATTAAAAAAGAAACTGAGTTTAGACAAGTACCTTAACCCGATAACGAGAATCCGCAAGATCAACAGCTTCTAGTAGCCATCATCACCACGACTCTTTTGGACACCCAAACCTTGAGCATCGTAGGCTTCTCAAAGATGTAGACGCTGTTATTAACAGAAATAACTCTGCCTTCGGCCATGGCGAAGGAAGGAGCAAACTCCTGAGCAACCATTTGGCCACCTGAGCCTAATGCCTTTTCTGAAGCTTTAGAGCCACCCGCAGCCGAAGACCCCGTCTGATCCTTCTCCTTTGAAAGCGGCGTTGGGGGCTTGGCTGGAAAGAACTCGTGGGTTGTTTTCTGCTTCTTGGCAGCACGCTCGGCTTCAGCGGCTGCTTTTTGCCTGTCCACGGCACCATCTCTGATATTCATTTTTACAACGTTCCTTCGGCCCATGTTGTCAGCGAACTGGGGGATGAGTGTTCGAATGGGATCGATGTCGATACCTTCGGTTAGGGAGGGCTGACTCTGCTGGAACCAGAAGTCGGCCGACTTTTTGAGGGAAGGGAACTTAACACGTTTTCCCTTCGTTGCCTTGCTCGGATTGGGATCCTTTTTCTTCTCTCCCTGTCCCTCGGCAACCTTCTCTTTGCCCTTCTTCTTCGTGCTCGGACCACTCTTCTTCTCCCTCATTTTCAACTTGCCTTTGTAAGAAGGCTCGTATCCAAGCAGCGTCGGCGCGTCCCGGCAAATTTGAGCAAGAAGAATCTCCACGTGCTTCTCAACGGCAAGCGATTGTTCTGGCTTGGTGATGGCTCGGTGGTCTGCAGTGGAGAATTATCCGAGTTAAAGAAAATTCAAGGTAGCTATAGACGAGTTTCAAGTTCGGCAAAAAAAAAAAAAAAAAAAAAGAGAAGCGACAAACCTCTGAAATCTTTTATCTTCGGCACACTATGCAACCGAGATGATTGATCACCAAACTCATACTCTCCGCTCACCTCTACGTAAAAACTCGCCCACTTGTCAGTGTCTTGAAGGCCGTCTATAAGCGGTTGCTTCCCACTTCTCGTGGACAGGTATCTACGATTGGTAACGCCGTGCCTAGACATAATGTATGTGTGGAAGAGGTCGGAAATGGTGAAATCCAAGTTGTGAAGCTCCTTCAGTTTGATTACGGTCATCAATATCCTATAACTGTTGATAGCGAAGAAGTGAGGTACAAGATTGAACCGGGCTAGCAACTCTCTCAAGAATGGGTGAAGGGGGAAGCGAAGGCCAGCCTCACAGATGGCCATAAGAGGGACGGTAATGTGCTCGGGACGATCTTCTGATTTGTCCCTAATGCGGTCGCTGGCAACCCTACTCACGACAACGTCGTCGGGGATGTTGTATGTACGGCAGAAGTTCTCGTACTCCTCGGGTTGCCCGCTGAAGTAATGAGCATGAGGACACACTTGACCCTTGTCATAAAGGTCGGCTACCTCCCTATCTACGGAAGGCGTTTCACTTGGCATGGAACGAGAGGAGGCTTGAGCCTCGGCTCCTGAGAGAAACCTGGACTCGGCCTCAGGGCCTAACTCGTGCTCCGCATCAGAGTGAGTAGATGAAGAAAAGGATATCTCGGGTTCGGTGTTGAACCCGTCGTCGTACTCATGGACGCGCTCGGCGTTGGAGTCACTAGCATCCGACATGTTGGACGCAATTGAGGAAGACTGTCGTCGGCTTCGTCGCCTCTCCAGATAATCTCGGATAAACAATTCAGCAGAGCCGTCTCCGGAGCTCTCAGAGTCGGAAGAGATGACAATGACTTGGTGAGCCAGACCTAACAAAAACAAAAGAAAACAATGAGAAACCTCGTCGTCGGCCAGAAGGCAAGGATCTCTACGCTCGGCTACCTACTGGCCCACCATTCCTATCCTATTAAGACTCGAGCTCGGGAAACCCTGGGACTCAGCCGGGGCTCGGCCTAAACAACTAAAAAGTGGGGCTCGGCCAAGCCTACCGTCGGCCAAACCCTTTATTACCTACATGGGGCTCGGCCAACCTAAAACATCAGCCAAGTACAAGATCATTGAGAGGACCTGTGCTCGGAAGAACAGGTTGAAGGCGAAGATGAACAGTTCGTTCATCTCCAGGTTTCATACTGTTCACACAGAACAAAAAACACCAAAAACCCAGGAAAATGGCAGGAAAAGCATGTGAAAACTGTAAAAACGCATAGAGAAGTAAAAATCGAACTCGTACCTGTGATTTTTAGCAAGATCTGGTGCCAAAACTGCTGTAAATCAGGAGTGGAGGATGAACGGGCGCAGGAAGGAGCTCTGGCAATGGAGGTCTGGAGAGAGAAAGCAACGATGGCTCCTCTCTCCTCACGTCGCCCCTTTTTATAGAGCTAGGGTTAGGGTTTTCGAGTTTCCCGCCCGTTATTACACCACCGAACGGCCGTCCATTCAACGTGTGACACGTGGCGTGGAAGTGACAGCCTGCAGAAACTCTCCCCCATGCCAACCGTCCTCTCACCAGCCGTACCCAGCTGCACAGTGACACTTGGCGTTCTCGCACTGGGGGGCGCCCCTGACGGTTACCCTGTGCAGATGAAAAGACGGGTTAAGTCCAGCTTGATCTCATTTTTATCATCAATAATCCATCCTCGGCGCTCTCCACGTTCGGCCTGAGCTAGGTATCGATCCCTACCTCGCGCTCGGCGTCGGCAGAGATCGAGGGGCTATTGTAGTAGGCCGAACGCAGAACGCTCGGCTACTAGCCGAAGGTCGACGAGCCCACGCGGCTATATCATAGACGGCCCTAGCCGACGATGTTCACGCACGGCGGACCTTGCCGACGATTCTCAACAAATGGTGTCTGCACATGGTCTATGCTGGGCTCGGCCCACGTGCTCGGACTCTTGCTGAGCTCGGCTTCAGGCAAGCCCCGCCACCCACGGAGACACGTCTGTCCCCCACGTGCTGAAGCGGTTACAAAGATAATGATGGAAGCACATGGGAAAGGACAGCTCACGCTCGAACGGTTACAAATATCTAATCTAGTGACGTCACAACGTCACCCGGCTCGTGCAGAGCACGTGACAGTACTTGGAGAGCAAGCTAAGGAGGTTCTATAAATAGCGAAAGGTTCACAACCCTAAAGGTACACAACACTCCAGACTCAAAACCCTAGATCTCTCTCTTTCTCAGACTATATTGTCACATTGTTTCGAAGCCATTCTAGAGAGCCTCCGGTGTGGTCTTTAGTCGTGCTTCGTGGTGCAGGCTAGGCGAAGAGAGCTTGATCAAACCCGAACTGGAGGAAGGACTCGAGCCAGAGGTCACGGGCCACACAAGAGTCTTGTGTAGATATTTTAAAATAACGAACAGTTTCGATCTGAGAAACGAATAGGGGAAATTGGAGGTGAAGAAGCTGCTCCATCTTCAAAACGACTTCTCAGGATGGTTACAGTTTTGGGGTTAAAAATGAGCATGCAAGAGAGTATAGTATGCCTGACCACGGTAAAAAATGAGCATGTCTTTGGAGCGTGATTCAATGGCCGGAAAATTTCTTGGCATAGAGGCACATGAGTTTTGGAGACCGGAGAAAATCGGACTTCATCTATTGAGGTAGGATTCTTTGTACCGAAAACTCTTATGCCTCTGCTCTAATCTTTCTCCTGCAAATTTATTCCAGTTAACTACAGTATTTTATTTGATATAAACTGACAGTACACGAGTAACTGTAAAATCTCCTATAGAATTTATTAATGTATGTTCTTTCCTAATCCTCCGACCAAAGACGCTATCTGGTCTACTATAACTATTCACTTGAAAATCTCACTCTTACCAAGAAAATATCAATATATTTTAAGGTTCCAAAGTAGCCCAAATCAGACAACAGAGAGACATGTGAAAGCACCTATACATAGGATCGCACAACAGATCGCCCAGAAAATCATTCAATTTGGATTCTATCTGCTACTTTATGGAATCGGGAAGTGCACATAAACAATTGCTCCTACTTTATTTGGAAATGGTCATACTCGTACTTAAGTGCACTTCTAATGTCATTGTGCTAAACGCCTCGACAATTCCATTAATTTCTTGGAGTAATGCGACTTGCATTTCTATCATAGGATAGAGTAAATTAGGATTAATGAATGACGAAAAAAAAAAAAAACTTTGGTTTGAACTTTTCTTCAAAATATGTTCTTATCTTATTTGAAAAGTGTTTAACTATCACAAAGGGGTAAATTGCATTTGGCCCGTAAGGCCCTGCTTGGATGGAGTAGAAAGGGGAGGGGAAAAATAAGAGGGATATTTGGAAAGGGGCCCACACCTAATCCCCCGTTTGGCATCCCATTTTGGTGCCCTGATAATTTCTTATCCCTTCATGTTTTTCACCAGTTGGAGGCTTTCTCCTGTATTAAATTTGGGCTGCCCTTGGGGTGCCCAAAAATAATCCGGCTGTGGGGGGTATTTTGTGGACGAAAATACCCCTCGTTATCCTCTTTCCCCATCCACCATTGAAACGTCTTAGAACCAAAAATTCATTATGACCATTTAAGATAAAATGATCAGAAAAATAAGATTTTCGCACCGTTTCAAACAGATTTTCAACAACAATTTATATATTACAAAATATGATTAAAAAATTAAGTGTTCCAAATTTCAATCCTTGTGAACGGGTGAAAAGATTTTAGTTTTCTGATCATTTTATCCTAAATGGTCATAATTAAATTTTGACTATATGGCTCTCGTTGATTAACTCTAAAAGATATTTGATTCTACGACTTTCTTAGGGTTAATCAACGAGAGTCCTAGAGTCAAATTGAATTATGACCATTTAGGATAAAATGATCAGAAAATTAAAATCTTTCAACCGGTTCAAACGGATTGAAATTTGGAACACTTAATTTTTCAAAGACAGTTTATATATTAAAAAATATGATTAAAAAATTAAGTGTTCCAAATTTCAATCCGTTTAAACGGGTGGAAAGATTTTAGTTTTCTGATCATTTTATCCTAATTGGTCATAATTAAATTTTGACTCTATGGCTCTCGTTAATTAATCCTAAAAGATGTTTGATTCTAAGGCTTTCTTAGGGTTAATCAACGAGAGTCCTAGAGTCAAAATTAAATTATGACCATTTAGGATAAAATGATCAGAAATCTAAAATTTTTCCACCGGTTCAAACGGATTAAAATTTGGACCACTTAATTTTTTTTAAAAAACCAAAATTTATAAAAAAAAAATTTGTTTCATATATAAATTCGTTAATTTGTTAGTAGAAATAAATATTACGGCTTAAATTGTGAAAGAATAATTAAATTTAGAATTACATATAAAACGTAATGCATAATTAATTTAGGGACTGCAGAAGAGCAAAAGGGTCATTTGATATCTTTTTATATCATTCACCCTTCCTTATACCCCCTATTAATCTTCCATCAAAACAAAGTATTATTTAATCCCACTTCTCTAATATCTCATCCAAACAACATACTATTTAATCTCCCATCCATAAACATCACATCAATGTGGGCCATCTCTTATTAACTAACACCCCCTACTATCTTATACCCCCTTATTAACTAATACCCCCAATTTTTTTCCCGCATCCTAAAGTTAGAACTATTTTTGGTAATAATACAGAAGGTTGAGACATTTATGGCTTTCCGGCAATACCTAATACTAATATTTAGGAAGTGTTCTAGCGTACGGTTTTTGAAATCGAAGTAGAGAACTAATTTTAAAAAAAAGATTGAAAGTTGAAAAAGTGAACTTTTATATAACTTTCCCGAAATAATTTGAAGGAAGTATTTTGAAGAATAATTTTTTAAATGGGGTAAAGAAAAAAGAGAAGGAGAAATTGCGGATTTTCTTCTTTCCTTGTTTAATTTGAGGAAAAAAAAAAAGAAAAACAATAAATTAACCACGATAAATAGAGCTCCATAAAATTTTCAATTATTCATTTACCAAATTCCAAACAAGCCGTAGTCCGTAAGTTCATCTGCTAGAGCTCTAATTGCGGAAACCTGGAAATCTATTAATATCAGTAATATGTATAGTTTTAAAAGCAATGAAAACGACAAAAAAAAAAAAGAGACCGTCGTCCAAAACAAACTAGTGATGTTTATTTCGTTCGATCCGTCTGTATCCAATCCGATCTCCGTTTCGAACGGATCTGAGATTTGGGGATTATTTCGGAAATCAGGTCACGGATGGAGATTTTTAATTTGGAAATCGTGTAAGATTTGCAGATAATTCTGTCCTCCCCCGAAACCCTAGAATATATTTACCTGGACTCATTCCCACCCCTCACATCAACAGCCGCACCACGCGCTCTCTCCCTCTCCGTATTCCTACTCTCGACTTCTCGTCCCAGGTAATATGCCAAATTGGAATATGTTTTGGTTTTGTATAGATTTTGTGCATAAATTGAAGTCACATATGGAATATGCCAATTCAAACTACGATAGTTGATTTTCTAGGGCTTTTAATTCTCAACTCTGGAGTTGATTTTGGTTTTGTATTGATTTTCTTTTTCTTCTAAAAATTCCGGATCCCTGAATCTTCGCGGAGATCTCCGTTCCCCGTTTGGGGTAGAGATGGAGGACAAAAACAAATCTCCGCCAACGATCAGGACAGGGAAGGGGACGGATATGAGGTCTTAGTTGGTTAAGATCCATTCTTCAACATATGATTTTCATACTATTTTTTAAGGTTTTCTTATTATGTTTCTCGTTTAGGCTCCGTTTGTTTGAGCGTAAAATGTTTTACCTATTTTCCACTGTTTGGTTGTGTAAAAAAGGAGGAAAATATTTTACATGTAAAACTTTTTTTATTAATCGGATGAAAATGATTTACCCTTAAATCTTCAGCAAGTTATTTTCCGAAATGAACCTGCTGCATTCTATTGCAATTCTCATCACTCAGTTTTCTCGATTGTCAGTTCTAACCCACGTTCAATTCCAATATTCTTAGATCTCTCAATTGTTTAAGCCCCCCCCCCCCCTCTCGCTACATTATTTTGTCGATTTTAAAAAATAATTTTCAAGTGCCAACAAAACACCAAAAAATAAAAATTTAAAAGTTTGTTTTCTGATAAAACATTTTACATCGAAACAAATGGAACCCCCTCTCAACCCTCTCAATTAATTCATGTTTGCTTGTTAGTCTTGGTTTTCTTGTTTTTCATGTTTTCCTTATTTATTAGATTTCTTAGTTACAAAGTCTTCTAGCTTATATAAAAGAGTCAGCATAGTGTCCGGGCGGTTTCTGCCTCGGCCCATTGTGGGCTTTACTGAGCATTTTTTGTAATAATCCGAACCGTTCATTTCGTAGAGTTTGCAAATTAATATGTCTACGCAAAAAAAAGTTAGCTTGATTGGACATCAATAGCTACGTCAAAAATTGAATTTTGGTTTATAAAATGGACGGCTTGATTCTGTCACTAGTATTTTAAGTTAAATTGTCCATGACCATCGATTTTATAAACCAAAATTTAAATTTTGATACAGTTCTTGATGTCCAACCAAGCTAATTTTTATGAACAATTCAGATTACTGTAGTGAATACCTAGTAGGATCCACAATAAGTGACAGAATAAGTGACAGAAACCATAAGGTTTCCACCTCATCTGGGAAAAATTTAATCTCAACACGACTATGTTTATGTGTTACACACATCAATGAAAACTAGTTTCTTATTCTTCCAACAATCAACACTCATTTAAGAATAGTCGTGGAAAGGTGAGTGATTTCTAACACCAATACAGATTTCGGAAAGTCTGAAACATCCCGTGGCGAGTATAGTCACTTCTGTGTTCTAAGGTGTTGGAGAATGGAGACTACGTTGACCCTAATAATTATGGAGCATAAGAAGGACCACTGAATAATTGCCCGTTCCTCCCCTTGCCTTGTCGGGTCACCACTCTCTGGCCTCACCCTGGAGGTGGACATAAAGCATTGGGCAAAAAGACAGATTCAACAGACACCCACATGGTAAAATCCCCTGCAAACATCTCTTATTCGCGTTTGGTATTCACATCTCTTATTCGCGTTTGGTATTCGGATTTTTCAACTACATAAGGTGGTCATGAACTTTCATTAGTATTCTTGCACGTTCTCTTTCCTTTCTTCTATGCATATTTTTCGGTTATTTGTAGTATGTGAAAGGAATGATGTTGGGACTCAAAACTTTCTTGGGAAGCTAATGCTACAACTTTTATTTGTTTGATTCACCATATTGTTGTCTTTATCCCAAAAAAGTTGAGACGAAAGCCTCTCTCTCTTTTTTTTTTTTTTTATAAATATTATTATTATTTAAATTTCTTTGTTAAATGGTGCACTATCCTACTTAGGTTTCTGTTTGTTCTTAACTCTTTCCCTTTTTGGAAAACAATTGTTTCCTTTTGACAAAAAAATAGTTATTTTGCGTGGTGCTTGATGGTTTCATTGTCACTAGAAATTACTATGGCTGGAACTTAGGGTTTTGCTTATATAATTTATTTATGAACCTTTTAGTTTCCTTTTTTTTATAAATTTTTTGTTACCTAGAGGCTCTTGCTAGTTGGGAAAGCAATTTGGAAAGCGGGTTTTGCTTGATTTAGTTTATTTGTTTAATTTAATGTAGTATTTAGAAAACCTAGATCCAAGTGATAGTTTGTAAGGATCTAGGTTTTGAATGAATATCATGAAACACGAGGCCTGAACTCAATTGAAAAAACGAATTCACATAGCTGACCTAGTTGATCAAGACTTAAGGTTTGGATTGGTTTGATTTAATGTAGTCTTTCAGATCTGTTTCCCAACTCAAGTACAACGTGGAAAATTTGTGGGTAGCTAATTCTTTATTAAATTTTCCTATTTTATCTCACGTTCAGTTTAATTGCAAGAAATCAAGACTGCTTTTGGTGAAAAGGCATTGCCTAATTTGGTTATTCATTATATATTTCCTTTCTACGCTTTGTCTGTATGATGTGTGCAAATGTGGTTGTTCCCTTATGTGTGTTCACTGTTTTGCAGGTTTCCTAGTGTTTTGCAGTTGGGTCCTTTGAATTCACATGCTAATTTAATTTCACTTGGAAGAGTTGTGCATTCCATATAAATCTGTTAACCAACATAATCTTTTGATTAAGAGGCTTCCCAGGCCTTAAACTATCATTAGTTTAAGGGACACAATTTAGTCCTTTTTGGTTTCATTTTGAGTTTATCCTCCCAAAGTATGTTTAGATTCTTTGCTTCCACGTCTCTAGTGTCAAACACTTAGAGTTTTTTATACTTTGAATTTGAGTCCAAACTTTGAGCATATAACAGAATTCGATGTTAACTAGTTAAATATGACCTTATGCACGATGAAGATTAGGATTTTTACTGCTTTTTTTTTTCTTTTCCCTTTCTTAATCAGTTTTTTTAGATTAAGCTACCAAAATTGTGTGTACAATAACCGACGTAGGCTGAGGTTGTCTGACAAGAAGATGTACTTTCCTTATATTTTTGGAGTTCAAATGCATGCAATATAACATGCACGGGTGCTTATATATCGAAAAACAGTAACATAGTGGGGTTACTGCAAGTAAACATATATGACTAACGATGGCATCCAAAGTGAATTGTAAAGCGAGGACTTATGGATGTCAAACAAGAAAAATGAGGCAACCTTGAGTTGAGGAATGAGACAGTATTTGAGAGGAAATTTGTTCTTTGGTTTAACAAAAGGGGCAAACTACAAAGTTTTTGCCTAGAGTCGCATGCTTGGTGTGCAGTTAAAGATGTTTCCTAAAGATTTCAACGTTTTCCTGTACTACAGTTATCTTATTTGTTAACAACGGTATTGCATGTTTGTATACAGATTAATTGGCGGATACAATGCTACATTCAAGTGCACAACCTCTTACTGTTCATTGAAATTTTCACTTGTTTGGTTTCTTTGTTGTCATTTGTTAATTAACATACCTTTAACAGCAACAATTCTTCAATTCTTTTTCTGGATTGATATGGGTTTAGATACCTTCTTGGCGCGGTCTATATACAATCACAGAAAGGGAGTTTTGTAGCCACCTTCTTAAAGTCAGAGCTGTATAGATTTTTTTCATAATGTAATTGATCAGCAGCTTAATTAGTTATAGGAAAAGCAATCCTTTGCTAAGAGAGGATCATGTATCGCGTCCTTTATATCATCTTCCTACGTTGCAGGGAGAACCTTGTGACATTTGCGGTGATATGGGTGTTCGGGAGGCACTCTATACATGTTCAAAATGCAAAATAGGTCGTGAGCATTTGTAAGATCTCCCCCCTTCTCTCTCTCTCTCTCTCTCTCTCTCTCCCTGTATATATATGTACATCTACTTATACATATATACACATGATGTGTCTAGCTTTATTGATCTGCACATCTTTTTGTCCTTGTTATCCTAGATTGGATAGTTGTTTTGATGATTTGCCAATCACTGGAAACATACTTGCACTCTTATCTTCTTTAGCTCGTACTCTACATATTTGAACCGCTTTATGATCGACATCATTTTAATATATTGTAATTTTTTGCATTTTTAGTTACTGCAGGCAACCCTTTACGGATGATGTCCCAACTCTTTGGCTTTGTGGAGCATGTGACTTGCCCAAGACTTCAATGTTAGACCCCTCAGCCATGGTAGATCAGGAAAACGCACATTCAACTTGTTTTAGTGAAACTCGAAAAGATTCTAGGGGTTATGGTCGTTTTAAATGGGAAAAGACTGTCCAATCTGGGAAAGTAAAATATATTTCGGCTCATGAAGCAATGATGCTATCTTCTGGAGCCAAGGATTTTGCATCCCGTGCAAAGAGGAATTTGCATTCAAGTGTTACGCCTTCAAAATTTGTGCCATCTATGCCTGCAAGGACTCCCATCAAGCTCAAAGTGCTCTCGCCAAAGTCCTCACAGAGTTTCAAAGCAAATCCTAGTTTTGAAACAGTAGAACCTTTGCCTCCCAGACATCGTAACACCCAGATCAATTTGGTGGTTAAGCAACAATCAGTTCGAATGATTGAAGATTCTAAAGGTGAAACATCCTTGCAATTTTTTGCATAACATTTCTTAGTATGGGGTGGTGATTTGTTCATCTCTATTTGGTTCGGATCCAGATAGAATAATCTTCGTCCTCCAAGAGCAAGTCTCCAAAACAATGAACCGTTAGTGCCATCTCGTTGGATTCAGTTGGAGGGCACTCTGATGCCTAAGTTTGACAAAGGGAGAGGAGAAAGGTAAGGTATAGATATGAGATATAAAAACACGTACGGCGTACCTCCTTACGGTTTATCATGTAGGCTTTTTAGAAAAAGTATACTTGCTTCCCAAGTAAGTCTGTGCTTAGCACAAGGCCTGTGATGTCCCTTGTAATTGGTTTTGGTTGGTGATGTGTCATGCATGAGGCTCTGTGTCCACGTGGTCCAACACACGTGTCTCGAACGTGCACTAGGTCGACACTTAAGCTGCTCCGTCTGCTGAGTCACCTTTACTATCTGGCTTGGACCTATGGTTTCCATGGACTGAACTCCCTCGTCATGGGCTCTAATGAACGCTTGGGCCTTCCACCTAGCCCACGGCCCCACGTGTGTTCGGCCTTAGCAAGCCCAATGAAGTGGGTTGTCCGTATTGTTTGGCCCAAACTCTTATTCGGTGCGGCCCTCCATAGTAGCCTCTAAACTCCTCGCTCAGTCCCGCATTATTGACGAGAGGAGTTGAACCGTTGGAAATGTCTTTGACCGAGGATGGACCGTCGCCATCTAAACCGTGAGGGCAACTGTCATTCACTATCACACATCCGTTGATGGTGCAAGATGGTGAAAAGGCAATTCACCGGTATTCAGTTATGATGTATTGTGTCCCACCACTGCAACACGTACTGTGGTTGGAACGAGATGCTGTTGTTCCGTTTTCCAAGCGTCTTTTCGTTTCTCATGCTAATTTTTCGAATCTAGAGCCTCCCTTATAAGTAGGGTTGATGGAGTAGAGATAGAGAGGCACCAAACTCACACAATCTCTCTCTTAAGTGTCAGAGCTCCTCTCTCCTTGTTCTCAATGGATCTTTTAAGAATGCTCAAACCAGCCCCTTACTTCTTTGATCTTGTATGTGGTATATTTTGCCTAGATTTTCATTTTTCTCACACGTTCTGTGGCGTTGTTAGTTAGAATTATTTAACCTCCGCTGGACCTCTGGTTTGGGAGGATGGGTTCGCCTAGCCTTTTGCCTGACCTGCACACCCACCTATAAATTGGCCGAGGTCAATCGAAAAGGCTCTGAGCGTTAAGTAAGAAAGTGCTGGAGGAGGAAGAAAGCACTAGAGTTGAGAGAGAGAGAGAGAGAGAGAGAGAGAGAGAGAGAGTACCCTTCTAGGGTTTAACCCTTGCCTTTATATAGAACTACTTGCCTTGTCCTCCAAGAACGTGCGCGTACATAGCACGCTCGGTAACCGCTTTGGCTGACATCACACTTGACATAATGGATATGGTAGTTAACAGAGCACATGTTGCTATGTCATCCAGAGTGCTTGCGTGCGTGGCTGGCACATGAGTAGCGTTAGGGCCGACTTCCAATGTGACATATCTAGTTAGGTGGTTAGGTGCACGTGGGTGAGCCACACATTCATGAATAACATGGGAAGGATCTACCCAACGGCGAACCACGCGGTGAACGTTGCAGTCCTGACCGTTTGGCACAGAACCTCTCAGTTGTTCAAGAGTGCTATGTAGGGGTGAAAGCTAAACCGGGAAAACCAAACTGGCCGAAAAAACAAGTCAGAATAAGTGGTTTGGTTTGGTTTTATAGAGTTCACAGTTCGGTCTGGTTTTCATTTCTGAAAAATTGTATTTCCATTTTGGTTTTGTTTTGTAGGATGATTGTCCGGTTTTCCATTGAACCGAACCAAATACCAATATGACAACTCACAAATACAAGCTGTTCTATTCATAGTTCAGTCTGAGAGGGAAAATTGCCATTTCATTTCACTTAAATGTCTTACACATTTCTTGGCCTTGCTGTATAAATATTTGAACAATAGATGACTTTCCAAATGCCGTAAATTTCTACGTTAATGATAATATTTGCTGAGCTTCTGTGTATTCCATGGATGCAGCACAATCTTGCCGTCCATCTCTTTAAGCTTATATGAACCAGTGTTGACTTGGTATGGTCCTAGTTTGGTGACAATTTATTTATTTTCCTTCGACCACATTTTCCTCCGAATCAAGTTGTCTGGCTTGAAATAACTTAGTTGGATCGACCGATTGTAATCATCGGGCTGAGTCCTTTTTCTCTTCTGCCAGATCAAAGTCTGCTTCAATTGCTACGTTGTTGGTGTCTGGTTCATACTGCTTTGTTCGGATGGTCGGTAGTTGGATCTCTATAAGGATGACTGGCCTTCCATGCCGAGGGCTAACGAATATGGAGTTTGGTCGGTCGACCGTCAAGTAGTGCGATAACCCTAGAGGACATGATAGAGCTCTGGCCCATTCTACCTCAGCTGTCGTGAGACGTCTTTATTGTGGATATGTGGAATCTATTTGTGGATATGTCCTTCAACTCTTTTGTCATCCGGCACTGCCTCCGACTGGGGGGGGGCGGCTTTTCTAAAATTTGGTCTTATTATTGATTGCACTTCAAGTTGCTGAGGTTATTGGACTTTTCCTGGGATTGTTCCCAGTTGAGTTATTTTGCCCGCGTCTTGTGTTTCTTAGGGTTCATCAATCTTGCCCCTTAGGACGGTACCACTAATAACCCCAGGGAGATTGATTCTGAGTCTTCTTCTGGTAACTCCCCATCCATTCCGCCCGATGTAGACTTTGATAAAACTGACCAACTAAATTACCCAAAAAAAAAAACTGACCAACTAGTGTCTGAAGCGTTCAACTTCTTTGGCATCAGGTCTTCCAACATTAATAGACTTTAACAGAGTTAGTGGATAACAATCTAATATAATATCAGCTGTGTTTGAAACTCACCACCTAACTCTTAGTTCAAATACTTGTACGTGTTTGACCATGGAGGAAAGACTGGCCACAGTGAGATGGGTGTTCAGAACATAAATAAAGTTGCCTCTTTCTCTAGCAAATTGAACTTTAAAATGATTTTATTGTCATCAATCTAATACACACAATATGTGCTGTAACCGAGTTTATCTCATACAGGTGCACCTGGTCTTTCGATATCTGTTTCAGAAAAGAAAGCTGGTCTAACTCCTAGACAGGGATATATTAATGAGAGAAAGCCTATTGATACCCTTAAGCCTGTTGTAGAGACCAAAATTGAGGGCATAACAGAAGTAAAGAAATAGAATAAAGAGTCATTTTCATACTTACCAGCGATGCATTTTCCACAATTAAGCAGTTCCGACACACAAACCTCCTGTAAGATTACTTGATCTGTTTTCCCTATTTCTATGTTTATTAAGGTATCAATTGGTTGTTAGCACAGGATAAACAAATGTCTTGCATGCTTGCAAAAAAGTGACGAACATCATCATCTTATTCGCAATTATACTGTTAGCCTGTGGGTGTGAGCCAATGTATAGGCCATAATATCCAGATTTTTTTATTGTGATTATTGCATATTGGTGACACTTCTTTATTTTGCTATTATTGGCTGAAATTGATATTCATCAGAAAACTATTAGGAGTCACCGATAAAATTTGGTTTAAATTTTGCATGCCTTATACTGATGACATTCTTAACTGGCTGGCAAAAGTTGATCGGACTTCTACCTGTGGCTTGAAAAGTTTCATTTGAATATCAAATTTGATTTTTTTTTGATTGGCTCAAATTAGTGACAGTCAATAGAAAACTCTTGAGAGTCGTGGATGTAACCCTAATTAGATTTTGTACGCTGCAACTTGATGAGGTTCTTACGCGACATACAAAGTTTAAGTAGGGCTATAGATGTGGCTCGAAGAATTTTCATTTGAATATCAAATTGCTTTGATTCAGATAAGAGAATATTTTCTCTTAGGTGGTAATGTGGAGTCAAGAAACTTGGACGTAAAGGATGGCGGCCTGGTGACTGTTCTTCCCAAGCCTGAAAAATGTTTTCATGGTCCTGCTTTATATTCTTCTTGGACGTAAGCAACTATTCATCTGTCTTATCACATAACATCTGAATGTTCATGTTCGTACTTTCCATTACATATGTCACCATCGTTTAATGCTTAAACATATTATTTTTGCCGTATCTGTCGTGCTTGTTATATGCCGGCCATGTAATATGGACAAAAATATTCGAGCACGTTTCTTCACTTTTTTGTCTGTCTTTCTGCAATTAGTCATATTTCTTGGAAAATTGAACAAAAATTAACAACTTGGTGACACATTTACTAATCTTCATACAAGATATATGTGGTGCCGTGGAAAAAACTTCAACAAACAAGTTAAATATAAAATTAACTCTAAACTAACCAAGAACCAGATAGACATGAAAAATTTCACCAGCAACATACTCCTATCACTTTTCATAATGTATAACGGAGCTTGATGTAGAGATGAATATACGTATTTATCGCTGACAAAAAAATGGAGCTTATATCTCGTTTTCCTTTGGACTTTCTTTTATAAACATCTTACTAACCCTCTATTGCATGAGACCGTAAAAATTGGAGAATTATAACTTTCAACTGGTACTTTAATCTTCTTCTTTGCCTATTATCCTAAAGTCTCTACTCTGATTGTGGTTTTGTCTCGCTCGAGTTTTTGTAAGTGATATATTTAGCCACCAATTTGCTTCGCGATCCTTGCGATGTGCCTTTCTCTCGGCATGTTGAGGGACGTGTATTGAAAGTGAGGTAATGTTTTTAAAATATTATGAGGTAGCATTTTCTCTAGGAAATTGAATATTTCTGAACATTAGCAATTCATGAACTGACTTTCAGTATATGATCTGTCCTTGGCTGCCACTATCCATAAGGTTGAGTTGATCTTGCCAATGCCTATGTGGACTCCAAAAAACTTATAAAGACACTAGAAACTCGGATCAGGGTATGATATATCACTTAGCGAGCATAATTTGTGATTCAAATTGACAATGAACAATGCACTGAACACCCGTATTGTGCATGAAATGGCATATGGCCTATACATTATGTAGACACTCTTTAATTCTATAATTTTAAAGAAATATTCTAATTAGTATGAATATTTTGGTGTGTCCATGAGTCCTTGTATTGAAATCAAATGAATCCAACAGGACCCACACTTAGAGAGCATCCTCATTGAAATAAGCAAATAGGTGTGGATAAGTAAATTTAACAATAATGCTCAAAAAATACCCCACATTGTAATAAGCAAAGTTACAAATCTTTTAGCAAATAACCAAATTCCACTCATTCCATAACTGAACTTAACAATTTTACCAATAACCAAACTCAAAACTCAATAACTCAATAACACCCCCATATTGGAATCGTCTCATCGAGACGAATAATTTGGTGTGGTCGAGTGCATGATTGGAACTCGTTTGCAATTGGACAAATGTGCATTGTGTATTGTGGGGTTTAATTTTGGTTAGGGATGCAAAAATAACCAATGTGAATGTAGAGATTGTTAAGTTTGATCATGGACTAAATGAATAATCAAAGGCTGACGTGGCACATTTTGGTTATTGGTTTTGATGATTACCATTGTGGATGCTCTTTAGACATTATCTCACTGGACACTCATACCCGAGTCAATGTAACACAGGTTCTTGCTCTTCTAAGCTTCAGAAGTCGCACTTGGAATTTGGTTATCATTGTCTTAGGGAACAAGACGACATAGTCTTATTTGATCCTGTAGGATACATGGGATATGTGGATGTTATCTTTTGGAGGAGTCTTCTTATGAGGGACTATATAGGTATTGTTTGAAGTAGTTTATGATATGGAATTGATTTCTCTTTAGTATTCGTTTCAATGCCTTATGCTTCCCCTAGATGTGGGTTTCTAGGCTTCCTTCGGTGCCGATTCGGTAGGCTTTATCTTTCTTTATTAGTCATCCTGCACCACTCTTTTGTTTATCTTTCTTTTTCTTTTAATTGAAAAAGCAGGGCATTCTGTTTACTGAAGTGGTGCATTTGTCTTTATAGATATTATGCTTCTATGGTTGAATTTAGAATGCCCCAAGGAACTCCTTTGACCAAAATCATTCATGAAATTGTCCAATTGATCTCTTAGTCTATAAACTAGCAATAGCTTTATTCCAATCCTTTTATTCCAATCCTTAACATTAGAAAGACAATTTCAAAGTCTTGATTCAGTTAAAGTTGGCAGAAGCATTGCATGCCTAACCATATTATTGCTTCAGTTGTAGAGGAAGCTTTCTTACGTAGGAATAGCAGTTCAAGTATAACTGAGAAAAAGCTGCTGCATTGCATGCCTAACAATATTTTGTTTCAATTGTCTAGGGGATGCTTCAAAATTATTGATTCTATTAGCCGTGAGGAACTCAATGACAGGTTTAAGGCTCATCCTCCATCTAGAGTTCGTGGTAAAGTCTACGAGTTCTCAAAGAAAATGCCTAAAGTCCTTCAGTTTAAGATGCTTCCCAGGGACAACGTTTGGACTAATATATTTGAGGATTATTATCCAACTGAAGATGATATTGGGCTGTACTTTTTCTCGAGCGATAGCCAAAGGTCTGTGTTCTTTACCTACCTTAGGTTATGGAAATCCTCACTTTGACAGATGATGTCACTTCATGTCTTTTCTACTGTAATGTAGGTCTTCGAGTTACATCACCCTCCTGGAGTTGATAGAAACACGAGACGTCGTGATGAGAAGTTACATAGATGGTGTGGAGTTGCTGATGTTTTCATCCAAACATTTGTCTTCCAATTCTCAAAGTAAGCTCTCAAGTCTTTGTTTATCCATTTCTCCTTTTTCTCTTTAACAGTGACAGATGCAAACAACGCAACTAGGGCAATCTCATTTTTTCTCCACTTCTTCATATTATATGTAAGAGGGAGGGAGGGAGGGAGGGAGGGAGGGGGGGGGGGGACTTCCTGTGATAATGTTTTAACAACTACACTCATGTCTTTTCTCCGTAGGCGAATAACTATTTCCAGTTAGAAACATTATTTTGATTCTTGAAACTTAACATTGGAAGTGAAGTTACCTTTGTTTTGTTGTGCAAAGCTGTGAACTTATGAGGTCCATTAAAGCTTTCGTTAAAGGAACAAACTAAGGCTTGTTTGTTAGCAGTTAAAAGTTTGGAGTGGATAAGAACATATAATAAGAGGTCGATATGACTCAAGGGTGAATAATTTTAAATCAACTTTGGGATCAAAATCACTAAGGGTGGCTTTAAAGCCACAATAAGTTTTGTTAGGGCCACAACTTGTACAATATTGGGACATGTTTACCCTTAATTATTCAATTCATTTGTGCAACAGAAACATCACAGAGAGTGGATGAATGGTTTGTGGATCTCCTTCATTCCTTCGTCCCTTCTTCTATTCCTTTCCCCAATTGGACTACACTAGCCAATTTTACCTTCAAACTGCACCTACTAACCCTTACCCTATGAAACTCCAATTTTACACACATGGTAATGGATTTTGCGATTTCCATGGTGACTCCGTTGCTCTGATCTGGTTATCAATATCAAAATTGCCAATTGCCTATTTTGTGGTTTGAGTTGTTCATTTTTGGGTTTGGCAAGATCTTTATGGCAACACAATTTCAATCGATCAAAACACTGCAAAGTAAATGTTGCACTAAGATCTTGGAAAAGCATGGGGCGGATGCGTTCCAACGGTAGATGAGATTTGGCAAGGTGAGATTACCCAACAGAGCTTGCCAGAGAGAGAGCACCAAAAGGGTTTTCCGGCAAATAAATGTGATGGTTGTGTCAGTAACAAATTAAGTCGTGGCATTAGCCACACCCAATCACTAGCCTTCTCTATTTAGGTATGTCTTTTTGTTGTTTTCTTATGCATTATGGTTTACATATGGAGAATAAGTGTGTTGTGACGTAGGTAAAACATTTAACCGATGCTTTATGATTATTAGTATCCGATTCCTGCTTGAATTGACAACCGACAGTTTTTTCATGCCAACATCAAAACAGGATGGAATGATGATAAATACTTCCTTTGGGGAGTTTTTCGCAATGTCAAGAAATGCAAAGCTGTATCCAAGCTCAATGAGGAACTCCCCCGGTTATCTCGGCCGTCAGATTCTACGAATGACAATGATGCGAATGGGAATAGCAATTTAGTTGATAGACAGGACATGAGAAGGGTTGATAAAGCAATATTGTCAAGAGAATCTTCCACTCGGGCCTGTGGAATCACTAAAGTTGGAAATGCTACTGTCTCCCGATTTTCAGAAATTGTGCAGCATACCTCCCGGTTTTCAGGAGATTTGTAGAGGCTGATAGTTTCGAAAAACTTGGCGATGAGGTAGTCTGGAGTATGAGGGTAAATGTAACCCCAGCAAAGGAGATTATTCTTGGGTTTGACCTAGGGGAATGATGTTCATACGCCCCATGTGTCATATAATGGTAGTATATTCTACCAATGCAATGCTTACATATCGCATGGTCACGAAATATGGTCATCATTGCATTGCTCTTTTGTTTATAAGGTCATCATTGCATTGCTCTTTTGTTTATAAGGTGTGTGGGTATATACTTTGGCGTATAGTATGGAAGTTCTCCATGCAAATATGAGGTTAATTTGAGCAATTGTCTATGATTATTTGTAGATGTCCTCACTCATGTTGAATCACATTCCGAAGGGTAATGGTATAAGATAAAATAGCCTAATAATTATGTGGATTGCATAATGGATTTTCTCACACTTGGTTGTTTTCACCCTTGCCTTATCCATAGTATTAACCTAATGCTACATCAATCATGAGACTATATGGGTATTACTATTGGATAAAGCGTCTTTCTTGAGACAATTGTGGGAGAGTTTGTCACGCCCTCGATTTTCAACATAAATAAACATAGCTTTTCATAAATAAATTCCTCACATTATCTCACATAATAACCCAAAAGAGTTCACCATGTCCTGGTCATTAAATTACAGATCCAACTCTAAGAGTTTGAATATATATACATCATAAAAAGAAATAGAGTTAAGGTTCTATTACATTCTCAAAACATATTTTATCAAAATGTCCATGAGTCTCTTTTTTCACTTCTTCCAAAAATATGCTCTAGAATGCATGCACTTCACCCCATGCTACAGCTCCGGGTTCACACCTGAAAATGATAGGTTGAGCTGCACTAGCCCAGTAGAGAAATCTACACAACCATGATATGAAAATGGGATGACAGGTAGCATGAACAACAGAAACAAGGCACGGTATCTCAAAGGAGAAACAAAACACAACTAGTAATTTTCCCAACGTCAATGACACATTTGAAGTACCATGACTACACACCAAGATTCTAGATTAACCACGAGATTTTCTAATGACTACCACTGCCTATCATCTTATTTCAAATCACCAATCAAATAACTTGACTTATGAGTCTATCATATTCAAAGAACCGCAATGCCGATGTCTTTCATATCACTCACACTTTCACAATAACAGTCCATTTCCAATCACATCATGTCACAATTTCCTTTTCGTTCTGTGTCATGAGCAAAAGCTCCTGCCGGGCCATTTACGGAGTCCCAATACTCCCCACTAGTACCTCTCTTGTTGATGGAGCTAATTCAAGTCACACAATATAGGTCACCACACCACAATCCCTCGGATACACTTTACAATTTAGTCATCCATCTCAATCACATATTGTGAAATCACAACGAAGGCTTATTCACTTAATAGTGGTATACGGATAAATTCCACTTCAATCAACTCGCTATCATTACGCTATTGGTTTCTCATATCACCTTTTTAAGCTTGCACACATTATAAAAAAAAAGACACTTACTCGCAACGATTCGTTGATTTCATCCTAGCAACACTTTAAACAGTACAAGCTACGCAAGAGGTGCACCACCCATCAATCGTGAGGGAAACGTCTCTCATATTTACACCTAGCATTGTTCAACTTAACAGAGTGTTCTACAAGTTTGTCTTACACCTCGCATGTTAGCACACACACAACCATCGCCCACCTATATTCATTATATTCTCTAAAATCTCGTTTCGATGTCAAAAGACTCGTACGGAACCCGACATCCACTACACGGCCTTAAGTATACCACTAGCCTCATCAAACCATTCAATGAAATACTCAGGAGAACCTAAGGACATCCGTGTTTCACCCACACGATTCTAAGGAAAAGGATTTCCCAACTTATACGAACACATCTATCTTATTTTGGCTACCAAACCTTATCGGTTGAGAATTAGGAGATGAGACCACCACCATTGGAAAGTAGACCTTCCGTACATCAATTTTGATATAAAATTTGTCCAAAACGGAGTTCGGATGAAAAAGTTATGCCCATTCGAAGTTTTGCAAAAAAAGCAAATTTTTGAATATCTACCAGTAGGTATTCAATACCTACCTGTAGGTATTCAAAAATCTGTCATTTTTGGGAAATTCTGGTCTCCTACAGGTAGGTATTGGTAGGAGACCAGAATTTCACAAAAGTGACACTACTGGACATCGTTTCTACCAGTAGGTCCAAGATTCCTACCGGTAGGAATTGGGCTTTCAGTGCACGATTCTTAGATTTGCAAGAACAACTCCAACAACAAAACCAATGATTTTGGGCACGATTTAAGTACCAAATCAACGCATAAACACATAATAGAGGTGAGAAATCCCTACCTTGAGTGTCGAATCCGAAATCAGGAGATTACCCGAGCCCTAGAGCTTCAAAAGCAAAACCAAGCGGAATACACCTCCTCCGAGCTCAACTCACGCGACCCAAGGCTCGTACCACGTGAAGATGATCGATTGGAGGTCGAGACTTGAAGATTTTAAGGTTGATTGGAGAGTTGTTGGTGTGAGAGGGAGGGAGAGAGAGAGAGAGAGAGAGAGAGAGAGAGAGAGAGAGGGGGGGATCGGGAGATAGAGAGAGAGTGGGAGGAGTAATTTACTCCTCTACACCCACACCCACACTTATATATACTAACAAAATTTTAAATTGTACTTACACCCCTCCACTTACAATCCCATCACATTGACCCCAAATCAAATAGATTCAACAAATTTCACATTTATTCGATATTCTAACGTTAATAAAACCTTTAAACGATTTTCAAAAATACGGGTCTCTACAGAGTTCATTTTATTGTTTATCTACATCACTATTTTGAGGGGTTTATTTATGAGTTCATGGCTTGTGAAATTTGAAATCGAGACTTGGTCCGGAGAGAAGGCGGCTTAGTTGTTTTTCTTTCTGAGATGGAGGTCATGAGTATGTTCATGCCTTCTCTTTCACACATTCAGTGGAGGTGCCATGATGTGTCTATAACACACGTATTCGAATATTGCAATAAAGACACGGAAACGATCCACAAAATATATACGTTTATTGATTTGAAAGAAATGGCTACAATTCTATATAATATTCTTTACAACAAATAATGATTTCTCTGAGTTGATGACCAATTAAAAGTTGGTTGTAGGATTGAACGGGTGATGAATTCCTTATTTTTATGTGTCGAGAAGGTTGGAAAATCAAAGTTTGGTTGAGGGTTTAATTGCTTTTATCTCAAATGAACGATGAGTTTGAAGCGTGATGTTCGCAGGGTTCAACTCGTTAAGTGTTGTTGTAGATGAATTGACACATGGTTTGAATGCTTGTTGATCCACAAGAGCTTGAGAGCGAGATTTGAGAAGTACTTTGAGAGAGGAAGCCTTGAAAAATACTTGAGTGCTTGATTCTCTATTTCTCTTGGCCAAAGGGTTGGGGAGTGCTTGAGTTCTCAAAGATAGCTCTTGTAGAATGTCGAGCCACAGGTCCTTTCCACCATTATATGAGCCTCTATTTGTAGGCTCTAGTACTAGAGAGGTGTACTTAGTTTGGCAAGACCTTCAAAGCATATCTTGGTTAATTAGATTAGATTTCATTTCCTTTACAAGAAGATAACTCAACTTTTAAGGAAATTACTATAAATCAAAAGAGAAAGAATCTCCTTAGTTTACTATTCTTTTAGAAATAAATTGAGGGCCCGCGTCTTTAGGCTAGTCCCAATTTTCTAATATGTTTAGCTTAGCTAAACAAGTTAGCCCAGTTTCACTTGTAATCTCAACCATATTTTCAAATGGATTGAGCCCATTAATTTGGTGGACCCAAATTCATTTGAAGGCTCTGACTATTGTTGAAGTAATTAGTCAAGATTATTTATTTATATTAGTTAATTGGATGGCGGTTAAGCTACGTCGAAATTTTAGTGTCTACGTTGTATTTATGAATTGACAGTGTCTGAACTATTTGTGGTTTTTATATCATTTTGGTAACGTCATTGCTTGTGCCTGAGATGCTTGGAGTTGTCCTACTAGGTTGATTTCCTATTTCTACAGTAGAAGGATAGGTATCATCGCTAGAAACCCTCATGAGACTTAACTAGATGTAACTAATAGATGAGCCTAAGGCTTTAAAAGACTTGTTGCATTTGCTCACCGTAATCGGGAAACATACAAAAGTTGCGATTCCTTAGATTAGATAGCTTTTATTTTTATTTGTTTATTATTTATGTTCTTAAGACTAGTAAAGTGTAAGTTGAGGGTGTGGTAGGTGTTTAAATATACCCATTTAAGCTAAGGGTCAACATTTAGCCCGAAGGCCCGCGACCCGTCTGAAGCCCGCCCGGTCCAAGCCATTGAAATGGGCGGGCATGGGCATATGAATTTTTATTCGGCCTGCCTGTAGGTCCGGCCCGTGAGCCTGCCCACAAGCCCACCCGTGGTACCGCCCATGGCCTGAAATCCCACAAAACCCTTTCTTTTTTCCCTTGGTTTAGTTTCTGCCCAAGGAAATTTAATCCCGCCAACCCGCCAGCCCGTCAATTGGACTAGTTCGTGGGCTGGGTTGGGCTTCAATTTATGGTAGGTAGCCCGGCCCGTGGGCAGGCTTGGGTAGTGAATTCGCAGGCTGGCTTGGCCCGGCCCGATAATGACCCTTAATTTAAGCTCCTTAATTAGGTTCATTTATTTAGCTCATTATCTTGTTGCTTGGAAAGTGATGACGCGTTTCTCGTACTTAAAACACGTCTTGAGACTTCTTTTTGGCCCTTTTCTCCTTAATTACTTTAATTTGTCATTTTCAACTCCAAAATTTTCAAATGACACCAAAATCACTTGTTTGACCCACAAAGTAGTAATAATTAATCCATTAACTGACAACTAGTCATAAACAGGCTTGCAGTAATAAAAAAATAATGATACAAGCGCAATAATACTCTAGAATAGTAGAATAAATGTGCAGTTTTAACCATTCATCAGCGTGCTTAGTCAAACGATCCAATTTTTATGATAGCATGCTTGTTGCATAGTTCCTACCTATCGAGTCTCGGTCTCGATATGATTCAACTGTTAGGCCGATAAGGACATTGAGAGATGAAAACTAGAGCCAATGCACATTTGAAGTTGTGCATTTCAAAACATTTTTAAATGCTTACATTCTTAGGACCAAAAAAAGAAAAGAAAAAGAATTGAATAAATGAATCTAATCTTTTAGAATTCTTTTCTCTCTCAAAACCCTAGCCATCACAAATACAGAGTATATTTCTTCTGACTTCCACTCCCCCTAGGGTTTCACACCTTTGTATGATGGGGAGGAGAAGGCCATGATCTCCTGCGTCTCTTTCTCTCTCGATCTCTGCCGATGACGACGATCGACCTCTCTCTCTCAACCTGTGCTACCCTCGCCTGAGTCGCCAACAACCCTCGACCACCAGCAACCACCACCGCCTACCACCAAAATGTAGTTGTTAAAATTTGGTGAAAAAAATTGGGTAAAACTCAAATTTGGTATGAGTTTGGGTAAGGAGCGGAGCTCTAATTTGGTTGATTTTTTCTCGAATTTGAATCTAAATTTCAATTTAAGTAAGGAGTGGAGATGATATTGGGGAAAGGGAAAAACAAAATAGACCGTCCATAAAAAGCTTTATTTTTTATTTTTTAAAAATGGTGAATAATTTGGAGAAGTAGATTGCTTTTCCCCTTGACACCCCCCAGCTATTTCCGAATTACCCCTAACCCCACAATTCTTTTCTTTATTTAAGGGAGACTTAAAATATTCATCCTCAGAACTCAACTGACTTATGATTTCATCCTGCTCATTTTAAACACTTATGTTTTCATCCTCTATCTTTTTTTATCCCAAAAGTACCCTTATATATATATATATATAGCACGAAAAGTTGGGATGAAATCCTAAGATTTCAAGTCCCAGCAATGAATTAGGCCCATGAATTACGCCTCCCATTGCAATCTGATCCTTTATCAAAGGAAGGTCCCCACCATCCCATAAATATGCACCTAAACCTCCCCATTCCTTATCCTTCAAAATAGGGAAAACGAGGAAACGGAGAACCCGAGACGACAGGTCCCAATCCGTCCCCTCCCGTTGGCTGCTTATACAGTCACTTCCGGCAAGGAAAATCCTCAACGAAATCCCCATTTTGTTAGTCGGTCGATCCGTAACTCCCAAAGCTACCCTAAACCCAACCTATCGAACTCCATTTCTTTCGTCAAACTCGATTGAAAAGCCCCACTGTTTGCCACCGCCCTAGCCGTCGCCGGACTAGATGTGGTGGCGTGCGTTCGTCGTCGATCTACAACAAGAACGCTGAAGAAATTAAGGTGCTCGATATCGACGATGAAGAAACAGTCATTTAGCACCAGGATTTGGTGCTTTTAGAGGGATTTAACATAGGGAAAGGATTGGGTGTGGGTATGTCTTTGGTTTGTTTGTGGCGATCTTTTTTATTTTTTGTTGATCCGTTTGTGGGGATCTAATTCTTATGTTTTCATGGATAAGAATTGTATTACGTGCTTCTGTGTTGGTGATAAAGTGGCCATGTTTTATGAAATTAACATGATAAGTTGACCACATTTTAGCTTTGTGGATTATAGATATTGGCCAATCAGACATGATAAAGTGGCCATGTTTTATGAAATTAACATGATAAGTTGACCACATTTTTGCATGTATTGTTTATGTTATAATGCTAAAAGGTTATATTTTTAATTAATCTTATTCCATGAAGTATGGTTAAATTACCATCAAAATAGGTTCGTGATCAGCGTTTCATGGTTAAGTTACCATGTCGATTTCAACGTTTCATGACCATTTGTAATCTAGCTTGAAACTGATTTAATAAACATGACATAATCAATCATATTAAAATTATCAAAAAATCATGAATTATGATTGTTTCGATGCGATTTAATTTAAAATATAAAAGTACTTGGATACAAAAATAAAAGTAATCAATCATATTTAAATTTATCAAATCCCACTAAATTAGGAATTCAATCCAATCCAATCCCACTAAATTGGGGAAATAATCCAATCTAATCCCACTAAATTAGGAAAGCAATAAATATAATATATTTATATCATAGTGAAAAGGGTAAGAAGGATAATTCACACACTAAGAGGATGAAAACATAAGCATGAAAAAAGGGAGGGATGAATTCTTACATGGCATGAATAAAGAGGATGAATATTTAAATATTCCTTTATTTAATTGCTTTTATTTTATTTATGTAATTTCTTTCTTTCTTTATTGAATTACTTATTTAATTTTGAATCAAATGGCTCTAAGACGACTTTCTTAGGGCTAAACAACCAGGGCCCTAGAGTCAAAATTTAACTATGACCATCTAGGATAAAATGATCAAAAAACTAAGGTCTTGTTCGTTTCCATACTTTACTTTATTTTAACTTTGTTTTCCAATCATTACCCTATATCTTTCTCCAATCATTACCCTATTTCTCTAATTATTAATTTCATTTCTCTCTCTATCTCTCTCCAATCATTACCTCTCTCTCCAATCATTATCCTATTTCTCTCTCCACCCACTACCAAAACTAAAATACCCAAAGTATGGAAACGAATAAGGTCTAAATCTTTTCCACCGGTTCAAACAGACTGAAATTTGGAACACTTAATTTTTTAACCATATTTATAATACTATATAAACTATCTAAAGAGATTGAAAAATTAAGTGTCCTAAATTTTAATCTGTTTGAATCGGTGGAAAGATTTTAGTTTTCTAATCATTTTATCCTAGATGGTCATAGTTAAATTTTGACTCTATAGCTTTCGTTGATTAGCCGAAAGAGATATTTGACTCTACGATTTTCTTAGGGCTAATCAAAGAGGACCCTAAAGTCAAAATTTATTTATAATCATTTAGGATAAAATGATCAGAAAACTAAAATTTTTTCACCGGTTCAAACGGATTGAAATTTGAAACACTTAATTTTTTAACTATATTTTGTAATATATAAAGGAAAAAAAAACCATGGGATTCATTAGAGGCAGTGCTTACACCTCATGCTTGGAGTGTGAATAAAGGACAAAAAAAAAAAGCCCAAACATAAATGTTGATTCGTGTGCCAAGATAAGGCAACGAAATTACTCTTTCCAATACTCCCCAATACCACCTTTAGTCTTTCCAATAAAAAATGTTGATTTGTTGATTCGTGTGACAGAAATGTTGATTTCTCTTTCCAATATCTATAATTCACCTTTGCCTTCTGTAGAGAAATTACTCACTATACATACTTGCACATATACACACACCCTCCCTCGCCCATCCGAAAACTCACAAACACTAAAACATTCTGCCCTCTTTCATTCTGAATTCAAGCTTCTATTCATTCCCTCCATCTTCCAGTATCTACAATTCACCCTCACAACAGTTCGGGGCGGAACAATGGATGACTACAACTTTTCAATTTCATATAGTTGGTCATTTGAGAATGATGTTCGTAGTGGGGAGAGCATCTCCCTTAATAGTCGTGATTATAGACCCGAATTTACCACTGACCAAGTTAGTTATTACTGTTATTGTTCTGCATATTCGTTATTTATTTTAAAAGTAGACTAGTTATTGTTGTACTTGTTATAAAATCAACATAATAAATAAGATTGCAGAAAACTAAATTAAGCACTGGACACAAATATATATAAATGATAGTTTCTCCAAGAACTATCAAGAGCAAAGTAGATCTTCAGGATCTATTAAATTATACTCAGTGTTTCTCTTTTCTGCTATTTGTCTTTTCTTTCTCATTGATACTCATACTCTTCATATCTGTCCGATTACATCTACATTTATAGAAGAATGGGGAGAGAATGATTAATGAGAGAGAGGCCCCATAGAAATAACTTTGTTCCCTAACTAATAACATGTACTACTATTTCACCCATTTCCTTTAAGTGATCAACCAACTTGGCAAGACTTTTCTAACACTCTCCCTTGGATGATCACATGCTAAAAATATGCCTCGTTAAAACCTTGCCAAGGAAAATCCAGTGGGACAAAACCTTAGGCTAAGGAAAAGGAGTGCAATCTTTTTCAAGTTATTGACTCTCCCTCAATGCTGCAAGATGAATCTTTAAGTCGACGCATTCCGATACTGTTCACCAACTTCTTGAATGTTGTGGGTTGTAATGCCTTAGTGAATAGATCTGCCAGATTGTCACTAGATCGTATCTGCTGAATAAAAGTATCACCATTTTTCTGAAGGTCATGAGTGTAGAAGAATTTGGTGATATGTGCTTCGTTCTATCTCCTTTGATATAACCTCCCTTGATCTGTGTGATACATGCAGCGTTATCTTCATACAATAATATTGGATGATCTTTGATTGATGACAATCCACATTTTTCCCGAATGTGTTGAATCATAGACCTCAACCAAATACATTCACGACTTGTTTCATGAATTGCAATAATCTCAGAGTGATTAGAAGAAGTAGCAGTCAACGTTTGTTTTACAGAACGCCACGAAATAGTGGTACCACCGCAAGTGAACACATATCCTGTTTGTGATCGGGCTTTATGTGGATCTAATAAATAACCAGCATCTGCGTATCCGATTAATTGTGATGTTGATCCATTTGAATAGAATAAGCCCAAGTCAGTCGTTCCTCGGAGATAACGTAATATGTGTATAACTCCTTTCCAATGCCTCTAAGTTGGAGCAGAACCGTATCAAGCCAACAAATTAATCAAAAATGCAATATTTGGTCTTGTACAATTTGCTATGTACATAAGTGCACCGATTGCACTCATATATGGTACTTCGGGACCAAGTATATCTTCTCCCTCTTCTAGAGGTCGAAACAGATCTTTGTTCACATCAAGTGATCTAACAATCATTGGTGTACTCAAAGGATGTGCCTTATCTATGTAAAATTGTTTCAGGACTTTTTCCGTGTATGTCGACTGATGTACTAGAATCTCATTCGGCAAATGCTCGATTTGCAGGCCAAGACAATACTTTGTTTGGCCAAGATCTTCCATTTCAAACTCTTTCTTTAAATATTCTGTAGTTTTTATAAGTTCTTCCGGAGTTCCAACGAGATTTAAATCATCGACATAAACCGCAATAATTGCAAATCCAGAGTTTGATTTACTAATAAAAATACATGGACAAATAGAATCATTTTTATATCATTCCTTTAGCAGATAATCACTAAGCCGTTTATACCTCATACGACCAGATTGTTTCAATCCATATAAAGATTTTTGTAGCTTAAGAGAATAAACACCTTTGAGGTTTTGATTTGTATGCTTCAGGCATAGTATATCCTTCAGGGACCTTCATGTATATGTCAGCATTTAGTGATCCATATAAGTATGCAGTCACTACGTCCATCAGGCGCATATCTAGACATTCCATGACTACTAAGCTGATCAAAAATCTAAATGTGATTGCATCCATTACGGGAGAGTATGTCTCCTTATAATCAATTCCAGGTCTTTGCGAGAAACCTTGTGCAACAAGTCGTGCTTTATAGCGCACAACTTCATTCTTCTCATTGCGCTTTCGTACAAACACCCACTTATATCCTACAGGCTCTATCCGTTCAGGGGTTTGAACTACAGGTCCAAATACTTCCCTTTTTGCAAGAGAATTTAGTTATGTTTGAATTGCTCCTTTCCACATTGGCCAATCATTTCTTTGTCGACATTCCTCGATAGTTTGTGGTTCACTTTCTTCATTACTTCCAGTAATGTTCTCATTACTTCTGGTAATGTCAAGAGCAACTCTAAACGAAAATACATTGTCGACGATTGTTTTGTTTCTATCCAATATTTCACCCGTATTCATTTAATGTATTGAGATCTCATTACTTTCAGGTATCTGTTCCTCTTCAGGAAATAACTCTTTGGGAGACTTCTCTTCAGAAGATTCATGCTTATGAGAAAATATTGATAGATTCATTCTTTCATTTGCCTGCTTTGTGGGTTTAGCCTCTCCAAGAGCATTTGAATTTGTTAGCTTGGTCTCTTCGAGATTACCGGCTTTGCCTTGGTTTTTCCTCTTCTGGAGAAATTTATCTCTTGCACTGACAGGTTTCCCACGCTTCTGGCGTGCCTTAGACTCATCACCTGCTATGCCAGTAGTTTGTTCTGTAGGAACTTCAATGCGTGCTGGAAGGTTAGCAGCTAGTATATGAGACTTAGTTACCTTCTTTGTGTTGGTGAATGCATCCGGTAGTTAATTTGCAATGCCTTGCAAATGAATAATCCTTTGAACTTCTAGGTCACATTGATTAGTACGTGGATCAAGATGAGGTAATGTCGAAGTATTCCAAGTAATTTCACCTTGAGCTTCCGGTTGCAATTTATCTCCCCTAATGGTGGAAACACTGATTCATCAAAATGACAATCCTCAAAATGTGCCTTAAAAAGGTCACCTGTTAAGGGTTCAAGGTATCTAATGATAGATGGAGAGTCAAAACCTATATAGATACCAAGTCTTCATTGGGGACTCATTTTAGTGCGATGAGGAGGTGCAATAGGTACATACACAACACAACCAAAAACTCTTAAGTGAGAGATATTAGGTTGTTGACCAAATACAAGTTATGTAGGCGAGTATTTGTGATATGTAGTTGGCCTAACATGAATTAGAGAAGCAGCATGTAAAATAGCATGACCCTAAGCAGAAACTGGTAATTTTGTTTTCATGAGCAACATACGAGCAATCAGTTGAAGTCTTTTAATAAAAGACTCAGCTAACCATTCTGGGTATGAGTGTGTGCAACAGGATGTTCAACATCAATACCTATTGACATACAATAATCATTAAATGCCTAAGATGTGAATTCTCCAGCATTGTCCAAACAAATTGTCTTGATTGGGTGATCTGGAAAATGTGCTCGTAATTTGATTATCTAGGCAAGAAATCTAGCAAATGCACATTTCGTGTGGATAATAAACAAGTATGTGACTATCTGGTTGAGGCATCAACTAAAATCATGAAATACTGAAATGGGCCACAAGATGGGTGTATTGGACCACAAATATCCCCTTGAACTCTTTTTAAAAAGGATGGAGACTCAATAACGACTTTAGAGAGAGATAGTCTAGTTATCAGTTTCCCTTGTGAACAAGCATTATAGGGGTAATTGCTGGGCAAAAGAATCTTTTGGTTCTTTAACGGATGCTCATGTGAATTTTTGACAATACAACGCATCATTATTGAACCTGGATGCCCAAGGCGATCATGCATAACATGAAAAGTTTTGGATTAGAGCACTTCTGGTGCATAACAGCATATGATTCAATTGTTCTAATCGTCGTATAATATAGCCCAGAAGAGAATGCAGAAAGTTTTTCTAATACTAGCTTCTAGCCAGATACATTAGATTTGATATATAAATACTCTTTTTGACCTTTGTTGATGGTTTCAATATGGTAACCATTACGATGTATATCTTTGAAACTTAGAAGATTTCTTCTGGATCTGGTAGAATGTAAAGTATTGTCAATACTTAAGTTTGTCCCATTTGTTAACACAATATTCGCTCTTCCAGAGCCCTCAATTAGGTTTGCGGAACATGATATTGTATTGACATTTGCTTGTAACTTTGTCAATTATTTAAAATATTTGTTATTCCGAAGAACAGTATGTGTTGTACCACTGTCTACCAAACAAATATATTTACCAGTTATCTTTATTTTTGACAACGCACTGTTAGTATCTATGCCCCTATTATATGCAAGATATAAGTTCAGAAATTTTATAAATAGATAATTGAAACACACCTTGACATTTTATTACAAAGACAAATACAATATAACATATTTCTTACAACATGATTAAAACATAAGCACACCTTCAAGTTTATTACATGCAATATAAGTAGGAAATGATAATTTAGTCTAATTGTTGGGACCATTCGGAGTAGTCATTTTCATCATCATGAAGTCATTTTTCGTTCCACTTGATTCACCGATGTACTCAGAGATATCAAAAGACGAGATATCAAAAGGTTCAAAAGGATCAGGTTGATTATTCAGTTGATCAGTAAAGTTTGTTTCAATTTCCTTTTCCTTTCCTTTGATAGATGCCTAGTAAAGGTCTGCCAAATGCCTCGGTGTACGACAGGTACGTGACCAATGTCCTTTCACTCCACATCTGTAGCAAGAGTCCTCAGAATTCCTGGGAGGCTTATTTTCCAAATTCTTCCCTTTTCTTGCAGACACTTCTGGTCTAGTCCACTTATTCCACTTCTGGGGAATATTTGGTTTGTTGCCTAATTTCTGAACATATCCTCCATGGACTTGGTGGTTATGGTTACCATGCCCATGCCCATGTCCATGACCACGGCTGCGACCACGACCTCGTCCTCGTCCCTGATTGGGAAAAGTGACTTCATTCGCTTCTGGGAATGGTGTAGAGCCAGTTGGACGAGACTCGTGATTCCTCATTAATAATTCGTTATTCTGTTCAGCAACCAGGAGACAGGAAATTAAATCTAAATATTTCTCAAACCCACGCTCTCTGTATTGCTGTTGCAGGAGCAAATTGTTGGCATGAAAAGTGGTAAAAGTTTTTTCCAACATATCTTTTTCAGTGACAGTTTCACCACATAATTTCAAGATCAAAACTATCTTGAACAGAGCGGAGTTACACTCGCTAACAGATTTATAATCTTGCACCCTTAAATTTAACCAGTGATAACGAGCTTTTGGCAGTATCATTGCTTTTTGGTGCCCGTGCCTTTCTTTCAGATTATTCCATAAGGTTAATGGGTCTTTAACCGTAAGGTACTAAGACTTCAGGTCTTCGTGGAGGTGGTGGCGAACAAATATCATTGCTTTGGCGCGATTCTTCAAGGACGCGTCATTATCAGTTTTAATTGTTTCTCCTATTTCCATGGCATCGAGGTGAATCTCAATGTCAAGAATCCATGATAATAATTTCTTCCTGAACTATCGAGTGCTGCAAATTCCAATTTTGTGTAGTTCGACATTGTCTATAAAAATAAGAGATTTCAATTTAGATAAACATTTAAATAAGGGATAGTTGAATGAGCGAGCCAAATTTAATTGATTTATGTTATGCAATAATCTCAGGGATCGAGATATAATGATCAGACCTAAATAATATTTACTTAAACTTGCAGGGTTAAAATATAACATTAACAATGATGTGAGACAAACCATATGTAGACACCCCAATCTGAATCTCCCGGTCGTTTTACGGTTTCTTGTTTCCCCGATGATGAACAGGATCGAAAAGCAGTCTTGAGATTGGAAAGGTTTGAGCTCGGTGTGCGTGGAACCCCTTTAAACCCTTTGAAACCATTTAAAAGAGAAAAATAGAAAACCAGTCAACTTTGGTCTGGATTGACCCTCGCGCGTGGATGTCACTCCCTCGTGCGAGTGTATGCTTTGCCAGATGTGGTCAAAGTCAAATGTTTGACTGTTGACTCACGCGCGACAGTTGTGACCCTCGCGCGACGGTCCCACTCCATCGCGCGATGGTCCAAAATAGTCCCTTTCACCTTTTGCCAGTCAGTTGGTTGCTTGCCTGGGGGGTTACAGGGCTACTAAACCCCGTTTTTCTCCACAGGGTACTGTGCAGTGCAGGTTTTAGGTACTACACCCTCACACAACCCTTCCCATCACCTTTTGTAAGTCTTCACCACCAAGTTTGGTCCTAAGGGGGTGTTTGCCATCACCTTTGGCCCTCTACTCCTCCTATAAATACCCCTTTTGGTTTTTCATTAGAAGGGTACTCAATTATCAAGTTAAAAAGGCTAAGAAGAACTTCAAGCACACTAAGGCTCTCAACCCTAGCACACTTGCTCATCACTTCTTCATTCCATTTTCCATCACAAGCATCACAACCTTGTTCAAATCTTTTCCAAGACCTTCCAAGCAAAGGTATAACACCTTTACTGCTTACTATTTTGATCCCTGAGGGGGGCTGTCAGGGCCAGGATTGGTAATCAATACCAGTTCTGGTCCTAAAGTCAGCAGGGTTACAAGAAACTGGGATACGGTATACCCTCGCGTGACGGACTCAGACTCACATGCGACAGTTCACTGTCTCGCGCGACAGTGCTCGTGGGGTTTGGGGATGCTGGCTTTTCTTGTTTTATCATGTTATTATTTGTTTTGAGGTATGTTAGCCTTTTTTAGCTCACTGTTGTGCATGTTAAAACACATAGCCTAGCTTTCCATACTTATTTATGTGGTTGGAATGCTTCTGAGTTGCTTCTGGACATGTACCGAGCCCAGAACATGCAAAGCAATTCCTGGAAGTTCAGTAAGGACCCTCGCACGAGGGAGTCATTGCCCCGCGCGATGGTCTTCCTGAGTCCAGTTGCTGCGCTTACATGAGCAGCTTGGCCCTTGGCCTCTGTTATGGTACCCCCACTGTTTAGGGGTTGTATTTCAATTCATTTGGTTTCTGTTCATATCAATTTGTAATAATTAGTTATTTACAGTACCCTTTAAACTGCTTGGTTTGCCTCCTAGGTGTGCACTGGTCCTTCCAGAGCCCAGAAGAGGATTAAATTCAACTTGTGGTATGACATGAGCCCTCGCGCAAGAGAGTGAGTGTGTCGCGCGATGGTCTGCTTTGCATGCACGTAGATCCATGCATGCAAAGGTGGCCATGGTGCATGACACATTCATTTTATGAGCAGCCTGGTTTGTTTCTGACCAGAGAATTGGATTTTACCCTACTTTTATTATTTCATCCATCCATGCCATGTTTAAATCACATCCTGCAAAACGTGTTACAATTTTAAATCCCCGATTAACTGTTCCCTCGCCCTAATTGGCTTAAAATTGGTTAAAGAAGAAATCGAATCACAATATTTTCACAAAATGCCTAAGTAGAGACCAATCTCCGGATTGGGCGAGAGGGGTGCCTTAAAACCCTTCCCCTCTCGTAACCTGGCTCCCAAACCCAGACATGGTTATGATGGACTAGTTCCTTCACTTTTTCAAAATCAAATAGCACTGCAAGTGCTTCGAAATACGGTTCCTTGGGTGTCGGACCTTCAAACCAGAGTGGCGACTCTGTATTTTGCGAGCGCTTATTGCTTCTCCGCTCGCGTTCCCTCGATTATGGGCCCTTGCATTTTGGAATCCGGAAATTCCAGGGCATACTGCCCACACCATATTAATCTAAAACTTTGAGGAAACAAGGGTTATAAAATCAATTCAATTCCAACTTCTACTTTATGTCTAAGATACTGACTTGCAATATACATATGAATTTATTTTATCTTTCTATATATACATACATATATATATTCCGTAAGAGTCATGCATGTTCAGACAATCATGGAACAAGTTACATATGAACTGATTTCTATCTATACATGCATGATGTCATCCCTTTGAGTATGCACAAGAAATAAGCTGAACATAGTAAGGCCTTAGGATGTGAGTCAGTTCTAATTCTTTGTGTATTGGCATATAAACATATATGAATATTTCATATCTTTTACTTACTGGAAACAATAAATGTAAAAATATGTAATCATATATCTAACCACTGGGGTTAGCTCAGTGGCCAAACTCGTGATATTCCCTCAAGGAGGTCATGGGTTCGAAGCTGTATGGCGGATTCAATATTGAAGACCCACCCACATTGTTGCAAAAAATACTTCAGATATTCTCAATTTTTTTTTCATACCGTGTAAAATACTTCAGGTATTTTTTTTTCATATATATAAGTATTTACTAGTAAAATACTTCAGGTATTCCTTTTCTTTTATTGTAAATAGAATTCTTCAGGATTCATAACTGGTAAGTACTTCATGTACCCCTTTTTTTTTTTAGCATATATTACTTACGTATATTATGCAGGAGAAAAAAATATAGTAAGCAGAACATATATGAACAATAGAGTTACAAGAAATGTAAACCATTTACCTTTCTCAGTAGGGTAGAGACTCGTGCTGATAACGTGTTATAAAATCAGCACAATAAATAATAATGCAGAAAACTAAATTAAGCACTGAACACAAATATATCTAAATGATAGTTTCTCCCGGAACTATCAAGAGCAAAGTAGATCTTCAGTATCTATTAAATTATACTCAGTGTTTCTCTTTTCTGCTATTTGCCTTTTCTTTCTCATTGATATTCATACTCTTTATATCTGTTCGATTACATCTACATTTATAGAAGAATGGGGAGAGAATGATTAATGAGAGAGAGGCTCCATAGAAATAACTTTGTTCCCAAACTAATAACATGTACTACTATTTCACCCATTTCCTTTAATGTGATCAGCCCAACTTGGCAAGACTTTTCTAACAGTACTTACACATATTCGTTTTTTTTAATATAGATTTTTGAAAGTAGAGAAGATATGTTAGCTTGGGCGCGGAGCGTTGGTCTAAATAATGGTATTGTGGTGCTTATTTTCAATTTTGCTAAGTTACAAGGCGGCAATCTGCCAAGTGCATTCTTGGTTGTGAAAGAGGAGGAAAGTACAAACCGCCACAGTATCTGGTTGAAGAGCAATCCTATCAAAGAAACACTGGGACTAAAAAATGTGATTGCCCATTTCAACTGCGAGGTATGCTAGAACATTCATACAATATCAGGTGGGGTTTAAAGGTTATTTATGGTGTCCATAACCATGAAATAACAAACATATTGAGGGCCACGAGTACCCGTCATGGATAAAACCAATAGAGAAACAATTTGTGGTCGACACGGCCAACAGCACCGCGCCTTGTGAAATTCTTAATATTTTGAAGCAACAAGACCCGTCAAACACTTCGGGAATCAAAAGCGTTTACAACGCCATTTTTTCAAATAAAGTAGCCAAACTAGACGGTCTAACTCTTATTCAGTGTGTCATACATCAATTACTTAAGAAAGATTACCTCCATCAATTTCTTACAAACCCAGATACCAACGAAATCACAGATACTATTTGGATCATCCTATAGCCTAGAGCTATCTGTCACCTTTATGTCGGTATTGATCATTGATGCCACGTACAAGACCAATGAGTATCGAAAACCACCATTGGAGGTTGTAGGTATCCCATCCACGTGACGAACTTACTCGCTTATGTTCACATATTTTAGTAATGAGAGAGAAGAGACACTGACATGGGTATTAGATACCTTAAAAAAAAAGTGGATGCTTTAAAAGGGGGCATCGTTGCCATTGGTGTTTATTTTAGATCGGGATTTAAAGCTTATGAACGCCATTGAGCATGTTTCCCCACAACACGTCACATCCTGTATATTTGGCACATAAATCAATGCGTCATGAAGAACTGCAGCCGTGTGCTTGGTCTGAAATGGAAGCACTTTTTCGTGTCATGGCACTCGCTTAGCAATTCATCTACACCTTCGTCTTTCGAACAGAAGTGGCAAGCCATGTGCGATGATTTTCGCCAATTCCCGACTGTCATAACTTACTTGTGGCAAACATGGTTAATGTCGTACAAAGAGCAGTTTGTTTCAGCATGGACAGATACATGTATGCACCTCGGAAGCAATTCAAGGCAAATGTATAATCACTTTATAACTTTACTATTAAAATTTTTTGCATTTCTCTACTACTTTAAGGAATAATTTTTTTGATATTTTCCTATTTAAACACAGTGCATTATTCTATTACAGGGCAGAGTCTGCACATGTGAGGCTAAAGCTATATTTGGGGATACTATGTCATCGCTACAAACATCTTTTGATAAAATAGAAAAGATGTTGAAAATTAGTTCGGAAAAATTAAGAAGTCGTTCGAGAAATTTATGAACATTCCACGCCACAAATAATTACATGCTTCGTTCGTCGATATATCAAATAAGATCACCTCAAGCGTAGGGTATAAGCGTCCAATTGAAGCATAATAATCCGGAAGACTGGGATCGTACCCAAGGGAAAAATTAATATGGCTTTGCTGGATTTGTAGGAGTAAGCACGGGTTTCTGGCTTTTAGACAGCCAACTTAGTTTTTCGTTTGCGGTGAAAAGTAAAAAGGCTAAATTAAACGAGAATAAACTAGGTTAAAAAGCAGGTTAGGTCTAGGAATCACTAACACCCACGACTCAAGCGAAACTACATTCTTCAACCAAATACACGGTTTAAGATGCTCAACTAAGGCTCCTAATCCGGAAGATAAGACGGTTCAAAAATCAAGCTAGCTATCGAATTTATTTAGCAAACGCCTCGAGCGACAGAGCTCCAAGCATCATGTGTGGTAAATAGGCGATGCTCTTACCTACACATGATCAAGGAGGTTAACACCTTAGCAATTTGACAAATAAATCCAAGCTCCACATCAATTTTCGAACCAAAGATTGAAACTTTATTGGTGAAAAATGCAATTTTACTCAAGTCATGAGGTGCTAATCACCCCATGACCCAACTTTGGAAAACTACTCACACATATCTATGGAGATAAGATTAAGCAAAAATCTACTTAGCATAATTGTAAATACAACACTAGAAAAAAACTAGCTAGAAAGGTAGATCGGGCAACAATAAATAACTTTAATTAAGAGAACAATAGCTAAAACAAATTAACTAAGGCTGGAAATTAAATTTTAAGTGCTGGAAATGAAGAACAAGCAAAAAGCAATTCAAATCCTATCTAGCTCTAGAAAATGGGTACATTTCTGTCCAAATCGTGCAAATGTGACAGAACGGGGTATTTATATCCCCAAGTTTTGCACACGGAATATTCCAAAGATGCTCTGAAGATTCTGCTCTGAAGCACTCGGCATCGATGCACCATGTTTCCTTCCATCGATGCCGAAGTGGTACTGGATGTTGCTCTAAGGGACTCGGCATCGATGCAACAAAATACTTCCCATCGATGCCGAGATGGTTAAGGTGCTGGCGTGGTTAAGGGCCTCGGCATTGGTTAAGGGCCTCGGCATTGATGGACTAAATAAACTTCCATAGATGCCTAACAGCTTAGGGTTGATCTGCTAAGTACTTAGGCATCGATGCAATAAAATTCTTCCCATCGATGCCTAACAGCTTATCCTTGCCTTGCCAATCCTAGCCGTCGGGTCACCATCGGGTCTTTTTAGGCTTTAATCTTTGGGACTTGATTATTCCGTTCTTGATCATAGTTGCACGTTGAATTATCTCGACAAGCTTTGGACTTTATAATTCCTGATTTAAATCATTTTCCTACAAAACAAAACTAGAACACCTTACGAGTAAAAGTAAATAAAATGACAAATTAAACGATAAAATTAACTAAAACTAGACTACTAGCGCACTTCTTTACATTATCGGGTGCTTATCATTACGTGACGACATTTTTGATCAAGTAAGGTGTCGCATTTCATTAGAGGCAATGGAGTTCATACATGATCAGCTAGAAAGTGCTTTAAAGGTATCCCCTACATAATCGGCTATTGCAACTGTACGATCAAAATCACACACGGATTGTCATGCATGCTCGATCTTGTATATTATCATTCCATTTCCACTCCAATTTCGCTATGCAGTATCCACACTCACTGGACTAGGTTGTCTATGCACGCAAATGAGTTTAATGACGAAGGAACATGACCTGATAGGACATCTTAGGTTGTTGAGATATTAGGTGGGATGGATCCACATATGCGAGAGCATATCATAGATAGTTTTATCGATATGGCAGATCCATCTTGTAGCACAGTTCGACCTCTATCGAACAACACAGAACATAGAGGTCGATCTGTAGGTAGAGATGAGCAAAGTACGCGTTGCATACCTTCTTTTTCAGAAGCATCCACTTTAAGATCAAGGACTGCAACATCACGAGTGAGACGGAGAGGGAGATGTGGGAAGGGGTCGGGGGTTCACAACACTTAATTTACAATTCCATCCATCCCCGATCGCTACATTCAGTGATTACCTCAAGCTTATCAATGTTATATTTCACACACTGTTGACGTCAAAGGTGATGGTCATTGTGGATTCAGGGCGATAGTTGCACAAATCGGGTATAATGAAAGTGATTGGAATCGAGTACGAAAGGAGCTTATTGAAGAGATTTGACAAAATTATGATCTATACAGTGTCATTTATCCAGTAAATGATTGGGCAAAGCATCTACTATACTTATTGGATTGGTTCAAGCCTGCAGCACCACTGGAACATTGGATGGAAGCTATGAGAATGTTTACGGTACAACCTTGTATTGCATAAATTTGATGAGAATGTTTACGGTTGTTTTACTCATTTGCCATTGAGGTCCCCTCCAGTTCCAGTCGAAGACCGCTGGAAAATTGCTATTGCCCGTGTTAACATCACTTCATGCAAGCTTTCTTAGAACCTCATTACCCTGTATCACCCATTTCAATATGGTGGCAAGAGCATGCATCGAACGAAGCTACAAGATGGGCTGCTAGTTATGGAATACGTATGCAATTGTGGTACGAAGTAATGGATATAAGCACGCCGAGAGTAGAATTTGGAGAAAATATGTACTCAATTATAATAAAATGAAATTTTGTTTAAATTTATTATTGTTCATTAGAAGTTATTTTTAATATTCATTGCTAAGACAAATTAATTAACTAATTAAAATAATATAAATTTATTAAGTATAAAGTCAATTTTAATTGAAAATAGAATTTGAGTTAATCGAAAAAAAAGAGGAGAAAACGGGAAGTAAACAAATAAAAAAATTTTAAAAATTAGGAAATAAAAAAAAAGATTCAAACTGAAAAGAAAGAACCGGGGTTAAGAGGGGGGGCGTGTGTGGAAAGCGTGGGTGGGGTTTCTCTCTTTGGAGAAAGTATTTATACTTTCCTTTCAAAAATTTATATATACATAAATAAATTAAAATGACTGGCTGAATTTTCGAATTCCGAAGTTCACCTTGCATAGCATTCGATTGGAGGACGACCCTAGTCAACGGGGCCTGCTTTTCCTTTACTGGAGCATGAGTATTTTCTTTCCCAAATTGCCCTCGGCTCATTTTCCTTCAAAATTCCCTGGGCACACACAACTTTGAACGACTTAAGGAATGGAAAAAATGGAGCTCAAATCGGAAGATAACAAAGGTGAGAATCGACGGCGCCGGCGCGTGGGGCTCATACACGACGAGAGGATGTGCAAGCATTTCGCTCTCGACGACGATTACCATCCCGAAAACCCCAATCGCATCCTTGCCATCTGGAACAAGCTCAAATCCTCAGGCATCACCCAAAGGTCTTTCTCTCTTTCTTCTCTGTATAAACGTCCAATGGTACTAGTTTTAACCCCAAGGGTTGGCCTAGTAGTCAAGGTCTGAGATTCAGGAGTTCCTCTCTCGTAAGGTCTAAGTAAAACCTCTTAGGTGCTGTCAACTCCTTTGAAACCAGTTCATTCAGAGCAGCTTTGCTCTGGCTTTAATTGGGACCCCAGCAAGTGGGCGGTGGCGAGGTGCGCCATTGCTGGCCCGGACACCTGAGTTATTAAAAGAAAAAGTATGAGTTCTAAGAGGATTGCTACTAAATACGAGTTCTGTAAAAAAATAAAACAGAACCCCAGAAATGGCGTCTTTAACTGGAATTTTAGTTCCAAATATGAGTTCTAAGAGGATTGCTACTAAATATGAGTCCTACGTGCATTGCCCCATGCGTCCAGCAAAACCGTCGCCATTGCCAAAATTGGCTAGGGTGGACCAATTAATTGCTCCATAGGTCGAACGAATAGAAAGAGCCATTTTCATTGCTAAATTTGGCAACTTGCTACATAAGCAACAAAGGTGCCCGATCAACAAACAAATGTGCCCCTAGGCTTTTCCCTTCAAAGACCCCCCTTCACCACTAGATTGCTCCATGTGAGCAACAGCTAAAGGTGCCCAATTAACAAATAAAAGGTGCTCCCTTTGACGGTGGATCTTTCCGTATCACAAATGGTGGTTGTGAAAGAGGAAAGGGTAGTTATGGTAAATGTGCTAGTGGAGAAGCAATGCTATTTTTTTGGCTTTTTGATGATGTAGCTAGCCAAAAAATTGACTTCACTTGTGCAAAATGGCCGGACATGCTCCAATTTGACCAAGCTATTTTGAGTTAACATTATTCCAAATGTAAATAAACACATGGACATAGATGCACTCAGTACTCAGGAGAGATTCTCAGCCTCTCAATGGGTACATTTAAAAGCGGCATCCAAAAACGCGATGTTGAGAAATACAGGTGGATGTTACACAGGATTATAATGAATCATATTAACTAGTTATAGAAATATTAAGGATTCTGCCTTGGAGCTCTCCCCTAAGGGTTTCCGCCGACTATCCCTCCCTCTCGAACTCTCACTCTCCATGAGGGTTTTCAAATTCCTCTTGTGGAATGTTTTGGTTATGCGATGGTGGTGAGACGAATCTCTCAATGGCGATGGGGCTGAAAACGGAAGAATTGCTCATTGATGAAGGCAAGACCGAGTTGTTATTTATTTATTTTTCATATTGAGGTTTCCGCGAAGGGAGTTCTTTTGCCTCTTTTCATCCAAGATATTTGTTTCCATTTTTGGTTGTTCTGTTCGTATTTGTTTTGCCTTGGTGTTTATCATTTATTGCTAACGGAGTTAGAGCATCACTTTACTCCAAAACCACAAGGAGGCAAATTGGTCATTAGTAAAATTCGGGGAGGTCATATGCCAAATGGCCAAACCTTAGGGAGGTAATCTGTACTTTGCCCTTGTATTTTTTTCCATCCATATGATGTTGTACATGAATTTTGATTTATGTCATCTTTCTTTAAGACGATTGTCATGTTTAATTTCTAGATCTGAGCCTTTACAAATGTCTATTTTCACATAATCTGAATTCTACCATGAAATGATAGATGTTTTTTTTTTTACTCTTGTTCAGATGTGTGGTTCTGAGTGCCAAAGAAGCAGAAGATAAATATATAGCTGCAGTTCACACCAAGAACCACATTGATTTAATCAAGAGCATAAGCTCCAAGAAATTTGATTCACGAAGAGAGAGGATTGCTGCAAAATATAACTCAATATATTTCAATGAAGGCTCCTCAGAAGCTGCATATCTTGCTGCTGGCTCTGTTTTAGAGGTAAATCTCTTTTAGTTAGTTTATAAACTCATTTGATGCTAGGTAGTGTTAAGGGTTTGAGCAACTATCATGCCTAATCTTGGTAATTTAAACTGGTTCATTTCTTCCTTTTCTGAGCCCTTTGTGGTATTATTGGCCAATTGGGAAGCCTTATGCCAAAAGACTGATGAAGAAAAAGAGGATGTCTAGAATAACTTATGCTCATCTTGATTCGGAAAAGGGGGAAGCTTGATGTATGCCATGTTATGTACCAGACCCTATTTGGTTTAGCAGTTTTTTTTAATGCACGTGGAACGTCAAATTTTCGCCTATGGAAGCATGGTTGGGAAAATAAAGTTGTTGTTCTGTTGAGGATTGCTGTTAGCCGAAACATGTTGATGACAAAATGGCATGTATGAAGACTTTGTATTTACTAATTCTCAATAGAGTGGGCCGAATTATATTTTACCACCTAACTTAGTCTTCCATAGGAAGTAGGGATAAAGTATTTTACTAAAACACATGTTTCTAATTTTATATGACTTATTGCTTTCCTTTGCATATCTATTCGGTGATTGCTCCAATTTATTATTATGTTTTTGAGTTCAAGACCCTAATTGTAGATGCTTTCTCAAGTAGGTCGCGGAGAAAGTTGCTAAAGGAGAATTGGATTCAGCTTTTGCTATTGTTAGGCCTCCAGGTCATCATGCAGAAGAAAATGAACCAATGGGGTTTTGTCTGCACAACAACGTTGCTATAGCTACAAGTTTCCTCTTGAACAAAATAGTGAGAGCTGGTTTAGGTTTAAGTTCTGTTTAGATTAATTTCATCCCGTACTTGATTAGTTTAGGTTACCATTACGAGGAACTACACTGTTACATTACTTAGAAAACATCAACAGATATTTTGGACCCGGAACTAATTATTGCTTTCATGCTATTGCAGGAGTTGGGTATCAAGAAAATCTTGATAGTTGATTGGGATGTTCATCATGGAAATGGTACTCAGAAAATGTTTTGGATGGATCCTCGAGTATTGTTCTTCTCAGTTCACAGGTATCTTACAAAATTCTATTGCCCGTCTTTCACCTTAGTAGAATCATCTTCAGTTAGAAACTTAGATATATACGCTTATTATGCTAAGAAAAGAAATTCTGGAGAAAGTCATCAGTCGTGATATTACTCTAGTCCTTTTGTGCTTGCTAAGCCATGATTGACTTGTTATTAATCGGCTTTAGTTATTGTAAACTTGTTGAGCTTTAATCATCTCATGATATTGAGTCAATTGAATTAATGGAGCAGTTTCTTTTATCCAGGTACGACTTCGGGACTTTTTATCCAGCTAGTGAGGATGGTTCACATATTATGATTGGCAAAGGACCAGGTGCAGGGTACAACATCAATGTTCCCTGGGAGAGTGGTCGGTGTGGGGATGCTGACTATATAGCAGCTTGGGACCATGTATTAATCCCCGTTGCTAAGGAATTTAGTCCAGACATAATAATGATTTCTGCTGGATTTGATGCAGGTTATTATATTAATTGCAACTGAATTAGTTTTAGGTTCCACAGTCATTTCGACATCCTTAACTCCGTATTTCTCCGAGAAACCTAGTTTGATAGCAAATGTCTTGTATACTTCACTTGAGGTAAATACTTAAGTTCTTACACATGGGCAGTGTGCAGATTTTTGCATTAAGTAGGTATATCTATCTTAAGATAAAACAACTTGCACTAAGATCACTTGTTGCTAATACTTTCGACTAAACTCAACACAACAGAACCTTGTCCATTTGCATGAAATAGTTAGGTGCACTGTCATGGAAGAATAACTTGTCCCAACGACATGAATCCCGTGGCGAAATCATCCAGCAGGATTCCTGCAATGTACTGTCATCGGTTTCGTGAATCGTGTTCCACCATTCCTCATAACCAAGGGCCATAACTAGCTGCTGATAGTTTGTAACTTGCTGATGAACATTAGATTGAAAAATTGAAGAAACTTACATAGAAATGGCCTAGTTTGAGATTTTACGGCTTAAAAGTATCTAAACATCAGTTCATTGCAGAAGATTAGGCAGAAAACAGTAGAATTTCACCACAACTGGCAGCCCAGCCGAAAGAATGTGGTGAACTGATGCGTAATGCAAGGGGGTCTTTTGTTTTCCATTTCAACTTCTGACTATGAGGTGATAAGTTAGTTGGTGAGTTACCCAAAACAAGCATCAAGAGCGAGGTCAAGCATATAAAATGCTGTCAATTATAGCTTTAGCCTAGATCTGCCCAAATTGCTAGTGTGTGGAGGAAGCTAATTACGTTACGTAATATCAGTACCATGTTGTGTCTTGTTTAGATTGAATGTATTGTCTATCCGTATAACTATATTGCTGATGCCAACTAGTTATTACTTATTATTACTTTCTTGGATATCAGAACATACACATATTTTGACACGTTCTTATTCCATCATGTACATTCAGTTAGGTAATCTAATTCTCTTCCTTTGTTTCCTTAGCATGGCCCAATCAATCTTAAAATGTATAATGATAGATTGTTGGGCTTTTTATTCTGTATGAATTATATTTAATATACTTTTTTTTTGCTGGTTCTTCTTGTGTAATAGCTGTTGGTGATCCTCTTGGGGGTTGTCACGTTACGCCATATGGGTACTCTGTTATGTTGAAAAAGGTACTATCAAATGCATGTAGCCAATTACCATAACGATATTTCGTCTATGTATTTGGATTGTGATCGCCCTTAGTTATTCTATTAAGTTCCTTAGCAACCTGGATGATTACTGAATTACTGAAATCTGTGACCTTCTGTATCTAATTTCTTTCAATGTCGTTTGTAGCTGATGGAGTTTGCTCAGGGTAAGATTGTTATGGCATTAGAAGGGGGATACAATCTTGATTCTATAGCGAATTCAGTTCTAGCATGTGTAGAAGTATTGGTAGAGGAGAAGCCTCTCAGTGGTTCTTCAGAGGCATATCCATTTGAGTCCACATGGCGAGTAATACAAGCGGTAAGTATTCGGTTCTGGTTTTTATGGGTTAAACTACACGTCTCACGTTTGCTCTTGCAATAAACCTTTGGTTCTAGTTTTTACTTAGCAAAGTATCCAAAAGCCAAACAAAACGGCTGATCTTAATGATAGTTGCATCCAAAGGGGACCCCTATCATGACAGAATATTCTTGGTTATAGGGGATGGCAAAGCTAGGCTGACATTTTTTTTCTTGGCCACTTTATTTCTTGCGAGTTGTAACTGACATAACTACTGTATTCAGGTCCGTGAAAAACTGAGTCCATTTTGGCCGATACTGAAGTATGAATTATCAAAGAAAGTAACTGATGTAAAAGCACCTCCAATTCAGGTGATACTCTATCTTACTTGGTAATCTTGTCTTTATTAGATCCTATTCTAGTTAGATTTTTTTTTTTCAAAAGAAGTAGCTTGTGTACAAGTTATTTGTGAATTTGGTGGGAAGAACTTATTATTTGTTAGTTCGAAAAGTCAAGTAAGACCGATAACAAAGAACAGCCGTATTTGGTTGCAACATATTCATGTAAAGTGTTAGGTTTTTCACCTGTAGAATATTTTGTCATTGGCAGAGAATGAGTTACCCTTTCAAAATCAGTAAGTCCGTTCGTGGGATTGAAGATGCTTGTATCTCCAAGGCATATGCTATCACAGATTTATCTAGATCCATATTACCTGCCTGCTACCACTGTCAACTGTAATCATATCTATCAAACTCCCCTACAACTCCCCACCGATGCCTCAATTGCTCCATTCCCATTGAATAACCAATGGCCACATCTGACAAATCTATGAGAGAGTATATTTCTGGAAAACTGTCCTGTCATTCCCTTAGGAAGACCCTCTTCTTATACTCTTCATTATTCTATACAATAAATGTTTACAACTATCCAATCCCAAAGATTAAGCTATTTACCACTAATCCCTAATTACAAGCAATCATACAAGTCAAAGATCCTACGACTGATTTGTTGGTCCTAAGCAATCAGACCATTAAAACAAATCAATCATCTATTTTTGGTATGAGAATCATCTCCAGAAATTCAGCTTTGACACCTCCCCTCAAATTGATACGGGTGAATTGACCAGCATCAATTTGTCAACTAAGAACTGGTGGCGAGTCTTCGCCAATGCTTTTGTGAAAACATCTGCGGTTTGAAATTCCGTGGACACATGAGGCAAAGTAATGATGTGATTAGTACAGGTTTCGCGAATGTAGTGGCAGTCCACCTCAATGTGTTTACTTCGTTCATGAAGTACTGGATTTTCAGCGGTGTTCTAAATGGCGCTTGGCGCTAGTAGGGCGGCGACCCACCTCCAAGCGTCAAGCCAGCCTAGGCGGCCACCAAGCAGTTTGGCATTTTTTTTTTCCCGGCCCATATGGTAGCCATTAGTTTTAAAGTACCCATGAAAAAAAGAAAGTACAGTTGTGCCCACTAAAAAAAGATATGCTTATTCATTTTTCTATGCTGCACACACTTCTTTACCTGCAAAACCCATGTGCACGCTGACACAAACCAAAACAAGACGTCAATTGAGTCAAAATAATGCTGAGAATATATATATATATATATATATATATATATATATATATATAAAGAATCTGTCCTTCTCTCACAGTAATGCTGAGAAAGGATATAGGTGTATTATTATTATTATATTATATAATATATATACTGTAGAAAGAAAGAGAATGGACGTATAGGTTAATAGGTGTATTATATTATATAATATAATATATATTAAAGCTGCCTCTCTCTTTTTTTTAAAAAAAAAAACAGCACGTGTTCACAGTTTCTTTCTCTCTCTCTCTCTCTCTCTCTCTCTCCCCTCCCTGTCCCTGTGAATCAACTGATCGCCTCCGACGAGCACACCCACCCAGACCTCCGACTACTCCGACAACCATCGAACACCACCGGCGAGACCACCCAGACCACCGGCGAAGCTCTCCGACCTCCGGCGAACCTCCGACGATCAATATACAGCCTCAAACACTCTATTATAGTATACAAACCAGATCTGACTATTTCGGCGACCCATAGCCGCCTAGCCCAGGCGCTGCCTAGCCGCCTAGCTCCGCCAAAGTCCGCCTAGCTCCGCCAAAGCCTCCGTGGCCGCCGAATGAAACGCCAAGGGGTGTAGGCGTGGCGGTGACCCACCTCCAAGCGCCTAGGCGGCGCGGCGGCCGCCATTTAGAACACTGATTTTCTGCAATACGTATGGCACTCGGATTATCAGCATGCAAAGGCGTGGGATCCACTTGTGGAAAGCCTAATTCAGAGAGCAAGTGGCGCAACCAAACAATCTCAGAACGCGCAGAAGACATGGCTCAATATTCAGCTTTAGTGGAAGATTTTGAAACCCTTTCTTGCTTCTTACATTTCCACGAAATAAGAGCATCACCAAGATACATGCACCACCCAGTTGTAGATCGACGTGAGTCTGGACATCTAGCCCAATCAGCATCACTATATGCTGTAAGCTGGATAGATGAACCAGCTTTGTAGAATAACCCACGCTCCGGCGTTCCCAATAAATAGCGAATGATTCACTTGACAGCTGGCTAGATGAAGATGCCGAGGTTGGTGCATAAACTGACTCATCAAATTGACAGCATAGGAAATATCCGGTCTGGTCATTGTCAAGTAGACCAGCTGCCTACTGACTGTCTATATGCCGTAGGATCAGAGAGTAAATTTCCTTCATCTTTCTGATATTTGACATTACCCTCAAGTGGTGTGTCCACTGGAGTTGAGTTCTCAAGACCAGCCAAAGCAATTAGGTCTTTAGCATATTTGGACTGATTAACAAAAATTCCTTGAGTTGACTGATGTACTTCAAGTCCTAGGAAATAGGTGAGGGTTCCAAGATCCTTCATATAAAAAGAAGAATGTAGAGATTCTTGTAGCTGATGAATACCTTTCATATCTGTGCCCGTGATGATGATGTTGTCAACATATACAAGGAGAATAGTTATACCCGCACCGGAGCGACGAATAAACAGAGAAGCATCATTAGCACTTTGACTTAAACCAAGTTGATGAAGAGTCTGATGAAACTTTTCAAACCAAGCCCGCGGTGCTTGTTTTAGCCCATAAAGAGAGCGTCGTAGACGACATACATCTGACATGGAATTCCTTTGGACAACCGGAGGAAGTCTCATATAGACTTCTTCTTTAAGATCACCATGTAAGAAGGCGTTTTTCACATCCATTTGAAATAAAGGCCAAGATTGAAAAGCTGCTATAGAAATCAGTACACGAACGGTTGTCATTTTAGCCACAAGAGCAAACGTCTCCTCATAATTAATGCCATGCTCTTGTCTATTTCCAAGAGCCACCAACCGAGCTTTGTATCGTTCTAAGGAGCCATCAGATTTGAGTTTAACCGAGTAAACCCATTTGCAGCCAATCGGTTTATGGTGAACTGGACAAGGGACAATGTCCCAAGTGTGGTTTTTCTCTAGAGCTTCCAATTCTTCTTGCATTGCTTTTTGCCAACAGGAATGTTGCATGGCTTGTGAACAAGTGGCTGGAATTGATGTCGGGGATGAAGTGGCTAAAAACGACAAGCGTTTCAGGTGGTCTAGGTGGGTGAGTGGATCTTCGAAGTCGAGGAGGTTCAGGACTTGGATCAGGAGCCAGGGAGCATTCGTGGTTAGGACCTTCCGGAGGAATGGTAGTCTTTGCTGATATACCATTCCAGGTTTAAACCTTGTAAAAGTTGGAGAATTACTACCAAAGTCATGAAGGTAAGAGGATGAGGATGGAGGAGTAGAAGCATGATGATTTTTGAAAAATACTGATTTTCAACAAAGACAACATGACGAGAAATGCAAATGCGACGAACGGAAGGATCATAACATAAAAATCCCTTTTGATTAAGTGCATACCCTAGGAATGCACAACGTGCAGATTGTGCCGTTAATTTGTTCCGATTTGGTGCTGGCAAGTGATGGCAAGTTAACATAACAAAGACAACCAAAAGTATGCAATTGGTTGTAGTCGGGATGAGTTTTGTGCAACCGGAAGTGTGGAGATTGATTTTGAAGATTGGGTGAAGGTAGTTTATTGATAAGATGCACAGTCGTAGATAGAGCTTCGACCCAAAAATGAGTTGGAACAAATGCATCGAGAAGAAGTGTTCTGGTAAATCCAAGAGATGTTGATTTTTTCGTTCAGCAACCCCATTCTGCTGAGGAGTATATGAGCAAGTTAGTTGGGAAATTATGCCTTCATTTTGAAGATAATTTTGAAATCCATGATCTATATACTCTCCACCAGATTCAGATCGCAAAACTTTTATAGATGTGGAAAATTGATTTTTTACATAAGCCATGAAGCGTTTGAAGGCATTAGAAACACCAGATTTATGATGCAAGAAATAGACCCACGTGTAGCGACTATAGTCATCTATGAACGTAACAAAGTATTTGTGGTGAGAATGGGAGGAAACAGGTGCAATCCCCCAAACATCTGATTGAATCAAGTCAAAGCAATTGGTAGTTATGTCATTGTGAATTGGACAAGGAAGGGCTTTGCTTTTACCCAATTTGCAACTATCACAATGAAACAAAACATCTTGTAAAGAAACAGGATCTTTATTCAAGAGCAGGGCAGATGTCAACATGAATAACAATTTTTTGGCATTAGGATGCCCCAATCTTTTATGCCACATCTGATATGATGGAGTAGAGGTAGAACAAAGTAATGAAAACAAGGATTTATTCTTGGGATAGCTAGATAAACGAATAGGAAACATCCTTCCACATTTAGGTCCCTTCCCGATCACTTTCCCCGACGCCTGATCCTGCACAATGCAACCACATTTGGAAAATGAGACGTTGCAATTGTCATCAACCAGTTGACCAACAGATATAAGATTAGAAGCCAAACGTGGTGTATGGAAAACATTATGCAAGGGCAAAGTATGACGAATATCACCCACTGCTTTGATTGGCATGACTTCACCATTAGCAGTTTGTATTTGCAAGTTACCCACATATGGCTTTATATTTGTGAGATGTGCCGAGGAAAAAGTCATGTTATTGGAAGCACCAGAGTCAACATACCGAACAGGAGATGAGGTAGTTTTACCTCTGAGGCAAAAAGCTGAGAATGCAGATTGAATCATTTGTTGAACTACCTCTGGAGTCATAGCACTGGAAGTAGTAGAAGTATGAGCAGGAGCAGCATATAAAGCATTAGGAACCATGTGCGAACCCTCAGCAGGAGCAGCATAAAAAGCATTAGGAGATCGATTTTGAGGTCGTCGACGAAATTCTGTGATCAAGCGTCCAGGCTTCTTGCAGTAGTTGCAGTACTTCTTTTTGCAATTAATGGCTATATGGCCAAACTCTTTGCAGCTATAGCACTGTTTTGTGCTCACATCCTTTCCTCTAGCCTGAGTTGCAAATGCTGCATCAAGTGGATTGGAACCAATATCTTTCCGTTCGAGCGCTGCTTGAGTCAAGCATCGCTGTTCTTCTCGAAGGAGTTCACTCAAGCAAGTCTCCAATGATGGGGTGGGTGCCCTACTCATCAGATTTGAATGGACAGGTTCAAATTCGCGTCTCTGTTTCATGAGATACTGATCTCTCTGAGTGATTTCATGCACTGCTTGAAGAGTCTTTAAACCCTCAATCAAAACTTTAGCATAAACAATCTCCTTATATTCAGCCCAAATATTAATGAACCCAGAATAATATTCTTGAATAGACATAGTCCCTTGGGAGTATTCAGATATGTCTAATTCAAGCTGAAATCTTCTAGCTGGGTTATCTTGATTGTAAATCTTCTTTAGATAAGCCCACATATCTTGAGCACTAGTATAAGAACGCAAATTGAGAACGATTTTGGAATCTACTGAACTTAAAATCCAAGTGATTGCCTTGACATCATTACTTTCCCACATATCTTGAGCACTAGTATAAGAACGCAAATTGAGAACGATTTTGGAATCTACTGAACTTAAAATCCAAGTGATTGCCTTGCCATCATTACTTTCCCACATATCTTGAGCACTAGTATAAGAACGCAAATTGAGAACGATTTTGGAATCTACTGAACTTAAAATCCAAGTGATTGCCTTGACATCATTACTTTCCCACTTTGCTTTTTCAGCATTTTCAGTTGGTTTAGGAATGGACCCATCTATGTGTCCCCATAATTCTTTTCTTTCACAAACATGCGAAATTGAAACTCCCAAGGAAAATAATTTTTCCCATCCATCTTGATGGGCAAGATTTCTGATTTTTCTGACATTCTTAACCACAAAGGAAACTCGAAAAAATGACAGAAAAAAATCCTGACTGACTTGAGAAGGATGATACCTCTAGAACAACTGATGATAGCAACACAAAACCAAGAATGGATTCTAAGATGCTTAAACTTCTAAAAACAAGACACCATAGCTAGGGCTCTGATATCATGACAAATCTATGAGAGAAAGTATATTTCTGGAAAACTGTCCTGTCATTCCCTTAGGAAGACCCTCTTCTTATTCTCTTCATTATTCTATACAATAAATGTTTACAGCTATCAAATCCCAAAGATTAAGCTATTTACCACTAATCCCTAATTACAAGCAATCATACAAGTCAAAGATCCTACAACTGATTTGCTGGTCCTAAGCAATCAGACCATTAAAACAAATCAGTCATCTATTTTTGGTATGAGAAATTGAGAATCATCTCTAGAAATTCAGCTTTGACAACATCCACCAAAAACCACTGCCTACCTCTACGAAACCCGGAAGTGCTGATGACCATTTACAAAGGGACGATCACTTTCAGTTTCCTTTCAAAATTTCGGCCCACCAGCTTTTCTCACCATCCTGATCAGTCATGGCTATCATTTATCGTTTCATCCTTGCCTATTACATGTTTGAGAATTTGATTCAATGAACTACTTTTTGTCTTCTTCCTCTTCTTCCCCCTAGAGTTTGAAGCGTTTTATGTATTTTCACTACAATCAGTTTGAGAGGTAAAACATGAGGCCACAGTTACAAGAAACACTTCAGAATGTTGCTTGCCTCTGCGTATATCACTTTGATTTCAACCGAGTCAGCTACAAATAGTTTCAGAAAGATGCTTTATGCAATCCAACCAAACACCGGAAAATAAGTTGATTTTTTTTTTTTTTTATTTCATGATTTTTTCCCCATGAATGTACATCTAACCTAACCTAGCCTCATAGTTAAATGGCGATGTGAATGAATGGCTCAAGAAAGCTGAGGAACCTGCTCAAGCCGCTGAGCAAAGGGTGAAAGAGGCCGAGCATCGAGTGAGGACTGCCGACAAGATGAGAGAGATTGCTGAATTCCCCCTGTGGCCAGGTAGAGCTTGGTGACCCTGGTCTGGTTGCAATGGAGGCCGAGAGAGAATGTTTCCAAACCTAGATGAGGTCGCCGCCACATGTGACCCTGTGGTAGGTGGTCAAGTGGAGAAGCATAATTTCGATAGGGGGCGCTGGTTGTTGTTTTCCTCGGCATTTTAAGAAGGGAGATAGAAGAGGGAACCGTGGAGACCGGAAAGTAGTACTCCTATGCCGCCAGGGAATGGGAAGATTGTGGATACAAGCACGGTTGGTGAGATGGGCATCGGCATCAATGTGGAACCCCGCCCCTCCCTTTCTTTTTTAATCTGTTAGAGTTGCATCATTTTGATCTGGAAATTGCCACATCCGATGAGGGTAGTGACTATGAGTGACAGAGTAAGGAGGCCGTTGGTGAGTCTTATATCTCAGTTGTTTGTGGCCATCTGAGTGCAAAAGTGTATGATGCCGCGGCAAGCACACCCAATTTGTAGAGGGAGGGGGAAGGATGGGCCTAGCTTTGACTTGTAACTATCCATCTACATGCTTTAGTGGTCATTGAAAGCAATTACCTTCAAAGCCTTTTGCTCTGTATTGCCCTTGCCCAGGAGATATGGAAGGACAACAAGAAGGAGGTGGGCTAACCTCCCCTTCATTCAATGGACTGTCATAATAGCCCATTTAAGTGGATAATTATCTGATTGATAACCATATAAATCTCGTTGGATGAAGGAATAAGTGCAGAATAGGAAAACAAAAAAACAAAAACAACAAATAAGGACTGAGTGGGACCCCTTTTTTGGTTTGGCCAGCCATGCCAAGTGGCACCATCCCATTGGGTGGACACATTCGGGTGTAAACAGGAACAAAGTAACACACTGTAATGCGTGGAAACCTGTAACTCCGAAATCCCTTACACACATTGTCACTCATAGTAGACGACGGTTCCATGTAATTGTACAGTATTTGCGCACAAGCGGGTGAAGAAACACCTTTCCTCTTCATTGTAAATTGCACATGGTACATAATTCTGGAGTTCGGTTTGCAATCTTCTGAGGAAAGGGGCTTGAGGGAGAGAGACTGCGTGGTGAGGTGGTGCCACAGCAATGGTGGAAACGGTGATGGATGTGTGGACTGGCGATGAATTCGGTGGATATTGTGCCTAGGAGTTGGAGACCCCACCCCCGTGCAAGGTTATGTTCGGACTTGTACCAATAAAATGACGTTATAGTGCTTCTTTCTTTTGCATCCCTCCTTGCTGGCTCATCTTTTATGTTTCAATTGCTTTGCTTAACATATAGGTGCTGCGAACCTTATCCAATTGTTGCCAGTTTCCACCTTAATATGGCTGTGCTTATGTTGTAGATCTCGTGCTCAGATTCTGATGGTGAGAATGATATTTGTGCAAATATCGTATCCGAAGATCTTGAGAAGGCTGTTCAGGACATTTTGCAACCCTTTTCTGAGCTGAGAGTTGGTATTAATAATAACGGTAAAGACCGCCTCAAGTTTGTCTAGCCAACGAGTCACTCCTCTTTTGAATTCTCTTATGATGACCTTGAAACTCTATGCAGATGAGGTAAGTACAGTTTCTGCCCCCTGGAGATTAGAGCTTTCAAAGATTGATGTTTGGTACGCTACATTTGGGTCAAATATGTGTAAATCAAGATTCCTCTGCTACATTCAAGGTGGACAGGTAAAGATCATAGACCTTTATGCTTTTAAAAGTGTTCCTCTAAATAAATCGAAGTAACCTTTATAAGTGTAAAAGCTATCCTTGAAACTTTTTTGTGACTTGGTATATTGTTCTTAATCTAGATTACCTGTGGCGTTGCCCCTTGATTAAGCAGATCAACTTTGAAACAAGGGTATTATGTAGGGTGGTGCGTGTGTTTCAATGTCATTCAGTTTCTCTTTTCTCTTTTCTATTGTTTTTTCTAGTTCCCAATGATAAAAGGTATTCTGTTTCCCCCTGAATTTTGAGATTCATGTGTGTACTTGCACCAGATTAGAGGATATTCTCTGTAATGAACTTGATTTTCCATTTAGGAGAAGTAACTGATTTTCCAGAATCCAGATTAGAGGATATTCATGTGAAAGCTTTCGTTTTGCCACTTTTTAGCAAAATTGGACTTCTTTTTCACCTTCAAGTGAGCATGTTATGCTCTCCCAGGAATTACATTCAGATATACACACGGCCAGGCTGTGGGACAGGCCTTAAATCTCCATTTCATCTTTTATTTTGGGGTCAGTCCATAAAACATCAATAATTCCATGTCTTACTTCTTCTCCATTCTCTTACTTTCCTTAAATGACAGGTGGAAGGCATGAGAAAAGCATGTGCTGGTTCACTGGATAAAAGCCCACCCAAAGAGATTTTGTGGAAGTCAGTCCCTCATCGTTTATTCTTTGGTCGTGATCAAACTAAAACATGGGGTCCTGGTGGGGTTGCTTTCCTGCATCCCGAAAGTAACTCTGAAAATAGAGCTTACATGTGCCTGTACAGAATCACGTATGTAATTTTTCATTTAATAACTCATCATCACAAAGGGTATTACTGCTTCGACAATCGACGATTCCTAGAAGATGTAAATGATCTCTCAGTCATCAGTCATTCAACATAGAATTCGGTGTCTCTAATTTAAGTTTCTTTTACAGGCTTGAGCAGTTCAACGATGTTTTGCTTCAGGAAAATGATTCAAGATTTGACCTGAGTTCTCCTGTGCTTGATTTGACTGACTTAGACTCCATGATGGAGAAGGGGAAGTCTGTGGAGGTCTTGGAGGTACTTTCTTGTCTTCTATTCCACCATTCTGCAACACTTGTTTTCTTTCGGGTCTGACTACCATATTTCTATATGAACCTCAATGTGAAAATACAATGAAGGTTAGTGAACATCTCTTTTGAAGGAATATATTTTTGCCTAGTCTAGGTCATTGTTCACCCAGTCAGTGTTTGGTTCGCTTAAATGATTTTGGGATGGAATGGAACTATCATTCCTTGGCCTGCCAATGGAATGGTCATTCACCTGGAATTTTTGAAAGATGATATCCAATTTATAGCCTGTTACTTTGTTGGCGACCCAAACATCGCAAGAGCATTACAGGAGAATGACAATTCCATTCAGATCGATTCTAGTGAACTAAACACTGCCCTAGTGCATACCAAGGAGCCATCTTGAGCCCAAAATTAGCTATGGTCAGTTGATCGCTATGTAACCTAATTTATTGTGCTAAAGGCCGAGGATTTCTGTTACTTGTGACGGTCTTCCTTGTCTACAAAATGGGTCAAGGCTTTGTATGGACTTCAGGGTGGTTCTTTTCGTCCTCTTTTTTTTTTTTTTCCCACTCCAAGGACCTTATTCCTTCGTTTCTTTTAGGTTGATGGATTTGTGGAGAGTATGAAAAGCCAAGGGAAAGGACGAGGGAAAATGAAATGAAGCTAGAATAATTTCTTTGTTTTCCCTTATGCTTTCCTTCCAATTGGTAAATCTCTCCGTAATTCCATGATCTAAAGACAACCTTAATTTTCCAGAAGGTTGTGTCTGGAGTAAAACCTTTCTGCTTACCAACTGTTTGGCTGAAAAGGATTCCTCCAGCTACCACTAGAGGTGCATAAATGTGGATGCCTTACAATAGAGATTCTAAACCTTACAGAAAAACGATGAGTTGTCAAATCTTGAGTAACAAATACATTATCTTCTGTCACTATGGGAATGATCTTTTGATATCCATGCAGAGAGGCTGGTACCGAAACGTCGTACATCTGGGAAATGAAAGTGGCATTCCGATATTGACAATGACGTAAGTGCATTTACACGATTAATCTATTTCCCTTCATTTTAGTTTTCATTGTGGTAACGGTTCATGCGAAAGGGATCAACATTTAATTGTTTTATTCAGGTGCACCCTGTCTAATGTCGAAAGCTTCAAATCCGGTATACTTCCCTTGTGTGCCCCTGCCAAAGAATATTCCGATACCTTGGTGAGAGGCCTGGTCGGAGGAAATCAGTGTTTAGAGGAGGAAGCTATGGCTTACATTCTGGAAGCTTCAACAAATCCATTGTGATTTTGAGTTTGACTTGTAAATTCCTTGGATTTTTCGATGTTTTAAATATCCCATTTCCGTACACAGGGTGGTGGCTAGATGAACAAGCTTAATTATGGGCACAGTAGTAGTGCCTGGTAGTGTATATGATTTGTAGTCGATAAGACATCCTTTCAAACTTCATCTACTGATATTGGTACTTAACGACTCTCTCTCTCTCTCTCTCTCTCTCTCGTGATTTGAAAACCATCATACCACTAGCCTTGTTGAGTTGATGCCAACAACAGCCAATTGTTTTGGTTTTGGAATTCACGTACGGTTACCACCTTACCGAAAGCTTAACTCAGGAGTTAACAAGGTTTGCTTTGTTTGACCGGATGTTATTGCTTGAAAGCTCGGTTAACTTGGTCTGATTTGTAGCCGATGCAAAACAATGTCGGCTGTGTTTGTTTAGGAGTAAAATATTTTCCAGTAGAATGTTTTCTCCATTTTCTGGTGTTTGGTTGCACTAATTGCAAGTAAAATATTTTACTCGTAAAACCTTTTTCAGCCAATGAAGTAAAAGGAATGGGGGACCTTGCTGTTCCTTAGGGGACAACATGGGTGTTGGCTTCATCTGGGTTGCCATGCTCGGCAATTGATGGTTTAGATTTTATTTCGGCCGAAGAGATCTTAGCCATCCAACCGAGGTTAAATTTGAGTCGTTCGTTGTTGAGCATGAACGAACGGTCCGGATGGGGCCAACATTCATGCAAAATGACTTACATGTAAGTCTTCCCTAAATCATTTTAAAATGCGATCTTTTGCTTCCCCAAACCCAATCATCTGTCTCTAGCTCAATATCTTCCTCTGAATTCAGTTCTACAACTAATCGATTCGTGGCCATCCATGTTTTATTATAGATTTATAGTAGTAAAATGCATCACAGCCGTAACTATGCAGGCTAGCAACTCCCCAAAGCCCTAATCTCAGTTTCCATCACCTTAAAAAGTGATTTTAATGTCCTACGGAGTATTGGATTTGTTTTTAATACCGTACCGGATAAAATACTGTTTTCTTTCTAATATGATACATACCCGCATCAGTGAGATAAAGGGTACCTTTCTCACATGGACATTCTTTTTTATATATTATCGTAAACAAATACATTTAAAAAAATCCTGTACCAAATTTGCAAGGCAATTTCATTTCTGGAGTACCGAATTTCCTAAAAAAACGTTTGTTTGCGGGCAGCAAACCAACCAAACCGAAAAACATTGAAAAACCAAGTTGGCTGAGTCCCGCAGCAGAACTGATCACGGTGGAGAACTTGCCTCAAACCACGCTGAACTCGACCCCACCAATACACTATAATCTTGAACCATAATAATTCTCTTTTGACATATGCTTGCCTGTCGATGTCAAGGAAAAACCATGGAACTCTCAATTAAATCCAAATGAAATCAAACACCACAAAAAGTAACGGCAATTCATGGAAGTAGGATTTGTACCAAAATTTTATGGAGGAATTTGTGAAAGGAAAATTAAGTATGAGGAACTTCCCTTCACAAATTGAAGGCGTCTTCTCCTAACCCTTTTTCTTTTCCTCCGCAAATTCTTGAACCAAACACAGCAAAGTCTCGCCATCAATCATATCAGAAGTTAGAACCATTACAAAGCATGAAACAATATAGACAAAGAAGTCGGATTGTATATGATTAACGTATGTTATTTGAAAATGTTAGAAAAATGGGTTGGTTCGGACCGGACCGGACCCAACCCACATGGATCGTCCACATGGGATTATGTGATTGAGTTGGTTAGAAGGATGAGACAAACTCCTTATCTCTATCTGTTAGGAGAGTTCAAAGATAATAGATCACCTACATCTATTAGGAGACTTTGAACTCTTGGACTTTAATCTATAAATATAGTCCTGCAGATATTTTGGAGATACACACAATACGAAAGAGTTATAGTTCCATCTCTCCTTCTCCTCTAGAAAAATTCTCCTGTCAAATATCTTCTCCCTTTAGGGTTTCCATCTAAGAACCCTAGGATTTGCGGTGTGGACATCAAGAGCAGACTCTAGTAGTCTCCTCTACTCGGCGAAAATTGAAGACGGTATACGCGCTGTAGTCAGTGTTTGTAGAGCGGGCCTCAGCTCATGAAAAGCTAAAGCATATTAATTCCGCTGCGCTTCAATCGTACGTGTAAGTCTTATGTGATTTACGAGCTTTCGATCCTATAAAGTTTAACATTGGTATCAGAGCAATTAGGGCTCGCTCTCGCATATAACGTGCACCATATAATCTGTTCGTAATAATCCTCGTCACAAAATAATTATTTTTTATTGATGGCCTTGCTTTGTGCTCAATCTGACCTTTGTTAAATTTTCTTTTGTCGATGAAAATTATCTGATAAGATTCGTCAGATTTGGAGTTAAATCGAAAAGATCTGGCCATTTGAAATCTGGAGTTTTGTATGCGACTTCCTGGAAATCTGGAAGAGTAACAAAAGAGCGCGGTTCGGCTTGATTGTGCGGCTCGGTCGAGGCTCAACGGCTTGATAGCGTGCGGGTTCGCTTGATCATCAACCTTAAAAAAAGGTGTTTTTAGTGAGAGGCGCAGGGATTGAACTTGCGACCACTGCACCAACTTTGATATATTTAATTTGAAGCTGTTCCGTTTTCAAAAATATCATCAGATTTTGAGTCAATAAAAAAAATTCAGTGCGCACTAGGGCTCCAACCTTACAATAATTCTTTTTAATTATTTTGTGACTGTCGCGTTTGGATACGTTGCGATTAATATGAACAAATTGTATATATTTTTTTCATATTTATTATTTATTGATTGTTTATTGCTGTGTTACGGCGCAAACAATTGTATCCTTAGTTATTGGACTTTACCCATCCTCTTAGAGGGAGAATTTGGTGGAACCATCCATGCCTATACCTATTATGTGTTGTTGCATGTTGGCATGGATGCTCAATTGAAGGGATTAATATTTGTATGCGTTTGGAGATGGGCTCTCATTGATGATAGAGACCGGAGACAAACTTATTAGATGGAATAAGTGCAACACTCTCATTTGTTTTTTATTGTAAGGGGGTGAATTTTTGCACTTATGTTTGTATAATATTTTTGCCTCCCATTCTTGCATAAAATATTAATTAGGGACTTAAAATAACTAGTCCCATTCTCTTATTGTTACATTGATTCATTGGAAATTTTGTCTAAAAATCGATTAAGAAATAATGATTTACACCATGTGTTGGAATGATGACTACGAGCATTGCAGATTTTCGATCTCTATCCATGGTTAAAATCATTATTTGTTTAATAGGATTTTAGGATAAAATTATTGTAATGTGCTAAATATTTCCAATGCACAAATGAATATAGTGAAATGGCCTCAAAGACTATTGTTGCTGATCTTGTTAAGGGAGAGAAATTGGATGGGAAAAACTATGACATGTGGCAAAAGAAAATTCAGTATCTCCTTAATGAGCAATAAGTACTTGAAACCCTGACCAATACCATGGATGTCCCCGAAGAGGGGACCACTGCCCAAGACTGCCGAAACATGGAAACTTATCAAAATTGGGTCAAGAAAGACCGTTGTGCACGCTTTACTATGTTAGCCAGCATACACAATGATCTTATTGGCGAGTTTGAAAACTGCGCCATGGCTCAAGAAATGTGGAACCAGCTGAAAATTGCTTTTGGTGGCATAACGGCAATTAGGTTGCGCGCGTTAACATTGAAGTTCGACAGTTATAAAATGAACCCCCATCATTCCATGTCTGAACATTTGAGGGTTATGTCGGCTATGATACGCGACCTTAGGTCTGCCGGTAACGTTCTGACTGATGAGCAGCAGATTCTCGCTATGCTTAGGTCTTTGCCTGATGAGACATGGGACCATTTCAAGCTCACGATGACACACAATGAAATGGTTAAAACCTTTAACGATTTGAAGTGTCATCTTGAGCTTGCAGCCGAACGCCAAGATGCAAAGCGAGGCAATGAGGTTCTCGTGGTTGAACCTGACCAGCGCAAGAAAATTGGGTCTAAGCGCAAAAGGCAAGGTGGCGAGGCTAAGCATGGAGAAGCTAGAGATAATGCGCCAAAAGAACATGTTAAGCGCTGCAGAGGCAAGAAGGATGAATCCAAAGTCACTTGCTACAAAATTTCATAAGATTGGACACTTCACTCGTGATTGCACTGAGTCGAAGAAGGTACCATCTTACCCTATTTCTCTTCTCGCATAGATTGCTTAGTTTGCTCACATGTATTGATGGCTCATACTAATCCTAATTGGATTGTTGACACAGGAGCAACAAAACATGTAGCATGAGAACAGGGAGGATTTATCAAGTATCGCTGAATTCCTGTTGGCAGCCAGAGTGTATTTATGGGGAATAGCTCAACTGAGGATTTGCTAAGAGTTAGCACTTATCAGCTGAAGTGCAAAGTGGTCGCACACTTATTCTCTATGATGTACTTTATGCGCCTAGAGTTTGACGTAGCTTGATATCAGTAGTAGTTTTAGTTTAGTTAGGATTTTTCTTTAATTTCAGCAGAGATGGTTTTTTAATCTGCCTAGAAAATAAGCCGTTTGGGCATGGATCAATTTCTGGTGGTTTCTATGTTTTGGATTTGGATGGTTTGAATAATAATGCATTTATGGTTTTTCATGACATGAGTGTTGTTTCTAGTTATGTGAAATGGCATGCTAGTTAGGCCATATTGGCCAAGATAGGATGACTAGGTTAGCTAGAGAAAGCTTTTTTTAGGCCTACTCGCTAAAGTCAACCTACCAATATGTGAGTCTTGCGTGACAGGAAAAGTGATAAGAAAACCATTCGGTAAGGCAGTGAGAGCTATAAGTCCACTAGAGCTAGTACATTCAGACATTTGCAGCCCCATGAGTTTCCTAACAGAGGTGATATGAGGGGAGATCTTAATCTTTATGAGATGTGTGAATCAGAGGAAGTTACACATGTTCTCAGCGAGGGTGGGAGTTTAAATCCTCATCCTATGGTCGCCGAGAACACTGGGAGTAGCTTGCCTCCTAGTGGGAGTACTCCACTAGACTATTGATTCTCAAGATCCTCCACCACGTAGAAGCCATCGTAAAAGTATTCCTCGTCGTCGTTTTGAGATTGAAGGAGAATCGTTCATGTGTGCTCCTCAAGAGGAAGATGAGCCTAGTTCGTACAATGAGGCTTTGTCTTCACCTGCATGTAAGGAATGGCTAGCTGCTATGGAGGACGAGTTTAGTTCTATGGGCAAATATCAGGTGTGGGAGTTGGTTGATCTTCTGCTTAAGCGCAAGACCATTGGCAATAAATAGGTCTTAAAGGCTGTTTGGTTGCGGAGATTCTTACAGCGCCTTAATACAGGGCCTAGAGCTAGTGGGCCTGTGACTCTATACTGTGATAGTACGGCAGCTTTTGTTTATACTAAGGATCCCAAATATCACGGAAAATCCAAACACATTGATATTTGGTTTCACACATTCGAGACGTGGTTGCGCAAGGAGAGGTGGTCCTAAAGCATATATCCTCGACCGGTATGGTTGTTGATCCTTTGACTAAGCCTCTAGCGAGGGATGTCTTTCAAAGCCATGTTAGTAGTCTGGGACTTCATAGGTTTTGAGTTGTTTATGCTTTATTGTGACACATTCGGATATTTATTGTTTATGCATTGATTTTTATATTCGAGTTGATTGTGATAATAAAAATCATGTTGCATTTAAATTATTATGCACTTACAATTGTGTTTCGGAAGGCATGGGGTTGACCATCTCACACGGTAACCTACCTCGGTGCTGATGGGCGAGCGAGATGAGACATAATTATACTCTTTATATAATGTTGAGTTTAGAGTATTGTCGCCTTGGTTGGACCAAGATGAGGTCACTCTTGACCCAACACAGAGTTTGTGTAGCCTTTTTTGCTTGAGCCAGACGGAGACCGGAGACCTAAATAGGGCGCAGTGCATGCGACAAATTTGAAAGTCTCGAGTAAGGCGCTTTTAGTAGCGACTGTACTTATGTCTGTACGGTGTTTTTGGGGAGAGACACGATCTTTATGGATTACTCCACCGTAGCATGTGAATCATACCACATGTGCTGTTGTCGACCATATTTAGAGGAGTGATAGTGTGGATCCCTTTTCCTATCACTGTGTGAGCTTTAAGAGTCATTTATTTATAGCCCTTACTTGACTTGAGACTATGTCATGAAGTAGAGACCTTGTGTTGCTACTCTAGCTTGACTACCTAAGACCACGAAATGTCAGGGTCCCATGGAGCATGACTGGGAAAGCAGCAAGGTTAACATAGACTGACATGAGGACTCGAGGAAGACTTTTTGGTATCACATTCATTTATGCGGTTGGTTGTGTTTTGTGCCGGCACAAGTTATTATTTTTTATATACGGTATATCAAAATCAAAAATAATTTTGAAATTGGAAGCACACCAACGCAAAGGGGGTTGAGCATAGCTCTGAGCTGGGACTCAAGAGGGATTGGAGATGCTCGATCCAATGTGGCTAGATTTGTCTAGGGAAATGACGAGATCTTGTGGAGTGATGTGTCATGTTAGTTTGATGGAAGCTTAATATGGTACTCCTATTTAGCTTGTTTCTTTCTCGTCGGTCGCACGCCTCATTTCCTGTATGAAGAGAGAATTGATAAGATTGACTTGGCTGAGATATTTTTTTAAAGCCCAATGTGTACAAGTGGGAGATGTTAGAAAAATGGGTCGGTTCGGACCGAACCGGACCCAACCCACATGGGATTATATGATTGAGTTAGTTAGAAGGATGAGACAAACTCCTTATCTCTATCTGTTAGGAGAGTTCAAAGATAATAGATCACCTACATCTATTGGGAGACTTTGAACTCTTGGACTTTAATCTATAAATATAGTCCTGCAGATATTTTGGAGATACACACAATACGAAAGAGTTAGAGTTCCATCTCTCCTTCTCCTCTAGAAAAATTCTCCTGTCAAATATCTTCTCCCTGTAGGGTTTCCATCTAAGAACCCTAAGATTTGCGGTGTGGACATCAAGAGCTAGTCTCCTCTACTCGGCGAGAATTGAAGACGGTGTACGCGCTGTAGTCAGTGCTTGTAGAGAGGGCCTCAGATCGTGAAAAGCTGAAACATATTAATTCCGCTGCGCTTCAATCGTACGTGTAAGTCTTATGTGATTTACGAGCTTTCGATCCTATAAAGTTTAACAGAAAATGTACATTCATGGATCAAAATTCTCTCAAAATACAACCAATGGAAATTATTAGAGAAATGCTCCTCTCCTTCACTAGAACTTGCAATAAAATCTGAGATTTCTATGCAAACAATTTCTCCTCTCCTCTATTGCAAAATTCATACAGGAATCCTTGAACTTGCAGTGTGTTTGAGTTTCCATAATAGAACAAGTTTCTCCAAAGCTTCCAGCCATGAATCCACATGGTGGTAGCACAATGAAAAATGAAGCAGAATCACTTACACCCAGTTCCGAAAGGCAATTCATGGGCTGCTGAGAATTTACTTCCTTTTCTCTTATCTGTATAAATCAACTTCATCGTGATTTCAATGAAGCATGACCCGTGTCACCCAAATGTTTATGTAGTCTATTCCTGTCATGATGAAGGATACAAATCCAAAGGATCAAAACCAGAAATAAGAGTGAACAAAACAAACAAGAGGGATATAGCCAACGGAACTTTCACCAAAAATTACCTCGATTCAAAGTCCTCGCCACACGTATCACATACAGTGGCAGAAGCTTTTGATGTCGCCTGAATTGAAAAGTAACATGTTTTTCATGTTAGATACACTGAAAAAGAAAATGTAAATAGAGGACCCATTTCACTACATTCAACCAACCGCACTAGTTATCGGGGAAGTACTTTGAATCAAAGCTACAATCTTAATCTAATATGTAAGACACAGCATACACACACAAAAAGGGCACAACAGGACCTCACAGGGAAAGTCTTACATATACTCTGAAAATAGGGAACAAAATTGGCAGCATCTGTTCCTTTACTTATCAGAGCCAATATCTATCTCACTTCCACTTTGGAAACACTTGATCCATAATCCATCAACTTTGTAGAAATTCAAACTCCATATGGTACTGTTGTTTAACAGTCAATATAAAAAGCCTAACTAAGGAGATAAACTAACACAAATTAGGGTTCTAGCAAGCTTATTATTTGACAAGTAATACATAGAAAACAGGTAAAGCATCAGACAAGCGATTAACTCAGAGTGCAATACTACCTTCTGTTTCCTTCCTTTGGATGAGTTCTTCGATTTGGCATTCGCATCTTTCTTCGCATTATCCTTTCTGTCAACAGGTTGTTTCGAAACCTTACGGCCTTTTTCTAAGAGATCATCACCTTTATCATTACTCTCATTTTCAACAGAAGAAGGAAACAAAATCCCATCCTTTTGCAAACTGTCATCAAGCCCATTATTTTCCGCAACCTGATCAATGTTTTCAGTTCTATCAGCTGTAGCAGCTTCGTCATCGTATCTTCTACCCCTCTCTCCTTTCGCTCCCCTCTTCCTTCTAGCCCCCTTTGTGTTATTATATTCCCTAAAATCCATTTCATCATCGTCACTTCTGCCACCATCTTTTGTTGATGAAGCCTTGGCCTTAGGCTTGTGGACCGAGCTCACATTTTTCTTGCTCTTGTGCCCTGACAACATGGCTTCAAGCACACTTGCTTCGTCGTCATCATCATGATCCTCTCCAAATGACATGCCTTTAGCTTCACCATTGTTACCAACATCCTCATTCCCTTCTTCCTCACTAGATTGGGCATCATCATGATCACCATTTTGTTTGGGAAATCCAAAACTGCTCTCAAATCGATCGCTTAGCTCATCAACCCCATCATCGACATTACCATCAAATCCCTCTTGTCTCTCCTCTTCTCCTCTTTCTTCATCACCAAATGCTTCCTTCAACTCTGCCACCTTCTCCTTATGCTTCTTCGACTGCTCGTGATTCTTCCACTGCTTCTCACTCTTGAACTTCTTCCCACAAACCACACAATACAACTCCTTCCCATCCTTTTTCATCTTTTCATCCTCCTCCTCACCCTCATTACCATCCTCAACAACCTCCCCATCCTCCTCCTCCACCTTTGCCCACTCCGGTTCCCTGTACGCCCTCGCACGCTCCATCTTCTCTCTCTCTGCCACCCTCTTCCTCTCTCTCTCCTCCTCCCTCTTCCTCTCCATCTCCTCATTCCTCTTCACCTGCATATCAATCACCCTCTTATCCCTCTTCTTTGCAAACTCCGCCAGACCCCTCACCGTCTCGTTGTACTCCTTCCTTGCCTTCTTCCTCAGCTTCTTGTTCTCCTCCTCCATCACCCTCCTCGACTTCCTGTTCGCCCCCGCCATCGCGTCGTACTGATCCACCCAGCAGAAATCCATCACCGTAGCGAACCCTAGCCAGTACCCGTAGAACGCCGTCGCCTGCTCGTACGGGCTCTCCAAATTACCCATCACCGGGGCCTCCTTCACCGCGTCTAACCCTAACCCTAACTTCCTCGCGAAATTCAGCTCGTTCGAGTAAATCTTGTCGAAAACGTCGCCGTAGACCTTGTAAAATCCCTTTTTGGAGTCGGTGAAGCCGGAGAAAACTGAGTTGGAGAAGAAGGAGAAGAGGTCGGGGACGTAGGAGGAGGACTTTGATGAATTGGAGGAGCTGGAACTGGAATTGTTGGAGAAGAGGATTTGGGAGCGGTGGGAGTCGTACCAGGAGCGTTCGCGGGGGTCGGAGAGGACCTCGTAGGCGTTGACGAGCTCCTGGAAAGAGGCGGTGGCGGCGGCGGAGGAGAGGCCGGACTGGACGAGCTTGTCGGGGTGGCGCTGGAGGGCGAGCTTCTTGTAGGCGGAGCGGATCTCGTCGGGGGTACAGTCGAGCCGGAGGCCGAGGACCTCGTACAGGCATCGCTTCTCCGACGGAGGAGGAGAAGCCATTGTTGAGCTGTTGTGAGTTCTCTTCTAGGGTTTTCTGATAGCTTTCGAGGTTGTTTATTATTAGGCTTAACTGCATCTTACCTCCTTGAACTATTACACTTTTTCAAACTACTTCGTAAACTATGAAACCCTGTACTTAACTACCTTAAACTATTTAAATCTTTCAACCTGAGCCTTATTTATATCTAGTTGCCAAATACTGCATCCGTTCCAAATTGAGAGTCTCTCTTGGGGATTCCAATTATTTTAGGGGACATGCAATAATTGCACCTGTATTGCCTATCATTTTCACCATTACCCCTATATTTTACCTATTTTATAACATTTATATTCATTTGTGAGGAACACTTTTGAAAAATCACCAAATTTTTCCTTCCATTTTTAGAAAAGGGCCATCATTTTGGAACAACCCAAAATGGAATAATGGACTCTCAATTTAGAACGGAGGGAGTAGCTGTTAGAGCATTCCACTCCTTACTCAGATTTTTACTCAAATTTGAGCAAAAATTTAAGTAAAGACTTGATTTGGTATTGTGTGTTTCAATGGGCAAACTCAAACCCAAGCACAAATATGCACAAATTTGACTAAAAACTTCATTAATGGCAATATTGTAAATTTAAATGTGTGAAATTTGCCTTCAAAAATTTGAGTAAAGGTTTGAGTCTAACCAAATTTGTTATAGGTTTGGGTAAGGAGTGGAGGAGGATTTTGGGTGATTTTTACTCAAATTTGAGTTTGAGTCAAGATTTGAGTAAGGAGTTGAGTTTCAACTTGTACTCCCTTAGTATCTCAAAAGCTTTCTTCAGATCAGCGATGTGGTCCCGTTTTTCCTAGCTTTTCACCACCATGTCGTCTATGTATACCTCTATGGTTTTGCCGAGCAACTTCTTCAGCATAATCGTTGCTAGTCTCTGGTGAGTTGCTCCAGCGTTTCTCAGACCAAAGGGCATAACACTGTAACAGCCCTCTTGGTGTGATAAAAGATGTCTTTTCCTGATCAGGCCCGTACAAGGCAACCTGCAAAAAAATGGTGTGGGGGAAGTTCCTTTATTCCACTGACATGTAGGGCAATTTTGGCGACTTCTGACAAAGGCCATGGAGAGCTTGTAACTTCCATGGCTGACGGATCTATCTCAATGGCGGATGGGCTGGGGCTCATAGCCCTGGATTCGAATGAAGTTCGGCGTAAACAGCATCTCTTTAACTCTGGGATTTCTTCTCAGGTACCGCAAGCATATTTGGTGAACCCTATCAGCCCGATCTCGATCGAGCTTCAAACTCCACAGAACACTAGCACAAGTGTAGATCCCGTTCCATCCACTTCTGGGTTCGGGATCCACAGCCCCAAATCAACCAAGAACACAAGCCCTTCTCGGAAACTTCAGCAAGTTTTCATGGAGGAAGGTAAGAAGCTTGAAGCTGAGGAACGAGCTTCTCACTTCAACGGCATTTTGTGCCAGTCCGTTAACCACTGTGATGAGGTACAAAATTGTAACCCTAACTCTACGATTTTGATCAATGATCATGGAATCCCATACGTTCAGGGTGACCCAAATCTGGGGTATCCGATTGAGGATACTAAACCCAGGCGACCCCATTCTCATTTCTCTTCAAATCCAGGTGCCGAGGCCTCTAAACCTGGACACGCCCCTTCTCCTTTCACTCCAACACCGGCTGCTGGGTCCTCCTCCCATGGCTTGGGGCTGGATTCCAAACCTCACTCTCATAAAACTCCATTAAATGCATCTTCTGCACAGCCCCATTTTGCGCCTAACCCACGGGACCAATTCAACTCTAACACCTATACCAAGTCCCCTCAAACTCACCAGTTCAATCCCAAACCCAACACTGGACAGAAGAGGCCTAAACCTAGAAACTGGGCTGCTCTTCTTCAATCCCAAAGTCCATCTTTGGACATGAAACTTGACTATTTCCCAGACCTTCAGAAAGGGAAGGAAGCTCTAGTTGAAATAGATGTGGAGCTGACTGAGGTGGGGAATTGGAATAGATATCTGATAGGCCATTTCCTGGATGGAAAGATGGCCTATGCCCTCTTGGTCTCTACTGCCAGGAACCAATGGAAAGATTTATTTGTGGCTGTTAAACCAGATGTTGCAGGTTTCTACTTATTTGAATTTAAAGATGAGCAAGCTAAGCTGCAGGTATTAGAGGGAGGTCCCTACTTTTTCTCTCAGAAATATTTAGTTCTTAAAGAGTGGCACAGAATGATGAAGCCTCTTCAAGAACAACCTACCAAAATACCTGCTTGGGTGAAGTTTCATGACTTGCCTCTTGAGCTGTGGAATCAAGAATGCCTCAGTAGGATTGCTAGCACAGTAGGTAGACCTATTCATGTGGATCAAGCTACTGCTAGGACTTCCAAGCAACTAGGGCTTCTGCAAACCAAGACCACTAAGGCAAGGGTCTGCATTGAAATAAGTGCAGATCAGGACCTTCCTGATGATGTTGCAGTGACTGTTCAAGGGGAAACAGTTGTGGTGCCCATTGAATACCAAGTCCTCCCTCCTATGTGTTCTCACTGTCATGTTTTTGGGCATAGCAATTCCAATTGTGTTAAACACCCTGTTACTCCTCCCCCTGTCTTGCCTATAGCTGAAGATTTGGGGTGGCAGTCGGTGTCTCATGGGAAACTGAAGTTGGGGGATCTGTCCTCTCCTAAAAAACATGTCCTAGGTCATCAGGCTCCTCCCTCCCCTGTATTGCAACAAGTCCTTGAGGAGGATTCTGATGATTCGGAAGCTGAATTATTGGAAGTTCTGGAGGGTGTTGTAAGCTCTGTGATTAATGACTCCTCTAATCCCCAAATGGTCACCACTCCACCTACCAGCAATGCAAACAACCCAACTGTGAATACACCTTCTAAGCAATCCAATAAAGCAGCAAACAAAGATTCAAAAGCAGCATGGTCTGACAGTAAGTTCAGTCATATTCAAAAGCCCGATGGTGATGAAAAAGAACCTCTTGACATACTGCATCAGTCTGATGTTAAGCTACTTTTGGGAGGTTCCTCTAAGGCTGGTCATAATGGCAAACAAAGGAGTCATTCCAAGGGCTCCCAGAAAAAAAGGAAGTAACTTTCCTTTCCCTCTTTTTGTCCACAATTATCTAAATAATGCTCAACTTGTGCATCCCTCTGACACTCTTTAGTTGTAGCTCATTGTGGTAGTTATTTTTTGTGTGACGAACTAAATGGATAGAATACCACTGCATTTTGGTTGTTGGAATATAAGAGGTCTCAATGATCCTCTTAAACAAAAGGAGGTCAAGAAATGGGTTCATATTAATAAATTGTCCCTTGTTGGACTCATTGAACATAAACTCAAAGAGCCCAAGGCCACTACGATTGTTAGTCTCATCTTGCCTCATTGGAGTTTTGTTAGCAACTATGTTCATTCCCCCATGGGTAGAATTTTGGTATGTTGGGACCCATCTGTTTTTACTGTCCAGCTTCTTTCTCAATCTGACCAATTCATACACTGTGATGTGCATTCTAATGGTGGAAAATACTCCTTTGCAGCCACCTTTGTTTATGGGGTTAATTGCCACCTTGGAAGAAAGACACTTTGGTCTGATTTGCACTCCTTGGCCCTTGCATCCCCTTGGGTAGTCCTTGGCGACCTAAATGCTATTAGATCTCCATCTGAGAAAGTGGGAGGAGATAAGCACTGGCTCCCTTGGATGGATGATCTTAATATCTGCCTTTAATCTGTAGAACTAGTTGACCTCCGATACTCTGGCTGCCAATTTACTTGGTCCAATAAGCAAGTTGGAGCTTCCCACATTAGCTCTAAACTGGACAGAATTCTGGTCAATGAGAGTTGGATCAAGACTCTCTCCTGGTCCAATGCTCATTTCCTTAATCCTGGAGCATCTGATCACTCCCCAGCATTTGTATCACTGGCCCCCACATCCCCCTCTAAATGTAGGCCTTTCAGATTCTTTAATTTTTTGGTTGACCACCCCAATTTTATTAACATTGTGCAGCATGTTTGGAGGAGAGTAATCATTGGTAACCCCATGTTTTGTGTCTGTGAAAAGTTGAAGATACTTCGTAAGGACCTAAAACAGTTAAACACCAATGAGTTCAGTGACCTATCATCTAGAGTTGCTTCTTCCAAGCAACAGCTAGATGATATTCAAAGTGCCCTGGGTACGAACCCTAGTGATACAGTTAATCAAGCTACTGAGAAGGTTTTGTGTAAGCAATACCTTTCTCTTGCAAGAGCAGAGGAGAGCTTTGCCAGACAAAAATCGAGAATTCAATGGTTGAAGCTGGGAGACCAATGTACTTCATTTTTCTTCAAATCAATTAGTAATTCTAGGAATAGAAATAGGATTACTAGTTTGGTATTGGAAGATGGTACTGTCACCCAGAACATTGATTTGGTCAAATCCTCTTTCATCAATTACTACTCCAAGCTGCTTGGTTCCCCTCATCAAAGTAGCTATGATGGCACATCTAGAGTCCAGCAGCTCATCACTAGGAAATTGACCGAGTCTCAGAGACTTGATATGGTTATGGAAGTCTATGACCAAGAAGTTAAGGACATTTTCTGGTCTCTTAACCCTCAAAAAGCCCATGGCCCTGATGGGTACAATGCTACTTTCTTCCATAAGGCATGGCCTGTGATAGGCCATGAGGTCACCTCTGCTATTAAATCATTTTTCAGATCTGGCCAAATGCTAAGGAAAGCCAATGCAACATTGATTGCTCTTGTGCCTAAAGTTCCCAACCCTTCAAATGTGGGGGACTATAGACCAATATCATGTTGCAACCTTATTTATAAGTGTATTGCCAAGATCCTTGCTAACAGAATTAAGTCTGCTCTTCCTCACCTGATTGATCCAGCACAGTCTGGCTTTGTGCAGGGTAGGAGGATTGCAGATAACATCTTCCTCACACAGGAATTGATGAGGGGGTACCACAAGCACTCCCCCTCTCCTAGGTGTGCTATGAAAGTGGACATAATGAAGGCCTGTGATAATGTTAGGTGGGCCTTCCTTTGGGATATCCTTGCCTCTATGAACTTCCACCCCCAGATGATTAGGTGGTTAAAGGCTTGTGTTATCACTGCAAACTACTCCCTAAGCTTCAATGGAGAGGCTATTGGGTACATTCCTGGTCAAAGGGGTTTGAGGCAGGGAGACCCCCTTTCCTCATACTTATTCGTTATAGTCATGGAGGTACTTACTTGTATTCTCAAGGAGAAATCCCAGCTGCCTGATTTCAAATTCCATTGGAAATGTGGATCCACCAAATTGGTCAACTTGTGTTTTGCAGATGACCTCATGATTTTTTGTAAGGGTGATGTGAGTTCCGTATCCCATATCCAGTCCTCTTTGGAAGAGTTTGAGTCATTGTCTGGGCTCTCCCCTAGTCCAAACAAGAGCAACATTTTCTTCTCAGGTGTCAACTTATCCACCAAATCTTCAATCATGCGTATTCTTGGTTTTCAGGAGGGATCATTACCTGTTCGGTACTTGGGTGTCCCTCTTTTATCCACTAAACTTAAGCATTCTGATTGTAAGATTCTGGTGGATAAAATCATTGCAAAAACAAAGTCCTGGACTAATAGATACCTCTCCTATGCTGGGAGAATTCAGTTAATTAAATCCATTTTGTTCTTCATGCAGACCTACTGGTCCTCCCTCTTCATCCTTCCTAAGAAAGTTATTAAGGAGGTGGAGGCCATTTTGAGAGCTTTTTTCTGGATTGGTCCTGATCTCAAAAATTCTGGAGCCAAGGTCTCTTGGGAGCATCTTTGTTCCCCTGTTCAAGAAGGTGGTCTAGGTTTTAAGTCCTTGGTAGTTTGGAACAAATCTGCTGTGGCCAAGCACATTTGGTTCCTTGTGTCTGGTGGGGAACAATCCATGTGGTGCCAATGGGTTAAGTCCTACTTACTCAGAGGTAGGAGTTTTTGGTGTGTTAAGGTTCCCTGTAATCCCTCTTGGGTATGGAGGAAGATTCTATCTCTGAGGCCACTTGTTCAGCCTTTTATTAGGTACGTGCTGGGTGATGGAATGTCTACCTCTTTGTGGTATGACAATTGGCATCCCCTAGGTCCCTTGCTCCCTAGGTTTGGCCAGAGAATTGTTTATGACTCTGGGATAACTAAGGATGCCACTGTCCATGATATAATCCACAATAACCAATGGGCCTTCCCTGTCACTCAAACTCTCGAGCTTAATGAGGTAAGAGCTGAATTAAGTGAGATTCCCTTCAATACAACTGCCAAGGATTCATGCAAGTGGACTCTCAACACTACTGGGGAATTCACTGTCTCATCCCTCTGGGACAACCTTAGAACCCACTTTCCCATAGTAGCATGGCATAAAGTGGTGTGGTTTTCTGGACACATTCCAAGGTGTAGCCTAATCACCTGGATGGCCCTCTTGCATAGGTTAAACACTGAGGATAGGCTTGTTAAGTTTGGCCTCAAATCCTCATCCCAGTGCACATTTTGCCATGATGCAGAGAACCATGCTCATCTCTTTTTTGATTGTCCAATGGCCACCCATATCAGGACCATATTGTCCCCTAAGGCCCCTCATATGATTGGACATCAGGCTTGGCAGCCTTGGGTGGACTGCCTCTCTAACTTGAGAGGTAAGTCCTTGGCCAACACCATTGCAAAACTGGTATTCACAGTGTATGTCCACCATATTTGGGTGGAAAGGAACCATTGAAAGTTTCAGAATTCCTGCTGCCCTCCCACTGTAGTTGCTCATAAAATTTCCAATGATGTACGGGCTAGGCTTTTGTCTCTTGCTAATATGCCTAGTGGTCTACATTCGGGACAACTAAAAGTACTGTGGAACTTAGTTTAGTAATGTACTTAAACCACTTAAATAATTTGGTTTCACTTCAATCACTACTTTCAAATCTCATGTTGTTTTGCAGAATTCTGAATCCAAAACGGATTATCCAGATGAGTGTCACTCCACTATGGATTTTGAAGGTTCAGTTGTTAATGCACAAGGGTAACAATTTGGTTCATTTGTTAATGCACAGTTGGGTATTGCAGCTACTATTACTTCTATATAGCAGGTATATATCTTACTCTCATGTGTGGAAATGGTTTGGCTATTATCCAAGTGTTGAGTGCCTTCGTATGTTGTGTGTTTCCCGGTTAGCTGTGTGTTCGAGCTCCATCCTTTCTTTTGGAGAGGAGGTAATAAATAGCGGGGGGAATCATGTGAGAATTCGTGGAGGGAGTTGGTGGAACCTGGCCCATTTGCACTTGAGTGAAAAGAAGAGTGGGAGATGTGAGTCTTTCAAGGGTGTTGAGGTGTGAGCACCAAAATGCAAAAGGGTATTCATATTGTCGTCTTTTGTTCTGTTACATGACATTGCTTTCCGTTAATGCCTACTACTGCTGTTCTGTTTCTACTGTGCACCACAAAGGAAATTGGAAGTTCTGCTATGATATTTAGATTGGTGGTGTCCAGTTTGGTGTCCATATCGGCTGTCCATACCATGCTGTCTGTTACTTTTCCTGATCTGTATTCTGCTTTTCTGCTCAGTTCTGTTCTGTACAGTTATGTTTATGCCTAACCAACAGGGGATGTCGTTGGGATCTCCCTTCGCAGAGGGGGACGTCCTCTGCATGATGATGTATAGTTGTTGGAATTCTGTATAGTGCCTACTTGCTGTTTGTTATGGCTACTTTTGTTCTGCTTTGGAACCTTCGCCAATCAACCAATCAAGTGGAGTACAAAGTTCAAGCTGAATGTACAAAGTTCAAGCTGCTGCTACGGTGATGCAGCTGCTGTTTTGTTGTTTTGCTGCTCCTGACCAGCTGCTGCTCTGTCATTTTGAAGCTGCTGGTTGTACCAACAACCTGCATTCAAGTGTTCCGCTGCTCCTGTGTCGCTGTGTTTCTGCAGCTGCTGTTCTGAATCTGTTCTGCAGCTATTGTTCTGAATATGTTGCTGCTAGTTGTGGCTGTCTTGTCCATACCTGCTTCTGGTCCAGGTGCACCTATGCATTGATACAAAGTTGCTGTACAAGATGGTAATTCTGATTTTGTGCAGCAAGGAAGGAGGGCTAAAGTCCTACTGATTTGTTATGTTGCTGATTTGTAGTGCTACTGTAATGGTAGTTTGTTATTTATAGTCAGGTTGGTTGCTCATATGCACATTGTGTAATCTCTTGCCATCTGTTTCTTATCCCTCTTTAAGATGGATAATAAACAGGTGTTCTCTTTGCTTCTAGTCCTATGTTGCCATTCGGCCTAGGCTCTCTCTTTTTATTTTGTTTTATTTTGTTTTCCTCCTGGGGTATGCCCCTTGTAGGCTGTATATTCGGTTAGCCTCTTTTTATTTTATCCTCAATAAGCGTCGAGAAAACTCATGCGTGCATACCCAGCTGTTGCATCCACTAATTGATCTATTCTGGGCAAGGGAAAACTGTCTTTTGGACACGCCTTGTTTAGATCTGTGAAGTCGACGCAAACTCGCCACTTCCGATTCTTCTTTTTTACCACCACTGTGTTGGACAGTCATTCTGGGTAGTACACTTCTCGTATTGTCTTTGCCTCGAGCAAACGGTCGACTTCCTCGATAACAGCATCCACATGCTGTATGGCAGATCGTCTTTTCTTCTGCATTATGGGTTTGTGTTATGGATCCACATTCAAGTGGTGGCAAATCACGTTTGCATCCACCCCAGGCATCTCTTCCGGCACCCAAGCAAACACATCAATGTGCTCTTTGAGAAATTTTACCAATTCCTTCTCTTCTTCTGTGCACAAGTTCTCCCCAATCAGAAAATACCTTTCAGGATCACTCTCGTTGATCTGTACTTTCTTCAATCCTTCCACCACTTTCTCGACCGGATTCCCTCCGACCTCCTCGATGGTCGGCTGGTTGGTAACCTCGACTATTTGCACCAACTATGCCTTGGGCACCTTCTTGATTATGGAAACCAAGCACTGTTGGGCTATCTTTTGGTTCCCTCTTATTCTCTCGATACCGTTGGATCCTGGGAACTTCACCATCTGATGGTAGGTGGAGGAAACCGCCCTCATCTTGTGCAACCAAGTCCTTCCTATAATTGTGTTATAGGAAGATGGCACGTCCACCACTAAAAAATCAATTCTCAGCACCACTGTTCCTGCCCGAACAGGAAGAGTCACCTTACCCAATGGCCGATCGCTTTGACCGAACCCGACCAACAGAGTTCTGATCAGATCCAAGTCGCTTCCAACCCTAATTTCTTAAATGCATCGTAATAGAGCACCTCAATGCAACTTCCTGAATCTACCAGGATCCTCTCCATGTCATACTCCCCAATTCGTAGGGTTATGACCAAAGCATCATTGTGCGGCACCTGGACTCCTCCCAGGTCCTCATCCGTGAAGACTATGCCCTCGTCGAATCCTTCTGCTTCACGTCCTCGTTTCTTTCCCAACTGCATCACATGTTGGTTGTGCTTTATTTGCCTTTGGAGCAGCCCTACCTCATTTCTCGTATAAGGTGCGGCCAATCCATGTATCATATGGATCCCGCCCCTTGGATTCTGCTCGTAATCCAATTCCATTGCTTTCTCTACACCCTTGTGCTCTTCCTGGATGAACTCCTTCAGATACCCACGTGAGACCAGGTCATCAAGGTATTGCTTGAACATCTCGCAATCCTCCGTCATGTGACCCCAGTCCTTGTGGTAACTGCAGTGCTGACTCGTAGCCCTTCTTGCATCTTTATCACCCTCCAGCCTTGAAGGCCACTTAAAGTACGGGCGATTCTTTATTCGATAAAGAATCTAATAATTAGTTCTTTCTAGATTGTTGTTATCGAGAAGAAAGATTTGGGATCTGGGGCGTGCTTCTCGTTGTACGATTCTTTTTTAGCCTGCCCATGTTCCTTCCTCTCTTTGTATGTTTGGGCTCTGGCTTATCCGCCTTTTTTGCAGAGCCATTGGCTTATTCGGCACTCAACTTGCCATCTTCCCGTAGTTTGTCATCCTCGTTCCTGGCGTGCTGCTCAATTCATTCCATCAGCTTTGCCAGTGTGCTCACTGGACTCATATTCAGGGACTTTCGTAGCTCCCCCCGAACAGGCAACCCAGTCTTGAACGTTGTTATAGCATACTCCTCACTGTAACTTTCTATCTTTTTGAAAGTCTCCCAATACTTCTTGGCGTAATTCCTGATCAGCTCATTCTCTCCTTGTTTCATAACTGAGAGACTCTCAAAAGTTTTGGGCGATTTTCTGCTCGTCAGGAACCGAGCAGTGAATTCCTCAGCCAACTGCCTCCATCCTCGTATGGTGTTCGGCCCCAACTTATGGAACCAGGACAGGGCCACCTTTCCCAAACTAGATGGGAACATTTTGCACATGATCGCGTCATCGCCGTCGTGCATAAACAACGCCTGCTGGTAGTGCTGTATGTGTGCCACCGGGTATGCATTGGTCTCGTACAAGATAAACGTCCCGTGTTTCACCCTGCTCGGTAACCTTGCCTCCTGCAATCTCGTTGCAAAAGGAGAAGTTGCTATGTTGCTAAGGGCCTTCTGTACTGCTTCTCGTGCAGACATGGTCTCCTCTTCTTGCCCCTTTGCAGCCCTGGCAGCATTCCTTTCCCAATCGGAGTCAGGTCTCTCGTACCTGTCCCTGTGGTGCTTCCCGGTCTCTCCTTCCTCGGGGGTGGAACTTTTGCTCCTGCTTCTCCTTTTTCGTGAAGAAGCCCTCAGTCGTTTTGGAGTGAGACTCCAGCTCCTTCTTTTTCGTGAAGAAGCTCTCTTGTACTCCACCACAGCCAGCTTTCCTCCTCTGGATTTTCTCCGTGAAAGTCCAGAATCTTCCGGATGTTCTCGTATCTGTTGCAGTTGCTGAATCTCGTATTCTCGTATCCTAATCAGACGAGCGTATTCCTTTATTTCTTGTCTCTTCTTGTCCAGGATATCCTCATGGCTGTGCACACTTTTTGAATGTGCAACTGACTCTCTCCCACAGCTGGACTTACTCCTTCTCGTGGACTCCGTGGTTGTCCTTCCGTTTTTGTTTCTGGAATCGGCATCGACAGTCAAGGGGCGGTCCTTGCTCGTGGTCCTCCTCGCATGCCCACCATCGGGCTTTCTCGGAGGGATTGGTGGGGACTTGTCACCTCCCCCACCCAGCTGATTGTTTGGGTCAAGTAGAGTTTTTGGATCTTCTTCCACCATGGTCGCATTTTCAAAGGGATATCTTTCGTTTCCCACAGACGGCGCCAGTTGTAAGTGCATGAAAACGAAAGACGCTTTAAACAGCACAAGATTATAACGGCTACTTCAGTCACCTCGCCTTCCGCCGGAACCCTAGCTGCAAAACAGACAGGGGTGAGCGCACCTTTGCCTCTCATTGGCAAAGGCCCTCCGATGCCAAAGTTAGTATCACGTACTAGCAGAAAACCCTAATTATCAGTAGGTATAGAACGTATTGCCAAGAATTGCATACCTTTACCTCTAGGTTTACCTTGTATTTATAGATTCACACATGTTTGCTGTCCAAACTACCTCGTTGCCCTAAGTTTCCTTTCTCGTATAGGAAACCCATAATATCATGGATTCTCGTTCCCTTAACTGTATATTACCTCAGACCATTTAGGAATTCCTCCCATAACTGGCCGTACATCCCATTCCCGTTGGGTTCCTTCTCTAGATCTTGTTTCTTTACTGAGTACTACCATTTCTGGAGCCCTCTAGAGCGTCCTCTACTGCCTCTTACAGAATGCTACTCCTGTTTGGCCTTCTCATTGCCCAACAGCCTACCTGGACCAGTGACTCCACATGTCACTATCCTTTTATCAGACACCTGGTCCAACAACTCCTCATGTTATTTGGACCATGCCCCTGTTCAGGTTCCTTGGACCAAAGACTTCTCATGTCATTAGTCCTTATCGCCGTTCACCATATTGCACGGCGGCTGCTCCGAGTACATTTATTCCCCGACCCTACGTACCACGTGTTCAGGCCTCTCTTGTACTTGTTCGGGATTACCTCCCTACAGCCTCAGGGAGCCTCTCCCATAAATTCAACACGTCGGTCGCACCGCCATAGCACGAGATCGTAATTTCCTGTTACAATGAGTTACCAATATTCAGTAAACAGGCACAATAGTCAAGGCAGGTATAATATTTGAAGCAATGGATTGAAAGCATCATACATTGAAATTGAAATAAAAGTATTTAAAGGATACCTCGTCTCGTCGCATAGAAAATTGCTGTCATGGATCCCTCAGCACTAGGGGCTCGTAGTACATAGGCCTCTCCAGCCTGTAAGCGTCCAGAAGAGAAGGCACCACTACGTGCTGAAAGGGCACGGAGGTCGCCTTGTCGTAAGCTCCTCTCCCTGGTAAGGCCTCAGTCGCCTTGTCAACCACACTCCTCCGAGGGACTGTCTCACCCCCAGCCTCCTCAGCCCATCGCTCCCCGATAGCTCCAGCCACGAGCTCGGCCTGAAGCTCTCTCTCCCGAGTCTCAAGTAAAGCCTCCGCCAACCCTGACACTCCACGAAAAGTCTCAACTAGGTCGTCAAGAGACGCCGCCTCTAGGTAATCACCTAAACCTATGGGCCATGGGGACCCTGCGCCCTCACTGCCACTGACAAACATGGCCGGCGTCTCCTGCTCCTCCACTGGCTCCTCTGCGACAATGGGGTCCTTACCCAAGTCGGCCCGAGGCTCTCTCACAGGAGAAGCCTTCGTCTCCTCCTCCGCTCCGTCTAACCCACCGCCACCGTGAGCCTCTGTGGCCCTCTCTTCCAAGCTAATCACACCCTCCGCTCGACCCGTAGCCTCGTCCTCGCCCCTAGGTGCTATTGCACCCGAACTCTCTGTCCCCTGGCCATAACCGGCCACGACCTCACTGCCACCGTCACCACCATCGCTGCCGATCACTTCGGCGGTCGAGGCCGTGGCCTCCTCGGCCATGACCGCCTGGGCCAAGACCCCCACGGTCTCCGGCACCTCTCCTGCCATCGTGTCTCTTTCCGGAGCGACTGGGGGCGGTGTCACCTCGACTCTCAGTGGTTGATCACCACCGGGTATATCCTTATCATCCATGATCAAGGAGAGAGAGAGTACAGACGAGAGAGAGAGTAGACGAGAGAGAAAGAGAGACATGAGAAAGAGACATGAGAGAGAGAGGCGCGAGAGAGAGAGAGACGTTGAGAGAGCGAGAGAGAGAGAGCAGAGAGAAGGAGGGAATTTAAAAATGGTGGGGAGTATCGTATACGCCTCACCCGTATATACTCCCCCCATGAACCGGTTGATCTGGAATTAAGTCTAGACCGGGTCTGAAGTTAGAAGCGCCGCACGGCATTTTGGCTAGAACGCACGACATAATGATTTGAGTGCATGAAATTCTCTAATTTGCTACAGCGCACACCCTTTCATATGCCACGCACGGCGTTCTGAGTTATTTTGACAGTTTGAATTCACGGAACGATTTCTGAACATTTGACGTGTGTGTTCATTTGAGTTGGTTCGCAAGCAATAAGCAGACAATAGACATGAGGGGGAAAAGGGACTTTTTTTCATTTCATCAAACCCGGGGTACCCCCCGGGATTTTTCATTACATTTAAAAAATAAAATAAAGGTTCCTACTGCCCCCCCCCCCCCCCTTTTCTCCTTCTTCCTCCTCCTCGACTCCCTTCAATCACTCCCCTCGCCAGACGCGTCATTCGCCCCATCCGAACGGTCGTCCGAACCGTTCGGGTTCCCTTCGGAATCCTCTATGGTATCATCAGACAAGTGTTCCGGAGCATATTTGTCGTCCTGCTGGTCAAACACAAAGAAGGGTACGAATGGTGGAGATCAGCCTCGCGATTTGAGCGCTGAGTTGCTCGATCTCCTCGTAGTAGATGGCCATTTCGGCCTCCAAGGATACCACTTGCACTGCAAGGCTGCTGTTCGCCATGGCTCGCCTCGAATGCAATTTGCTTTTGCAATGTAGGAGAAGGAGATGAAGAGATTTAAGAGGATTTGTTGGTAGTGCATAGAATGAGGCACCATCTTGATTATATAGGGACATTAGCCATCGAAAGGGCACACCTGTATTAATGGGCACCCTTAAACCAGCCGACTATCCTTGGAAATCGAAAAGTTGCATGGAGATTTGAAATGCCGCGCGTTACCATGGTAGCCTGCACAGTATATTAGCTTCAGGTGATTAAATTCATTTTCTCGGAAATTGATCAATCCAGCCACCAAGATTTTCTTGAAAATCAAATATTCCAGTCGTCTTGCAGCATAAATCCTTTAGAAAGTTGTGCCTTAATTATGGGATTATTTGATTCTTGTCCCCCGAGACTCATGAAATTTTTCGTCCCCCGAGGACCCGTTGTATTCACATTTCTCGCAGTATTTGGAACTCGATTTTACCATAACTCTTATCCCAACTCGCAAAACTCTCGTCTCAAATTTTCACCTCCCTAGGGCTCGTCTTAAATTTTTGCCTCCCGAGAGCTCGTCCTAAATTTTTTGCCTCCCGAGGGTTCGTCTCGAATTTTTGCCTCCCGAAGGCTCGTCTTGAATTTTTGCTTCCTGAAAGCTCGTCTTAAATTTTTGCCTCCCAAGGGCTCGTCCCGAATTTTTGCCTCCCGATGGCTCGTCTCGAATTTTCGCTTCCCAAAGGCTCGTCTCAAATTTTTTGCCTCCCGAGGGCTCGTCCCGAATTTTTCGCCTCCCGATGGCTCATCTCGAATTTTCGCCTCCCGAGGGCTCGTCACGAATTTATCACGATATTTGCACAACACTTGGCACCATAGGCACTCAGTCTACTCAAGTTCATTGCATGATTTTTGTCCCCCGAGACTTGTTTTTCTTGCATTGTTCCAATTGAACTACGTTGGTCTGATCCCTGCAAACGGGGTACGTAGGCAGCTCCCCGAGCACGACCACCCCTATCATTTACTTGCATTTCGATTTGTGTACGTTCTGTCTCCATTCAAAGACTTTAGAGCGATGGATTGGAATGCCTATTCTTTAAGCATCACTCATATCAACCAATGGTACCCGAGTTACGTTAAAGAAGGACTACTGTAGACACCTCAATTCGAACCTCGAAGGGTCTTTATTCACCCCGATGATGAAATAAAGGAAACGGTACCTTTGCGAGCTTGGATGAAGGATTCCCATAGTCCAAAAACCCAAAAGCCCAAATAAAATCCAGAAGCCCAGTCCAAAAACCCAAAAGCCCTGGACTAAACCTGAAGCACCGCATGGGACACTCCTACATCGTGCGGCATATCGAAATTCAAAACACCGCACGCGATCAAGAGGTTAACCGCACGACATTACGGGTAAAGTTCTGACTTGCTCAGAAAGCTGTCGGCCACGCCCATTTGAGTCACAGCTACAAAATGGCTCAGCCGAAAATGCACTTCTGGCCCACCCAGAAAATACCTCCACCATTTGAATTCAAATTCCTTGGCTCTTGCCTATAAATGCACCCCTCTACTCAAGAGAAAAGGGCCCTGGATCACCATTCCACTATTTCTCTCTCCTCTTGCTTTCACACCCATTTCTCACTTCCAAACCTTGAGAATGTCACCCTCAAAAAAACATTCTCTAGGCACTTTTCTCCATTTTCCTCCTCACTAATCAAAGTTAGTCCCTTACTAACTTTGAAACCCCAACTACCCATTGCACCATCTATTACACACATCCACCTTTCACTTTCCTCAACTAGCCTTGCCAACGCTCATCCACCTTGATCCGTCTTCATCCAAGCTCAAGATCAAAGGTAAAAGCTAAGTTTCCTAGTGCTAGGCTCTGTCCTGGCCCTGAGGGGACTCTTTTGCTATCGGGTCTGACCCCTTTTGGTTAATACCTTGTCCTTGGCGGATATTAATTATCAAAACACGTCCTGAACCGTCATTTTTCCATTGTTAAAATATTAAAGTCGGCTGAAAACCATACAATTGTTTAATTGGGCCATCTTTTCACCATCTGCATTGCTTTCATTTGGCTGTTCAGACGTGTTCCTTTATCTTATTAATACTAGAGGCCGGACACATGTGATGTGTGTGGAAGCCAAATTTTGCCTAATTTTAAATACAACTGACAAACTTCTCAAATTGTCTATTTGTAATTTTCAAAAGAACATTTTGCAATTTAAGTATAAAACTATCAAAAATATTAGAATAAAACTCATCTTCATATTAAGCCTCCTACTAAACTTAAAACTGATCATTTGATTACATACAGTATAAATATTTACCATCAAAAACCAATGTACTATAAGTTCCACTAATGGACTTTTGGAACTTTTTGACTTTTTCTTGTTTTGTTCTTATTCAAATTTTCTTCATGTTTGTTAGCTTTGCGCCTAACTTTTGTGAATTATTGATTGGTCTCGTCAAGACGAATCAAAAAAGTAAAAATTTTGACTTTTACCCAAATATTTTTAAAAATACCCAAGATAAAGCCTAAAAAGCTGACTTTTTTGGCTTTATCTTGGATATTTCAAAAAATACTTGTGTTAAACTCATAATTTTTTACTTTTTTGATTCGTCTTGAAAAGAACAAATATGAAAAGAATTTGAATGAAAACAAAATAAGAAAACATCCAAAAATCTTAGCGGAACTCTTCATCGTCAATATCTTAAAGGGTTGCAATCATTATGTGATCAAAATTCCATGCTGAGAAATATTAAAAAAGAACTTGTTATTAATAACTCATGAGGTTAATTCTTGCTCTTTGGTGGAAAACTATTCAATCTTCATCACAATAGCTTCAATCTTGTGACGTCCTCCCATAGCCAGGCTCCTGGATGGTCACAGTTTCACATTGCTTGGTGAATGGAAATTGTAGTGCTATATATAATAGATCATGCCTCCATCTTGTACAAGGCCTTTTAAAGCCATGAGGGCATCGAAACTCATCAGAACTTTACAGTTAAACGTGCTCGTCCTACAACAATACTGAAATGGGTGACCTATTGCTTTGCCAATAACCTTGCCTTCAAATAAGGTTGAATACCCCAAGCGTAGGCTAGGTCGTTGGTAGCATAATATCCGGAAGTCCGAGATCGTACCTATAAAGAAAGTGGAACCTGGAATGTCTAAAATTCTATTGAATTTCCCAAAAAAAAATTCAATACAGGTAATGATTTTTGCTTATTTGTATATGTAGTTACTGGTTTATATAACGTTGTATACAATCTACTGTCTTGTGAGACATTATATATGATGTTCTGTTCACCAAATATATAGGATTATATATGTTTTTCTGTATAACTTTTAATAGTAATGCAACAAGATATAATGCTATATATGTTTCATATTACCTCTGTCTGTATTTTACTTATATATATGGTTAAATATCAACGGTTGTATTTTATGTAGGTCCAGCTTAAACACTATGGTGAAGCTGCTGCAGACTATTCCTAACGGGGAATTCACAACACGTCAAATACAAGAGATTAAGAAAACACCCTTTACGGATCTTGTGTTTGGGATTGTCGAAGCGGAGCTGGATGAGGCATACGTAAGGAAGAGCAATATTGACGTTTTGAAGTTGGTAAAACAATATGAAGGGACAGATGAAAATTTCAAATCTATAAGTGCAGGAAAACGAAAAGAGGCTTTGAACAGCACAAGATTGTAACGGCTACTTCAGTCTCCTCGCCGGAACCCAAGCACGCTGCCGGAATTGATCCTGTAAAACAAACAAAGGGTGAACGCACCTTTGCCTCTTGTGGCAAAGGCCCTCCGATTGTAGGGCCATGATCCCGAAAAGGCATAAACATAAGCCGAACACGTGATGGAAACTATGCAATGAGAAAAGTGATGAAAGGCACCATGATGGTAGAAGCCGGTGATCCGAAACATACGCCGAACAAGGGGCTATTCGGATATAGGGACATGAGATGTTCTAGAGTCAATACCAGTTGTTCGGCGATATAGAATATTACTTAAAGTAATAGTAATTAAAGTGTAGTCTATTCGGCTGTAGGTGGACCAATGGCACATAGAGTTAGTAGATAATACGGACTGTTCGGTAATGAGAAGTGCCGAACAGATGGAGTTATCGATAAAGGACTAAGTCTTAAGTGATAAGACAGTGGGAATGTTCCAGAAAGGGAGACCTCGTATTCAGGTAAAGATAAGTCTAAAAACAGTCCTATTATGGAACGAATTCCATAATGGAGAAAATCCTTGTGAAAAGAGGATCTCGGTTGATTGGGCACGAGAGTCCCTAAGAAAGCCAGGTTTCCTGTATGGGATAGGGATCCTGGGGCGATGAGGGTGCTTGGGGAACAAGCAGACGTACGTCTATAAATATAAGGTAAACCTAGAGGCAAAAGGTACGCAATACGTTGCACTCTCTTTATACTTTCCTGCTGATAATTAGGGTTTCACACCAGTATGAGATACTAACTTAGGCATCGGAGAGCCTTTGCCACAAGCGGCAAAGGTGCGCTCACCTCTTGTCTGTCTTACAGATTAGGGTTCCGACGGAGGCATAGGGGTATCAGACACGGATCACATGGATCTGTTGCGAATCAACAGCGTTCCAGGTACTCTTTGTTTTTTTGCAACTACAATTGGCGCCGTCTATGGAAAACGAACGAGTTCCATTTGAAAAACGACCATGGTAGAGGTTAATCCAGTCACACCACTCAATGAGAAGAACCAGGCTGGTGGGGAGGAAGACAAATCCCCTCCAGGTGCTCCGAAAAAGTATGCTGGTGGCCATGGCAGGAGGACGGCGAGCAAAGATCATCCCCTGACCATCCAAGATGATCCCAAGAACAAGGAAGGTAGGACTGCTACGGACTCCACGAGAAGGAGCAAGTCCCACCATAGAGGAGAATCTGTTGCGCATTCGAAAAGTGTGCATAATAATAGTGATATCCTTGATAGAAAGAGGCAGGAAATCAAGGAAGCTGCTCAATTAATCAAGAAACGAGAATATGAGATCCGAGAGATGGAGAGGATTAGAGATCACCCTGAGGATTATGAACTGTCACGAAGACATTCCGAAAGAGAAAAAAGGGCTATAGTAACATCCAAGGCTGCTCCTTCGCACCGAAGGAGCAGGAGCAGGAGTCCCTCTCCAAGAAAGAAGAGGCCTTCTTCGCGAAGAATAAAAAGTGGGAGTCCGAAGCAACGAGGGCTTTCTCCACGAAAAAGGAGAAGTAGGAACCGAAGTTCCTCTATTGAAGAAGATACCCGAAAACACCATAGGGACAGGTACGAATGACCCGAGTCTGACTGGGTTAGGGTTCGGGCGCATAAGAACAAGGAACACGAGGCTGGGACAATGACTGCACGAGAAGCAGCAAGGAAAGCCCTAAGTAACATAGCAACTTCCCCCTTTACCAGAAGGTTATAAGATGCAGGACTACCGAGCAGAGTGAAGCACGGGGCTTTCGTAGTTTACGAGACAAATGCGGACCCTGTTGCTCACATACAGCATTACCAGCAGGCTATGTTTATGCACGAAGGGGATGACGCTATCATGTGTCCCGTCGAGTTTAGGGAAGGTGGCTCTGTCTTGGTTTCATAAGTTGGAATCACGATCCATACGAGGACGGACACAGTTGGCCGAGGAGTTCACTGCGCGGTTCTTGACAAGTAGAAAGGCTCCCAAGACGTTTGAGAATCTCTCCACGATGAAGCAGGGAGATAATGAGCCGATCAGAGACTATGCCAAAAGATATTGGGAGACCTTTAATGAGATTGATAGTTGCAGCGAGGAATATGCAATTGCTACATTCAAAACAGGCCTGCCTGTTCGGGAAGAACTTCGCCGGTCATTGAACAAACACCCTGTGTCGACATTGGCACATTTGATGGAATGAATCGAGCAGCATGCTCGAATGGAGGACGACATCCTTCGGGAAGACAGCAAAGTGATTGCCGAACAACCAAAGACACCAGCGAAGAAGGTGGACAAACCAGAGCCCAAGACTTATAAGGAGAGGAAAGAGTATGGGCAGGCTAAGAAAGAGCCATACAAAGAAAAACCAGCACCAGACCCCAAGTCATTCTTTTCGATAACGACAGTCTGGAAAGAGCCTATTTACAGGATTCTTTATCGAATAAAGAATCAGCCCTATTTCAAGTGGCCCCCGAGTCTAGGTGGAGACAAGGATGCGAAACGTGCTACGAATCAGCACTGCAGTTACCATAAAGATTGGGGCCACATGACTGAGGATTGTGAGATGTTCAAGAGGCATCTTGACGATCTGGTCTCTCGAGGTTATCTGAAGGAATATATTCAGGAGGACCCCAAAGAAAAAGGGAAAGCCATGGAGATGGATTACGAACAGAATCCTAGAGGGGTAATCCATATGATACATGGATTGGCCGCACCTTATGCGAGGCTGCTCCAGAGGCAAGCCAAGCATGACCAGCATGTCCTGAGATTGGGAAATAAGAGGGGACGAGAAACCAATGGAAGCAGCGAAGGTATAGTCTTTACAGATGAGGATCTCGGAGATGTCCAGGTGCCTCATAATGACGCTTTGGTCATTACCCTACGAATAGGGGAATACGACATTGAAAGGATCTTGGTGGACTCTGGGAGTTGCACAGAGGTCTTGTACTACGATGCGTTCAAGAAATTAGGATTAACTCAGTCGAATCTGGAGCAGTCAATAACGCCTCTGGTCGGGTTTGGAGCGGGAGCAGTCTGGCCCCTTGGAAAGGTAACGCTGCCCGTTCGTGCTGGTACTGTAGTTTTGAGAACAGATTTTTTAGTGGTTGATGTCTCGTCTTCCTATAACGCGATTATAGGGAGGACATGGTTGCATAAAATGAGGGCTGTTTCCTCTGCGTATCATCAGATGGTGAAATTCCCTGGTTCCAATAGGGTTGAGAAAATAAGGGGGAATCAAAAGGCAGCACAACAGTGCTTGATTTCCATTATTAAGAAAATTCCAAAAGCCCATCAGGTTCATGCAGTAGAGGTGCCAAATGAACCGACTATCGAGGATGTCGGTAGAAATCCAACAGAGAGGGTGGTTGAAGATCTGAAGAAAATACAGATCAACGAAACTGATCCAAAAAGGTATTTTCTGATTGGGGAGTCACTGCCAGTTGAGAAAGAGAACAAGCTGATTGGCTTCTTAAAAGAGTATGTTGATGTGTTTGCTTGGGTACCAGAGGAGATGCCCGGTGTAGGTGCAGATATGATCTGTCACCATTTAAATGTAGACCCCCAGCACAAGCATGTGATTCAGAAGAAGAGGAGGGCAGTTGTGCAGCATGCTGATGCTGTTATAGAAGAGGTAGAACGACTATTGGAAGCCAAAGCAATACGTGAAGTTTACTATCCAGAATGGTTGTCCAATACCGTGGTCGTGAAAAAAAAGAACGGAAAGTGGCGTGTCTGTGTGGATTTCATAGATTTGAACAAAGCGTGCCCAAAGGACAGCTTTCCCCTTTCCAGAATTGATCAGTTAGTTGACGCGACTGCTGGGTATGAACGGATGAGTTTCCTCGACGCATATCGGGGGTATCATCAGATTGCCATGTTTGGGCCTGATCAAGAGAAAACTTCTTTCATTACACCACGAGGGTTGTACTGTTATAATGTGATGCCTTTTGGGTTGAGGAATGCAGGAGCAACATATCAAAGACTAGCAACCATTATGTTCAAGAAATTGCTTGGCAGGACTATGGAGGTTTACATAGATGATATGGTTGTGAAAAGCAAAACCAGGCAAGGGCACATAGTAGATCTAAAAAAGGCATTTGGAATTTTGAGAGAATACAAACTAAAACTCAATGCCTCGAAGTGTGCATTTGGAGTTGGATCAGGAAAGTTCTTGGGGCACCTTGTGACCATAAGGGGATTTGAGGCAAATCCTGATCAAATTACAGCCTTGCAAGGGCTACAAAGTCCCAAAATGACTAAGGAAGTTCAGAGGTTTACAGGGATGGCAGCGGCCCTCAATAGATTCATTAGTCGGTCGAGTGACAAATGCAGGCCTTTCTTCCAGTTCTTAAAGAAAAGGGAAGGATTCGAGTGGGGAGCAGAGTGTGAGCAGGCTTTCCAGGACCTGAAGAAGTACCTGGCTGAGGCTCCACTTTTGTCAACTCCAGAGCCAGGTAAGTGTTTGATTTTATATTTGGTTGTTTCTGAACATGCTGTTAGTGCTGTTTTGTTGAGAAGTGAGGGATCAGAGCAAATCCCGATTTATTATGTGAGTAAGACACTCTTGGACGCAGAAACTAGGTATCTGCCCCTTGAAAAATTGGTCCTTGCGTTAAGGACAGCTACCAGGAAGTTACCTCATTACTTCCAAAGCCACAAGGTTGTGGTTTATACTGAATATCCGTTAAGGTCACTGCTACGAAGGGCGGACTTTTCGGGACGGATCTCAACATGGTCTGTTGAGTTGAGCCAGTATGATATTGACTTCCAGCCGCGCACGGCAATTAAAGGCCAAGTGTTGGCTGATTTCGTGGCAGAATTTTCTCCAATGGTAGCATCTGGGCCTCCTACGAAAAAGGAGCAATCTTTTCAACAACCAACGAAGAAAAGAAAGATGCCTGCCGAACAGGACCCTCTGGAGTGGAAGTTATTCGTCGATGGTTCGGCTTGCAACACCAGTTCTGGAGCTGGCGTCGTTTTGTTCCCTTCAGATGGATTAATGGTTGAGCTCTCTGTTTGGCTGGGGTTCTGTGCATCAAATAATGTGGCAGAATATGAGGCTCTGCTGATTGGCCTTAAGAGTGCTAGAACCTTGAAAGCAGAAAGATTAAGGGTTTATTGTGATTCTCAGTTGGTGGTATGTCAACTGTCCGGGGAATACGAGGCCCGAAGTGAGAAGATGGCAGCTTACGTAGAGGCGGCCAAAGATTTGCTCGATACCTTTGAAAAGGTGTGTATTGAACAGATTAGCTCAGGGCAGAATGCCCATGCAGATTCGTTGGCTTGGTTGGCTGCGGCTGTTCCTACTGAGTTAAAAAGGAAAGTGACAATTGATTATCTTGATGAACCAAGTATTGGGAAGGTGTAGAATTGGTCCTAGACGTGAACCAGGGGCCAAGTTGGATGGATCCAATCATAGGGTTTCTACGAGATGAGACTCTTCCTTCTGATAAAAAAGAAGCCCATAAGATCAAAACCAAATCAGCGAGGTTTTGGTTGTCTCTAGAAGGAAAGTTATACAAGAAATCCTTGACTGGGCCGTACCTGCTCTGTGTGCATCCCGAGATGGTGCAGACATTTCTTCACGAGATTCATGAAGGAACATGTGGAAGCCGTGCAGGGGGTAGGTCCATAGCCCACCGAGCAATCACTCAAGGGTACTGGTGGCCGCATATGCAAGAGGATGCAAAGGTTTACGTGAAAATCTATGAGAAGTGTCAGAAGTTCTCACCAATGATCCGAACACCAGCCGAAGATCTGGTGCCCTTGACTAGCACCTGGCCATTTGCTCAATGGGGAATGGACATTGTGGGCTCGCTCCATAAGGCCATTGGGAACCGAAAATTCCTTTTAGTACCAACAGATTACTTCACAAAGTGGATTGAAGCTGAACCTCTGGCTAAGATTACTAAACCTATGATAGAGAGGTTTGTCTGGAAAAGTATCATTACTCGTTTTGGGGTTTCGTATTCGTTGATTACAGATAATGGTTCCCAGTTCCAGAAGAAGTTTAAAACTTTCTGTGCCCAGTATGGAATAAAAAATTATTACTCAACACCTGCTTACCCTCAGAGCAATGGGCAAGCAGAGGCATCCAATAAGACCATTCTGGATGGGATCAAGAAAAGGTTAGATAAAGCAAAGGGCAAGTGGCCTGATGAGTTACCACTAGTGCTGTGGGCACACCGAACAACGCCAAGGAGGTCTATGGGGAGACCCTTTATTCTCTAGCTTATGGAACAGAGACAGTCATTCCACTGGAAGTTGGCCTTCCTACCAACAGGACCACATTGGTTGAAAGTGGAGGAAATGACAGGGCTCTTGAAATCGAGCTCGACCTTGCCGAGGAAAGGAGGGAAAGAGCCCTGGTGCATCTGGCCTCCTATCAGGAGCAGTTAATGAAGAACTACAACAAGCATGTCCACCCACGAGAGTTTGGTGTTGGAGACCTTGTGTTACGCAAAGTGCTCGTTAACACCAAGGTGGCCAACGAGGGCAAGTTGGGGGCTAATTGGGAAGGCCCGTATCGAGTTACTAAGATTGTGGGCATTAGGGCTTATCGTTTGGCAGACTTGGACGGGAACCCAGTGCCACGGCCTTGGAATGTTCACAACCTGAGGAAGTTCTTTGTTTGAGAGACTACATTTTAAACTTATTATTATTTCTGTTTTAAGACTGCGTGATTGTGTGGGAATTATGAGTAAAATTCCCTTGTGTTCCATTTTTTAGTTGCATGGGGTACGCGTAACGACCCCCTGAGTTTCTGAGGTTATGAATAAAATCATGTCTTTTGCAATATATTGACTTTTCGGAAATTCTATTTTACTTATGGTTGTTTTGATCTATAAATACGAATAATGGCCTTATCATCCCCTTCTTCGTATTGGGGAGCAGGCAATGGGTACGAATAAACTCGATACACATGAATGAACGTATCAATCTGGTAAGTACGAGAAACTTCCTCCTAAGTACGAAACACTTAAAATTATACAAGTATGAATACACTTGTACTGCATACGCATATATGCACAGATTGCAATTAGGAATACTTAGTCATGAACATGATAAGACATGACTGGCTTAGTACGTACAAATACACGTTTTGATTATTTTGGGTAAGTACGAGAAACTTCCTCCTAAGTACGAAACACTTAAAATTATACAAGTATGAATACACTTGTACTGCATACGCATATATGGCTTAGTACGTACGAATACACGTTTTAATTATTTTGGGTATGAAAAAACTTGACATGAAAAAACTCATTTAAGTACGAGATACTTAAGAATCAATTAAGAACGTGAAACTTACTAAGTACGATGTCCCAAGTACGAAATACTTGGGTAGAAACATAACGAAACTATGTTTCATACAGCTTTAAATATGTATCTAAATACGAGAAATTTAGACAGACTAAGTACGAAACACTTAGTAACACTCCAAGCAAAACCCAGATAGACATATGCATCTGATCACATGCATTTAAACTACCACACACAAAAAGGTACGAGGTACCATCAATAGTTTCTGGCCACGAAGGGCCGAGCAATTTCAACAGGCCTTGAAATGGCCACCAAAACCAAAGTATCATGCCACAACAGGGCCGAATCCCTATGTTATCAAAAGTTCAAAAATAATGATGCCACGCAGGGCTAGGAATTACGGTCACGCAGAACCTGACAAAACTAAGTCCCAAAATGTCTGAAAGATTGATGAAAACAAACTTACCATATTAGTCCAGCTCTTGGACCTCGGAAGAAGTATTTATCGGGACATCAGTATTGCCACCAGTAGTCAGATTGGACTCCGTGATGACTGTCTCCTCCTTAAGGTTCATTGTAACAGTAGCAGCTTCTTGAACTGGGGAAGTACTAGCCGGGACGTTCTGTCCTTCTGTCTGGGCAGCCACATTCCCTTCGGCAAAGTTGTCGATTTGAATTTCGACATCATCTTCTGCTATTTCTTCCTGTCCTTGAGAGGCTGCTGCCCGGGTACTTGGCAACTCAATCTCAGCCCATAGGGGAGAATCATCTGGAACGCCAGTTTTCATCAAACAAGCCTCCCAACCCACGGCAAAGATTTGGTCCTGTATAACTGGCATCTATTCCACATAACTTGTCGGAGCAACATCAAAGCCTTTCTGATATCCTTCTTTAAGAGTAGTCTTCTTTGTGTTATCAATCTCAGCTAAAGCCTGATTTAGGCTATCCTCAGCAGCTGCTAGCTTGCCTTTGGCCTCCTCATAGTCAAATTTGGCGTTGTTCCTTTCACTCTCCAGTCTGGCAACTGACCGGAGCAGTTTGGCATTTTCGTTCAGGAGTCTGACTCTCTCAGAATCAGCATCTTGGAATTTCTGGCCTAATGCCACCATCTTTTGGATGAACTAAGTAAAGATGAAAGTAATTTAAGATTAGCATGTTGTCACGAAAAAGGTATAACTTAAACAAAAGAGAAATAGGTTACCTTTATCCCGCTGACAAGACCAGTTGAAACAAGACGGTCAGGGGATGAAGAAGATTCTTTCTGCATGTCAACAGGCAGCAGCAGGCCTTGTGTTAAGGCCAATGCAGTCTCCGAAGAACTTGCACTATCACCGACAATGACTGGACGGTCACCTCTGGTAAGCAAAGGGGTCCAAGCTGCATGTGTTACGGTGGTGCTCGGTGCAAGGTTCTCCAAAATGGATCCGGCAGCCAGTGCGTCGGATTCCTTGAACGTTTGTCTCGATGGGCATCAGCAGCTTCAAGGGAACTGTCGCATTCCCGAGGAGATGAGGAGGATCGTGTTGAACCCCCCTGCCGCGACAAGGTGGCGGGGGAGCATGACCAATGGAGGGTGCACGGCCTGAACCGCGTCCACAAGAGGACACGGTGAGAAGTGAACTCAAGTTTAGTGGTCGTCAAGTCATTGTACCTACGTGTGTTGGAGACGGGGAATAACCGGAAGAAGAAGACTGGGAGGTGTTGCAATCATTAACTAGCCGTTCGGATTGTGGGTGAACAACAGCCTGTCTTCATGTGGATCTCCTGACTGCCACACGAGGGAGTGGTACCCCTTCAGAGATGGGAACTTCCCCTGGCTATCCGGCGAGGGTTACTCCAGCGCTGGATCATGAGTTTCTGGGCTAGGGTGCGGTTGATGTTAATGCTGCGTTGGTGCTCGGGTTGGCTAGTCTTCGGTCTATGAAACTTCTGTATACAGGATCGTAGCCCAACAGAACGCTAGCGTCACGACCCCGACCAGCTGTCAACGTCCCAGCTACCCCTGTGTATTTCATAATCCTATTGATCTCAGCTGTTCGGACGTAACTGGGCTCACGTCTGGGACGTTTGTTTGTGTTATCCTCCGCAAAGTTTAGACAGGGCAAACTTGAATTAGAAGCCTGTTGAGATTTGACAGGTAAACAAAAATTGAAACAAAAGCGAATTAAGAGCATACGTGGGTAGCCCCATACGTGGGGGCAATGGGATCCCACCACTTGGCCATCTTCCCCCCTTGGCTCGAAAGCTCCGGTGACATGTAAGAAATCCATCTCGTCATCACGAGCAGAATCTAGCAAGTTAAGCACGAGACGCTTTTCTTCTTTCCTTACTTTAAAGTAGTACGTGTTATACTCGGGGTTTACCACAATGCTATACCACCATTGGATATCCCAGATTCCTATTTAGGTCTCTAAGATCCTATTCAGGGCCACAATACCCATCACTAATCTGAAAAAATTGGTGGATACTTGCATGGGAGTAAGTCTATACCAGTTTAAAACTCAACGAAGTAATAGGTCGAGAGGAAAACGAACTCCACCCTCGACAATTGCTACGATGGGGATTCCCATCATCTCCCATGTGCCAACATCTCTGTATGCTCCAAGGGGAGCAAGCTCGAGTGCAACATTGTCAGGAATATTGTATTTCGTTCTAAAGGCCGCCATAGCAGCAGGGGTCTCACAGAGATGCCTAAATTTGCCTGGTTTGAGTTGATTATCATTCTCATCCGCCATGGAGGTATTTCAAGCAGACTGCGAACGAAATGAAATCGGGAGTAGGTACGAATGAAGCCCTAAAGGCAGACGACTGAGAACGAGATCTCAGATGAAAATAGAAAGTGAGTGAGAACGAGAATCTTACAGGAATACCGTGGAGTTTTCCTGAAAAGCGGTCGATTTTGCATACGGCAGCGATGGCGGTCGAAAAGAAGCTATAGTCGTCTGGTTTTAGAGAGAGAAGAAGATGGGATTCAGACTCTGGGTGTAAAACCCAAAAAGATCCCTTTATGGGATATAAGGAAAAGAGACGGAGACGATCCGTCTCCTCTCACGCCGTTACATGAAAAGTAACGGAGGAAGGGTCTGAAAAGGATGCTATTCAAACGCCGTTTGATAGAAACGTCAGATCGAGTTTAATGCAAGACGTACGAAGTACGCCACGTGGAACCCATGCTTCAAAAAAGCATAATGACTAAACCGCCAAAACATCAAATGGTCATCAATGCTGTATCTGCATGGGACACCACGAAGCTCAGCCCGCAGTTTGTTCTTAAGAAGCTTTACCCATTGACCCGAATAGTCTCATTGGGCAAAGCTGGGGAGCAATTATAGGGCCATGATCACGAAAAGGCATAAACATAAGCCGAACACGTGATGGAAACTGTGCAATGCGAAAAGTGATGAAAGGCACCATGATGATAGAAGCCGGTGATCCGAAACATACGCCGAACAAGGGGCTGTTCGGATATAGGGACATGAGATGTTCTAAAGTCAATACCAGCTGTTCGGCGATACAGATATATTACTTAAAGTAATAGTAATTAAAGTGTAGTCTGTTTGGCTGTAGTTGGACCAATGGCACATAGAGTTAAGTAGATAATACGGACTGTTCGATAATGAGAAGTGTCGAACAGATGGAGTTATCAATAAAGGACTAAGTCTTAAGTGATAAGACGGTGGGAATGTTCCAGAAAGGGACACCCCGTATTCAGGTAAAGATAAGTCTAAGAACAGTCCTATTATGGAATGAATTCCATAATGGAGAAAATCCTTGTGAGAAGAGGATCTCGGTTGATTAGGCACGAGAGTCCCTAAGAAAGCCAGGTTTCCTATACGGGATAAGGATCCTGGGGCGATGAGGGTGCTTGGGGAACAAGCAGACGTACGTCTATAAATATAAGGTAAACCTAGAGGCAAAAGGTACGCAATACGTTGCACTCTCTCTATACTTTCCTGCTGATAATTAGGGTTTCACACCAGTACGAGATACTAACTTAGGCATCGGAGGGCCTTTGCCACAAGCAGCAAAGGTGCGCTCACCTCTTGTCTGTCTTACAGATTAGGGTTCCAACGGAGGCATAGGGGTATCAGACACGGATCACGTGGATCTGTTGCGAATCAACAGCGTTCCAAGTACTCTTTGTTTTTCTACACCTACACAGATGCCAAAGTTAGTATCTCGTACTAGCGAAAAACCCTAATTCTCAGTAAGTATAGAACGTATAGCCAAGAATTGCATACCTCAACCTCTCGATTTACCTTATATTTATAGATCCACACATGCTTGCTTTCCAAGCTACCTCATTGCCCTAGGTTTCCTTTCTCGTATAGGAAACCCAGAATATCATGGATTCTCGTTCCCTTAACTGTATATTACCTTAGACCATTTAGGAATTCCTCCCATAACTGGTCGTACATCCCATTCCCGTTGGGTATCTTCTCCAGATCTCGTTTCCTTACTGAGTATTACCATTTCTGGAGCCCTCTGGAGCGTCCTCTACTGCCTCTTACAGAATGCTGCTCCTGTTTGGCCTTTTCATTGCCGAATAGCCTACCTGGACCAGTGACTTCACATGTCACTTGTCCTTTTACCAGGCGCCTGGTCCAACAACTCCTCATGTTCGTTGGACCATGTCCCTGCTCGGGTATCTTGGACCAAAGACTTCTCATGTCTTTGGTCCTTATCGCCGTTCACCGTATTGCACGGCGGCTGCTCCGATTACTTTTATTCCCGGGCCCCACGTACCTTGTGTGCGGGCCCCTTTTATACCTGTTCGAGATTACGTCCCTACAAAATCGAGGGGCGACTCTGTTAAGATAACGGCCAAAGAGGTTATAATTATATTTGGGATAAAGTCGGGTCCTACGAGGATTGTTATAAATCCAACTCCAAGGGTCCCAAAATTAGATTTCGCAGATCGACTTTGCCCTGGTCCGAAAGGGCAAAGGATATTGACCATTCCGATACTGAGGGACTACTTCGCCAAGGCTGTTAAAGGTACCACTATGAAGGATGCGAAGGACTTGGCCCGTGTCCTCTGCCTTTTGTTAATAAGGACGTTGTTTTTCCCAAACACACAAGCCAGAGTGAGTTGGGCTTACTTGGATTTCATTGAACCTTTGGAGAACAGCACATTGTACAATTGGTCAAGCTTCATAACTGAAGAGGTCATCCATGAACTAAACCTAAGGGGTTCTTCAAAACCAACAAAAGTCGGAGGATGCGTAATGGGGACTCATGGTAAAAATGGCTTCCCTCTTCATCATCCTTCATTTTTTTCCCCTTATTATTGGTATGAGATAAACTAATTTGTGCACCCATTTGACAATAGTATTGACTTTGTGAGCATTGGCGTTTAATTAACCAGGAGATCCACACAACATTCCAAGGTTCATCAAGTGGAGGCTTGGTGACTTAAGCAAGGAATTGGGTATAATCAAGTTGGACTCTCTCAATCCTCTTTTGGTAAATATGATATATGGTTATATATATTTCCTGTAGAAGTTGTTATATCATTATGAAATGTTGTAGTGCTACATTGTAAACACATGAATGTTTACTGTGTTTTTTTCAAGGTAATCTCCTCGGAGTTGGAGCCAAACGATGATGAGGAAGATTTGTTCAGGTTTCCCGCGGACCCCAAACAAAATACTGATGAGAAGACTTAACAGTTGAATATGGCAGTTGAGAAGTCGGGCAATGAGGTCATGGAGGATACAACTGATGACGAGACGGATAGTGAGCATGATGATATCGAACAATGGAACGAAGCGATAACCCTCCGAGATAGAATCAAAAGTTGACCAAAGAAAATGCAAAAAAGGGCCGGACAATTTCAGGGCTTTAGAGGGAAAACATGGAGAAAAATGCTACGATTTCTGATCTTAGGAAAAGGATTACAGAGCTTCAACAAACCACAACACCTAATTTGGGATTCGAAGGCATTACTACACAATTTGATAAACACCACCTTGAGCACGAAAACGTGGGTTTACAGTAAGGCTGAAACCGGTTCGGTTCGGTTCGGGAGATTCACTGAACCGAACCGGTTATATTGATCCCGGTTCGGTCCGGTTCGGGGCCGGTTCGGTTCGGTTCAGGAAAAGCAATTAATATATATATATATATATATATATATTAAAAATATATATATATATATATATTAAGAAAATTAAAAAATATTTAATATATATTAAAATATATTTAAAAATATTTAATATATATATTAAACCGGTTCGGTTCGGTTCGGTTCTCTGGAAATTTTCAAGAACCGAGAACCAAACCGATTTCAGAAATTTTTAACATCTAAGAACCGAACCGGTTCAGTTCGGTTTGATTCGGTTCGGTTCGGGACCGATTCGGTTCGGTTCGGTTCGGTTGGTTTTTTGTACACCCCTAGTTTACAGACAAAGATCAGTGGCATGCTCATAGAGAAAAACATTGTCGAAGAAAAACTGAAAGTGGCCGGAGATATCATTGATGATTTTGTGACACACTCTGTAACACAAACGTATCAGGTACATCAATTATATTAGGTTATATATGCATGCTATTTTAGAATTGTACGTAGGTAATAAGTTAAGAATTATAAGTGTGGTTTTTTTTTTAACAACAAACAGGTGAAGATGTGAGGGAGAAGGAATCAAAGGATAAAGAAGAGGATGCCGAGGGAGAGAAAAAAGAAATAGAAAATGTGGACGACGAAGAAGAAGGGGGCGGGTTTGAAATTGTCCAGGATGAGGGTGGGCCAGAGCACATAATGGTGCTAGATGCAGAAGTGGAAGTACGACTGTTGAAGCATACACGAGTGTACTAGAATGCGACACACTGAAAGTGAAGAGGGGAAAAACCGAAGTAAAAGTGAAATCATCGTCGTAGACTAGAGGAGTTAAAAAAACTTTTATCAGTGGAGAAGCGGATAGACGATTATGTCTACGTTGATTTGAAGAAGGGGGCAAAGAATAAATCGAAACAAAAATGGAATCCAAGGGAAGCACCGTTCATTCACTTGCTCCCGAATAACGATGCAAACCTATTGCAACAAATTGTTGACTGTGCTGACGCAGATCTCAAGTAAGTAAATATACTACACTAATATAACCTCATATGGAAAGATTGTGTCACGCCTCGATTTTAAACATAAATATATATATCAGTTCGATATAAAATCCTCGCATAAATAGATAATACCCAAAATGAGTTTCCCTCCTGCTTAATTACAACTCAAGTCCCCAAGTTCAATAAGTTACAACCATGGCACCGTCGCCTAAATTAAGTTAAATACAAGTGCAAAGTATTTAAAATATTACAATCTTATGTCAAAAGACCTTACAAAAGTAAAATTTAGTTACAATACCATCTTTATCCAAAGGTAGTCAAATACAAAGATGGATGAGAAACGATGTCATGCTAGCTTCCAAAAGTCTTTGTTTCCATATACACCGAGTCATGTGATCTATTGCCCGGCATTCGAACCTGAAAAGTAGGATTTTGCTGAGCTACACTAGCCCAGTAGGAAATTCTCTACAAAATCTACATGCAATGAGACGATAAACATGGATACGGCGAATCAATTTAGGTAACAAATCCAAACGATGCACGTCAACACCCTTGGCAAGTACCATAGCAATACACACATATAGCCACACACACACACATACACACTCACACTTCCTCCAACCAATTTCCACCCCTTGCGATTTTGTGTTACCACCCTTTGCGTCACAATATACTCCACCCCTTGCGATTTTGTGTTACCACCCCTTGCGTCACAATAAACTCCATTTTCACTTCATATCGACAATCACACTATCGTCACAATCAACACCATTATCTCATTCCACACACATCGACACAATCTACTACATCCCAAATGGCCAAAGGACCATACCATTCAAGACTACAAATTCCCTATTCAAGAAATACACAATCCACAAGCCATAAAGCATTCCATTCGACCATTTATGGCAAATAAACACTAGTATTCATGCATAATCACCACAAGACATGTAAAAGAAGAGAGAAATCCCTACCAAAGTGGGTTTTGAGCAAAACTCTAGGTCTAACAAGTGGATTGAACTCGAATCCTCCAAAAACAAGCCTCACCCGAGCTTGGATGCAAGATCTAGAATGAATAAAGTCCAAAAACACGAATAACGAGCAAAGATCAACCAATAATCGAGAGGAGAGAGAGAAAAACGTGGGTAGGCCTCAAAGTGTGAGAACAAAAACATAAAACTCACCCTTGGTTCTCCAAATGCAAGAATCTTGTGAATTTGAGGAAGAAAACCTTTGGATCTTGGAGATTCGAGCTTGAAATCGAGAGTTTTGGGCGAGATTGGAGTGGGGTGGGTGAGAGAGGGTTTTGAGATCTGGTTTCGTGGCTTTTTGGAAGTGAAAAATGACAAAAAAAGGTATTTATAGTGGTCCAAAAAGCGTGCTGAAAATCTGCAGAAAACACATTATGTATCGGTACTGGGCGACTCCCAATACCGGTTCAAGAGCCTCCAAAATGCCAAAAACACAACTTCTGGACATTATTTACCGGTACTGGGCGACAGCCACTACCATCGCCCAGTACCTGTTCAAGTTGAACAGAAAATGAAATTTTTTCAACGAACTCCGGAACGAACCCAGCCTAATACCAACACTTCCAAACATCGTTACAACCTCAAACAAATATTTTTCCATCCTCCGCGAGTCCGATACACACCCGTATACGTATCTCCGTACACCCCACAACATACGAGCGATTTTCTAATAATACAGCTACTTTACGCAATAAACGATTTCCAAAATTAAAATAAATTCGTAAGTCTCCACGGATTGCATTACATGATCTCTGTGCTGTTTTTTTTTTTTTTTTTGGTACACATATTTTTTTGCATTACACATAACCTCTTTTTTTTTTTTTGGAATTACATTTTTTTTTTGTATTGCACTCATTTAACCTCATATTTTTACCAAGAATACGATACCTTGTGTGACTCTAGAACACAAATTTGTCTTGTCATCCTTGTAGTTGCAAGGAGTTAATGACTTCCTTCATCTATTATTGTGTTATGAACTTGTAATAGATACTCCTATCATGCAATTTTTGTGCGTTAACTGGACCTTCTGGAATCCCCGTTCTAATGGGCTATCACTTAAACCTTCAGCTTAAAGTAAGTGCAGTGCTTTGACTTGTTTATTTTGAGTCCTTATTTGATAAGTTATTTGAATCGTTAATTTATGTACTGGTTGCATCCCATCTGGTTTCATCAATTAATGGTTATCAGTAACCAGAGTCCTTATTTGAAGACGCATGCTTCTTGTTACAAATTTTTTAGCAAAAAGATCAGGGCGTGAGTACAAGCCAAGTATCAGTAAGATCCTTAAGTGGTCCAAAAAGAACATTACTATGGGTTTATGACATTTGGAACTCTTGCTGTAGTGTTTAGAGTTCCTAACCTAATCATATATAAATTGTTAGAGACTTCTGGTTGCTGAAAGGTGTATTTTTTTTCAAACTGCTCTTGCATTACATTTTTTTTTTCCTCTTTGCTGATCTCAAGTAAGTTATTGCTGATATTTTTTTGTACACATGTGTGATAACAGTTACACTGTCTGGACCAATGATGTGACGAAAGAAGTTGTACCCCTGGAAGACATATTGAAACTCTTGCAAGGAGGGGACATCTCAAACTGGGTATGGCAATCCAATCTTATATCATGCTGCAAATACATATCAAACTGCGTATTGATCGATTATGTTCTTACCTAAATATGGAAACTAATACAGATGATAGACGGTCTCGCTCGTATGTTAATACTCCAGCTGGATAAAGATAATCTTAATCACAGTAACGTTGCTTCCATGCACCATCTGGGTAAGAAACATATATTTTACTTCCGTAAATGCCTGCTTATTTAAGGTTATATATGATCATCTGTCTACTGTCCTTAAAAACTTTTTCAATGCAACAGACTATGCTGCACAACGAGAAAAGTGACATGAGAACAGTTCTGCTCGACGAAAAACTTCATCATGTGTTTGAAAACGTTCGGCAACATGGGACTAAATACTATCGGTACTTGGTATTCTCTATGAATGGCAGCGGGAACAAACCGCTAAAAATTACACCGTACCATTTGACTATTCTTTTCTTTGATGTTAGGAAAAAGAACTTGATGCACTTCAATTCCTTGAAGAAGAGAGACAGCAGAGATTCAATTATGAAAGACGCTACCTTTGTGGTACACATAATAATTTCATATATGCAAATACTCATAAATCCATTCACGAACAATATCAACACCACTAATGTTGTGCTTTCTAAATGTAGAAAAAATACGTGGAAAATTGCATGAAAGACAGGCATGCTAAGCTGAAGAACCAAAGTACCGATACAGAAATACTTTTGGGCAATTTACCTCTAGGTCCAGAAAATAAAAAATAATTCCTATCAAGTCTCCTCTAATTAACAAAACGCGAAAACCCTATGAAAGTGACTAAAATCCTAAATACTAAAAGTGCCTAACCCCTAGGGCACCCTATAAAAGTGCCTAAACTTCAGGGTAGCCTATAAAAATGCCTAAACCCCTAGGGCACCCTATGAAAGTGCCTAAACCGCTAAAACCCTATAATAGGAAAGTGCACCCTAAAACTCCTATGAAAGTGCCTAAACCTAAACTCTAGCGCTCTATGAAAGTGACTAAACATAAACCCTAAGGTACCTTAAACCCTAGGGTATTCTAAAATCTAAAATCTTAAGGTACCCTAAAACTCTAGGGTACCCTAAAATCGTAGGGTACCCTAAGATTTTAGGGTACCCAAGGGTACTAGGGTACCCATTAGGGTACCATAAAACCCTAGCATGCCCTAAAACCCCAGGGTGACACTTCCATTAATGGTAAATATATTTTTGTAAAAGTGGACTTAGTGGTAATTAAGTATTTCATCTATCCTTAATGGGAATTAAGTGTCACTTTTCTGTACTTAGAGGTAATTTTCTGAATACTTTTTCAAGAACAAAATTTCGATCTCCAATCTGCTCATCTCAAAACGCACCACAATAAGAAAATACATCGTATGCTTCAAAACTCCATAAAACTTCTACAGCAGTTTGCAAAGAACTCTAAATAAACTTATCATATTTATTTGCCTCGAAACTATGCAGGGTTGATTGTGGAGTTATCGTATGCATGCTCATGAAACTATTGGCGCACCTTGAGCCAATCCCAAAAACACTGCCAAAGACTGAAATTGATAGCTGGTTTAGTCTCTCAATTTTTGAACGATGAATGTAGAAGCTGGACAATAAAGAAATGGGAACTTGATCAGTGGACTTAGTAGGTTAGAGACTTAATCAGCGGACCTAGTGGGTTAAAAATTTGCTATAGTGAACCTTAGGCCAATTTTTTATAAAATCAAAGGAAGATTGGGAGTGGGGCAAGACGGCGGAGAAAATAATCCCTATAATCTCTTCATCTCATGTTTAATGAACATGGACATTATTATCTCTTGTTCGTTTTTTCTTTTTTTTTTCTGAAATTTTGTTGTATTTGCATTATATTTTTTGAATTAATTATCCGTCTCAACAAAAAGAGTTTAAAAGTAAAAAATTATAATCTAAAGAAAAAAAGTTCGCTAAAAACGAAAAAAGTATCAAACAACTACTCTCTTCGTCCCCCAAAGCTAGTCCCCCCTCGAAATTACGCATAATTTTTAAGCTTAAAAATAATGTACTTATCGAAATAATTTTAGCACTCCACTTTTAGCCATTGGCACTTTTTCATTTTTTGATTTTTTCTATTTGAATTTACAACAATACCCTTTAAAGTAGATAAACACTAACAAAATAAATGGTATAGAATTTGGTAATTTCACATAGGATAAGGACAAAAATAGAGTGCCAATGGCTACAAGTGGAATGCTGAAATCACTTTTCATAATTTTTCGTATAATATAAATCTTGTTTTATAGATCTCGATAAAATCTTTTGAATCGTGCAAAAAAATTAAAAAATATTTTCGTAAATACATTAGTTTTAAGTTTGAAATTGCACATAGTTTCGTAAAAGACTAATTTTATGGGACGGAGGGAGATTTTTTTTGTAAAGTATTATCTTACATGAACTTTTCTTTAACATCAATCAATATTGTTATATTTTTTCAATTTGTCTCGTCAAGTTCGTCGAGACAAACGATTTACGTTAAAAATTACGACGGAAAATTAAACAAAAATTTCAAAAAATGCTTAAAAAATACTACATTGAAATAAAGTTTTGCAGAGTGTGTTTGGTGTTTGTAAAAAAGCCCCTGATTCGCATCCAGTTGGGCGTGCATATTTGCAGCTGCTGGAAAACGAAACCCTATATCTGATAATCGAAAGCTTCGATCTACAAAAACAAGAAGCTCCAAACTCTTGAAGAAGACGAAGGGATCGAATCGCTGCAGAAATGGCGATGGCTGCGTTGAGGCGAGAGGGAAAGCGTGTCTCCACTCTAATCTCATCCCCCAATCTCCGCTCCTCCCTCGCTCCTTCCGAGTACGATCCTACCCCCCATTTCTCCCTACTGATGATGGCTACGCCTTCATTTTCTAGGGTTCTTTTGTTTGTTTGTTTGTTGGATTCCTACTTTTCGATACTTTTTATTACGATCGATTGTCAGTGGTTTATCTTATGGAGTTGACTTGTAGTGTTCGAGGGTGATTGCACCTGTGTTGTTGTATACGCGACAGGAAAGTTACAGGCATTGGTATCGCTTGAAACGTAAGGGTAATTATGGATCTAGGGATGTTCATTTTTGTTCCGTTTTTTTCTTTGTTGGCAAAAGAGGTGATGAATAAAAGTTGTGTGAGGGAGGAGTATACTGTTGAAGAATGCGCATACGACCGAATGAGCTAATCCTCAAATTTTCGACACATACTGTTTAGTACATGATTTTTATGATGTCTATTATGGTACCCCTGTAGCATGACAAATAGTCCACCTAAATTCTTGGTAGCCTCAAAAGATCCATGGCGTTCCGTTCCAATGCGTATTTTTCTTTGAATCCCTTGATACTTAGGAGTATTTGTTACCTTCTATATATCTTTTGTTGAATATTGATTTTTTTATCAGTACTTGTTTAATCTATCTGTCTTTTCTCCTTTTTTTCCTTTCATATTCTTAGTGCTTTAAGTCTTCTCTAAAGTTGAGTGCACCATGGTTTATTGCAGTGGTTAATGAAATTTTGGAGCTATAAGTGATTGTTTGGCAGAAAATATGAATGTCTTGTGTGTCCCCGTGTCCTTGATATGAAAATTAGATGAATTCGACACATACACACATACACGCACACAACTTGTGCACCTGAGTCCATGTAACATAGGAAAGACCATTTAAAAATCAATGACCAATTCATCGAATACATGTTTATCTGGGGAAAGGTTCTCCAAATGTGTTCACAAGCCGAATGGGATGAGTTGGATTCTACCACAGAATGTTTGCATTGCTGCTGCTGCTCACTTTGGGGCCTCTTCATGGGGTGTGAAAAACTTTTGTCAACCAATTGGGGTTACTTTCTGGAAATACTTTGGGCTGATCTAGTACCATCATCGTTTTTCTATTGGGATTTCATGGAAAGTTTCACCCACACAAAGTAGTCAAAGAGAAAATAAAGAAACTGTTAAGCCTGTTAAGGTATATTGGGGGCATCATTATGGGTTCTTTAACTGTTTGTAAACTTGCTGGTTTCTCAATATCAGCTATGAGTTTGCTATGTTACTTAATTCTTCTTTGTTGTTCCCATTTGTTTGCAAACAATGCCTTAAAAGTTGGATTTATGGAGATGAGTGAGGAGGTAATGTTAATATCAATGATCTTTGGTTTAAAGACCAACAGTTGCAGAGAGAGAAGTGAAAATAGGTGGAACCAACTATGGTTACTGTAAGATGCATATATATGTTCCAATTTCTCTGGGGATTCCCCATTTCATGTTGTCACCAACCCCGATAGTGGAGACAAACATAACTTCGGCATAGATAAACCCAATTCTTAAGTGTTCATTTTCTTGGTAATTCTTAATTATGTTGATTGATTGCCTTGATGATGATTTACCAAACAATGTGTGTGAGATCACCATGAAGAGTATGAAGTTTGAGTCGATTTTGGTGATTCTTGTTGCTTAGTTTTTCTTGGTCATGCATTACAGCTAATGAGATGTTCATTTCACTGCAAGAAGTTTTAGTATGATCTTCTATGCAATTCTAGTCGTCTTAACAAATTCACTTGGGTGGGCAGGGAGCAGGTCTCTTTCGGAGTTCGTTCTATTTCTACCCAAATTGGTAAGAACCAGCATTATTCGATTGGTGCTGATATACTTCAGTTGTGACATCAGTGATTAGACTTAACCTGCTTTATTTCTTCATGCTATTCAACTCTTTCTTGTGACTGTTAATTTTTTTTTTTTTAATGCAGTCCGAAACCGGATGAAGAGTGTGAAGAACATCCAGAAAATTACTAAGGCAATGAAAATGGTTGCAGCATCTAAGCTGCGAGCTATTCAAGTTAGGGCTGAGAATTCCCGTGGCCTATGGCAGCCATTTACTGCACTTCTTGGTGACACCCCAAGTATGTTTTTCAATAACACTTCAGTGCTCAGATCCACCTACTGCATTTTTATGATTTTATTTGCTTGCTTTTTGCCAAAGGAATATTCAGTTTTACTTTTGAATTGTCAAGACTAGCTATTGATTTCTTTGTACTCTCCATGTTTGAAGTGAAAAATTGGGTCGTACATATTTAAATCACATCATTATGATGCCCTAACTGTAGGTAGCACGATTTGTGCCATTTTTATTTTGATGCCGCATAACTAAGGATTTTTAATGCTGAGTGGTAAGCCGTTGCAAGAGTTAGATTAAAGTAGATGACTAGAGATGATATTGTTCTTGAATGCAATTTATAGGAGCTGCAATTGGTTTGTACTTCAATAATCCAAATGTAGATTTTAATCTTTGTCTTTCCCGTATGATATAATTTTCTTGGGTGTCAATGCAATTTAGTTAGTTTCTCGACTGACAAGTGTGCAGTGTTGATTCAACAACTAAGAAGCATGATTATGGACACAAAATACAAAAGGAATGATGTGGTCTCTACAGTTGTTAAAATTAACAACTTACAATTTTCTATGAATGTGTTTACATTTATTATCTAAAGAGTTACAACTATTTATTCTGTATTCTATTTTTACAACTAAGCTTTATAAGGTGATATAGCAGTGGGATGGGGAACCATTAAGCAACAATAACAATACCCATGAAATTGAAGCAGTAGCTTTTATTCATTTATGTTGAAGTTGAGACATCTGTCGCCCTGGGCAAAACGATAATGTTGCCCCTGTGTGACCTGGTGTTTATGGGTTCAAATGGCAGAATAGCCTATCCCTGGCGTTGTTAAGGCTCCGTACATCCAACACTTCGCCAAATCTTGCAGCAGCAGAAGCCTCGTGCCTTTGGTACCCTGTTTTTCTGGAGACATTTTTAGGGATGTATAAATAGGTTTAGACTTTAGAACCATATCCAATGCATGTTTCATGCATGTGTAGGTCCTCCAGGAAATAGGTAGCTCATGTTCATATGCATCTGGTTCGTATACAGTCATATATGCATCTGACTTTATGCAGTTCTAAAAATTGTAAGTATATGTTAATTATGTTTGGTCGTGTGCTTGCTACATGTTCGGGCATTGCCGAAAACTGTACATCAATGTGGTAGTTTTCTAGGACATGTTCATGCTTCTTCCATTTTTTGTGCATCAATTTGTATGAAAATGTTATGTTGCTGTCATGGTCCTGCGAAGTGCCATTTGGTAGTTCATAGGTGTCTCTTATGTGTTAGGTGCCATTTTTGGGTGCAAAACTATGATTTCTTGTTTATGATGTATTTGTAGTTAATAGATATTGTTGGTGATGACTGATGAGTCTTGGTATGTTGCTCTCTCTCGATCGATATTGTTTCTTCTCGTTTTTCTCTCCCCTTTTCTTTTTTCTTGTTTACCTTCTGTTTTTGTATGTGAAGAATCCTAGTATGGGTTGTCTTTTAGGAATCTTTCTTGTATTAAGAAAACATTAGGATCTTGAATGGAAGATGATTTCTGGAGGTCTGTGTTGCATGGACTCCGGTATGAGGAACATGTGTAAGACTGTAAGTGTCTTCTCAAATCTCCCTAACAGGCTAAGCTTAGGCTACGGGCACACAGTGGCGGCTGCAGGATTTGTAACTAGCTGGATCTCCGAACCATGTGTTCCCTCGTGATAATGAAATTCTCATCTTTATACATCAAGACATACATGCATATCCATAGATAACAAAAAGTAGAAAGCTTATGTACAAATTGCTACTTGCTTGGTTTGGGGGAGAGATGAAATTGTCTGCATATACATTGCTGCCATTTAATTCTATTCATGCTGATCCAAGAATGGTTGATAGTTTGGAAATTTAGGGGTCTTCTCTCTCACAGAGAGAGAGAGAGAGAGATTTGCGGGGGCCAATCATCATCTAGGGATGCGGTGCATATTACATGGGGTTGGGAGAAGAAAAGGTCTTCCTCCGAACTTATTAAAAGAAATAATTAGATTCCATGTACGTTTTTTTTTTTGGTTGTAAGAGGTGATTCCATGTAATTTTGTAACTCAAGCTTTACTATGGAAGGTTCTAAGAGTGTCCTGTATTGAAAACTTGATATTGTGGAAGTTTGGCTGTGGTTCTCTTTGGATTAGCTTGGTGGGAACCTTCTATGTACTGCATCTTTAATTCAGTCCTCTAATTTTGCTTGCCTTCACTTTTTTGCATTATCAGGTGTTGATGTCAAGAAGAATGTTATTGTTACAATTTCTTCGGACAAGGGTCTTTGTGGTGGAATTAATTCCACATCAGTCAAGATGAGCAGGGCTCTTCATAAATTGAATGCCGGTATTCTTGCTTATCATAATGTCATTTCTTTTGAAAACTTAACATCATAAAGGTTGAAGCCATTCAGTAGTTTAATGTTGTATTGTGACAGGTCCTGATAAAGAGGGTAAGTATGTTATTTTGGGAGAGAAGGCAAAGGCTCAACTGATTCGGGATTCAAAGAAGGATATTGAGATTAGCATAACTGAGCTGCAGAAAAATCCTCTGAATTACACCCAGGTGATTCGACAGTATTTATTGCATCTTATGGTTCTGGGGAAGTACTTACTCTCTAAATTCAGTCCACTTACCTTCTTTGTCATTTACTGATGTCCTCTTTTACTATGTTATGTGTCTGAATCTTCTAATTTCCCCCTCTTCACTCTGACTGGGTGTGAATTTCTTTTTCCTTCAAATTTAGTAAGGATTTACTATGTATTCGTTTGACAAGTCAGAAGGAGTTTCTCTTCCTCTGAAGACATGCTTGTTCTAGAGTAGATATATGGATGGAAATGAACCAAATACCCTACTCCATGCCATCATGGCGAAAAAACAAGATCAGCCATGAATCTGCAACTATGGGACAACCCCTCACCAATTTGCCAACTTCTTCCTGGGTTTAGTGCATTTGGGATATATGAGTATGTATGTACAAGCTCTTGGACCTTGCAATTTTGTTAGCATATGTGACTAGGGAGACGAATCTTCTGTGAGTGAGGAAGAACAAGGGTCCAAGCTTTATTTAAGAAGGTGAGGAGTGGTCAAGCTATTTGCTATGATTAGATTGTCCTTGTTACAAATTTTCAAAGCCCCCAGCATACGTTGTGCACTTCATGGACTGGGAATAGCATTCCCAAGTCCTACGGGAAAAAAACAAATGATAAAAAGACAACTTTTTCTTTTGTGGAAAGTAATTAACCTTAGGAGTATGATATAGGTATATTCTCTTTATTTGTCTTGTGGATGGCCTTCATTAATCTATGCCTATGATATCTTTTAGGCAGCGTATAAGTTTATTTGTGAACATATGTAATTTGTTGGGATCTCTAATTAATTTAACTTTAGACGTAATGCTCTCAAGGTATTTTTCAATTCAAGCAGGGGGCAATGAGAATATTAACACCTGTACGCTGGCACAAAAGGTATTGGTGGAGGAAAGAATGGAAGAGTTTTTGAAATTTAGTTTTGTTAGAGCTTGTCACGCATAAGTTAATTATGAACTCGAAAACTACTATATGAGCTTGGGTGCCTCTCGACTCATTAGTCATTACCCATTAGTTTTGAGTTCGATCATTAACACGGCTTTCTGAAGGTTTCAGACAAGACTTTCTTACTGTTTGTGCTTGAAGGGCACACTGTTTCCTGTAATGCCAATGTCATGGATCCTTCGAATTCCTCTCCATGTGCAAGTCAGGGTTGCATGTGTGGGGAGTATTAGAGCTTGCCACAAATTTATAACCTCAAAACTAGTGTATGAGCTTGGGTGGCCTCTCCACTCATTGCCAATTGTTTTTGAGTTAGATGCATTACCCAATTTCATTTGGACTTACGTCTAGGATCTAAATGTTATTTGTTTGTTAAGTTTAATTACGTTTTCCTAGCATGCATATAGAATCATAGATAGACCTATATATGTAGTTCTGGCAGACTGATATTGGGTTGAGCCTTTAAAAGTAGATCAGAGATCTAGAGGTCCTATTATTACTCTTGATTTGTTTCATTTCTTATCTCTTCGATTGCTTTGATCTATCTTGCTGGTTGTCGACATCACTCCCCGAAGCACTTCTTTTTTCTGATAATTGAGGAAAGAGGAAAGAAATTTTGAAGTTGTGTACTTGCATTTGATGTATTTTGGCTATTACACTTTGAAAAGTACAATTAACAATCCATTAAATGCAAGATTAACTGATTGTTGTTTTTCCTCTATCTTTACTCATTATGTACTTAAATTGTTGCTTTTCAGGTTTCTGTACTTGCAGATGACATCTTGAAGAATGTGGAATTTGATGCATTGAGGATTGTTTTCAACAAATTCCAGTCAGTTGTCTCGTTTTTGCCGACAACAGCAACTATATTATCTCCTGAGGTACCAAGTGGAATTACTACTCGACCACAAAATTGCTAATTCCATATTTCTATAGTTTGGGAATATAAGTACGATTCCATGTTAATATAGGTTGTTGAGAAGGAAGCTGAAGCGGGAGGAAAGCTTGGTGATTTGGATTCCTATGAAATTGAAGGCGGCGAGACAAAGTCAGAAGTACTTCAGAATTTAACAGAATTCCAGTTTTCTTGTGTAGGTCCTACCTTTAGAGGCTACAGCCCTTTCACATTTGATGTGTTCAGTTGCTGTCGAAATTAAACGGGTTCACTAACATTTTTTGCTATGAAAAGCTGTTTCTAGTTCTCTAACAGATTTTTTTCCTGCTCAGGATACACTCGCACAAGAGTAGCAGATAATATCAATATTTGTAACTTGATTCCAAGCTTTGCTTAATCGCGAACAATTTTTTACAATTACCTCAGGTTCTGTTCAACGCTGTCTTGGAGAATGCTTGCAGTGAGCAAGGAGCAAGGATGTCTGCCATGGATAGCTCCAGTAGAAATGCTGGCGACATGCTTGACCGCCTCACACTTACTTATAATAGGTCTCTCTCTCTCTCTCTCTCTCTCTCTCTCTCACACACACACACACACACGTGCGCGCGGAAAAAAGCCCACAATACGGATTACCTGGATGATGCAGCATGCTATTTGAATGCGCTCCCCTAAGCTTTGGATTCTCTCTGTTTTGATACTGGTATATAAAAGTTTCACTTGTTTTTTCCTAACCTGTGTAACTGATCGTCCTCTTGACAGAACCCGTCAAGCATCGATCACCACAGAACTGATCGAGATTATTTCTGGAGCATCCGCACTAACGGGCTAATTGCCAGAATTTGTTATCCTAGTCTGATGGTGATGAAATAAACCAGTGACGACAGCATACATTGTTGATGCCTTTTTGAGTTATTTGCTGCCTACTTTAATAATCTGCACAGGTCAACTCTTTTCTCCTGTGGAGAAGATTATCTTTAACGGTTTCATATTATTCTGGAGCAGTTTTCTTTGGTATATTTTGGTTGAATGTTTTTGTTGAATGATCGGAATACATTGTAGTTCCCAATCATGATCATCTGCATGTCTTTTGAGTTCTAAATTCATTTTCTATTTTATGTTTGTTATAGCATTTCTGGGTTGTAGATTGATAGTAATAGACTAAATAGGAGTACTCCATATGCACTACTTTGTTGTGCTGTTTTTGTTGGGGAATAAATGAGCAGACCATCCAGAGAGCCTTCTTGACCTTTCTGGTCAGGGGGCTTGAAGCCTTGAGTTGACTCTCCTTTCTTTGCATTCATTGAAGTCCTTGAAACTATTGAAGAAAAACATTTTCAATTTCACTCCAAAACCCGAATGATATGTAATAGGGGCCTCTGGCACGAAAAAATGTTTTTGCAAACTTAATTTTTGACGAGGATCTGGCTAACCTCCGCCTAGTAGGCGTTGGATAATATGCATCAAATGTCAAATAAGTTTGGATATCGATATATATCTCACGGATATTAATATATTTTCACATATATCAATATACTTTTCTCAGATATCAATGCATCTTTTATGTATTATCCTCTCCCATTAGGGCTCAGGTTAGCATTAAAAGCTTGGAGTTAACTGTTTGGTTACCACACACACACACACACACACACACACACACACACACACAAAAAAAAAAAAACTCTTTGAGCAAGTTATTATAAAGTAATCTTAAATTTTTCACTTCCGGGTAAGTTGAGTTTTGTTTATCCTCCACCTAAGAGGGTGAATATTACTCTCCTTTCTATTTGTTGAAATGATGGGAATTTCATTACAAAGTGATGAGCTTACAAAAAAGTGTATTGTAGGGGTGAGATCTATACCATTTTAACCAATAAGGAGGAGGGTAATGTTCACCCTCCTTTAAAAAGGTTAAGGAGGGTGAATAAAATTGCACTCCTTGCCAAGGTTCTAAATAGCGCTTGGCGCTAGTAGGGCAGAGACCCACTTCCAAGCGCCAAGCCGCCTAGGCGGCCACCTAGGCGGTGCCAAGCAATTCGGCGTTTTTTTTTTCATTTTAAACAAACCATTATCCAATAAAACTATATTCCATGTATCCATAATGCAAGTTCAAACTTTAAAGTACAAACCTAAATGAAATTAAGTAGTAATATATATAGATATGATTTTGAACTGACATTTTGGCGATTTACGAAATTCAGGCACAATTTGTGGGGACTGCGAATTACCAAACACCAGAACAATAATTGTGTATGTGAGTAGATCACTGTGAGAGAGAGAGAGAGAGAGAGAGAGAGAGAGAGAGACTGAAGAGAGACTCAGAGAGCCAAGAGAGAGAGCGAGACTGAAGAGAGAGCCGAGAAAGAGAGCAAGAGCGAGAGAGAGAGAGACGATGGTGTCGATTGGAGCTCTGATCGATTGGAGTTCTTCACTTTCGTTTCGTCTCCTGCCTCTGACGCTCTGATCGACTGGAATGTGGAGTGTTGAATGGGGGATGTAAATGTAATTGTAATATATATAGATATGATTTTGTATAATTACATAATAAGCCCTTTTAGTTTTTGTACTTTTGATCCTAGTCCTTTTAGGTTAATAGTATACATTTTAGGCCTCCAAAGACGCCGCCAAACACCGCCAAACCTCCCTGGGTGCCAAATCAAATGCCAAGGAGTATTGGCGTGGCGGCAGGATACCTCCAAGCAAGAAGGTGCATCGCGGGTTGATTGCATGCTATGATGGTCCCTTTGAAGTTGTAAAACGAGTGGGGAATGTTGCTTATCGTTTGAAATTGCCGGACAGGTTAAAGATCCATCCCACATTTCACGTCAGTTTTCTGAAACCATTCCATCCGGACTTGGTAAACGTGGGAAGAAAACAGGCTCAACGGAAGTGGACAGAATTCTGGATCATAAAACGGAAGGATAGAGCAAGAAAAATAGGAGAACCTCCTATTTGGTGAAGTGGAAAAATAGGCCAGATTCGGAGGCTTCGTGGGAAAAGGATGTGACTTTGTGGCAGTTCGAAAAGCAGGTTCAGGAGTACCTACAAACCTTACCGACGAGGACGTCGGCCTCCTCTGGTGGGGGTGGTTTGTTAGCACCTTGATTTCCAAGGCTTGATAAGCTTGGCTAGCGGTGGCACCCTGCACCCTAGCCAACCAGTGGCAACAAAGGCATGAGGCAGGCATGTCTTTACAAGGTGATCCGATGGTGTCGGCACTGGTCCATGAGGCAAGTGGCAGCTGGGATGCACGTGAAGGCCCGATGGGCATGGATGCTAAACGGGAAGCTAACTTGTGGGACAATGCAATCAGAAAACGACTAAGTATTTGGAGCTGGGTTGGATCACGAAATTGGCCAGGCAGCCTTGATTGGGATCAGGCAAAACAGTTATTGGCGGTTACTGCATTCTGCACATGTTGCTGGCAGGCAGGGACAGGTGTTCCAAGCAGAATCGGGCAGTTATTGGCAGTTATCTCTGGGCAGTTACATTTTCCAGCGTGCTGGCAACCTGTGGCTTTGCCAGCACAACCCTAGGGCAGTTGGGGGTGTCAACTGCAGATCATCGGGCCTTCCCATGATCCCATTTATATTGTAGTCACGTTTTATTGATTGTAGCCTTATATAGGCATAGCATTTTCGAGTCTAAGGCAGAAGGTTGTTCTGTCTAGCACTCTAAGTGTTTTCCTTGTATTGTCGGTGCAATAAGAGGTTGGGACAAGTTCCTGTAAACAGCGTGCTTGCTAGACTTTCACTCAAACTCGTGTGTGTGTGTTACTTTCTTGGCTGAGACCAAGTTTTGCTGGGAAACTTGGTGCCAGCATTCACCCGGATTCTGTCCACAAAGCCTGATGCAATTTGAGAGATAGCAGCAATGTACCCCAGCACTTCCTTGCGGCTTAAAGCATCGGCAACCTGGTTATGACAACCAGGTTTGTGCTTCCACTCAAAATCATATTCTTCAAGGTATTCCTGCCAACGAGCCTGCCTTTGCGATAACTTCTTCTGAACCTTGAAGAAAGTGTTCGCCACATTGTCCGTCAATACCAAGAATTTTGTACCCAGCAAGTAAACTCGCCAAGTTTGAAGGCAATGCACCACAGCTGTCATTTCCTTCTCATGAGCGAAATATCTCTTTTCTGCATCATTCAGCTTCTGGCTTTCGAAGGCAACAGGATGGCCTTCTTACACCAGCACCCCGCCAATTGCTTTGTCTGAGGCATCCGTGTGCACTTCGAAAGGCAACTCAAAGTCGGGCAACCGCAGCACCAGCTCGCTTGCCACAGCAACCTTGAGCTTTTCAAAGGCCTCTTGGCAGCCAGCTTCCCACTGCCAAGTCTGATCTTTCTTCAACAATTCTGTCAAAGGGGCCGCCTTCTTTGAATAGTTGTGGATGAACTTCCTGTAATAGTTAGCTAATCCAAGAAAAGATCGTAATTCCGACACTTTGGTAGGCGGAGGCCAGTCCAAAATGGCCTGGACCTTCTGTCTATCCATTTTTACATGGCCTTTGCTAATTACATGACCGAGGAATTTGATTTCCTGTTGGGCAAACTCACATTTCTCCATTTTTACATATAATTCATGCTTCCTAAGTCTAGACAGCACGTCTCTAAGATGGGACAAATGGTCCTCCAAGGATTCACTATAGATAACAATGTCATCTACTCCTTGCGAGCGTTGGGCATAATCCAAAAGCTGTTGACGGGGAAATGGAGGGTTGGTCATTGGTCAATCTATGCGAGTACCGAAAAACTCTTCAACCAATCCTATAAAAACCACACTTGATCTGATTTTTATCATGGAGTTTTCATTAGTTGAAAAGGTTCTCTTATTTTCTTTCCTTTTTTTTGTTGAAAGGAGGTTCTCTGATTTTCAAGCAAACAACTTTATGACAAAAGATTGCTATTCTTTTCGTACTGCACCCTCTCCACGTAATCATTATTATTATCAATCATCATCGACCACCTTCGACAACAAAAAACCATATGGGCAGGCAGCCCAAAAAAGGGTGAAAAATGGGCTTAGAATGGGATAAATCAGAGGCCGGTCCTGATTTTTAGGCTCGGTTTGATCCCAATCCTCGATATTATTTTCAAACCTGTTTAGGCTCGAATATGTTATTTCATGCTATTTTGTCCGCCTCGTCAACTCCATCTCGCCATTCCTCCTCTCTCTCTCTTTCTATGTAGACGATCAAACCCCCCCCTCTCTCTAGACATATTTGCCCAAATCGACTCCTGTGATAATTTCCTCTGCTCCATTCTCTCTCTACAATGGAATCTACTCCCCCCTCGACCTCTCCTCTCCCATTCATCAAGTCTCTCCCCCCCCCCACACACACACACACACTTTCTCCTCTCCCATTCGTAACTCTCATTGTTCACACACGCCTTCAACCAAGCGGTCCAAGCCCCCGACGAGGTGTCCACCATGATCCAGGAGGTTGACAGTGACGACAACGGCCACATTGACTCCGACAAGGTCCTCGAGAACCTGAAGGAGGCCTTCTCCTTGAATCGAGATCAATTTTCAGGATTTCGTCGACAACCGCAACAGCGAAAATCACATGCAGAGATCACCGGCTGAGGTCCACTACATCAAGCAGCGCCAAATCTTCTCCTTCACTGAGGACGACACCGACGACCGCACGAGCGGCGACAACTTGAGAATCGTTGACGATGGTGGCCAGGGCTAGCACCGGCAACGACTTCCACTCGACGGAGCTACTCCTATAAACAAGACGACGAACGCATGAGCGGCGATGACTTGAGAATTGAGGCCAGTGGTAGATTTAGTTTGCTAAGGAGAGTTGTTAATTAATTAATTAATACAATCTTTACCGTCTTTAATTAATTAATTCCAAGATATGATTGAATTCACACTGGTGCGGGGAGACCGAAGATGGAACATCTCATCATCTCCATGATCGTGTCTTTCCTAGCTGGTACGTACCCCATGTTTGGAAGACATGGTTTTAATTTTCATTATGATGCACAAAGTTAATCTCTGAATTTTGAGAATTATGTATTTTTTATGAAAACTGTGTATTTTTCTATGTGAATTGTCTAGGAGAAATGCGTATTTTTTATGAGGACTGTGTATTTTCTATGAGAACTGTGTATTTTCTGTTAATCACTCTTCTGTGTCATAATATTGCTACAAGAACTATGTATTTTCTAACAGAATTGTGTATTTTTCTATGAGAATTGTCTATGAAAGCCAGTTCACATAGTTCAGTTCTCATAACCAGTTCACAAAACTAATCCTCTAAGAGAACAGTCAGTTCTCATAAAACTGACTATGAGACTTGACAGTTAAAAATTCAATTCTAAATCAATTTTTTTCCTATGTGAACTATTACTTTTTTACTTTGATTACTTTTTTAAGACATGGCGGTGAGAACATTTATAACTATAATTGATTTTGATTACCTTTTTATTTTTATTCAATTTTTGTTCGTGTGTATTTTCTATGAGAACTGTGTATTTTTCTGTGAGAACTATGTATTTTTCTATGAGAACTGCGTATTTTTTATGAGAACTATGTATTGTCCATGAGAACTATATATTTTTTATGAGAACTATGTATTTTAGTGTGTGGTAAGACTATGTGAACTATGTATTTTTCAATTTACATAGCCAGTTCACATTGTCCAGTTCTCATAGCCAGTTCACAAAGCTAGTTCTCTATGAGAATTGACAGTTCACATAGTCAGTTCTTATAGCTTAGTTCACATAACCAGTTCTCATAGAATTGACTATGAGACTTGACAATTCTCATAGCCAGTTCACATAGCCAAGAGTATTTTTTTCTGAAATAATATGATTCAGGAATTGATTCTAAAATTATAGCTCTTATAGCTTCAGTTCTCATAATCATAATTTAGGGGTATTTTTGTCCAAAATATTATGTTAACTGGCTATGAGAATTGGCAGTTCTCATAGCCAATTCACATAGCCAATGGTATTTTTATCCGAAATAATATGGGTTAGGAGTTAATTTTGAAAATATAAATTTTACTAAAAATAGACACGTACACAAAAAGTTAAGAAGAATGGGCAAAATAGTAATAATACATGAAAAGTCAAGAAAAATGACTGAAATAAAGAAGGAATATTTTTGTCAAGACTAAATTAAGTCTAAACCTACTTTTTGAGGCCGGCCTAAAATTCTCCAAAGGGATTCTTTTGATGGGATACAAAGCAAAGCAGTTTGAAAGGCATAGGCCCAAATAGAGGGAAGCATGAAAGAGGATGGTGAGAGAAGTCGAGAAAATACTCTGTCTCTATCTTTCTACAATACCATTCTGTTACTGTTGTTAGGGGTATGTGGTGGATGGGTAGCCAGAAATTGAACTAAAGCAGTACTCCTAATGGTGTATCCACCTCCACAACCACTTCTTAGACAATTCAAGTGAACCTGCTAAACTGATTCGCGAAAGAAACATAGTATTCGTGTCCATTAATGGAGGTAACAGGGCAAGGCCCCATACATCACTATGTACCAAGGCAAGAGGAGCATTAGCTCCAGAAAAAGGTAAACGATACATCTTTCCTAACAAACAAGATTTCGCAAAAACTTCACGAAAACTCATATCTTAGTGTAATAGCACATTCACAAATAAAGAATATAACACACTCCATGGTAAACTAATAAATGAATAGTTATTATAGTGCAAAAGGAAACTGCAAGTTTCAAAAAATTCTAAAGTACGATAAAAATCACCCAATAAAAACCATCTATAAACCTGAGTAGTAAGTCTACTAAACTATTAATCAAATAAAAACTAAATCCAGTTGTCTACTGACATAAGATCATTTTAAACAGAACAATGAAGCTTTAGCATGATATATATCATGAATGAGCCACCCAGCCATCCCCTTATATGCCTCTTCTGTCAAGTGAACTCCATCCCAGCTAAGGAGTTTGCTTGGATTCTGACACACTGAAATTCCTAGAGCTCCACACATTTTGTTGAGGCTGAAATTGTAATCACCGCTGGTCCCACAACAAGCCTTTTGAGTAGAGTACTAGAGTTAGTGTCAAACCCTGAAATTCAAAAGAAAAATACAGCATTAGCCATGATTAATGAATTATACTCTACTCCAGACGTGCTCTTCTTCTTTCTTCTTGCTAGGGGTAAATAGACTCACCAAGATATGCGGCATTCTAGAAAAGCCATTGGACGGCTTGGTAGTAATCACCATAAACGATTACTGTATTCAAGTACTCTCTTTGCAATTGTTGAATGGCTTCTTGTAATTTATCGTTGTGATAGTTTGAGATGCTATTGAGTTCCTTTAAGCAATGATGTTCATCATAGTCATTTGGGTTATTGCTCTGAAATGCAGTGAGATAAATGGGGAAGCAGCCTATTGGAAAATTTCCCGGGACTACCACCCTAGCAGCTCCATAACCAATGACTTGCTGCAACACATATAGAAAGATCATAAATTGTATTGTAAAGTAATCTATCACATCTTCATAAAAAATTAATTAATTTTCTCAGTAAACTTACCCTAACAGCATCAGGTATAGCTCCAACAACTTCAGGTACCATGCTTTTTACCTTATCAATACTTTTTCCTAGCAAAAATGCATAGTTATAATTGTTCCCGCCAATCTCTCCAACCATAAAAAGAGAGTTTTTAAGTTTCTCCAAGCAATCTGTTCTTGTGTAAAGTCAATTTGATAAGTAGAATTCGTAATCCCAATTTATTTGATTTGAGAAAACACTTAGTAACTAAGTTACTTGTTAGCCCAAAGGTTTTTATGAATACCTTGTTGATTTTGATGATAACAAATATATTTTATTGAAGAAGAAATATAATTAACATTGTGATATTTGGTACGCATTTGAGTTAATGTTTGTTTTATAGGATTTGGTTGAAGTACACATGGACACATTGCTACACCAAATCACTATCTCAATGGTCAAGTTTTGAATTAAAAGGAAGAAGATTAAGGACAAATCTTCTCCTAATTTTTAATTCGCTACAAGGGATTTTATGGAATGCAAATGCTAATCAAGGAGGAAGATTGAAGATTACTTGGGAGCTTCATTTTCTCTAAAGGCTAGCCGATGGGCTAAGTAAGTGGAAGATTGATTTCTGGATTGAAGAAGCAAATAAGTCAAGTGGAAGAAATCATTGTCTGCCTTAAAGGTATGACTAAGCCTAACAATAAATCTTTTCCTGGAAGATTCGAACCATAGACTTGGTGTTTGATGGTATATCCAAGGAAAAGTTGGATGATAATAGGCCTGCTGATTAGAGTGATAACAAAGGTTTAGGAGTCCAAATGTTTGGATTTCATAAGGAAAAGAATCAGACTCATCGGAAGAATCCTCTGATCCAGAGTTGGCAGTTGCTTAAGCTGTAGCTGTCGGTATTCACCGAAAGCCATATACCACTGACGAAGACGACCAAGAAATTTTGTTGTATACTTAGTAATGACAGTACTAAACGTAGCATTAGGGGAAAGCATAGTAGCAGCCTAATACCGTACTCCTCTCTCAGCTCTACTGAAGAAAAACCCTCCTTCTTGGTCAACCCATTGTACCCAACCAGTCAAAGACCTCAAAACCATACCTAGATTGTTCTTAACGGCTAGTTGGAATTTGGATGGAAGAATTAATGGTGGAGATAAATTAGGAGGAAAGAAATCAAGTTTGGAGGTCCATTCTTTCCATCGGCCTTGTTGGTTCTTGAAGGATAAATACAAGAAGAGAAGGAAGACAAGAGAGCAGAGAGAGAAGTTTTGAAGAAAATATTTAGTGAGCTATGCAAATCAGTCAATCAACTCAACTCTTCATCTTGATATCTATACACTTGTGTGTGAGAGAGTTCTTATTTTGATCTTTATTGTAAAAGGGATTGTACACCCTTATTCATACTATTGTGAGGATTTATCTTTTTGTGAGTGATTTTGGATAGAAAATCACTTTAGTTAGGTGTTACTAGCACCGGAGTCAAAATTAGTTGGGTTATGTGTGACAAGCACCGGAGTCAAAATTAGTCGGAGTGACTGGAGATAGATTGCTCGTTGTAAAGGTTGTCTAGTACCCGCGAAGCTAGAAGATTGTAACTATTGAAGATAGTGCAGCAAATCCCGAGTTGGACACTTGGGTAGTGGACTAGGCTGTGAAGTTGCAGACTGAACCACTATAAATCATTGCGTTCGATTCTCTCTTCCCTACTCTCTTTTTTTTTAGTTTTGCATAGCAATATTGCATGAGTAGAATAATATATCATTGAAATTGGAATTGTGGTTGAATAGATTGCAATTAGTTTTTAATATTCCGAGTTATATTTGAGATACTCAATTCACCCCCCTCTTGGGTTGCTATTTGGACCAACAATTACTAACCTCCTCTTGATCTCCGTGGTACACATTGCATTGAAATGTGTAGACATCCAATCAAGTTGCACATTGAGTGAGCTGCTCGTAACTAGGCAGTCTAGGCCTGTCAATGGACCGGATCTGATCCGGATCCGATCCGAAAAATCCGATCCGAATCCGAATCCGATAACGTCGATCCGATAATCCGAATCCGGTAACGTTATCGGATCCGGATCGGATCCGGATCGGATCGGATTAAATCCGTTATCAAGCCGAATCCGAAATTTAATTTTTTTTGAACTTTTTGTAAATTTTTGAAATTTTTTTTAAAAATACAGTAAATTTTTTATTTTGAAAAAAAAAATGTTTAAGAAGTTGTATTTTTATTTTCAATTTTTTCGTTTATTTTTTTTTTGGAAAATATTTTTTTGCTAAAATTTTTGAAGTAAAAAAGTTTTCGGATCCGATCCGGATTTCCACTAATGGATTTGAGTCTTATCGGATTCGGATCCGATCCAGGTCTTATTGGATCCGGATCTGTCGGATCTGGACCCGATCCGACCCGTTGACAGGCCTACTCGTAACCATGGTGGGGATATTCTTTTCGACTAGAGTCTCCGTCGTTAAGGCAGTAGAGCCAGCAACGGCCTAGTTTACTCCGTGTGCGAAGTCTCCATCACGGTTCTTGTAAGGACTAAGGAAGGGAAGGCCGGCCGGATGAACTGCTTGCTGTATAATTCACAGAAGACGTACAATGCATTAACTCAAACACCTCATAGATCGACCAAACTAAAAATTAAAAAGTTCACTATAAACAAACAAGGCCATCTTCTATACTCCTCTCTTTTTAGGTGAATTTTTTTTGACTTTTTTAAATGAACCGAAAAAGTAAAAGCTTAAAAGAACCCCGATCGCAAAAAATAAGCAGAAACACTAACAGAAAGAGATTTTGAAAAAGAGCAACCAACATAGCCTTATTAATCCGAAAATCGAGGGCTCTATTGCATCTTAATCACGGTGGAGGGTGCCGTGATACCATCCGGCATCGTTTAGACCTCTTGCAAACTTTCAAAAGGGCTGGACTATTTGCAACCACAAATTTCCTGAACGTAATCTGTTTATCATATGCACATGAATTGTCTACCAAAGGTTAAACAGGCTACGTTCAGAAAATTTATGGTTGCAAATAGCTTCCCTTTCAAAATCCCCAGACCTTCTCCCTTGTTTGGATACCAGATAGGCTAAGTAACTTTTAAGACATGTTACTCTGCTTTCAAAAGCATACGACGGGGCAGAAAAAAAAAAACCTTAACGTATATATATAACTTCGAAAACTTGTCATATTTACTTTATTTAATTTTTTTTCCCAATTGTTAGTTTTGCGTCAAATTTTTATGGATTATTAGTTCGTTTTGACAAGAGAAATCGGCAAAGTAAAAGATTATTAATCAAACTCAAAATTATGTGAATAAAGACAAAAACAAGTTAAACCGACAAATCCTTATCTTTATTCACAAAATTTTGAGTTTGGAATTGTAATTTTTTATTTTTCGATTCCTCTCATCGAGATGAACCAATAAATTCACAAAAATTCAACACCAAACTAACAAAGGAAAAATATTTATGAATATACAGACGAAAAAAATCAACTGGCTAATATACTAAGACAAACCACCCACTATTATTGAAATCGATCTAATAAAATAAAAAAAAAACAAAAATAATGTTAAAAAGCATGTAAAGAAAACGAAGCACATGATTTCCGAAAAAGAGAACCTAATTATTAATATTGAAGTGTACTTCAAGTTCTCAATTTCTTTCATACAGAAATTTATTCAAAACATGTTACCCAAAACCTAATACAAACAAAACAGCTGGTTAAGGAAGACCTTGATGAATACTAATAAAGTTTTACGCGAATCTCACTTAGTTTTATCAAACAAAATTTTTAAAATCATAAATTACATCCAACATCTAGATAAATTTTTGGAAGGTGCAAATAGAAAAAATAGACAATTTTTTTGGAACGGATGGAGTAGACTCCATTAAACAATGCCAATTTCCAAAAATATTACTATTTGAAATTGAGAAATTGAAGTATACTTCAATTGACAACACAAACTCTCTCTTTATTTCCCCGGAAATCACGTGCTTCGTTATCTTAACATGCTTTTAATTTATTTTTTTTTAATTTTTTTATCAAGTAGATTTTCGATTCTAAGTTTTGAAAGTTACACAGATTAAATAACATCTTAAAGTTGCCTAGCCTAGCCTATTTGGTATCCAAACATGGGAGAAGGCCAGGGGTTGGGATAGTTTGCAAAACGGTGTCGGATGGCATCACGGCACCGTCTGCCGTGATTGAGACGCGGCAGGGCCATGATTGTAAAAGAAATACTCCTGTAATGGAAAGAAAAAGAACAAAAACAATTACAGTATTGATTGTGGACAACCATCGCGAAATATACAACAGTTTAATCTGTATATTCGGTTAGCCTTTTTTCTATTTCAAGCTAAATTACCCCCCAAAAAAATTAAAATCAAGTTTTTTGTGCGCTCTAAAAACCCTATAAAAACAAACTTTAATTCCACAATCAATACTGAAAAAGAATTCTGGCAGTGATGAGAAGAGAGATGCAGAAGGGTTGAAAAACTAGTAAAATATTGCAGCAAAAAAATATTGCGGTTAATAAAAATCTGAAGCAGATTTTTTTTTTTTTTTTTATGGTTAGAAAGGATAATGTAAGAAATAATTTTACTTTTCAGGGTATACGAACGTATATACCTTACTATTACAGTATGCGTGTACTATTAGTAGATAGTAAGTAAAACAGTTACTATATTGCATACCAATGAAGTCAATTATGAGTCGATCTTTAGAACGCCAGTGTCCGAAATCGAGTCGCCGAGTTGATAGATCTTGTCAAAATTACAAGTTTGGAGTGATTTGGCATTGCTCGGAAGGGGTTGAAGGAAAAAAGAAGTGGCAAGGGTTACTAGAACCAGAGTGGAAAAAAGGCGTTTGGGGCCCATTGCTTCGTAAAAGAGAAGAAACTGTTGGAAAAATAGAATTTTAACAAAAGAGAATTTGGTGGGATCCACACCGTGCGAGGTGGGCCCAAGTGGGTTTTAGATTCTCCTTGCTAAGGAGTTTAAACCGGTGAAAGAATAAACAAATTCCATTGAGAGATGAATGAGAAATTGTCTCTCAAAGTGGGTTTCGGACCAACAACAGTGCACGGTTGGATGGTCAAAGCTGGTTGATTACCCAAAGTTATTACCCATGATTGTGTATTCAATTTCGGGAATAATAATTGTAACAGTTTTTTTTTTATCCTAACTGTATCAGTTTTATTCCAGAATTGAATTGCGAAATCAATTCCCCTATTGATTATTGGCTCCTCCATGAATATTTGTATTCATTGTCGTATTGATGGCAGAGGCTCCTCTTTCAGCTATAAAAGGACACCTCTATCTTTGGTTTCAACACACCAAAACAATCCAAAGCATCTCTACTACTTCTGCAATACTATTGTTCTTTTCGAGAGAGAGATTACAGACACAAGTTGATTCGACGGGCAGTCTACGGCGGTGCTCCGGTGGCTGAGTGGTAACCGAGTCAACCCTAGGAGACGAACACCGACACAACCTCCAGCACAGGTGAGGCGGCTAATTTGTCTTAAGGGCACCGTTGATCAAAACGGGTCTCGATTTGGCCTTGCTAATACTCTTTCACAGTTTATATCTATATTTCATATTCTGTAATTTTGTAATTCATGTTCAAGTTGTAATTTTCAGAAATTAGTAAAATCGTTTACTGTTTTTCCGAACTATTTTCCTACAGAAACTACTTCGTTTATCTGTGGTATGTTTGATAGTTGTCAAGTGAATAATGAATGGTATGTGGAGTAATTTGTAGAGGGGAGTAGGCAGAGTTTTATTTTCTTTGGAATTTGAGTAGAAGTAGGCTTGGGGAATTCTAGCTAGTCTAGTTTGTGGAGGATTTGGATTTGTTGTAGGGCACTTGACATGCATGCATAAAATTGTGTGTCCTAGGAAAAATCAAATCTCCGATAAAAGAAAAAGACAAAAAACCAAAATCAAATTTTTTTCTTTAAATTGCTTTATTAATAACACCGGTTATTAAAGACAGCTAAGGATTCAATCGCCTACCTCGAGTATTTATTGTTGTCCAAGCAGAGTAAATGACATCTTGTTGGGTGGAGCTAGGATTCTATGTTATGCTTGGATGCTCGTAATTTTGGGTAGGAATGCGAATTTGATCATCAAGACTCAAATTTCAAGTAATTTAATGCCTCAAGTAATTTCAATTCAATGATCGGATTATACATGAAATATATATTTTGAAAGTAATGTTTAAATTTATGATATGTTTAAATTTCTCACATGTCAAGAACAAAGAAATTTGATAGAAGTATTTACCAAGAGTTTTTCTTTAAAGTTATGCAGCGCTCACATGATTTTGTAATTTTTTAAGTTCCACCTTGTAAAGGAACATGCATTGCACTTAAGTCAACATCACAAGATATTTAGCATAAAAGTAAAATAAATATTGAACACAATATATATGTGAAATAAATTCTTCAAGAATTATTGCGATCGATCTACCAGACCGATCATGTTCTCATTACATTTTTCTTTCATGAAGTTGTACTATAAATTTAGGTGTCTGATTGAAGTTATTCAAAATTCAGGTGATTATGACACATTTGGATGAAAGTTTAGGGGTTATTCTGCAATATAAACACCCAATTCATTCTAATTTGTTGTTTATTGGAGTAATTAATTTTCAGTGTACCAGAAATTTAACAGGCTTGGGGCCCCGTTCCAGAACACCTTCTTAAAAAATAAGTACTTATTTCACATTTTCAAACTCAAAATAATGCAAATGAAAAATAATTTTTTAATTTTTTTTGCACCGTATAAAAGATCTCGATGAGATCTATCAAACAAGATCTATATTGATTGGAAAATTATTTACGTAAATACATTATTTTTTAGCTTGAAATTGCATTCTTAAAAAATAAGTACTTTGTGAGGGAGAGTGGAAGGAGTTGGGTTCCAACCTTTAGACTTTTTGAGAATTAGGTTTTGAGGCCGTGGACGAGAGAAGTTCCTGATTCGTTATTGTTAGCCCTCATATTTGGGAGGATGTGGTTCAGTCCAGTTTTACTAGACTTCCTTGTTGATTGTTCTGATTTTTTAGTTAGTTACTAGCAACCTAATTGCTATGTTGGTTTCTTACTATTGCTTAGAGGGCTACTCGGTTGCACTGTGACCATTTCACTATTTTGTTTTACTGTGCTCTATCATATCACTGTTTTGTCCAGTGTTTCTGCTATTGTACTCCTTGGCATTAGCTAATTCTACCTTGTTTTAGCCTATCCTTGGGGGGTTGTCCCTAGGAACGTTTATGCTTTTCTAGGGGGCATGTCCCTAGCCATTCTGCTCCTGCTACCAGTTGTTCAACCTATGGTTTCTGTCAAGTTGTATTCTGTTGTTGCATCTGCTGCTGCTGTCAAATTTGTCACTACTGCTGCTATTTTGCAGCTGTTTTGCTGCTAATTCAGCTGGATGATTGGCATTACGGCTGCTGTTCTGTATCTGTATCTGTTATGTTACGGTTGTTGCTATCAATCATAGGCAGCTGCTACTGTAGTTTTACTGCTGATCTGTTTTTGTATTATGCTGTGTTACCAAGTTTGCTGCTGTGTGGTTCTTGCATGCCATCCATTTATGGAGTCCACTGGAAGGTTGCATCATAAATGGATGAGAGCGGGAGGATTTTCCAATGCGTTAGCTGCTGCAGTTGTTGAATTCTGATGGGTAGTTAACTGTTAGACTCCACGGTGAGGGCTCCTCACAGCCATATGATTTTTTGGTTTAGGTAGAATTGTATTAACGTGTTGTTTGTTTTCCTTCCCTCTTGAAAGATGGGTTGAAAACAGTGTGCTCCATTTACCATATGTAGCCATTGTGCTTTGGCAAATTTTTGTTATTTTCTTTTCTTTTCCTCTTAGGGTATGCTCTTTGTAGGCTGTATATTCGGTAGCATTTTTTCAATTTCAAGCTAATTTATCCAAAAAAAAAAAGTACTTATATTGAGTTCCAGAACGGGTCAAATACAACCCCAATGGGTTTTGCCAAATGATTATGAGAAAGTAATAAGTACTCTTTCATAAGGTCACAGATTTCATTCCCACGGACGTCAAACATTCCAAACTTTATGGCTACTGGGGGTTATGCCTAGTCATTACATTTAGGGCCCCAGAATTAATCGAGATACGCATAAGATGGCCCGAATATCCAGTTATTAAAAAAAAATGAGTCAAATTCTATCTCTTAAAGAAGCAAAAAAAAAAATAAGAAGAAGAAAACAAATATGCCGATAAAAAAATTAAGGCTCCGTTTGGAACCTATGCAAAGGAAAGGAAAAGAAAGGAAAATTAAAAAATTTTCCTTTCCATTGTTTAGTTGAAAGAGAAAATGTGAAGAAAATAAAAATTTTAAGTGTAATGAATAATAATTTTTCCTTCTCATTTTCCTTCTCTTCTCTTTTCTTTTCTTTTCTTTTCTTTTCTTTTCCATTGGTTCCAAAGAGAGCCTAAGAAGAAAATAAATACTACTCCTACATAAGACAGCCTTCAAAATGCAGGGGGTCTCTGTCCCTTACCAACCCCCATTCACATTTCACTGCCTTCATAAAGAGAGCAAGAGCGAGCGCCACAGAGAGAGAGAGAGAGAGAGAGAGAGATTTGCCAATTCTATTCGTACAGACGAGAGAGAGAGAGAGAGAGAGAGAGAGAGAGAGAGAGAGATTTGCCAATTCTATTCGTACAGACGAGAGAGAGAGAGAGGGGGGGATAGGTTAAGGAGCACCATTTCTACGATTGCCCCAATCGCCGTCTTTGCATTCCCATTTTTAGGTGAAACTCTCTCTCTCTCTCTCTCTCTCTCTCATCTTCTTCCCTCCTAGATCTCATCAATCTAAGCAAATCAACACGCGTCTCCAATTGAGTACGGATTTTGATTGCAGTAACAAACTCAGAAAATCTTGCACCATTCTCACGTTCAAAATCATATCGGCAGGCAGCTCTTTATGTTTCCATCTTTCTATTCTCTCTAATTGAATCCATTTCACTCCCTACATACTCATTCATTCCATAATGTTAGCTCATTACGTAAAAATATGCCATTTCTTTAATAAAAATTAATCAAGTCCATAAGTTTTCTATTTTTTCACACTGATTTAAAGATTTCAATGAAAAAACAAAAATGACATGTATGTCGAAGTGTTTTATTTTGGCATGTGTGTGTATGTGTGTTTGAGAGAGAGAGAGTCTGTAACACACACTATTTCATACCCTAAGTTTTGAAATATATGCGGAATTTTCTGATGGCAGATTTTATCTGATGGAAGGGTTGATCACTGCACGAATTAACCCAGTTCGCCCTTACTGTAGAAGGCATCAATCTTATTTTGTTTCTTCGTACACTCCACAAGTAGCGAAAAGAGTTATAGCAACTCCAATTGGGATGATGAAAAAGCATCCGAAAATATTGCATTCTGTTGCTGCTTCAGTTCAGCACCTGGAAAACTCAGAAGCCGGTTGCCTTGATAACACTCTACCATCAAAAGGTTATATTTAAGATTTAAGTACTTATGCAAATTTTGTGACATATGGCCTGCATGTTCCATTGCATGATCCTTGCATAGGGATTGAAAAATAAAAAATTAGGTCGGTGTTTTGCCATGAAATATGGATCCTTCTATAGCCATGTTGTGTTCATACTACGGACTGGGTCTAGGCACTGTTACTGCTCATGGTACTTTTGTATATGTGAAATGTACATTGTAACTTCTGTTTTTTTTTTTTTTCCGCATACCGATGCTCTGGAGTCTGGACTATCAATGAAGGAAGCATGGTAATATGCACATAAATTGAATTGGGTCTCTAGGCCTACCCTCTTTGATGCCATTCGGCTTTGATTTGGTGGCATGGTTCCGCAGCAAAACAGGTATAGGGGGGCCATTGTTTCAGTGGTATTTTGTGAGTAGTCACTTTGTGCATATTGCCAAAGATTAAGTCTATCTCCAATCCTCCCCCGCCCATACCCCCAATGATCTGGGACTACATGGGTTCTATTGTTGTTGTCGTACCTCATTCAGCCTTTTTTTTTTATTTTGAAAATCACATTCAGCCATAATTTATGTTAGCTTTTTTCTATGCTTGGTATGCTATTTAAACTTAGGTCTGTTGGTTCTTCAATGTACTGATAATTCAACTACGTTTGACTTTGTACCTTATGTTTGGAACACAGTTGTGGTTTGTGTATCTGACCTTCATTTATGATTTAACTAACTGTTGCATTGGGTTTATAACTATCAAATACGATGCATTTTTTACTCCAGGTCGAGTTTTAAAAATTACATTTTAACCTTGTAATGTGTGTCCTTAGCATGTTCTAAGAGTGTCGCCAATGTGTTCTAGGAGTATCCAAATGTTTCTGAGTAAAAGAAAAAAAAAAAAATTGGACTAGTATTTAGGCATGTCCGACGGTTGTATCGTGTCCGTGCTTCTTAGGAACTGAGTTGAATGCTTCAGCCCGTGTTTGTGAACAAGGAACAAATTTTCATTTCGTTTCATTTCCATTGAAACGGCAGATTTTTTTTTTTTCTTTCCTAGGAGACTGGAACGGAACATTTGTGGAAATTCAAAATTCAATGCTTCCATTTACACTTAGGAAACAGACGGGATCCTATCTAAGCTCAACAAAAGTTACTGACCCATAGAGTTGTTTCAACACAAATTAGGGATAAAGAACAATGACATTTTAAATTTTCCCAAGTTGTTTGACATTTTCATTATCTTCCGACTACATTTTTGAAATGCTTGCACACAAACACAGTTTAGGAAACGTTATCTTTCTCTAGCTAACTGAAACATCATACCGAAACAAAATTTTAATCCTTGGTTGTGAAAGGTTTTATGTTGCTCCCTAAAATAAAAGATTGGTGAAATAAGTAACGGTTTTTAAGTTGTTGAAGCTTTATCTTACTTCATGGTTCTTGATACTTCAATCTTATGGTGTTGAAATTGCTAAATGAGTTTTTCAAAATTTGTAGACGTGCTTGAGGTGTGGCGAAATGCAGATGCTGTATGCTTTGATGTAGATAGCACAGTCTGCCTGGACGAGGGCATTGATGAACTTGCTGAATTTTGTGGTGCTGGAAAGGCTGTTGCGGAATGGACTGCAAGGTTTGTTGTCCTTGCTGTACAACAATTAGTTGTTAATTTCAGTAAAGGTCTTATGACTTTCAAATGGGATTCTTCGGCAGGGCAATGGGTGGTTCTGTTCCTTTTGAGGAGGCCTTGGCTGCCAGACTCTCTCTATTTAATCCTTCCCTCTCCCAGGTTCACGAATTTCTTCAGAAGCAGCCCCCAAGGTATGAGGGCTCTATTGATTCTAAACCTCTTTTGCTATGCTTGATCAGCCCATTTATCACGAGAGGCCCTACAGGCCATAGCCTTCAATTGAACTTTTAAACACTAAAATGTCTTCTAATCTGCTGGCATCACCTTTCTAACTGGTAACTCGTATGATTAGATGATATCAATAAGAAGGAAGTAGACTTACATCACTTATCCTAGTTGAACACAAGGAACACTCATTTAACTAAGCACCCGACGTCAAAATGTGCTCATCCAAAGCAGGCGAGAGCAGTCAGGCAAATTGACCACTCAACCTCTTCATCAGTTAGACCTCCTTTGCCAAGCTGGCTTGGGAAATTAGTCGAACACAATTTTATATATGATCTATTTGTTATCATTTTCTTCTGATTGATCCATTTTCAAATGTGTTTAGTAGCATTACATATGTGTCGCATGGTGTCTCACACTTAGTTGCAGGGAGCTTCTATAGTGGTGCCGCTCCCACCTTAGGAGTGCACTTGTGCGCCCCCGATTAAGGAACTTGACGGGAGCCTGCTCCCATTGAGATGGGAGCATACTGCTAACAAAGATGGGAGCTTTTATACAACCCTTATATAGAAAAGCAGGGATTTGACCCTTGTTTTATTGATTAGTCTTTGATGAACTCATAGATGTAGCCCAAGTCATGATATCTTGAAAAGAAAACCATATATCGTGACACCAGCTCATTTCGTAACGCTTATGGTGGACTTGGCCCATATTTTTACTCCCTAAACTAATTGTGCCTTTAAAGTGTATATACTATATTCTATGCTACATTGTTTTCGTCATATATGAACACGTTCCTTTCACGCTCCGAACCTTGGGAGTGTCTATATTCCCGCGCTCCCCCGCTCCCACTTCGTGTAACTATGGTCTCGCACAAGACCAAAACATTTTTGTGCATGATAAAAGATGTAGTGTAATTCTTGTATTGATTTAGGTATCTCGGTTCTTCATATTAGGCTCAGAGATGGCTGAGAATTGTGAGATTTTATTTTGTCCTTTCATGTTCCTTTTTTTTTGGGGGTGCTTGTTTCATGTTCTTTGCTACATCTGAAGTTCTGTTTTTGGTGGACCACTCTAAGCAATGTTTTACCATCCGGACAGGTCAGGAGGCAGGTCCAATTAGTTGTGTTGGCAACCGGTCCTGATTCTAGTCCGGATTAACTCACAAGAAAACATTTCAATTTCAAAAATGGTGTATCTATTAAAAAAAAACCCTCTGAAAACGGCAGTTTAACCGGCAAACCTAATGTACCCGTGGCACCATCCAACCCAGCCGGGTCTGTGGGCAATGACAACTCTAGTCTGGCTGCTGCTTGACTTGGCTTGCCATGTAACACACAACACTCTGCCTAGCCTTTGCAAGGTTATAAACGCCTCACAACTGGAAGATCTGTCCTTGAGTAATCGATGTGGCACTTTGTATCAGAGCAGAGCTTACTAACTTCGCCTATGCATACACTGATTATGTAATGCTTATGATTGATCAGAAAAACAAAATCAGTTTTATGTGCACAAAGTCAATTGACGCCTTTGGTATGGAACTTCCACATTGTGAAGCTATTGTTAAGGTGCTCAGGGTCTTGAAGTTAAGAATCTTAGTCCTCTAGGTGGGGAATTGAAATTTTATTCTGATGCACTTACTAGTTCGTTTTCTTCTTTATTTTTCAAGTGAGGAAAGATTGATTATTGAGATCAAAAGATATTCATGGATCTAAAGAAACCTATACAACATATTGACACCCCAAAGTCGAAGAAATCTGTTGATATATGGATCAGCCCAATATAGTCGAAGCATTTTCTTCATTCTAAGATCCACAGTCTCTTGTTTGGAATGAATTTAAATATGTTTTGTGCTAATTATGACATCACAGATTAAGGCTGACCTGCTGTTGAACAGGTGACCAGTGTACCCAGTCCCTTTTCCTGTTAGCCCACCGTTCTAATTTTGGAAACATTATAGTCAAGTGCTTGTTACCCGCTTAACTAGTAATATAATGTCTGCGATTTTGGATTGAGTAAGGCAATTACATTTGGCAAGGTTCTTTAGATATTAGATGAATCATGGTGGCATATATGTCATGGAATTATTGCATCAACCTTCTCTCCTTCTCTTCAAGGCAAGTCTCTGTAACATTGTGAGGATAAATATTCATATGCATGCGTGTGTCTTTGTGCATATATTTCTGTGCAAATATATATTTTGCTACTGTATTGGCTATATGAAGTGTGGATTTCGGATTCTACTGGGTACTTCTTTTCTTTTTTTTTTCAAGTGAAGACTTGTATTTACACTTTCTTGATTTCTATTTCATTAGTTTAACATTTTTAAATTTCGTTCCCACAATGTGATATACACTTCCACTCAATTAACAAGTATAATACGTCTGATTTTTACTAAAAAAAGTTGCGGACTGAAATGTTATTGAACATTGAATTGCAAAACAAACAAGATAGGCAGCTTGATCCCAATGTTTGAATGTACAAAAAGAGTGCTGCGACTTGAGAACATGACTCAAGTGGTAGCTATATGTTCTCAGAACAATACGTAATGGTATGGTTGGCTGCCAATATTTTTCATTTTAACTGCAGTCTTGGTTTAAATATGGTTTCCAATTCGTAACTTTCTAATGTGTAGGATTTCTCCTGGCATAGATGAGTTGATCAAGAAGCTGAAGGCTAAAAGTACCGCCATATATCTGGTCTCTGGAGGCTTTCGTCAAATGATCAATGTATGTTTCTGAATTGCTTCTCTCTTATTTTTCCATTTGTGTAAGCATTCAATAGGGGAAAAACTTTAGTGAAGTAGCTTGCACTTAGCTTAATTCATAATTAGTCGTGATTCAGGTGTCTACAGCATTATGATTGACAGTTGATGTGGGATGAGCCGATGAGCTCTCTAGTATAAGAGTTATTTAAAAAAAAAATCTGAGATGCTACACCATTGTCATTTGTATGAGAATTAAAACGGCTGGATGCTGCTGCACCTTAAATTTCATTGATTTCATTCGTGCATGTTCACGCACTTCGAGTTTTGCATTTAAACACTCATTTCACACCACGTTTCTTGTGCTCAGTTAACATTGGACTCTGAGGTCAGCGACATAACAATCCATATGATGGCCTCTTTTTGTATATGGGTGGCATTCCCTTAATGCCTTCTTTCTGATATATATTTATTTACTTATAAAAATATATATATAACAATCCATATGATGAGTGGCAGATTGATGCTGAGGAATTGACCGAGATGTTAGGTGAAGCCCATAAGGGCATTTATGCATGTAAGATCTCTCGATGGTTTGATATATGCTGTTCTGCTTATAGTCCTTGTACTTTCTCCCTTGCATTGCACATTGCCCAAAAGGGATACCGGCTCTCTGTCTGATGAAAAGTTAACTGAAACGCTTACATGGTATCAAGCAAATAAAAAAGAGACTGCCAATTCTATGGGAATCTGTGAGCTGATTTGTTTTTATGTCTCCCCATTTGGCTAAATAATGGTACTTGAGACCCTGATGCAGGAGCATAATGGGGAGATGAAAAGTCTATTTAGATTTATTTTATTGTGTTAGTCTTTGAATACCTTTTGACTTCTATGTCTTGTTATTTTGTGTTGTCTGTCTTGGAAGAATAGTTTGCTTTGGGAAGTCTTAAAACATTAAGTGTTATGAGGGTATAGAGTCATCTATTTATCTGAAAAGTCTGTCTAGGAAATTGTCTAGTCTTTATTGAGTCTTGTTGAGTCATCTTTTGTAATGCCTATTTATATGAGTTCTAATGAATGAAAAGAGGAGTTTGAGTTTATGAAAATATTGTGCAAGTATTTCTTGCTTGAGAGTGAGTGATTCCTCCGACAATCAAGTGTGTGACTTGGTCGCATGAGTGTCTTCTGCGATTAGCAACATCGAGTGACTTCCGTTGCCCCCGGTGAGTGGCATCCCGGGATTATCCTAACCTTGCGGGTCTCGGCCTGCGTCAGACCCTGATATTAAGGTTTAGAGGGGTCATATCAGGTAACACTGGGCTAGAAAGCTAGTTCTGTGTTTAAGTTCTATTAGAATTTAGAAGTCAAAATCCTTGCAAAATATGCATTTATGAATTGAGTTGGACATATATATTGCATTTCAAATTCTCGCCAATACTACTAACCAGATTAATTCTTTTGAAGCCTGTTGCATCAATTCTTGGTATTCCGCCAGAAAACATTTTTGCCAATGAGCTACTGTTTGAGAACTCTGGGGAGTTTAGGGGGTTTGATGCAAATGAGCCTACTTCAAGGAGTGGAGGGAAAGCCACTGCAGTTGAACAGATAAAGAAGGTCAGTATCATTGCAGTTCCTTACAATACATGTGAGGTATCTGAAGTACATTGATTCTTGATTAGACTCAATTTTGCAGATTCATGGATACAAGTCATTAGTCATGGTTGGGGATGGTGCAACAGATCTTGAGGTAAGAAAATTGAAGTGCTACTTTCTATTAAAGAACTATAGAAGTCCCTTGGATGCATATAATTTTTTTTACATTTCATTGCTTGAAGATATTTTTCTGCTTCTTATGTTTCAGCATTTATACTGTTTACCATTTTTCCCCATAATTTTTCCTGTCCTTTTCCTTTGTGTATTTGTTTATTTTTTGTCTTGGTTGTGCATTTTGGAGGACTTTTTTTCCTATGTTATGTGTCGCTGTGAGATACATGATAAATTGCCTCAAGGTCTATGTTATTAACTTGGACTAAAGTCAAGGGACCTTATGAATGCCTTTCCAATTTTTCCCTGTCAATACATGATGGGGTTGGGAACAATTGTGGGGTAACCTAATCGAGCAGGCATTTTGACAACAACCTTTTCTTTTCTTTTTTGTTAAGAAGTGACATTCTGATGGAAACATGTGTTTTATTTTGGAGTAAGAAGTTTCTTTTTTGATATGATTTTACTCTTCTTTGTAGGCTCGTAAACCAGGCGGTGCTGACCTGTTTATCTGCTATGCTGGTGTTCAACTCCGAGATTCTGTTTCAGCAAAAGCTGATTGGCTGGTTTTTAGATTTACCGATCTGATAAATTCATTGCAGTAGTATGAATTTGATTCATCTATGCCTTTATCTTATATTGTACTTCACTTTATAGTTGTTCCGCTCTTATTCTTATATTGTGTTTGTGGAATGTGTTGAAAACTCATCAAAATCTAATACGGAAATTAAGCTTTATTTGTTGCTTCTGGTCTGTGAACTTTGTCTCTCTGTTTCTTTCTACTCTGATTGCTTACATGTATTTCACAAGGTTTGGTGATTGTGAATTTGTTAAGAAATTGATTTTCACACTCCTCTTTTGCATTTTGTCCAAGTGCACTTTATTTTTTGTTTTCATTCATGTAGAATTACAAAACTACCCTTGATGCATTTTTTCCTTCACACGTGATAAGGGTAATCATGTAATTTCATATCACTACAAAAAAAAAAAAAAAGGAGTGCATTTAGATGAAAGGGGAGTGTGAAAATTATCCCTTTGTTAATGGTGTCCTAGATAAATGTGAAACTGACACTGGATGTTACATCATCTGTCACGTGTTCCGTACTACTGGTCCTCACTGCCGGCTGCCCCACAATCTGCCACCTCTATAGTACTTACCCGATGAGGAGACCTCATAATCAGATTGAGGGAGCACATAAAAACAGCCCGAGGGAGGTCCAATAAAGTGAGGTGGCCGTTTATTCGCAGCCCAGTTCTTGTTACTCGCAGTCAATTGCTACCTACAAACCACCACTTTATAAGGATTTGCTACTTGCAGCCAACAAATTATCCCTGAATTCCCCTTTTTGCCCTTCTATACAATAAACACCTAAACATACAACCCAATTCAATCCAGTCGTTCCCTTATCTTTTCTAACCTAGGTTTTCTTCTCTTTCACAGCTCCAATTCGTTCTAGTCTCCTCCAGTCCATTCCAGTCTCCTCCACTCACCCACGGGTACCGCCACCACTTACCTACCCACCATTACCGCACCACCAACCCCCACCCCACAACCCGTCTCTCTCTCTCTCCGTTTCTTCTTCTCCTCCTACCCCGTTTCTTCTTCTCCTCCATCAGGCACCACAACACCACCCTCATCCCACCACAATAGCAGTACAACTTTGAGGCGAAGGAGGTGTGAGAAAAAAGCACAACACGCCGGCATCACCAACTATTTCGAAGTTGAACATCGGTAAAACTTTGAATCTTGTTATTACGCGGGTTTTTTTTTTCGATTTTTGTTTGAATTTTTTTTGAGAAACCCACAGTAAGTACGTTGCTATTTCGTATATTTCATATTTGATCGAACATAGAGTCCAATCGTTTTCCACAGTTGTGGACATTAAAGTTTGATTGTTTGCCTCTATTTGGATTTTCATATCTGAAATTGATTGCCTCATTCAGATTTTAATTTCCGATTGAATATTATAAAAATTGAATTGTTAGCTCATTTAGAATTTAATATCCAAAATGTATTAAGTTTAAACGTGAGCAGTTTATTGGAGTGAGGAAATATTTGAGAAGTAGGGTTATTATTTCTTTTCTCAGTATCTTCGAGAGAGCTGCGGCAGTCGACTAGGGTCAGAGCACTTCTCCTTTGGTACATGAATTTTATTATTACTTTAATCTTTAGTATAGATGTACATGTGTGTCTATGTATATAATTAAAATATGTATTATTTGGGTTCATAGAAGCAGGAGGTTGGTTAATTTGTGCGTGGTGTCAACCAAGTTAAGGTTTATGGGTTCATCAAATTAATTATTGGTATTGGTATTCTTTTATTCAGATTAGCAGAGAACACGAGTTTTACATTTGGTGCCCTGCCTCATTCGAACTTTAAGCTGCTTTAATACCTGAGATTAGTTGGAAGCTCCCGATTCACTGACATGTTCATATATATGGAGTTACGATATACTTTGTATATGAATTATTTTATGGAAATATTATACATCACCACAACTACTCCTCCTCCTCCTACTATAACTAGTTAACAACAATACAAATCTTGGGTTCTTATGCAATTCGTTTTTGTTCAGAGATCAGCTTTAAGAACCACTTTTAAAGATTTGAAACACTGCATGAAAGGATTTCCCTGCTTACATGCCATTAGAAGAAGGAAGCTTTAAACAATTTATCAAGAGAAGAATTTTTCCACATCAGCAACGAAAAGGTCACTGAATGATATCAGTATAAGGCATGTTAAGATATATGTCACATCTTTAGTATCCAAAATTTATTGCCTCCATTCGGATTTTAATATCCAAATATTTATACCCCATTCGGACATTATAGTCCGATTAGTCCCCTCTATTTCGGTTATTAGAATCCGATTTGTTTATCTTTATTCATCATTGGAGAGCTGACATTTCGTGTGCAATGGCTAATGGTTAAGCCGATGGTACACATAAATAGAAAAACCCAAAAAAGTTTTGGATGCGAACAAGAAAAATCCCAATAAAGTTTTGCATGTCGTTTCATATTAGCCAAATGCAATAATGTTTGCATAAACCTTGATTCATGTATAGATTCGTATCATTTTTTCGTGAATTGTACGATTTTGACAACTACGGTTCTAAGCTATTGTTTGCAATGTACAGGAAATGAAACGAGTTCCACCTACCGTTTCTGCAAGGAAGAGGAAGGCATTTTTGTCGGTTTTTGATAAAAAAAATTTAATCAGCTGCGAGTAGCACAAAGTACGCTGCAAATAGCGGCGGCCTAAAGTGAAATAAGAAGAGCGGAAGATCTTTTGTTTGGAATATTCGGATGGTGAAGTGGGAGGATGTCGTCCTCCCCAAAACGAAGTCCAATTCCACTAACCTGATTGTATCAAGGTATTATGGCTCAGTTAGGCATTCGATAGGGGCTCGGGTAATGACATAGGGCTTTTGAGCACTTTCTCAATTTTTCTATTGTTCGTCGATGTAGACAGTTCAAATCGAACCGTGTATGCTTAGTTTCTCTTTTGTTCATGTGTGTGTGTGTATGTTATTCACTGTAGATGCTTCGACTGAGATGGAGCAGTGGAAATATACAATAATGAATTCATGAAGATGAATTAGTCAAAGGAAGCTGATTCAAAAAGAGGGCCAAAAACTATTTAAAAAAAAAATGAAGTCTTCCCATTCTTTGATCATAATGTATCCCAGGTGAAAAATGGTTTAAGTATCACCACCAATATAATTCATTTTAAGAACATTTTAGAGGAAACGAAACATATTAATCTTAGGAAGAACATTGGATGAGAGAATTTTATTGCATTTTTTTCTCGGCAAAAGTCATGTTAGTTGTAGTTAATGAGGTTTGAACTCCTGTCAAAACGCATGAGAATACATTACCACTCCACATGCGATGAGAGATTGCATCCTGTGGTGTTGGTTTTAGTGGATATGGAAGTCCCATCTGGGGCCGTTGTTTTTCCATCATACGAGCCTTTTTGGTATTTCTTCTCCATGTGTGGCTGTTTTCTGACTTCTTGTCCATTGGCGCTTAATATAATTGTCGGAAATTCTCATGCGCTTTAATATTTAATAAAAACAATAGCCAGGGAAGAATCCTTCATTCGCGGGATTCCAACTCTGATTATGTAAACATTTCGGCAGAGGTGGATTTTGAATATATCATCCCCTAATGGTATGTTAGATCGATCCAACGCTATGAAGAAACAAGAGAATAACAGATAGTACATGGAAAACATGGTCCAATTCGTCATCTACCAGCAACAATTGTCATTTCAAAAGCACTGAATACTGATACGCCCCTGATGGATGATGAGCAGAAACCAAAGCTCTTGTTTCAATGATAAGAAGGGGGAAGCCAAGGATACCATATTCCAGACCGACTTGGAGTTTTATTAGTACCCCCACGAGAGATGGAAATACGCTGATAAGTGAAATTACCTTGAAAACATACGAGAGGGTCTTCCCTAACCATTAATTCACCCCTTGAAACTTCAAACCCATACATACCACATACAAGTAGTAGTGCAAGTATTTTCTTCGGTGTTAGTAACAATTTCTTACCGGTCCTTTCAACCTGCATTATCGGGCCTTGTACATTCTAAACCCCTGAAGACAGAAAATCCAAACTATACTGTGGTATTAATCTGCTAAAATATCTTTTGCAGAGTACCAACTTTTGGAAATAATACCAACTTCTTACACTGCAATTTCCCAGGTTGGTTCATAATACACCGTTACCGATAAATTATTTTCAGAAAATGAACTATTAAAAAAAACATTGTATACCTGAACCACAATATTCTACCACCACTTGTCAATACAGAATCTTACAACTGAAAATTGCAGCAAACTCAAGTTTACAAAGTTGAATCCAGCATTAACAAATGTAGTCGAGGGAGAGAGAGAGCTAAGCCAGTAACAAGAAACATGGAAGTTTCCAAGTATTCACTTACTGTGCCAAGTATTCTTGCCATTTGCAAGTTTTCCCACGTGATCTTTAGGCCCTTCTGTTGGCATAATCATCAGGCTCAGCATCATCATCCCTGTAGTTTCCCTCAATGGAATCTTCTTGGGTGGCAAAACCCCCAGAAGCATCGGCAATGTTGCTGTTTTCAGTGCTACCAAAATGATCCCCACCAACCCCCAATCCTGTATTTCCACCATCACCATTAACAAAGTTATCACTGCCGCCAGCACCTCCATCAACTCCAAAACCCTGGTTGCTGCCACCTCCATAATTACCAGGGCTCAAACTGTCTGAACCAGTTCCACTTCCATAAGTGCCACCTTGCGCAAAGTTGCCTCCTCTGTAACCACCAGCACCACCTCCACTTGGATAGTTGTTGCCACCATACCCACCCCCACCGTACCCGCCTCCATAGTTACCACCGCTGCCGCCATAACCACCTCCTCCACCATAGCCACCACCGCCATAGCCACCGCCACCGCCAACTCTTGGTGCTCTATCGTTTGCAAAGTTCACCCTCACCCTTCGGCCATGAAGTTCCTGGCACAGACATTCACAAGGATTACTATCAACCAAAACTCTAAGCCAGGACTACTGTTAAAAGGCAAAAGCAATACACCAGATACAAAAAGGATCACTTCAAGTTCTTGCTACTAGACAAAAACTCAAAAACACCTGCTAACAGACACTCCCTCTTATTATACGGGTTATTTATTCATCAAACACAAGAAGGAAAATGTTACTTCTATGTGAAAATCTCTCAAGGTCTAGTTTGCCCAATTTATCTGCATTACCTACTTGTTTAAACACCGCTTAACAGCAAATGAGAAAAATGATGCATAGAATACCTTTCCACCCAGACTATGAAGCATGGACACAGTTACCGGATAAGAATACGACGATATGCAAATCTTATAAAGTAGAATATGGATACGGCCAAGATACGTTTGTAAATAAGTTGTCTTCGAATTCTTAGAAGGGAAAAAACCCGAAATGGTCCTTGTAGTTTAGTATTTGTGTCAACTTGGTCCCTGCAGTTTGAATTAGCTCGATTTACCCTCTGTAATTTTCATTTTGTTTCAACTTGGTCCAATTACTAACTGTCATTAGACTGCGTTAACCCTAGACAAGAATGGGCCCCTTTCTAGGGTTAAAATTGTAATCTGACATTCTCCTCTTGCCCTAATATACCTCTGAACCAAAACAGATAGCCTCATTGTTCCATTCTCCATTTGTCGCACTTGGGATTTTACCTTCTACCGAAACGTGTCTCGTTCGCTTTCGGGGGGAAGGAGCGAAAGCGATTAGGGCCTGGATAAGTGATCCGATTCCTATGGATTGCGACATGGTTCTTGAAAAGAAAAGGAAAAATGAGGAGTTTTGTGTTCTATAAAAAGGGTTCGGACATTTTTGAAAAATGTTTGAATTTTAGAAAATGAAGTGGGTTTTATTTTAAAAAGGGACCGAACTCTCATCAAGCTGTCTACATATCTCCAGGTAAAGGAGAATCAGGTCCAGCTGTAATTCGAGCCACAAAAGGGGTTTAGAAAAAAATTAGAGTCTCCATAAGGCATAGAGTTTAGGTGTTCCTGGTCAACTCTTGAATATAGGAAGAATAGTTCAAGTACTTTAGAAAAAAGAACGCGGGCCAGTGAACCCGATTTTTAGAAAAGAGTGACTCCGTTTTGCATTTTAGGAAAAGACTATAGGTTTGCTCTGCGAGGTTAGAGAAGAAAAGGGTTCGATAATTCACTAGAAAATGGACCCATTTTGTCTGGGGTTAACGGAGGCTAACAGCAGTAAGGGCAATTAGTAATTGGACTAAGTTGGAACAAAATGGAACAAAATGGAAACTACAGAGTGTAAATCGAGCCAATTCAAAATGCAGGGACCAAGTTGACACAAACACTAAACTACAAGGACCATTTCAGTTTTTTTCCCTTCTTAGAATCATGTTAAACTGTACAATGTTTTGTTTTGGGTAGACAACTTGAAACAGTTGAGATTTATACCAAAGTTATTGATTCCATACCGATATGTACCATTCCGGCAAGAAAACGGGATACCCAACTGTTGTTCCATCTCGGTAGAAATACCGTTCTAATCCGGCTATTTCGGACTGTTCCGGGCTGTCTCAGGAATTTTTCGGATTCTGTCCGGTTCATGACTCACGACGGACAACTCCGGCGAACTCCTCTGAAAGTTGTTAGAGAGAGAGAGAGAGAGAGAGAGAGAGAGAGAAATCTATGGGATGTTCGTAACGTACAAACCTGGAATTAGATTGTCATCATTTACGAATTCGATATTCATACGACAATCCAAGACATCAGATCTGATCGTCTTCAGTTACGTGATGGATGGGGCTGGGGTTTTCCCAAGCTAGGGGATATATGCACTTCAGTCGTGCGTACTGGCAACTGGGTACAACACTACACAAGACTACAACCCTTTATTCCTGATGAACGGTGGAGATCTCTTACAGATCTATTGGGTATTTCGTTTGTTTTTATTTCACATTAATGTTTAAGGAGTATTTATTTTTTCCATTTTGAAATCTTTCATTTTTTCCCTACAATTAATGGTGAGGTGCATTAAAATGTTGGAACTTATTTTATTTTTCTACTTAATTTTTTTTACATCACATATAAATATATTAGAAAACATATAAAATATTAATTGCGGTAAATCCGAAACGGTACCAAGATATACTCCAGTACTGGTACGTACCATTCCAGTAATGAAAACGGTACGTTGACCGGTACGGGATTGATAACTTTGGTTTATACGCATGATCTGTTGTGTCAGTAGTTCCTCGATTTTCCCAGGTATAGGGGGACCACTATTTTGGTAAAACTTACTGAGAGCAGCCACCCATACCCCCATCATAAAAACGGAGGATACTAATGTAACGTTACTATTTTGTTCCCCCATACAATGGAATTACGTAACCTAAATATTAGAAAACTAGTCTTTTTTTGGTCCACAAAACTTGAAAAACTCTTACAATTATCACAATCCCAACTCCATAAAAGGTCAGATGTGTAACTTGGAGTATGTGAAAAGTATCCGATACTTGTTAAAATCAAAGAGAATTAACTTCAAGTATTGGATACGTATGAGAAATATCAGATACGTATATGTGAGTATCTGAGTATTGGTATCCAAATCGAAGAGGACTCCCTTCTAGAAGTATTGATGCTTCATAGCTCCCAAAAGAAATATAGAAGGAATAGAGCATGCTAAATTTCAAATATAACGGAAATACCATATAACAATTCAGTTTAAATATGTGGAGTTTCAACTATGAGCTATAATAAAGAGGAAGCACAGACATATTGAAGACCAGGGCATGCCAATAAGCTTATTGTTTCCACCTTCTAGAGAAATTCCACTACTTAAGCTCTCCCTCATGGCAAATAAATTCCATCACCAACCTTCAACTCTACCAGGAGGATAGATAGAAAAAATAGCAATCATTACCTGTCCATCCAAGGCCTGGAGAGCAGCAGAAGCCTCCTCACCACTACTGTATGTAACAAAGCCAAACCCTCTGGACCTACCAGTTTCACGATCCATAATTATTCTTGCTGCAAAAAATATAAATTACATCAGTGTTGATAATCAAAATTTCCTTCTCCTCATCCCACAGAACTTGGCTCCTCAAACACATATCACAACCAAGTCTATCAACCGAATCCAAAGCCTTATCCATTCTGGACAGCTGTCCACTTGAAGCATAGAGGAATAACAAGGAGAAAGAAACAAGTTCACAAGACAACAGTTTGCCAAGGGTGATTTATTAATCTTCCAGTAAGCCAGCAGACTAGCAGGAATTTTAACTTTACCCTTGAGTAGTATTAGCAAGTCATCATAGGAGTTCAGAAAGTCATGCTTGTTTTTTTTTTGCTTGTTTTTTCCCTTTCTGTTTTGGCTTTTCGGGATGGAGATTCGGGCTACGGTTCCCTATGTCAGAAGTTTGACCGTAAGTTGGTCAATGATCTTTCCTTCTGCGGCAATCCACCTTATATAGCCCATAGAAATTACCTACTTTGGTCGAGCTTCAATCATTAGCAGTATCCATATTGAGTGAGCCAATTCTAGACAAGTGTCTTTGTATCCTCAGGTTTTTTATATGCTAATAATGAAGCCCTTCTTTTAATAGAAATTCAGAGTTGAATCAACAGCAAGCTTTGACTCTTATTAGTGGAAACTGTTAGAACATTGAGGAGTTAGTCTTGTCCCACATCGGTTAAATAAGTCTTGTATCGAGTTATCACTTAATATAAATAATGTCTTTGTGTTAGGGTTCATTAATACCCTACACACTTTTCCTAAACAACATGGTATCAGAGCGGGGTCTTAACCCTAATCTTAAACCACCACTATAGCCACATTCATCACGTCAGCCGTCACCACCATCTTGCCGTCAGTCCTCACCACTCCTTGCCCAGTCCCAAAATCACCAACCCAACTCTCGCCAGTCCTCACCCAGTTCCGAACACCCTTACCCCTTACCTAGTACCAACGAATCAAGTCCTGAAGCCGAAAACCCTTACCCAGTCCCGACAATCTCTGAAAACACACACCCAACGCTCGGCGACCATTGGCGACCCAAGCCCAGCCCTCGCCAGCCACTGCCGTACATTTTCCGGCCTCCTGCGACTCTGCCTGCACTCAAACGACCTCGGTTTCATGATTTCTGACCTGGGTTTCCTGATTTCTGCTATTTTCAGACTCAGATCTATGGATTCGTTGCAGTTTTACACGATTCTTACGGTATCTCTTCTGTTTTCAGACATAATTTGTTGATTTGTTAATTCTTTTTTGACTTCATTACATGCTCAGCTTCTATCTCCGTTAATGGTGTTTCTACCTCAGTCTGGTTCGAGTTTTATTGTTCATCAGTGGTTTATGTTGGGCTGCTGATATGCTCCTTTATTGGTGGAGCCATTGGTTGTTTTTGGATCACACGCGATTATAGTGGCTGCCTCTCTATTTTTGGTTGTTTATTGATTGTTGGTTTCTCTGGTTCTTGACTTTATTTGCAACGGGCTCCTGTACTGAGTCTATCTCTAGTTCTAGATCAATTGCTAGTCGTTTATCTGGTTCTTCTCAAGCTCGTGAGCAGTTGTCTATTACTTCCACACTTTTGAATGGTAGGAATTATGTTATTTGGGCTAAGGCTGTTGAGCTTTATTATTTGGGTGAGACACATTCCATTATCTCACTGATGACCCTCCTGCGAAGACGGCATCAACATATGGTTCCTGGGTAGCTGAGGATGCTCGGATTTGGGTTGAGTTGTGGTCCTTGTGGAATAGTATGGAAGAAAATATTAAAAATACTTTGGTTTTCATACCTATGGCCAAACTTGTGTGGAAACAGGCGCAGGAGTTGTTTTCTAGTCTTACTAATCTTCGTTGCACATATGATCTTCACGAAACCTTCTTCTCTCTTGAACTTGGTAATTTATCATTGAAGGATTATTATGCCAAGTTTTGTGGGGTTTGTAAGGAACTCAACATTTGTGAGCCCATCTCTTCCGATATTCAGATTATGCAGAGGCAGCATGAGCGCTTGCAAGTTGCGCGCTTTCTATCAGGTTTACCTACCACATATAATCCTATTCGGTCTTAGCTTTTGGGCGCTCAGGATCTACCTTCTCTCAGTGAGGTGTTTAACCGCCTCTGCCAGGCTTCTGTCAATGATACTAATTCTGTTGATTTGATACCTCCTACCCAGTCAGCTTTGATTACCACGGTTCTGAGTGGTGATGGTTTCTCTCGTGGTTTCTCTCGTGGTTTCTCTCTTGGTGGTTGCGAGTCAGGGGGCGTTAGTTGTGGTAGTTTTGGTCGTGATACCAGCAGAGGTGGTCGTGGTTTTGGTCGTGATTATGGTAGAAGTGATCGTGCGCCAGGGGCGGTGGTCGTGGCCGCGGTCGTGTGCCCCGCTACTGCACATATTGCCATGGTGATAATCATACTGTTGAGTTCTGTTGGATTCTTCATGGCCACCCTCTGCCATTAGGTCACAGTTTCTGAGGACGATGGACTGGCACTGCCTCATACATTCCCTAGTTCATCGACCGGCTCTACTTCACGTATTGTTACTATTCCAGAGGATGAGTACCATCGCCTAATTTCTCCGCAAAATTATCGTTTGCCTTCTTCGTCCACTGCTACGTTCGCTCAAAAAGGTTCCTCTTTTGCTGGTCTTGCAATAATTCTTGGGTTATTGATTCTGGTGCTTCCAATCATATGACAGGCCACTCTACTCATTTATCTGGGTCACACCCCCTTCCGCAGTCTTCTCATGTTTCCTTGGCCGACGGTTCCACTACTGATATAGTTGGTTTGGGTTCTGTTCTTTTAAATTCGTCTCTTACATTAAACTCAGTTTTACATGTTCCTCATTTTCCACAATCTTATACATGTCAGTAAACTTACCCAATCATTAAATTGTTCCGTCACATTTTTTCCTAGTCGTTACATTTTTCAGGATCTTCAAACAGGGAAGAAGATTGGTAGCGGGGTTGAGCGTGGTAGATTGTACTACTTTATCAATGGCGAGCTCCCTACCTCTGTTGCCCTTCAGTCCTCTATCACCCCATATGAGCATCACTGTCGTATGGGCCACCCATCTCTTCAGAATCTCAAACAGTTGGTTCTGTCTTGTCGTAGTATTGAGTCTTTACCATGTGAAGTTTGTGAGTTCAGTAAACATCGTGTTTCCTTTTCCCCTAGAGTAGAGAGTCGTGTGTCGCGTCCTTTTTATTTAGTTCATTCAAATATTTGGGGTCCCATACGTATACAGCAGCATGATGGATTTCAGTATTTTGTTAATTTTGTGGATGACTACTTAGGCTTACTTATGTTTATCTTATGAAAGAACGGTCAGAGTTGTACTCCATTTTTAAATCTTTTTACATGGAAATACAAACTCGGTTTGATGTTTCTCTTCGTATATTTTGTTATGATAATGCCGGTGAATATTTCTATAATGCGTTGTCTAAATTTTTGAATGAGCATGGCATTCTTCATCAATCCTCTTGTGCTCGCACTCCACAACAAAATGGAATTGCCGAACGTAAGTTGCAACATCCGTTAGAGGTTGCCCATTCCCTCTTATTCCAGATGCAAGTACCCAAATCCTATTGGAGTGATGACGTTCTTACTTCTGCCTATCTTGTGAATAGTATGCCCTCTAGAGTTCTTGGGGGCCAAATTCTCCAGTCTTTTGCATCCCAATAGCCCTCTATATTCTCCACCTCTTAAAATTTTAGAGTGTACTTGCTATGTCCATGCGCTTGATCCCGGTAGGGATAAGCTTGATCCTCGATCGATCAAGTGTGTGTTTCTTGGTTACTCTCGCAATCAAAAAGGTTATAAGTGTTATTCTCCTACTCTGCGTCCTATTTGTGCTGATGTTATTTTTAATGAGTAGTTACCCTATTTTTCTTCTTCCTCTTCTGAAGAAGACTTTGAGTATATGCACATATTAGTTCCTTCAGGTCTACCCCCACCCTCGCAGGTATATGTTCGCCCTTCTAAAGTTCCACCGGCACCACCTCAACCTACCGCTCCATCTTCTCCTCTGTTGTGAGATCTGGTTGCCCCTCCTCCAGCTTCTCCTCCCATTGCTCTTCGTAAAGGTATTCAAACTTGTACTATTTTTCATCCTATTGCTAAGTTTGTGTCCTATGATCACTTGTCCCCCTCCCTCCGTGCTTTTACCACCACTGTTTCTTCTATCTTTGTTCCTAACACCGTTCAGGAGGCCTTGTCTATTTCTAAGTGGCAGACAGCTATGGAGGAGGTAATGTCTACTCTACATGATAATGGGACTTGGGAATTGGTCTCACTCCCTTCTAAAAAGTCAACCGTGGGGTGCCGCTAGATGTTTACCATAAAATATCACCCCGATGGTTCTGTTGAATGTTACAAAGCTCGCCTTGTTGATAAAAGCTACACACAGACCTATGGTGTTGATTATGCCGAGACTTTCTCTCCTGTTGTGAAGCTTGGTTCTGTTCGTCTACTTATTTCTCTTGCGGCCAATCTTGGTTGGCCCTTATTCCAACTCGATATCAAAAATGCTTTCTTACATTGCGACCTTCTTTAAGAAGTTGATATAGAGCAACCACCTGGGTTTGTTGCTCACGGGAGCGTTCTCAGGTATGTCATCTTCGAAAAGCTCTTCATAGACTTAAACAATCTCCCAGGGCCTCCTCGTTTGGCAAGTTCAGTGACGCCGTCTTGTAGTTTGGGATGCGCCGCTGTCAGTCTGATCATTTAGTTTTCTCCCTCATATCTGATGAAGGGAAAGTATTATTGATTGTGTACGTAGATGATATTATTATTACGGGTGATGATCACAAAGGTATTGATGAGTTGAAGGTATTTCTATAGAATTAATTTCATACCAAAGATATCGAAAAATTGCGATATTTTTTGGATATTGAGGTAGCGCGGTCTAAAGATGGCATTAGTTCTATCATAGAGAAAATATGTGCTGGATATTTTAGATGAGATTGGTTTATTGGGGCCAAGACCTGTTGATACTCCTATGGATCCTAATGTCAAATTGTGCGTTTATCAGGGGGAGTTACTTTCTAGTCCTGATCAGTATCGTCGCTTGGTTGGTAAATTGAACTATCTTACTATTACACGTCTTGATATCTTGTTGCCGTTAGCATTGTGAGCCAGTTTATGTCTGCTCCTCGTCTTCCACATTGGGAGGCTGTTCTTAGAGTTGTAAAGTACCTCAAGGCTCATCTAGGACGTGGTCTGTTTTATCAAGTAAATGGTCACTTACGTATTGAGGCATTTATCGATTCTGATTGGGCAGGAGGACCTTCTGACAGGAGATCCACTATAGGATATTGTGTTTTCCTTGGTGGAAATCTTGTTAATTGGAAGAGTAAGAAGCAAACAGTGGTTGCACGGTCTAGTGCAAAGGCAGAATGTATTGTGGGTGCAATCTTTACTTGAGGAGATAGGATTAAGTGTGCAATTGCCTATGAATTTGTATTGTGATAATCAAGCAGCAATTCACATTGTATCCAATCCGGTATTTCATGAGAGGACTAAGCATATTGATTGCCATCTAGTGCGTGAGAAGTTAGCTGGTGGTGTGATAGCTACTCCTTTGTGTCTACAAGCGCCCAGTTGGCTGACATGTTTACTAAATCACTATTCAAGCCCGGTTAGAGTTGTTATGTAACAAGCTAGGACTTTGTGATATCTATTCTCCAGCTTGAGGGGGAGTGTTAGAATATTGAGTTAGTCTTGTCCTATATCGATTAAATAAGTCTTGTATCGAGTTATCAGTTAATATAAATAATGACTTTGTGCTAGGGTTCATTAATACCCTACACACTTTTCCTAAACAACATAAACTAGTTTCAATCTGTAGAGTCGTGAATCGCATGATTTTGGCCACCGTGAGCATTCATTTTATGCTCAACAACAATTTTATGGCAAGTATAAATCATCCCGAAGAATCTCACAACAGTCCAGTAAACTAAGGACAAATCATATGAAATCCTCAGGCTAACATTTATGATGTGTCATCTACCATATTCATATATACAAACCTTCAACAACTTCTCCATACTTTTCAAAAGCTTCTCTCAAACTTGTGTCATCTGTGGCATATGAGACTCCTGAAAGTCAAACAAAACCAATATTAGCACAACAAACAAAGATGGGATAATAACTGGAACATCGCGGAACTGGATGCACCTCCAATAAAGAGCTTTGAAGATGACATGCATCTTATCATTTGGAAGATAGAAGAATTGGATCCACAAAGTTCAGTATTGATGTTCTTGCTCACAGTCTGCTTGAGTATATTCCCAACTTTACTAAACAACGCCATTGCTGCGACCTCAGAAACAACACAAGAACCTTTTAAGTTCCCCATCATTAACTTTGTAAGGATATAATATCTGCTGTCAAGATAGAAGGACTAGAAATCCAGTTACCGGGCAAAGGCAGCTAATTCCAAGGGATTCACAAAGTACTTAGCATATTCACATGAAATGGGTTAAAGAATTCACATCAAACAGTTCCTTCTAATGTCTAAAGTACAAGACTTCGTTTTAAGTGTGCCCTTTTACCGTGAAGTAACAGCAAAAATCAAAGATTTAAACTGATCCCAAACTCAGCCACATGTCCGTGGAAATCCTTATACGATGTGTACTGCTGATACACCTCCACGCTTGGAAATACAATCTTTCAGCTATAACTATCTGAGAGATATCATACATAAAGCACATACAAATCCAAACCTGAAAAAGCTGCAGAACCAAATGCTCATCAACTTCAAATAGGCAAATGAACTTCGAGAGATGGAAAAATAAAAGCAAACAATTACTCTAGTTCGTAAAGATATGAAGAGAGAGCTCCCTATCAAGCATATACCCAATTACTTTAAAGTAAGAGTTATTACAAGTGTTTAACTCTTTTCTATCACAGGTTCTCGGAGAGTTTGACCAAAGTCACAAACAATTTCTATTACAGGTTCTCGGAGAGTTAGACCAGAGTCCCAAACAAAACCACCATGTTAATCCACGCAATACATGTAACCTCAAACTAAAGGCATTTTGACAACCCAAAACTTTACATGGTCTATCACCCCACAATGTACGGTCAACCAAATAAGGGTCCAATTGTAGCATCCAATTTGATCCTTGGGGACAAACAAAGCGACAAAATATGTAGGAATCAATGCCACAAATACGGACGAATTCCGTTCTGCAGTAACTTGAAATGTTATTTGATACCAATGTTAAGTTTCTTTTATGGCTTTGTGACTTTTCCATTGTGAAGGTGCAGCAGGTGCTTTTGTAGACCAATAGCAGAAGTGCAAAAAGTGTTTGTCCGTAATGATATCTATCATCTCTTTATTGTTGGACTGCAATAATTGCAGGTGATTTTGTGCTTATACAAAATGTTGCCTAGCGCTGCGCTGTGAATGACTCTATAGTATGTCCATGGAGTTGATGGGATAATAACAAACTGCATACAATTTGTGATTAATTTGAAATGTCAGTACGTTATTGAGTTTGTGGGGTCTCCCTCCAACTTGAAACTGGAGATACAAAAAAGTCCCCCTAATGATTAACAAGGGGCAGGGCAAAAATGTATCGAAACCTACAAACGACTATCTAAAACAGACTACGGAAAACGGAAGCAAGTGTAAATCAACAACAGTTTATAAAACATATCGAACCCTAAGAACGAATCAATCCAAAATATAGAAAATGAATCAAGCACAAAGAGCTCAGAGCTATCTCTCCTTATAAACGAGCATTCGCACGTGTGTGTATGTATCATGTACATATAGACATAGCAAAATTGGAGGAAAACATTTTACAGGAGACAAATATCGATGGTGTGAATTGAGAAGCATTGACCTTTCCGGTGAGTTCTAATACGATCGACTTCTTCTTCTCTCTGACTCTTTAGGGGATGCTTTAAACCCTAGAAATGGGGTGGGGTTTTACGAGAGTCACGTTTCAGGACTAAAATACTACTATAGGGAGTGTTGAAATAGTTGTGAACCGTTGGATCGTGTTAGGGAATGTGTAAGCCGTTGGATAGGAGGATGGGGGCAGGGGAGATGAGTATTATCAACGTTGGGGTTGCTTTTTAGGAAAATTTTAGTATTAACCATACAATTCCAGCAAAACTAAACTCTTTCTTGGAGGGATTTTATAAAATCCGAACCGTCCAAAATATTTTTGGATGGTGAGATTGAGAACTGTGGGAAAAGTGGTGAATTTTAAGCGGTAGGCATCCAATCCCGAAAGGTCAATTCTTCTTAGTCCACACCATCGATATTTGTCTCCTGTAAAATGTTTTCCCCTGATTTTGCTATGTCTATATGTACACGATAAATACACGTGCAAATGCTCGTTTATAAGGAAACATAGCTCTGAGCTCTTTGTGCTTGATTCATTTTCTATAGTTTGTTTTGGATTGATTCGTTTTTAGGGTTCGATATGTTTTATAACCTATTGTTAATTTACACTTGCTTCCGTTTTCCGTAGTCTGTTTTAGATAGTCGCTTGTAGGTTTCGATACATTTTTGACCTGCCTCTTGTTAATCATTAGGGATCTTTTTTGTATCTCCAGTTTCAAGTTGGAGAGAGACCCCACAAACTCAATAACACACTAACATTTCGAATTAATCACAAATTGTATGCAGTTTATTAGTATCCCATAAACTCCATGGACATACTATAGAGTCATTCATAGCACCAGGCAACATTTTATATAAGTACAAAATCATTTGCAATTATTGCAGTCCAACAATAAAGAGATAACAAATGTCATTACGAACAAACACTTTTTGCACTTCTGCTATTGGTCTACAAAAGCACCTGCTGCACCTTCACAATGGAAGAGTCACAAAGCCATAAAAGGAACTTAACATTGGTATCAAATAATAGTTCAAGTTACTGCAAAATAGAATTCGTCCGTGTTTGTGGCATTGATTCCTACATATTTTTTCGCTTTGTTTGTCTCCAATCAAATTGGATGCCACAATTGGACCCTCCTTTGGTTGACCGTACATTGTGGAGTGATGACCATGTAAAGTTTTGGGTTGTCAAAATGCCTTTAGTTTGAGGGTTATATGTAATGGGTGGATTAACATGGTGGTTTTGTTTGGGACTCCGTCAAACTCTCCGAGAACCTGCGATAGAAAAGTGTCTAACACTTATAATAACTCTTACTTTAAAGTAATCCGGTATATGCTAGATAGGGAGCTCTCTCTTCATATTTTTACAAACTAGAGTAATTGTTTGCTTTTATGTTACCATCTCTCGAAGTTCATTTGCCTATTTGAAGTTGATGAGCATTTGGTTCTGCAGCCTTTTCAGGTTTGGATTTTTATGTGCTTTATGTATGATATCTCTCAGATAGTTATAGCTGAAAGATTGTATTTCCAAGCGTGGAGATGTATCAGCAGTACACGTCGTACAAGGATTTCCATTAACAAGATTGTTTAAAGTTAGACCACCAGTGGCATGCCCGTGCGTTTGTAAACAAGAATTTCAGAAAATCCAAACGACAATTTGATCAAACTGAAATTGATTACCCCTATAGCTTGCCCTAACGGCGTCACATTATTCAAATCTTAGCTCGCAAACAAACTGGACTCTTGATTGCTGCTAGGAGGAGGATAATGAGCTACAAATACATATGGCCACAAAAAGTGCAAGAAAAGTATGCTCTCCTATAATCCTATCCTTACTTGTCGCCACAAGCTTAGTCTATTGTGTCTATTCATGTCAACTCTGCACATGTCAATTAATTGACTGAAACCAAAGGGTCCTATGAATGAAACTCTAGATGTACTACACTACAGTAATCAATTGACTGATGAACAAGCAAGGAATACTCCACTACAGTAATCAATTAATTGACCGAACAGGAACATTGGTTGATGTAGTTTGGGTGAGGAAGGAGGAGATCTTCGTTCTACAATTACACTCTTATACATAGTTCCACAATTTCAAGGAAATCAATAGCCGAAACCTAATTGTCGGCACAAAATACATACCTTCTTCTCAAAAGGGTTGAATAAACTTGTATTCTTCAATAATCTACAAGGAGAACACAGATTAGACATACAAGTGGAGAATTCGAGATTCAGAAAACGAACGAATATAAATAGATTACACACACAAACCCAAAGAGATGGAGAATAGGTTTTACAGGCGACCAGATCGAGAGAGAGGGGAAGGGGGAAGAGGGATAGAGATAGAGAGAGAGAGAGAGAAATCGTACCAGACGACCATCGCCAGAGAGCGTATTTTCTGGATCTGAGTTCGACCGTCGGGGACTCTGGGATGAAAAAAAAAAAAAAAACGAATTCTAGTTTTCATAATTTCCAGAAAATTCTAAAAAAGTTTTTTAAAAACAAAAAAGTAAAAATATGTTACCAAATAAGTTTTTTATATTTGTTTTCAAAAAAGTGAAAATAAAAAGCAAAAACTGAAAATAAAAAACTTACCAAACACCTTATAAACTTTCCAACGATGCCTAAATATTGAACATTTCTGATTATGGAAACAAGCCCAAAAAGGACCCAAATAAGTGATTGTCAAAATTCCTTCAAATGAACTTGAGATAATCCTAACTAGCCCAAGAGGCCCAACACTAGGTAAAAATGGAATTCTTCTATGGGAAAATGACAGTCAATGACGTGTTTTGATAATTAATATTCGTCAATAACATATTAAGAATATTTGTTAATGCTGAAAATATTATTGACGGTTATTAATTATTAAAACACGTCCTAATCCGTCATTTTCCCTCCTCCTATTGACAACCCATTAAACTGAAGTGTTAAAAAAACATACTTTTTTATCATTAAAAAAATACTTTAAATACACTTTTTACAATGCAATTGGACACACCTACTCTTCCGATTGACCAAAGAAAAAAAATTGGACACACCTCTATATATACTATTTCACAATTTTTAATACACTTTTCATACTTCAGCAACATCCCAGTGAATTTTTAGCATTTTCCATAAGAAAATGTCTTGTTGCAGTCCACATGCAGTAAAAAATGGTTCCAACTTGTCAATGAATCATTAATTGTTGAAATGAACTGCTAAAATTAAGTTGTATATGATAAGCACTCAATAATGTAGATTCTTGGTGCTTAAGCCCCTAGTTTTGTAGTATTTATGTTCATAAAGTTAAGGTTTTATTCGATATTGCACGTAAGGTAGGTTTTTGTATGTTTCAGGTAAAACGTGTAAATAAGGCGCATTTCTACGCCATGGACAGCCCAAGTGCTTCCAAGTACCCGAAGACTCTATCGGCCCCTTAAAATCTGTCTAAGTATAGAAAAATGACTTTCTGAAAAAGTATCGATTTTCGAGATAAAAAATGGCGGTAATTGATCCTTGAATTTTTCTAAGAGTAACTACAAAATTACAAGGTTTTATTCGAAAAGCAAGGTCATGTTTTGAGCCATTTTCTCTCGAGAAAAATGTGCAGTTTTCCATTTTAGACTAAAAGTGGGGGTTGACATTTTGATATAATTGGAATCTTGAAATTCTGGTAATGCCATTGTTTCCAAATGGGGGGTACTTTCTTATTTTCATTAAATAAATTAAAGTAAAGAAAAGGTAAAAGAAATGTTTAAAATGTAGTCTTTACTTAAATTTAGAGAATGAAAATAAGGTGCTGAAAAGCTGGAAGTTGTTGAGAAGCTGTGTGCTGAAGCTGAAGCCTGCCTGAAATCTGCATTTTTTGAGAATGTTATCGATAACAATCATGAAGGTATCGATAACATTTACCAGTTCAGAATGTTATCGATAACTTTCTTAGAGTTATCGATACCTTTGCATCATTTTTGGTCCATAAGACTCCAGACCTGAGGGGATATATACCAATTTCTTGATGTTATCGATAACATTATGCTACGTGGGAGAGATTGAAGGTTGTTATCGATACCTTGCCCTAAGTTATCGATAACATTTGTTCCCAAAAGATATTTTGTTCTGAATTGTTCAACTTTCCATTTATGGAAACTTTCTACTTTTGGATTGTTTTTGGGATATTTTGGGGGCCTTTTTGTCCATTATTTGGCTGATTTTGTAAGCCCTATAAATAGGCTTGTATGCCATTTATGAAATGGATAGGCCATTAGTTAGATTTAGGCCTAGTTTTCTAGTTTTTGTTCTAAGTTTCTCCATTGTTAGTCATTCAAGTTTTTGAGTGTATTTCCTTCAAGAACTCCTTAAGGTAATTGTCTTACGTTAATTTGTCATTTATAAATGTTATAGCTACGGTTTGGATCTTCTTATAAATCAAGTTTATTTCCCTTTTTATTGGTGAATCATGTTTTCATTTCCAAGCATATTTTCTAATCTTATTGCCATGTGTGAGTAGTTCATTGGTTTGGTCATGGGGTGAGATACACCGCATGGATTAGTCGTTGAAACGGTTTCGCCTAAACTTTAGCTTGATTTCAATGTTTTGAATGGATTAAACTCATGATTTCTAGCATCGACCATGGGGTCGGTAGCTTCTTTGATCAATGAGGTCTATCGCCCTATGCTACGTGCTTGATAATCCTACGCGTGCGAACGATCCTTTTTCGTCTCTCACTTGCGTTAAATGAGTTCAGTTTGAATTAGAGCTTTGAGTCGAGTTATAAGTAGTCTTCAGTTTTTAATTCTTCTAGTGGAATCCGGACGATTTCGGTCCACTCATAAGTTAGATGAAGAAACTGTTTAACGGCTAAGTCGTGGGTTAATCAATCCCTTTGACTCGATCGTTTTTAATCTAGTTTAATTACAAGTTCAATTTTATTAACTAAACCAAACTCCAAGTTGGCTGCTTGAAAGCCGTGCTACTTACTTACCTTCTATTCCAAATTCGCTTAGAAGATTTCTCTGTGAGAACGATCCCGGTCTTACCGGATTTATATGCTATCAACGACCTCGCCCTTTGCCATATTTAGAGGGTAGGTTGCGGAGTTAAGCAGCATATGAGAATGCTAATTAAGCCAAATATAGTACTTCTTGCTTAGGCTTATCCCAACTCCCTCTCACACGTGTTCAAAGCTCTTCAAGCTTGAAATTTTTTGAAGACTGATTATTCAAGCTCGACTCACATTTAAAGTTTTGTGATCGTAATAAGCTTAGCTTGGTTCATAAAATATGCAAGTCAATCTTGAACTTTCAAGTCTAAACTTAAGCTCGTAAAATTTTGAACTATCAAATCTAACCAGCAGAACTTAAGCTCATGACGTTTTAAAAGAATAAAAGTTATGCACCAGCACAAAAAATATTGTTCCATAAAAATCTTAGCCATAAGAATGTGATGGCAAGTCCGCTTTTTTCCATAAACCCCTGTGAATTGTTCCAAAGATTTTTGTTTGTCGGTCTATAAGCCCAATTTGTTTTGGGATTTTAACTTTGAATTTATAGGTAATGAATGTAGAGAAAAATAGATTAATAATTGAAAATACAAGCAATGATTGGAGAGAGATAGGGAGAAAAATGAAAGTAATAATTGAAGAAAAATATAATAATAATTAAAACTCAAAATCCAAAACCCTAAAACAAACTGGGTCAAATCTCACTTACAGAGTTTTCAATGTGAATGCAAAACTATTAGAATATCGATGATTGGTGAAAATATGTAAATGGAAGGGAAGATTTAACATATTTGGAATATTTTTGATTTATCCCTATCTTTGCAAGAGATTAAATTATTTTCACCGACAGTGGAAAATTCCACTTTTCCACCACCGTGTTTTTTGGTTCTTCCGTGTGTTTACCCTTGATCTGAACCGTTCATCTTGTAGACCCCAGATAATATTGGGCTGCGAAAAAATCCGGTGAACCATGAAACCGGTCCGGCCGGGCCGAACCGATTCGTACCTATTGGATTTTGTCCGTGGATTAATAGTCCGGACAAGAATTGAAAAATTAGAAAACTGTGACTCGCGGTTCGGTCAACGAATTTTCATTACGAAACCCTGGATTAACCGAACCGGACCGTGAGATATTTACTTAATATAAGTAATAAATAAATATATAAATATATATGTATTAATATATTAAATTGTTAGTAATGTTAAAACTTTTTTTCTACCAATTTTAGTATTTTATCTTAATAATGACATATAGTGTAGATGTACATAAAATATATGGAATAAATCGTAGTTTTTTTTTAATATAAGTCACGAGTAACCCTAGTTTAGTTTTACTAGTTTGTTTTTTTTCCAGTTTTCCTAATTTTCATTCCTTATTCAAGTCACTGTCCCACCGTTCTTACTTCTTCGCCTCTTCCTCCTCTTCCTCTCTCTCTCCGTTTCTTCAAAGTAACGAGTGCTTTTTGCGGCCGGTGTTAAACTTAATTTTGAATGTAACCTTCTTCCTTTTTAGCGCGGGATATAAGCTCGAGCTTTATTTTTGTTAAAATCCGTGAATAAAACCGTAACCAATCCTCGAGTCATAATTTGGATTGAAACCGAACCGTAGGACTTTTGGTCCAGACAAGAATTTCATTTTAAAAAAACCGTGACTAGCGATTCGGTTCTCGGATTCCTAGAAATCCAAACCGAACCGGACCGCGAGCACCCCTACATAATAGAGTATCCATGCAAAAAATAAAGTTGATCGGATATTGATAAGAATATCAAAATTTTAATTCTGCTATGGACAATTTATCTTTATTATTATTGACAGAAATCAAATCGTCCATTTTATAAACCAAAATTCAAATTTCGATATATTTATCGACTTTCAATGAAACAGATTTTTTTGCATGGAAATACTACACTGCAGATCTTATAATATGAGCGATTCTGTAACGCCCCGATTTTCAGAGGTAAAATCGAAGACTTTAATTAATAATTTCTGAAAACTTTACCTAATTAAAGTTTAAAATCCAAAACAGAATCCTCAAACATAGAGGTTCATTTATTACAAACTACTGGGAAAATACTAAAATAGTCTTTGAGGGAATGAAATAGACGAAATAACAGAGCCGCCTTCTAGGTTTGATACGGATCCCAAGTGTACTCGGGCTCGGCTCCCACCTCTGGATTCTCCTCTGTATAATACTGTTCTCCCTCCGGATTCTGTGTCTCTCCGTGATTTTCTGCAAAATCTGACATGGATGCCAAGAAATCCGTGCCTGAGTGAAAGAGTTCACCCCGTAGTATAATCCAACCCAAATACCCCTTTTACATTACAGCTAGCAAGCAAACAGAATATAAATGGTGCGAAAAAGTAAAACAGAAATAATTCATATAACTTGATTTATTGCTATCCATTAACTTATTATGAAATTTAAGATCTCTCCGCGAGATCTTCCTCCCCAACCACTAGCCATGCTCTGTCCCATGAGATCACTTCCATTTGGCCTTTGTTGTCGCAGGAACACCTAAGTTATGTACCGAATGTGCACTCCCAATAATTACAGCAAGAGGTAAGCTTATCATGCCTGAATTACAACTAGGGTTCGCCTATCTTATAAACCACATCACAACCATTTCACAATCATCACTGGACACCCGCCAGTCTATCAATTCATCACTGGACACCCGCCAGTATCAATCTCATCATAAATCTCATCACATCTCAAAATCACGCCTGCAGGCAACCTCTAAAAAGAAAGAAACTTCACAATTTATCTATTACTTATCATCGTCTAAGTGATTTCTATTTCGTATACCACCCCATGTCTCTAGGGTCCAATCTAACATTCAAATCCAGTATCAACACAATATCATTCTTAATAATAATTAAAACGAATAACAAACGGATCAAAACAAACATTAGGTAATGCAATCACATAACTTTTTATGACTGGGCCGTTGCCCTTAATCTCGTATGGCCACAATATCAATAACAAGGTAAGAAATTTCATATAAGACTTTTAAAATAATTTTCTAGGCTTTTATTAATTTTAAATAAGTAATTAGATTGATTAACTACTAATTAAATACAATAATTAGGTAAAAATATTAGAATAATTATCATGACCCTAATAAGAGTCCTAAAGGTCCTATACAATATGTTCGGATGTCAAACTGCTTTGTTCATGTTATTTATGGCTGCTCCCACTACTATCCTGATCAGCTTGCAGTGTTTTGTTGCTGTTTTGCTTTCTGCTACTGTTCTGTACTGCTATGTTAAGTACAGTTAAGCCATGTTAACTTGCTACTGTTCTGCTACTGCTACTGTTATGCTGATCAGTACTTGTGACTAGCACTCACTGCCACCTCCTTTGCAATGAGTTGGCTGCTGTTTCCTATTTTGTCCAAATTCCTATTTTGTAAATGCATAATATGGCTGTTCCGGTCTGCTGCAGCTCATCTAATGGCAAATTCTTTTAGATTTTGGAAGTTCAATATGTAGTATAGGCCTAACCAACTGGGGCTGTCGTTGGGATCTCCCTTCGCAGAGGGGGACGTCCTCTGCATGGTATTATTGGTGTATAGTTGCTGTGTGTCCGCTGCAGTGTTCCTATCTTGTTGCCTATTTTGTTCAAGTCATGCTCATGGAAGTGGTTGTCCATTTTGGTGGATATCAAACGGGCTGCAAACTGCTACTACTCTGCTGCTGTCCTGTCCAGCAACTGTCTGTATAGTAGTTGCTCAGGGGTACCAGGTGTTTCATTGGCCAAGTGTTTTCAATTGAAGTGTTCCCAGGTGTATCAAGCTGTTTCTAAGTGTTTTCAAGGTGTAGCAAGCTGTTTGAAGTGAAGTGTTTTAAAGGTGTCCAAGCTGTATCAGGCTGTCATTAGATGTATTAAGTTGTTTCCAAGCTATTATTTTGTTGGTCCATCAAGGCGATGTTTTCCCTCCCTCTTCTAGATGGGCGAAAAACACCGCATATCTCTTAGTTAATGTAGCCAGTTGGCGTCGCAATTTTATTTAATCTTTTTTTTGTTTTCTTCTTCTTTTCCTCCTGGGGTATGCCCCTTGTAGGTTGTATATTCGGTTACCCTCTTTTTCAATTTCAAGCTGGTTTAACAAAAAAAAAAAGATAAATAGATAATAAATAATTAAATAAATTAAAAATATGTTGATATTAACAAAGTTTCATCTTAGGACTGTAAGAAGTCTAAATAAAATTATTCGGCATTATTTATCATATTCTATAATATCTTAAAGTATTTTTATTTAGAAACAATGCGTAAATAATAATAAATAGTTAATTAAATAAATAAAATATTATTTTAATAACATATTATCTTTGAGATGTAAGAAGTCTAGGAAAAATAGTTTAGATGTTAAAAACATTATTTGGAAGGTCGCAATTATTTTTCGTTTGTAACTTAAATTAAAAACAAATAAAAGTCTAATAATTAGCTAATAAAATAAAAAAAATTATGAAATCAGCAAGTTATGATCTTTAATATGTTAGAAGTCTAGGAAAAATATTACAGGGATTTATAAAGTAGTTTATAAGGTCGCGAGGATTTTTAGTTTGTAAACTTTTACATGATAACGAATAAAAATTTAATAAATAGATAAATAAATAAATAAATAAATGAAATTAACAAGGTATGATTTTTGAAGTGTTAAAAGGCCAGGAAAAATAAATCGGGGGACAAAAACGAGGTTCGGGATGTCAAAAAGGTGTTTTGAACCAAAACAAGTCAAACCGCAAGGTTTGACCTGTTGACCAAACTCGCGACCTGGTGCTTGCGGCCCGCACCTTGCGGCCGCAAGGTTGGATGTTGCCTTGTTTTTTTTTCGTTTTCTCGATGTTTTTTGATGCATGGGACATCGAGGGCTATTAGGTTATGCTTAAAAACATTAAATATACTTAGAGGAGGGTTCAGATTGAATTATAATACCTCGAATCGGGTTGAATTGATTTTTGATCGAACTTGAACGTTTGGGGAAGACGACTTTGGTTTCGTCGATTGGGGAGCCTTGGGACCGAATTGAATGGTGTTCTTGGATGCTTGGGATTGTAGAAGGAGATTGGAACGATCAATTTGGGTTTCGGTTGGTCGTGGCTATGAAACCCGCTTTTCTCTCTCTCTAAAACTCCATGGATTGGAGTTCGATTTTCTTCGAATTCTCTCTCTCTTCTGGACTGGTAGGGTGTGGGAATTTTCGTGTGGAACCCTAGGGTCGACCTAATAAAGTATTTATAGAGAATTGAGGAGAGTTTCGATTAAAATTGGGTTTAAAGAAGTTATATCTTTTTAGGACTTGAATTGGGACGCGATATGAACGAAGATACGATCACGGAGGAAGTATAAGCTGATTAGGAGGGTGAGGGACGAGAGAAGTGTGCATGCATGCAATTATATGCATGTAAATCAAGAAAAAATAAATTTAAATAAAAATAGAATAAGATAAGATAATTATATTTGTAATTATCTAGTATTATCTAATAAGAAAAGATAATATTATTAGAATTAATTAATACTTTTTAATGTTTTTATTAATTTGAAATTACGGGTTGTTACAGATTCAGATTACAATAATAGACGCTCGGTGGGACCCATAATTGACGGTTGTGAAAAAGTGGAATTTTACACCGACAGTGAATAAAATTTATTTTTTCTTTACAATACTATGGGATGACCCTGTTCACGAGCCTATTAAATCAAACACTCAATACGCTCAAACTTATGTTGAATTTATAAACAAATAATTAGCCTTTGTTCGGTTGTGGGTTTAAGTAGTGTTTTTGAATAAAGGTAGAGAGAGAAATGAGAGTAATGATTGTGGAGAGAAGTCAAAAGTAGAGAGAGATAGAGTGAAAAATGAGAGTAATGATTGAAAAGTTAGAGAGAGAAAAAGTAGAAAAGTTACTTTTATCAAAATTTTGGGTTTGAAATTCTAAACCGAACAAGGCCTAGTGATTGAATTTGACTTATACTTTGTTTCAACGAGGTAACAGGGGTAAAAGTCGAGCCAAGTATACTACAGTATTTGGTTCGTTTTGACTTTAGCAGCCCTAAATTTCCGAAGAAATAGAATCATTAAAAAAAAAAACCCCATTTGGGATACTTGAGGAGGCAAAGTTAGATTTACCTTTTGCCATGACCAGAAAATTGTTTGATTAGAACATTGCTACCCAGGTCATTTTCATTTGAGAAGTGAGAAGTCGTATATTGTGTATCTATCTCTCGATCAGAAACGCGCTCTCTCTCTCTCTCTCTCCCGATTTCTGCAAATCTGCTATTGCCCATCGCATACTTCTCCCCCGCTCACCCAAACTTCAATCAGGCATGAACAATACCCAACCCTCTCCTTCTAACCCTCCAAACTCCCACCAAAACTTAACCACCCATTAACTAATAACTAACCCCCCAAAACACCACCAATTCAGATTTGTCCCCCCAAGAAATGGACCAAAACCCAAGACCCAAAAGCCTCATCGACTCCGTCGGCGAAGAAATCATCAGAATCGTCACCCCCGTCTCAATCTGCATGCTCCTGGTGGTCATATTAGTCACCGTACTGAGCGACTACTCTGAATCTCTATCATCCTCAATGACCACCGTAGCCACCGTAGCCTACACCGAGGACAGCTCAGACTCCACCTGGGACAAATTAAAAGGTGCCCTTTTGAACTCTCTCGTTTTTGTTGCTGTTGTCACTGTCGTTACCTTCATTTTGGTCCTCCTTTTCTACCTTAGATGCACTAAGTTCCTTAAATACTACATGGGTTTCTCCTCTTTCCTTGTCCTGGGTTTCATGGGGGGTGAGATAGTCTTGTTCTTGATCCAAGATTTTAATGTCCCTATCGATTGCATCACGTTTGCGCTGGTTCTGTTTAACTTCACTGTTGTGGGTGTTTCGGCCGTGTTCTTGTCGAAGATGCCCATCTTCTTGACACAAGCTTATTTGGTTGTTATTGGGGTGTTGGTTGCCTATTGGTTTACCCTGTTGCCTGAATGGACGACTTGGGTGCTTCTGGTTGCCATGGCATTGTATGATCTTGCCGCCGTTTTGTTGCCTGGTGGGCCGTTGAGGCTCCTTGTGGAGCTCGCGATTTCTAGGGACGAAGATATACCGGCTTTAGTTTACGAGGCTAGGCCAGTTATTCATAATGATTTGGTTCCGGGCGGGGGTGTAGTTCAAAGGAGAGTATGGAGAGAGAGGAACAATGTTGGTTCAGAGGGGAATGGAAATGCAAATTCTGGCACTAATACTTCTGATTTGAATGTCGGAACATTTCTGGGTATTGGAAGTGGCCAAAGTGAGACCAATTTGGTCGATGCCGGGGAGGGGCTGGTTTCAGGGGAGGACTCTCAGCTCACCGCACCATTAATTGAAAGAAGAATAACCATTCATATGCACTTACAAGAGGATACCGCGTCCGCAGAAAATTTGGCTCTCGAGGGAATTGGGCTGGCATCATCTGGTGCTATTAAGCTGGGACTGGGGGACTTCATATTCTACAGTGTTTTGGTTGGAAGGGCAGCAATGTATGATTTTATGACGGTTTATGCGTGTTATCTTGCAATTGTAGCGGGTCTTGGTATTACTCTGGTGCTCCTGGCATTTTATCAGAAAGCTTTGCCTGCTCTTCCGGTGTCTGTCATGTTAGGCGTGTTGTTTTACTTATTAACTAGGCTATTACTTGAAACTTTTGTTGTACAATGTTCTGTGCACCTCTTGTTGTTCTAGGCATGTTAAAGTAGGAATGGAATACATTGTTCTTTTGCAGCAATTTAATCCCCCCATGTGCATTTGTATGGGTAATCCAATTTGTATTGTACTCAATGATGTAAACTGCAAAGTTACTTGCCTTCCCTTTGGATGCGATTGCTTTAGTCTGTTAGCATGTCATTTTTTTCTCGCATTGCTTTGCCAAAGGGCTAAAACCAAATAACGGTTATTTACAGGAGCTTATTTGGTCATGTGTATAGGAGCTAGAAATTCACAGGTGTTCACAAAAGAAGAAACGAACAATTCTTTGTTCTGAAAAAAAAAATTCAAAGAGAACGAAGAAAAAGCAATGCATGAATGTAAAATCATGGTATGTTGTACTTGTACAAGTGGGTTTGGGAGGCAACAGGTGCTAAAAAACTGTGACCTTTTATAGATTTGTTATGAGTAATCTAAATTGTGGACATTTTGAGTATTCTTGTAACCTTTTAAGGAAAAGTTCAAGAAAAAAGTGTATCGGCGGGGAACTGCGGTTGATCTTAGCTCTTCACTCTTATGTTAATCTCAAGTTTTTGTGAGCAAGATCTTCCCAAGTTCTTCGAGAGGTATCTATCAATCTTCAAGTTTTGGAGAAAATAGAAGGTGGGATGTGAGATGGTTTCGGGTATGACACAGAGGTCATGGAGCAGATGAGAGTTCTTAGGTCAAAGACTTTTTTCTAGGGGTCCAAGGAGGCTTTTTTTAATAATAAAGTTGTGTCTTCTCTTACTTGTTTTTGCTTGCACTTCACTATTTCTAGTTGGGGTTTGGGAAGCTGCTGCATTTGGAAGCTAATTTTCTTAGGTCGTATGGTGCTGTTATAACCAGATGTTAAATTGTTGATAAACTGTATTACTTGTATCGATTTGTGATATCTGTTAAAGCCTCCAACAGAAAACTAATTGTCAATGAGTGGATAGGCAGGCCATCTAAGCTTGTATTCTTGTTTTGGAGGTGATAACTATACACCGAAAAACTTCAATACTCCCCTACACGCGCGACAGTTGACTCACATGTAGAGTGGTCAAAAGAAGATACAGAACATAGGGATCCCAAAGTAAACTTTTGGCTCAAAGAAAGGAGGAATCAATCTAGAGAGTAATGGACTCTTGGCCAAAAGTCTCTGAATTGCTAGCTCTCATACCAAAGCATCCAACTCAAAGCCAATAGGCAATTCGAGGAGAGGCCTCTCTAAGTTGATACAAGTATTAGGGGTAATAATCAACCGATATCGGACAATCTCTAACAGTGTCTATGTACCATATAAGTTGTGTTGCATTTCAAGTTGAGTTACAGGTCTCCTATTTGCTTACTATGTATTTGAGTTTGAGTACAATCTATCTTTTACGTAGCATTACATAGATGCTTAGTAGCCGTATGGCAAGGATAATGAAGCATTAGGGTACTTCAGCAGAGGATATGCTTAGACAGTTTTTGAGTTTGAAGCAACTGTGGGATTGTGAGATGGAATTTAGTTGCAGGGTTCATGCCTCTGGAAACCTGGTGCATTGCTTATAGTTTCTTGTTTCTTCTTAACTCTCGATGCTGTACTCCTTCAATGCTCTAGAACCAGATTGTAAAAAGTGTGTTCAACCCAATAAACCATCTCATAACTCTAATTCATTCCATTAGACTAGACAATGCCTTTTCCATTAACCTAAAAGAACACACACAAATTTACCTTAAGCTCTTTGCAAAGGCACTGATGAAGCCATAAAGAACACTCAGAAAGCCTTATGTTTATGTTGTAATGTTCAGAGCACCCAGAACAACCCCAAGATTTTTGTATTTTCTTTTTTCACAGCCCTACCCTTTTGCTGCCAGATATAAACCCTAAAATCCTCTTGATATCTACCATCTTAGCCACAAAAAACAATTGCAATCAGCACAAGCCTCCTTTTTCTACATTCCTTGAGGTTCACTACGTGGGAGAGTCTTTAACGCATTCACCCAATATCAGTATCTCCAGAAATAGTATGGAATTTATTTATGCAGCTAAACGTACAACGCATCGAGTTTCAGACTGTTAGCACAGTCCCTCAACTTTATCCCCCAACACAAATTTGACTGTATTGAGGTCTTAGTTTAAGTAGTATCTGCTGCCACCCCACAAGAGGCTGCTGCTGGCTTACTGCAGGTCTCATCACGTGTTGTATTAACTATGAGAGATATGGGGGGAAAATGTTTGCAAAGCCTTCACTTTCTCTAGGCTATCTATTTCTAAGGTGAAGCTCTAAAAGGGAATAATTTGGAATGATGATGACTAAAGACCATCAACTTAACATGAAGAATCTTTGACCAAGTATTTTAGTAGAACTTGTTGCATTACCAGATCAAACAGATATCTGTTTAATGAATCGTCTCCTTACCCTTTCAATGATGATAAATATTTGCAGATGGGGAAAAGAACTGAACATCAAATTAGTCAAAGCCTTGAATATAGGCATTATCATGCCCTCACTGTCCTTGAGTAGATAGTATGCAGGGAAAAAGCCCTTGCTTTTCTTACCTGAAGACTGAAGTTGATTTGTAGGACACAGCGTTTCATAGTGTATATTGGTGGTAAGTGATTGGAATGTTAGCATAGCGAGAACAATACGAATGAGTTGTTTGCGTAGTTCTTTGAACAGTCTTGCCTTAGTCGGTAAGCTCGTCAAGTGTAAACATTGTTAGACATTGTTATAGCTTTGGAGAATATACAAATGTTTTATAAAGTCATGGAGCTCGTTGTGTATACAACTTTACTTTTTTTTTTTTGCAGCACTACAAATTAGTTACAAATATCAGTACATTGGCCCCCTAGGCAAGACTATTAACAATGCAAGTGCATTTTGTATTTAGATTGAGATGTATTTAATTTTGGGTTTTGATTCTTCAAGTTGTGACTGCGTTGCTCAATTTTGTAGGGGTGTGGTGATGCTTTTACTTTAATTTTCCGGGAGTTTTATTAGTATGGTTTGTAACAGGTCTGTCATATCTAGTAGTGGAAACCCTGTGTCCTTTGACATGTTCATTAGATGAATCTGACATTAAGACATTTAAGGTTCAAGATTACTGGCTTGTACTATATTAAACTTCGTCGAGTTTCCATTAAGCACCTACTAGCTATGAAACACTGACACTTCTAGAGGCCGGTGTTCAACACGGGGACACGGCAAAATATGTATGGGACATGCCACGTGGCGTGTCCATTAAGTTTAATTAAGTTTTAGGGGGACGTGTGGGAACACGGCAGGGGTTAAATATGCAATTTTAAAAATTTTGTTGGGAGTAAATGTGTATTACTTCAAATATTATGGGTTAAAACTTAAAAGTGTAGCATGATGTGTATATGATACTTGTTTATGTATATTGATGCTTTTTTTTTTTTAAGATGGTATATTGATGCTTCGTGATTCTATATATAACTATATTTCCATTGGTATAAAATAAATATTTATTTTTGCCATGTCACCTACCTTGTGTCTGTGTTCCTATTTTCTAGGAAATCTTGTCTGTGCCCATATCCATGCTACATAGGCACCTGAAGTAAATGCCCTATTCTCTTACCTAAGGAAGCAGTATTGAAGTTTGATTTACCATTTGAAGTTTGATTGCATTACTTGACAAAGTTAGTTACTCATTTTATTTGTCTCCCGATGAATGTGGCTTGCTTTATATGTACCATAAAAAAACTTGTACATTAAATCCTTCATCTTTGTGGTTGAAGTTTCAAAAGCTATATGATTGTAAAGACTGGGCAATTTCCAGAATGTAGATAACTTTTTCCTTCTTTGAGATACCGACAGAACTTGATAGTATTTCAAATGTAGCAATGTCCAACTTTAGATTGTCTGACGGGTTTGATCCTGGAAATGCTATTGGAGAACTTTCATTTATGGTCATGATTGCTCTAGTGCTCGATTGAAATTGAGGCTCAAGGTCATCTGTACCTATTTTTGGTTTGCTCATGGTCCTATGCATTTTTGGCCATTAGATCGTGTCTCAAGCTTATATATTACAGAAGTAATGTTTAAAGATTTTCAGCTGATGTAATAATGAGAAAAAGAAAAAAAAATGTTTGCCGTCGATCTGTTGGAGCATGGGTACACCAAAGAACTTGTATAGAGAACCTTGAGCCATCGAAATCACAGTCGTACCAAATGTACCAATTGCCAGCAAACTTGTCTTTTCACAATATGTGTACATAAACACAATTGCATATGATTCTTGCCATAGAGTAATACGAAAATGGGCATTATACTCTATCCATTCCTAGTAATTATTTGATTCAAGTAATTAGCAAGTATCGGTGGCCGAACTTCGATCTTGCAATTGAGATACATTCTATGCTATATTCATGTTAATATAACTCTAAACCAAACATGCATACGGTGCAACCGATTGCAAGTTGATGTCATAACTAGGATTGATCAATACGCACAATTCGAAACAAGACTGAGCAGTTGCGTATTCCATCACCATATCGAACAATTTGGTTACTTGCAGGTTTACAGCTTGAGCTATTGATGGAAAGATGAATCTCAAAGCACTTCTATAATCTTCTTTGTCATCTGAAGTCGATTTGGGAAATACTCAGAACTTGAGTCTCATTCGCATTCTTGATTACGTGATCTACGAAAGAGTGAGAAGTGAGAATCACTAGCTCCAAACTGTGACCCCCAAAAAAAAAAAAATTCATATCTTTCCCCTACGCTTTTGTGGGATTGAAGTAAATGGAAAACCTCGTGGACGTTCTACTATTTTTTCAGGTTTGTAATTTTGTAACTAAATGTGCGATGATATCTCTGCTCTTGAGGCATAGATTTAGGCTGAGGGGAAATGGAAGAATCTGGCATTGTTCTCAAACCAAAGCCAGAAATTTCTTTCACAAGTGCAAGGGCAGAGGGGCCACATAGTGTCAACTGCCCAGTGTGATCACTAGACCCCACTCGCTTCAAAAATTTCTCAAATATTGATATAGATTTTGATTATTTATATGAATTTGACCCTATAAATATCAAACGATTGCCCCCAAGAAATCCATTTAAATTACAACAATTGTATTTTTTTTTTTTTTTAACATTGCTTATGTTTTGACCCCGTTGCTTAATAATTCTAGCTCTGCCCCTGCACAAGTGAGGTTTACAATTAAGGGGGGCGGGCATAATTTTGAAGCCAAAGCTGGAATTGGTAGTGATTAAATCTGCTGTTCAGATAGTGCATGAATAGAATGAGAAGTATGAATGTGCTCGAAAACGTGCACTTTGCCTCCTTGACAGGCAACTCAAAATCGGTTCTAAATTCTACATTGACAGCGGGCCTCGGGAGGATTAGTTTCCTGAGAAGAAATTAGCTCACCGAGGGTCGGCCCAAAGCCACATTCACTATAACTGGTGCATGAGGCTTGCTTGCTTCACTTGTTGCTCATTTTGAACCATGCTCTAATGTTAACGTGATTGCCTATCTAGGGCTCCCAATTTTAGGCTTAAATAAAGGGTTCCCGAATAAGTATTCAATCAATGTTCCTGTGGCATTGCCAAGTGTTACCTCAAGCCCTTTAACACCACACGATTATGTGGGGTCCATGTCTAAGTGTGTGAATCTCACATGATTGTGTGGTGGAGAAGAGGCTTGAGGCATCACGTGGCGGTGTCCCAGGGGCACTAAATTATCAATCGCATTAAACATGTTATTTTATTGCAATCATGCAGCGACGGATGGTTTTGTAAGTGGATTGCATGATACAGGACGTGTTACGAATTTTGTTGTTGCATTACAGAATTTTTTAGATCTCCTACGTATGGAACATAAAACCAATATGTATACCCTCGTTGATCATTAACAGAATAAATACTTGTAGACAAAGCTTTTAGAATGGGTGTTGACATCAACAAGACGACTCTTTACATCGTGGACGTACAATATTGCCTTTTCATACTTTTTTGTTAACGGAGTAGAAAGTCTGATATCCAATAGTTCAGGGGGTCATATTGGTTTATTTCAAAGATGAGAGGGTGGTTATGCAATACTAGGTGATAGGTTAGTGGGTGTCTGGAAAATTAAGCCAATGTTTTACTATTTGTTTAGTTATCAACAAAGTTGCAAGATTCATAGCTTTCAACTTTTCATCGAGAAAAACTTTCCTGCAAAATAAATTTTGTCAAAATAAAGAAATTCTTGTTTTCCTACAAGATTTCTATCAAGCAAACACACACAAAAAAATAAATTTCATTTCATTTAAGTCCCCTCACTTCACTTTTCCTATGAACCAATTCCTCACACAACATTTTCGACAACTAAACGGAGGGCCTAATTTTAGGCAAAAATACATGGTTAAAGTCTGGCCTTGTTCTTGATGGTTCTAGTTCAGTGCATAAGGTTGCAAAATACGTCATTAATTATTTTGAAATGGTTAAACACATTATTAGATTTAATTTATTCCGAATAGTTGAAGTTATTTTTCGCCACAAATATAAATGACACATATTTTTAAACTTCTTAGAAACATGAAAAATAAAATCATATCATAGTAATTTTTTGGGTTTATTTCTATTTTATGTTTTCTTACTCGTCATTCTTTCAATCCAAGCAGAACCAAGGAAGATGGATTTAAGGATTGGGAGGAAATACAAGGGGGAAAAGAAAGAAAGAAGGGAAATGAGTAAAGTTAAGTTAAATTTTAGGCATTTCAAAATGGGCGCCAATGTTTCAATCACTTTATTTGGTTAACATTTTAAAAAGTTATTTTTGAAAGTTGGAGTGGTAATGAATAGAGAGAGATAAGAGAAAAATTTATTGAAAATTGTGCCGAAAATTAAAAGTTATTCTCCAAAAGTTAAACCAAACAAGTGAATATGTTTTCTTTAACCACTTCAAAGGGTTAGTTTGCCGCCAAACCTTCTGTCACGTGAGACCTTTGATTCTATTACCGAAAGTGCATTTTGCCAGTAAAACGTATAGTTCTCTGGCGACATCTAAATAAAAAATTTGGCCCGGCATTTTTTTAGGGACGAGCTAAATGCAACTGCGAATTTACTGCATGTAACGTTTACTAGACAAAACCACAAAATCTTATAAAAATTTACTACATACAACTTAACAAATAACCAGGAACTTCCAAAATTACCCCAAACCTACGAATCCCTCCCTTTTTGAACTCTCCCCATCTCTTTTTCTCTCACGTCGTCGTTCTTTCTCCTGTTCTTCTGTTTTCTTCTTCTTCTTCTCCCTTCTCTTCGTCAGACACCAAGCCGCACACCTAAACCACGCCACACCAACACCAGCACGAGCAACCTACACCACCACGCCACTACCACGACCAACAAGAGAAGCAGCCCTTGCCTTCACCACCACTGTTGGGTATCATCCATCATCTACAGCACCACCATTCCGTCCACTACCGCCACACGACTGATAATGTTCGGATCCTAATTTTTGATTTTTACAAACTATATTAGATATTAGAACTCAATTATTGGTTTTAAATTCGAGTATTTGAATTAGAAGCCATATCCTAGAAATCATGCCCTAGAAATCAAAACAAAATTGTGCCCTAGAAATCAAAACAAAATCATGCCCTAGAAATCATTTATAAGCATTTATAAACTTTTCTTTTCTTTACCTGTATTCTACCATGTATGACAGTGGAAAGATAGAATTCATTGATTGAGTTTGGCTTTGGCATGCAATAAAAATATGGTAATTGAAACGATCAAAGTCTTCCACTGAGAAGCGCTTACGACTGCTCTTGTGCAAGTACTAATAGTACTATCTGAATCTTCATCAACTTCTACTTTGGAATGACTTCTTCCCATGAGTTGAATTTTCAAGTTTCCCCTTGAGTAAATCAAACAAGGGAAGATGACGTGGAAATAAGAATATACATAGGAAAATTAGAAAAGGAATCCATTTCAGATAACTGAAAGAAAGCAGTATATGGAATAGAAAAGGTACGTATTAAAGCTGCATAACCCATTATGTGCTAAACCTAAGTTTGGACTAACTTATTTATCTCTCTGGTTAGTTTTACATCGATACACTTCTACGTTAATACTTATACGTGTTGATGAGAAAAACGCATAAGTAAAAGGAAAAAAAATTTATGACTAGATGGTTGAAAAAATCACCAAAGACAAATAATCATGTCCAAAAAATCACCAAAGACAAATTCTCCTATTACAAGGTCTCAAGAATATTTTAGGCACAGTATAAGAGTTCGATCTCTGCATAATTTATGGTTATTAGAGATATGCATTCTACAAATGCATTGTGCATAAGATGGATTCACAGACAATATCCACATTTAGAAATTCAAAGAATAATGAAAGTAAACAATAGAGCAGTAAGATACGAAGTCTAATGGTATGAAGGCAATAGTATTGCCTGTGAGTTTCATATTCTTTATTTTTTCCTTTTCATGGTATGACATTTATATGCGCAATTTTTTTTTTGGGCAATAAATGAAGGCCTTTTCCACTTTGGTACTAATTTTTTGTGTTTCTTTCTTATGATATTCTATGAGTCTTATTTGCTTGCATTGTGTGAGATGTTCTTATCATTTTAGGATGTTTAAAATTGAATCTTTTGACTGAAAATGTAGAGGAATCCATGTGCTAAAGGTTGATTGCTCCTAATTGGTGAATACAGAAAAATGAAGAGGACTCGTCCTACTATTTCAGCAAGGAAAAGGAAGGCTGACCAAACTTCAACTTCAGAAGTTGGTGAAGCTGGAGGGAGAGGACGACGACAGAGGCATAAGAAGGTTGTCAGAGAGGCCAGGGAGGAGGAGAACAGGCCTGAGGTAGAGCAACAAGTGCAGGAGGATGCTATAGAGGCGGAGGACGATGCCAGGCCCGCTGCACAGGTGGAGGAGGATAAGGCCAGGCCTGATGGACAGGCAGAGGAGGAGGCTAGGGCTGATGCAGAAACAGAGGAGGAGGCTAGAACCGATGCACACACTGAGGCGGTAGAGCCAAAGGCCGAGCGACATGAGGAAGATGCACACTGAGGTTTCGGTTGTACGCAGAGGGCGAGGGAGAGGGCGACAACAGAGGCAGAGGCATGATGAGGTTCCGGTTGGTCTAGAAGATTTGAGCTCGTTAAAGGATTTCAGGAATCATGTTGCAGCTGATATTTGGAATGGTAGGGAGCGACAATTGTTGAAAATATATAACCACTCGCGTTATCTAAAAAATTGGGAGCTACCAACAACCAATCGTAGGTTCATGGATAGGGTTAAAGCTTCAGGGTTGCTTCCACTTGCTCCAATTACTTACTTGTATTGCAACAAGGTGTTAGTGTCTGCGTTTGTGGAGAGGTGGCACCCAAAGACAAACAGCTTCCACTTTGGATTTGGGGAGATGACCATTACACTTGAAGACGTGCTGTATCTTGTTGGGCTCCCAGTTGAGGGGTTAGCTGTGCATGCAGAGGTTCATAGTAAGGAGGATTGTGTTGCTCTTGTGCATAGATGTCTTGGTGTGACAGTGGCTGAAGCGAGTGACGCTGTTTCTTGTGGTGGTGTTGAATTGCACTGGTTGAAAAATACTTTCATGAATGTGGGAGATGATGCCACGGATGAGAGGGTGGATTATTGTGCACGAGCTTTCTTGTTGTACCTTCTTGGGACCACACTATTTGTGGACAAGACTGGAATTAGGGTGAATGTTTCCTACCTCGCTCTATTGTCTGACTTGGGACAAGTTAGGACGTATGCTTGGGGTGTCGGTGCATTGGGGTTCCTGTATAGGCAGCTTGGACAAGCAAGCAGGAGTCATGTTAAACAGATGGGTGGCTACACCACCTTGTTGGAGGTAGTTAGTTATTTTCAAACATATTGCTACATGAACTACGATTTAGATATCTCTCGCACATTAATTGCATGTAAGTTCATCAAAGACGTGAAAAAATAAGATATCATTTGCACATTATACACGGACAATTTACTTTTAAAATTGAAATGAAAGACAGAGAGCATTAATTTGGACACGGATACGGATACGTTAAACTTGCAATGTATACATAGATTCTAGATTACTAAATATAAGAATTATGTGTACTAAAATGCAGGCATGGATTCAAGAGCATTTTCCTATGTTCCAACATGCTATGAATGCAAACTACATTGAGGAGCTACCACGGGCAGCATGTTGGCAAAGTCATCGGGAGACTAAGTCAGCCACCACAGTCCGCTACTGTGAGATGTTGGACGATGTCCAAGTTAGTCAGGTAACTAGAACACATACTTGTAAATTTTATTGAACCAATCTTTTGACTTATGCAAAATTTGGTGGGCAGGTGGTTTTTGACCCGTATAGAGAACGTAGGCAAGTTGTGGCAGATATAGCTTTATACACTGGGTGCATCTGTTGCATGGTCGTCGTTGAGCCCTACCTACCGAACAGAGTTTTGAGGCAGTTCGGCCTTGTGCAGTTGGTCCCTGGGCCTCCGTTAGCCCCATTGCGGGGTACTAGAGGATCTACGTCTGCTACCTACAGTGTGGTGTACCAGTATACAGATGCTCTTTGGCAAAATTGGCGTGACCATATGCTGCATGAGGACAAGCGAGTTCCGATTAAACCTGGAATCTCTTGGGAGTCACACCAGGACTACCTTCCATGGTTTAGGAGGGTCTCACACTTGAAGGTGGCACGTGGTCGCGGAGACGGGCATAATACTGAGAGTGCAGAGGAGCGGACTGCCAAGGCTTTGGTCGTTGTAGACAATTGCTTGAGTGGAACACATATTTCCCCGTTTGAGATGAAAAATACCCTTCGTGAAGTGCAAAGGATTTTGAGGGACCAAGACGCTGCGCACCTTAGCACACCAGGCCCTAGCTCGGGTATTAGTTTCACTAGGCACTCTCAGCGCAACCAATTCACTTGACATAAGCTCTGTGGTGGAATAACTTATGTTTTATTATGTATGAGTAATACCATATGTTGTTCATGAGGGGCATATTTTGGACTAGTTGGCTATGGTAGTTTTCGATGGATGTTATTTATTTTGTGTATGATAATCTAATGATGTGGTAGGATATGGCGATTGCCCGATACTATATTCAATTTGTTGGTGCCATGTTTTTTGGAAATATGAAAATCATAGGTTGATGACAAATATATTGCTGATATATGTTTGGTTATTTGTGTATTTGACAAACACTTGCGGCTACAGGTAAGAAGAAAAGTAAATAAACAGACAGGTGCCACATTTGTTTGTCCAACATTCAAATGTTAGAGTATGAAAAGTTATGTAAATCTCAATCACTAAAGTATGAAATATTACTAACATTTCACATTCTAGAAATTGAACCCAACCAAGTATTTACCAACATACTTTCAATTTGTAAAACTCGAAATATGACATCAACTTCAAATATTAGAATGTGAAACTGTAAATTTCATACTCTAGAGTATGCAATCGCATAGACATTTCAGATTCTAGAAATTGAACCCAACGTCTTTTACCAATATACTTTCAATTTCGAGAACTCGAAATATGGAACCCATCAACGAAGGGGCTTCGTTACCCATCGTCACCAGAGGTGGGTCGCCGGTTGATTCCCTCCATAACCACCATCGGAGACAACGCCCAAATGGTTCTGAACCAGGGGTTTTAAGCTCTGCTCATCTCAACACCCGATCTCAGTCCATTCTCGCTACGGTGCGACGGTGGCACGGAGGTGGGTTCGTCCATGGTCGGAGGTGGGTTTGTACAGGTATTTCCTAGAGGCGTACTGTTATTGCCGTTCTAGGTCAATTTCTACTCTATTTTAGTTTGGGCAAATTAATAATCAGATTCAGCACCGAACTCTTGAGTGGGTTTTCAGCACCCACAGATATGATCCGATCCCAGATCTGGTTCAAGAAATGGCCATCAACCGGCCATGGTTCTATACGGGCCGGCCCGCCAGTGGAAGCCCGCAATTATCCCAACAATGGGAACACCTACATGGCTACCGGAGACATATCCAGATAGCCAGAATTCTCAGATTTCGAAAAGTGGGTAAGGAGGTCGTCACTGACTGAATTACCAAGCACTGTCCGAATTAACTGGTTGTGGTCTTGCTAACCAGTGTGCTAGTTAGATTATCTGTTTATTGTCAAAGTTGTTGCTGGACTGTTGGGCCAGTGTTCTGTTAGTTTTGTGGAACCATCTTTGGGTTTCATTGTTCAAGCTCTTTGTTGAGCATCTTTACATTCCTAGTTTCTTTGCTTCTTTAGCCCGGTGGGTGTGCGTAGTATGGTTGTGACCGTGGCTATTGTTGATTAGATTGGCGTCTGCGTTGATTGAAATGGGTAGCTTCGCGGCTGCTTTTGAATAGATCGATGGTTGGGTTCTGATCGAAATAGTTAGCTACCGGGGCTGTCATTGATTAGATTGGTGGTCATGCGCTGATTGAAAGGGGCAGCTTCGCGGGCTGTCACTGATTAGATTGGTGGTAGTGCACTGATCGAAAGGGGCAGCTTGGTTCACCTCGGTTTGAGTGGCCACATTTAGTGGCTCCTCTTTCTGTCCCTCTTTTGGATTATAGCGAGCCTAGGGGATTAGGTTGAGGGAGTAGTAGTCTGGAAGGATTGGGCGTGGTGTGCAGGGTACTTGAGGGGGTAGCCTTGTCGGATGTAGACATCTCCAGTTCGAGCCTCTTCTCCGAGCCTTGTTCCTCTGTAGTAGTTGTTCTCTTAGAGGTGGGTATTGCGTTCGTCTCACTGGGTTAGATTGGAGTTTTAGAATCTTGGTCTTCATATCCCATCTCCGGCGACTGTGGTGATGGTTCATCAGTTGGTCGTTATTCGACCGTGACTACTTTATCTTATAGCCTAGCCGGGCGGGCTGTGCCAGGCAGTTATTATTGTTGCACTTCGTTATTTACTTAAATCTACCTTACTCTCCATGCGGGTTGTGCATGGTTTCACGCACTTTCTTCACTTTTCTTTTTTTTTCCTTTTTATTTTCCTCATGGGGTATGCCCCTTGTAGGCTGTACATTCGGTTAACCTCTTTTAATTTCAAGCTAATTTACCCAAAAAAAAAAAAAGGTATGGTATTGTTCCCTTTTAGCGTGTTTTAGAAACGTATGTATGTTTTGCAAAGGTATTGTACCGTTTTGGTGTATTTTAGAACCGTGTGGATGTTTTGGTAAGGTGTTATACCATTTTGATATGTTTTGGAAGCGTATGGACGTTTCGAGGTGTTTTTGAACAGTTGGTATTGTATTATTTTGGTGTGTTTTATAAACGTATGGATGTTTTGGTATGTTATTTGTACCATTTTGGTGTTTTTTGGAACCGTATTGATTTTTGGTAAGGTATTGTATCATTTTGGAACTGTATGGATGGTTTGGTATTGTATTGTACCATTTTGGTGTGTTTTGAAACCGTATGGATGTTTTGGAAAGGAATTGTACCGTTTTAGCGTGTTTTGAAACCGTGTGGAAGTTTTGGTAGGGTGTTGTACCATTTTGGTGTGTGTTGAAAGTGTATAGATGTTTCGGGGTATTTTTGAACGGTTTGGTATTGTATCATTTTGGTGTGTTTTTGAACCGTATGGATGTTTTGGTATGTTATTTATACCATTTTGGTGTTTTTTGGAACCGTATGGATTTTTGGAAATGAATTGTATTCTTTTGGAACTGTACGGTGTTTTGGCAAGGTATTGTACTATTTCGGAGTGTTTTGGAACAGTTTGGATGTTTTGGAAAGGTATTGTACCGTTTTGGCGTTTAGATGTGGATGTTCTGGAAAGGTTTTGAACCATTTTAGTGTGTTTTGGAAGCGTACGGACGTTTCGGGGTGTTTGAACCGTTTGGTATTGTATCGTTTTGGTGTGTTTTAGAACCGTATGGATGTTTAGGTTGGTTATTTGTACCATTTTAGTATTTTTTGGAACCGTATGTATTTTTGAAAAGGTATTGTATTGTTTTGTAACCGTATGAATGTTTTGGTAAGGTATTGCACCATTTTGGTGTGTTTTGGAACCGTATGGATGTTTTGGAAATGTATTTTGCCGTTTTGGCGTGTTTTGGAACCGTGTGGAAGTTTTGATAAGGTGTTGTACCATTTTGGTGTTTTGAAAGTGTATGGACGTTTTGGAGTGTTTTTGACCCGTTTGGCATTGTATCGTTTTGGTGTGTTTTGGAACAGTATGGATGTTTTGGTATTACATTTTTACCATTTTGGTGTTTTTTTGAACCATATGGACTTTTGGTAAAGTATTATATCATTTTGGAACCGTATGGATGTTTTGGTATGGTATTGTACAATTTTGGGGTCTTTTGGAACCGTATGGATGTTTTAAAGGTATTGTACCGTTTTTGCATGTTTTGGAACAGTGTGGATGTTTTGGTAAGGTGTTATAATATTTTGGTTTGTTTTAGAACCGTATTGACGTTTTTGGGTGTTATTGAACTATTTTGTATTGTATCGATTTGTTGCGTTTTGGAACCGTTGGGATGTTTTGGCATGTAATTTGTCCCATTTTGGTGTGTTTTTGAACCTTATGGTTTTTTTGGAAAGCTATTGTATTGTTTTGAAACCGTATGAAAGTTTTGGTAAGGTATTGTACCATTTTGGTGTGTTTTGGAATCGTACGGATGTTTTGGAAAGGTATTGTAGCGTTTTGGCGTGTTCTGGAACCTTGTGGATGTTTTGGTAAGGTGTTGTACCGTTTTGGTGTGTTTTGGAAGCGTATGAACGTTTCGGGGTGTGTTTTGGAACCGTTTGGTATTGTATCATTTCGGTGTATTTTTGAACCTTATGGATGTTTTGGTATGTCAATTGTACCATTTCGATGTTTTTTTGAAAACCTTATGGATTTTTGGAAAGGTATTGTATTGTTTTGGAATCGTATGGATGTTTTTGTAAAGTATTGTATCATTTTGTTGTGTTTTGGAACCGTATGGATGCTTTGAAAAGGTATTGTACCGTTTCGGCGTATTTTGGAAGCGTATGGACATTTTAGGGTGTTTTTGAACCGTTTGGCATTGTATCGTTTTGGTGTGTTTTGGAACCGTTTGGATGTTTTGGTATGACATTTTTACCATTTTTGTGTTTTTTGGAACCGTATGAATTTTTGGTAAGGTATTGTATCATCTTGGAACCATATGGATGGTTTGGTCTAGTATTGTTCAATTTTTGTGAGTTTTGGAACCGTATGTATGTTTTGGAAAGATATTGAACCGTTTTAGCGTGCTTTGGAACCGTGCGGATGTTTTGGTAAGGTGTTATACCATTTTTGTGTTTTTTGGAACCGTATGAATTTTTGGTAAGGTATTGTATCATCTTGGAACCATATGGATGGCTTGGTCTAGTATTGTTCAATTTTTATGAGTTTTGGAACCGTATGTTTGTTTTGGAAAGATATTGAACCGTTTCAGCGTGCTTTGGAACCGTGCGGATGTTTTGGTAAGGTGTTATACCATTTTGGTGTGTTTTGGAGGCGTATGGACGTTTCAGGGTGTTTTTGAACCCTTTGGTATTGCATCATTTTGGTGTGTTTTTGAACAGTATGGATGTTTTTCTATGTCATTTGTACCATGTCGATGTTTTTTGGAACCGTATGGATTTTTGGATAGGTATTGTATTGTTTTGGAACCGTGTTGATGTTTTGGTAAGGTATTGTACTATTTTGGTTTGTTTTGGAACCGTATGAATGTTTTGGAAAGGTATTGTACCGTTTTGGCGTGTTTTGAAACCGTGTGGATGTTTTGGTAAGGTGTTGTACCATTTTGGTGTATTTTGGAAGCGTATGGATGTTTTCGGGTGTTTTTGAACCGTTTGGCATTGTATAATTTTGGTGTGTTTTGACAGCGTATGGACGTTTGGGGGTGTTTTTGAACCGTTTCGCATTGTATAGTTTTGGTATGTTTTGGAATCGTATGGATGTTTTGGTCTGTTATTTGTACCATTTCTTATTGTCTTGGAACTGTATGGATTTTTTGAAAGGTATTGTATTGTTTTTGAACCGTATGGATGTTTTTGTAAGGTATTGTACTATTTTGGTGAGTTTTGGAACCATATGTTTGTTTTGGAAAGGTATTGTGCCGTTTTGACGTGTTTTGGAACCGTGTGAATATTTTGGTAAGGTGTTGCACCAATTAGTGTGTTTTGGAAGCATATGGACGTTTTAGGGTGTTTTTGAACCGTTTGGCATTGTATCGTTTTGGTGTATTTTGGAACCGTATGAATTTTTTTGTATGACATTTGTACCATTCTGGTGTTTTTTTTGAACCGTATAGATTTTTGGTATGGTATTGTGTGATTTTGGAACCGTATGGATGGTTTGGCATGGTATTGTACAATTTTTGTGTGTTTTGGAACCGTATGGATGTTTTGGAAAGGTATTGTACCGTTTTTGCGTGTTTTAGAACCGTATGGATGTTTTGGTAAGGTGTTGTACCATTCTGGTGTGTTTTGGAACCGTATGGCCATTTTGGGGTGTTTTTTAACTGTTTGGTATTATTTCGATTTGGTGCATTTTGTAACCGTTTGGATGTTTTGGTATGTAATTTGTACTATTTTGGTGTTTTTTTAACCTTATGGATTTTTGGAAAGCTGTTGTATTATTTTGGAACCGTATGGATGTTTTGGTAAGGTATTGTTCCATTTTGTTGTGTTTTGGAACTGTATGGATGTTTCGGAAAAGTATTGTACTGTTTTGGCTTGTTTTGGAACCGAATGGTGTTTTGGAGAGGTATAGTACCGTTTTGTCGTGTTTTGGAACCGTGTGTACGATTTTTTTAAGGTGTTGTGCCATTTTGGTATGTTTTGGATCCGTATGGACATTTTGGGGTGTTTTTGAACCGTTTGGCAATTTATCGTTTTGGTGTGTTTTCGAACCGTATGGATGTTTTGGTATGACATTTGCTCCATTTTAGTGTTTTTTTGGAACCATATGGATTTTTGGTAAGATATTGTATCATGTTGGAACCGTATAGATGGTTAGGTATGGTATTGTAATTACAACACTTTGGGACCAAAGTTCAAAATCCTAAAACAAGGGGTTGAGAGCTTCTCTCTCTAGGAATAGGGAGAGAATGCACTCCCCTGGTGTTCATCACCCGATTTTTCTAAAAATCATCCATAAAATCTGATGTAGAGGTAATTTAAAGCTCTGATCGGATTTCTTCCATTTGTTAGACCTCGGCTTTGCTGCTGGGTTTCCAAAATCAGCTACAGAGATCTTAACAAGTCGTCCAGCTGGGTACCAATTCTTCAACAAGTGGGTTTCAATACCCATCAACGAAGGGGCTCCGTTACCCATCGTCACCAGAGGTGGGTCGCCGGTCGATTCCCTCCATAACCACCATCGGAGACAACGCCCAAATGGTTCTGAACCAGGGGTTTCAAGCTCTGCTCATCTCAACACCCGATCTTAGTCCATTCTCGCTACGGTGCGACGGTGGCACGGAGGTGGGTTCGTCCATGGTCGGAGGTGGGTTTGTACAGGTATTTCCTAGAGGCGTACTGTTATTGCCGTTCTAGGTCAATTTCTACTCTATTTTAGTTTGGGCAAATTAATAATCAGATTCAGCACCGAACTCTTGAGTGGGTTTTCAGCACCCACAGATATGATCCGATCCCAGATCTGGTTCAAGAAATGGCCATCAACCGGCCATGGTTCTATACGGGCCGGCCCGCCAGTGGAAGCCCGCAATTATCCCAACAGTGGGAACACCTACACGGCTATCGGAGACATATCCAGATAGCCAGAATTCTCAGATTTCGAAAAGTGGGTAAGGAGGTCGTCACTGACTAAATTACCAAGCACTGTCCCAATTAACTGGTTGTGGTCTTGCTAACCAGTGTGCTAGTTAGATTATCTGTTTATTGTCAAAGTTGTTGCTGGACTGTTGGGCCAGTGTTCTGTTAGTTTTGTGGAACCATCTTTGGGTTTCATTGTTCAAGCTCTTTGTTGAGCATCTTTACATTCCTAGTTTCTTTGCTTCTTTAGCCCGGTGGGTGTGCGTAGTATGGTTGTGACCGTGGCTATTGTTGATTAGATTGGCGTCTGCGTTGATTGAAATGGGTAGCTTCGCGGCTGCTTTTGACTAGATCGATGGTTGGGTTCTGATCGAAATAGGTAGCTACCGGGGCTGTCATTGATTAGATTGGTGGTCATGCGCTGATTGAAAGGGGTAGCTTCGCGGGCTGTCACTGATTAGATTGGTGGTAGTACACTGATCGAAATGGGCAGCTTGGTTCACCTCGGTTTGAGTGGCCACATTTAGTGGCTCCTCTTTCTGTCCCTCTTTTGGATTATAGCGAGCCTAGGGGATTAGGTTGAGGGAGTAGTAGTCTGGAAGGATTGGGCGTGGTGTGCAGGGTACTTGAGGGGGTAGCCTTGTCGGATGTAGACATCTCCAGTTTGAGCCTCTTCTCCGAGCCTTGTTCCTCTGTAGTAGTTGTTCTCTTAGAGGTGGGTATTGCGTTCGTCTCACTGGGTTAGATTGGAGTTTTAGAATCTTGGTCTTCATATCCCATCTCCGGCGACTGTGGTGATGGTTCATCAGTTGGTCGTTATTCGACCGTGACTACTTTATCTTATAGCCTAGCCGGGCGGGCTGTGCCAGGTAGTTATTATTGTTGCACTTCGTTATTTACTTAAATCTACCTTACTCTCCATGCGGGTTGTGCATGGTTTCACGCACTTTCTTCACTTTTCTTTTTTTTTCCTTTTTATTTTCCTCATGGGGTATGCCCCTTGTAGGCTGTACATTCGGTTAACCTCTTTTAATTTCAAGCTAATTTACCCAAAAAAAAAAAAAGGGTATGGTGTTGTTCCTTTTTCGCGTGTTTTAGAAACGTATGTATGTTTTGGAAAGGTATTGTACAGTTTTGGTGTATTTTAGAACCGTGTGGATGTTTTGGTAAGGTGTTATACCATTTTGATATGTTTTGGAAGCGTATGGACGTTTCGAGGTGTTTTTGAACAGTTGGTATTGTATTATTTTGGTGTGTTTTATAAACGTATGGATGTTTTGGTATGTTATTTGTACCATTTTGGTGTTTTTTGGAACCGTATTGATTTTTGGTAAGGTATTGTATCATTTTGGAACTGTATGGATGGTTTGGTATTGTATTGTACCACTTTGGTGTGTTTTGAAACCGTATGGATGTTTTGGAAAGGAATTGTACCGTTTTAGCGTGTTTTGAAACCGTGTGGAAGTTTTGGTAGGGTGTTGTACCATTTTGGTGTGTGTTGAAAGTGTATAGATGTTTCGGGGTATTTTTGAACCGTTTGGTATTGTATCATTTGGTGTGTTTTTGAACCGTATGGATGTTTTGGTATGTTATTTATACCATTTTGGTGTTTTTTTGAACGGTATGGATTTTTGGAAATGAATTGTATTCTTTTGGAACTGTATGGTGTTTTGGTAAGGTATTGTACTAGTTTGGAGTGTTTTGGAACAGTTTGGATGTTTTGGAAAGGTATTGTACCGTTTTGGCGTTTAGAACTGTGTGGATGTTCTGGAAACGTTTTGAACCATTTTAGTGTGTTTTGGAAGCGTATGGACGTTTCGGGGTGTTTGAACCGTTTGGTATTGTATCGTTTTGGTGCGTTTTAGAACTGTACGGATGTTTAGGTTGGTTATTTGTACCATTTTAGTATTTTTTGGAACCGTATATATTTTTGAAAAGGTATTGTATTGTTTTGTAACCGTATGAATGTTTTGGTACGGTATTGCACCATTTTGGTGTGTTTTGGAACCGTATGGATGTTTTGGAAAGGTATTGTGCCGTTTTGGCGTGTTTTGGAACCGTGTGGAAGTTTTGATAAGGTGTTGTACCATTTTGGTGTTTTGAAAGTGTATGGGCGTTTTGGAGTGTTTTTGAACCGTTTGGCATTGTATCATTTTGGTGTGTTTTGGAACAGTATGGATGTTTTGGTATTACATTTTTACCATTTTGGTGTTTTTTTGAACCATATGGACTTTTGGTAAAGTATTATATCATTTTGGAACCGTATGGATGGTTTGGTATGGTATTGTACAATTTTGGGGTCTTTTGGAACCGTATGGATGTTTTAAAGGTATTGTACCGTTTTTGCATGTTTTGGAACAGTGTGGATGTTTTGGTAAGGTGTTATAATATTTTGGTTTGTTTTGGAACCGTATGGACGTTTTTGGGTGTTATTGAACTGTTTAGTATTGTATCGATTTGGTGCGTTTTGGAACCATTTGGATGTTTTGGCACGTAATTTGTCCCATTTTGGTGTGTTTTTGAACCTTATGGATTTTTTGGAAAGCTATTGTATTGTTTTGAAACCGTATGAAAGTTTTGGTAAGGTATTGTACCATTTTGGTGTGTTTTGGAATCGAACGGATGTTATGGAAAGGTATTGTAGCGTTTTGGCGTGTTCTGGAACCTTGTGGATGTTTTGGTAAGGTGTTGTACCGTTTTGGTGTGTTTTGGAAGTGTATGAACGTTTCGGGGTGTGTTTTGAAACCGTTTGGTATTGTATCATTTCGGTGTATTTTTTAACCTTATGGATGTTTTGGTATGTCAATTGTACCATTTTGATGTTTTTTTGAAAACCTTATGGATTTTTGGAAAGGTATTGTAATGTTTTGGAATAGTATGGATGTTTTTGTAAAGTATTGTATCATTTTGTTGTGTTTTGGAACCGTATGGATGTTTTGAAAAGGTATTGTACCGTTTCGGCGTATTTTGGAAGTGTATGGACATTTTGGGGTGTTTTTGAACCGTTTGGCATTGTATCGTTTTGGTGTGTTTTGGAACCGTTTGGATATTTTGGTATGACATTTTTACCATTTTTGTGTTTTTTGGAACCGTATGAATTTTTGGTAAGGTATTGTATCATCTTGGAACCATATGGATGGTTTGGTCTAGTATTGTTCAATTTTTGTGAGTTGTGGAACCATATGTATGTTTTGGAAAGATATTGAACCGTTTTAGCGTGCTTTGGAACCGTGCGGATGTTTTGGTAAGGTGTTATACCATTTTTGTGTTTTTTGGAACCGTATGAATTTTTGGTAAGGTATTGTATCATCTTGGAACCATATGGATGGTTTGGTCTAGTATTGTTCAATTTTTGTGAGTTTTGGAACCGTATGTTTGTTTTGGAAAGATATTGAACCATTTTAGCGTGCTTTGGAACCGTGCGGATGTTTTGGTAAGGTGTTATACCATTTTGGTGTGTTTTGGAGGCGTATAGACGTTTCAGGGTGTTTTTGAACCCTTTGGTATTGCATCATTTTGGTGTGTTTTTGAACCGTATGGATGTTTTTCTATGTCATTTGTACCATGTCGATGTTTTTTGAAACCGTATGGATTTTTGGATAGGTATTGTATTGTTTTGGAACCGTGTTGATGTTTTGGTAAGGTATTGTACTATTTTGGTTTGTTTTGGAACCGTATGAATGTTTTGGAAAGGTATTGTACCGTTTTGGCGTGTTTTGAAACCGTGTGGATGTTTTGGTAAGGTGTTGTACCATTTTGGTGTATTTTGGAAGCGTATGGATGTTTTCGGGTGTTTTTGAATCGTTTGGCATTGTATCATTTTGGTGTGTTTTGACAGCGTATGGTCGTTTGGGGGTGTTTTTGAACCGTTTGGCATTGTATAGTTTTGGTATGTTTTGGAATCGTATGGATGTTTTGGTCTGTTATTTGTACCATTTCTTATTTTCTTGGAACCGTATGGATTTTTTGAAAGGTATTGTATTGTTTTTGAACCGTATGGATGTTTTTGTAAGGTATTGTACTATTTTGGTGTGTTTTGGAACCATATGTTTGTTTTGGAAAGGTATTGTGCCGTTTTGACGTGTTTTGGAACCGTGTGAATATTTTGGTAAGGTGTTGCACCAATTAGTGTGTTTTGGAAGCATATGGACGTTTTAGGGTGTTTTTGAACCGTTTGGCATTGTATCGTTTTGGTGTATTTTGGAACCGTATGAATTTTTTTGTATGACATTTGTACCATTTTGGTGTTTTTTTGAACCGTATAGATTTTTGGTCTGGTATTGTGTGATTTTGGAACCGTATGGATGGTTTGGCATGGTATTGTACAATTTTTGTGTGTTTTGGAAAATGTATTGTACCGTTTTTGCGTGTTTTAGAACCGTATGGATGTTTTGGTAAGGTGTTGTACCATTCTGGTGTGTTTTGGAACCGTATGGCCATTTCGGGGTGTTTTTTAACTGTTTGGTATTATTTCGATTTGGTGCATTTTGTAACCGTTTGGATGTTTTGGTATGTAATTTGTACTATTTTGGTGTTTTTTTAACCTTATGGATTTTTGGAAAGCTGTTGTAATATTTTGGAACCGTATGGATGTTTTGGTAAGGTATTGTTCCATTTTGTTGTGTTTTGGAACTGTATGGATGTTTCGGAAAAGTATTGTACCATTTTGGCTTGTTTTGGAGCCGAATGGTGTTTTGGAGAGGTATAGTACCGTTTTGTCGTGTTTTGGAACCGTGTGGACGTTTCGGGGTGTTTTTAAACCGTTTGATATTGTACCATTTTAGTGTATTTTTTAACCGTATGGATGTTTTGGTTTGTCATTTGTACCATTTTGATGTTTTTTTTAAAACCTTATGGATTTTTGGAAAGGTATTGTATTATTTTGTAACCGTATGGTTGTTTTGGTAAGGTATTGTATCATTTTTGTGTATTTTGGAACCGTATGGGTTTTTTGGAAAGGTATTTTTGGCGTGTTTTGAAACCGTGTGGATGTTTTGGTAAGGTGTTGTACCATTTTGGTGTGTTTTGTAAGCGTATGGACGTTTCGGGGTGTTTTTGAACCGTTTGGTATTGTATCGTTTTGGTGTGTTTTGTAACCGTTTGGATGTTTTAGTATGTTATTAGTACCATTTTGGTGTTTTTTGGAACTGTATGGAATTTTGGAAAGATATTGTATTGTTTTGGAGCCATATGGATGTTTTGGTAAGGTATTTTACCATTTTGGTGTGTTTTGGACCGTATGGATGTTTTGGAAAGGTATTGTACCGTTTTGGCGTGTTTTTGAACCGTGTGTATGTTTTGGTAAGGTGTTGTGCCATTTTGGTGTGTTTTGAAAGCGTATGGACGTTTTGGGGTGTTTTTGAACAGTTTGGCATTGTATCGTTTTGGTGTATTTTGGAACCGTATGATTTTTGTGGTATGACATTTGTACCATTTTGGTGTTTTTTGGAACCGTATGAATTTTTTGTAAGGTATTTGGAACCGTATGGGTGTTTTGGTATGGTATTGAACTGTGTGGGTTTACGATATTGTACTGTAAGAGTGCTTTGGAAAGATTTGGTATGATATATCGTACCTTTTGTTTTTGGCATGGCATAGTACGGGTTTTTTGAAACAGTATCGTACTGTATAGGTGCTTTGGTACGTTTTGGTAAGGTTTGGTACCTTTTTGTGTGGTATGGTATCGTTTGGGTGTTTTTATACAGTATTGTACCGTAATGATGCTTTTGAATGTTTAGGTACGGTATCATACCATTTTCATGTCATATGGTACCGTATGGGTGTTTGGTACAGTATTGTACCATATGGGTGCATTGGTACGTTTTGATAGAACCGTATGGGTGTTTTGATATGTTTTTAAATAGTATTGTATCGTATAGATGCTTTGGTACGCTGTATGGGTGCTTTGGTATGGTATTGTACCGTATGGGTGTGTTGGTACGTTCTGTTATGGTATTGTACCGTTTGGGTGCTTTTGTATGTTTTGGTGAGGTATAGAACCGTTTTATTGTGATATGGAACCGTACGGGTCTTTTGTACGGTATTAGTATGGGTACTTTGATACATTTTTGTTCGGTATCGGACTGTTTTGGAATGGTATGGTACTGTATTGGGGTTTTGGTACAGTATTCTTTCATATGGGTGCTTTGGTACGTTTTGGTGTGGTATGCTACTGTATTGGTGTTTCGGTATTGTACTGTACCGTATGGGTGCTTTGATATGTTTTGGTACGGTATCATACCGTTTTAGTGTGCTATAGTACATATAAGTGTTTTGGATCGATATTGTACCATATGGGTACTTTGGTACATTTTGCTCCGATATCGTACTGTTTTGGTGTGATATAGTAGCGTATGGGTGTTTTGGTACGGTATTGTACCATATGAACGTTTAAAGTTTGAATATGACAAGCTTTGCACTAGTACAGATGGAATACCTTTCACGAAGGGCACACTAAGTGCCTTTGCAAACTCCCTTCAAGTTTCTTATGGGCAAATTGACCTTTTCCCCTTGCTTGCACCTAGTAAAGATAAAGAAAAGACCAAAATTTCATTAAAGAACACACAAATGGAATATAGCAGCATGAAAGAACACTCAAATGGAATATAGCATTTTTAAGACAAGCACCTGTGCTTCAGGATTCATTCCAAGAGCAAGCATTGCACCCAAGGCTTCGGCAAAGGCATCGCGAACAGATGAAACAGGAACCTCGAGGGCCTAATAATGTGGCCTCCAATATTGATAGACATATTTCAGAAAGGAACCACCAAGAAATGAGACCTAAAACACCTAACTTCACATACTAAGAAGCAGAATTGTCCAGCTCTGCAACTCATAAACCTGGACCTCCGATATTTGCAAATGCCTTTAGACATCTTCCAGCAACTATTCTTACTGTGAAGGATTTATCCCTAACAGCTAACCGCATTATGAGATAAAAAGCATTTGTATACGCCAAAGAAGCAACACCACCACCACATCCTTCCAAAGCATTATGAAGCATATGCAAAGCTTCTTGTCTAACAAAATCCTGAAGATGCAAGTAGTTAGTTATGGAAGTAAACAAACAAAAAGCATAAGAGTTCGAATATGAACAAAAAACATCATCCCATACTAAGGACTACTAGTTTTGAAGCAACAACTTCTGAACGCATCCCTAGAAAATCGAATAAACCTTTTTTTAATCTTACCCACAGTGGTTCCTTGATAGTCCAATTAATGATGGGGCATCTCTCAAAAAAGATTTAAGATGAGGTATCAAAGAATGTATTTCCTATCTCAACAAATATTTCCAATCACCAAATTTATGCTGGGGCATCTCAAAATTTTTTTGCCCTATGGAGAACTGTGGACGTTCCATTCTAATTAACACATTAACCAGGCTAAAATTCTTTTAGAGAACCAACCCCTAGTTTCCCATGGATCTTTTCTCATTACATAAAGTGAGAAGGTTAAAAAATGCCTTCTAAACAAAAACGGAATAAGCATACTAAAAGTAGTAAATATATAACCAGTTAATCCAGAAAAGTCCTTTCGGGTGGGACTACCTCATTAAACTTCATCAGTTTTGTAACAATAGTAGTTGTTTCAAGTAGACCAGACGTAACTCTTCTCCCAAAAAGGCGGAACAATTCCCCCAAGCATTGTGCAGCACCTACAAGTTTGTCCCAAGAACATCATATGTAAATATGCAACAAACAAAAAAGATTGAACAGAAATTCAGAACCCAATCACATTACATAAGCACCCTACAAATATACAATAGGAACGCAAGTTTGGAGCAGAGTTTTTGGATCCGTGAGTACCAAGTGCAGAGAAAATGACATGAAAGGATGGTTCTTTATACCAAGTAACCCACATTTAAGCACTACTAAGGCAAATATTCACTATGCCATTTAGGTACGCACTCAATTAACCTTGCATCCTCCTTAGGTTTCGCCACTTAAATAGCATTCCAAGAATAGCTTCCACCCCAAAGATGCCAAAGCAAGTTATCCCGGGAGAAGTTTACACTTGTATGATTCTATTTTGTAGCAGTCCTTACACTCGTAAGATTCAAAAAGCATGTAAAGACACCCCAAACACTGGCAGGTCTTATTCTTTCCTAAATAATGTCACAATCCCATCCTTTTATAGAACAAAAGCCCAACGGGATTTGGCTTAAACTCAAGTCAACAGAAGCTTCATACCAACTACTGGGTGGTTGACATAAATTCCTTTCCCAACCTAGCTATATTGTGTTGGATATGTACTATTGGATCATTTCCTAACCACTTCTGTTTTGGGAACACTTGACAATCTGACAAGGTATTTTTGGGACACGATAGATCCTTTTTTCCGTTAAAATACATAGGGAGGTCATAATCTCTAGTCTCTTAGTTTCCATAAATTCCTCGTTTGCGTTGAATTTTTTTTCCTATGAATGGATGTTTGCATATCAAAGTGCAAGCAGGCAAGGTGGTTAGGCCTATTTCCTAAACATAAACTTTGGGAATAATTGGTCATTTAACTTCGAAAACCAAAATATTTTATTTAAGCCATGCATGTTCAAAGCCTTTTCGTCATAGCCCAAACCAAAATATTGATGAATCCACCAGCAATACCCTGGAAGTGTAGTTGTCAGGTAGCTAATCGCAGACTGAATCGTTCCCGGAATCTTAGACTGAATTAAATCAGTCATAGCTTTAAAAAATGCAAAATACTAAAGAATGGAGATATGTCAGGAAAAAGAATTAGAAAATAAGACGATTTCACTCTTTCCGAAGTTGGAGTTGAGCTTTACCTAAAGGAGCTGTCATGAGCAAGAGGGATCAAATCCCTCATTCTTGTCTATTTAGGCATACCTACACATGTACATAACTAGTCTTAAATTCGTGTTGCTTTACTTGTTATTCTTGAATATGATGCACCTTTGGCTTTGTAGCAGTTTCAAATGGATTCCTTTGTTAAAAATCAAACATATGCTGCACAAATATTATAAAGATAAAATAGTTTCAGCAAAGTACAATGAAAATCTACAAGAAGACCGTGTAGTCTAACACGTAAAACGTACTTAAGGCAAAAGCCGCAAAACATGAGGCCCTAAAACTCACCTTGATCTACGATCCTATTTAACATAGTTCGTTATCTTATGATTTGTGAATTAGAAGAAATGATAATCAGATAAATTTAACCAAATAAACATTCATGTACCATATATTTAACACTTGTTATTTGACTATGGTGGATTAAGAGTCAATTCGGAAATAGTCTCTCTGCTTGCAGGTAAGGCCGCATACACCAACCCTTCTCCAAACCCCGCATATGCAAGAGCTTCATGCACCGGCTACACCCTTAGGAGTGAAAGAACCCAGCTTGGATGCTTAACTACTCTAGCAGCCACATTACTAACAAACTCTGCACAAGTATCCATAATTTCTGTGCAAAGATGTTCTGAACTCTCGTGAATTCAGAATTGTGAATTCAGTCATAAGATTCCTCACCTATTTTGGGTTTACTATAATCACCTCTAGATCCTTACCGGCTTTGCAACAGCCTTGAATAGTACATATACTTTTAACAGCTATATGACCCAAAATCAAAACACATTCCTACTAACACTGCCTGTACCAATAACCTTGCCTCAACAAATTCACCATTAGTAGAAAAACATTTCCAATACCATTCATGAAACTGGATCAGCATAAACCCTACATAACACTACATCGCACCACTCCAAAACACCAAATTTAACAAATTATATTCTACTATCACGGATCTTATCAAAAAAAATTAGTAGATAATTTCGACCAACCAGCCACGCGTAGCGCGTCGCTTTTCTTCCCGTCGGAAAGAAACCCTTGGAGACTACTCGCCCTCCAGTATATTGAAATACCATCTCCTTTCATTATAATCCTCGCCATCGACACCGACGCCAGAGGGCGCACGGGACGCCGCGTGCCCAGAACGAGCAGAGAGTATAGCGCGTCCTCGCACTTCCTCTGCCACAACAGTATAGACTCTTGAAATTTCGAAACCAAATGCGTAAACGTAAACAGTGGATTTATAATTCAAACGGAGAGTGTAGACAGTTGTGAGGAGATAGAGAGAGAAAGAGAGCGACTGACCTTGGGCTCTTCGTCGACGACGAAGACGAGATCGAAGCAGAGGAGGGAGGGAGTCCGGGGGCTTGTGGGTGGAGGAGGCGACGATGGACTCTAGCTGGGCAACTAGGACGCCGAATCTGGATAGGGGGACGTTGTCTCTCACGTAGTTCTTCGCCATCGGAGTTGCATACAGACAGAGAGAGAGAGAGAGTGTGGGTGTGTTGTGTGCCTCAAAGAGAATTTCCGAGTTTAATGACGTTGGAGTACATCATTTTACCGTTTTCCGAGAATAAAGTCAAAGATCTAACAGATTTTTCTGATAACGGTGACAATCATGATATCGGTACCTGTCAGTAAAAAGTTAAACATTTTTTTTTTTTTGTTCTCATCCAATTCTTTTTTTCATTTATTTGTTTTGAGCAAAACTTTTATAAATTATTATATATATATATAAATAAATTTATTCAAATATTTTAAAAAATATCCACTTTAAGCTAAAACCATGAAAGTTTCACTTTTACAGCTTAAAGTGAATATTTCTTAAAATACTTGGATAAAAATAAAAAAATTATTTTTCTGATTTGTCTTGTCCAGATGAATTAATACTTCAAAAAAAAAAACACAAAACTAACAAGTACACAAAAAAAAGGACAAAAAATGCTAAATTTTGCTTAGCAGAACACTGCCTAAAAAAATGATAGGAAATTTAATTACTTATCGTTCACTATCTTCTTTTTAGGGATTGAACAGTTTCGCTTAACCTCTTTGTAGGCTGTACATTCGCTTAACCTCTTTTAATTTCAAGCTAAATTACCCAAAAAAAAGGATTAAACAGTTTAGGCAATGTTCTTGTCAACTTTGGTATTAACATAGCAATTGCTTATTTATTGTCAAAATTGTTGCTGGACCTTGGGCCAGTGTACTGTTAGTAGTTGGAGATTCAATCCAGGTGCTGTTCAAGCTCTTTGTTGAGCCGCTTTATATCCCTAGGTTCTCTGCTTCTTTAGCCCGGAGGTTGTGCGTAGTATGGTTGGGTTCGTGGCTATTGTTGATTAGATTAGAGTCTGTGCTGATTGAAAGGGGTAGCCTTGCGGCTGTCATTGATTAGATTGGTGTGGATTCTGATTGAGCGAGGTAGCTGCCGAGGCTGTCATTGATTAGATTAGTGGTCGTTCACTGATTGAAAGGGGTAGCCTCACAGGCTGTTATTGATTAGATTAGTGGTTTGCACTGATCGAAAGGAGCAGCTTGGTTTCACCTGCAGTTCGAGTGGCCACTTCTTGTGGATCCTCTTTCTGTCCCTCTTCTAGTTGTTAGCGAGCCTAGGGGATTAGGTTGAGGGTGTAGTAGTCTGGATGGAATGGGCGTGGTGTGCAGGGTACTTGGCAGCGGTGCCTTGTCGGATGCCGACATCTCCAGTTCGAGCCTTTTCTCGGTTCCTAGTCTCTCTGTAGTAGCTGATCTCTTAGAAGTGGGTATTATGCATGCTCTCTGGGTTTGTTGGAAGTATTAGATTCTTGGTTTGCTTATCCCAACTTTGGAGGAGGCGGTTTTTGGTAGTTGGTTGACGGCAGGTTGTTTTGGCGAGCCTTAGGCTTGGACGAGGGAGTATTAGGCCGGAAGGATTGGGCGTGGTGTGCAGGGTGCTAGGCAGCGGTGCCTTGTCGGATGCCGTCATCTTTGGTTCGAGCCTTTCTTGGTGCCAAGTTCCTCTGTAGTAGCCGTTCAGCTTCCTTGAAGCCGTATTACTTAGTTATTGCTTTCCTCAGTGTTGGTTATCATGTGGTCACCTCTGACCGAGACTATTTATTTTATTTCCTAACCTGGCGGGATGTGTCAGGTATTAGTAAATCATTTTCAATTATTACTGACTTTATCACTGTATTCACACCCCGTTGTATTATCCTTTCACTTCATAGGATAGTGCAACGGGAAGTTCATCTCAGCACTCATGGCATTTTTGCTATGTTATTTACTTTATCTCACTCTCCATGCGGGTTGTGCATTGGTTTTCACTTTTTTTCATTCTTCTTGTTTTCTTTTTTTTTTCTTCCTCCTGGGGTATGCCCCTTGTAGGCTGTACATTCGGTTAACCTTTTTTAATTTCAAGCTAAATTACCCAAAAAAAACTTTGGTATTAACACATTATTATCAGGGATTTTGGGCCTCTACTTCGGATTGGATCTAACCTTGCAATTACTTCAAAACTTGAAATGTCCAACGTTAACTCAATTTCGTTGGTATAAAGATGTTTTCCTTAGGGCTGCTCGCGGTCCGGTTCGGTTCGGAGTTTTAGGAAGTCGAGGACCGAACCGCTAGTCACGGTTTTTACAAAATGAAATCAGTGTCCGGACCAAAAGTCCTGCGGTTCGGTTTTTAAAAAATAAAATCCGATCCGTGACTCGCGGTTCGGTTACGGTTTTGTCCACGGATTTTAGCAAAATAAAGCTCAAGCATATATCCCACATTAAAAGGGAAGAATGTTACATTCAAAATTAAGTTTAACACCGCCAAAAAGTACTTGTTATATAAACTACCAAAAACCTATTTCAAAAATCAGATTCAAAAGAATCTAAACACTAGTAGAATTGTATCATTATAGTACGTAACATAAAAAAATAGAAAAGAAACGAACTAGTGAAACTCAACTAGAGTTACCCGTTATTTATATGAAAACACTATAATTTACTCCATATATTTTATGTACATCTACATTATATCCCATTATTAAGATAAAATACTAAAATTATTAGAAAAAGTGTTAACATTCCTAACAATTTATTATATAAATACACATATATATTTTTATATATTATTTATATAAAATAAATATCTCACGGTTCGGTTCGGTTAATCCACGGTTTTGTAATGAAAATCCGTGGACCGAATCGCGAGTCACGATTTTCTAATTTTTCAATCCGTGTCCGGACCATTAATCCACGGACAAAATCCAAAAGGTACGGATCGGTTCGGTCCGGACCGGTTTCACGGTTCACCGGATTTTTTGAGCAGCCCTAGTTTTCCTTTTCCTTGCTAAGGTTATGCAAAGAACCGATGCTAATAGTGAGCATTGGAAATCCAAATTTGTGGATGGTCTTCCCCATTTCTTTGCAGAAAAAATTAGGAAAAAATTAAGAGATCAAAATAATGGTACTACCATTAATTATGATAATTACACTTACGGTCAATTCGTATCCATAATTATCCAGGAAGGCTTAACTTTATGTAATGATATAAAGTTACACAATCAGTTAAAGAAGCAAAACCTAACTGGTAAACAAGAATTGGGTCAATTTTGTGACCAATTTGGTTATGACATGACCCAATATCCGAAACCTGCTAAAAGGAATAGTAAAAGCACTACGACCACTAAGAAACATTCTAAAAGAAAACCTAGTAAAAAGAATAAGGCTGAGCAATCAGGCTCAAAAGAATCCACTTCCAAGAAGCATAACAAGTCTAAAAAGAAATTTGCTAAATGCTTCAAGTGTGGAAAAATAGGTTATTATGCTAACAAGTGTAAGACTAAGAAGAAGCTTAATGAGCTCCAAATTGATGAAGGGTTAAGACAACAACTCTTCAAAATTCTTCTTGACTCCACTGAGGAATCTTCTGAAGAAGAACCAGAGGATCAGGTGAATGATATATCTGATCAAGAAGAAGAGGATTCTCCTTCTGAATCAGAAGAAGAAACTCCTAGTAATTGTCATTGTAATAACCTTGAATGCTCAACTTCCGATAATTATTGGAAGGCGATTGTTGAGATGAATGGTCTCAGCATTAATGTCCTCTCTGATAAACAACAATGTTTATTAGATATAATAGATCAAATTGAGGACCCTCAATTAAGAATAAAAATTATAGAGACGTGTATTTCTTCTAGTAAAGAAGAAGAAAATATGTACACAAAGTACAAGGATCGTAAAGAAAACTAACTTTCTTCTTATAAGGCCGAAGCCAACAGTATGTGAGAGTATAGCGGAGAGAGAGGGGATTTTAGAGAGAGAGAGAGAGAGGGTAATCCAAAACCTACTTTGAACTTAAACATAAATGGGTTTATATAGACCCGAAATGAAAAACAAATGAAATGTAAATTACACTCTGATTTGGTAAAAGAGTTACAGAAAAGGCTTAAGGGTCTTTCTATTAATGTTATTTCTGAGGAATTAGACCCAGATATGAGTAATCAAGAGATTTTGGAGTTAGAAAATTTCTTTCTTCAAAATGATACAATTAATAAAATTCAATATCCTTCCAAAAGCATTCCTTATGCAGGAGCTGATAGATATTACTACCCGAGACCAAGTCCTCAAGACATGTTGTATGAGGAAGCAGGCTTCCAAAGACAAATGTCTTATAGTGGTAGGACCATCTATGAATGGAACATAGATGGAATGACATTTATTTCTCCCTTTAAGTCGGGAATTGTGACAGGTTTATAACTCTTAACCTGTTCTAATCTGTCCAAGACAGTTTTCAGACTATAAGTTAAATAATCTTCTCATTATGAGATGATTGTGTTGATGCTCCTATAGATCATTTTCTCATGCCCAAAAGCATTCCTTATGCAGGAGCTGATAGATATTACTACCCGAGACCAAGTCCTCAAGACCTGTGTTGGTGCAATTATAGATTATTAAGCCTGGATTGAGCTATTGAAGGGCATGCTTTTTTGATAAAAGATTCCTCCGCATTACTGGAGGAAGGCGTAAGCCTTAAGAACATACTATATTTTTTCTTTCTAGAATAAAGTCAAAGATATAACAGAATTTTTTGATAACAGTAACAATCTTGATATCGGTACCTGTCAGCAAAAAGTTAAGCATTTTTTTTTGTTCTCATCCAATTTTTTTTTCATTTATTTGTTTTGAGCAAAACTTTTATAAATTATTATATATATATAAATAAATTTATTCAAATATTTTAAAAAATATCCACTTTAAGCTAAAAACATGAAAATTTCACTTTTACAGCTTAAAGTGAATATTTCTTAAAATACTTGGATAAAAATAAAAAAATTATTTTTCTGATTTGTCTTGTCTAGATGAATTAATACTTCAAAAAAAAAAAAAGCACAGAACTAACAAGTACAAAAAAAAAAGGACAAAAAATGCTAAATTTTGCTTAGCAGAACACTGCCTAAAAAAATGATAGGAAATTTAATTACTTATCGTTCACTAGGGATTGAACAATTTGGGCGATGTTCTTGTCAACTTTGGTATTAACACATTATTAGCAGGGATTTTGGGCCTCTACTTCGGATTGGATCTAACCTTGCAATTAAAAAAAATTTGGATAATTCACTCCTATGAAAATTTATAAATTACTTTTCTGATTCGTCTCGTCGAGATGAATAAATAATTTGAAAATAAAATTGGAACAAAACTAACTAGCACAAAAAAAAAGGACAAAAAAGTGATACAAAATTTAATTACTCATCATTCACCATCCTCTTTTTAGCTATTGAACAGCTTCGGCCATATTTGTCAACTTTTGTGTTAACACATTATGTCACAACTTGGATTTTCAACATAAAGTAAATAACGTTCTATAATAAAAAGACCTCGCTTGCCATCGGATTCCCAAAATAATATTCCACCTGTTTAAATTACAAATAAGTTCCCAATTCAAAAGAATATACAAGTTTGGCATTACGGCCCAAATTAACTTAAGTACAGTGACAACACATGCGAAGTGTTACAAACTTCCTTGTCAAAAGAAATTCATGAGTACTTAGTTCCAAAACCATCTTGATCAAAGGCTAAACTATTACAAGATGAAATAGTAACTAAAAGTGATAAGCTTTCAAAAGTCGTCCAATACTAAATAAAAGTGCATGATGCTACTGTCCGGCATTAGTACCAGAAAAGAAGGATTTTGTTGAGCTACAATAGCCCATTAGGAAAATCTTTACCAAAGTTATATGCGTACATGATGATGGGGCAAGGAAAGAAATCAAGTGGATATGACTCAATCGATGAAAAGCAATCAATAATGAGAATGACTATCATTCGGTACGATTAATTCAAGTCAAAGTATCATTGCACTATGCCATATAATTCAAATGACGCAAACATCTCCAACACTCCCGACACGACACACTATCACCAACTCCCACTAACTGTATTTCCACCCCTTGCGTTACAGTATAACATCTCAAGAGTTACTGTATTATCACCCCTCGCGTTACGGTGAACCCTACAACCCGGACCATTGTATTACCACCCCTAGCGTTACGAGGCCCACATGAGTCTCCGTATTACCACCTCTTGCGTTACGAGACTCCTAATATCAACTTCCGACTCATGCAACTACTTTCCTACTCAATATGTAAGAACAAACCTTTCTATGATCACACTCGTTCGTGAGACTCCATTCGGTATGCCAACAATATCACATTTAAACTATAAACATGCCCAAGCAATCAAACCATTGAATACGATTTCAATCATATAACCTAACATTCATTCTCTACCAAAAGGAAGCCAACGAAACAAGGGTATCGTCAAATCATCATAGGAAATCAATTGGACATGCTTGAAATGGTTTAGGAGGTGTTACGAGGGTGTTAAGAATGCCTGGAGTTCAAAACAAGTGACGAGGAATCAAACAAGGTTCAAACAGTTTTTCTGAGTCAAGGTACCGATACCTTAAAAACATGGTATCGCTACCAAACCAATCCAGAGAGCAAACAAGAATCAGGGTATCGCTACCTCGAAAACTACGTATCGCTACCTCGAAAACTAGGTACCGCTACCTAAGGTATCGATACCTCAAAAAGGTGGTATTGCTACCAATGTATGACAGCAGGCGATTTTGCAGATTTTGACAGATTTCGATTTGGACCAAAAACAAGACTAAGGACCAACTCTTATACCAAATTCAACACATATACATATAAGAGAGGTAAAGAAATCCCTACCTCGCAACAATGGCCGAGATTCAAACGAGCCCTAGCTCCTAAAGCAAAATCGAGCCAAATACTCCTCCTCCGAGCTTGAACGAACACCACCCGAGGCTTAAACACTTGAGGAGGTGAATTTGTGGAGGATCTTGTTGATTTTTGAGCTTGGGAGTGGGAGAGAGTGAGAGGCGGTAGAGAGAGAGAGAGAGAGGCCGGAGGAGAGAGAGCCGAGAGTTTTTGAGATGGAGAAAATAATCTCCTACACACACCAAACACCATATATATACCCACATATTTGCAAAACACACATCCACTCCCTCTAGTTCTTATCTTTTCATTCTAGTCCTTAATTCAAAATATCCACTAAATAAACCATATTCTTCCAATTAGACACTTAATAAACATTTCAATAATTAATAAATATCCGGGTCTCTACACATTATTATGAGGGTGTAACGACCTTAATTTTTGGTAAGTAAAAATTTCGTTAAATATTTGAAATTTATAAAATTCTTATTTTAAATCCTAGATTACCCTTAAATTTTCTTTAACTTTAATAATCCGTCATAATTAGATTTCTTTGCATCGGACAATCTAGTATTTTTCTAAAGACAAGTATGCTTATAGAAGTACTTGTATATTTTACTAGTAAATGAAATAAAATCCTTAAGTTATATTTCTCGACTAAAAACCCTACTTGGTAAGTCTAGTTAATTCCTAACTAACTAGTTTGGCTAATCCAATTACCTTTCAAGGCTAGTTTCATTTAGTTGAACCTTATGACTTTTTTGAATCCTCCTAATTCCTATGTGAACATTTTCACCCACCTTTGAACCTTATGAACCTTTCTACACCTTAGTTGAACCTTTCCAACCCTAGACTAGAAAATCATTGCACTTTCATTGACTAGTCATTTCAAGACTTTACTACTCATCATTTCTTCTTCCAAAGAATATCTTTCCTCATCATTACCGCCTTTACCATTGAACAATAAATTGTAAGGTAATTCTTATCTTTTGAGTAATAGAATTAGCTTCCAACCAATTGGTTAGAGAAACCTAACTACCATTTCACCTAGTTACATTACCCTAACCCTAATTGAACCTTTAGGCCTAGGATAGCAATCATTATGCTTCCAAAAATGGAATACCTACCCTTGCCATGCATGCAACCCTAAGAATAATAGCCTTGAAACCTATTTACCCACCAAGGATCATTTTCCTAGATCTTTCCCTAGGTATATATATGTATATATACATCATAGCATGCATAGATATACTTTCTAGGAAAATCCTTACCCATTGGACAATGCTTTGTCATTGAAAGTCTTACCATAATCATTACCTATCTCCTAGACTTAGCAAGGCTACTTAGACCTAAGGGCACATGGTTTTATATATATATATATATATATATATATATATATATAGAGAGAGAGAGAGAGAGAGAGAGAGAGAGAGAGAGAGAGAGAGAGTAAGCTTCTAATGTGGACCTCCGCATCCAAGAAAAGTGTGGACCACTCCATTTCTCCCTTTTTCCTATTGAATTTTTATGATCTGAGCCATTCAATGTGTTCAGAACGTGATTTTAAGGGTACCTGTGAGAAATAGACAAAAAAAATGACCCGGAAGGGCTTGATTTGCGCAGTTTTTATTTGAACTGTTCAATAAAAAATAAACGAAAACTGCTCGGATGAAGCCCTTCCCGATCTTTTTTTTTTTTGCTGATTTCTCGCAGGTATCCTTAAAATCACATTCTGAACACATTTTTTTTGGGTAATTTAGCTTGAAATTAAAAGAGGTTAAGCGAATGTACAGCCTACAAGGGGCATACCCCAGGAGGATTTTGAACACATTGAGCAGCTTGGATCATCAAAATTCAATCAGAAAAGGAGAGGTCCGCACTTTGCTTGGATGCAGAGGTCCGTATTAGAAGCTTACTCTCTCTCTTTCTCTCTCTCTCTCTCTATATATATATATATAAACACCCCAAATCTCAATCTCATTATATATATATATAATATATATGCCGAAAAAAACACCCCAATTCTCAATCTCATAGTTCCCGATCAAATTTTTATGATCTCATAGTTTCCGATCAAATTTTTATGATCGAACCGTTCAATGTGTGCAGAATGTGATTTTAAAGGTGCTCGCGAGAAATCAGCAAAATATATGACCGGGAAGTGCTTATTTGAGCAATTTTTAATTGAACCGTTCATTAAATCTAAGTTAAAAAGTGTTCAAATCAAGCCTTTTCCGGTCATTTTTTTTGCTAATTTCTCGCGGGTGCCCTTAAAAAATCACGTTCTGATCACATTGAGCGGCTCGGATCATCAAAATTTGATCGAAACTATGAGGTGTTTTTTTAGGTGTTTAATTAGTTATCCCCGGAACTGCCCCGTATATATATATATATATATAACAGTCAGGATCCTATGAGGGATCCCTTACGGCCTTACCATAAGGGACTCCCCTTTCCCGATCGAATTGCGACCATCTGAGCCGCTCAATGTGTTCAGAACGTGGTTTTAAAGGTACTCTCAAGAAATCACCCAAATAAATGACCGGGAAGGGCTTGATCCGAGCAGTTTTTCATAAAAACACTATAAATGTATTTTATGCAAAACTATTCGGATCAAGCCTTTCCCGGTCATTTTTTTGGGCAATTTCTTGCGTGTACCCTTAAAATCACGTTTTGAACATATTGAGCGGCTTAGATCGTCGCAATTCGATCAAGAAAGGGAAGTCCCTTACGGTAAGGTCGTAAGTTTTTTGGAACGAATGAATGTTTGGAAAGGTATTGTACATTTTTGGCGTATTTTGAAACCGTGTGGATGTTTTGGTAAGGTGTTGTACAATTTTGGTGTGTTTTGGAAGCGTATCAACGTTTTTGAGTGTTTTTGAACCGTTTTGGATTGTATCGTTTTTGTTTGTTTTATAAGCGTATTGACGTTTTGGGATGTTTTTGAACCATTTGACAGTGTTTCGTTTTGGTGTGTTTTTGAACCGTATGAATGTTTTGGCATAGCATTTGTACCATTTTAGTATTTTTCAGAACCGTATGGATGTTTTGATAAGGTATTGTACCATTTTGGTGTGTTTTGGAATCGTACGGATGTTTTGGAAAGGTATTGTAGCGTTTTGGCGTGTTCTGGAACATTGTTGATGTTTTGGTAAGGTGTTGTGCCATTTTGGTGTGTTTTGGACCCGTATTGACATTTTGGTGTGTTTTTGGACAGTATGGATGTTTTGGTATATGTTATTTGTACCATTTTGGTGTTTTTTTGGAACCGTATGAATTTTTGGAAAGGTATTGTATTGTTTTGGAACCGTACGGATGTTTTGGTAAGGTATTGCACCAGTTGGGTGTATTTTGGAACCGTATGGATGCTTTGAAAGGTGTTATACCATTTTGGTGTGTTTTGAAAGCGTATGGACGTTTCGGAGTGTTTTTTAACCGTTTAGTTTTGTATCATTTTGGTGTGTTTTGGAACCGTGTGGATGTTTTAGAAAGATGTTATACCATTTTAGGTGTGTTTTGGAACCGAATGGTGTTTATTTTTTTTGGGTAAATACCAAATATTGTTTTGGAGAGGTATAGTACCGTTTTGGCGTGTTTTGGAACCGTGTGGATGTGTTTTTAAGGTGTTATGCCATTTTGGTACGTTTTGGATCCGTATGGACATTTTGTGGTGTTTTTGAACCGTTTGGCAATTTATCATTTTGGTGTGTTTTCGAACAGTATGGATGTGTTGGTATGACATTTGTACTATTTTGGTGTTTTTTGGAACCGTATGGATTTTTGGTAAGATATTGTATCATGTAGGAACCGTATAGATGGTTAGGTATGGTATTGTTCCCTTTTAGTGTGTTTTAGAAACGTATGGATGTTTTGGAAAGGTATTGTACCGTTTTGGTGTGTTTTAGAACCGTGTGGATGTTTTGGTAAGGTGTTATACCATTTTGATATGTTTTGGAAGCGTATGGACGTTTCAAGGGACGTTTCGAGGTGTTTTTGAACAGTTGGTATTGTATTATTTTGGTGTGTTTTAAAAACGTATTGATGTTTTGGTATGTTATTTGTACCATTTTGGTGTTTTTTGGAACCGTATTAATTTTGGGTAAGGTATTGTATCATTTTGGAACTGTATGGATGGTTTGGTACCGTATTGTTCCATTTTGGTGGGTTTTGAAACCGTATGGATGTTTTGGAAAGGAATTGTACCGTTTTAGCGTGTTTTATAACCTTGTGGATGTTTTGGTAGTGTGTTGTACCATTTTGGTGTGTGTTGAAAGTGTATAGACGTTTCGGGGAATTTTTGAACCGTATAGATGTTTTGGTATGTTATTTATACCGTTTTGGTGTTTTTTTGAACCGTACTGATTTTTGGAAAGGAATTGTATTCTTTTGGAACTGTATGGTGTTTTGGTAAGGTATTGTACTATTTTGGAGTGTTTTGGAACAGTATGGATGTTTTGGAAAGGTATTGTACCGTTTTGGCGTGTTTTGGAACCGTGTGGATGTTCTGGAAAGGTGTTGTACCATTTTGGTGTGTTTTGGAAGCGTATGGACGTTTCGGGGCGTTTGAACCGTTTGGTATTGTATCGTTTTTGGTGTGTTTTAGAACCGTATGGATGTTTAGGTTGGTTATTTGTACCATTTTGGTATTTTTTGGAACCGTATGTGTTTTTGAAAAGGTATTGTATTGTTTTGTAACCGTATGAATGTTTTTTTTTTGTTTGGGTAATTTAGTTTGAAATTAAAAAAGGTTAACCGAATGTACAGCCTACAAGGGGCATACCCCAGGAGGAAAAGAAAAAGAAAAAGAAAACAAGAAGATTGAAAAAAGTGAAAATCCATGCACAACCCGCATGGAGAGTGAGATAAAGTAAATAACATAGCAAAATGCTATGAGTGCTGAGATGAACTTCCCGTTGCACTATCCTATGAAGCGAAAGGATAATACAACGGGGTGTGAATACAATGATAAAGTCAGTAATAATTGAAAATGATCTACTAATACCTGACACATCACGCCAGGTTAGGAAATAAAATAAATAGTCTCGGTCAGAGGTGACCACATGATAACCAACACTGAGGAAAGCAGTAACAAAGTAATACGGCTTCAAGGAACCTGAACGGCTACTACAGAGGAACCTGGCACCAAGAGAGGCTCGAACCAGAGATGACGGCATCCGACAAGGCACCGCTGCCAAGCACCCTGCACACCACGCCCAATCCTTCCGGCCTAATACTCCCTCATCCAAGCCTAAGGCTCGCCAAAACAACCTGCCATCAACCAACTACCAAAAACCGCCTCCTCCAAAGTTGGGATAAGCAAACCAAGAATCTAATACTTCCATCAAACCAAGAGAGCATGCATAATACCCACTTCTAAGAGATCAGCTACTACAGAGAGACTAGGAACCGAGAAGAGGCTCGAACTGGAGATGTCGGCATCCGACAAGGTGCCGCTGCCAAGCACCCTGCACACCACGCCCATTCCATCCAGACTACTACACCCTCAACCTAATCCCTTAGGCTCGCTAACAACTAAAAGCGGGACAGAAAGAGTATCCACAAGAAGTGGCCACTCGAACCGCAGGTGAACCAAGCTGCTCCTTTCGATCAGCGCAAACCACCAATCTAATCAAGAACAGCCTGCGAGGCTACCCCTTTCAATCAGTGAACAACCACTAATCTAATCAATGACAGCCCCGGCAGCTACCTCGCTCAAACAGAATCCACACCAATCTAATCAAAGACAGCCGCAAGGCTACCCCCTTCAATCAGCACAGACTCTAATCTAATCAACGATAGCCACGAACCCAACCATACTACGCACAACCTCCGGGCTAAAGAAGCAACGAACCTAGGGATATAAGCGGCTCGACAAAGAGCCCGAACACCCGATCTCAGTCCAACAGATGACTGCCCATCGAGGTTCACAGATAACCACAATAAACTGGCCCGATTGTCCAGCAACAATTAGATAAGACATAAACAAATGCAAATCTCATAGTTAATAAGAATTGGCAATTAATGGAAACTGTTTTTCCCATCCTACTGATAAATACCGGCTGGCAGGCATGGGCCGGCTTGCTTGTCTGGGATGCCCGTATGAATGTTTTGGTAAGGTATTGCACCATTTTGGTGTGTTTTGGAACCGTATGGATGTTTTGAAAAGGTATTGTGCTGTTTTGGCGTGTTTTGGAACCGTGTGAAAGTTTTGGTATGGTGTGGTACCATTTTGGTGTTTTGGAAGAGTATGGACGTTTTGGAGTGTTTTTGAACCGTTTGGCATTGTATAGGTTTGGTGTGTTTTGGAACAGTATGGATGTTTTGGTATTACATTTTTACCATTTTGGTGTTTTTTTGAACCATATGGATTTTTACTAAGGTATTATATCATTTTGAAACCGTATGGATGGTTTGGTCTGGTTTTGTTCAATTTTTGTGAGTTTTGGAACCGTATGTATGTTTTGGAAAGGTATTGAACCGTTTTAGCGTGCTTTGGAACCGTGCGGATGTTTTGGTAAGGTGTTATACCATTTTGGTGTGTTTTGGAGGCGTATGGACGTTTCGGGGTGTTTTTGAACCCTTTGGTATTGCATCATTTTGGTGTGTTTTTGAACCGGATGGATGTTTTTGTATGTCATTTGTACCATGTCGATGTTTATTGGAATCGTATGGATTTTTGGATAGGTATTGTATTGTTTTGGAACCGTATTGATGTTCTGGTAAGGTATTGTACTATTTTGGTTTGTTTTGGAACCGTATGAGTGTTTTGGAACAGCATGCATGCTTTGGTATGGTGTTTTACCATTTTGGTGTGTTTTGGAAGCGTATGGACGTTTTGGGGTGTTATTGAACCGTTTGGTATTGTATCGTTTTGGTGTGTTTTTGATTTGCGTGGATGTTTTGGTATAGTGTTGTACCATTTTGGTGTGTTTTAGATGCATATGGACGTTTTTGGGTGTTTTTGAACCAATCGGTAATGTATCGTTTTGATTTGTTTTGGAACCGTATGGATGTTTTTGTAAGGTGTTGTACCATTTTTGTGTGTTTCTGAAGCGTACGGACGTTTTTGGGTGTTTTTGAACTGTTTGGTATTGTATCGTTTTGGTGGGTTTTGGAACTGTATGGTCGATTGGCGGTGTTTTTGAACAGTTTGGTATAGTACAATTTTGGTGCGTTTTGGAACCGTATTGATGTTTTGGTAAGGTGTTATACCATTTTGGGGTGTTTTGAAAGCGTAAGGACGTTTTGGGGTGTTTTTGAACTGTTTGGTATTGTATATTTTTGGTGTGTTTTGGAAGCGTTTGGACTTTTTTTTGTATTTTTGAACCGTTTGGAATTGAATCGTTTTAATGTGTTATAGAACCGTATGGATGTTTTGGTATGGTGTTGTACCATTTTGGTGTGTTTTGGAATCGTATGGACGTTTTAGGGTATTTTCGAACCATTTGGTATTGTATCGTATTGGTGTGTTTTGGAATCGTACGATGTTTTTATGAGGTGTTTTACGATTTTGATGTGTTTTGGAAGCATATCGACGTTTTGGGGTATTTTTGAACCGTTTGGTATTGTTTTGTTGTGGTGTGTTTTGGAACTGTATTGACGTTTTGGGGTGTTTTTGAACCGTCTGGTATTGTATTGTTCTGGTGTGTATTGGAATAGCATGGACGTTTTCGTATGGTGTTTTATCGTTTTGGTGTGTTTTGGAAGCGTATGGGCGATTTGTGGTGTTTTTAAACCGTTTGGTATATTATCGTTTTGGTGTTTTTGGAATCGCATGGACGTTTTGGAATGGTTTTGTACCATTTTGGTGTGTTTCAGACGCATATGGACGTTTTGGGATGTTTTTGAACCATTTGATATTATATTGATTTGGTGTGTTTTGGAACCGTATCGATGTTTTTTTGAGGTGTTGTACGATTTTGGTGTGTTTTGGAAGCGTATGGACGTTTTGGGGTGTTTTTTAACCGTTTGGTATCGTATCGTTTCGGTGTGGTTTAGAATCTCATGGACGTTTTGGTATGGTGTTGTACCATTTGAGTGACTTTGGGAAGCGTGTGGACTTTTTGGGGTGTTTTTGAACAGTTTGGTATTGTATTGTTTTGGTGTGTTTTGTAAGCGTTTGGACGATTTGGGGTGTCTTTGAACCGTTTGGTATAGTACCGTTTTGGCGTGTTTTGGAATAGCATATACGTTTTGGTATGGTGTTGTACCATTTTGGTGTATTTTGTAAGCGTATGGATGTTTTCGAGTGTTTTTGAAACGTTTGTTATTGTATCGTTTTGGTGTGTTTCGGAATCGCTTAGACGTTTTTTTGTGGTGTTGTATTATTTTGGTGTGTTATGGAAGCGTATGGACGTTTTGGGGTGCTATTGAACCGTTTGGTATTCTATCGTTTTGGTCTGTTTTGGAATCGTATCATTTTTTTTATGAGGTGTTGTACCATTTTGATGTGTTTTGGAAGCGTATCGATGTTTTGGGGTATTTTTGAACCGTTTGGTATTGTTTTGTTGTGGTGTGTTTTGGAACTGTATGGACGTTTTGGGGTGTTTTTGAACCGTTTGGTATTTTATTGTTCTGGTGTATTTTGGAATAGCATGGACGTTTTCATATGGTGTTTTATCGTTTTAGTGTGTTTTGGAAGCATATGGACGATTTGTGGTGTTTTTGAACCGTTTGGTATACTATCGTTTTGGTGTTTTATGAAATCGCATGGACATTTTGGAATGGTGTTGTACCATTTTGGTGTGTTTTGGACGCGTATGGACGTTTTAGGATGTTTTTGAACCATTTGATATTATATCGATTTGGTGTGTTTTGGAACCGTATTGATGTTTTTATGAGGTGTTGTACGATTTTTGTGTATTTTGGAAACGTGTGGACTTTTGGGGTGTTTTTGAACAGTATGATATTGTATCGTTTTGGAGTGTTTTGTAAGCGTATGGACGATTTGGGGTGTCTTTGAACCGTTTGGTATAGTACCGTTTTGGTGTGTTTTGGAATAGCATGGACGTTTTGTTATGGTATTGTACCATTTTGGTGTGTTTTGTAAGCGTATAGACGTTTTCGGGTGTTTTTGAAACGTTTGGTATTGTATCGTTTTGGTGTGTTTCGGAATCGCATGGACGTTTTGTTATGTTGTTGTATTATTTTGGTGTGTTATGGAAGCGTATGGACGTTTTGGGGTATTTTTGAACTGTTTGGTATTCTATCGTTTTGGTGTGTTTTGGAGTCGCATGGACATTTTGGTATACTGTTATACCATTTTGGTGTGCTTTTAAAGCGTATGGACGTTTCGGGGCGTTTTTAAACTGTTTTGCATTGTATCATTTTGGTATGTTTTTGAACCGTATGGATGTTTTGGTATGTTATTTGTATCATTTTGGTGTTTTTGGAACCGTATGAATTTTTGGAAAGGTATTGTATTCTTTTGGAGCCGTATGGATGTTTTGGTAAGGTATTGTTCCATTTTGGAATAGTTTGGACCGTATGGAAGTTTTGGAAAGGTATTGTACCGTTTTGGCGTGTTTTGCAACCGTATACAAGTTTTGGTAAGGTATTGTACCGTTTTGATGTGTTATGAAAGCGTATAAACGTTTCGGGGTTTTTGAACCGTTTGGAATTGTATCGTTTTGGTGTGTTTTTGAACTGTATGGATGTTTTGGTATGTTCTTTGTACCATTGTTGTGTTTTTTTGAACCGTATGTATTTTGTTAAAGGTATTGTATTGTTTTGGAACCGTATGGATGTTTTGGTAAGGTATTGTACCATTTCTGTGTGTTTTGGAACCGTATGGTGTTTTTGAAAGTATTGTACCGTTTTGGCGTGTTTTGAAACCGTGTTGATGTTTTTGTAAGGTGTTGTACCATTTTGATTTGTTTTGGAGGCGTATGGACTTTTCGAGATGTTTTTGAACCGTTTGATATTGTTTCATTTTTGTTTGTTTTTGAACCGTATGGATGTTTTGGCATGACATTTGTACCATTTTGGTGTTTTTGGCAACCGTATGGATTTTTGGTACGATATTGTATCATTTCGGAACAGTATGGGTGGTTTTTTTTTGGTTAAAACAGCTTGAAATAAAAAAGGGGCTAACCGAATATACAGCCTACAAGGGGCATCCCCCAGGAGGAAAGAAGAAAAACAAAAACAGAAGAAAATGCCTACGCCAAAGGGCTACATAGGACTAGGAGTGAATAAAACATCTGATTCCTATCCATCTAAAAGAGGGAGACGAATCAAATGGCAACCGGATTCCATATAGTGCAACCTAAAATTACCAAACTGAACTGGACTTTACAAATCAGGATTGTAGCAAGAACCACTGTTTTCCGGATTACATTCTGCTGCTGGTCATGAATGATCTAGCAGATGTTAAGGCATCAACCTTCAAAGACCACCTTGGCACCCTCATAACTGAACTCCCTACTGAGAAGCTTGCCGGACTGCACAAACCTTGACCGAGCAGCGTGCCAGATTGCACACACCCTGCTACTAGCCCTCATAACTGAACTCCACACGGCAAAATAGCAGCAGAGATGTAAAACCAAGCCATAGCAGAACCAACTGAACCATATTCTGCAACAAAACCAAGCTATAGCAGAAGACCAACAACAATACATCATCATGCAGAGGACGTCCCCCTCTGCAAAGGGAGATCCCAATGACATCCCCAGTTGGTTAGGCATAAACTAAAAAAGCATATACTAAAATGGCTTAACTGTACAGAACAGTAGCAGCAATTTAACATGGCTTGACTGTACTTAAAATAAATGTACAGAACAGAACAGCAAGAGTAGCCAACATGCAGCCCCTAGTGGGCAGTCCTATACTACATGTTGAGACTTTCAAAATTCTATACGAAATGCCAGTAGATGAGCAGCAGCAGACTGGTACAGCCATAATATGCATTACAAGATAGAAATCTGGACAAATAAAATGTATCCAAGTGTATCCAAGTGTTTTGATGCAACATCACAGCTGCTGCCCTAAACAATGCAGCCTTCTCATTACAAAGGAGTTGGCAGCAGCATTAACATTAAGACTTGCAAAATAGCCACTACACAATCATAGCAAAATCTGAAAACAAGCATAACAACAGAACAACAGCAGTTAACAACAGAACAGCAGCAATATAAGGTCTCACTGACTACTATCACCCTTGAAAACTGACCTCCCACTCTTCTTTTTTCCCAAACGCGAAAGGGACTCCTCTTCTCCCTCCACTAAACCTCACAAGATGCTCCCGCTAATTATTACCTCCTCACAGTTTGGATGGTTTGGAATGGTATTGTTCAATTTTGTTGTTTTACTAAACCGTATGGATGTTTTGGAAAAGAATTGTACCGTTTTGGCGTGTTTTGCAACCGTGTTGATGTTTTCGTAAAGTGTTATATCATTTTGGTGTGTTTTGAAAACGTATGGACGTTTTGGGGTGTTTTTAAACTGTTTTGTATTGTATCATTTAGGTGTCTTTTGGAACCGTATGGCTGTTTCGGAAAAGTATTGTACCATTTAGGCGTGTTTTGGAACCGTGTGGATGTTTTGGTAAGGTGTTGCACCATTTTGGTGTGTTTTGTAAGCGTATGGACGTTTTTGGGGTGTTTTTGAACCGTTTGGTATTGTATCGTTTTGGTGTGTTTTAGAACCGTATGGATGTTTTAGTATGTTATTTGTACCATTTTTGTGTTTTTGGAACCGTATGGACGTTTTGGGTGTTTTTGAACTGTTTGGTATTGTATTGATTTGGTGCGTTTTGGAATCGTTTGGATGTTTTGGTATGTAATTTGTACCATTTTGCTGTTTTCTTGAACCGTAAGGATTTTTTGAAAGATATTGTATTATTTTGGAACCGTATAGATCTTTTGGTACGGTATTGTACCATTTTGGTGTGTTTGGGAACCATATGAATGATTTTGAAAGGTATTGTACCGTTTTGGCGTGTTTTGGAACCCAGTGGATGTTTTGGTAAGGTGTTGTACCATTTTGGTGTGTTTTGAAAGCGTATGAACGTTTTGGGGTGTTTTTGAACCGTTTGGCATTGTATCGTTTTAGAGTATTTTGGAACTGTATGGATGTTTTGGAATGACATTTGTACCATTTTGATGTTTTTTGGAACCGTATGGATTTTTGGAAAGGTATTGTATTGTTTTGGAACCGTATAAATGTTTTGGAAATATATTGTACCATTTTGGCATGTTTATATACCGTGTGGATGTTTTGGTAAGGTGTTGTACCATTTTAGTGTATTTTGGAAGCTTATGGACGTTTTGGGTTATTTTTGAACCGAAGCATTGTATCGTTTTGGTGTATTTTGGAAACGTATGGACGTTTTGGTGTATTTTTGAACAGTTGGCATTGTATCGTTTTGGTGTGATTTGGAATCGTATGAATGTTTTGGTATGTTATTCGTACCATTTCTGTGTTTTTTGAAACCGTATGAATTTGTTGAAAGGTATTGTATTATTTTGGAACCGCATAGATGTTTTGGAAAGGGATTGTACCATTTTGGTGTTTTTTGAAACCGTATGTATTTTTGGCAAGGTGTCGTATTGTTTTGGAAACTTATGGATATTTTGGTAACGTATTGTACCATTTTGGTGTGTTTTGGAACCGTATGGATGTTTTGGAAAGGTATTACTTTTTGGCGTGTTTTGAAACCGTGTGGTTGTTTTAGTTAGGTGTTGTACCATTTCGATGTGTTTTCGAAGCGTATGGACGTTTTGGGGTGTTTTTGAACCGTTTGGCATTGTATCGTTTCTTGTGTTTTTGAACTGTATGTATGTTTTAGCATGTTATTTGTACCATTTTGGTGTTTTTTGGAACTGTATGCATTTTTTGAAAGGTATTGTATAGTTTTGAAACCGTATGGATGTTTTTTTTTTGGTGTGTTTTGGAATCGTATGGGTGTTTCGGAAAGGTATTGTACCGTTTTGGCATGTTTTGGAACCGTGTTAATGTTTTGGTAAGGTGTTGTACCATTTTGGTGTGTTTTGGAAGCGTTTGGACGTTTTGGGGTGTTTCTGAACCGTTTGGCATTGAGTAGTTTTGGTGTGTTTTTGAACCGTATGGATGTTTTGGTTTGACATTTGTACCATTTTGGTATTTTTTGCAACCGTATGGATTTTTGGTATGGTATTATTCACTTTTGTTATGTTTTAGAACCGTTTGGATGTTTTGGAAAGGAATTGTGCCCGGTTGGCATTGTATCGTTTTGGTGTGTTTTGTAACCGTTTGGATGTTTTAGTATGATATTAGTACCATTTTGGTGTTTTCTGGAACTGTATGGATTTTTTGAAAGGTATTGTATTCTTTGGAAGCGTATCGACGTTTTAATTAGGCGTTGTACCATTTTGGAGTAATTTGGAACCGTTTGGATGTTTTGGAAAGGTATTGTTCCGTTTTGGCGTGTTTTTGAACCGTGTGGATGATTTTGTAAGGTATTGTACCGTTTTGGTGTACTATGGAAGCATATGGAGGTTTCGGGTTTTTGAACTGTTTGGTATTGTATCATTTTGGTGTGTTTTAGAACCGTTTGGATGTTTTGGTATGTTATTTGTACCATTTTAGTGTATTTTGGAACCGTATGGATGTTTTGGAACCGCGTGGATGTTTTTGTAAGGTGTTGTTCCATTTTTGTGTGTTTTAGAAGCGTATGGACGTTTTGGGGTATTTTTTAACCTTTTGGTGTTGTATCATTTTGGGGTGTTTTTGAACCGTATGGATGTTTTGGTATGTTATTTGTACCATTTTGGTATTTTTTGGAACCGTATGGATTTTTGGTAAGATATTCTATCATTTCGGAACCGTATGGATGGTTTGGTATGGAATTGTTCAATTTTGTTGTGTGTTGGACCGTATGGATGTTTTGGAAAGGTATTGTACTGTTTTGGCGTGTTTTGCAACTGTGTCAATGTTTTGGTAATCAGTTATACCAATTTGATATGTTTTAGAAGCGTATGGACGTTTCGAACCGTTTTGTATTGTATCATTTTGGTGTGTTTTTGAACCGTATGGATGTTTTGGTCTGTTATTTGCACCATTTTTGTGTTTTTGGAACTGTATGGATTTTTGGAAAGGTATTGTATTCTTTTGGAACCGTATGGATGTTTTGGTAAGGTATCGTACCATTTTGGAGTGTTTTTTAACCGTATGGTGTTTTCGAAAGGTATTGTACCGTTTTTGGGTAATTTGGAACCGTGTGGATGTTTTGGTAATGTGTTATACCGTATTGATGTGTTTTGGAAGCGTATGGACGTTTCGGTATTTTTGACCCATTTGGTATTGTATCGTTTCGGTATGTTTTAGAACCGTATGGATGTTTTGGTATGTTATTTGTACCATTTCGGTGTTTTTTGGAACCGTATGGATTTTTGGAACGGTAAGGTATTATACCATTTTGGTGTGTTTTGGAACCGTATGATTGTTTTGGAAAGGTATTGTCGTTTTTGCGTGTTTTAGAACCGTGTGGATGTTTTGGTAAGATGTTGTACCATTTTGGTGTGTTTTGGAAGTGTATGGACATTTTGGGATGTTTTTGAACCATTAGGCATTGTATCATTTTGGTGTGTTTTGGAACAGTGTGGATGTTTTAGTAAGATGTTGCCCCATTTAAGTGTATTTTGGAACCGTATGGACGTTTCGGGGTGTTTTTGAACTATTTGGTATTGTATCGATTTGGTGCATTTTTGAACCGTTTGGATGTTTTGGTAAGTAATTTATACTATTTTGGTGTTTCTTTGAACCGTATGAATTTTTGGAAAGCTATTGTATTATTTTGGAACCATATGGATGTTTTGTTAAGATATTGTACAATTTTGGTGTGTTTTGAAACTGTATGGATGTTTCGGAAAGGTATTGTACCGTTTTGGTGTGTATTAGAAGCATGTGGATTTTGTACCATTTGGGTGTGTTTTGGAAGCTTATGAACGTTTCGGGGACTTTTTGAACCATTTGGTATCGTATCATTTTTTTTTTTTGAACCGTATGGATGTTTTGGTTTATTATTTGTACCATTTTGGTGTTTTTTGGAACCGTATGAATTTTTTGAACGTATTTGTTTTGTTTTGGAACCGTATGGATAATTTTGTAAGGTATTGTACCATTCTGGTGTGTTTTGGAATCGTATGGATGTTTCGGAAAGTATTGTACCGTTTTGGCGTGTTTTGGATGTTTTGGTAAGGTGATGTACCATTTTGGTGTGTTTTGGAAACGTGTCTACGTTTTGGGGTGTTCTTTAACCAATTGGCATTGTATTGTTTTGGTGTGTTTTTTAACCGTATGGATATTTTTGTATGTCATTTGTACCATTTTGATATTTTTTGGAGCCATATAGATTTTTGGAAATATTTTGTATTGTTTTGGAACCGTATGGATGTTATGGTAAGGCATTGTACCATTTTGGTGTGTTTCCGAACCGTATGAATGTTTTGGAAAGATATTGTACCGTTTTGGCGTGTTTTGGAACTGTGTGGAACTTTTGGTACGGTGTCGTACCATTTATGTGTGTTTTGAAAGCGTATGGACGCTTTGTGGTTTTTTTTGAACCGTTTTGCTTTGTATCATTTTTGTGTGTTTTGGAAACGTATGGACGTTTTGAGGTGTTTTTGAACAATTTGGCATTGTTTTTTTTTGAGTGTTTTGGAACCGTATGTATGTTTTGGTATGGTATTAGTACCATTTTGGAGGTTTTTGGAACTGTATGGATTTTTGGTATGGTATTATATCATTTTAGAACTATATGGATGGTTTGGTATTGTAATGTACCGTTTTGGTGTGTTTTGGATCCGTATGGAAGTTTTTGAATTGAATTGTACTATTTTGGCTTGTTTTGGAACCGTGTGGATGTTTCGGAAGGGTGTTATAGCATTTTGGTGTGTGTTGGAAGCGTATGGACGTTTCGGGATTTTTTGAACCGTTTGGTATTGTATCATCTTAGTGTGTTTTGGAATTGTACGGATGTTTTTGAAAGGTATTATACCGTGTTGGCGTGTTTTGTAACCGTGTGGATGTTTTGGTAGGGTGTTGTACCATTTTTGGTGTGTGTTGAAAACGTATGGACGTTTCGGGGTGTTTTGAACCGTACGGATGTTTTGGTATGTTATTTCTACCATTTTGGTGTTTTTTGAAACCGTACGGATTTTTTTTTTTGGGTGAATAACCGTACGGATTTTTCGAAAGGTATTGTAACGTTTTGGAACCGTACGGATGTTTTGGTAAGGTATTGCACCATTTTGGTGTGTTTTGGAACCATATGGATGTTTTGAAAGGTATTGTACCGTTTTGGCGTATTTCGGTACTGTGTGGTTATGTTGGTAAGGTGTTGTACCAATTAGTGTCTTTTGGAACTGCACGGATGTTTTGGTAAGGTATCGCATAATTTTGATGTGTTTTTTTTTTTTTTTTGGGTAAATCAGCTTGAACATAAAAAAGAATAACCGGACATTTTGATGTGCTTTGGAACCATATGGATGTTTTGAAAGTTATTGTACCGTTTCGGCGTATTTCGGTACTGTGTGGTTGTGCTGGTATGGTGTTGTATCAATTAGTGTGTTTTGGAAGCGTATGGACGTTTTGGGGTGTTTTTTTGAAACATTTTGGCGTTGTGTTGTTCTGTTGTGTTTTGGAACCGTATGGATGTTTTGGTATGATATTTGTACCATTTTGTTATTTTTTTGAACCGTATGGATTTTTGGTAAGGTATTGTATCGTTTGGGAACCGAATGGATGGTTTGCTATGGTATTGTTAAATTTTTGTGTGTTTTGGAACCGTATGGATATTTTGGAAAGGAAGCGTACCGTTTTGGCGTGTTTTGGAACCATGTGGATGTTTCGGTAAGCTGTTACACCATTTTGGGGTGTTTTTGAAGCGTATGGACGTTTCGGGGTGTTTTTGAACCGTTTGGTATTGTATCAATTTGGTGTGTTTTTAAACCGTATGGATATTTTGGTATATTATTTGTACCATTTGGTGTTTTTTGGAACCGTATGAATTTTGGGAAAGATATTGTATTGTTATAGAACTGTATGGATATTCTGGTGTGTTTTGAAACCGTATGAATGTTTCGGAAAGGTATTTTACCATTTTGGCGTGTTTTGGAACCGTATGAATTTTTAGAACGGTAATGTATTTTTTTGGAACCGTGTGGATGTTTTGGTAAGGTATAGTACAATTTTGGTGTGTTTTGGAACCGTTTGAATGTTTTGGAAAGGTATTGTACCGTTTTGGCGTGTTTTGGAACCGTTTCGATATTTTGGTGAGGTGATGTACCATTTTGGTGTGTTTTGGAAGCGTATGGATGTTTTTGGGTCTTTTTGAACAGTTTTGCATCGTATCGTTTGGTGTGTTTTGGTAGCGTATGGACGTTTTGGGATGTTTTTGAACCTTTTGGCATTGTTTCGTTTTGGTGCGTTTTGGAACCGTACGGATGTTTTGGTATAGCATTTGTACCATTTTGGTGTTTTTTGGAACCGTATGGATGTTTTGGTAAGGTATTGTACCATTTTGGTGTGTTTTGGAACTCTATGGTGTTTTGGAGAGGTATTGTACCGTTTTGGCGTAATTTTGAACCGTGTGGATGTTTTGGTCAGGTGTTGTACCATTTTGGTTTGTTTTTGAAGCGTATGGACGTTTCGGGGTATTTTTGAACCGTTTGGTATTGTATCATTTTTTTGCGTTTTTGAACTGTATGTATGTTTTGGTATGTCATTTGTACCATTTTTGTGTTTTTTGGAATCCTATGGATTTTATGAAAGGTATTCTATTGTTTTGGAGCCGTATGTATAATTTTGTAAGGTATTGATCCATTTTGTTGTGTTTTAGAACCGTATGGATGTTTGGGAAAGGTATTGTACCTTTTTGGCGTGTTTGGGAACAGTTTGAATGTTTCGGTAAAGTGTTGTACTATTTTGATGTGTTTTGTAAGCGTAGGTACGTTTTGGGGTTTTTTTGAACCATTTGGCATTGTATCGTTTTGGTGTGTCTTTGAACCATATGGATGTTTTGGTATGATATTTGAACCATTTTGGTATTTTTTGGAACCGTATGGATTTTTGGAAAGATATTGAATTGTTTTGGAACCGTATGGATATTTTGGTGTGTTTTGGAATCGTATAGATATTTTAGTATTGTACCGTTTTGGCATGTTTTGGAACCGTGTGGACGTTTTAGTTAGGTGTTGTACCATTTTGGTGTGTTTTGAAAGCGTATAGGCGTTTTGGGATGTTTTTGAACCGTTGGGTATTGTAATGTTTTGGTTTTTTTTGAATCGTATGGATGTTTTGGTATGTTATTTGTACCATTTTGGGATTTTTTGGTGCCGTACGAATTTTTGGAAAGGTATTGTATTCGTGTTGTACCATTTTGGTGTTTTTTGGAACGAATGAATGTTTGGAAAGGTATTGTACATTTTTGGCGTGTTTTGAAACCGTGTGGATGTTTTGGTAATGTGTTGTACAATTTTGGTGTGTTTTGGAAGCGTATCGACGTTTTTGGGTGTTTTTGAACCGTTTTGGATTGGATCGTTTTTGTGTGTATTATAAGCGTGTTGACGTTTTGGGATGTTTTTGAACCTTTTGGCATTATTTCGTTTTGGTGTGTTTTGGAACCGTATAGATGTTTTGGTATAGCATTTGTACCATTTTGGTATTTTTTTGAACCGTACGGATGTTTTGGTATGTTATTTGTACCATTTTGGTGTTTTTTGAAACCGTACGTATTTTTTTTTTTGGGTAAATAACCGTACGGATTTTTGGAAAGGTATTGTAACGTTTTGGAACCGTACGGATGTTTTGGTAAGGTATTGCACCGTTTCGGTGTGTTTTGGAACCATATGGATGTTTTGAAAGGTATTGTACCGTTTTGGCGTATTTCGGTACTGTGTGGTTGTGTCGTTAAGGTGTTGTATCAATTAGTGTGTTTTGGAAGCGTATGGACGTTTTGGGGTGTTTATTTGAAACATTTTGCCATTGTGTTGTTTTGTTGTGTTTTGGAACCGTATGGATGTTTTGGTATGATATTTGTACCATTTTGGTATTTTTTTGTACCGTATGGATTTTTGGTAAGGTATTGTATTGTTTGGGAACCGAATGGATGGTTTGCAATGGTATTGATAAATTTTTGTCTGTTTTGGAACCGTATGGATATTTTGGAAAGGAAGCGTACCGTTTTGGCGTGTTTTGGAACCATGTGGATGTTTTGGTAAGGTGTTACACCATTTTGGGGTGTTTTCGAAGCGTATGGACGTTTCAGGATGTTTTTGAACCGTTTGGTATTGTATCAATTTGGTGTGTTTTTGAACCGTATGGATATTTTGGTATATTATTTGTGCCATTTGGTGTTTTTTGGAACCGTATGAATTTTGGGAAAGATATTGTATTGTTATAGAACTGTATGGATATTCTGGTGTGTTTTGAAACTGTATGAATGTTTATGAAAGGTATTTTACCATTTTGGCGTGTTTTGGAACCGTATGAATTTTTAGAACGGTAATGTATTTTTTTGGAACCGTGAAATGTTTTGGTAAGGTATAGTACAATTTTGGTGTGTTTTGGAACCGTTTGAATGCTTTGGAAAGGTATTGTACCGTTTTGGCGTGTTTTGGAACCGTTTCGATATTTTGGTGAAGTGATGTACCATTTTGGTGTGTTTTGGAAGCGTATGGATGTTTTTGGGTCTTTTTGAACAGTTTTGCATCGTATCGTTTTGGTGTGTTTTGGTAGCGTATGGACGTTTTGGGATGTTTTTGAACCTTTTGGCGTTGTTTTGTTTTGGTGCGTTTTGGAACCGTATGGATGTTTTGGTATGGCATTTGTACCATTTTGGTGTTTTTTGGAACCGTATGGATGTTTTGGTAAGGTATTGTACCATTTTGGTGTGTTTTGGAACTCAACGGTGTTTTGGAGAGGTATTGTACCGTTTTGGCGTAATTTTGAACCGTGTGGATGTTTTGGACAGGTGTTGTACCATTTTGGTTTGTTTTGGAAGCGTATGGACGTTTCGGGGTATTTTTGAACCGTTTAGTATTGTATCATTTTTTTGCGTTTTTGAACTGTATGTATGTTTTGGTATGTCATTTGTACCATTTTTGTGTTTTTTGGAATTGTATTGATTTTATAAAAGGTATTCTATTGTTTTGGAGCCGTATGTACAATTTTGTAAGGTATTGATCCATTTTGTTGTGTTTTAGAACCGTATGGATGTTTAGGAAAGGTATTGTACCTTTTTGGCGTGTTTTGGAACAGTTCGAATGTTTTTTTTTTTTGTTTAAATGAACAGTTCGAATGTTTTGGTAAAGTGTTGTACTATTTTGATGTGTTTTGTAAGAGTAGGTACGTTTTGGGGTTTTTTTGAACCATTTGGCATTGTATCGTTTTGGTGTGTCTTTGAATCGTATGGATGTTTTGGTATGATATTTGTACCATTTTGGTTTTTTTTTTTGAACCGTATGTATTTTTGGTAAGGTATTGTATCGTTTGGGAACCGAATTGAAGGTTTGCTATGGTATTGTTAAATTTTTGTGTGTTTTGGAACCGTATGGATATTTTGGAAAGGATGCATACCGTTTTGGCGTGTTTTGGAACCATCTAGATGTTTTGGTAATAATGTGTTACACCATTTTGGAGTGTTTTCGAAGCGTGTGGACGTTTCGGGGTGTTTTTGAACCGTTTGGTATTGTATCAATTTGGCGTGTTTTTGAACCGTATGGATATTTTGGTATATTATTTGTACCATTTGGTGTTTTTTGGAACGGTATGAATTTTGGGAAAGATATTGTATTGTTATAGAACTGTATGGATATTCTGGTTTGTTTTGAAACCGTATGAATGTTTCGGAAAGGTGATTTACCATTTTGGCATGTTTTGGAACCGTATGAATTTTTGGAACGGTAATGTATTTTTTTGGAACCGTGTGGATTTTTTGGTAAGGTATAGTACAATTTTGGTGTGTTTTGGAACCGTTTGAATGCTTTGGAAAGGTATTGAACCGTTTTGGCATGTTTTGGAACCGTTTCGATATTTTGGTGAGGTGATGTACCATTTTGGTGTGTTTTGGAAGCGTATGGATGTTTTTGGGTCTTTTTGAACAGTTTTGCGTCATATCGTTTTGGTGTGTTTTGGTAGCGTATGGACGTTTTGGGATGTTTTTGAACCTTTTGGCATTGTTTCGTTTTGGTGCGTTTTGGAACCGTATGGATGTTTTGGTATAGCATTTGTACCATTTTGGTGTTTTTTTGAACCGTATGGATGTTTTGGTAAGGTATTGTACCATTTTGGTGTGTTTTGGAACTCTATGGTGTTTTGGAGAGGTATTGTACCGTTTTGGCGTAATTTTGAACCGTGTGGATGTTTTGGTCAGGTGTTGTACCATTTTGGTTTGTTTTTGAAGCGTATGGACGTTTCGGGGTATTTTTGAACCGTTTGGTATTGTATCATTTTTTTGCGTTTTTGAACTATATGTATGTTTTGGTATGTCATTTGTACCATTTTTGTGTTTTTTGGAATCCTATGGATTTTATGAAAGGTATTCTATTGTTTTGGAGCCGTATGTATAATTTTGTAAGGTATTGATCCATTTTGTTGTGTTTTAGAACCGTATGGATGTTTGGGAAAGGTATTGTACCTTTTTGGCGTGTTTGGAACAGTTTGAATGTTTTGGTAAAGTGTTGTACTATTTTGATGTGTTTTGTAAGCGTAGGTACGTTTTGGTGTTTTTTTTTGAACCATTTGGCATTGTATCGTTTTGGTGTGTCTTTGAACCGTATGGATGTTTTGGTATGATATTTGTACCATTTTGGTATTTTTTGAAACCGTATGGATTTTTGGAAAGATATTGAATTGTTTTGGAACCGCATGGATATTTTGGTGTGTTTTGGAATCGTATAGATATTTTTGTATCGTACCGTTTTGGCATGTTTTGAAAGCGTATAGACGTTTTGGGATGTTTTTGAACCGTTGGGTATTGTAATGTTTTGGTTTTTTTGAATCGTATGGATGTTTTGGTATGTAATTTGTACCATTTTGGGGTTTTTTGGAGCCGTATGAATTTTTGGAAAGGTATTGTATTGTTTTTGAATCGTGTTGTACCATTTTGGTGTTTTTTGGAACGAACGAATGTTTGGAAAGGTATTGCACATTTTCGGCGTGTTTTGAAACCGTGTGGATGTTTTGGTAATGTGTTGTACAATTTTGGTGTGTTTTGGAAGCGTATCGACGTTTTTGGGTGTTTTTTGAACCGTTTTGGATTGTATCGTTTTTGTGTGTTTTATAAGCGTATTGATGTTTTGGGATGTTTTTGAACCTTTTGGCATTATTTCGTTTTTGTGTGTTTTGGAACCGTATAGATGTTTTGGTATAGCATTTGTACCATTTTGGAATTTTTTTGAACCGTACGGATGTTTTGGTATGTTATTTGTACCATTTTGATGTCTTTTGAAACCGTACGTATTTTTTTATTGGGTAAATAACCGTACCGATTTTTGGAAAGGTATTGTAACGTTTTGGAACCGTACGGATGTTATGGTAAGGTATTGCACCATTTTGGTGTGTTTTGGAACCATATGGATGTTTTGAAAGGTATTGTACTATTTTGGCGTATTTCGGTACTGTGTGGTTGTGTTGGTAAGGTGTTGTATCAATTAGTGTGTTTTGGAAGCGTATGGACGTTTTGGGGTGTTTTTTTGAAACATTTTGGCATTGTGTTGTTTTGTTGTGTTTTGGAACCGTATGGATGTTTTGGTATGATATTTGTACCATTTTGGTATTTTTTTGAACCGTATGGATTTTTGGTAAGGTATTGTGTCGTTTGGGAACCGAATGGATGGTTTGCTATGGTATTGTTAAATTTTTGTGTGTTTTGGAACCGTATGGATATTTTGGAAAGGAAGCGTACCGTTTTGGCGTGTTTTGGAACCATCTGGATGTTTTGGTAAGGTGTTACACCATTTTGGAGTGTTTTCGAAGCGTATGGACTTTTCGGGGTGTTTTTGAACCGTATGGATATTTTGGTATATTATTTGTACCATTTGGTGTTTTTTGGAACCGTATGAATTTTGGGAAAGATATTGTATTGTTATAGAACTGTATGGATATTCTGGTGTGTTTTGAAACCGTATGAATGTTTCTGAAAGGTATTTTACCATTTTGGCATGTTTTGGAATCATATGAATTTTTAGAACGGTAATGTATTTTTTTGGAACCATGTGGATGTTTTGGTAAGGTATAGTAAAATTTTGGTGTGTTTTGTAACCGTTTGAATGTTTTGGAAAGGTATTGTACCGTTTTGGCATGTTTTGGAACCGTTTCGATATTTTGGTGAGGTGATGTACCATTTTGGTGTGTTTTGGAAGCGTGTGGATGTTATTGGGTCTTTTTGAACAGTTTTGCATCGTATCGTTTTGGTGTGTTTTGGTAGCGTATAGACGTTTTGGGATGTTTTTGAACCTTTTGGCATTGTTTCGTTTTGGTGCGTTTTGGAACCGTATGGTGTTTTTTTGGTATAGCATTTGTACCAATCTGGTGTTTTTTTGGAATCGTATGGATGGCTTGGTAAGGTATTGTACCATTTTGGTGTGTTTTGGAACTCTATGGTGTTTTGGAGAGGTATTGTACCGTTTTGGCGTAATTTTGAACCATGTGGATATTTTGGTAAGGTGTCGTACCATTTTGGTTTGTTTTTGAAGCGTATGGACGTTTCGGGGTATTTTTGAACCGTTTGGTATTGTATCATTTTTTTGCGTTTTTGAACTGTATGTATGTTTTGGTATGTCATTTGTACAATTTTTGTGTTTTTTGGAATCCTATGGATTTTATGAAAGGTATTCTATTGTTTTGGAGCCGTATGTATAATTTTGTAAGGTATTGATCCATTTTGTTGTGTTTTAGAAACGTATGGATGTTTAGGAAAGGTATTGTACCTTTTTGGCGTGTTTTGGAACAGTTTGAATGTTTTGGTAAAATATTGTACTATTTTGATGTGTTTTGTAAGCGTAGGTACGTTTTGGGGTTTTTTTGAACCATTTGGCATTGTATCGTTTTGGTGTGTCTTTGAACCGTATAGATGTTTTGGTATGATATTTGTACCATTTTGGTATTTTTTGGAACCGTATGGATTTTTGGAAAGATATTGAATTGTTTTGGAACCGTATGGATATTTTGGTGTGTTTTGGAATCGTATAGATATTTTTGTATCGTACCGTTTTGGCATGTTTTGGAACCGTGTGGACGTTTTAGTTAGGTGTTGTACCATTTTGGTGTGTTTTGAAAGCGTATAGACGTTTTGGGATGTTTTTGAACCGTTGGGTATTGTAATGTTTTGGTTTTTTTGAATCGTATGGGTGTTTTGGTAGGTTATTTGTACCATTTTGGGGTTTTTTTTAGCCGTATGAATTTTTGGAAAGGTATTTTATTGTTTTTGAATCGTGTTGTACCATTTTGGTGTTTTTTGGAGCGAATGAATGTTTTGAAAGGTATTGTACATTTTTGGCGTGTTTTGAAACCGTGTGGATATTTTGGTAATGTGTTGTACAATTTTGGTGTGTTCTGGAAGCGTATCGACGTTTTTGGGTGTTTTTGAACCGTTTTGGATTGTATCGTTTTTGTGTGTTTTATAAGCGTATTGACGTATTGGGATGTTTTTGAACCTTTTGGCATTATTTCGTTTTGGTGTGTTTTGGAACCGTATAGATGTCTTGGTATAGCATTTGTACCATTTTGGTATTTTTTTGAACCGTACGGATGTTTTGGTATGTTATTTGTACCATTTTGGTGTTTTTTGAAACCGTACGTATTTTTGGAAAGGTACTGTAACGTTTTGGGAAAGGTATTGTAATGTTTTGGAACCGTACGGATGTTTTGGCAAGGTATTCCACCATTTTGGTGAGTTTTGGAACCATATGGATGTTTTGAAAGGTATTGTACCGTTTTGACGTATTTCGGTACTGTGTGGTTGTGTTGGTAAGGTGTTGTATCAAATAGTGTGTTTTGGAAGCGTATGGACGGTTTGGGGTGTTTTTTTGAAACATTTTGGCATTGTGTTGTTTTGTTGTGTTTTGGAACCGTATGAATGTTTTGGCATGATATTTGTACCATTTTGATATTTTTTTGAACCGTATGGATTTTTGGTAAGGTATTGTATCGTTTGGGAACCGAATGGATGGTTTGCTATGGTATTGTTAAATTTTTGTGTGTTTTGGAACCGTATGGATATTTAGGAAAGGAAGCGTACCGTTTTGGCGTGTTTTGGAACCATCTGGATGTTTGGGTAAGGTGTAACACCATTTTGGGGTCTTTTCGAAGCGTATGGACGTTTCGGGGTGTTTTTGAACCGTATGGATATTTTGGTATATTATTTGTACCATTTGGTGTGTTTTGAAATCGTACGTATTTTTTTTTTTGGGTAAATAACCGTACGGATTTTTGGAAAGGTATTGTAACGTTTTGGAACCGTACGGATGTTTTGGTAAGGTATTGCACCATTTTGGTGTGTTTTGGAACCATATGGATGTTTTGAAATGTATTGTACCGTTTTGGCTTATTTCGGTACTGTGTGGTTGTGTTGGTAAGGTGTTGTATCAATTATTTTGTTTTGGAAGCGTATGGATATTTTGGAAAGGAAGCGTACAGTTTTGGAGTATTTTGGAACCATGTAGATGTTTTGGTAAGGTGTTACACCATTTTGGGGTGTTTTCGAAGCGTATGGACGTTTCGGGGTGTTTTTGAACCGTTTGGTATTGTATCAATTTGGTGTATTTTTGAACCGTATGGATATTTTGGTATATTATTTGTACCATTTGGTGTTTTTTGGAACCGTATGAATTTTGGGAAAGATATTGTATTGTTATAGAACTGTATGGATGTTTTGGTGTGTTTTGAAACCGTATGAATGTTTCGGAAATGTATTTTACCATTTTGGCGTGTTTTGGAACCGTATGAATTTTTAGAACGGTAATGTATTTTTTTGGAACCGTGTGGATGTTTTTTTTTTTTTTTGGTAAATTAGCTTGAAATAGAAAAAAGAATAAGCGAATTTACAGCCTACAAGGGGCATACCCCAGGAGGAAAGATGTTTTTTTGGTAAGGTATAGTACAATTTTGGTGTGTTTTGGAACCGTTTGAATGTTTTGGAAATGTATTGTACCGTTTTGGCGTGTTTTTGAACCGTTTCGATATTTTGGTGAGGTATGTACCATTTTGGTGAATTTTGGAACCGTTTCGATATTTTGGAGAGGTGATGTACCATGTTTTTGAATCGTATTGTACCATTTTGGTGTTTTTTTGGAACGAATGAATGTTTGGAAAGGTATTGTACATTTTTGGCGTGTTTTGAAACCGTGTGGATGTTTTGGTAATGTGTTGTACAATTTTGGTGTGTTTTGGAAGCGTATCGACGTTTTTGGGTGTTTTTGAACCGTTTTGGATTGTATCATTTTTGTGTGTTTTATAAGCGTATTGACGTTTTGGGATGTTTTTGAACCTTTTGGCATTATTTCGTTTTGGTGTGTTTTGGAACCGTATAGATGTTTTGGTATAGCATTTGTATCATTTTGGTATTTTTTTGAATCGTATGGATGTTTTGGTAAGGTATTGTACCATTTTAGTGTGTTTTGGAACCGTATGGTGTTTTGGAGAGGAATTTTACCGTTTTGGCGTGTTTTGAAACCGTGTGGATGTTTTGGTAAGGTGTTGTGCCATTTTGGTGTGTTTTGGACCTGTATTGTCATTTTGGTGTGTTTTTGAACTATATGGATGTTTTGGTATATGTTATTTGTACCATTTTGGTGTTTTTTGGAACCGTATGAATTTTTTTTTTTTTTGGGTAAATCGAACCGTATGAATTTTTGGAAAGGTATTGTATTGTTTTGGAACCGTACGGATGTTTTGGTAAGATATTGCACCAATTTGGTGTATTTTGGAACCGTGTGGATGCTTTGAAAGGTGTTATACTATTTTTGTGTGTTTTGAAAGCTTATGGACGTTTCGGAGTGTTTTTTAACCGTTTGATTTTGTATCATTTTGTTTATTTTAGAACGGTGTGGATGTTTTGGAAAGATGTTATACCATTTTTTTGTGTTTTGAAAACGTATATACGTTTCGGGGTATTTTTTAGCCGTTTGGTATTGTATCATTTTGGTGTTGATTTGAACCGTATGGATATTTTGGTAAGTTGTTTGTACCATTTCGGTGTTTTTTTGAACCGTCTGGATTTTTGGGAAGGTATTGTATTGTTTTGGAACTGAATGGATTTTTTTGGTAAGGTATTGTACCATTTTGGTGCGTTTTGGAACCGAATGGTGTTTTGGAGAGGTATAGTACCGTTTTGGCGTGTTTTGGAACCGTGTGGATGTTTTTTTAATATGCTGTGCCATTGTGGTATGTTTTGGATCCATATGGACATTTTGAGGTGTTTTTGAACCGTTTGGCAATGTATCGTTTTTGGTTTGTTTTCGAACCGTATGGATGTTTTGGTATGACATTTGTACCATTTTGGTGTTTTTTAGAACCGTATGGATTTTTGGTAAGATATTGTATCATGTTGGAACCGTATAGATTGTTAGGTATGGTATTGTTCCCCTTTAGTGTGTTTTAGAAACGTATGGATGTTTTAGAAAGGTATTGTACCGTTTTGGCGTGTTTTGGAACCGCGTGGATGTTCTGAAAAGGTTTTGAACCATTTTGGTGTCTTTTGGAAGCGTATGGACGTTTCGGGGTTTTTGAACCGTTTGGTATTGTATCGTTTTGGTCTGTTTTAGAACCGTATCGATGATTAGGTTGGTTATTTGTACCATTTTGGTATTTTTTGGAACCGTATGTATTTTTGAAAAGGTATTGTATTGTTTTGGAACCGTATGAATGTTTTGATAAGGTATTGCACCATTTTGGTGTATTTTGGAACCGTATGGACATTTTGGGAAATGTATTGTGCCGTTTTGGCGTGTTTTGGAACCGTGTGGAAGTTTTGGTAAGGTGTTGTACCATTTTGGTGTTTTGAAAGTGTATGGACGTTTTGGAGTGTTTTTGAACCGTTTGGCATTGTATTATTTTGGTGTATTTTGAAAGCGTATGGACGTTTGGGGGTGTTTTTGAACCGTTTGGCATTGTTTAGTTTTGGTATGTTTTGGAATCGTATGGATGTTTTGGTCAGTTATTTGTACCATTTCTTATTTTCTTGGAACAGTACGGATTTTTTGAAAGGTATTGTATTATTTTTGAACCGTATGGATGTTTTTGTAAGATATTGTACTATTTTGGTGTGTTTTGGAACCATATGTATGTTTTGGAAAGGTATTGTGCCGTTTTGACATGTTTTGGAACCGTGTGAATATTTTGGTAAGGTGTTGCACCAATTAGTGTTTTTTGGAAGCGTAAGGACGTTTTAGGGTGTTTTACAACCGTTTGGCATCGTATCGGTTTGGTGTATTTTAGAGCCGTATGGATGTTTTGGTATGTTATTTGTACCATTTTGGTGTTTTTTAGAGCGAATGAATGTTTGGAAAGGTATTGTACATTTTTTGCGTGTTTTGAAACCGTGTGGATGTTATGGTAAGGTGTTGTACAATTTTGGTGTGTTTTGGAAGCGTATTGACGTTTTGGGATGTTTTTGAACCTTTTGGCATTGTTTCATTTTGGTGTGTTTTGGAACCGTATGGATGTTTAGGCATATCATTTGTACCATTTTGGTATTTTTTGGAACCGTATGGATGTTTTGGTAAGGTATTGTACCATTTTGGTGTGTTTTGAAACCGTATGGTGTTTTGGAGAGGTATTGTACCGTTTTGGCGTGTTTTGGAACCGTGTGGATGTTTTGGTAAGGTGTTGTGCCATTTCGGTGTGTTTTTGAACTGTATGGATGTTTTGGTATATGTTATTTGTACCATTTTGGTGTTTTTTGGAACCGTATGAATTTTTGGAAAGGTATCGTATTGTTTTGGAACCGCACGGATGTTTTGGTAAGGTATTGCACCAATTTGGTGTATTTTAGAACCGTATGGATGCTTTGAAAGGTGTTATACCATTTTGGTGTGTTTTGAGCGTATAGACGTTTCGGAGAGTTTTTTAACCGTTTGGTTTTGTATCATTTTGGTGTTGATTTGAACCGTATGGATTTTTGGAAAGGTATTGTATTGTTTTGGAACTGAATGGATTTTTTTGGTAAGGTATTGTACCAGTTTGGTGTGTTTTGGAACCGAATGGTGTTTTGGAGAGGTATAGTACCGTTTTGTCGTGTTTTGGAACCCTGTGGACGTTTTTTTAATGTGTTGTGCCTTTTTTGTATGTTTTGGATCCGTATGGACATTTTGGGGTGTTTTTGAACCGTTTGGCAATTTATCGTTTTGGTTTGTTTTCGAACCGTATGTTTTGGTATGACATTTGTACCATTTTAGTGTTTTTTGGAACCGTATGGATTTTTGGTAAGATATTGTATCATGTTGGAACCGTATAGATGGTTAGGTATGGTATTGTTCCCTTTTAGCGTGTTTTAGAAACGTATGTATGTTTTGGAAAGGTATTGTACCGTTTTGGTGTATTTTAGAACCGTGTGGATGTTTTGGTAAGGTGTTATACCATTTTGATATGTTTTGGAAGCGTATGGACGTTTCGAGGTGTTTTTAAACAGTTGGTATTGTATTATTTTGGTGTGTTTTATAAACGTGTGGATGTTTTGGTATGTTATTTGTACCGTTTTGGTGTTTTTTGGAACCGTATTGATTTTTGGTAAGGTATTGTATCATTTTGGAACTGTATGGATGGTTTGGTATTGTATTGCACCATTTTGGTGTGTTTTGAAACCGTATGGATGTTTTAAAATGGAATTGTACCGTTTTAACGTGTTTTGAAACCGTGTGGATGTTTTGGTAGGGTGTTGTACCATTTTGGTTTGTGTTGAAAGTGTATATACGTTTTGGCGTATTTTTGAACCGTTTGGTATTTTATCATTTTGGTGTGTTTTTGAACCGTATGAATGTTTTGGTATGTTATTTATACCATTTTGGTGTTTTTTGGAACCGTATGGATTTTTGGAAATGAATTGTATTCTTTTGGAACTGTATGGTATTTTGGTAAGGTATTGTACTATTTTGAAGTGTTTTGGACCAGTTTGGATGTTTTGGAAAGGTATTGTATCGTTTTGGCATGTTTTAGAACCGTGTGGATGTTCTGGAAAGGTTTTGTACCATTTTGGTGTGTTTTGGAAGCATATGGACGTTTCGGGGTGTTTGAACCGTTTGGTATTGTATCGTTTTGGTGTGTTTTAGAACCGTACGGATGTTTAGGTTGGTTATTTGTACCATTTTGGTATTTTTTGGAACCGTATGTATTTTTGAAAAGGTATTGTATTGTTTTGTAACCGTATGAATGTTTTGGTAAGGTATTGCACCCTTTTGGTGTGTTTTGGAACCGTATGGATGTTTTGGAAAGGTATTGTGCCGTTTTGGCTTGTTTTGGAACCGTGTGGAAGTTTTGGTAAGGTGTTGTACCATTTTGGTGTTTTGAAAGTGTATTGACGTTTTGGAGTGTTTTTGAACCGTTTGGCATTGTATCGTTTTGGTGTGTTTTGGAACAGTATGGATGTTTTGGTATTACATTTTTACCATTTTTGTGTTTTTTTGAACCATATGGACGGTTTGTTATGGTATTGTACAATTTTGGGGTCTTTTGGAACCGTATGGATGTTTTAAAGGTATTGTACCGTTTTTGCATGTTTTGGAACAGTGTGGATGTTTTGGTAAGGTGTTATAATATTTTGGTTTGTTTTAGAACCGTATTGACGTTTTTGGGTGTTATTGAACTGTTTTGTATTGTATCGATTTGTTGCGTTTTGGAACCGTTGGGATGTTTTGGCACGTAATTTGTCCCATTTTGGTGTGTTTTTGAACCTTATGGATTTTTTGGAAAGCTATTGTATTGTTTTGAAACCGTATGAAAGTTTTGGTAAGGTATTGTACCATTTTGGTGTGTTTTGGAATCGTACGGATGTTTTGGAAAGGTATTGTAGCGTTTTGGCGTGTTCTGGAACCTTGTGGATGTTTTGGTAAGGTGTTGTACCGTTTTGGTGTGTTTTGGAAGCGTATGAACGTTTCGGGGTGTGTTTTGGAACCGTTTGGTATTGTATCATTTCGGTGTATTTTTGAACCTCATGGATGTTTTGGTATGTCATTTGTACCATTTTGATGTTTTTTTGAAAACCTTATGGATTTTTTGAAAGGTATTGTATTGTTTTGGAATCGTATGTATTTTTTTGTAAAGTATTGTATCATTTTGTTGTGTTTTGGAACCGTATGGATGTTTTCAAAAGGTATTGTACCGTTTCGACGTATTTTGGAAGCGTATGGACATTTTGGGGTGTGGAAGCGTATGGACATTTTGAGGTGTTTTTAAACCGTTTGGCAATGTATCGTTTTGGTGTGTTTTGGAACCGTTTGGATGTTTTGGTATGACATTTTTACCATGTTTGTGTTTTTTGGAACCGTATGAATTTTTGGTAAGGTATTGTATCATCTTGGAACCATATGGATGGTTTGGTCTAGTATTGTTCAATTTTTGTGAGTTTTGGAACCGTATGTATGTGTTGGAAAGATATAGAACCGTTTTAGCGTGCTTTGGAACCGTGCGGATGTTTTGTTAAGGTGTTATACCATTTTGGTGTGTTTTGGAGGCGTATGGACGTTTCGGGGTGTTTTTGAACCCTTTGGTATTGCATCATTTTCGTGTGTTTTTGAACCGTATGGATGTTTTTCTATGTCATTTGTACCATGTCGATGTTTTTTGGAACCGTATGGATTTTTGGATATGTATTGTATTGTTTTGGAACCGTAATGATGTTTTGGTAAGGTATTGTACTATTTTGGTTTGTTTTGGAACCGTATGAATGTTTTGGAAAAGTATTGTACCGTTTAGGCATGTTTTGAAACCGTGTGGATGTTTTGGTAAGGTGTTGTACCATTTTGGTGTATTTTGGAAGCGTATGGATGTTTTCGGGTATTTTTGAACCGTTTGGCATTGTATCATTTTGGTGTGTTTTGAAAGCGTATGGACGTTTGGGGGTGTTTTTGAACTGTTTGGCGTTGTATAGTTTTGGTATGTTTTGGAATCGTATGGATGTTTTGGTCTGTTATTTGTACCATTTCTTATTTTCTTGGAAACGTATGGATTTTTTGAAAGGTATTGTAATGTTTTTGAACCATATGGATGTTTTTGTAAGGTATTGTACTATTTTGGTGTGTTTTGGAACCATATGTTTGTTTTGGAAAGGTATTGTGCCGTTTTGACGTGTTTTGGAACCGTGTGAATATTTTGGTAAGGTGTTGCACCAATTAGTGTGTTTTGGAAGCATATGGACATTTTAGGGTGTTTTTGAACCGTTTGGCATTGTATCGTTTTGGTGTATTTTGGAAGCGTATGGATTTTTTTGTATGACATTTGTACCATTTTGGTGTTTTTTTGAACCGTATAGTTTTTTGTTATGGTATTGTGTGATTTTGAAACCGTATGTATGGTTTGGTATGGTATTGTACAATTTTTGTGTGTTTTGGAACCGTATGGATGTTTTGGAAAGGTATTGTACCGTTTTTGCGTGTTTTAGAACCGTATAGATGTTTTGGTAAGGTGTTGTACCATTCTGGTGTGTTTTGGAACCGTATGGCCATTTCGGGGTGTTTTTTAACTGTTTGGTATTATTTCGATTTGGTGCATTTTGTAATCGTTTGGATGTTTTGGTATGTAATTTGTACTGTTCTGGTGTTTTTTTAACCTTATGGATTTTTGGAAAGCTGTTGTAATATTTTGGAACCGTATGGATGTTTTGGTAAGGTATTGTTCCATTTTGTTGTGTTTTGGAACTATATGGATGTTTTGGAAAAGTATTGTATCGTTTTGGCTTGTTTTGGAACCGTGTGGATGTTTTGATAAGGTGTTGTACCGTTTTCGTGTGTTTTGGAAGCGTGTGGACGTTTCGGGTTATTTTTAAACCGTTTGATATTGTATCATTTTGGTGTATTTTTTAACCGTATGGATGTTTTGGTTTGTCATTTGTACCATTTTGATGCTTTTTTGAAAACCTTATGGATTTTTGGAAAGGTATTGTATTGTTTTGTAACCGTATGGCTGTTTTGGTAAGGTATTGTATCATTTTTGTGTATTTTGGAACCGTATGGATGTTTTGGAAAGGTATTTTTGGCGTGTTTTGAAACCGTGTGGATAGTTTGGTAAGGTGTTATACCATTTTGGTGTATTTTGTAAGCGTATGGACGTTTCGGGGTGTTTTGAACCGTTTGGTATTGTATTGTTTTGGTGTGTTTTGTAACCGTTTGGATGTTTTAGTATGTTATTAGTACCATTTTGGTGTTTTTTGGAACTGTATGGAATTTTGGAAAGATATTGTATTGTTTTGGAGCCATATGGATGTTTTGGTAAGGTATTTTACCATTTTGGTGTGTTTTGGACCATATGGATGTTTTGGAAAGGTATTGTACCGTTTTGGCGTGTTTTTGTACCGTGTGGATGTTTTGGTAAGGTGTTGTGCCATTTTGGTGTGTTTTGGAAGCGTATGGACGTTTTGGGGTGTTTTTGAACCGTTTGGCATTGTATCGTTTTGGTGTGTTTTGGAACCGTATGATTGTTGTGGTATGACATTTGTACCATTTTGGTATTTTTTGGAACCGTATGAATTTTTTTTAAGGTATTGTATCATTTTGGAACCGTATGGGTGTTTTCATATGGTATGGTACCATATGGATGTTTGGTATGGTATTGAATTGTGTGGGTTTACGATATTGTACTGTAAGAGTGCTTTGGAAAGATTTGGTATGATATCGTACCGTTTGTTTTTGGCATGGCATAGTATGGGTGTTTTGAAACAGTATCGTACCGTATAGGTGCTTTGGTACGTTTTGATACGGTTTGGTACCTTTTTTGTGTTGTATGGTATCGTTTGGGTGTTTTTGTACGGTATTGTTCCGTAATGATGCTTTTGAATGTTTAGGTACGGTATCATACCATTTTCGTGTCCTATGGTACCGAATGGGTGTTTGGTATAGTATTGTACCATATGGGTGCATTGGTACGTTTTGATAGAACCGTATGGGTGTTTTGATACGTTTTTAATTAGTATTGTATCGTATAGATGCTTTGGTACGCTGTATGGGTGCTTTGGTATGGTATTGTACTGTATGGGTGTGTTGGTACGTTCTGTTACGGTATTGTACCGTTTGGGTGCTTTTGTATGTTTTGGTGACGTATAGAACCGTTTTAGTGTGATATGGAACCGTACGGGTGTTTTGTACGGTATTAGTATGGGTACTTTGATACATTTTTGTTCAGTATCGGACTGTTTTGGAATGGTATGGTACTGTATTGGGGTTTTGGTACAGTATTCTATCATATGGGTGCTTTGGTACGTTTTGGTGTGGTATGCTACTTTATTGGTGTTTCGGTTATGTACTGTACCGTATGGGTGCTTTGATATGTTTTGGTACGGTATCATACCGTTTTAGTGTGCTATAGTACATATAAGTGTTTTGGATCGATATTGTACCATATGGGTACTTTGGTACATTTTGCTCCGATATCGTACTGTTTTGGTGTGATATAGTAGCGTATGGGTGTTTTGGTACGGTATTGTACCATATGAACGTTTTTTGGTACGGTATTATTTTACCCTTTGAACTCTCGTTTAAAGTTTGAATATGACAAGCTTTGCACTAGTACAGATGGAATACCTTTCACGAAGGGCAACACTAAGTGCCTTTGCGAACCCCCTTCAAGTTTCTTATGGGCAAATTGACCTTTTGCCCTTGCTTGCACCTAGTAAAGATAAAGAAAAGACCAAAATTTCATTAAAGAACACACAAATGGAATATAGCAGCATGAAAGAACACTCAAATGGAATATAGCATTTTTAAGACAAGCACCTGTGCTTCAGGATTCATTCCAAGAGCAAGCATTGTACCCACGGCTTCGGCAAAGGCATCGCGAACAGATGAAGGATCCTCGAGGGCCTAATAATGTGGCCTCCAATATTGATAGACATATTTCAGAAAGGAACCACCAAGAAATGAGACCTAAAACGCCTAACTTCACATAATAAGAAGCAGAATTGTCCAGCTCTGCAACTCCTAAACCTGGACCTCCGATATTTGCAAATGCCTTTAGACATCTTCCAGCAACTATTCTTACTGTGAAGGATTTATCCCTAACAGCTAACCGCATTATGAGATAAAAAGCCTTTGTATACGCCAAAGAAGCAACACCACCACCACATCCTTCCAAAGCATTATGAAGCATATGCAAAGCTTCTTGTCTAACAAAATCCTGAAGATGCAAGTAGTTAGTTATGGAAGTAAACAAACAAAAAGCATAAGAGTTCGAATATGAACAAAAAACATCATCCCATACTAAGGACTACTAGTTTTAAAGCAACAACTTCTGAACGCATCCCTAGAAAATTGAATAAACCTTTTTTTAATCTTACCCACAGTGGTTCCTTGATAGTCCAATTAATGATGGGGCATCTCTCAAAAAAGATTTAAGATGAGGTATCAAAGAATGTATTTCCTATCTCAACAAATATTTCCAATCACCAAATTTATGCTGGGGCATCTCAAAATTTTTTTGCCCTATGGAGAACTGTGGACGTTCCATTCTAATTAACACATTAACCAGGCTAAAATTCTTTTAGAGAACCAACCCCTAGTTTCCCATGGATCTTTTCTCATTACATAAAGTGAGAAGGTTAAAAAATGCCTTCTAAACAAAAACGGAATAAGCATACTAAAAGTAGTAAATATATAACCAGTTAATCCAGAAAAGTCCTTTCGGGTGGCACTACCTCATTAAACTTCATCAGTTTTGTAACAATAGTAGTTGTTTCAAGTAGACCAGACGCAAATCTTCTCCCAAAAAGGAGAAACAGTTCCCCCAAGCATTGTGCAGCACCTACAAGTTTGTCCCAATAACATCATATGTAAATATGCAACAAACAAAAAAGACTGAACTGAAATTCAGAACCCAATCACATTACATAAGCACCCTACAAATATACAATAGGAATGCAAGTTTGGAGCAGAGTTTTTGGATCCTTGAGTACCAAGTGCAGAGAAAATGACATGAAAGGATGGTTCTTTATACCAAGTAACCCACATTTAAGCACTACTAAGGCAAATATTCACTATGCCATTTAGGTACGCACTCAATTAACCTTGCATCCTCCTTAGGTTTCGCCACGTAAATAGCATTCCAAGAATAGCTTCCACCCCAAAGATGCCAAAGCAAGTTATCCCGGGAGAAGTTTACACTTGTATGATTCTATTTTGTAGCAGTCCTTACACTCGTAAGATTCAAAAAGCATGTAAAGACACCCAAAATCACTGGCAGGTCTTATTCTTTCCTAAATAATGTCACAATCCCATCCTTTTATAGAACAAAGCCCAACGGGATTTGGCTTAAACTCAAGTCAACAGAAGCTTCATACCAACTACTGGGTGGTTGACATAAATTCCTTTCCCAACCTAGCTATATTGTGTTGGATATGTACTATTGGATCATTTCCTAACCACTTCCGTTTTGGGAACAATTGACAATCTACCTCTTTTTATTTCAAGCTAATTTACCCAAAAAAAAAAAAAGAAGACAATCTGACAAGGTATTTTTGGGACACGATAGATCCTTTTTTCCGTTAAAATACATAGGGAGGTCATAATCTCTAGTCTCTTAGTTTCCATAAATTCCTCGTTTGTGTTGGATTTTTTTTTCCTATGAATGGATGTTTGCATATCAAAGTGCAAGCAGGCAAGGTGGTTAGGCCTATTTCCTAAACATAAACTTTGGGAATAATTGGTCATTTAACTTCGAAAACCAAAATATTTTATTTAAGCCATGCATGTTCAAAGCCTTTTCGTCATAGCCCAAACCAAAATATTGATGAATCCACCAGCAATACCCTGGAAGTGTAGTTGTCAGGTATCTAATCGCAGACTGAATCGTTCCTGGAATCTTAGACTGAATTAAATCAGTCATAGCTTTAAAAAATGCAAAATACTAAAGAATGGAGATATATCGTCAGGAAAAAGAATTAGAAAATAAGACGATTTCACTCTTTCCGAAGTTGGAGTCGAGCTTTACCTAAAGGAGCTGTCATGAGCAAGAGGGATCAAATCCCTCATTCTTGTCTATTTAGGCATACCTACACATGTACATAACTAGTCTTAAATTCGTGTTGCTTTACTTGTTATTCTTGAATATGATGCACCTTTGGCTTTGTAGCAGTTTCAAATGGATTCCTTTGTTAAAAATCAAACATATGCTGCACAAATATTATAAAGATAAAATAGTTTCAGCGAAGTACAATGAAAATCTACAAGAAGACCGTGTAGTCTAACACGTAAAACGTACTTAAGGCAAAAGCCGCAAAACATGAGGCCCTAAAACTCACCTTGATCTACGATCCTATTTAACATAGTTCGTTATCTTATGATTTGTGAATTAGAAGAAACGATAATCAGATAAATTTAACCAAATACACATTCATGTACCATATATTTAACACTTGTTATTTGACTATGGTGGATTAAGAGTCAATTCGGAAATAGCCTCTCTGCTTGCAGGTAAGGCCGCATACACCAACCCTTCTCCAAACCCCGCATATGCAAGAGCTTCATGCACCGGCTACCCCCTTAGGAGTGAAAGAACCCAGCTTGGATGCTTAACTACTCTAGCAGCCACATTACTAACAAACTCTGCACAAGTATCCATGATTTCTGTGCAAAGATGTTCTGAACTCTCGTGAATTCAGAATTGTGAATTCAGTCATAAGATTCCTCACCTATTTTGGGTTTACTATAATCACCTCTAGATCCTTACCGGCTTTGCAACAGCCTTGAATAGTACATATACTTTTAACAGCTATATGACCCAAAATCAAAACACATTCCTACTAACACTGCCTGTACCAATAACCTTGCCTCAACAAATTCACCATTAGTAGAAAAACATTTCCAATACCATTCATGAAACTGGATCAGCATAAACCCTACATAACACTACATCGCACCACTCCAAAACACCAAATTCAACAAATTATATTCTACTATCACGGATCTTATCAAAAAAAAATTAGTAGATAATTTCGACCAACCAGCCACGCGTAGCGCGTCGCTTTTCTTCCCGTCGGAAAGAAACCCTTGGAGACTACTCGCCCTCGAGTATATTGAAATACCATCTCCTTTCATTATAATCCTCGCCATCGACACCGACGCCAGAGGGCGCACGGGACGCCGCGTGCCCAGAACGAGCAGAGAGTATAGCGCGTCCTCGCACTTCCTCTACCACAACAGTATAGACTCTTGAAATTTCGAAAACCAAATGCGTAAACGTAAACAGTGGATTTATAATTCAAACGGAGAGTGTAGACAGTTGTGAGGAGATAGAGAGAGAAAGAGAGCGACTGACCTTGGGCTCTTCGTCGATGACGAAGACGAGATCGAAGCAGAGGAGGGAGGGAGTCCGGGGGCTTGTGGGTGGAGGAGGCGACGATGGACTCTAGCTGGGCAACTAGGACGCCGAATCTGGATAGGGGGACGTTGTCTCTCACGTAGTTCTTCGCCATCGGAGTTGCATACAGAGAGAGAGAGAGAGAGAGAGAGAGGGTGTGGGTGTGTTGTGTGCCTCAGAGAATTTCCGAGTTTAATGACGTTGGAGTACATCATTTTACCGTTTTCCGAGAATAAAGTCAAAGATCTAACAGATTTTTTTTATAACGGTAACAATCTTGATATCGGTACTTGTCAGCAAAAAGTTAAGCATTTTTTTTGTTCTCATCTAATTTTTTTTTCCATTTATTTGTTTTGAGCAAAACTTTTATAAATTATTATATATATATAAATAAATTTATTCAAATATTTTAAAAAATATCCACTTTAAGCTAAAAACATGAAAGTTTCACTTTTACAGCTTAAAGTGAAAATTTCTTAAAATATTTGAATAAAAATAAAAAAATTATTTTTATGATTTGTCTTATCCAGATGAATTAATACTTCAAAAAAAAAAGCACAAAACTAACAAGTACAAAAAAAAAAGGACAAAAAACGCTAAATTTTGCTTAGCAGAACATTGCCTAAAAAAATGATAGGAAATTTAATTACTTATCGTTCACTATCTTCTTTTTAGGGATTGAACAGTTTGGGCGATGTTCTTGTCAACTTTGGTATTAACACATTATTATCAGGGATTTTGGGCCTCTACTTCGGATTGGATCTAACCTTGCAATTACTTCAAAACTTGAAATGTCCAACGTTAACTCATTTTCGTTGGTATAAAGATGTTTTCCAACTTTTCCTTGCTAAGGTTATGCAAAGAACCGATGCTAATAGTGAGCATTGGAAATCCAAATTTGTGGATGGTCTTCCCCATTTCTTTGCAGAAAAAATTAGGAAAAAATTAAGAGATCAAAATAATGGTACTACCATTATTTATGATAATTACACTTACGGTCAATTCGTATCCATAATTATCCAGGAAGGCTTAACTTTTTGTAATGACATAAAGTTACACAATCAGTTAAAGAAGCAGAACCAAACTGGTAAACAAGAATTGGGTCAATTTTGTGACCAATTTGATTATGACATGACCCAATATCCGAAACCTGCTAAAAGGCATAGTAAAAGCACTACGACCACTAGGAAACATTCTAAAAGAAAACCTAGTAAAAAGAATAAGGCTGAGCAATCAGGCTCAAAAGAACCCACTTCCAAGAAGCATAACAAGTCTAAAAAGAAATTTGCTAAATGCTTCAAGTGTGGAAAAATAGGTCATTATGCTAACAAGTGTAAGACTAAGAAGAAGCTTAATGAGCTCCAAATTGATGAAGGGTTAAGACAACAACTCTTCAAAATTCTTCTTGACTCCACTGAGGAATCTTCTGAAGAAGAACCAGAGGATCAGGTGAATGATATATCTGATCAAGAAGAAGAGGATTCTCCTTCTGAATCAGAAGAAGAAACTCCTAGTAATTGTCATTGTAATAACCTTGAATGCTCAACTTCCGATAATTATTGGAAGGCGATTGTTGAGATGAATGGTCTCAGCATTAATGTCCTCTCTGATAAACAACAAGGTTTATTAGATATAATAGATCAAATTGAGGACCCTCAATTAAGAATAAAAATTATAGAAACGTGTATTTCTTCTAGTAAAAAAGAAGAAAATATGTACACAAAAGTACAAGGATCGTAAAGAAAACTAACTTTCTTATTATAAGGCCGAAGCCAACAGTATGTGAGAGTACAGCGGAGAGAGAGGGGATTTTAGAGAGAGAGAGAGGGTAATCCAAAACCTACTTTGAACTTAAACATAAATGGGTTTATATAGACCCGAAATGAAAAACAAATGAAATGTAAATTACACTCTGATTTGATAAAAGAGTTACAGAAAAGACTTAAGGGTCTTTCTATTAATGTTATTTCTGAGGAATTAGACCCAGATATGAGTAATCAAGAGATTTTGGAGTTAGAAAATTCCTTTCTTCAAAATGATACCATTAATAAAATTCAATATCCTTCCAAAAGCATTCCTTATGCAGGAGCTGATAGATATTACTACCCGAGACCAAGTCCTCAAGACCTGTGTTGGTGCAATTATAGATTATTAAGCCTGGATTGAGCTATTGAAGGGCAGGTTTTTTTGATAAAAGATTCCTCTCCATTATTGGAGGAAGGCGTAAGCCTTAAGGACATACTATATTTTTTCTTTCTAGAATAAAGTCAAAGATCTAACAGAATTTTTTGATAACAGTAACAATCTTGATATCGGTACCTGTCAGCAAAAAGTTACGCATTTTTTTTTTGTTCTCATCCAATTTTTTTTCATTTATTTGTTTTGAGCAAAACTTTTAAAAATTATTATATATATATAAATCAATTTATTCAAATATTTTAAAAAATATCCACTTTAAGCTAAAAACAAGAAAATTTCACTTTTACAGCTTAAAGTGAATATTTCTTAAAATACTTGGATAAAAAAAAAATTATTTTTCTGATTTGTCTTGTCCAGATGAATTAATACTTCAAAAAAAAAAAAGCACAGAACTAACAAGTACAAAAAAAAAAGGACAAAAAATGCAAAATTTTGCTTAGCAGAACACTGCCTAAAAAAATAATAGGAAATTTAATTACTTATCGTTCACTAGGGATTGAACAATTTGGGCGATGTTCTTGTCAACTTTGGTATTAACACATTATTAGCAGGGATTTTGGGCCTCTACTTCGGATTGGATCTAACCTTGCAATTAAAAAAAATTTGGATAATTCACTCCTATGAAAATTTATAAATTACTTTTCTAATTCGTCTCGTCGAGATGAATAAATAATTTGAAAATAAAATTGGCACAAAACTAACTAGCACAAAAAAAAAATGACAAAAAAGTGATACAAAATTTAATTACCCATCATTCACCATCCTCTTTTTAGCTATTGAACAGCTTGGGCGATATTTGTCAACTTTTGTCTTAACACATTATGTCACGACTTGGATTTTCAACATAAAGTAAATAACGTTCTATAATAAAAAGACCTCACTTTCCATCGGATTCCCAAAATAATATTCCACCTGTTTAAATTACAAACAAGTTCCCAATTCAAAAGAATATACAAGTTTGGCATTACGGCCCAAATTTACTTAAGTACAGTTACAACACATGCGAAGTGTTACAAACTTCCTTGTTAAAAGAAATTCATGAGTACTTAGTTACAAAACCATCTTGATCAAAGGCTAAACTATTACAAGATGAAATAGTAACTAAAAGTGATAAGCTTTCAAAAGTCGTCCACAGTCCAAGCACGCAATGCATGATGCTACTGTTCGGCATTAGTACCAGAAAAGAAGGATTTTGTTGAGCTACAATAGCCCATTAGGAAAATCTTTACCAAAATTTATGCATACATGATGATGGGGCAAGGAAAGAAATCAAGTGGATACGACTCAATCGATGAAAAGCAATCAATAATGAGTATGACTATCATTCGGTACGATTAATTCAAGTCAAAGTATCATTGCACTATGCCATATAATTCAAATGACACAAACATCTCCAACACTCCGGACACGACACACTATCACCAACTCCCACTAACTGTATTTCCACCCCTTGCGTTACAGTATAACATCTCAAGAGTTACCGTATTACCACCCCTCGCGTTACGGTGAACCTTACAACCCGGACCGTCGTATTACCACCCCTAGCGTTACGAGGCCCACATGAGTCTCCGTATTACCACCTCTTGCGTTACGAGACTCCTAATATCAACTTCCGACTCATGCAACTACTTTCCTACTCAATATGTAAGAACAAACCTTTCTATGATCACACTCGTTCGTGAGACTCCATTCGGTATGCCAACAATATCACATTTAAACTATAAACATGCCCAAGCAATCAAACCATTGAATACGATTTCAATCATATAACCTAACATTCATTCTCTACCAAAAGGAAGCCAACGAAACATATTTTACCCAAAAAAAAAAGCCAACGAAACAAGGGTATCGTCAAATCATCATAGGAAATCAATTGGACATGCTTGAAATGGTTTAGGAGGTGTTACGAGGGTGTTAAGAATGCCTGGAGTTCAAAACAAGTGACGAGGAATCAAACAAGGTTCAAACAGTTTTTCTGAGTCAAGGTACCGATACCTTAAAAACATGGTATCGCTACCAAACCAATCCAGAGAGCAAACAAGAATTAGGGTATCGCTACCTCGAAAACTAGGTACCGCTACCTAAGGTATCGATACCTCAAAAAGGTGGTATCGCTACCAATGTATGACAGCAGGCGATTTTTGCAGATTTTGACAGATTTCGATTTGGACCAAAAACAAGACTAAGGACCAACTCTTATACCAAATTCAACACATATACATATAAGAGAGGTAAAGAAATCCCTACCTCGCAACAATGGCCGAGATTCAAACGAGCCCTAGCTCCTAAAGCAAAATCGAGCCAAATACTCCTCCTCCGAGCTTGAACGAACACCACCCGAGGCTTAAACACTTGAGGAGGTGAATTTGTGGAGGATCTTGTTGATTTTTGAGCTTGGGAGTGGGAGAGAGTGAGAGGCGGTAGAGAGAGAGAGAGAGGCCGGAGGAGAGGAGAGAGAGCCGAGAGTTTTTGAGATGGAGAAAATAATCTCCTACACACACCAAACACCATATATATACCCACATATTTGCAAAACACACATCCACTCCCTCTAGTTCTTATCTTTTCATTCTAGTCCTTAATTCAAAATATCCACTAAATAAACCATATTCTTCCAATTAGACACTTAATAAACATTTCAATAATTAATAAATATCCAGGTCTCTACACATTATTATGAGGGTGTAACGACCTTAATTTTTGGTAAGTAAAAATTTCGTTAAATATTTGAAATTTATAAAATTCTTATTTTAAATCCTAGATTACCCTATAAATTTTCTTTAACTTTAATAATCCGTCATAATTAGATTTCTTTGCATCGGACAATCTAGTATTTTTCTAAAGACAAGTATGCTTATAGAAGTACTTGTATATTTTACTAGTAAATGAAATAAAATCCTTAAGTTATATTTCTCGACTAAAAACCCTACTTGGTAAGTCCAGTTAATTCCTAACTAACTAGTTTGGCTAATCCAATTACCTTTCAAGGCTAGTTTCATTTAGTTGAACCTTATGACTTTTTTGAATCCTCTTAATTCCTATGTGAACATTTTCACCCACCTTTGAACCTTATGAACCTTTCTACACCCTAGTTGAACCTTTCCAACCCTAGACTAGAAAATCATTGCACTTTCATTGACTAGTCATTTCAAGACTTTACTACTCATCATTTCTTCTTCCAAAGAATATCTTTCCTCATCATTACCGCCTTTACCATTGAACAATAAATTGTAAGGTAATTCTTATCTTTTGAGTAATAGAATTAGCTTCCAACCAATTGGTTAGAGAAACCTAACTACCATTTCACCTAGTTACATTACCCTAACCCTAATTGAACCTTTAGGCCTAGGATAGCAATCATTATGCTTCCAAAAATGGAATACCTACCATTGCCATGCATGCAACCCTAAGAATAATAGCCCACCAAGGATCATTTTCCTAGATCTTTCCCTAGGTATATATATGTATATATACATCATAGCATGCATAGATATACTTTCTAGGAAATCCTTACCCATTGGACAATGCTTTGTCATTGAAAGTCTTACCATAATCATTACCTATCTCCTAGACTTAGCAAAGCTACTTAGACCTAAGGGCACATGGTTTTATATATATATATATATATATATATATATATATATATATATATATATATATATATATATATATATATATATATATATATATATATATATATATTTTTGACAATATATTTTCGGAGCCCCACACAAATAATCGAAGCCATTCAATTTGTTTAAAACATGTTTTTAAGGGTTCCCGTAAAAAATCATCTTATTTAGACATCGGCAAGGGCTTGATTGGCTCATTCAATTTTATCCTGTCAAATTTGACAGGAATCAACTAAATGAGCCGATCATGCCTTTACCGATATCCAAAGGCGTTAATTTTTTACGGGACCCCTTAAAAACATGTTTTAAATACATTGAGCGGCTCCGATCATTTGTTTGAAGGTCCCATGCGGGATTTCAAAAAATCTATTGTCAAAAGTGTTGTCAAATTTATTGTCTCTAGAACCGGCCCCTATATACATATATATATATATATAGAGAGAGAGAGAGAGAGAGAGAGAGAGAGAGAGAGAGAGAGTAAGCTTCTAATGTGGACCTTCGCATCCAAGAAAAGTGCGGACCACCCCATTTCTCCCCTTTTCCGATTGAATTTTTATGATCTGAGCTATTCAATGTGTTCAGAACGTGATTTTAAGGGTACCTGCGAGAAATAGACAAAAAAAATGACTGAGAAGGGCTTGATTTGCTCAGTTTTTATTTGAACTGTTCAATAAAAAATAAACAAAAACTGCTCGGATGAAGCCCTTCCCGGTCTTTTTTTTTTGCTGATTTCTCGCAGGTATCCCTAAAATCACATTCTGAACACATTGAGCTGCTTGCATCATCAAAATTCAATCGGAAAAGGAGAGGTCCGCACTTTGCTTGGATGCAGAGGTCCGTATTAGAAACTTACTCTCTCTCTCTCTTTCTCTCTCTCTCTCTCTCTATATATATATATATATAAACACCCCAAATCTCAATCTCATTATATATATATATAATATATATAATATATATATGCCTAAAAAAACACCCCAATTCTCAATCTCATAGTTCCCGATCAAATTTTTATGATCCGAACCATTCAATGTGTGCAGAATGTGATTTTAAAGGTGCTCGCGAGAAATCAGCAAAATATATGACCGGGAAGTGCTTATTTGAGCAATTTTTAATTGAACCGTTCATTAAATCTAAGTTAAAAAGTGTTCAAATCAAGCCTTTTCCGGTCTTTCTTTTTTTGCTAATTTCTCGCGGGTGCCCTTAAAAAATCACGTTCTGATCACATTGAGCGGCTCGGATCATCAAAATTTGATCGAAAACTATGAGGTGTTTTTTAGGTGTTTAATTAGTTATCCCCGGAACTGCTCCGTATATATATATATACGGGGCCGTTCCGCCCCCAAATGGTATCAAAGCCAAGTCGGGAGTAGTGAGCTAAGGGTGGTGGATGGATTGTGTCTGAAGGAGTCGGAGATGTGTGGATGAGTAATTACTGGGTAGTTTATTCCTGTTTGTAAAAGAAAATGAAAATGTTTCTTATATCTTCATTAATCTCTTTATTTTCTGAGTTTTGAAAAACAAATGGAACGACTGTAGATGATCTAGGTTTTAAACTAAAGCCTGATTTTCACCAATTTGATGTTGGTAGTATGTCATCTGTAGATGATCTAGGTTTACAAACTAAAGCCTGATTTTTGTTATCAAACTGTTGTTTTGAAAGTACGACCCTAATGGTTAAATCCAGCCATGGTAAGTCCCGCTTTAGCCAGGGAGGCGTCTAGGGCAGAAGAGTGTTGGAAGCAGCCAAAACGGGTAGTAAAATAGAAACAGCAGCAAGGTAGTGGAGATTTTAGGATCCGTTTGTTAAACGAGATATAGACCTATACAAGTGACAGATGAACAACATTTAAGAAGTGGATTTATGAGGATCCGTTTTTAACAAGTTATGGATCTATACACAAGTGAAAAATGAATTTCAAAATTAAGTTTAAATAGAAAGATTAATTTATATATAAGTCTCGGATCAGTTTCTTTTAGGAAAAGGAATAGATTATCCAGGTATCATTCATCCACCGGTCCCTCCCTTATTCAGGTATAAGTTCATCCACCAGTCCCTCGATTCACTCCAGGCTCTATTTATTAAAATGAACAGAATGTTTAGATGCAATTCTTCAGCTAGTTCTTCTTCTCATTTAACGGCCATCCCTGATATAATAAACCAAGAAGAACAAGAATATCAAGATTTAAATAGCAGTGATTTCCAAAATTGGAATATCCCTAAAATACCTGTTAAAGAGATTTATAGATCTAGTTTTTTAAGTGATTCTTTTAGAACTGATCAAGTTGCTAAAACAGTTGAACAAATTTATGCTATTACTAATATGCTTGAAGGCAGTCACGCACTTGCCTTGATTTATCGTATTTATTATAAGTGTATGAAAACTAATTTGAATATTCATGCTTTGGTTAAAAGCCCTAAGGATAAAACTGTTTTGATTCAAAGTAATACTAATGCTAATATTCAAGTACCCAAAACTATTTCCTGGAATGATATTACTTTACCCACCAGTTGGGTGAGTGAAAATGATAGTTATCCCCATAAGATGCAAAATGATACTGTTGATTTAGATTATATTAAGCAATATTTAGATGGTACTGTTAGAATTAGTTTTGATCAACAAAGGATAAATCCACCCCTTAGGATTAAGGAATTAAGCAGATCAAGTAGTTTTGTTAACCTACCTAGGCATGATAAGAATCTTATTAATCCTCATGTTAAATTACGAGGAATTGAAACAAGTTCACAAATTAGTAAACCCTGTTACTCAACACAGTCAAATTTTGATGATAGTGAGACATCTCCAGGATCTCCTACTCTTACTGATTTTGAAGGAACAACACCTCCTGTTAATCCACCAAACCAAGTTGATCCAGCACTTCGTGTATTAACTAGGATTACTAATGATGATGATTCTGATGATGAATATGATGAATTATATGAAGAATTTAAGTCAAAAAAGAATAAACAAAAAAGAAAAAATTGGCGTAGTAACTATTCATTTAGTCAACAAGATAAAATGATAGACCAATGGAAACAATACATAGAAGATAATAATATTGAAATTTACTTTTTTGATTATTTAGAGAAAATTGCTACCCCTACTAAACCCATGTCCTTGTCTTCTGTTTGCTCAACTTCTTCCCAAAAAACCTATAGCATAGAGTCAAAAGAACTAAAAGTCATTAAACAGGATAATGAACCCGTAGATAATAAATTGGTAAAAATTAGTAACACAACAACACAGGATTTAAAACATGAAGTTAAAATTGTTAAAAAAGGTATTAAACATTTAAAAGAATCTGAGCTTGAAAATTCTGATAAGAATATTAAAAATGGTCAAAATGATAAAAAAGAATATTAGCAGAAATGGTATACTAAGGTTAAACTAGTAGTACGAGATTATCAAATAGAAGTTAATGCTCTCATTGATACTGGTGCTGATTTAAATTGTATTGCTCAAGGTCTAGTACCGACAATGTATTTTCATAAAACTACTGCTATATTAAGGGCTGCTAATAATAGTAAAATGGATATAGAATATAAGTTGCCCAAGGCACATATTTGCCAGGATAAAATTTGTTTTCAAAGCACTATTGTTTTAGTTCCTGACTTGACTGATAACTTGATCTTAGGAACACCATTTATCTGTTTACTTTATCCTTTCACCACCAATGAAGAAGGATTAATTACTAAACCTTTTGGTCAACAAGTTATGTTTAAATTTTTAACAAAACCTGAATTGGTACAGTTAAACTATTTAACTATTGATAAGCTAAATTTAAAGAAAAATCAGTTAAAATTCTTACAAGAAGAGATTAATTATAAAAAAATTGAAGATCAGCTTACCACTACTTTGCTTACTAAACAAATTGAAGAATTCAAAGAAAAATTAGAAAATGAAATTTGTGCTAATCTTCCAAGTGCCTTTTGGCATAGGAAAAAACATATAGTAACTTTACCATATATTAAAAGTTTTAATGAATCCCAGATTCCTACTAAATCTAGGCCTATTCAAATGAACCCTGATGTTTTAAAAACTTGTAAAGGTGAAATTGCTACTTTACTAGCTAATAACATTATTCAAGATAGTAAATCACCCTGGTCCTGTCCTGCTTTCTATGTTAATAAAAATGCTGAAAAAGAAAGAGGTGTACCACGCCTTGTTATTAATTATAAACCATTAAATGCTGTTTTGGAATGGATTCGATATCCTATTCCTAATAAAAAAGATTTGATTAGCCGATTAAGTAAAGCAGTCATTTTTTCAAAATTTGATTTGAAGAGTGGTTTCTGGCAAATCCAGTTACACCCTGATGATCGGTATAAAACTGCTTTTACTACCCCCTTTGGTCATTACGAATGGAATGTCATGCCATTTGGATTAAAAAATGCTCCTAGTGAGTTCCAAAAAATAATGAATGACATATTTAACCCATTTAGTCATTTTATTATTGTTTACATTGATGATGTGCTTGTCTTCTCAAACTCAATTGATGATCATTGGAAACATTTAAAATCTTTTGTTCAAACTATTAAGCATAATGGCTTAGTTATTTCTGCTCCAAAAATTAAATTGTTTCAAACAAAAATAAGATTTTTGGGATATGATATCTATCAGTCTACTATAACACCAATCAGTAGAGCTATTCAATTTGCTGATAAATTTCCTGATGAAATCCTTGATAAAAATCAGTTACAAAGATTTCTTGGATCATTAAATTATATTGCTGAGTTTTATAAAGATCTAAGAAAAATCTGTCAACCTCTGTTTGATCGATTAAAAACTAATCCACCCCCTTGGTCATCCACTCATTCTGACATTGTCAGAAAAATTAAACAATATGTTAAAACTCTTCCTTGTTTAGGGATTCCTACAGTAAACTCTTTTAAAATTATTCAAACAGATGCTTCTGAAATTGGTTATGGTGGGATTCTCCTCCAAAAAATTAACCCCAATTCTGCTGAACAAATTGTTCGTTTTCACTCTGGTCGATGGAATACGGCACAGAGTAATTACAGTACTATTAAAAAGGAAATACTATCTATTGTCCTGTGTATTTCTAAATTCCAGGATGATGTATTAAACCAAAACTTTTTAGTCAGAGTTGACTGCAAAAGTGCTAAATATGTTTTGGAAAAAGATGTTGAAAATATTGCTAGTAAACAAATCTTTGCCCGTTGGCAATCTATATTAAGTATTTTTGATTTTAAAATTGAATATATTAAAGGCAGTCAAAATTCAATCCCAGATTTTCTCACTCGAGAATTTCTCCTTGGTAAGTGATTAAACATCATCCTGTACACCAGAGACATCGCGCACTCACTAAGCATTCATTGCACCACTGAGCACTTAATTAGCGGAGACATTATTCACTATATTTCCTGCAGGGTATCACGCTGCATTATATAATATTTAATCTAACTTCTCCTGCAGAAAATGGCGGACAAGAAGAAACAGTTAACCCTACCCTCATGGGCTGATCAATCCAGTAAAAACCCTAGTAAAAATAGATACCAAGTTCTTGGGCAAATTCCCCCCAAACTTGAGTACAAATCTGCCCTTGCTTATATCCCTTCACCTAGCCCATGCATTGCCTCTGATCCTTTCTGTTCAAATCAGTCCATGCAACCTGGTCAATCTAGTCAGCCAAAATATCCTATTAAATCATCCACCCCAACGGAATACTTACTCAAACCAATAACCACTAAACTCTTCTCTATTGAACCAGTGCATTGTCACATTCATCAACCTACTGAACTAGTAAACTCTTTCTTTCCTCCCGGATGGCATTTTGTTCCTGCTCATCCTGATAAATCCCTATCTTTCTACAGAGATATTCTCCAACTCCACAAATCCATTCTCATTAAACCAATCAAAGACAAGATTAACCCTAATAAAGTGATCTACCATTCACTTTATATTCACAATATTGTTAGCCTTGATCAATGGGGTCATCCCTCTGTTCACAAAAAACTTCCTGATCACCCTGTTGAATATAATTACTATGACTACATTGATGCTTGGTTCAAAATCCTCCTTCATGAAAATGAAGCATTCACCCACTCGTGGTTCATCCAATTTGACCACAAATTCAACTCAGTTATCCCTTCGTGGTTCAACCGATGGTGGCACCAAAATGGAGCCATCCCAGATATTTTGCCTGCTGAATTAATGGATCAAGTCAACTACTTTGCCATAATAAGCAAAGTCACTAATCACACTAGTCAATTCCCTGCTCTGCTGCTGTTTGTATCAAAATATAAGGTCCCGTGGATTCTTAAATGGAGATACAACATTGAAGACAGAACTATCATACGACAGTATTTGGTAAAGTGGTGGGGCAGTTACAACCACCAGAAGATAATTGATCAAGTTAAGTTGGAATTTCCAGTCAAAGTTCCAACACCTGTTAATTTCCCAACACCATTAAAACAAGTTCAACCAGTCAAGCAAGAAGACCCTCTTGCTCAATCTGATTCTCCCATAGTTTCAAACATCAGGCTCAATAGCCCTGCTCAACGGTCGTCAAGGCCATCCAAGTCAAAAACAAAATGTTCTCAACTACTCATATTAGCTCAACAATTAATTGCACAAGCAAGCCAGGAAGAAGATGACAGTTCTTCCGAAGGATCAACAACTGATAAAAACCCATATGGGTCTGCATTCCAAGATGCCCAGGACCCTTTTGGATGATGACACTACAGTCAACAGCTGGCCTCCTCAACGCCAGTCCCAGTCAAACCTGCTCAACAGCTGGCACCTTCTTTACCAGCCTATTAAAATCATGAATAGTAAAACCACTGTTCACTTTTTATTGTTCACCCAGCCGACAAAGGTACTGTTCATCCACATACTGACACTGTTCATTCACCTGCTGTTTTACTTTTCCACCGAAAGTAGAAGGTGCAAAAGGTTCACAATGAACCCCTGATAATTGTACGGCCCTCATCCTTCATCTATAAAGGATAGAGTTGGCTCTGGTTAAGGCATCCCGAATTAGACCAGGATCTAATTCTCTCTCTTCTCTCTCCCTTCTCTCTAAATGTTAAACTTCTGAATTGAAGTTCTCTCTCTCTCTCTCTCTCCCCTCAGTCACGGAGGTTCTCCTCCTCCCCCTGTTAAACCAGTAAGTATGTTACTGGTAATGTTCACTGATGAGTTGATCCTCTCTGATCTTTATCTATTAAACTGATGTTTTGATTTTGTTCATAATTCTCCATGGTTGGCTCAGCCACCTAATTTATATTTTGATTATTGTTCATGGTCGGCCCAGCCGCCTTACTAACTGTTTAATTTACTGTTAATGGTCGGCTCAGCCGCCTGATTTACTCTGATTATGTCTTGTTCACTTACTATGTCTTCCTTCCGCCCCCAAATGGTATCAGAGCCAGTTGTCCTGCGCCGGTAAGGCAGGCAGATCACCCATGGGAACTCTCGCTTGTGACTGTTCACCGAAGCAGGACTCTCCGCCCATGGGTGACGGTGCACCGATGGAGGCGGTCGCCGGCTGGGCTGATAGGTACTACTGCTAGGTGACGTAAGCAAACAAGGGGTCGCCCCGTCTTACGAAGAGTAGCAGTAGGGGCCGTTCCGCCCCCAAATGGTATCAGAGCCAAGTCGGGAGTAGTGAGCTAGGGGTGGTGGATGGATTGTGTCTGAAGGAGTCAGAGATGTGTGGATGAGTAATTACTGGGTAGTTTATTCCTGTTTGTAAAAGAAAATGGAAATGTTTCTTATATCTTTATTAATCTCTTTATTTTCTGAGTTTTGAGAAACAAATGGAACGACTGTAGATGACTTAGGTTTTAAGTTAAAGCCTGACTTTCACCAATTTGATGTTGGTAGTATGCCATCTGTAGATGATCTAGGTTTACAAACTAAAGCTTGATTTTTGTTATCAAACTGCTGTTTTGAAAGTACGATCCTAATGGTCAGATCCAGCCATGGTAAGTCCCGCTTTAGCCAGGGAGGCGCCTAGGGCAGAAGAGTGTTGGAAGCAGCCAAGACGGGTAGTTAAATAGAAACAGCAGCAAGGTAGTGAAGATTTTAGGATCCGTTTGTTTAAACAAGTTATAGATCTATACAGGTGACAGATGAACAACATTTAAGAAGTGGATTTATGAGGATCCGTTTTTAACAAGTTATGGGTCTATACACGAGTGAAAAATGAATTTCAAAATTAAGTTTAAATAGAAAGATTAATTTATATATAAGTCTCGGATCAGTTTCTTTTAGGAAAAGGAATAGATTATCCAGGTATCATTCATCCACCGGTCCCTCTCTTATTCAGGTATAAGTTCATCCACCAGTCCCTCGATTCACTCCAGGCTCTAATTATTGAATCATGGATTATTATTATCATGATGTTTCCTATGATGAATTTAATTATGATACTCAACCTGCTTATGATAATTATGAGTCATTTGATAATTCTGACATAGTAAATTTTGATGAACAAGATCATGAATTTGATCATAATAATGATGATACTAAGTCTATTTTTGAAAGTAATAAATATAGATATTTTTATGATAATCATGCTGAAAGTTCCTATTCTTATAATAAATATAATAATTACTCTCTTCCTTCCCTAAGGGAAATAAAACCACCTAATAAACAAATTGATAAAAAAAACTTTGTTAAAAAATTTAATAATGGAGGTCAGAAATATTACTAGAAAAAATAATATTGTTAAAGACACTAAACCACTTTCTTCTATTAAAGAAGAACTCTCAGACGAAGAATTAATTATTAAATGGCAACAGTTTATGAAAGAGAAGGATGTTGAACTTCCTTTCTCCAGTTATTTGAAGTTTCGTAAACCTAGTAAAAAGATTAGTAAAACAATTAATCACACTGAATTAAAAGTTATTACTAAATCTAAATGGAAAAAATCTGATAATACTGTTGTAAATTCTGGTCATCCACCCCTAGAACCAATTATTCTTGATTATAAAGAATCAAGTATAACTGCTTCTCCTTTTAAACTGCCTAGTGATAGATCTGATTGCAAACAAATTATTATTATTTTTTTTTGGGTAAAACAGCTTGAAATTGAAAAAGAGGCTAACCGAATATACAGCCTACAAGGGGCATACCCCAGGAGTAAAAGAAAAGAAAAGAAAACAAAAGAAAAGAAAATAGCTAACGCCAAATGGCTACATGAACTAAGTGATGAATTGTTTCCAATCCATCTAGTAAGATGGAATGGAAACAATGCCAAAATGGCACAAACAAAATATACTAGATACATGCAAACAAATTATTGAGCAAGTTAATTATACTAATCAGTGTTTAAAAGTCATTGGTGACCAATTAGATAAAATTGAAACTAAGATAAATGAAGGTGAGACCAATTGTATACCATCATCTAGTAAAATTATTGAAAAACCTTTGATATTATTGCCTGAGAAAAGGTCACAAATTAAATTACATTCTGATAAAAATATTCAAAAAATTGAAGATATGTTGCAAAAATTAATTGTTAAGTCAGAACCTGTTAAAACTCAAGTAGCTGTATTAACCCAAGCAGATGATGATTCCAGTCAACCCTCATCCACTGACGAAGAGATCTCCAATCTCCAAGCACAATTTACTAGTCAACCAGGTAATCCAGGTAACATTAAACGATTGGTTTACCCAACTGCTAATCCAACTAGTCTTACCAAAAATTGGTATTCTAGACCTACTCCTCCTGATTTACAATTTGAAGAAAATAATCTTGCTAATCAATTTTCTGTTTCTTCTAGTAAATTGTATGAATGGAATATTGATGGTCTAAGTGAACATCAAATTTTAGAAAAATTAAATCATATGTCTATGGCTGCTAATAGTTATCTTAGTAATACTGATCTTGATCAAGCACAAATTGTTGATTTGTTAACATCTGGTTTTACCGGAATGCTAAAAGCCTGGTGGGACAAGTATCTCACTAGTACTAACAGACAAGAAATTAAACATGCTGTTCAAACTGATAATATTGGAATGCCCATTTTCGATCATGAAATGGGAACTGTAGAAAGGGTTATCTTAGATGGGGTCAATTCCCTGATTTACACAATTATTAAACATTTTCGATCATGAAATGGTAATGTTCACTGATGAGTTGATCCTCTCTGATCTTTATCTATTAAACTGATGTTTTGATTTTGTTCATAATTCTCCATGGTTGGCTTTGCCACCTAATTGTTTAATTTCTATTCATGGTCGGCCCAGCCGCCTTACTAACTGTTTAATTTACTGTTAATGGTCGGCTCAGCCGCCTGATTTACTCTGATTATGTCTTGTTCACTTACTATGTCTTCCTTCCGCCCCCAAATGGTATCATAATTAAATTCATCATAGGAAACATCATGATAATAATAATCCATGATTCAATAATTTAGAGCCTGGAGTGAATCGAGGGACTGGTGGATGAACTTATACCTGAATAAGAGAGAGACCTGTGGATGAATGATACCTGGATAATCTATTCCTTTTCCTAAAAGAAACTGATCCGAGACTTATATATAAATTAATCTTTCTATTTAAACTTAATTTTGAAATTCATTTTTCACTTGTGTATAGATCCATAACTTGTTAAAAACGGATCCTCATAAATCCACTTCTTAAATGTTGTTCATCTGTCACCTGTATAGGTCTATATCTTGTTTAACAAACGGATCCTAAAATCTCCACTACCTTGCTGCTGTTTCTATTTTACTACCCGTTTTGGCTGCTTCCAACACTCTTCTGCCCTAGACGCCTCCCTGGCTAAAGCGGGACTTACCATGGCTGGATCTGACCATTAGGGTCGTACTTTCAAAACAACAGTTTGATAACAAAAATCAGGTTTTAGTTTGTAAACCTAGATCATCTACAGATGGCATACTACCAACATCAAATTGGTAAAAGTCAGGCTTTAGTTTAAAACCTAGATCATCTACAGTCGTTCCATTTGTTTTTCAAAACTCAGAAAATAAAGAGATTAATGAAGATATAAGAAACATTTTCATTTTCTTTTACAAACAGGAATAAACTACCCAGTAATTACTCATTTTTTTGGGCAATTTCTTGCGTGTACCCTTAAAATCACGTTTTGAACATATTGAGCGGCTCAGATCGTCGCAATTCGATCAGGAAAGGGAAGTCCCTTACGGTAAGGTCGTAAGGGATCCCTTGTAGGATCCTAAGTGTGTGTGTGTGTGTATGTAAGCCTACCATAATCATGTCTATATGCATATATAGGCTTTTTAGGAAAGCCTTAACCAATGGTCAATAGGATAACCTAGAAAGCTTTAACTTTCATCATTACTCTTCCTAGGCTTATTAGGACTACTTAGTAACTAAACATGATTAGTCTTACACACACACACATATATATATATATATATAAATACATATATACATACATAGTACAAGAGAGAGAGAGAGAGAGGCCGAGAGAGAGAGGAGATAGAGAGAGAGAAGAGTGTGTGTGTGCATGTGCCAATTTTCTCCTAGAAAGCTGTGCTTTCTTACACCTTCTTTAGCCCTTAAACCTATTACCACATGACAAACCATTCCTAGACTATTTATTTCAAGTGCCAAACCTAGCTTTTAATCATCCTAAAACTTAACCCTTAATTACCCTAGATTTTGACTACAACCTAGACCTAGGAATGACTAATATGAAAGGCTAACATCTTAGACTTGTAAGACTTACAACCTAGACTATAATCACCTAGGATTTACCTATACAGTGTAACGATCCTAATTTTCATCAATAAAATTAAATAGTTATTATTAACTCTTTTTTTTTTCCCTTAATCGTCATTTGATTAAAACTAATTAGATTGTTTAATCATAATTAAACCCTAAACCTAACTTAGACCGAATATATATCCATATATGTTTAGTTTGCATGTTTACACACTAATATGTGTATATGTACACGTATACGCATTAAATGTTTGCACACCAATTATATACTTATCCTATTATTATTCCTATCCTATTATTGTACTTATCTTAGTGGACAAGAGAGAGTGAGAGAGAGATAAGATAGGAGGGACATAAATAAGAGAGAGAGAGAGAGAGAGAGAGAGAGAGAGAAAGAGAGAGAGAGAGAGAAATTGTGTGCCGAGCAAGAATGGGTTTGGATAATGTTCACATGGGATTATCGTGTCACATGGCATGGTCCCACCTTCATTTTCTTTAAGCCCAAGCTTGAGCCGTTTATGAGGGGAAAGGGACAAGTATCCAAAAGCCTATAAATACCTTCAGGCATTCTCATTTCACAAAACCTCCACACTTCACATCTCCACCACAAAACCACTGTTCGATCTTAGTTCCTAGCAGCAAGAATTTTAGAAGTTATTTTTGATTCTAGGAAAAGAAATTTGATTTCTTTTTCTTCCGAATCGAACCCGATGAGCCGTCACTCCGTCCGCCCACCCATACCAACGTACCGTACCTGACTACCGCCAAGAAGAACGGTAGAAACCTCTTACCAACTCACCTAAGTATAAAATGGATGTGTTATCCAATATTGAAATTAGAATTTTTTTTTATAATCATGCGTTCAAATTAATTTTTGGGATTAAATGATGAGTACTGTTATTATCGATCATGAGGTATGTAGAAACCTCCTTCCTACTTACCTAAGTATAATGTAAAAATTATAATAATTATTAGAGAAACAAATTTGTACGTTGTTTATATTATCGCATATTAAAAATTATTAAGTATATTGTTCGAAAAAGAAAATTTTGATGATACGAGATGGGATCTGGAAAGTGGAAAGTTCCATTAGTTAAGTTTATTATACCAAAGTAATAAGTATTGCAGAAAATTAAAACAATAGAATACTTTAATGAAAAGAAGATTCATACCGATTTGCATGATAAAAATAAACTAAGATGACAAGTGAATATTAGTTGTGTATTCGTTTAAATGATGGCATAACGAAGAGTACATGTTATCTGTTGTTGTGACGCTAATTTTGTTATGGAGATTTATTTTATGATCACATAATTTTAGTAAGCTTTGCACCAATAATGTAAAACGCGAGAAAATGATGCATGTACGAGACACGGGAAACGAGAAGTGAAATGCGAAAAGAAATGAGAAAATGAAATGTGAAAAGGGTCGATGATTGTGTGAGCATGAGAGCCCGGTAGGTCCTGAAAGAATGGTCGGCAGAATCATGACTCAGGTGTGCGTTTGTGAGCATGGGAGCCCGGTAGGTCCTGAGAGAATGGTCGGCGGAACCATGGCTCGGGTATGCGTGTGTGGCCTAGGAGCCGGTAGGTCCTGAAAGAATGGTTAGCGGAACTAATGTCGTGTGTGATGAAAAATGTGAAATGATTAAAGATTGAGACCTGATAGGTCCTGAAAGAGACGGTCAGCGGAATCAGTGTTTTTGGGTGGCAAAATCTGAATTTAGCCTGGGAGCCCGGTAGGTTCTGAAAGATGGTCAGCGGAACCAGTGCTCGAGGAAATAAGATGGAAATTGAAATCGGTACTTGAAAAATAAGGACACGGATTTCGATACGCTGCGATGATGATAAACTCTGACAAGACACTGACACTTTATCTGTTGATTTTATTTTTATGAGATTAACTGTTGACTCTTGAAATTTACTATTCAAAGTTATATACTATTTTTGTTAGTGTAAGGGACATAGGGATAGGAGTTAGCTGCTGAGTTTAATTGCTCATCGGATCTACTTTTTGTGGACCCGGCATTTTATGCCAGATAATCGAAACGGGCAGGAAGGGTACTACAGTCTGGAGGTGTTTAGTGCAGAACAGATGGTTGCAGAAGAAAACGGACGCCATGAGCAGTAGAAATTATCTTAGTACCTTTTTGAAAATTGGAATAATGTAATTTGAATTTATAAGACTATTTGGATATGTAATGACTTAATTATCCTCTTTATTTAAATAAATACTATGTTTTAAAAATTTATTTATTTAATGTTTCCAAAAATCGGGGCGTTACAGAAAGCTTAAGATCCTACTTGCCTAAAATATCCTTAAGCCTAAAATTGGATTTGACAAGTCAAGGCATGTTTGAAAGGCTTGATTGGACAACTCAATGGAGCAAATCCATGAGAGATAGAGAGAGAGAGAGGGAGGCCGGCCATGGGAGGGGAGATAGAGCCCAAACTATTGCTATAAATAGCACCCCCACTTGCCATTCAACTCACACCTTCATCCTTCAACTTCTCTCTCTAGAAATTCTTGTATTCTTTCCTTGTTCTTAAGTTCTTCAAGAAACTCATCCAAGGCCACCACTTGACCACCCTTTCGATCCAAAAAGTTTAGTAGTTTAGTCAAGAAATAGTTTCGAGAGAAATCTTTCTCTTTCGAAGCTACCGCAAGCTCACCGTAGGAGACTGCCCGTTCGATCGCCGACTTACTTTTCGTAGCCGCCCTATCACCAAGAAGAACGGTAGATTTTTCCTATACTTTCTAACACTAAATATAGAAAGGTTATATGTTACATGGTATATTGTTTGTATGTTGAAATGCAAGAGAAATTGAAAAGTATTTTACTAAAGTTTTGAAAAGGAATGCGAGTATGTTGAATACCCGACTTCATTTTTCCAGAAAAACATATGTTGTTTTAAACTTCCCTAAAAGGAAGAAAGAACGGATTTTGGAAACATAAACTTAAACTTAAATAAAAGTATTCGCATTTTAATCCTAAGAATGGTTATGAGCATGGATATGTGCTTACTTGAATTACTTGTTTGATGTGTGATAAAGCATAAGTGGTTTTCCACTCTAAAAGAGTCCGTCCATGTGGCATTATGTTTTATATTGTATGCTAAATATTCGAGCATAACTATGTGAAAATAGGAAGTTATAACATGATATCAATGATATAGAGTTGGATGATCTTGCTAGTTTAGTTTTAAGATTATAATGAATGATTTATGGATACTTACGTGAAGAAGACCTGTCGTGGAGTCTATGCATGAGAACGAGACACAGAAATTGAGAAAGTTAGAAACATGACACATAGGGTGTGACAATGAAAAGGTGTGTTTTGAAAAAGGAAATGTTTTTGAACCCGCAATGTGGCTGGACATTGTAGCCCATTGTGTAGTGTGCTTGTTTGTGTGCCAATGGGAACCCGCAGCGGCAGAACCATTGTGAGGATACTCAGAAATCCGGAGCGGCGGAACTGAAGTTGGGTGTGTGGTTTGATTATCCGTTGAGAGGAGCCAATGCAAATTGTGTGGCAATGGGAACCCAGAGTGGCAGAACCATTGTAAGGATACTCGGGAATCCGGAGCGGCAGAACCGAGGTTGGGTGTGTAAAAATACTTTTCAAAATGTTGATTTGGTAAATGAAAAGTGAAAATGGGACACAATCTACGATGAGTCGCGTAGGAGAAACTCAGATATCACAGACACCAACGTTAGATTTGTGAATGTGGATGTGTCATTGTTAATTGCCTTATGGAAAATGCATGTGCTATTTGGAAATCGTTGGATATATATACTATTGTTTGTAAATTATGGGTTAACGGGTATGCAATTATTCTGTTGAGTTTTTGTAGCTCATGGTGTTACCTTTGGTGACCCTGACATATTATATTGGTGGTGACGCTGGTATAATGTGTCAGACATTGTAGATGAGCAGGGTGAACTCTACACCTTTGAGGCTTTTGGAGCCGAGGAGCTTGCTAAGATGGAGGAGCAGACGGAGCTGTAGTTAGGAACCTTAGTTTCCCTCCCTTGTGTAATTAATGAACTCTTGTGGGACTTATGATGTAATAATGAACCAGACTTTATTTAAATTTTTAATAAAAATGTCTATTTAAAATTCCCAAAATTCGGAGCGTTACAAAGGGATTTTGGGCTTCTACTTCGGATTGGATCTAACCTTGTAATAAAAAAATAAAACTGGATAATGGCTCTGACAATTTACTCCTATGAAAATTTATAAAGTGCAATTGGTTGGAGAATGTTGTCCTGTGAAATTACTTCCTATGTTTAAATATTGTCCTTCGACCCCTTATTTTGACCTTCGAAATTGAGATCCTAGGCTCCTAGCTCCACCTCAATGGTGCACAAGCAGTGGCACCTATGCCTGAGGTAGTTTGTAGGGTGAGAGGTTATATGGGGCCCACACATGGGCCCTACTTTCCATATAAGAGGAGTTTGTGGGTTTGAGTATGAGTGGTTGAAAATTAAATAAGTCATTTTGCTTCCTTTTTTGTCCTCATTCAATTTTTTTCATATTTGTTAATTTTTTATCAATTTTTTGAGAATTATTGTTTTTTCATGATGAGGGAAATCTAAATAATACAAAATTACAAATCAAAACCTAATTTTTTTTTGAATAAAAACAAAAAATGGCTTATTGACTTATTTTTATATTTATTTTAAAAAATTGGATTTTGATTGTAATTTTTTACCTTTTAGATTCCTCCTGTCACGACGAAGCAATTATCTTTAAAAAATTTACAAAAATACTAACAAATGTAAAAATTTTAATGAATTCAAAACAAAAAAAAAAAACCAAAAGATTTATTAAGCCGAACAAGCCCTTAATTGTAACTAGACTGCATTGCACCCCACGCAGAAACAAAATCCACCTGTTTCATTTGAGTGCAAAGATGAATATTATCCTCCCCTTATTGATTGACGTTTTGGGGTGTCTGGGAAGCGTAAGGACGTTTTGGGGTGTTTTTGAACTGTTTGGTATTTTACATTTTTGGTGTGTTTTGGAAGCGTTTGGACTTTTTTTTGTATTTTTGAACCGTGTGGTATTGAATCGTTTTAATGTGTTATATAACCGTATGGATGTTATGGTATGGTGTTGTACCATTTTGGTGTGTTTTGGAATAGTATGGACGTTTTAGGGTATTTTTGAACCATTTGGTTTTGTATCGTATTAGTGTGTTTTGAAATCGTATCGATGTTTTTATGAGGTGTTTTACCATTTTGGTGTGTTTCGGAAGCGTATCGACGTTTTGGGGTATTTTTGAACCGTTTGGTATTGTTTTGTTGTGGTGTGTTTTGGAACTGTATGGACGTTTTGGGGTGTTTTTGAACCGTTTGGTATTGTATTGTTCTGGTGTGTTTTGGAATAGCAAGGACGTTTTCGTATGGTGTTTTATCGTTTTGGTGTGTTTTTGAATCGTATGGACGATTTGTGGTGTTTTTGAACCGTTTGGTATAGTATCGTTTTGGTGTTTTTTGGAATCGTATGGACGTTTTGGAATGGTGTTGCACAATTTTGGTGTGTTTTGGACGCTTATGGACGTTTTGGGATGTTTTTGAACCATTTGATATTATATCGATTTAGTGTGTTTTGGAACCGTATCGATGTTTTTATGAGGTGTTGTACGATTTTGGTGTGTTTTGGAAGCGTATGGACGTTTTGGGGTGTTTTTTTAACCGTTTGGTATCGTGTCGTTTCAGTGTGTTTTAGAATCTCATGGACGTTTTGGTATGGTGTTGTACCATTTGAGTGACTTTTGGAAGCGTGTGGACTTTTTGGGGTGTTTTTGAACAGTTAGGTATTGTATTGTTTTGGTGTGTTTTGTAAGCGTATGGACGATTTCGGGTGTCTTTGAACCGTTTGGTATAGAACCGTTTTGGTAAGTTTTGGAATAGCATGGACGTTTTGGTATGGTTTTGTACCATTTTGGTGTGTTTTGTAAGCGTATGGACGTTTTCGGGTGTTTTTGAAACGTTTGATTTTGTATTGTTTTGGTGTGTTTCGGAATCGCATGGACGTTTTGTTGTGGTGTTGTATTATTTTGGTGTGTTATGGAAGCGTATGGACGTTTTGGGGTGTTTTTGAACCGTTTGGTATTCTATCGTTTTGGTGTGTTTTGGAATTGTATCGTTTTTTTATGAGGTGTTGTACCATTTTGGTGTGTTTTGGAAGCGTATCGACGTTTTGGGGTATTTTTGAACCGTTTGGTATTGTTTTGTTGTGGTGTGTTTTGGAAGTGTATGGACGTTTTGGGGTGTTTTTGAACCGTTTGGTATTGTATGGTTCTGGTGTGTTTTAGAATAGCATGGATGTTTTCGTATGGTGTTTTATCGTTTTGGTGTGTTTTTGAATCGTATGGACGATTTGTGGTGTTTTTGAACCGTTTGGTATAGTATCGTTTTGGTGTTTTTGGGAATCGCATGGACGTTTTGGAATGGTGTTGTACAATTTTGGTGTGTTTTGGACGCGTATGGACATTTTGGGATGTTTTTGAACCATTTGATATTATATCGATTTGGTGTGTTTTGGAACCGTATCAATGTTTTTATGAGGTGTTGTACGATTTTGGTGTATTTTGGAAGCGTATGGACGTTTTGGGGTGTTTTTTAACCGTTTGGTATCGTATCGTTTCAGTGTGTTTTAGAATCGCACGGACGTTTTGGTATGGTGTTGTACCATTTGAGTGACTTTTGGAAGCGTGTGGACTTTTTAGGGTGTTTTTGAACAGTTTGGTATTGTATCGTTTTGGAGTGTTTTGTAAGCGTATGGATGATTTAGGGTGTCTTGGCGTGTTTTTGAACCAACTGAATGTTTTGGTAAGGTGTTGTACCATTTTGGTGTGTTTTGAAAGCGTACGGACGTTTTGGGGTGTTTTTGAACCGTTTGGCATTGTATTGTTTTGGTGTATTTTGGAATCGTATGGATGTTTTGGATTGACATTTGTACCATTTTGATGTTTTTTGGAACCGTATGGATTTTTGAGAAGGTATTGTATTGTTTTGGATCCGTATAAATGTTTTGGAAATGTATTGTACCATTTTGGCATGTTTATATACCGTGTGGATGTTTTGGTAAGGTGTTGTACCATTTTAGTGTATTTTGGAAGCTTATGGACGTTTTGGGGTATTTTGTAACTGTTTTGAATTGTATCGTTTTGGTGTATTTTGGAAACGGATTGACGTTTTGGGGTGTTTTTGAACGGTTGGCATTGTATCGTTTTGGTGTGATTTGGAATCGTATGAATGTTTTGGTATGTTATTCGTACCACTTATGTGTTTTTTGGAACCATATGAATTTTTTGAAAGGTATTGTATTATTTTGGAACCGTATAGATGTTTTCGAAAGGGATTGTACCATTTTGGTGAGTTTTTAAACCGCATGGATTTTTGGAATGGTATCGTATTGTTTTGGAAACTTATGGATATTTTGGTAACGTATTGTACCATTTTGGTGTGTTTTAGAACCGTATGGATGTTTCGGAAAAGTATTGTACCTTTTTGGCGTGTTTTGAAACCGTGTGGTTGTTTTAGTAAGGTATTGTACTATTTCGATGTGTTTTCGAAGTGTATGGACGTTTTGGGGTGTTTTTGAACTGTTTGGCATTGTATCGTTTTCTTGTGTTTTTGAACTGTATGTATGTTTTAGTATGTTATTTGTACCATTTTGGTGTTTTTTGGAACCGTATGGATTTTTTTGAAAGGTATTGTATAGTTTTGAAACCGTATGGATGTTTTGGTATGGTATTGTAGCATTTTGGTGTGTTTTGGAACCGTATGGAAGTTTCGGAAAGGTATTGTACCGTTTTGGCGTGTTTTGGAACCGTGTTAATGTTTTGGTAAGGTGTTGTACCATTTTGGTGTGTTTTGCAAGCGTTTGGACATTTTGGGGTGTTTTTGAACCGTTTGGCATTGTATAGTTTTGGTGTGTTTTTGAACCGTATGGATGTTTTGGTATGACATTTGTACCATTTTGGTATTTTTTGGAACCGTATGGGTTTTTGGTATGGTATTATTCAATTTTGTCATGTTTTAGAACCGTATGGATGTTTTGGAAAGGAATTGTACCCGGTTGGCATTGTATCGTTTTTGTGTGTTTTTTAACCGTTTGGATATTTTAGTATGTTCTTAGTACCATTTTGGTATTTTTTGGAACTGTATGGAATTTTGGAATTGTATTGTATTCTTTTGGAAGCGCGTATGGACGTTTTAATAAGGTGTTGTACCATTTTGGAGTAATTTGGAACCGTTTGGATGTTTTGGAAAGGTATTGTTCCGTTTTGGCGTGTTTTTGAACCGTGTGGATGTTTTGGTAAAGTGTTGTACCGTTTTGGTGTACTATGGAAGCGTATGGAGGTTTCGGATTTTTGAACTGTTTGGTATTGTATCATTTTTTGTGTGTTTAAGAACCGTATGGATGTTTTGGTATGTTATTTGTACCATTTTAGTTTGTTTTGGGACTGTATGGATGTTTTGGAATGATACTGTACCGTTTTGGCGTGTTTTGGAACCGTGTGGATGTTTTTTTAAGGTGTTGTTCCATTTTTGTGTGTTTTAGAAGCGTATGGACGTTTTGGAATATTTTTTAACCGTTTGGTGTTGTATCATTTTGGTGTGTTTTTGAACCGTATGGATGTTTTGGTATGTCATTTGTACCATTTTGGTGTTTTTTGGAACCGTATGTATTTTTGGTAAGATATTGTATCATTTCGGAACCGTATGGATGGTTTGGTATGGAATTGTTCAATTTTGTTTTTGAACCGTATGGATGTTTTGGAAAGGTATTGTACTGTTTTGGCGTGTTTTGCAACCGTGTCAATGTTTTGGTAATCAGTTATACCATTTTGATGTGTTTTAGAAGCGTATGGACGTTTCGAACCGTTTTATATTGTATCATTTTTGCGTGTTTTTGATTCGTATGGATGTTTTGGTATGTTATTTGTGCCATTTCGGTGTTCTTGGAACCGTTTGGATTTTTGGAAAGGTATTGTATTCTTTTGGAACCGTATGGATGTTTTGGTAAGGTATCGTACCATTTTGGAGTGTTTTTTAACCGTATGGTGTTTTGGAAAGGTATTGTACCGTTTTCGGGTAATTTGGAACCGTGTGGATGTCTTGGTAATGTGTTATACCGTATTGGTTTTTTTTGGAAGCGTATGGATGTTTCGGTATTTTTGAACCGTTTGGAAAGGTATTGTATTCTTTTGGAACCGTATGGATGTTTTGGTAAGGTATTATACCATTTTGGTGTGTTCTGGAACCGTATGATTGTTTTGGAAAGGTATTGTCGTTTTTGCGTGTTTTAGAACCGTGTGGATGTTTTGGTAAGATTTTGTACCATTTTGGTGTGTTTTGGAAGTGTATGGACATTTTGGGGTGTTTTTGAACCAATTGGCAATGTATCATTTTGGTGTGTTTTGGAACAGTGTGGATGTTTTTGTATGACATGCGTACCATTTGGTATTTTTTTGAACCGTATGGATTTTTGGTAAGGTATTGTTTCATTTTGGAACCGTATGGATGGTTTGGTATGGTATTGTACAATTTTGGTGTCTTTAAGAACCGTATGGATGTTTTGAAAAGGTATTATACGATTTTTGCGTGTTTTGGAACAGTGTGGAAGTTTAGTAAGGTGTTGCACTATTTTAGTGTATTTTGGAACCGTATGGACGTTTCGGGGTGTTTTTGAACTATTTGGTATTGTATCGATTTGGTGCATTTTTGAACCGTTTGGATGTTTTGGTATGTAATTTGTACCATTTTGGTGTTTTTTTTGAACCGCATGGATTTTTGGAAAGCTATTGTATTATTTTGGAACCGTATGGTTGTTTTGTTAAGGTATTGTACTATTTTGGTGTGTTTTGAAACTGTATGGACGTTTCGGAAAGGTATTGTACCGTTTTGGCGTGTATTGGAACCATGTGGATGTTGTACCATTTGGGTGTGTTTTGGAAGCTTAAGAACGTTTCGTGGACTTTTTGAACCGTTTGGTATCGTATCATTTTTGTGATTTTTTGAACCGTATGGATGTTTTGGTATGTTACTTGTACCACTTTGGTATTTTTTGGAACCGTATGGATTTTTTGAACGTATTTGTTTTGTTTTGGAACCGTATGGATAATTTTGTAAGGTATTGTACCATTCTGGTGTGTTTTCGAACCGTATGGTTGTTTCGAAAACTATTGTACCGTTTTGGCGTGTTTTGGAACCGTTTGGATGTTTTTTTTTTGGGTAAATCCGTTTGGATGTTTTGGTAAGGGGATGTACCGTTTGGGTGTGTTTTTTAACCGTATGGATGTTTTGGTATGTCATTTGTACCATTTTGATGTTTTTTGATTTTTGGATAGATTTTGTATTGTTTTGGAACCGTATGGATGTTATGGTAAAACATTGTACCATTTTTGTGTGTTTCCGAACCGTATGAATGTTTTGGAAAGTTATTGTACCGTTTTGGCGTGTTTTGGAACTGTGTGGAACTTTCGGTACGGTGTTGTACCATTTATGTGTGTTTTCAAAGCGTATGGACGCTTTTTGGTTTTTCTGAACCGTTTTGCATTGTATCATTTTTTTGTGTTTTGGAAGCGTATGGACGTTTTGGGGTGTTTTTGAACAATTTGGAATTGTTTTTTTTTGGAGTGTTTTGGAACCGTATGTATGTTTTGGTATGGTATTTGTACCATTTTGGAGTTTTTTTGGAACCGTATGGATTTTTGGTAAGGTATTATATCATTTTAGAACTATATTGATGGTTTGGTAAGGTATTATACCATTTTGGTGTGTTTTGGAACCGTATGGAAGTTTTGGAATGGAATTGCACCATTTTGGCGTGTTTTGGAACCGTGTGGATGTTTCGGTAGGGTGTTGTACCATTTTGGTGTGTGTTGGAAGCGTATGGACGTTTTGGGATTTTTTGAACCGTTTGGTATTGTATCATCTTAGTGTGTTTTGGATTTTTATGGATGTTTTTGAAAGGTATTATACCGTGTTTGCGTGTTTTGTAACCATGTGGATGTTTTGGTAGGGTGATGTACCATTTTTGTGTGTGTTGAAAGCGTATGGACGTTTCGGGGTGTTTTGAACCGTACGGATGTTTTGGTATGTTATTTGTACCATTTTGGTGTTTTTTGAAACCCTACGGATTTTTGGAAAGGTATTGTATTGTTTTGGAACCGTATGGATGTTTTGGTAAGGTATTGCAGCATTTTGGTGTGTTTTGGAACAGTATGGATGTTTTGAAAGGTATTGTACCGTTTTTGCGTATTTTGGAACTGTGTGGTTGTGTTGGTGAGGTGTTGTACTAATTTGTGTGTTTTGGAAGGGTATGGACGTTTTGGGGTGTTTTTGAAACATTTTGGCATTGTGTTGTTTTGTTGTGTTTTGAACCGTATGGATGTTTTGGTATGATATTTGTACCATTTTGCTATTTTTTTGAACCGCATGGATTTTTGGTATGGTATTGTATCGTTTGGGAACCGAATTGATGGTTTGCTATGGTATTGTTAAATTTTGGTGTGTTTTGGAACCGTATGGTTATTTTGGAAAGGAATAGTACCGTTTTGGCGTGTTTTGGAACCATGTGGATGTTTTGGTAATGTGTTACACCATTTTGGGGTGTTTTCGAAGCGTACGGACGTTTCGGGGTGTTTTTGAACCGTTTGGTACTGTATCATTTTGCTGTGTTTTTGAACCGTATGGATGTTTTGGTATATTATTTGTACCTTTTGGTGTTTTTTGGAACCGTATGAATTTTGGGAAAGATATTGTATTGTTATAGAACTGTATGGATATTTTGGTGTGTTTTGAAACCTTATGAATGTTTTGAAAGGTAGTTTACCATTTTGGAGTGTTTTGGAACCGTATGAATTTTTAGAATGGTAATGTATTTTTTTGGAACTGTGTGAATGTTTTGGTGTGGTATAGTACAATTTTGGTGTGTTTTGGAACCGTTTGAATGTTTTGGAAAGGTATTGTACCGTTTTGGCGTGTTTTGGAACCGTTTCGATATTTTGGTGAGGTGATGTACCATTTTGGTGTGTTTTGGAAGCGTATGGATGTTTTTGGGTCTTTTGAATAGTTTTGCATCGTATCGTTTTGGTGTGTTTCGGAAGCGTATGGACGTTTTGGGATATTTTTGAACCTTTTGGCTTTGTTTCGTTTTGGTGCGTTTTGGAACCGTATGGATGTTTTGGAATAGCATTTGTACCATTTTGGTGTTTTTTGGAACCGTATGGATGTTTTGGTAAAATATTGTACCATTTTGGTGTGTTTTGGAACTCTATGGTGTTTTGGAGAGGTATTGTACCGTTTTGGCGTAATTTTGAACCGTGTGGATGTTTTGGTAAGGTGTTGTACCATTTTGGTTTGTTTTTGAAGCGTATGGACGTTTCGGGGTATTTTTGAACTGTTTGGTATTGTATCAATTTTCTGTGTTTTTGAACTGTATGAATGTTTTGGTATGTCATTTGCACCATTTTGGTGTTTTTTTGGAATCGTATGGATTTTATGAAAGGTATTCTATTATTTTGGAGCCGTATGTATAATTTTTTTGGGTAAATCCGTATGTATAATTTTGTAAGGTATTGTTCCATTTTGGTGTGTTTTGGAACCGTGTGGATGTTTAGGAAAGGTAGTGTACCTTTTTGGCGTGTTTTGGGACAAATTGAATGTTTTGGTAAAGTGTTGTACCATTTTGGTGTGTTTTGTATGCGTAAATACGTTTTGGGGTGTTTTTGAACCATTTGGCATTGTGTCGTTTGGTGTGTCTTTGAAGGATGTTTTGGTATGATATTTGAACCATTTTGGCATTTTTTGGAACCGTATGGATTTTTTGAGAGATATTGTATTGTTTTGGAAACGTGTGGATATTTTGGTGTGTTTTGGAATCGTAAGGATATTTTTGTATTGTACCGTTTTGGCATGTTTTGGAACCGTGTAGACGTTTTAGTTAGGTGTTGTACCATTTTGGTGTGTTTTGGAAGTGTAAGGATGTTTTGGGATGTTTTTGAACCGTTGGGTATTGTAATGTATTGGTGTTTTTGAACCGTATGGATATTTTGGAATGTTATTTGTACCATTTTTGGGTTTTTTGGAGCCGTATGGATTTTTGGAAAGGTATTGTATTGTTTTTGAATCGTATTGTACCATTTTGGTGTTTTTGGGAACGAATGAATGTTTGGAAAGGTGTTGTACATTTTTGGCGTGTTTTGAAACCGTGTGGATGTTTTGGTTAGGTGTTATACAATTTTTTTTGTGTTTTGGAAGCGTATCGACGATTTTGGGTGTTTTTTTAACCATTTTGGATTGTATCGTGTTTGTGTGTTTAATAAGCGTATTGACGTTTTGGGATGTTTTTGAACCTCTTGGCGTTATTTCGTTTTGGTGTGTTTTGGAACCGTATGGTGTTTTGGAGAGGTATTGTACCGTTTTGGCGTGTTTAGGAACCGTGTGGATGTTTTGGTATGGTGTTTTTTTTGGGTAAATCAGCATGAAATTGAAAAAAGAGGCTAACCGAATATACAGCCTACAAGGGGCATACCCCAGGAGGAAAGAAAATATTGAAAACAACAAAAGATTAAATAAAAAGCTTACGCCAAAAGGCAACATGGACTAGAATTAGGAAAATCTTGATACATCGCCTTGAATGGACCAACAAATCTTGATACATCAAATTAGGAAAACATCGCACTTGGGATCACTTCACTTGAAAACACTTGGAACACTTCAACTGCCATGTGCCTGACTTCAGAACATTTGAAACAGAATAGTGAGCTACACTTCAACATTTGCAGCAGTTCCTTGAAAGCATAAGGCTCGCAGCAAACCGTAACCATAACTGGACTGTTGGTTGCTTAGAACATTTCGGACAGCCCATCATCAATTGGTTGGACCATCAACAGCACTAAACAACCACATATGCAGCTGAAGCAACCTTGCAGAATATAGCATGAGCATGACTTGAAAACACTTGTATCATAGCATCAAAACAAAAGCAGCAGCCACCATCATGTTCGTGCAAAACAGGTATCAATAACAGCCAGACAGCAGGCATGGATAGCAAAAGTAACATCAAATACCATGCAGAGGACATCCCCCTCTGCGAAGGGAGATCCCAACGACAGCCCCAGTTGGTTAGGCCTATACTACAATCAAAATAGGAATCTGGACAATTAAACTATACTGAGCAGACCATACTATGCATTTACAAAACAGGAATCTGGACAATTAAACTGTACAATCAGCAGCTGCACTAACAGCTATGCAATGCAGCCTACTTGTTACAACATAGATGGCAGTGAGTGGTAGTCAAAAGGCCATACAGTAACAATAACCGTATCAGTAGCAGAACAGAACGCAATTGGGCCAAAACCTTGACAAAAAAGGCCAAAACCTGAACAACATTAATAAGATACAGCCAAACAGATGGTGCCCTAAGCACTATGTCCTCCCTCGCAACTCCCTCGGAAAGCTCACATCACCCCCTCTTCTTTTCCCACATGTGCAAGGACACGGTTCCACCAACTCCCTCCCTAGATCTCGCAATACGCCCCCACTACATATTACCTCCTCTCTCAAAGAAATGATGAGGAACTAGCACACAGCTCACATGGAAGCACACAATATAAGGTAGGGTCACACAAAGTCACCAAGTAACCTTACCAAAGAATATGAAATATACCTGATATATAGAAGTAATATAATCAGATGCTCTCAAGCTCCTGCTCTTGATGCTGATAACAAATGGCCCTCGGAGCCAATAACAATCTTGTACATATTAAAGTAAGATCATGAAGAACAATACCAGTCACGCATGCACAATGCCACACATTAAAGTAAGATCACTGATGGTGTACCTGCAGAACAAAATCAGTACCAGGAAAACTATCAAGATAGTTAAATGTCCAGGAAAACTGCGGCAAGGAGAGCAATACTTTCAACAAAGCTTGAATCACAGTCACGCATGCACAATGCCCCATACTCTAATTCCCAGGTGCTAGAATTAGCCTGAAACTTCCTCGAGTTTCTCTCCATCCAAAGATGATACACAGTCACAATAAAAATCAATTTAGTAACAAGATTCTTAAGGGTTTTCCCCCTCAAAGTGGAGAGGCGATTAATCCATGCAACCCAAGGTTGGGGGGACCACCTCTCATCAATTTTCGCCAGCATAGCGTTCCAAACCTGTGTGGAAAACACACAGTTAAAGAACAAGTGATCATGTGTCTCACTACCATGGCAGAGGCTACACTGAGAATTAGCTTTAATCCCAAAAAGAACTAATCTATCCTCAGTGGAAGCCCTACCCTGGATGGCAAGCCATGTAATGAAGCTGCATTTTGGGATATGGCCAGAAAACCAAACAGCCTTATGCCAAGTTACTTTGGGAACTGGAACTCTCAATTCCTCCCAAAGAGAGGCAATGCTAAATTGTCCATTTGAGTTAAGAGTCCATCTAACCTGGTCCCTAGTACCTCTCAACGGGGGAAGATGACGTCTAACTTCATTCAACTCCCAAGTTTGTGTGATTGGGAATGTCCAAACAGAACTGTGAATTATATGGGACACTTTGGCATTCAAGGGAAGGCCAGAGTCATAAACGATTCTGGGACCAAACTTAGTCATCAAAGGGCCTAAAGGATGCCAATGATCATACCACAGGGATGTGTTGTCCCCATTACCAATAATATGACGTATGAAGGGTTGGACCAAAGGTCTTAGATTAAGTAACTTACGCCAAACCCATGAGGCATTACTTGGCATCTTGAGACTCCAAAAGTTCCTTCCTTTTAATAAATAGGATTTAACCCATTGGCACCACATTGATTCTTCCCCCCTGAAATCAAGAACCAAATATGCTTGGCCACCGCCGCCTTATTCCAAACTTCCATGGACTTGAAACCAAGGCCCCCCTCATCTTTAGGAGCGCATAAATGCTCCCAAGATACCTTGGCTCCAGTTCTCTTAAGGTCAGGGCCAGACCATAAAAAGGCCCTAAGGATAGATTCAACTTCCTTGATGACCTTTTTGGGTAAGATGAATAGGGAGGACCAATATGTTTGCATTGAGAACAAAATGTTCTTGATAAGCTGGACTCTCCCAGCATAAGTAAGGTCCCTATTAGTCCAACTTTTTGTTTTGGCAGTGATACTATCTACCAATCTCTGACAGTCCACAGCTTTGAGCTTAGTAGATAGTAATGGGACTCCCAGATATCTCACCGGAAGGGAACCCTCCTGAAATCGAAGCTCTTGCAGAATAGTCTCCTTAACACCCACACTAACACCAGAAAAGAATATGCTACTCTTCCCTGGGCTAGGGGAGAGACCTGAGAGGGCCTCAAACTCATTCAATGCATCCTGAATGAGTTTGACCGATGGAAGCTCTCCTTTGCAGAATATCATTAGATCATCAGCAAAGCAGAGATTAATCAACTGATTAGTTTTACATCTCCAGTGGAACTGAAAGTCAGGGAGCTGAGCTTTCTCCTTGAGTAAATTTGTAAACACCTCCATAACAATAACAAAGAGGTATGGGGACAAAGGATCCCCTTGCCTCAGACCCTTTTTACCTTTAATGTAACCTGTCACATCCCCATTGATACAAAGTGAGTAATTAGCAGTGGTTACACAAGCTTGAAGCCACTTGATCATGGTAGGATGAAAGTTCATTGCAGAGAGAACATCCCAAAGAAACTCCCACCTAACATGATCATATGCTTTCATTATGTCAACTTTCATGGCACACCTAGGAGTAGGTGAGGACTTATGGTAACCTCTCATGAGTTCCTGGGTGAGGAATATGTTATCAGCTATTCTCCTACCTTTCACAAAACCTGACTGGACAGGATCAATGAGCAAAGATAGAACTAATTGCAATCTCTTGGCTAGAATCCTAGAGATGCATTTGTAAATGGTATTGCAGCAGGAGATGGGCCTAAAATCACCCACCGTAGAAGGATTTGGAACCTTAGGAACAAGTGCTACAATAGTGGAGTTAGCTTTGGAGAGCAATTGACCAGAACGGAAGAAGTTCTGGACAGCTGAGGTGACCTCATTCCCAATGACAGGCCAAGCTTTCCTAAAGAACCCTCCATTGTACCCATCAGGGCCAGGAGCCTTGGTGGGATTAATGGACCAAAATGTCTCTTTGATCTCCAAGTCAGAGATAGGAGAGACCATATTAAAACTTTGTTCCGGACTGAGTTTATTTCTGATTAATTGACCAACTCTATTTGGTCCCAAATGAGGTGAGGAATGAGGAGTACCAAATAAAGATGTGTAAAAGGTAACAAACTCCTCTTTGATAACCTTGGGATCATGGGAGATTGAGCTGTCACTCAAAACTAAACTTGTTATTTTGCTCCTATTTCTCCTATTGCTCACAACTTTGAAGAAATAGGAAGTGCATTGATCACCAAGTTTCAACCATTGTATACGTGACTTTTGTTTAGCTAAACTCTCCTCAGCCCGAAGCAGTGTGATGTATTGTTTGTGTACCACCTTCTCTTGTTCTATGACAGAGCTATTATTGGGATGAGAGGCTATAGATGCTTGAATGGTTTCTAAGGCATGTTTAGTAGCACTCACCCTTTCAGAGAGGCCACTAAATTCTACCTTATTAAGTAGCTTCAGTTCATGTTGAAGGCGTTTAAGTTTTTCACACACACAGAACATGGGGTTACCAATTACAATTGTCCTCCAAATCCTCTGAACAACGGCAAGGAAACGAGGGTGATCAGCCAGGAAGTCAAAGAACCTGAAAGGTTTAATTGACTTCCTTGGAATAGGCTGAACAAAAACCACTGCTGGAGAATGGTCAGAAATACCAGGAACCAAAAAATGAGATGAGGAATGAGAAAAGGTTTTCATCCAGGACTCATTCACTAACACTCTGTCAATTTTGGAGGCCACAAAATGAGGAGGGGACTGTTTATTGGACCATGTGAAAAGACACCCCGAGAACCTAAGGTCATCAAGTTCAGAGGCAAACAGACAGTGATTAATGTCATCCATGGATGGAGACCACTGAGCATTACCCCCAACTTTCTCCCTAGGATGTCTAATTGCATTAAGGTCGCCAAGGACCACCCAAGGATAAGAGGACCTGAGCTGTAGTAGACTATGCCAAAGAGACCTCCGCTCTAAGATAGAATTTGCCCCATAAACCATGGTGACCAAAAAAAGTGCACTCCCATCTTTTGGTTGGACCTCACAGTGGATGTATTGGTCAGACTGACCCAACACGGTAAGAGACAACACACCAGGGTCCCAACCAACAAAAATCCTCCCTAAATCTGCCTGGGGGTAATTATTCACAAAACTCCAATCCGGACAAATGAATTGAGTGATTCTGTCTGCCCAAACTGCCCTAATTTTATGCTCAAGAAAGCCTACCAGGCTAAGATTATTAGATCTCACAAAGGATTTAGCTTCTTTCTGTTTAATGGGGTCATTCAAACCACGAATGTTCCAAAAACCTAAACTGAAAGCTTGTAAAGACATAGGAAACAAAATCGCAATGTAACAACAAAATGCAGAGATAGAAAGAAGTAAGACTGCATACTCAAAAGGATATCAAAAAGGATATCATTTATTCCTTCTCTTGGAGCTTTTACTCCACTTTTTGCTGCTGTTATTCCCACTGCCCTTGCTACAGTGAGTCTTCACTTCGTGGGGGCTCTGAAGGGCTACATTCCCCTGAACAGTTACAGCTTTATCATCCGGAGGAACTGGCTTGACTATAAGAACAGGTTGCGAAGGTACTACCCCTGTAACAACAGGGTCTGGTTCATGTGGAGGCCTCACTGAGTCTACCTCCCCATTGCTAGAGAGAGCCCCTGCCGCCTCCTTCACCTCAAGAGGAAAATCAGGACTAACATTCAGCTCCTCACCTTCTGATTCACTTTCATGTGTGACCCTCTCTATGACCGTAGGGATGGCAGTATCCACCACAGCCACCACAGGAATAGTAACTGCATCCAAAGCTTCAGAACCCCCTATGTTCCTTACAGCGTTCCCATTAGTGACAATTTGCCATTCCCTATCAGGAAGTGCTTGATCTGGTGCTTGTTTGGGCGTGATTTTCCTTGGACACCTGGTTGTAGCATGGCCAAAAACCTTACAACTTGAGCAGACAGGGGGCATCAATTGGTATTCCACCCGAACAGTTACACTTTCCCCTTCTACTGTGACTTGTATTTCCTCTGTTAGTTCATCAGCTGCATCAATTTCCACACACACTCTAGCATATGCAAGTCTAGACCTCTTTTCTGTAGCTCGATCAACATGTTTCGGCTGGCCAATTGCACTAGCCACTCGACTTAAACCCTCTTCAGTCCAACACTCTGGGGGCAGATTATGAAGCTTAACCCAAGTAGGTATAGAAGATGGTGAGATCTTAGTTGGAGTCATCATCCTTCTCCATTTCTTTAAGACAATGAATTTTTGTGAAAAGAACCAAGGGCCCCCTTCTAGAACAGCAAGCTGACTTGCTTCATCTTTGAATTCAAAATATAAGAACCCTGCATTATCCGACTTAACTGACAGCAGACCATATTTAGTCATTTTTCCCCAAAGCTTATGGGCAGTAGAATTTGCTAATCTATAGTCCATCCTTTCATCAAGGAAGTGGCCTACCAAGCAATGAGACCAGCAATTCTCATCCAAATGAGTAACATCCAGTTCAACAACAGCATTCTTCCCTTTCTTAAATTCAGGATAAAATTCTAACTTCATATTACTTGAGGGCCCTTGGGATCTAAAAAGGGATGCCCAGTTCTTAGTAGGCTGGTTCAGACGAGTTCTAGCTCCTGGCTGTGATGCAGGGATGCTACTAGAAGATGGAAGAGAAGCTGAGTTTATACCTGACTTAGAATCAAGTTCTTGAGCTGAGGAAGCAAAACGAGGTTTAGAGTCCTCAACACTATAACCTAGGTTAGGGTCTCCCACGACATATGGACTACCCCGTGCATTGACCAAGACCTTAGGGTTAGAGTTCTGTATCTCAGAATCTTGAACCTTGAGATGTTGTTTCCTGGCTCGTTCCTCTGCTTCCAGAATCAAACCATCCTCAAAGAGCGCCTGTTTCCTAGAGGGGCTAGACCTCTTGTTCTGAATCTGACTGCCAGCGCCAAACCCAGCTGAAGAAGATGGAAGCATGGATGAAACCGGTGAGGCGAGCACCCCCGGGCATAGATCGAAAGGCTTGTGGGTCCGAAACGCAGTTGCTGGAGCGCGGAAGGACTCACTTTGGTTATGGTTACCCAGCTCAGACGAGATCGCGAACTGTGGATTCTCAGCCTTTTCTTTTCCGGTATGGGCAAGCAGATGAGCCGCTCTCTCCTCTGCTTCACGATGCAGAGCTTCTTGAAAGACTTGCTGTAGTTTCCTAGAAGGGCTAGGGTTCTTGGATGATTTAGGGCTGAACGGCCCAAAATCTTCTGTAGTCGGGGAAGGAGCGAGAATGGGACCTGGAGTTATGGGCGATTTAGGGCTGTGAGTCCCAAACCGATTTGGAGATGATGATGGAGCTGTCCTGCTATCGGTGCCTTGCAGATCGATGTCACCTGAGATGATCGGACCAGGAGGGTCTCGAGTAAACGGGAGCGAGGTTTTAGGGCAATCCATGTGTGGAACCTGCTTCCTTCTAACTTCATTGGAATCTAGAGCCTTGAATCCAAGCCCTTCCGCCATTGCAATCGTACCGTCAGCCATGGAAATCAAGGAAATCACAGCATTTCCATGGCCCTGCCAGTAATCTCTTAGATCGCCTTACATGTCAGAGCTTTTTGCCATTTGTTTTTTTGGTATGGTGTTGTGCCATTTTGGTGTGTTTTGGACCCGTATTGACATTTTGGTGTGTTTTAGAACTGTGTGGGTGGTTTGGTATACGTTATTTGTACCATTTTGGTGTTTTTTGGAGCCGTATGAATTTTTGGAAGGGTGTTGTATTGTTTTGGAACCGTACGGATGTTTTGGTAAGGTATTGCACCAATTTGGTGTATTTTCGAACCGTATGGATGCTTTGAAAGGTATTATACCATTTTAGTGTGTTTTGAAAGCGTATGGACGTTTCGGAGTGTTTTTGAACCGTTTGGTTTTGTATCATTTTGGTGTGTTTTGGAACCGTGTGGATGTTTTGGAAAGATGTTATACCATTTTTGTGTGTTTTGAAAACGTATGGACGTTTCAGGGTATTTCTTAACCGTTTGGTATTGTATCATTTTGGTGTTCATTGAACCGTATGGATATTTTGGTAAGTTGTTTGCACCATTTCGGTGTTTTCTTGAACCGTCTGGATTTTTGGAAAGGTATTGTATTGTTTTGGAACTGAATGGATTTTTTTGGAAAGGTATTGTACCATTTTGGTGTGTTTTGGAACCGAATGGTGTTTTGGAGAGGTATAGTACCGTTTTGGCGTGTTTTGGAACCGTGTGGATGTTATTTTAAGGTGTTGTGCCATTTTGGTATGTTTTGGATCCGTATGGACATTTTGGGGTGTTTTTGAACCGTTTGATAATGTATCGTTTTGGTGTGTTTTCGAACCGTATGGATGTTTTTGTATGACATTTATACCATTTTGGTCTTTTTTGGAACCATATGGATTTTTGGAAAGATATTATATCATGTTGGAACCGTATAGATGATTAGGTATGGTATTGTTCCCTTTCAGTGTGTTTTAGAAACGTATGGATGTTTTGGAAAGGTATTGTACTGTTTTGGTGTGTTTTAGAACCGTGTGGATGTTTTGGTAAGGTGTTATACCATTTTGGTATGTTTTGGAAACGTATGGACGTTTCAAGGTGTTTTTGAACAGTTGGTATGGTATTATTTTGGTGTGTTTTATAAACGTAAGGATTTTTTTGGTATGTTATTTGTACCATTTTGGTCTTTTTTTGGAACCGTATTGATTTTTGGTAAGTGTTTGTATCATTTTGGAACAGTATGGATGGTTTGGTATTGTATTGTACCATTTTCGTGTGTTTTTAAACCTTATGGATGTTTTAGAAAGGAACTGTTCCGTTTTAGCGTGTTTTGAAACCGTGTGGATGTTTTGGTAGCGTGTTGTACCATTTTGGTGTGCGTTGGAAGTGTATAGACGTTTCGGGGTATTTTTGAACCGTATGGATGTTTTGGTATGTTATTTATACCATTTTGGTGTTTTTTAGAACCGTATGGATTTTTGGAAAGGAATTGTATTTTTTTTGAACTGTATGGTGTTCTGGTAGGGTATTGTACTATTTTGGAGTGTTTTGGAACAGAATGGATGTTTTGGAAAGGTATTGCACCATTTTGGCGTGTTTTGGAACCGTGTGGATGTTCTGGAAAGGTTTTGTACCATTTTGGTGCGTTTTGGAAGCGTATGGACGTTTCGGGGATTTTGAACCGTTTGGTATTGTATCGTTTTGGTGTGTTTTAGAACCGTATGGATGTTTAGGTTGGTTATTTGTACCATTTTGGTATTTTTTTGAACCGTTTGTATTTTTGAAAAGGTATTGAATTGTTTTGGAACCGTTTGAATGTTTTGGTAAGGTATTGCAGCATTTTGGTGTGTTTTTGAATTGTATCGTTGGTTTGGTATACTTTATTTGTACCATTTTGGTGTTTTTTGGAACCGTATGAATTTTTGGAAAGGTGTTGTATTGTTTTGGAACCGGACGGATATTTTGGTAAGGTATTGCACCAATTTGGTGTATTTTCGAACCGTATGGATGCTTTTAAAGGTATTATACCATTTTGGTGTGTTCTGGAAGTGTATGGATGTTTTGGAGTGTTTTTGAACCGTTTGGCATTGTATCATTTTGGTGTGTCTTGGAACAGCATGGATGTTTTGGTATTACATTTTTACCATTTTGGTGTTTTTTGGAATCGTATGGATTTTTGGAAAGGAATTGTATTCTTTTGGAACTGTATGGTGTTTTGGTAAGGTATTGTACTATTTTGGAGTGTTTTGGAACAGTATGGACGTTTTGGAAAGGTATTGTACCGTTTTGGCGTGTTTTGAAACCGTGTGGAAGTTTTGGTAAGGTGTTAAAATATTTTGGTTTGTTTTGGAACCGTATGGACGTTTTGGGGTGTTATTGAACTGTTTGGTACTCTATCGATTTGGTGCATTTTGGAACCGTTTGGATGTTTTGGCACGTAATTTGTTCCATTTTTGTATGGATGTTTTTGTAATGTAATGTACCACTTTGTTGTTTTAGAACCGTATGGATGTTTTGGAAAGGTATTTTGTACCGTTTCGGCGTATTTTTGAAGCGTAAGGACATTTTGGGGTGTTTTTGAACCGTTTGGCATTGTATCGTTTTGGTGTGTTTTGGAACCGTTTGGATGTTTTGGTACGACATTTGTGCCATTTTGTGTTTTTTGGAAACGTATGAATTTTTGGTAAGGTATTGTATCATCTTGGAACCATATGGATGGTTTGGTCTGGTATTGTTCAATTTTTGAGAGTTTTGGAACCGTATGTATGTTTTGGAATGGTATTGAACCGTTTTAGCGTGCTTTGGAACCGTTCGGATGTTTTGGTAAGGTGTTATACCATTTTGGTGTGTTTTGGAGGCGTATGGACGTTTCGGGGTGTTTTTGGACCTTTTGGTATTGCATCATTTTGGTGTGTTTTTGAATCGAATGGATGTTTTTGTATGTCATTTGTACCATGTCGATGTTTTTTGGAACCGTATGGGTTTTTGGATAGGTATTGTATTGTTTTGGAACCGTATGGATGTTTAGGTAAGGTATTGTACTATTTTGGTGTGTTTTGGAACCATATGTATATTTTGGAAAGGTATTGTGCCGTTTTGACGTGTTTTGGAACCGTGTGAATATTTTGGTAAGGTGTTGCACCAATTAGTGTTTTTTGGAAGCGTATGGACGTTTTACGGTGTTTTCGAACCGTTTGGCATTGTATCGTTTTGGTGTATTTTGGAACCGTATGGATGTTTTGGAATGACATTTGTACCATTTTTGTGTTTTTTGGAACGAATGAATGTTTGGAAAGGTATTGTACATTTTTGGTTTGTTTTGAAACCGTGTGGTTGTTTGGTAAGGTGTTGTACAATTTTGATGTGTTTTGGAAGCGTATCAACGTTTTTGGGTGTTTTTGAACCGTTTTGGATTGTATCATTTTTGTGTGTTTTATAAGCGTATTGACTTTTTGGGATGTTTTTGAAACATTGTTTCGTTTTGGTGTGTTTTTGAACTGTATGGATGTTTTGGCATAGCATTTGTACCATTTTAGTATTTTTCAGAACCGTATGGATGTTTTGATAAGGTATTGTACCATTTTGGTGTGTTTTGGAACCGTATGGTGTTTTGGAGAGGTATGTACCGTTTTGGCGTGTTTTCGAACCGTGTGGATGTTTTGGTAAGGTGTTGTGCCATTTTGGTGTGTTTTGGACCCGTATTGACATTTTGGTGTGTTTTTGAACTGTATGGATGTTTTGGTATATGTTATTTGTACCATTTTGGTGTTTTTGGAAACCGTATGAATTTTTGAAAAGGTATTGTATTGTTTTGGAACGGTACGGATGATTTGGTAAGGTATTGCACCAATTGGGTGTATTTTGGAACCGTATGGATGCTTTTGAAAGGTGTTATACCATTTTGGTGTGTTTTGAAAGCGTATGGACGTTTCGGAGTGTTTTTTAACCGTTTTGTTTTGTATCATTTTGGTGTGTTTTGGAACCGTGTGGATGTTTTAGAAAGATGTAATACCGTTTTTGTTTGTTTTAAAAACGAGTGGACGTTTCGGGGTATTTTTTAACCATATGATTTTGTATCATTTTGGCGTTGATTTGAACCGTATGGATATTTTGGTAAATTTTTTGCACCATTTCCGTGTTTTTTTGAACCGTACGGATTTTCAGAAAGGTATTGTATTGTTTTGGAACTGAATGGATTTTTTTTTTGTGGGTAAAATGGCATGAAATAGAAAAAATGATAACCGGATATACAACCTACAAGGGGCATACCGCAGGAGGAAAAGATCAAAGAAAACAACCAAAAATAAGAAAATTGACTACGCCAAATGGCTACAAGGCTAGATGAGGAGCTATGTTTCCAATCCATCTAGAAGAGGGAGGGAAAACAACGCCAATTGAGTGAGACCCAAGTAATGGGTGTACTTCTGAAACATAGCTATATGGAGACTTTTCAACTGCTCGTGCATTCTCTTGATACATCTACACATGAAAATGCTTGGACACTCTTCAAACGCAAAATACCTAAACCTTAATCACAACAGCAGAACCGGACAGCTAGAGACAGCCCTTTAGACAAGCAGAACAGGCAACACTATCAGACAACAATCCTTTGTGACTAGACTGCTGTATTAGCCAGACCGTGGCAGCAACACTATCAGACAACAACACAGTTGGAGACAGCAGCAACACTATCAGACAACAACACAGTTGGAAACCTAACATTACTAACAGCAATACAACACTTCTTCATGCAAAAGTAAGCTAGGGACAAGCCCCTAGCTTAAACGTTCCAAGGGACAACCCCCCTAGGATAGGTCAAAACCAAATGGAATTGTAACAAAACCAGCTATGCAGAAACACAGTAGCAGTTGTAGCATTTGCAATAACAGCTGTTGCTGCACAATAACAGAAACCAACAATACAAATGCAGCAAAGAATTCAGTTAATGTAAGGTTCCACCAACTTCAATTAATGTAGCCGATACGAGCAGAATTCCAGTACATAACAGTAAAATGGACGAGGAGCTAATGAAATAGCAGGTGTCAAAACATAACAGAACAAAACAAAACAAAGCTCTTGGCATGTATAGTTCTCACGCCTCGACTCCCTTGGATCCTCACAACTCCCACTCCCTTTTTTCAATACCATGAGCAAGGGTCCCGAATCTTCCTCCCCTGTTTCTCTCATAATTCCCCCACTAGTTATTACCTCCGCTCACAAAAATGGATGGGGCTCTAGCACACATCTGACAAGGATTACTCACAATATAGTAAGATCACTCATGAATTAAGAAATGGCAATTCAATGTGCAGGGAGTAAGTTAACTACCTGGATATATAGAAGTAATAGAAGGCCAACAGGGAGGAACCTGAGATTGTATCTGCTCTGAAATTTTGTGAATCCATATTTCCTCTGAACTGAACTGACTGAACTGATCAAGGGGAAACTTTGAAAGGACTCCCCTTGAACTATGTCCTATAAATGAAAGCAGATTAGTAACAGTTCCCTTCAATCGCACAAGTATATCTAGTCAAACATGAATGTTCCACATAGAAAGTAAATGAGATGGCCCCTTGAAGGAGAAGGACAACAACCTACATCTAACTTCATTTGAGATGTTGTTAGCAACCACACCCGGAGGGCAACAAAGATTCTGGAACTTTCTATGATTTCTTTCAAGCCACAGTTGGTGCACATTTACTGTGAATACAAGCTTAGCGATTGTGATAGCCAAAGATTTACCCTTTAATGTGGATAGTGTACTTACCCACTGATGCCAAGTAATCATGCCTACAATATGAGGGGTCTTAGGGGACAAAATTCCCCTAATCTGAGTAGCCACAGGGCAATCAAAAAATAGATGGGCATGTGATTCTACAACCATATACAAACTACAAATAGAGGAAGGTTTCATGCCAAACATGACTAATCTATCCTCAGTCTCTGTATCTAGGTTACGTTTTTTTTTTCCTTTTCTTTTTTCCTTTTTTCCTCCTGGGGTATGCCCCTTGTAGGCTGTATATCCGGTTAGTCTTTTTTTATGTTCAAGCTGATTTACCCAAAAAAAAAAAAAAATCTATCCTCAGTAGATAACTTATTAAGAATGGCCATCCAAGAGATCACACTGCACCTAAGGATGTGTCCTGAAAACCATACCACTTTATGCCAAGTGATAACAGGAAAGTGAGTTCTTATGTGATCCCAAAGAGAGGAGATGGTAAATTTCCCAGAAGAATTGAGAGTCCAGGAACAGCTATCCCCAATGGCATTATTAATGGGGACACCCTGAAGATCAGATCTTACCTCATTAAGATCAGGAGATTGAGTAATTGGGAAAGCCCACTGATTGTTCCTAATAATAGTTTGCACAGTGACATCCTTAGAGAGGCCTGAATCATATATAATTCTAGGTCCAAACCTAGGCAAAAGGGGCCCAACGGGATGCCAGTTATCAAACCATAAAGAAGTTAGCTAGCCATCACCAATTTTGTATTTTATGTGAGGCTGAATGAGAGGTCTAAGTTTAAGAAGCTTCCTCCAGACCAAGGAGGGATCACTGGGAATCTTAACACTCCAAAAACTTTTACCCTTAAGTAAATAAGATTTGACCCATTGGCACCACATATTTTGTTCCTCCCCCCCCCCCCCCCCCCCTGAGACAAGGAACCAAATGTGTTTGGCCACAGCTGACTTATTCCAGATCTCCATAGATTTAAAACCCAAACCACCTTCCTTGACAGGGGAGCAAAGGTGTTCCCATGAAACTTTGGCACCGGTCCTCTTAAGATCAGGACCAAACCAGAAAAAAGCTCTAAGGATTGAATAAATCTCCTTAATTACCTTCTTAGGGATAATAAAGAGAGATGACCAATAAGTTTGCATTGAGAAGAGAATTGACTTTATTAGTTGTATCCTTCCAGCATAAGACAAGTACCTATGAGTCCATGATTTGGTTTTGCTACAATCCTATCCATCGTGCTCTTACAGTCTGAGTGTTTGAGTTTGGTGGATAGAAGAGGTACCCCCAAATACCTAACAGGTAAAGACCCTTCCCGAAAACCCAAAATATTGAGAATGGATGATTTGATGGTAGGATTGACACCAGAAAAGAAGATGTCACTCTTGGTTGGGCTTGGAGAAAGGCTTGACAAGGCCTCAAACTCAGTCAATGATTGTTTAATGTGATTAATAGAGCTTACTTCACCTTTGCAAAAGATCATAAGATCGTTTGCATGACTGTCACACGTGCTCCACTGCTGTTTTGCTGCCTGTTTTTTCTGCGGTGGCAGCTACTTAGTGCTACTGTTACTGTATGTGCTTCACTAAGCTTGTTTTGTTATGAAGAATAGCTGCTAGTGCAATTCTTATAGTTTTTTGGAAGTTTCAAGATGTAGTATAGGCCTAACCAACTGGGGCTGTCGTTGGGATCTCCCTTCGCAGAGGGGGACATCCTCTGCATGTGCATGTACAGAAATACCTGCTTGTAATCTGCTGCTTTTGAGCAGTTCTGCTATTGATAGTTGCTGTATTGGTGTTCTCTTTGGTTGTGTCCAAAGTCATGAGGTGTCCAAAGTATTCAGATCAGCTGCTGTGATCCGATCAGCTGCATGTGTCCAAAGTCATGGGCAGTCCAGCTCTTGTCATGTTGTTGTTTTGATGTCCTAAGTTGAGGCTCCATTGGCTGCTGTCGTTCAACTCCATTGGCTGCTGCTGCTTTCCGAGCTGCTGTCCATAACAGCCCTGTTGCTGCTATGCTTACTTCCATGTCTCTTTTGTATGCTAAAGAGTTTGTCGTTCATTATGGCGTTGTTTTCCTTCCCTCTTACTAGATGGATTGGAAACATCGCATTTATTTATCTCATGTAGCCTTTGGGCGCTAGCAATTTTCTTTACTTTTTGTTTTTCTTTTCTTTTCCTCCTGGGGTATGCCCCTTGTAGGCTGTATATTCGGTTAGCCTCTTTTTCAATTTCAAGCTAATTTACCCAAAAAAAAAAGCTTGGTGGAGCCACATCTCCAATGGAACTTAAAATCAGGGAGAAGAGATTTCTCCCTAAGAATACAGGTCAAAACCTCCATGTCGATTACAAACAAGTATGAAGACAAGGGATCGCCTTGTATTAGACCTTTCTGACCAGCAATGTATCCTATAGCTTCCCCGTTGAAGCATAAGGAGTAATTTGCTGTGGAAACACAAGCTTTCAACCATTGAATCATCTTAGGATGGAAATTCATGGAGGCTGAACATCCCAGAGGAAATCCCATCTGACATTGTCATAAGCCTTCATGATATCCACTTTCATGGCACATCTAGGGGAAGGGGAGTGTTTGTGGTAACCCCTCATTAATTCCTGAGTAAGGAAAATGTTATTTGCTATCCTCCTACCCTGTACAAAACCAGATTGGGCAGGATCAATGAGATATGGTAAGATAGGTTTTATTTTATTGGCCTGGATTTTAGCAATACACTTATATATTACATTGCAGCATGAGATTGGTCTGTAGTCCCCAACCTTGGAGGGATTGGGTATTTTAGGTACCAAAGCCACTAAGGTAGCATTAGCCTTCTTGAGAAGTTGGCCCGACCTAAAGAAGAGCTTAACAGCTGAGGTCACTTCATGCCCAATTACAGGCCATGCCTTCTGGAAGAAGGCTGCATTATAGCCATCAGGACCAGGCGCTTTTTGAGGGTTAAGGGACCAGAAGGTATCTTTGATTTCTTTCAGTTACCTCCATCGCCATATCCAAACTTTGAGAAGGCGAAAGTCTCCTAGCAATAAGTTGGTCAACTCTGGAAGATCCGGAATAATTGGACAGATGTTCGGTACCTAACAAATTAGTGTAGTAATTGATGAAGGATTGCTTCACCAAATCAATGTCTTGTGTGACAGAGCCATCCTCCAAGACCAAGGAAGAAATTCTGTTCCTATTCCTGGAGTTACTAATAGTTTTGAAGAAAAAAGAAGTACATTGATCCCCCAATTTTAACCACTGAATTCTTGATTTTTGTTTGGCAAAACTTTCTTCTGCCCTAGCAAAAATAAGATACTGTTTACACAGCTCTCTTTTAGTGGCCTGTTTAGAGGGATCATTGGGGTGAGAACCAAGCTCTCTTTGGATGACTTCCAATTGTTGTTTACAAGAGGCCACCCTTGCCGACAAATCACTGAACTCATTAGTGTTCAACTGTTTTAAGACCCTCCTGTAAATGTTTTAGCTTCTCACAGACACGGTACATTGGATTACCCAATATTACCTTCCTCCAGACTTGCTGGACAGTTTCAATGAATTTAGGGTGATCCGCCAAAAAATTAAAGAACCTAAAAGGCCTTTTCCTAGGAGGAGTAGTAGCTGTCAGATACACCACAGCAGGTGAGTGATCAGATACTCCAGGGTTGGGACAATTAGCACTGGACCAACAGAAATCTTTGATCCACCTTTCATTGATTAAGACCCTATCAATCTTAGTGCTAGTGTAGGCCTCTCCCAGTTGTTTATTAGACCAGGTGTAGTGACATCCAGAGTACCTGAAGTCAACTAATTCAATTGAATGGCGACAGGCATTGAACTCCTAAATGGATTTTTTTGGTAAGGTATTGTACCATTTAGGTGTGTTTTGGAACCGAATGGGGTTTTTTTTTTTTGGTTAAATACCGAATGGTGTTTTGGAGAGGTATAGTACCGTTTTGGCGTGTTTTGGAACCGTGTGGATGTTTTTTTAAGGTGTTATGCCATTTTGGTATGTTTTGGATCAGTATGGACATTTTGGGGTGTTTTTGAATCGTTTGGCAATTTATCGTTTTGGTGTGTTTTCGAACCGTAGGGATGTTTTGGTATGACATTTGTACCATTTTGGTGTTTTTTGGAACCGTATGGATTTTTGGTAAGTTATTGTATCATGTAGGAACCGTATAGATGGTTAGGTATGGTATTGTTCCCTTTTAGTGTGTTTTAGAAACGTATGGATGTTTTGGAAAGGTATTGTACCGTTTTGGTGTGTTTTAGAACCGTGTGGATGTTTTGGTAAGGTGTTATACCATTTTGATTTGTTTTGGAAGCGTATGGATGTTTCGAGGTGTTTTTGAACGGTTGGTATTGTATTATTTTGGTGTGTTTTAAAAACGTTTGGATGTTTTGGTATGTTATTTGTAACATTTTTTTTTTTTTGGGTAATTTAGCTTGAAATAGAAAAAAGAATAAGCGAATGTACAGCCTACAAGGGGCATACCCCAGGAGGAAAGAAAAAAGAAAACAAAGATTAAGAAAATTGAAGGATGCCAAGTGGCTACATAAATTCCAAGTGGCTACATTGATGGATGCCAAGTGGCTACAATAAGAACATTGAAAACACCAAGCCAACTGGATACAAGCCTAGTAAACGAATGTTTCTAGCCCCTCTAGGTAGATGGGAAAGAAACACTCGACAAAAGGGGTACTGGACAGCACAAAGCAACAGAATTGAGCTTCAAAACAGCCCACATTCTTCTCTGAATACAACCATCTTTGCAAAAACCGTAGGATGCACTAGTCAAAACAGCAACAAGGACAGCAGCAGTAGCACAGTACAGCAGCCACATGAAGTTCAGTTGTTCTCTGTTCTACCTCTGAAGTTCTACCACAAAAATTCAGCATGGACACTTGGAGTTGTGTCCTGTTGGAAGTATCAATAACAGCCGTGGCAGAAACAAAATGTACTACCAAAACACTACTCACTATGCAGAGGACGTCCCCCTCTGCGAAGGGAGATCCCACGACAGCCCCTGATGGTTAGGCATATACTACAATATAAAACTCTGACAATGATGTCTATTATGTTCAAACAGCATGAAAAGAACCAACATGACAAGAGCTGGACTGCCCAGCTTGAACTTCCAACTTCGTATGTGCATATAGCAGTTACAGGCATTAACAGAAAGCAAAACAGCAGCAGCTTGTTGCTTGAACAGGAGCAACTTATCAGCTGCTGGACTGAAGCAAAAGGACGTGTAGAAGATTGAACCAACAACACTACTAATCTGGACAGCCATGCAAGAACCACACAGCATAATACAAAAACAGATCAGCAGCAAAACTACAGCAGCAGCTGCCTACGACACATCTGAGCTGGAGAACAACAGCCATAACAGAAGCTGTAACGTAACAGCAGTAACATGCCAAAGCTGTAACATAACAGCAGCCATATACATAGCAGTCCTCAACTTCAGTTAATGTAACATTTAAGTATTAAATATGCTTACGATAAAATGGACAAGAATCAACACATAACAGAACAAAACAAAACAAAGCTCTTGGTATGTATAGGACTCACTCCTCTACTCCCTTGGATTCTCACAACTCCCACTCTCTTTTTCAATACCATGAGCAAGGGTCCCTTTTCTCCCTCCACTGTTTCTCTCATGATTCCCCCACTAATTATTACCTCCTCTCACAAAGATGGATGGGGCTCTAGCACACAGCTGACAAGGATTACCCACAGTATAGTAAGATCACTCAGGAGTTAAGAAATAGCAGTTCAATGAACAGGGAGTAAGTTAACTATCTGGATACATAGAAGTAATAGAAGGCCAACAAGGATGAACCTGTGATTGTAATCTGGCTGAACCATGTTTGGAGCTTGCTCTTTGAAGGAATTGGTAGACTTCCAAGCTTGAACATTGACCTGCAAACCAAACAAGACATTGAAATTAAGCATGAATGTTCCACATAGCAAGTAAGTGAGAATGTCCCTTGAATTCTAAGGACAACAACCTATATCTAACTTCATCTGAAATTTTGTTAGCAACCACTCCAGGAGGGCAGCTAAGATTCTGGAACTTTCTATAGTTCCTCTCAAGCCACAGTGGATGCACATAGACTGTGAAGACAAGCTTAGCAATTGTGATAGGTAAGGTTTTGCCCTGTAAAGTGGACAGTTTACTTACCCATTGTTGCCAAGAGGTCAACCCAACCATATGAGGGGTCTTTGGGGTCAAAATACCTCTAATTTGTGTAGCCATGGTGCACTCAAAGAACAGGTGGTCATGGGTTTCTACACCCATACACAGACTACAGGTGGAGGAAGATTTCATGCCAAACATCACCAATCTATCCTCGGTAGATAACCTATGAAGGATGGCCATCCATGAGATCACACTGCACCTAGGAATATGCCCTGAAAACCAAACTACTCTATGCCAAGTGATGGCTGGAAAGTGGGTTCTCAAGTGATCCCAAAGGGAGGAAATTGTAAATTTTCCAGAGGCTGTGAGAGTCCATATACACCTATCTCCAATGGAATCATTGATGGAATCAACATGTAGATCAGATCTCACCTCATTAAGGTCAGGTGCTTGAGTAATCGGGAAGGCCCATTGATTGTCTCTAATGATGGCCTTCACAGTGACATCCTTAGGAAGTCCTGAATCATAGACTATTCTAGGTCCAAACCTTGGCAAGAGGGGGCCGAGAGGATGCCAATTGTCAAACCACAAAGAGGTTAATTGACCATCCCCAATATTGTACTTAATGTGAGGCTGAACAAGTGGTCTAAGGTTAAGTATTTTCCTCCAAGCCCAGGAGGGGTCACTTGGAAGTTTAACACTCCAAAAACTCTTACCCTTAAGTAAGTAAGACTTAACCCATTGGCACCACATAGATTGCTCCCCACCAGAGACAAGGAACCAAATGTGTTTGGCAACAGCTGCCTTGTTCCAAACCTCCAAAGATTTAAATCCTAATCCACCTTCATTGACAGGAGAGCAGAGGTGTTCCCATGAGACTTTGGCACCTGTCTTCTTCAGGTCAGGACCTGACCAGAAAAAGGCTCTAAGAATAGATTCAATCTCTTTAATTACCTTTTTAGGGATAATAAAGAGAGATGACCAGTAAGTTTGCATTGAAAATAGAATTGATTTAATCAATTGTATTCTGCCAGCATAAGAGAGGTACCTATGGGTCCATGATTGAGTTTTTGCTACAATTCTGTCAACCATGACTTTACAGTCATTGTGCTTAAGCTTGGTGGATAGAAGGGGTACCCCCAAATACCTAACTGGTAGGGACCCTTCCTGGAAGCCTAAAATATTCAAAATGGAAGCCTTGGTGGAGGAATTAACACCAGAGAAGAAGATGTTACTCTTGGTATGGCTGGGAGATAGTCCGGACAAAGCCTCAAACTCAGTCAAGGAGTTTTTAATATGAGTAATGGAACTCTCCTCACCTTTGCAGAAGATCATAAGATCATCCGCAAAGCAAAGGTTGACAAGTTTGGTGGAACCACATTTCCAGTGAAACTTAAAATCAGGGAGTATAGACTTTTCCTTAAGGATGCAAGTCAATACCTCCATAACTATGACGAACAAGTAGGAAGACAATGGGTCACCTTGTTGTAAACCTTTCTGTCCAGGAATGTATCCTATTGCCTCCCCATTGAAACATAGGGAGTAATTGGCTGTAGAGACACAAGCTTTCAACCATTGGATCATCTTAGGGTGGAAATTCATGGAATCCAGGACATCCCACAGGAAGTCCCATCTGACATTATCATAAGCCTTCATGATATCCACCTTCATGGCACACCTAGGAGAAGAGGAGTGTTTGTGGTAACCCCTCATCAATTCCTGAGTAAGGAATATGTTATCAGCAATCCTCCTTCCCTGTACAAATCCAGATTGAGCCGGATCAATAAGTGATGGCAGGATAGGCTTGATTTTGTTGGCTAGGATTTTGGCAATGCACTTGTAAATCACATTGCAACATGAAATAGGTCTGTAATCCCCTACCTTAGAAGGGTTGGGGACCTTGGGCACTAAAGCAACTAGAGTAGCATTAGCTTTCTTCAAAAGCTGACCAGATTTAAAGAACAGTTTAACAGCAGAGGTCACCTCATGACCTATCACAGGCCAAGCTTTATGGTAGAAAGCTGCATTGTAACCATCTGGACCAGGTGCTTTTTGAGGATTAAGAGACCAGAAAGTGTCCTTAATCTCTTTATCAGTTACCTCCATCACCATTTCCAAACTTTGGACAGGAGTGAGTTTTCTAGTGATGAGTTGATGCACTCTAGAGGAACCCATGTAATGATTCAGATGTTTAGTGCCTAACAAATTAGTGTAGTAGTTGATGAAGGTCTGCTTAACCAACTCAATGTTCTGGGTAACAGTCCCATCCTCCAAAACCAAACTAGAAATTCTGTTCCTATTCCTGGAATTACTAATGGTTTTGAAGAAGAATGAGGAGCATTGATCCCCCAACTTTAGCCACTGAACCCTAGACTTTTGCTTGGCAAAACTCTCTTCAGCCCTAGCATAAACAAGGTACTTCTTGCACAATTCCCTTTCGGTGGCCTGTTTTGAAGGATCACTAGGATTTGATCCTAGCTCTCTCTGGATGGCCTCCAATTGGGCTCTATATGAGACCACTCTTGATGACAAATCACTAAAGTCATTGGTATTTAGCTTTTTAAGGTCTACCTGCAAATGCTTAAGCTTCTCACAGACACAGAACATTGGGTTCCCAATAATTACTTTCCTCCAAACCTGCTGAACAGTTTCAAGGAATCTAGGGTGTTCAGGCAGAAAATTAAAGAACCTGAAAGGCCTCCTCTTTGGAGGTGAAGGAGCTGTCAAATAGACTACAGCAGGGGAGTGGTCAGACACCCCAGGGTTGAGAAAATGAGCATTGGACCAACTAAAATCTTTGATCCATCATTCATTGACTAAAACCCTATCAATCTTGGTGCTAATGCGTGCATCTCCCAATTGCTTATTTGACCAAGTGTAGTGACAACCAGAGAATCTAAGGTCAACGAGTTCAGTTGATTGGAGGCAAGAGTTGAACTCCTCCATCCAAGGCATCCAAGTCCTATCCCCACCTACTTTTTCAAGAGGAGATTTTATAGCATTGAAATCACCAAGGACCACCCAAGGGGTGACAACACAGAGATGCCGTAAGTCAGCCCAAAGCTGTTGTCTCTCCAGGTAGCAGTTAGCCCCATAAATAAACGTAGCAACAAAAGAGTATTGGCCATCGCAAGTGAGGACCTTACAATGGACATACTGACTGGACTGACATATGACTTGAACATGGCAAACCAAAGGGTTCCAACAGATCAAAAGTCTCCCCATCGTAGAGCTGGGGTAATTGCTAACAAAATTCCACAGAGGGAGCATAGAACTGACAATGTTAGAGACTTTGGGTTCTTTGACTTTATGCTCAATAAGACCTACTAGAGGTAATTTATTCTTGAAAACCCAATTTTTTGCTTCCCTCTGTTTAAGAGGATCATTAAGACCTCTTATGTTCCAACAACCAAAATGCAATGGTGTACTATCCATTTAGTCCTGCACACAAAACAACTACCCCAATGAGCTACAACTAATGAGTGTAAGAGTGATGCACAAGTTGAGCATTATTTAAATAATTGTGGACAAAAGGTAGGAAGGTAAAGTTACTTCCTTTTTTTTTGGGAGCCCTTGGAGTGACTCCTTTGTTTGCCATTATGACCAGCCTTAGAGGAGCCTCCCAATAGCAGCTTAACATCAGAAAGTAAGTCCGGAGGTTCTTTTTCATCACCATCTGGGTTTGGAACCTTAGGACTGATCCTGTTGTCAGACCATGCTGCTTTTGAAGCCTTTTTTTCTGCTTTAGTGGGCTGCTTAGAGGGTGTATTCACAGTTGGGTTGTTAGCAATGCTGGTAGGTGAAGCGGTGGCCTTTTGGGAATCAGAAGGATCATTGATCACGGAGCTCACAACACCCTCCAGAACTTCCAATAAATCAGCTTCTGAATCATCAGAATTCTCCTGTAGGACTTGTTGTAAGATAGGAGAGGGAGGAGCCTGAAGGCCTTGGACATTCTTTTGAGAAGATGACAGCTCCCCTACCTTCAGTTTCCCATTAGTCACAACCTTCCATTCCAAATCCTTAGCTACAGGCAGGACAGGGGAAGGAGTAACAAAGTGTTTAACACATTTGGTTGTGCTATGCCCAAAAACATGGCAGTGAGAACACATAGGGGGGAGGACTTGGTATTCAATGGGCACCACAACTGTCTCCCCTTGAACCGTCACTGCAACCTCATCAGGAAAGTCCTGCTCTGCACTAATTTCAATACAAACCCTTGCTTTAGTGGACTTGGTTTGCAGAAGCCCTGGTTGCTTGGATGTCCTAGCAGTAGCTTGATCCACATGAATAGGTCTACCCACTGTGCTAGCAACCCTACTGAGGCACTCTTGGTTCCACAGCTCAAAAGGCAAGTCATGGAACTTCACCCAAACAGGTATTTTGGTTGGTTGTTCTTGGAGAGGTTTCATCATTCTGTGCCACTCCTTAAGAACTAGATATCTCTGAGAGAAAAAGTAGGGACCTCCCTCTAGAACCTGCATCTTAGCTTGCTCATCTTTAAATTCAAATAAATAGAACCCTGAGACATCAGGTTTAACAGCCACAAATAAATCTTTCCATTTGTTCCTAGCAGTGGTGACCAAAAGGGGATAAGCCATCTTTCCGTCTAGAAAATGGCCTATTAGATACTTATTCCACTTCCCCACCTCAGTCAGTTCCACATCAATTTCAACTGTAGCTGCCTTCCCTTTCTGAAGGTCGGGGAAGTAGTCAAGCTTCATGTCCAGAGATGGACTTTGGGATTGAAGGAGTGCAGCCCAGTTTCTAGGTTTAGGCCTGTTCTGTCCAGTGTTGGGTTTGGGGTTGGTCTGGTAATTTTGAGGAGGCTTGGTATGGGTATTAGAGGTCTCGGCACTTGGATTAGAAAAGAAATGAGAAGGGGGTTGTCTGGGTTTAGCGTCCTCAACCAGATACCCCATATTTGGGTCACCCTGTTCGTATGGAAACCCACAAGCATTGATCAACATCGTAGGGTCAGGGTTACAGTTATGTACCTCATCGCAATGGTTAAGTGACTGGGACAGACTACCATTGTTGTGAGAATTGCGTTCCTCAGCTACAAGCATCCGAGGATTAGGGTTAGAAAGTTGTACCTTTTCTTTTCCGGTATGGACAAGGAAATGAGCCGCTCTCTCTGCTTCCTGTTGCAGAGCTTCCTCAAAGACTTGCTGTAGTGTCGTAGAAGAGCTAGGGTTCTTTGATGATTTAGGGCTGAACGGCCCAAAATCTTCTGTAGCCGAAGAAAGAGCGACACTTCTGAGAATGGTACCGAGATTGGGTTTTGGAGTTTTGGACGATTTAGGGCTGTGAGCCCCAAACCGATTTGGAGATGATGATGGAGCCGACCTGCTATCAGTGCCATGCAGATCGATTTCACCAGAGATGATCGGACCAAAAGGTTCTCGAGTAATCGGGATCGAGGTTTTAGGGCAATCAATGTGTGTAATCTGCTTCCTTCGTAGTTCATTGGAATCCAGAGCCTTGAATCCAAGCCCTTCCGCCATTGCAATCGTACCGTCAGCCAAGGAAATCACAGTTTTTCCATGGCCCTGTCAGAATCTCTTAAATCGCCTTACATGTCAGAGCGCTTTTCTGATTCATACCACAAGTTACACCCTTGTAACATTTTGGTGTTTTTGGGAACCGTATTGATTTTGGGTAAGGTATTGTATCAGTTTGGAACTGTATGGATGGTTTGGTATTGTATTGTACCATTTTGGTGTGTTTTGAAACCGTATGGATGTTTTCGAAAGGAATTGTACCGTTTTAGCGTGTTTTGAAATCGTGTGGATGTTTTGGTTGGGTGTTGTACCATTTTGGTGTGTGTTGAAAGTGTATAGACGTTTCGGGGTATTTTTGAACCGTTTGGTATTGTATCATTTTGGTGAGTTTTTGAACCGTATGGATGTTTTGGTATGTTATTTATACCATTTTGGTGTTTTTTGGAACCGTATGGATTTTTGGAAAGGAATTGTATTCTATTGGAACCATATGGTGTTTTGGTAAGGTATTGTACTATTTTGGAGTGTTTTGGAAAGGTATTGTACCGTTTTGGCGTGTTTTTGAACCGTGTGGATGTTTTGGTAAGGTGTTATAATATTTTGGTTTGTTTTGGAACCGTATGGATGTTTTGGGGTGTTATTAAACTGTTTGGTATTCTATCGATTTTGTGCATTTTGGAACCGTTTGGATGTTTTGGCACGTAATTTGTCCCATTTTGGTTTGTTTTGAACCTTATAGATTTTTTGGAAAGCTATTGTATTGTTTTGGAACCGTATTAAAGTTTTGGAAGGTATTGTACCATTTTGCTGTGTTTTGGAATCGTACGGATGTTTTGGAAAGGTATTATAGCGTTTTGGCGTGTTCTGGAACCTTGTGGATGTTTTGGTAATGTGTTGTACCGTTTTGGTGTGTTTTGGAAGCTTATGAACATTTCGGGGTGTATTTTCGAACCGTTTGGTATTGTATCATTTCGGTGTATTTTTGACCCGTATGGATGTTTTGGTATGTCATTTGTACCATTTTGATGTTTTTTTGAAAACCTTATGGATTTTTGGAAACGTATTGTATTGTTTCGGAATCTTATGGATGTTTTTGTAAGGTACTGTACCATTTTATTGTGTTTTGGAACCATATGGATGTTTTGGAAAGGTATTTTGTACCGTTTCGGCGTATTTTTGAAGCGTATGGACATTTTGGGGTGTTTTTGAACCGTTTGGCATTGTATCGTTTTGGTGTGTTTTGGAACCGTTTGGATGTTTTGGTACGACATTTTTACCATTTTGGTGTTTTTTGGAACCGTATGAATTTTTGGTAAGGTATTGTATCGTCTTGGAACCATATGGATGGTTTGGTCTGGTATTGTTCAATTTTTGAGAGTTTTGGAACCGTATGTATGTTTTGGAAAGGTATTGAACCGTTTTAGCGTGCTTTGGAACCGTGCGGATGTTTTGGTAAGGTGTTATACCATTTTGGTGTGTTTTGGAGGCGTATGGACGTTTCGGGGTGTTTTTGAACCGTTTGGTATTGCATCATTTTGGTGTGTTTTTGAACCGTACGGATGTTTGTATGTCATTTGCACCATGTCGATGTTTTTTGGAACCATATGGATTTTTGGATAGGTATTGTATTGTTTTGAAACCGTATTGATGTTTTGGTAAGGTGTTGTACTATTTTGGTTTTTTTTGGAACCGTATGAATGTTTTGGAAATGTATTGTACCGTTTTGGCGTGTTTTGAAACCGTGTGGATGTTTTGGTAAGGTGTTGTACCATTTTGGTGTATTTTGGAAGCGTATGGATGTTTTCGGGTGTTTTTGAACCGTTTGGCATTGTTTCATTTTGGTGTGTTTTCGAAGCATATGGACGTTTGGGGGTGTTTTTGAACCGTTTGGCAATGTATAGTTTTGGTATGTTTTTGAATCGTATGGATGTTTTGGTTTGTTATTTGTTCCATTTCTTATTTTCTTGGAATCAAACGGATTTTTTGAAAGGTATTGTATTGTTTTTGAACCATATGGATGTTTTTTTTTGGGTAATTTAGCTTGAAATAGAAAAAAGAATAAACGGATGTACAGCCTACAAGGGGCATACCCCAGGAGGAAAGAAAAAAGAAAACAAAGATTAAGAAAATTGAAGGATGCCAAGTGGCAACATAAATTCCAAGAGGCTACATTGATGGATGCCAAGTGGCTACAATAAGAACATTGAAAACACCAAGCCAACTAGATACAAGCCTACAAGCCTAGTAAACGAATGTTTCTAGCCCCTCTAGGCAGATGGGAAAGAAACACTCGACAAAAGGGATACTGGACAGCACAGCACAGCAGCAGCACAGCAACAGAATTGAGCTTCAAAACAGCCCAACAACCGTATGATGGACAGTGAAGTTCAGAACCGCAGCAAGATTGGGAAGCTCAGTGAAGTTCTGACCTTGGGACCACAGCAATTAGAGCTGCTGATGGACAGCCGCTCACAATGGACAGCACTTCATAAATCTCAACGAAGCTCATATGTTCTGGACAGCAGCAACTTAAATCTGCTGAAGCAGAACTGAAGGCAACTAGAGAACCAGAGATCCAGCATAACAGTAGAACAAAACATGCTAGGGACATGCCCCCTAGCGAAAGCATAAACAGCCCAAGGGACAACCCCCCATGGGTAGGTATAAACAATGGGACAACACCCAAACACCTGAAAACCAACCCTAGAAGTAGCAACTACAGCTCGGATCAGATCAGCATGCATATGATAGAACTATAACTATAACTTGGCGTAGAACAACCATACAGTGGGTAATTGTGACCGCAAACTAGCCAAAACAGCAACAACCACAAAACAGCAGCAGCAGAGTAATACTTTGGCAGAAGACATCTTGACAGCAGTAGTGGCAGTAGTGGACACAGAAAAATCGTCAGTCCTAAAGGTGACTGCAAAATAAACCACCACTACCACCTGAATAATTATTAGAGGACACAACACTGGAGTTAAAAGCCTAGAAATATGAGGTCCTGACCATCAACTCCCTCGGAAACTCACTCCTCCCTCTCTTCTTTTTTCAGAAACTAAGGGATAAGGATCCACCCTACTCCCTCAGCTAAGCCTCTCATAATGCCCCCACTAATTATTACCTCCACTCTCAAAGATTAGATGAGGCCCAATCGCACTCTCACAGGGAAACTCAGATTGTAGTAGATACTCTCAACTATACTCTCAACACACCAGTAGAGAAGACCACTATAGGTTAAGTTAACTACCTGTGTATATAGAAGTAATAGCAGAATTAACTACTTTGCCAGCAATTGCAGTAGTTGTGATTAGAGTCAAGGGGAAGCTTTGAAACTACCTGCCCTACTGTGAATGTGGCTGCTCTCTGAATGTAACTGGACTGAATGGCAATGTGAAAGGGGAGGCTTTGAAAGCTCTCCCCTCGAACTATGTCCTGCAAATGAAAACAGATAAGTAACAGTTCTCTGCAATCTCACAAGTATATTTAGTTCAAACATGAATGTTCCACACAGAAAGTAAATGAGATGGTCCCTTGAAGGAGAGGGACAACAACCTACATCTAACTTCATTTGAGATCTTGTTAGCAACCACTCCCGGGGGGCAACTAAGATTCTGGAACTTTCTATGATTTCTTTCAAGCCACAATTGGTGCACATAGACTGTGAATACAAGCTTAGTGATTGTGATAGCCAAAGATTTACCCTTTAAAGTGGATAGAGTACTTACCCACTGATGCCAAGTAATCATGCCTACCATATGCGGGGTCTTAGGGGACAAAATGCCCCTAATCTGAGTAGCTACAGGACAGTCAAAAAATAGATGGGTATGTGATTCTACACCCATACACAAACTACAAATAGAGGAAGATTTCATGCCAAACATGACTAATCTATCCTCAGTAGATAACTTATTAAGAATGGCCATCCAAGAGATCACACTGCACCTAGGGATGTATCCTGGAAACCATACAACTTTATGCTAGGTGATAACAGGGAAGTGTGCTCTTAGGTGATCCCAAAGAGAGGAAATGGTAAACTTTCCAGAAGGATTGAGAGCCCAGGAACAACTATCCCCAGTGGCATTGTTAATGGGGACATCCTGAAGATCAGATCTTACCTCATTAAGATCGGGAGATTGAGTAATTGGGAAAGCCCACTGGTTGTTCCTAATAATAGTCTGCACCGTGACATCCTTAGGAAGTCCTGAATCATATATAATTCTAGGACCAAACCTAGGCAAAAGGGGGCCTAGGGAATGCCAGTTGTCAAACCATAAGGAAGTTAATTGCCCATCACCAATTTTTTATTTTATGTGAGACTGAATGAGAGGTCTAAGATTAAGAAGCTTTCTCCATACCCAGGAGGGATCACTGGGAATCTTAACACTCCAAAAACTCTTACCTTTAAGTAAGTAAGATTTGACCCATTGGCACCACATAGATTGTTCTCCCCCCAAGACAAGGAACCATATGTGTTTGGCCACAGCAGCCTTATTCCAGATCTCCATAGATTTAAAACCCAACCCACCTTCCTTGACAGGGGAGCAAAGGTGTTCCCATGAGACTTTGGCACCAGTCTTCCTAAGATCAGGACCAGACCAGAAAAATGCTCTAAGGATGGATTCAAGCTCCTTAATTACCTTCTTAGGGATAATAAAGAGAGATGACCAATAAGTTTGCACTGAGAAAAGTATAGACTTTATTAATTGTATCCTTCCAGCATAGGACAAGTACCTATGAGTCCATGATTTGATTTTGGATACAATCCTATCCACCATGCTTTTACAGTCAGAGTGTTTGAGCTTGGTGGATAGAAGAGGTACCCCCAAATACCTAACAGGTAAAGACCCTTCCCGAAAACCCAAAATATTGAGAATGGATGATTTGATGGTAGGATTGACACCAGAAAAGAAGATGTCACTCTTAGTAGGGCTTGGAGAAAGGCCAGACAAGGCTTCAAACTCAGTCAAGGATTGTTTAATGTGATTAATAGAGCTTACTTCACCTTTGCAAAAGATCATAAGATCATCTGCAAAGCATAGATTGACAAGCTTGGTGGATCCACATCTCCAATGGAACTTAAAATCAGGGAGAAGAGACTTCTCCCTAAGAATACAGGTTAAAACCTCCATGACGATCACAAACAAGTATGAAGACAAGGGATCACCTTGTCTTAAACCTTTTTGTCCAGCAAAGTAACCTATAGCTTCCCCATTGAAGCTCAAGGAGTAATTAGCTGTGGAAACACAAGCTTTCAACCATTGAATCATCTTAGGATGGAAATTCATGGAGGCAAGAACATCCCAAAGGAAATCCCATCTGACATTGTCATAAGCCTTCATGATATCCACTTTCATGGCACATCTAGGGGAAGGGGAGTGTTTGTGGTAACCCCTCATTAATTCCTGAGTAAGGAAAATGTTGTCCGCAATCCTCCTACCCTTGGAGGGATTGGGAATTTTAGGCACCAAAGCCACTGAAGTAGCATTAGCCTTCTTCAGAAGTTGACCCGACCTAAAGAAGAGCTTAACAGCTGAGGTCACTTCATGGCCAATCATAGGCCACGCCTTCTGGAAGAAGGCTGCATTATAGCCATCAGGACCAGGTGCTTTTTGAGGGTTAAGAGACCAGAAGGTATCTTTGATCTCTTTATCAGTAACCTCAATCACCATATCCAAACTTTGAGAATGTGAAAGTCTCCTAGCAATAAGTTGGTCAACTCTGGAAGATCCAGAATAATTGGACAGATGTTTGGTACCTAACAAATTAGTGTAGTAACTGATGAAGGATTGCTTCACCAACTCAATGTCCTGTGTGATAGAGCCATCCTCCAGGACCAAGCTAGAGATTCTGTTCCTATTCCTGGAGTTACTAATAGTTTTGAAGAAAAAGGAAGTACATTGATCCCCCAATTTTAACCACTGAATTCTTGATTTTTGTTTGGCAAAACTTTCTTCTGCTCTAGCAAAAATAAGATACTGTCTACACAGCTCTCTTTCAGTGGCCTGTTTAGAGGGATCATTGGGGTGAGAACCAAGCTCTCTTTGAATGGCTTCCAATTGTTGTTGAAAAGATGCCACCCAAGCTCTCTTTGTATGGATGTTTTGGTAAGGTATTGTACTATTTTGGTATTGTGCCGTTTTGACGTGTTTTGGAACCGTGTGAATATTTTGGTAAGGTGTTGCACCAATTAGTGTTTTTTGGAAGCGTATGGACGTTTTAGGGTGTTTTTGAACTATTTGGCATTGTATCGTTTTGGTTTATTTTGGAACCGTATGGATGTTTTGGAATGACATTTGTACCATTTTTTGTGTTTTTTGGAACGAATGAATGTTTGGAAAGGTATTGTACATTTTTGGTGTGTTTTGTAACCGTGTGGATGTTTTGGTAAGGTGTTGTACAATTTTGGTGTGTTTTGGAAGCATATCAACGTTTTTGGGTGTTTTTGAACCGTTTTGGATTGTATCGTTTTTGTGTGTTTTATAAGCGTATTGACGTTTTGGGATGTTTTTGAACCTTTTGACATTGTTTCGTTTTGGTGTGTTTTTGAACCATATGGATGTTTCGGCATAGCATTTGTACCATTTTTGTATTTTTTGGACCCGTACGGATGTTTTGATAAGGTATTGTACCATTTTGGTGTATTTTGGAACCGTATGGTGTTTTGGAAAGCTATTGTATTGTTTTGGAACTGAATGGATTTTTTTGGTAAGGTATTGTACCATTTAGGTGTGCTTTGGAACCGAATGGTGTTTTTTTTTTTTTTTGGGGTAAATACCGAAAGGTGTTTTTTTTTTTTTTTGGGTAATTACCGAAAGGTGTTTTGGAGAGGTATAGTACCCTTTTTGCGTGTTTCGGAACCGTGTGGATGTTTTTTTTAGGTGTTATGCCATTTTGGTATGTTTTGGATCCGTATGGACATTTTGGGGTGTTTTTGAACCGTTTGGCAATTTATCGTTTTGGTGTGTTTTCGAACCGTATGGATGTTTTGGTATGACATTTGTACCAATTTGGTGTTTTTTGGAACCGTATGGAATTTTGGTAAGATATTGTATCATGTAGGAACCGTATAGATGGTTAGGTATGGTATTGTTCCCGTTTAGTGTGTTTTAGAAACGTATGGATGTTTTGGAAAGGTATTGTACCGTTTTGGTGTGTTTTAGAACCGTGTGGATGTTTTGGTAAGGTGTTATACCATTTTGATATGTTTTGGAAACGTATGGACGTTTCGAGGTGTTTTTGAACAGTTGGTATTGTACTATTTTGGTGTGTTTTAAAAACGTATGGTATGTTATTTGTACCAGTTTGGTGTTTTTTGGAACCGTATTGATTTTGGGTAAGGTATTGTGTCATTTTGGAACTGTATGGATGGTTTGGTACTGTATTGTACCATTTTGGGTTGTTTTAAAACCGTATGGATGTTTTGGAAAGGAATTGTACCGTTTTAGCGTGTTTTGAAACCGTGTGGATGTTTTGGTAGGGTGTTGTACCATTTCGGTGTGTGTTGAAAGTGTATAGACATTTTGGGGTATTTTTGAACCGTTTGGTATTGCATCATTTGGTGTGTTTTTGAACCGTATAGATGTTTTGGTATGTTATTTATACCATTTTGGTGTTTTTTGGAACCGTATGGATTTTTGGAAAGGAATTGTATTCTTTTGGAACTGTATGGTATTTTGGTAAGGTATTGTACTATTTTGGAGTGTTTTGGAACAGTATGGATGTTTTGGAAAGGTATTGTACCGTTTTGGCGTGTTTTGGAACCGTGTGGACGTTCTGGAAAGGTTTTGTACCATTTTGGTGTGTATTGGAAGTGTATGGACGTTTCGGGGTGTTTTTGAACCCTTTGGTATTGCATCATTTTGGTGTGTTTTAGAACCGTATGGATGTTTAGGTTGGTTATTTGTACCATTTTGGTATTTTTTGGAACCGTATGTATTTTTGAAAAGGTATTGTATTGTTTTGGAACCTTATTAATGTTTTAGTAAGATATTGCACCATTTTGGTGTATTTTGGAACCGTATGGATGTTTTTTTTTTGTGGGTAAATCAGCTTGAACATAAAAAAGACTAACCGGATATACAGCCTACAAGGGGCATACCCCAGGAGGAAAAAAAAGGAAAAAAAGAAAAGGAAAAAAAAACGTAACCTAGATACAGAGAAAACCTACGCCAATCGGCTACATAGGTCTAGAATAAAATGAAACATCCGTTTCCTATCCATCTATTAGAGGGAAACAAAACAGATGGCAAAAGATTACAAGTAGTGCAATCCATGAAACTTGAACGAGGATCCAGAGCATAAGTCACCAACTGAACTTGAAGCTTGTACCCACTTTGAAGCTTAAGTCACCAACTGGACTTGAAAGCCATAGCAGAACAGAAGACAGCATAACAGAAGCAGCATTTGCTGCCATAGCATGGAGCATAACAGGGAGCAGCTGGCCATAACAGAACAGCACCAAGTACAAGCTTTCTCAACATCATAACAGAGTGGCCAGCTAACTAAGCATTAGAACAGTCCCAAATACAAGCATTAACTTTGAGGGTCTCATTGAAGGATTCACCATCTTGGCTTGAACAGGCCCCGTAACCTTTGGAGGAGCAAAACAGCAGCAAAACAGACACAATAGCAGAACAGACTACAACTATCATGAATGAGTAGGACGACACTAGCAACTATACATTATGCAGAGGACGTCCCCCTCTGCGAAGGGAGATCCCAACGACAGCCCCTGTTGGTTAGGCGTATACTCCGAATTGAAACATTCAAAATTCCATACGAATTGACACTAGCAACTATTGAACTGAGCATAACAGTAGCAATATCAGTAGCTATAACAGAAAAGGACAGAAAATAGCAGCCATAACATAATATATACCCCGTGTACAACAGCCCAAAATAGCAACAAAAGCATGTTCCTTGCAGAAGTAAAAGCAACAATATAAGGTCTCACTGACTACTATCACCCTTGAAAACTGACCTCCCACTCTTCTTTTTTCACAAAAGCAAATGGGAATCCTCTTCTCCCTCCACTAAACCTCACAAGATGCCCCCGCTAATTATTACCTCCTCTCGCAAGAACGGATGAGGCTCTAACACTCAGCTCAATTATTACCCACTAAACCGTATGGATGTTTTGGAAATGTATTGTGCCGTTTTGGCGTGTTTTGGAACCGTGTGGAAGTTTTGGTAAGGTGTTCTACGATTTTGGTGTTTCGAAAGTGTATGGACGTTTTTGAGTGTTTTTGAATCGTTTCGCATTGTATCGTTTTGGTGTGTTTTGGAACAGTATGGATGTTTTGGTATTACGTTTTTACCATTTTGGTGTTGTTTTGAACCATATGGACTTTTGGTAAAGTATTATATCATTTTAGAACCGTATGGATGGTTTGGTATGGTATTGTACAATTTTGGGGTCTTTTGGAATCGTATGGATGTTTTAAAGGTATTGTACCGTTTTTGCATGTTTTGGAACGGCGTGGATGTTTTGATAAGGTGTTATAATATTTTGGTTTGTTTTGGAACCTTATGGACGTTTTTGGGTGTTATTGAACTCTTTGGTATTGTATCGTTTTAATGTGTTATAGAACCGTATGGATGTTTTGGTACGGTGTTGTACCATTTTGGTGTGTTTTGGAATCGTATGGACGTTTTAGGGGATTTTCGAACCATTTGGTATTGTATCGTATTGGCGTGTTTTGGAATCCTTTCGATGTTTTTATGTGGTGTTTTACGATTTTGATGTGTTTTGGAAGCATATCGACGTTTTGGGGTATTTTTGAAGCGTTTGGTATTGTTTTGTTGTGGTGTGTTTTGGAACTGTATTGACGTTTTGGGGTGTTTTTAAACCGTTTGGTATTGTATTGTTCTGGTGTGTTTTGGAATAGCATGGACGTTTTCGTATGGTGTTTTATTGTTTTGGTGTGTTTTGGAAGCGTTTGGACGATTTGTGGTGTTTTTGAACCGTTTGGTATAGTATCGTTTTGGTGTTTTTTGAAATCGATGGACGTTTTGGAATGGTTTTGTATTATTTTTGTGTGTTTTGGACGATTATGGACGTTTTGGGATGTTTTTGAACCATTTGATATTATATTGACTTGGTGTGTTTTTTTTTTTTTTGGTTAAATCAGCTTGAAATTGAAAAGAGGCTAACCGAATATACAGCCTACAAGGGGCATACCCCAGGAGGAAAAGAAAAAAAGGAAACAAGAGAAAAGAATATAGCTAACGCCAAATGGCTACATGAACTAGGTAATGAATTGTTTCCAATCCATCTTGTAAGAGGGAATGGAAACAACGCCAAAATATAAAAGATACATGAAAAAAGCATCTTCATATAAACACCACTTTTAGCACATAATGGTAGCTTGGACTGGTTCAGAACGTGCACAGTCACGGAACATAACAGCAGCAGCAGATGCAGCCCATAGATAGCAGCCACAACACCCCACCTTGGCTTGAAACAACAGCCCTGACAGCAGTAGTAGAATTGCAGCTACTTGCTTATACACAAATGTACAGAGGACGTCCCCCTCTGCGAAGGGAGATCCCAACGACATCCCCTGTTTGTTAGGCTTATACACAAATGTACAGAAAACAGAAGCTGTTCAGCAAATATATGATAGCTGAACAGAACTCAGAAGCTTAAAGAGTAGCTATAAGAGCTGCTAAATCCTACAAGACAGGAATAAATGATAGCCAAAACAGCCCAGAACAGAGCAGCAGCCACAGCAGCTACAAACATCAGTACAGAACAGCAGCAAGTCCACAACAGTAGCAGTGAACACAATAATCTGCTATAGAAGTAATAGCAGCTGGACTGGACTGGACTGGACAGCAGCCACAAAAATCAGTAGCCACATGAGAACACTTGGATCTTGAGAGCACAAAAGCTCACAACTTATAGCCACATGAGCCAGTTGTGTCCTGTTGGAAGTATTAACTATGCAATGCAGCCAGCTCATAACAAAGGAGATGGCAGCCAACTTATAACAAAATAAGGCCACTCCATTTTATAACAGTGGCAGAGCCGGTACAAAACTGACCATAGCAGCAGCTATATAGATATACTATCATGCAATTACAGGTTTGTTAATTGGCCTAAGCAACTGGACAGTAGCAAGAAGTGGGCTACTGCCAATCATCATTCCAATAACAGCCCAGAACAGATAAATACCATTGCAACACATATGATATGATATACCATTTTAACAAATGGCAGCCAAAACAGCCCAAAACAGATGATGCCCTGAGCACTATGTCCTCTCATGCAACTCCCTCGGAAAACTCACATCACCCCCTCTTCTTTTCACTCATGTGCTAGGGCACGGCTCCAGTAACTCCCTCCCTTTATCTCACAATATGCCCCCACTACATATTACCTCCTCTCTCAAAGAAAGGATGAGGCTCTAGCACACATCACACCAGGTAGCACACAATATGAGGTAGGTTCACACAAAGTCTAGTCTCACTAAAGATTATGATATATACCTGATTCATTAGGAGTAGTAATATCTGGAATGATTGCCTCAACAAATGCAGCCATTGGAACAATTATCTCCCAAGAACAAGCAGACAACAACAAAAATTCAATATGCAACACTATTCCACTCATTTACAATCCACTGTGCTTGTGATTGAGGTAAATTAGTAAGTGATAAAATCCTTGCTCTCACCATGGTGCAGATTTTGTGAACAATTATCTCCCAAGAACAGCAGTGACTTTGAAACCTTCTCACATTTCTCTCAATCCATATATTGTACACTGCTATTGTGAAGCCCAGCCTAATGATAAGATTTTTAAGACCTTTTCCTTTTACATTTGATAGCAATGTTGTCCAGTCAGACCAAGTTCTACCAGACCACGACACATGAAGTTTGGTCTGAATAGCATTCCACACTTGCTTAGTGAAAGGGCAATTAAAGAAAAGATGATCATGGGTTTCACTCCCCTGACACAGACTACATTGAGGATTAGCATGCAGTCCAAATAAGACAAGCCTATCAGCAGTAGATAGCCTATGCTGTATAGCAAGCCAAGTGATGAAACTGCATTTTGGAATGTGGCCAGAGAACCATACCAGCTTGTGCCACAAAACCTTGGGAAAATGAGTTCTCAACTTGTTCCAAAGAGAGGCGACTGTGAACTGTCCATTAGAGGTTAGAGTCCATCTCTTTTGGTCATCCTCATGCAGTCTGGACTGGACAAGTGGGGGAAGAGTATTTCTCACCTCATTAAGCTCAAAGGTTTGGGTAATGGGGAAAGCCCAATTTGAGTCATGAATGATGTGTGACACAAAAGCATCTTTTGGGATACCAGAGTCATATGCAATTCTAGGGCCATATTTAGCCACTAAAGGGCCAAGTGGGTGCCAATTGTCATACCACAAGGATGTGGTGTTCCCATTTCCCAACACACTAATGATATAAGGGTGTACCAGGGATCTAAGCTTCAAAATTTTCCTCCATACCCAAGTGCAATCACCCGGAGTTTTTAAATTCCAAAAACTTCTCCCTTTGATTAAATATGATTTGACCCATTGGCACCACATAGACTGTTCGCCCCCAGAGATAAGAAACCAAACATGCTTCGCAACGGCAGCCTTGTTCCATACTTGCATTGACTTGAAACCAAATCCACCTTCCTCTCTTGGAGAGCATAAATGATCCCAAGAGACCTTAGCACCAGATTTCTTTAGATCAGGACCAGACCAAAGAAATGCTCTAAGGATTGACTCAACTTCCTTAATTATCTTATTAGGAATGATAAACAAGGAGGACCAATAGGTTTGGATGGAGAAAAGAACATTCTTTATTAATTGAACCCTACCAGCGTAGGTAAGGTCTCTATTGGTCCAAGTCTTAGTTCTGGCAATCATACTTTCCACTAACCGCTGACAATCCGAGGCTTTGAGTCTAGTTGAGAGTAGGGGCACTCCCAAATACCTTATCGGAAGTGTGCCCTCCTTAAACCCTAGTACATTCAGAATGCTCAATCTAATGGTACTATTAACCCCAGAAAAGTAAATACTACTTTTCTCAGGGCTGGGGGATAGTCCTGACAACATCTGAAACTCAGCGAGGGCATCCTGAATATGGTTGATTGAAGACAGCTCACCCTTACAAAATATCATAAGATCATCTGCAAAACAGAGATTGATAATCTTATTATGCCCACACTTCCAATGAAAATGGAAGTCAGGGATCTGGGATTTTTCTCTCAGTAGACAGGTTAGAATTTCCATCACAATGACAAAGAGGTACGAGGACAGAGGGTCACCTTGCCTTAGACCTTTCTGCCCAATGATATAACCAGTAGCTTCCCCATTGATGCTAAGGGAGTAGTTAGCAGTGGTAACACAAGCTTGAAGCCATTTGATCATTGTTGGATGAAAATTCATAGACGTTAGAATATCCCATAGAAACTCCCATCTAACATTATCATAAGCTTTCTTGATGTCTACTTTCATAGCACAACGTGGGGTAGATGAAGATTTATGATACCCTCTCATGAGCTCTTGAGTAAGAAAGATGTTATCAGCAATTCTTCTGCCCTTCACAAATCCTGATTGTACAGGATCAATTAGCAAAGGGAGGACATTTTGCAATCTGCTAGCAAGAATTCTAGCAATGCACTTGTAGACAGTATTACAACATGATATGGGTCTAAAGTCCCCAACTTTTGAAGGATTAGGGACCTTTGGGACCAGAGCTACCATGGTAGAATTGGCCTTCCTCAGTAACTTACCTGACCTAAAAAAGGTCTTGACGGCTACAATGATTTCACGACCAACTATAGGCCAAGCTTTCTTGAAGAAACCTGCATTGTAACCGTCAGGTCCAGGGGCTTTACTGGGATTGAGAGACCAAAATGTATCCTTAATCTCTTGGTCAGTGACCTCAACAATCATTGCCAATCTTTGAGTATCGGTTAACTTCCTATTTACTAACTGTTGAATCCTGCTAGCTCCTTGATAATCCTCAGGATGAGCTGTACCAAGCAAATTAGTGTAAAAGTTGACAAAGTTGGACTTAATGACCTCAATGTCATGTGTGAGAGACCCATCCTCTAAGACCAAACTAGTTATCTTACTTCTATTTCTTGTGTTTGTCACAGATTTGAAGAAATACGAAGTACACTGATCACCCAACTTCATCCATTGGATTCTCGATTTTTGCTTAGCCAGACTTTCCTCAGCTCTAAGCAGTGTGAGGAGTTGTTTATAAACCTCTCTTTCCTGAGTAATTAAGGAAGGGTCAGGATTATGAGTACTCAAAGCCTGCTGCAAAGTATCTAATAGTTGTCTAGATTCAGCAACCCGCGCAGAAACGTCACTGAATTCAGTATTATTAATTTTGCTTAAACTCACCCTGCAACAACTTGAGTTTCTCACACACACAGTACATTGGATTCCCATTAATCACCCTCCTCCAAACTCTCTGAACAATAGCCATAAACTGAGGGTGGTCAGCTAGGAAATCAAAAAACTTAAATGGTTTATTTGATTTTCTAGGACATGGAAGGATAGTTGTAACAGCAGGGGAATGATCAGAGATACCAGAATTAGGGAAATGAGCATAGGAACGATTATACACCCTCATCCAATGCTCATTGACCAAAACACGATCCAGTTTTGTACTGACAAAATGTGTGGGATCCTGTTTGTTGGCCCATGTGAGAAAGCAACCAGTGTACCTAAGATCATCAAGCCCCAATGCATACAGACAGTTCTCCATATAGGGAGGCCAAGAAGTAGAACCCCCTACTTTCTCTCTAGGGAACCTAATGACATTAAAATCACCAAGTACTATCCAAGGGAATGCAGTGCTCAGGAGATGGAGCCTAGCCCACAATGCCTGTCTATCCAAATAATTATTCTCCCCATAAACAAAAGTTGCAAAAAAGGGAGGGTCTCCGCATATAGGCTGAATCTCACAATGCATGAATTGATTAGATTGGTCAAGAACCCGAATCTGGACAATACCAGGGTCCCAACACACAAAAATCCTACCAACGGAAGCTTGGGGATAATTGTTCACAAAACTCCAATGAGGACAGATATTTTTTATCACTCTAGCAGCTTTATCCTCCTTTATTTTATGCTCTATTAAACCCACAAGTGAAAGCTTGTTCTTATTTACAAAACACTCAACCACTTTTTGTTTGATTGGGTCATTAAGACCTCTGATGTTCCAAAAACCAAGACTAAGGGGTTGTATAGACATAAAACAAGCTTAAGCAAAATGGAAATGCAAAAGGCAGAAGATGAAAGAATTTGTAAACTGCCCTGACAAAAAAAGGATACGGTTACTACTTTGATCTGTAAAATGAGCTCTTTTTAGAGCTCTTCTGCTTCCCTATCTGCCCTGCTTTGGTAGAACCTCCAAACAGATTGAGGTCTGAAATGAAACTAGGATCAAGAGGTTCTTTGTCTTTGTGTTTCGCAGCTATTTTGGCAGCTTTCGTCGCTGGAGTAGAGGACATTTCTACAGCTTGCTGACTGACTGAACTGCCCCCCTTAATATGTTCCAATGATTCAATTTCCTTATGAGTGGCCATTTCTTCCAGAGAATCCTCTTGCTCATCAGGAATAGCAGAGTCCTGAGCTACCTGATGATTGGGCTCCACACTCTGAGGCAGAATCAAAGTGGCTTGAGAAGAGCTCACAACACTTACCAGAACCTGTTCCAATTCATCTTCTGGGTCTACAAGTACTGTTTGAGGGTTAAGGGCAGCATGCTTGGTGGATTCATTACCCACTAAGGTCCACTCCTGATTTGGGTGAGTGGAGGTTGAAGGTAATTTCTTAGAGCATTTTTTTTTGTTTTTTTTTGGGTAAATCAGCTTGAAATTAAAATAAAAAGGCTAACCGAATATACAGCCTACAAGGGGCATACCCCAGGAGGAAAACAAAAGAAACAAAGATGAGAAAATTGAAACCTATGCCAAGTGGCTACAAAGAGAGGAAATATTGTAATCTAGATGGAAACTAAACAACTAACATCAAGAGAGACCCCAAGAAATAATTGTTTCCTAACCATCTACAAAAGGGGATAAAACACCATATCAACTAACTGCTCAACCAGTAGCCCTATGCGTACGGACTGGACAGCAGTAGCCCTAGAGCATTGGGTATTAGGATGTCCAAATACTTTGCAATGCCTGCACATTGGAGGTAACACCTGATATTCAATAGGTACCACAACTGATTTCCCCTCTACAGTAATTTTCACATCATCAGGAAGGTCATGCTCAGCACTAATCTCAATGCATACTCTTGCACTGGTTGACTTAGTCTGGAGAAGGCCTGGTTGTCTTGAAGTTTTGACTGTGGCTTGGTCTACATGCAGTGGTTTACCAATAGTACTAGCCACCCTGCTCAAACACTCTTGGTTCCATAATTCTAAGGGTAAGTTACGCAATCTCACCCAAGCTGGAATATGAGAGGGTTGTTCTTTCACTGGCGTCATCATTCTATGCCAGTCCTTGAGTACCAAATATTTTTGGGAGAAGAAATAAGGTCCACCATCCAGAACTTGTTGCTTAGCCTGTTCATCTCGGAATTCAAAGAGATAGCACCCTGCAACATCTGGCTTAACAGCCACAAACAACTCTTTCCATTGATATCTGGCAGTGGAAAGTACCAGAGGGTAAGCCATTTTCCCATCCAGAAAATGGCCTACTAAGTACTTGTTCCACATACCAACATCGGTAAGCTCGATATCAATTTCTACCTCAGCTTCTTTCCCTCTAAATAATTCAGGATGGTATTCAAGTTTCATATCCAATGAGGGACTTTGGGATTTCAGTAAAGATGCCCAATTTTTAGGTTTGGGTTTCGGACCATTTGGGAGCTGTCGAGGTAGGGTTCTCGAAGGATGGGTAGATGCAGTTCCATTGGGCTGATTTTGGGGAGACCAGGGCCGTGAAGGCTTAGTATCAGCTTCGGGGTATCCCATATTGGGATCCCCTTCCACGTACGAGATGCCTCTATCATTAACATGGATTTTTGATTTAGAGTTTGAAATTACCTCCTGGGATTGTTGCTGCTGTTGTTCATGGAACGCACGTTTCTCCGCCTCCAAGAGTAAGCTTTCCTCAAAGAGTGCTTGTTGTAGTTTCCGTGATGAACTAGGGTTTTTGCTTGATGGAGGACTGATAATCCCCTCTCCAGTTGAAGAGGATGGTCGATTGAACTCACTTGGGTTGCTTGATCGTAGATCTCCCAGCTTGCAGGGGACCTCTATCTTGGTTGATTTGGGGCTGCGGATCCCTAACCCAGTTGAGGATGAAACGGGATCAACACCTTTGCTAGTGTTCGATGGAGTTTGAAGCTCGGTGAAGATCGGGTCGCTAGGGTTCGCCAAGCATGCTTGCAGTTCGTGAGCTGATTTCCCAGAGGTGGAAAGATTTTGCTTACGCCGGACTTCATTCGAATCGAGAGCTTTGAGGCCCAGCCCATCCGCCATTGAAATAGAACCGTCAGCCATGGATTTTACTGATTCTCCATGGCCTCTGTCAGAAATCGCCTAATTCGCCCTACATGTCAGACAGGAAACCGACTTGGTGTGTTTTGGAACCGTATCGATGTTTTTATGAGGTGTTGTACGATTTTGGTGTGTTTTGGAAGCGTATGGACGTTTTGGGGTGTTTTTGAACCGTTTGGTATTCTATCGTTTTGGTATGGTGTTTTACCATTTGAGTGACATTTGGAAGCGTGTGGACTTTTTGGGGTGTTTTTGAACAGTATGATATTGTATCATTTTGGAGTGTTTTGTAAGCGTATGGACTATTTGGGGTGTCTTTGAACAGTTTGGTATAGTACCGTTTTGGTGTGTTTTGGAATAGCATGGACGCTCTGGTATGGTATTGTACCATTTTGGTGTGTTTTGTAAGCGTATGAACGTTTTCGGGTGTTTTTGATACGTTTGGTATTGTATCGTTTTGGTGTGCTTCGGAATCGCATGGACGTTTTGTTATGGTGTTGTATTATTTTGGTGTGTTATGGAAGCGTATGGACGTTTTAAGGTTTTTTTGAACCGTTTGGTATTCTATCATTTTGGTGTGTGTGTTATGGAAGCGTATGGAAGTTTTAAGGTTTTTTGAACCGTTTGGTATTCTATCGTTTTGGTGTGTTTTGGAATCGTATCATTTTTTTTATGAGGTGTTGTACCATTTTGATGTGTTTTGGAAGCGTATCGACATTTTGGGTTATTTTTGAACCGTTTGGTATTGTTTTGTTGTGGTGTGTTTTGGAACTGTATGGACGTTTTGGGGTGTTTTTGAACCGTTTGGTATTGTATTGTTCTGGTGTGTTTTGGAATAGCATGGACGTTTTCATATGCTGTTTTATCGTTTTGGTGTGTTTTGGAAGCGTATGGACGATTTGTGGTGTTTTTGAACCGTTTGGTATAGTATCGTTTTGGTGTTTTTTGAAATCGCATGGACGTTTTGGAATGGTTTTGTACCATTTTGGTGTTTTTTGGACGCGTATGGACGTTTTGGGATGTTTTTGAACCATTTGATATTCTATCGATTTGGTGTGTTTTGGAACCGTATCGATGTTTTTATGAGGTGTTGTACGATTTTGGTGTATTTCGAAAGCGTATGGACATTTTGGGGTGTTGTTTGACCGTTTGGTATCGTATCGTTTCTGTGTGTTTTAGAATCGCATGGACGTTTTGGTATGGTGTTTTACCATTTGAGTGACTTTTGGAAGCGTGTGGACTTTTTGGGGTGTTTTTGAACAGTATGATATTGTATCGTTTTGGAGTGTTTTGTAAGCGTATGGACGATTTGGGGTGTCTTTGAACCCTTTGGTGTAGTACTGTTTGGTGTGTTTTGGAATAGCATGGACGTTTTGGTATGGTATTGTACCATTTTGGTGTGTTTTGTAAGCGTATGGACGTTTTCGGGTGTTTTTGAAACGTTTGGTATTGTATCGTTTTGTTGTGCTTCGGAATCGCATGGACGTTCTGTTATGGTGTTGTATTATTTTGGTGTGTTATGGAAGCGTATGGACGTTTTGGGGTGTTTTTGAACCATTTGGTATTCTATCGTTTTGGTGTGTTTTGGAATCGTATCATTTTTTTTACGACGTGTTGTACCATTTTGATGTGTTTTGGAAGCGTATCGACGTTTTGGGGTATTTTCGAACCGTTTGGTATTGTTTTGTTGTGGTGTGTTTTGGAACTGTATGGACGCTGCTCCTGACCAGCTGCTGCTCTGTCATTTTGAAGCTGCTGGTTGTACCAGCAACCTGCATTCAAGTGTTCCGCTGCTCCTGTGTCGCTGTACAAGATGGTAATTCTGATTTTGTGCAGCAAGGAAGGAGGGCTGAAGTCCTACTGATTTGTTATGTTGCTGATTTGTAGTGCTACTGTAATGGTAGTTTGTTATTCATAGTCAGGTTGGTTGCTCATATGCACATTGTGTTCTTATCCCTCTTTAAGATGGATAATAAACAGGTGTTCTTTTTGCTTCTAGTCCTATGTTGCCATTTGGCCTAAGCTCTCTCTTTTTATTTTGTTTTCTTTTGTTTTCCTCCTGGGGTATGCCCCTTGTAGGTTGTATATTCGGTTAGCCTCTTTTTATTTCAAGCTAATTTACCCAAAAAAAAAAAAAAACTGTATGGACGTTTTGGGGTGTTTTTGACCTGTTTGGTATTGTATTGTTCTGGTGTATTTTGGAAGCGTATGGACATTTTGGGGTGTTGTTTAACCGTTTGGTATCGTATCGTTTCGGTGTGTTTTAGAATCGCATGGACGTTTTGGTATGCGTTTTACCATTTGAGTGACTTTTGGAAGCGTGTGGACTTTTTGGGGTGTTTTTGAACAGTATGATATTGTATCGTTTTGGAGTGTTTTGTAAGCGTATGGACGATTTGGGGTGTCTTTGAACCCTTTGGTGTAGTACTATTTTGGTGTGTTTTGGAATAGCATGGACGCTTTGGTATGGTATTGTACCATTTTGGTGTGTTTTGTAAGCGTATGGACGTTTTCGGGTGTTTTTGAAACGTTTGGTATTGTATCGTTTTGGTGTGCTTCGGAATCGCATGGACGTTTTTTATGGTGTTGTATTATTTTGGTGTGTTATGGAAGCGTATGGACGTTTTGGGGTGTTTTTGAACCATTTGGTATTGTATCGTTTTGGTGTGTTTTGGAATCGTATCATTTTTTTTTGAGGTGTTGTACCATTTTGGTGTGTTTTGTAAGCGTATGGACATTTTCGGGTGTTTTTGAAACGTTTGGTATTGTATCGTTTTGGTGTGTTTCGGAATCGCATGGACGTTTTTTATGGTGTTGTATTATTTTGGTGTGTTATAGAAGCGTATGGACGTTTTGGGGTGTTTTTGAACCGTTTGGTATTCTATCGTTTTGGTGTGTTTTGGAATCGTATCATTTTTTTTATGAGGTGTTGTACCGTTTTGATGTGTTTTGGAAGCGTATGGTATGGTATTGTACCATTTTGGTGTGTTTTGTAAGCGTATGGACGTTTTCGGGTGTTTTTGAAACGTTTGGTATTGTATCGTTTTGGTGTGCTTCGGAATCGCATGGACGTTTTGTTATGGTGTTGTATTATTTTGGTGTGTTATGGAAGCGTATGGACGTTTTGGGGTGTTTTTGAACTGTTTGGTATTCTATCGTTTCGGTGTGTCTTGGAATCGTATCATTTTTTTTATGCGGTGTTGTACCATTTTGATGTGTTTTGGAAGCGTATCGAAGTTTTGGGGTATTTTTGAACCGTTTGGTATTGTTTTGTTGTGGTGTGTTTTGGAACTGTATGGACGTTTTAGGGTGTTTTTGACCCGTTTGGTATTGTTTTGTTCTGGTGTGTTTTGGAATAGCATGGACGTTTTCATATGCTGTTTTATCGTTTTGGTGTGTTTTGGAAGCGTAAGGACGATTTGTGGTGTTTTTGAACCGTTTGGTATAGTATCGTTTTGGTGTTTTTTGAAATCGCATGGACGTTTTGGAATGGTTTTGTACCATTTCGGTGTTTTTTGGACGCGTATGGACGTTTTGGGATGTTTTTGAACCATTTGATATTCTATCGATTTGGTGTGTTTTGGAACCGTATCGATGTTTTTATGAGGTGTTGTACGATTTTGGTGTATTTTGGAAGCGTATGGACGTTTTGGGGTGTTGTTTAACCGTTTTAGTATCGTATCGTTTCGGTGTGTTTTAGAATCGCATGGACGTTTTGGTATGGTGTTTTACCATTTGAGTGACTTTTGGATGCGTGTGGACTTTTGGGGGTGTTTCTGAACAGTATGATATTGTATCGTTTTGGAGTGTCTTGTAAGCGTATGGACGATTTGGGGTGTCTTTGAACCGTTTGGTATAGTACCGTTTTGGTGTGTTTTGGAATAACATGGACGTTTTGGTATGGTATTGTACCATTTTGGTGTGTTTCGTAATCGTATGGACGTTTTCGGGTGTTTTTGAAACGTTTGGTATTGTATCGTTTTGGTGTGTTTCGGAATCGCATGGACGTTTTTTATGGTGTTGTATTATTTTGGTGTGTTATGGAAGCGTATCGACGTTTTGGGGTGTTTTTGAACCGTTTGGTATTCTATCGTTTTGGTGTGTTTTGAAATCGTATCATTTTTTTTATGAGGTGTTGTACCATTTTGATGTGTTTTGGAAGCGTATCAACGTTTTGGGGTATTTTTGAACCATTTGGTATTGTTTTGTTGTGGTGTGTTTTGGAACTGTATGGACGTTTTGGGATATTTTTGAACGGTTTGTTATTTTATTGTTATGGTGTGTTTTGGAATAGCGTGGACGTTTTCATATGGTGTTTTATCGTTTTGGTGTGTTTTGGAAGCGTGTGGACTATTTGTGGTGTTTTTGAACCGTTTGGTATAGTATCGTTTTGGTGTTTTTTGAAATCGCATGGACGTTTTGGAATGGTTTTGTACCATTTTGGTGTTTTTTGGACGCGTATAGACGTTTTGGGTTGTTTTTGAACCATTCGATATTCTATCGATTTGGTGTGTTTTGGAACCGTATCGATGTTTTTATGAGGTGTAGTGCGATTTTCGTGTATTTTGGAAGCGTATGGACGTTTTGGGGTGTTGTTTGACCGTTTTGGTATCGTATCGTTTCGGTGTGTTTTAGAATCGCATGGACGTTTTGGTATGGTGTTTTACCATTTGAGTGACTTTTGGAAGCGTGTGGACTTTTTGGGGTGTTTTTGAACAGTATGATATTGTATCGTTTTGGAGTGCTTTGTAAGCGTATGGACGATTTGGGGTGTCTTTGAACCGTTTGGTATAGTACCATTTTGGTGTGTTTTGGAATAGCATGGACGTTTTGGTATGGTATTGTACCATTTTGGTGTGTTTTGTAAGCGTATGGTCGTTTTCGGGTGTTTTTGAAACGTTTGGTATTGCATCGTTTTGGTGTGTTTCGGAATCGCATGGACGTTTTTTATGGTGTTGTATTATTTTGGTGTGTTATAGAAGCATATGGACTTTTTGGGGTGTTTTTGAACCGTTTGGTATTCTATCGTTTTGGTGTGTTTTGGAGTCGTATCATTTTTTTTATGAGGTGTTGTACCATTTTGATGTGTTTTGGAAGCGTATCGACGTTTTGGGGTATTTTGGAACCGTTTGGTATTGTTTTGTTGTGGTGTGTTTTGGAACTGTATGGACGCTTTGGGATGTTTTTGAACAATTTGGTATTGTATTGTTCTGGTGTGTTTTGGAATAGCATGGACGTTTTCATATGGTGTTTTATCGTTTTGGTGTGTTTTGGAACCGTATGGACGATTTGTGGTGTTTTTGAACCGTTTGGTATAGTATCGTTTTGGTGTTTTTTGAAATCGCATGGACGTTTTGGAATGGTGTTATACCATTTTGGTGTGTTTTGGACGCGTATGGACGTTTTGGGATGTTTTTGAACCATTTGATATTCTATCGATTTGGTGTGTTTTGGAACCGTATCGATGTTTTTATGAGGTGTTGTACGATTTTGGTGTATTTTGGAAGCGTATGGACGTTTTGGAGTGTTGTTTGACCGTTTTGGTATCGTATCGTTTCGGTGTGTTTTAGAATCGCATGGACGTTTTGGTATGGTATTTTACCATTTGAGTGACTTTTGGAAGCGTGTGGACTTTTTGGAGTGTTTTTGAACAGTATGATATTGTATCGTTTTGGAGTGTTTTGTAAGCGTATGGACGATTTGGGGTGTCTTTGAACCGTTTGATGCAGTACCGTTTTGTTGTGTTTTGGAATAGCATGGCGTTTTGGTATGGTATTGTACCACTTTGATGTGTTTTGTAAGCGTATGGCTGTTTTCGGGTGTTTTTGAAACGTTTGGTATCGTATCGTTTTGGTGTGTTTCGGAATCGCATGGACGTTTTGTTATGGTGTTGTATTGTTTTGGTGTGTTATGGAAGCGTATGGACGTTTAAGGGTGTTTTTGAACCGTTTGGTATTCTAACGTTTTGGTGTGTTTTGGAAACGAATCATTTTTTTTATGAGGTGTTGTACCATTTTTTTGTGTTTTGGAAGCGTACCGACGTTTTGGGGTATTTTTGAACCGTTCGGTATTGTTTTGTTGTGGTGTGTTTTGGAACAGTGTGGACGTTTTGGGGTGTTTTTGAACCGTTTGGTATTGTATTGTTCTGGTGTGTTTTGGAATAGCATGGACGTTTTCATATGCTGTTTTATCGTTTTGGTGTGATTTGAAAGCGTTTGGACGATTTGTGGTGTTTTTGAACCGTTTGGTATAGTATCGTTTCGGTGTTTTTTGAAATCGCATGGACGTTTTGGAATGGTGTTATACCTTTTTGGTGTGTTTTGGACGCGTATGGACGTTTTGGGATGTTTTGGAACCATTTGATATTCTATCGATTTTGTGTGTTTTGGAACCGTATCGATGTTTTTATGAGGTGTTGTACGATTTTGGTGTATTTTGGAAGCGTACGGACGTTTTGGGGTGTTGTTTAACCGTTTGGTGTCGTATCGTTTCGGTGTGTTTTAGAATCGCATGGACGTTTTAGTATGGTGTTTTACCATTTGAGTGACTTTTGGAAACGTGTGGACTTTTTGGGATGTTTTTGAACAGTATGATATTGTATCGTTTTGGAGTGCTTTGTAAGCGTATGGACGATTTGGGATGTCTTTGAACCGTTTGGTATAGTACCGTTTTGGTGTGTTTTGGAATAGCATGGACGTTTTGGTATGGTATTGTACCATTTTGGTGTGTTTTCTAAGCGTTTGGACGTTTTAGGGTGTTGTTTAACCGTTTGGTATCGTATTGTTTCGGTGTGTTTTAGAATCGCATGGACGTTTTAGTATGGTGTTTTACCATTTGATTGACTTTTGGAAGCGTGTGGACTTTTTGGGGTGTTTTTGAACAGTATGATATTGTATCGTTTTGGAGTGTTTTGTAAGCGTATGGACGATTTGGGGTGTCTTTGAACCGTTTGGTATTGTACCGTTTTGGTGTGTTTTGGAATAGCATGGACATTTTGGTATGGTATTGTACCATTTTGGTGTGTTTCGTAAGCGTATGGACGTTTTCGGGTGATTTTGAAACGTTTGGTATTGTATCGTTTTGGTGTGCTTCGGAATCGCATGGACGTTTTTTATGGTGTTGTATTATTTCGGTGTGTTATGGAAGCGTATGGACGTTTTGGGGTGTTTTTGAACCGTTTGGTATTCTATCGTTTTGGTGTGTTTTGGAATCGTATCATTTTTTTTATTGTACCATTATGATGTGTTTTGGAAGCGTATCGACGTTTTGGGGTATTTTTGAACCGTTTGGTATTGTTTTGTTGTGGTGTGTTTTGGAACTGTATGGACTTTTTGGGGTGTTTTTGAACCGTTTGGTATTGTACTGTTCTGGTGTGATTTGGAATGGCATGGACGTTTTCATATGGTGTTTTATCGTTTTGGTGTTTTTTCGACGCGTATGGACGTTTTGGGATGTTTTTGAATCATTTGATATTCTATCGATTTGGTTTGTTTTGGAACCGTATCAATGTTTTTATGAGGTGTTGTACGATTTTGGTGTATTTTGGAAGCGTATGGACGTTTTGAGGAGTTGTTTAGCCGTTTGGTATCGTATCGTTTCGGTGTGTTTTAGAATCGCATGGACGTTTTGGTATAGTGTTTTACCATTTGAGTGACTTTTGGAAGCGTGTGGACTTTTTGGGGTGTTTTTGAACAGTATGATATTGTATCGTTTTGGAGTTTTTTGTAAGCGTATGGACGATTTGGGGTGTCTTTGAACCATTTGGTGCAGTACCATTTTGGTGTGTTTTGGAATAGCATGGACGTTTTGGTATGGTATTGTACCATTTTGGTGTGTTTTGTAAGCGTATGGACGTTTTCGGGTGTTTTTGAAATGTTTGGTATCGTATCGTTTTGCTGTGTTTCGGAATCGCATGGACGTTTTGTTATGGTGTTGTATTATTTTGGTGTGTTACGGAAGAGGATGGACATTTTGGGGTGTTTTTGAATCGTTTGGTATTCTATCGTTTTGGTGTGTTTTGGAATCGTATCATTTTTTTTATGAGGTGTTGTACCATTTTGATGTATTTTGGAAGTGTATCGACGTTTTGGGGTATTTTTGAACCGTTTGGTATTGTTTTGTTGTGGTGTGTTTTGGAACTGTATGGACGTTTTAGGGTGTTTTTGAACCGTTTGGTATTGTATTGTTCTTGTGTGTTTTGGAATAGCATGGACGTTTTCATACGGTGTTTAATCGTTTTGGTATGTTTTAGAAGCGTATGGACGATGTGTGGTGTTTTTGAACCGTTTGGTATAGTATCGTTTTGGTGTTTTTTGAAATCGCATGGACGTTTTGGAATGGTGTTATACCATTTTGGTGTGTTTTGGACGCGTATGGACGTTTTGGGATGTTTTTGAACCATTTGATATTTTATCGATTTGGTGTGTTTTGGAACCGTATCGATGTTTTTATGAGGTGTTGTACGATTTTGGTGTATTTTGGAAGCGTATGGACGTTTTGGGGTGTTGTTTAACCGTTTTGTATCGCATCGTTTCGGTGTGTTTTAGAATCGCATGGACGCTTTGGTATGGTGTTTTACCATTTGAGTGACTTTCGGAAGCGTGTGGACTTTTTGGGGTGTTTTTGAACAGTATGATATTGTATCGTTCTGGAGTGTTTTGTAAGCGTATGGACGTTTTGGGGTGTCTTTGAACCGTTTGGTATAGTACGGTTTTGTTGTGTTTGGAATAGCATGGACGTTTTGGTATGGTATTGTACCATTTTTGTGTGTTTTGTAAGCGTATGGATGTTTTCAGGTGTTTTTGAAACGTTTGGTATTGTATCGTTTTGGTGTGTTTCGGAATCGCATGGACGTTTTGTTATGGTGTTATATTATTTTGATGTGTTATGGAAGCGTATGGACGTTTTGGGGTGTTTTTGAATCAATTGGTATTCTATCGTTTTGATGTGTTTTGGAAGCGTATCGACGTTTTGGGGTATTTTTGAACCGTTTGGTGTTGTTCTGTTATGGTGTGTTTTGGAACTGTATGGACGTTTTGGGATGTTTTTGAACCGTTTGGTATTGTATTGTTCTTGGACGTTTTCATATGGTGTGTTATTGTTTTGGTGTGTATTGGAAGCGTATGGACGATTTGTGGTGTTTTTGAACCGTTTAGTATAGTATCGTTTTGGTGTTTTTTGAAATCGCATGGACGTTTTGGAAAGGTGTTATACCATTTTGGTGTGTTTTGGACGCATATGGACGTTTTGGGATGTTTTTGAACCATTTAATATTCTATCGTTTTGGTGTGTTTTGGAACCGTATCGATGTTTTTATAAGGTGTTGTACGATTTTGGTGTATTTTGGAAGCGTATGGACGTTTTGGAGTGTTGTTTAACCGTTTGGTATCGTATCGTTTCGGTGTGTTTTAGAATCGCATGGACGTTTTAGTATGGTGTTTTACCATTTGAGTGACTTTTGGAAGCGTGTGTGGACTTTTTGGGGTGTTTTTGAACAGTATGATATTGTATCGTTTTGGAGTGCTTTGTAAGCGTATGGACGATTTGTGGTGTCTTTGAACCGTTTGGTATTGTACCGTTTTGGTGTGTTTTGGAATAGCATGGACGTTTTGGTATGGTATTGTACCATTTTGGTGTGTTTTGTAAGCGTATGGACGTTTTCGGGTGTTTTTGAAACGTTTGGTATTGTATCGTTTTGGTGTGTTTCGGAATCGCATGGACGTTTTTTATGGTGTTGTATTATTTTGGTGTGTTATGGAAGCGTATGGACGTTTTGGGGTGTTTTTGAACCGTTTGGTATTCTATCGTTTTGGTGTGTTTTGGAATCGTATCATTTTTTTTATGAGGTGTCGTACCATTTTGATGTGTTTTGGAAGCGTATCGACGTTTTGGGGTATTTTTGAACCGTTTGGTATTGTTTTGTTGTGGTGTGTTTTGGAACCGTATCGATGTTTTTATGAGGTGTTGTACGATTTTGGTGTATTTTGGAAGCCTATGGACGTTTTGGGGTGTTGTTTAACCGTTTGGTATCGTATCGTTTCGGTGTGTTTTAGAATCGCATGGACGTTTTGGTATGGTGTTTTACCATTTGAGTGACTTTTGGAAGCGTGTGGACTTTTTGGGGTGTTTTTAAACAGTATGATATTGTATTGTTTTGGAGTGTTTTGGAAGCGTATGGACGATTTGGGGTGTCTTTGAACCGTTTGGTATAGTACCGTTTTGTTGTGTTTTGGAATAGCATGGACGTTTTGGTATGGTATTGTACCATTTTGGTGTGTTTTGTAAGTGTATGGACGTTTTCGGGTGTTTTTGAAACGTTTGGTATTGCATCGTTTTGGTGTGTTTCGGAATCGCATGGACGTTTTTTATGGTGTTGTATTATTTTGGTGTGTTATGGAAGCATATGGACTTTTTGAGGTGTTTTTGAACCGTTTGGTATTCTATCGTTTTGGTGTGTTTTGGAGTCGTATCATTTTTTTTATGAGGTGTTGTACCATTTTGATGTGTTTTGGAAGCGTATCGACGTTTTGGGGTAATTTGGAACCGTTTGGTATTGTTTTGTTGTGGTGTGTTTTGGAACTGTATGGACGCTTTGGGATGTTTTTGAACCGTTTGGTATTGTATTGTTCTGGTGTGTTTTGAAATAGCATGGACGTTTTCATATGGTGTTTTATCGTTTTGGTGTGTTTTGGAACCGTATGGACGATTTGTGGTGTTTTTGAACCGTTTGGTATAGTATCGTTTTGGTGTTTTTTGAAATCGCATGGACGTTTTGGAATGGTGTTATACCATTTTGGTGTGTTTTGGACGCGTATGGACGTTTTGGGATGTTTTTGAACCATTTGATATTCTATCGATTTGGTGTGTTTTGGAACCGTATCGATGTTTTTATGAGGTGTTGTACGATTTTGGTGTATTTTGGAAGCGTATGGACGTTTTGGAGTGTTGTTTGACCGTTTTGGTATCGTATCGTTTCGGTGTGTTTTAGAATCGCATGGACGTTTTGGTATGGTGTTTTATCATTTGAGTGACTTTTGGAAGCGTGTGGACTTTTTGGAGTGTTTTTGAACAGTATGATATTGTATCGTTTTGGAGTGTTTTGTAAGCGTATGGACGATTTTGGAGCCGTATGAATTTTTGGAAAGGTATTGTATTGGTTTTGAATCGTATTGTAGCATTTTGGTGTTTTTTGGAACGAATGAATGTTTGGAAAGGTATTGTACATTTTTGGCGTGTTTTGAAACCGTGTGGATGTTTTGGTAAGGTGTTGTACAATTTTGGTGTGTTTTGGAAGCGTATCGACGTTTTTGGGTGTTTTTGAACCGTTTTGGATTGTATCGTTTTTGTGTGTTTTATAAGCGTATTGACGTTTTAGGATGTTTTTGAACATTTTGACATTATTTCGTTTTGGTGTGTTTTGGAACCGTATAGATGTTTTGGTATAACATTTGTACCATTTTGGTATTTTTTTGAACCGTTTGGATGTTTTGGTAAGGTATTGTACCATTTTTGTGTGTTTTGGAACCGTATGGTGTGTTAGAGAGGAATTGTACCGTTTTGGCGTGTTTTGGAACCGTGTGGATGTTTTGGTAAGGTGTTGTGCCATTTTGGTGTGTTTTGGACCCGTATTGACATTTTGGTGTGTTTTTAAACTGTATGGATGTTTTGGTATATAAATATTTGTACCATTCTGGTGTTTTTTGGAACCTTATGAATTTTTGGAAAGGTATTGTTTTGTTTTGGAACCGTACGGATGTTTTGGTAAGGTATTGCACCAATTTGGTGTATTTTGGAACCGTATGGATGCTTTGAAAGGTGTTATACTATTTTGGTGTGTTTTGAAAGCTTATGGACATTTCGGAGTGTTTTTTAACCGTTTGATTTTGTATCATTTTGGTGTGTTTTAGAACGGTGTGGATGTTTTGGAAAGATGTTATACCATTTTTTTGTGTTTTGAAAACGTATGGACGTTTCGAGGTATTTTTTAACCGTTTGGTATTGTATCATTTTGGTGTTGATTTGAATCGTATGGATATTTTGGTAAGTTGTTTGCACCATTTTGGTGTTTTTTTGAACCGTCTGGATTTTTTGAAAGGTATTGTATTGTTTTGGAACTGAATGGATTTTTTTGGTAAGGTATTGTACCATTTTGGTGTGTTTTGGAACCGAATGGTGTTTTGGAGAGGTATAGTACCGTTTTGGCGTGTTTTGAAACCGTGTGGATGTTTTTTTAATGTGTTGTGTCATTTTGGTATGTTTTGGTTCCGTATGGACATTTTTAGGTGTTTTTGAACCGTTTGGCAATGTATCGTTTTTTGTTTGTTTTCGAACCGTATCGATGTTTTGGTATGACATTTGTACCATTTTGGTGTTTTTTAGAACCGTATGATACCATTTTCGTGTCATATGGTACCGTATGGGTGTTTGGTACAGTATTGTACCATATGGGTGCATTGGTACGTTTTGATAGAACCGTATGGGTGTTTTGATACGTTTTTAAATAGTATTGTATCATATAGATGCTTTGGTACGCTGTATGGGTGCTTTGTTATGGTATTGTACCGTATGGGTGTGTTGGTACGTTCTGTTACGGTATTGTACCGTTTGGGTGCGTTTGTATGTTTTGGTGAGGTATAGAACCGTTTTAGTGCGATATGGAACCGTACGGGTGTTTTGTACGGTATTAGTATGGGTACTTTGATACATTTTTGTTTGGTATCGGACTCTTTTGGAATGGTATGGTACTGTATTGGGGTTTTGGTACAGTATTCTATCATATGGGTGCTTTGGTACGTTTTGGTGTGGTATGCTACTGTATTGGTGTTTCGGTATTGTACTGTACCGTATGGGTGCTTTGATATGTTTTGGTACGGTATCATACCGTTTTAGTGTGCTATAGTACATATAAGTGTTTTGGATCGATATTGTACCATATCGGTACTTTGGTACATTTTGCTCCGATATCGTACTATTTTGGTGTGATATAGTAGCGTATGGGTGTTTTGGTACGGTATTGTACCATATGAACGTTTTTTGGTACGGTATTATTTTACCCTTTGAACTCCCGTTTAAAGTTTGAATATGACAAGCTTTGCACTAGTACAGATGGAATACCTTTCACGAAGGGCAACACTAAGTGCCTTTGCAAACCCCCTTCAAGTTTCTTATGGGCAAATTGACCTTTTCCCCTTGCTTGCACCTAGTAAAGATAAAGAAAAGACCAAAATTTCATTAAAGAACACACAAATGGAATATAGCAGCATGAAAGAACACTCAAATGGAATATAGCATTTTTGAGACAAGCACCTGTGCTTCAGGATTCATTCCAAGAGATTGCACCCAAGGCTTCGGCATAGGCATCGCGAACAGATGAAACAGGATCCTCGAGGGCCTAATAATGTGGCCTCCAATATTGATAGACATATTTCAGAAAGGAACCACCAAGAAATGAGACCTAAAACACCTAAGTTCACATAATAAGAAGCAGAATTGTCCAGCTCTGCAACTCCTAAACCTGGACCTCCGATATTTGCAAATGCCTTTAGACATCTTCCAGCAACTATTCTTACTGTGAAGGATTTATCCCTAACAGCTAACCGCGTTATGAGATAAAAAGCCTTTGTATACGCCAAAGAAGCAACACCACCACCACATCCTTCCAAAGCATTATGAAGCATATGCAAAGCTTCTTGTCTAACAGAATCCTGAAGATGCAAGTAGTTAGTTATGGAAGTAAACAAACAAAAAGCATAAGAGTTCGAATATGAACAAAAAACATCATCCCATACTAAGGACTACTAGTTTTGAAGCAACAACTTCTGAACGCATCCCTAGAAAATCGAATAAACCTTTTTTTAATCTTACCCACAGTGGTTCCTTGATAGTCCAATTAATGATGGGGCATCTCTCAAAAAAGATTTAAGATGAGGTATCAAAGAATGTATTTCCTATCTCAACAAATATTTCCAATCACCAAATTTATGCTGGGGCATCTCAAATTTTTTTTGCCCTATGGAGAACTGTGGACGTTCCATTCTAATTAACACATTAACCAGGCTAAAATTCTTTTAGAGAACCAACCCCTAGTTTCCCATGGATCTTTTCTCATTACATAAAGTGAGAAGGTTAAAAAATGCCTTCTAAACAAAAACGGAATAAGCATACTAAAAGTAGTAAATATATAACCAGTTAATCCAGAAAAGTCTTTTCGGGTGGGACTACCTCATTAAACTTCATCAGTTTTGTAACAATAGTAGTTGTTTCAAGTAGACCAGACGTAACTCTTCTCCCAAAAAGGCGAAACAATTCCCCCAAGCATTGTGCAGCACCTACAAGTTTGTCCCAAGAACATCATATGTAAATATGCAACAAACAAAAAAGACTGAACTGAAATTCAGAACCCAATCACATTACATAAGCACCCTACAAATATACAATAGGAATGCAAGTTTGGAGCAGAGTTTTTGGATCCGTGAGTACCAAGTGCAGAGAAAATGACATGAAGGATGGTTCTTTATACCAAGTAACCCACATTTAAGCACTACTAAGGCAAATATTCACTATGCCATTTAGGTACGCACTCAATTAACCTTGCATCCTCCTTAGGTTTCGCCACTTAAATAGCATTCCAAGAATAGCTTCCACCCCAAAGATGCCAAAGCAAGTTATCCCGGGAGAAGTTTACACTTGTATGATTCTATTTTGTAGCAGTCCTTACACTCGTAAGATTCAAAAAGCATGTAAAGACACCCCAAATCACTGGCAAGTCTTATTCTTTCCTAAATAATGTCACAATCCCATCCTTTTATAGAACAAAAGCACAACGGGATTTGGCTTAAACTCAAGTCAACAGAAGCTTCATACCAACTACTGGGTGGTTGACATAAATTCCTTTCCCAACCGAGCTATATTGTGTTGGATATGTACTATTGGATCATTTCCTAACCACTTCCGTTTTGGGAACAATTGACAATCTGACAAGGTCCCTTTTTTCCGTTAAAATACATAGGGAGGTCATAATCTCTAGTCTCTTAGTTTCCATAAATTCCTCGTTTGCGTTGGATTTTTTTTCCTATGAATGGATGTTTGCATATCAAAGTGCAACCAGGCAAGGTGGGGACGTCCTCTGTACATTTGTGTATAAGCAAGTAGCTGCAATTCTACTACTGCTGTCAGGGCTGTTGTTTCAAGCCAAAGGGGGGTTTTGTGGCTGCAATCTATGGGCTGCATCTGCTGCTGCTGTTATGTTCCGTGACTGTGCACGTTCTGAACCCGTCCAAGCTACCATTATGTGCTAAAAGTGGTGTTTATATGAAGATGCTTTTTTCATGTATCTTTTATATTTTGGCGTTGTTTCCATTCCCTCTTACAAGATGGATTGGAAACAATTCATTACCTAGTTCATGTAGCCATTTGGCGTTAGCTATATTCTTTTCTCTTGTTTCCTTTTTTTCTTTTCCTCCTGGGGTATGCCCCTTGTAGGCTGTATATTCGGTTAGCCTCTTTTCAATTTCAAGCTGATTTAACCAAAAAAAACCAGGCAAGGTGGTTAGGCCTATTTCCTAAACATAAACTTTGGGAATAATTGGTCATTTAACTTCGAAAACCAAAATATTTTATTTAAGCCATGCATGTTCAAAGCCTTTTCGTCATAGCCCAAACCAAAATATTGATGAATCCACCAGCAATACCCTGGAAGTGTAGTTGTCAGGTAGCTAATCGCAGACTGAATCGTTCCCGGAATCTTAGACTGAATTAAATCAGTCATAGCTTTAAAAAATGCAAAATACTAAAGAATGGAGATATATCGTCAGGAAAAAGAATTAGAAAAAATAAGACGATTTCACTCTTTCCGAAGTTGGAGTCGAGCTTTACCTAAAGGAGCTGTCATGAGCAAGAGGAATCAAATCCCTCATTCTTGTCTATTTAGGCATACCTACACATGTACATAACTAGTCTTAAATTCGTGTTGCTTTACTTGTTATTCTTGAATATGATGCACCTTTGGCTTTGTAGCAGTTTCAAATGGATTCCTTTGTTAAAAATCAAACATATGCTGCACAAATATTATAAAGATAAAATAGTTTCAGCGAAGTACAATGAAAATCTACAAGAAGACCGTGTAGTCTAACACGTAAAACGTACTTAAGGCAAAAGCCGCAAAACATGAGGCCCTAAAACTCACCTTGATCTACAATCCTATTTAACATAGTTCGTTATCTTATGATTTGTGAATTAGAAGAAACGATAATCAGATAAATTTAACCAAATACACATTCATGTACCATATATTTAACACTTGTTATTTGACTATGGTGGATTAAGAGTCAATTCGGAAATAGCCTCTCTGCTTGCAGGTAAGGCCGCATACACCAACCCTTCTCCAAACCCCGCATATGCAAGAGCTTCATGCACCGGCTACCCCCTTAGGAGTGAAAGAACCCAGCTTGGATGCTTAACTACTCTAGCAGCCACATTACTAACAAACTCTGCACAAGTATCCATAATTTCTGTGCAAAGATGTTCTGAACTCTCGTGAATTCAGAATTGTGAATTCAGTCATAAGATTCCTCACCTATTTTGGGTTTACTATAATCACTCTAGATCCTTACCGGCTTTGCAACAGCATTGAATAGTACATATACTTTTAACAGCTATATGACCCAAAATCAAAACACATTCCTACTAACACTGCCTGTACCAATAACCTTGCCTCAACAAATTCACCATTAGTAGAAAAACATTTCCAATACCATTCATGAAACTGGATCAGCATAAACCCTACATAACACTACATCGCACCACTCCAAAACACCAAATTTAACAAATTATATTCTACTATCACGGATCTTATCAAAAAAAATTAGTAGATAATTTCGACCAACCAGCCACGCGTAGCGCGTCGCTTTTCTTCCCGTCGGAAAGAAACCCTTGGAGACTCCTCGCCCTCGAGTATATTGAAATACCATCTCCTTTCATTATAATCCTCGCCATCGACACCGACGCCAGAGGGCGCACGGGACGCCGCGTGCCCAGAACGAGCAGAGAGTATAGCGCGTCCTCGCACTTCTCTGCCACAACAGTATAGACTCTTGAAATTTCGAAAACCAAAGGCGTAAACGTAAACCGTGGATTTATAATTCAAACGGAGAGTGTAGACAGTTGTGAGGAGATAGAGAGAGAAAGAGAGCGACTGACCTTGGGCTCTTCGTCGATGACGAAGACGAGATCGAAGCAGAGGAGGGAGGGAGTCCGGGGGCTTGTGGGTGGAGGAGGCGACGATGGACTCTAGCTGGGCAACTAGGACGCCGAATCTGGATAGGGGGACGTTGTCTCTCACGTAGTTCTTCGCCATCGGAGTTGCATACAGAGAGAGAGAGAGAGAGAGAGAGAGAGGGTGTGGGTGTGTTGTGTGCCTCAAAGAGAATTTCCGAGTTTAATGACGTTGGAGTACATCATTTTACCGTTTTCCGAGAATAAAGTCAAAGATCTAACAGATTTTTTTGATAACGGTAACAATCTTGATATCGGTACCGGTCAGCAAAAAGTTAAGCATTTTTTTTTTGTTCTCATCCAATTTTTTTTTTCCATTTATTTGTTTTGAGCAAAACTTTTATAAATTATTATATATATATATAAATAAATTTATTCAAATATTTTAAAAAATATCCACTTTAAGCTAAAAACTTGAAAGTTTCACTTTTACCGCTTAAAGTGTAAATTTTTTAAAATACTTGGATAAAAATAAAAAATTCTTTTTCTGATTTGTCTTGTCCGGATGAATTAATACTTCAAAAAAAAAAACACAAAACTAACAAGTACAAAAAAAAAAGGACAAAAAATGCTAAATTTTGCTTAGCAGAACACTGCCTAAAAAAATGATAGGAAATTTAATTACTTATCGTTCACTATCTTCTTTTTAGGGATTGAACAGTTTGGGCGATGTTCTTGTCAACTTTGGTATTAACACATTATTATCAGGGATTTTGGGCCTCTACTTCGGATTGGATCTAACCTTGCAATTACTTCAAAACTTGAAATGTCCAACGTTAACTCATTTTCGTTGGTATAAAGATGTTTTCCTTAGGGCTGTTCGCGGTCCGGTTCGGTTCGGATTTTTAGGAATCCGAGGACCGAACCGCTAGTCACGATTTTTACAAAATGAAATCCGTGTCCGGACCAAAAATCCTGCGGTTCGGTTTTTAAAAAATAAAATCCGATCCGTGACTCGCGGTTCGGTTACGGTTTTGTCCACGGATTTTAGCAAAAATAAAGCTCAAGCATATATCCCACACTAAAAGGGAAGAATGTTACATTCAAAATTAAGTTTAACACCACCAGAAAGTACTTGTTACATAAACTACCAAAAACCTATTTCAAAAATCAGATTCAAAAGAATCTAAACACTAGTAGAATTGTATCATTATAGTACGTAACATAAAAAAAATAGAAAAGAAACGAACTAGTGAAACTCAACTAGAGTTACCCGTTATTTATATGAAAACACTATAATTTACTCCATATATTTTATGTACATCTACATTATATCCCATTATTAAGATAAAATACTAAAATTATTAGAAAAAAGTGTTAACATTCCTAACAATTTATTATATAAATACACATATATTTTTACATATTATTTATATAACATAAATATCTCACGGTTCGGTTCGGTTAATCCACGATTTTGTAATGAAAATCCGTGGACCGAACCGCGAGTCACGATTTTCTAATTTTTCAATCCGTGTCCGGACCATTAATCCACGGACAAAATCCAAAAGGTACGGATCGGTTCGGTCCGGACCGGTTTCACGGTTCACCGAATTTTTTGAGCAGCCCTAGTTTTCCTTGCTAAGGTTATGCAAAAAACCGATGCTAATAGTGAGCATTGGAAATCCAAATTTGTGGATGGTCTTCCCCATTTCTTTGCAGAAAAAATTAAGAGATCAAAATAATGGTACTACCATTATTTATGATAATTACACTTACGGTCAATTCGTATCCATAATTATCCAGAAAGGCTTAACTTTATGTAATGACATAAAGTTACACAATCAGTTAAAGAAGCAGAACCTAACTGGTAAACAAGAATTGGGTCAATTTTGTGACCAATTTGGTTATGACATGACCCAATATCCGAAACCTGCTAAAAGGAATAGTAAAAGCACTACGACCACTAGTAAACATTCTAAAAGAAAACCTAGTAAAAAGAATAAGGCTGAGCAATCAGGCTCAAAAGAATCCACTTCCAAGAAGCATAACAAGTCTAAAAAGAAATTTGCTAAATGCTTCAAGTGTGGAAAAATAGGTCATTATGCTAACAAGTGTAAGATTAAGAAGAAACTTAATGAGCTCCAAATTGATGAAGGTTTAAGACAACAACTCTTCAAAATTCTTCTTGACTCCACTGAGGAATCTTCTGAAGAAGAACCAGAGGATCAGGTGAATGATATATCTGATCAAGAAGAAGAGGATTCTCCTTCTGAATCAAAAGAAGAAACTCCTAGTAATTGTCATTGTAATACCTTGAATGCTCAACTTCCGATAATTATTGGAAGGCGATTGTTGAGATGAATGGTCTCAGCATTAATGTCCTCTCTGATAAACAACAAGGTTTATTAGATATAATAGATCAAATTGAGGACCCTCAATTAAGAATAAAAATTATAGAGACGTGTATTTCTTCTAGTAAAGAAGAAGAAAATATGTACACAAAAGTACAAGGATCGTAAAGAAAACTAACTTTCTTATTATAAGGCCGAAGCCAACAGTATGTGAGAGTACAGCGGAGAGAGAGGGGATTTTAGAGAGAGAGAGAGGGTAATCCAAAACCTACTTTGAACTTAAACATAAATGGGTTTATATAGACCCGAAATGAAAAACAAATGAAATGTAAATTACACTCTGATTTGGTAAAAGAGTTACAGAAAAGGCTTAAGGGTCTTTCTATTTATGTTATTTCTGAGGAATTAGACCCAGATATGAGTAATCAAGAGATTTTGGAGTTAGAAAATTCCTTTCTTCAAAATGATACCATTAATAAAATTCAATATCCTCCCAAAAGCATTCCTTATGCAGGAGCTGATAGATATTACTACCCGAGACCAAGTCCTCAAGACATGTTGTATGAGGAAGCAGGCTTCCAAAGACAAATGTCTTATAGTGGTAGGACCATCTATGAATGGAACATAGATGGAATGACATTTATTTCTCCCTTTAAGTCGGGAATTGTGACAGGTTTATAACTCTCAACCTGTTCTAATCTGTCCAAGACAGTTTTCAGACTATAAGTTAAATAATCTTCTCATTATGAGATGATTGTGTTGATGCTCCTATAGATCATTTTCTCATGCCCAAAAGCATTCCTTATGCAGGAGCTGATAGATATTACTACCCGAGACCAAGTCCTCAAAACCTGTGTTGGTGCAATTATAGATTATTAAGCCTGGATTGAGCTATTGAAGGGCAGGCTTTTTTGATAAAAGATTACTCTCCATTATTGGAGGAAGGCGTAAGCCTTAAGGACATACTATATTTTTTCTTTCTAGAATAAAGTCAAAGATCTAAGAATTTTTTGATAACAGTAACAATCTTGATATCGGTACCTGTCAGCAAAAAGTTAAGCATTTTTTTTGTTCTCATCCAATTTTTTTTCATTTATTTGTTTTGAGCAAAACTTTTATAAATTATTATATATATATAAATAAATTTATTTAAATATTTTAAAAAATATCCACTTTAAGCTAAAAACATGAAAATTTTACTTTTACAGCTTAAAGTGAATATTTCTTAAAATACTTGGATAAAAATAAAAAAATTATTTTTCTGATTTGTCTTGTCTAGATGAATTAATACTTCAAAAAAAAAAAAGCACAGAACTAAGAAGTACAAAAAAAAAAGGACAAAAAATGCGAAATTTTGCTTAGCAGAACACTGCCTAAAAAAATGATAGGAAATTTAATTACTTATCGTTCACTAGGGATTGAACAATTTGGGCGATGTTCTTGTCAACTTTGGTATTAACACATTATTAGCAGGGATTTTGGGCCTCTACTTCGGATTGGATCTAACCTTGCAATTAAAAAAAATTTGGATAATTGACTCCTATGAAAATTTATAAATTACTTTTCTAATTCGTCTCGTCGAGATGAATAAATAATTTGAAAATAAAATTGGCACAAAACTAACTAGCACAAAAAAAAATAAGGACAAAAAAGTGATACAAAATTTAATTACTCATCATTCACCATCCTCTTTTTAGCTATTGAACAGCTTGGGCGATATTTGTCAACTTTTGTGTTAACGCATTATGTCACGACTTGGATTTTCAACATAAAGTAAATAACGTTCTATAATAAAAAGACCTCGCTTGCCATCGGATTCCCAAAATAATATTCCACCTGTTTAAATTACAAACAAGTTCCCAATTCAAAAGAATATACAAGTTTGGCATTACAGCCCAAATTAACTTAAGTACAGTTACAACACATGCGAAGTGTTACAAACTTCCTTGTCAAAAGAAATTCATGAGTACTTAGTTACAAAACCATCTTGATCAAAGGCTAAACTATTACGAGATGCAATAGTAACTAAAAGTGATAACCTTTCAAAAGTCGTCCATAGTCCAAGCACGCAATGCATGATGCTACTGTCCGGCATTAGTACCAGAAAAGAAAGATTTTGTTGAGCTACAATAGCCCATTAGGAAAATCTTTACCAAAATTATATGCATACATGATGATGGGGCAAGGAAAGAAATCAAGTGGATACGACTCAATCGATGAAAAGCAATCAATAATGAGTATGACTATCATTCGGTACGATTAATTCAAGTCAAAGTATCATTGCACTATGCCATATAATTCAAATGTCGCAAACATCTCCAACACTCCCGACACGACACACTATCACCAACTCCCACTAACTGTATTTCCACCCCTTGCGTTACAGTATAACATCTCAAGAGTTACCGTATTACCACCCCTCGCGTTACGGTGAACCTTACAACCCGGACCATCGTATTACCACCCCTAGCGTTACGAGGCCCACATGAGCCTCCGTATTACCACCTCTTGCGTTACGAGACTCCTAATATCAACTTCCGACTCATGCAACTACTTTCCTACTCAATATGTAAGAACAAATCTTTCTATGATCACACTCGTTCGTGAGACTCCATTCGGTATGCCAACAATATCACATTTAAACTATAAACATGCCCAAGCAATCAAACCATTGAATACGATTTCAATCATATAACCTAACATTCATTCTCTACCAAAAGGAAGCCAACGAAACAAGGGTATCGTCAAATCATCATAGGAAATCAATTGGACATGCTTGAAATGGTTTAGGAGGTGTTACGAGGGTGTTAAGAATGCCTGGAGTTCAAAACAAGTGACGAGAAATCAAACAAGGTTCAAACAGTTTTTCTGAGTCAAGGTACCGATACCTTAAAAACATCGTATCGCTACCAAACCAATCCAGAGAGCAAACAAGAATCAGGGTATCGCTACCTTGAAAACTACGTATCGCTACCTCGAAAACTAGGTACCGCTACCTAAGGTATCGATACCTCAAAAAGGTGGTATCGCTACCAATGTATGACAACAGACGATTTTGCAGATTTTGACAGATTTAGATTTGGACAAAAAACAAGACTAAGGACCAACTCTTATACCAAATTCAACACATATACATATAAGAGAGGTAAAGAAATCCCTAAAAACACACCAAAATGATTATATGAACTCCAATCTCCATGGGTTAGGCGATTTGGGCGATTTGGGTACTGTTCATCATGGGGGACGGTACAATCTCCATGGCTGATGGACTTGGAACCAAAGCTGTTGATTCTGTTGAACTACGAAGAAAGCAGAAGAACTCATTAGAACACAGTGGTAACTCAGTCGCCTTCGAGCAAATCCCACTCTCACCTTCACCCAATTCGGCTCAAATTCTTAGCCAGTCTCGGAAGATTCATCCAGGCCAGCCCAATCGGTCCTTCTCTTCCCAGTTTGAACCCATCCACAAACCTTTCGATCTCTGCCCTGGGGCTCTACCACCTTCGGTGTTATCTTCTAGTCCATCTATCAACCCTAGCCACGGTATTCAACAGCTGAATATCTCCCTCTGATAGATGGATAGGAAACAGATGTTTCATTTTATTCTAGTCCTATGTAGCCGTTTGGCGTAGGCTTTCTCTATATCTAAGTTCCTTTACTTTTTTCTTTTTTTTTCTTTCCTCCTGGGGTATGCCCCTTGTAGGCTGTATATCCGGTTAGCCTTTTTTTATTTTCAAGCTGATTTAACCAAAAAAAAGAAATCCCTACCTCGCAACAATGGCCGAGATTCAAACGAGCCCTAGCTCCTAAAGCAAAATTGAGCCAAATACTCCTCCTCCGAGCTTGAACGAACACCACTCGAGGCTTAAACACTTGAGGAGGTGAATTTGTGGAGGATCTTGTTGATTTTTGAGCTTGGGAGTGGGACAGAGTGAGAGGCGGTAGAGAGAGAGAGAGAGAGGCCGGAGGAGAGGAGAGAGAGCCAAGAGTTTTTGAGATGGAGAAAATAATCTCCTACACACACCAAACACCATATATATACCCACATATTTGCAAAACACACATCCACTCCCTCTAGTTCTTATCTTTTCATTCTAGTCCTTAATTCAAAATATCCACCAAATAAACCATATTCTTCCAATTAGACACTTAATAAACATTTCAATAATTAATAAATATCCGGGTCTCTACACATTATTATGAGGGTGTAACGACCTTAATTTTTGGTAAGTAAAAATTTCGTTAAATATTTGAAATTTATAAAATTCTTATTTTAAATCCTAGATTACCCTATAAATTTTCTTTAACTTTAATAATCCGTCATAATTAGATTTCTTTGCATCGGACAATCAAGTATTTTTCTAAAGACAAGTATGCTTATAGAAGTACTTGTATATTTTACTAGTAAATGAAATAAAATCCTTAAGTTATATTTCTCGACTAAAAACCCTACTTGGTAAGTCTAGTTAATTCCTAACTAACTAGTTTGGCTAATCCAATTACCTTTCAAGGCTAGTTTCATTTAGTTGAACCTTATGACTTTTTTGAATCCTCCTAATTCCTATGTGAACATTTTCACCCACCTTTGAACCTTATGAACCTTTCTACACCCTAGTTGAACCTTTCCAACCCTAGACTAGAAAATCATTGCACTTTCATTGACTAGTCATTTCAAGACTTTACTACTCATCATTTCTTCTTCCAAAGAATATCTTTCCTCATCATTACCGCATTTACCATTGAACAATAAATTGTAAGGTAATTCTTATCTTTTGAGTAATAGAATTAGCTTCCAACCAATTGGTTAGAGAAACCTAACTACCATTTCACCTAGTTACATTACCCTAACCCTAATTGAACCTTTAGGCCTAGGATAGCAATCATTATGCTTCCAAAAATGGAATACCTACCCTTGCCATGCATGCAACCCTAAGAATAATAGCCCACCAAGGATCATTTTCCTAGATCTTTCCCTAGCTATATATATGTATATATACATCATAGCATGCATAGATATACTTTCTAGGAAATCCTTACCCATTGGACAATGCTTTGTCATTGAAAGTCTTACCATAATCATTACCTATCTCCTAGACTTAGCAAGGCTACTTAGACCTAAGGGCACATGGTTTTATATAATATATATATGGGGCCGGTTCTAGAGACAATAAATTTGACAATACTTTTGACAATATATTTTCGGAGCCCCACACAAATAATCGAAGCCATTCAATTTGTTTAAAACATATTTTTAAGGGTTCCCGTAAAAAATCATCTTATTTAGACATCGACAAGGGCTTGATTGGCTCATTCAATTTTATCCTGTCAAATTTGACAGGAATCAACTAAATGAGCCGATCATGCCTTTACCGATATCCAAATGCGTTAATTTTTTACGGGACCCCTTAAAAACATGTTTTAAATATATTGAGCGGCTCTGATCATTTGTTTGAAGGTCCCATGCGGGATTTCAAAAAATCTATTGTCAAAAATATTGTCAAATTTATTGTCTCTAGAACCGGCCCCTATATACATACATACATATATATATATATATATATATATATATATATATATATATATATATAGAGAGAGAGAGAGAGAGAGAGAGAGTAAGCTTCTAATGTGGACCTCCGCATCCAAGAAAAGTGCGGACCACCCCATTTCTCCCCTTTTCCGATTGAATTTTTATGATCTGAGCCATTCAATGTGTTCAGAACGTGATTTTAAGGGTACCTGCGAGAAATAGACAAAAAAAATGACTGGGAAGGGCTTGATTTGCGCAGTTTTTATTTGAACTGTTCAATAAAAAATAAACAAAAACTGCTCGGATGAAGCCCTTCCCGGTCTTTTTTTTTTTGCTGATTTCTCCCAGGTATCCTTCAAATCACATTCTGAACACATTGAGCGGCTTGGATCATCAAAATTCAATCGGAAAAGGAGAGGTCCGCACTTTGCTTGGATGCAGAGGTCCGTATTAGAAGCTTACTCTCTCTCTTTCTCTCTTTCTCCCTCTCTCTCTCTCTCTATATATATATATAAACACCCCAAATCTCAATCTCATTATATATATATATATAATATATATGCCTAAAAAAACACCCCAATTCTCAATCTCATAGTTCCCGATCAAATTTTTATGATCCGAACCGTTCAATGTGTGCAGAATGTGATTTTAAAGGTGCTCGCGAGAAATCAGCAAAATATATGACCGGGAAGTGCTTATTTGAGCAATTTTTAATTGAACCGTTCATTAAATCTAAGTTAAAAAGTATTCAAATCAAGCCTTTTCCGGTCATTTTTTTTTTTTGCTAATTTCTCGCGGGTGCCCTTAAAAAATCACGTTCTGATCACATTGAGCGGCTCGGATCATCAAAATTTGATCGAAAACTATGAGGTGTTTTTTTAGGTGTCCCTTGAACCGCCCCGGTATATATATATATATATATACACACACATGTAATTATCCTAATATTATTCTGAATACGACATGTTCATTAAATCTAAGTTAAAAAGTATTCAAATCAAGCCTTTTCCGGTCATTTTTTTGCTAATTTCTCGCGGTCCCCTTAAAAATCACGTTCGATCACATTGAGCGGCTCGGATCATCAAAATTTGATCGAAAACTATGAGGTGTTTTTAGGTGTTTAATTAGTTATCCCCGGATAGCTTCAGATATATATATATATATATATATATATATATATATATATATATATATATATATATATATATATATATATATATATATATATATATATATATATATATATATATAGGATCCTTGGCCTTACCATAAGGGACTCCCCTTTCCGAATTGCGACCATCATGAGCTTCATTAACGCGTGATTTTAAAGATACCCTCAAGAAATCATCCAAATAAATGACCGGGAAGGGTGATCCGAGCAACTTTTCATAAAAACACTATAAATGTATTTTATGCAAAACTATTCGGATCAAGCCTTTCCCGGTCATTTTTTTGGGCAATTTCTTGCGTGTACCCTTAAAATCACGTTTTGAACATATTGAGCGGCTCAGATCGTCGCAATTCGATCAGGAGGGAAGTCCCTTACGGTAAGGTCGTAAGGGATCCCTTGTAGGATCCTAAGTGTGTGTGTGTGTATATATATATATGTAAGCCTACCATTATCATGTCTATATGCATATATAGGCTTTTTAGGAAAGCCTTAACCAATGGTCAATAGGATAACCTAGAAAGCTTTAACTTTCATCATTACTCTTCCTAGGCTTATTAGGACTACTTAGTAACTATATATATATATATATATATATATATATATAAATACATATATACATACATAGTACAAGAGAGAGAGAGAGAGGCCGAGAGAGAGAGGAGATAGAGAGAGAGAGAAGGGTGTGTGTGTGCATGTGCCAATTTTCTCCTACAAAGCTGTGCTTTCTTACACCTTCTTTAGCCCTTAAACCTATTACCACATGACAACCCATTCCTAGACTATTTATTTCAAGTGCCAAATCTAGCTTTTAATCATCCTAAAACTTAACCCTTAATTACCCTAGATTTTGACTACAACCTAGACCTAGGAATGACTAAATATGAAAGGCTAACATCTTAGACTTGTAAGGCTTACAACCTAGACTATAATCACCTAGGATTTACCTATACAGTGTAACGATCCTAATTTTCATCAATAAAATTAAAATAGTTATTATTAACTCTTTTTTTTCCCTTAATCGTCATTTGATTAAAACTAATTAGATTGTTTAATCATAATTAAACCCTAAACCTAACTTAGACCGAATAAATATCCATATATGTTTAGTTTGCATGTTTACACACTAATATGTGTATATGTACACGTATACGCATTAAATGTTTGCACACCAATTATATACTTATCCTATTATTATTCCTATCCTATTATTGTACTTATCTTAGTGGACAAGAGAGAGTGAGAGAGAGATAAGATAGGAGGGACATAAATAAGAGAGAGAGAGAGAGAGAGAGAGAGAGAGAGAGAGAGAGAGAGAGAGAGAGAGAGAGAGAGAGAGAGAGAGAGAGAGAGAGAGAGAGAGAGAGAGAGAGAGAGAAATTGTGTGCCGAGCAAGGATGGGTTTGGATAATGTTCACATGGGATTATCTTGTCACATGGCATGGTCCCACCTTCATTTTCTTTTAGCCCAAGCTTGAGCCGTTTATGAGGGGAAAGGGACAAGTATCCAAAAGCCTATAAATACCTTCAGGCATTCTCATTTCACAAAACCTCCACACTTCACATCTCCACCACAAAACCACTGTTCGATCTTAGTTCCTAGCAGCAAGAATTTTAGAAGTTATTTTTGATTCTAGGAAAAGAAATTTGATTTCTTTTTCTTCCGAATCGAACCCGATGAGCCGTCACTCCGTCCTCCCACCCATACCAACGTACCGTACCTGACTACCGCCAAGAAGAACGGTAGAAACCTCTTACCAACTCACCTAAGTATAAAATGGATGTGTTATCCAATATTGAAATTAGAATTTTTTTTTATAATCACGCGTTCAAATTAATTTTTGGGATTAAATGATGAGTACTATTATTATCGATCATGAGGTATGTAGAAACCTCCTTCCTACTTACCTAAGTATAATGTAAAAATTATAATAATTATTAGAGAAACAAATTTGTACGTTGTTTATATTATCGCATGTTAAAAATTATTAAGTATATTGTTCGAAAAAGAAAATTTTGATGATACGAGATGGGATCTGGAAAGTGGAAAGTTCCATTAGTTAAGTTTATTATACCAAAGTAATAAGTATTGCAGAAAATTAAAACAATAGAATACTTTAATGAAAAGAAGATTCATACCGATTTGCATGATAAAAATAAACTAAGATGACAAGTGAATATTAGTTGTGTATTCGTTTAAATGATGGCATAACGAAGAGTACATGTTATCTGTTGTTGTGACGCTAATTTTGTTATGGAGATTTATTTTATGATCACATAATTTTAGTAAGCTTTGCACCAATAATGTAAAACGCGAGAAAATGATGCATGTACGAGACACGGGAAACGAGAAGTGAAATGCGAAAAGAAATGAGAAAATGAAATGTGAAAAGGGTCGATGATTGTGTGAGCATGAGAGCCCGGTAGGTCCTGAAAGAATGGTCGGCAGAATCATGACTCAGGTGTGCGTTTGTGAGCATGGGAGCCCGGTAGGTCCTGAGAGAATGGTCGGCGGAACCATGGCTCGGGTATGCGTGTGTGGCCTAGGAGCCGGTAGGTCCTGAAAGAATGGTTAGCGGAACTAATGTCGTGTGTGATGAAAAATGTGAAATGATTAAAGATTGAGACCTGATAGGTCCTGAAAGAGACGGTCAGCGGAATCAGTGTTTTTGGGTGGCAAAATCTGAATTTAGCCTGGGAGCCCGGTAGGTTCTGAAAGATGGTCAGCGGAACCAGTGCTCGAGGAAATAAGATGGAAATTGAAATCGGTACTTGAAAAATAAGGACACGGATTTCGATACGCTGCGATGATGATAAACTCTGACAAGACACTGACACTTTATCTGTTGATTTTATTTTTATGAGATTAACTGTTGACTCTTGAAATTTACTATTCAAAGTTATATACTATTTTTGTTAGTGTAAGGGACATAGGGATAGGAGTTAGCTGCTGAGTTTAATTGCTCATCGGATCTACTTTTTGTGGGCCCGGCATTTTATGCCAGATAATCAAAACGGGCAGGAAGGGTACTACAGTCTGGAGGTGTTTAGTGCAGAACAGATGGTTGCAGAAGAAAACGGACGCCATGAGTAGTAGAAATTATCTTAGTACCTTTTTGAAAATTGGAATAATGTAATTTGAATTTATAAGACTATTTGGATATGTAATGACTTAATTATCCTCTTTATTTAAATAAATACTATGTTTTAAAAATTTATTTATTTAATGTTTCCAAAAATCGGGGCGTTACAGAAAGCTTAAGATCCTACTTGCCTAAAATATCCTTAAGCCTAAAATTGGATTTGACAAGTCAAGGCATGTTTGAAAGGCTTGATAGGACAACTCAATGGAGCAAATCCATGAGAGATAGAGAGAGAGAGAGGGAGGCCGGCCATGGGAGGGGAGATAGAGCCCAAACTATTGCTATAAATAGCACCCCCACTTGCCATTCAACTCACACCTTCATCCTTCAACTTCTCTCTCTAGAAATTCTTGTATTCTTTCCTTGTTCTTCATTGTTCTTAAGTTCTTCAAGAAACTCATCCAAGGCCACCACTTGACCACCCTTTCGATCCAAAAAGTTTAGTAGTTTAGTCAAGAAATAGTTTCGAGATAAACCTTTCTCTTTCGAAGCTACCGCAAGCTCACCGTAGGAGACTGCCCGTTCGATCGCCGACTTACTTTTCGTAGCCGCCCTACCGCCAAGAAGAACGGTAGATTTTTCCTATACTTTCTAACACTAAATATAGAAAGGTTATATGTTACATGGTATATTGTTTGTATGTTGAAATGCATGAGAAATTGAAAAGTATTTTACTAAAGTTTTGAAAAGGAATGGGAGTATGTTGAATACCCGACTTCATTTTTCCAGAAAAACATATGTTGTTTTAAACTTCCCTAAAAGGAAGAAAGAACGGATTTTGGAAACATAAACTTAAATAAAAGTATTTGCATTTTAATCCTAAGGATGGTTATGAGCATGGATATGTGCTTACTTGAATTACTTGTTTGATGTGTGATAAAGCATAAGTGGTTTTCCACTCTAGTCCGTCCATGTGGCATTATGTTTTATATTGTATGCTAAATGTTCGAGCATAACTATGTGAAAATAGGAAGTTATAACATGATATCAATGATATAGAGTTGGATGATCTTGCTAGTTTAGTTTACAGATTACAATGAATGATTTATGGATACTTACGTGAAGAAGACCTATCGTGGAGTCTACGCATGAGAACGAGACACAGAAATTGAGAAAGTTAGAAACATGACACATAGGGTGTGACAATGAAAAGGTGTGTTTTGAAAAAGGAAATGTTTTTGAACCCGCAATGTGGCTGGACATTGTAGCCGATTGTGTAGTGTGCTTGTTTGTGTGCCAATGGGAACCCGCAGCGGCAGAACCATTGTGAGCATACTCGAAAATTCGGAGCGGCGGAACTGAAGTTGGGTGTGTGGCTTGATTATCCGCTGAGAGGAGCCAATGCAAATTGTGTGGCAATGGGAACCCGGGGTGGCAGAACCATTGTAAGGATACTCGGGAATCCGGAGCGGCAGAACCGAGGTTGGGTGCGTAAAAATACTTTTCAAAATGTTGGTTTGGTAAATGAAAAGTGAAAATGGGACACAATCTACGATGAGTCGCATAGGAGAAACTCAGATATCACAGACACCAACGTTAGATTTGTGAATGTGGATGTGTCATTGTTAATTGCCTTATGGAAAATGCATGTGCTATTTGGAAATCGTTGGATATATATTCTATTGTTTGTAAATTATGGGTTAACGGGTATGCAATTATTCTGTTGAGTTTTTGTAGCTCATGGTGTTACCTTTGGTGACCCTGACATATTATATTGGTGGTGACGCTGGTATAATGTGTCAGACCTTGTAGATGAGCAGGGTGAACTCTACACCTTGGAGGCTTTTGGAGCCAAGGAGCTTGCTAAGATGGAGGAGCAGACGGAGCTGTAGTTAGGAACCTTAGTTTCCCTCCCTTGTGTAATTAATGAACTCTTGTGGGACTTATGATGTAATAATGAACCAGACTTTATTTAAATTTTTAATAAAAATGTCTATTTAAAATTCCCAAAATTCGGAGCATTACAAAGGGATTTTGGGCTTCTACTTCGGATTGGATCTAACCTTGTAATAAAAAAATAAAACTGGATAATGGCTCTGACAATTTACTCCTATGAAAATTTATAAAGTGCAATTGGTTGGAGAATGTTGTCCTGTGAAATTATTTCCTATGTTTAAATATTGTCCTTCGATCCCTTATTTTGACCTTCGGAATTGAGATCCTAGGCTCCTAGCTCCACCTCAATGGTGCACAAGCAGTGGCACCTACGCCTGAGGTAGTTTGTAGGGTGAGAGGTTATATGGGGCCCAAACATGGGCCCTACTTTCCATATAAGAGGAGTTTGTGGGTTTGAGTATGAGTGGTTGAAAATTAAATAAGCCATTTTGCTTCTTTTTTGGTCCTTATTCAATTTTTTTCATATTTGTTAATATTTTATCAATTTTTTGAGGATTATTGTTTTTTCATGATGAGGGAAATCTAAATAATACAAAATTACAAATCAAAAACCTAATTTTTTTTGAATAAAGACAAAAAAATGGCTTATTGACTTATTTTTATATTTATTTTAAAAAAATTGGATTTTGATTGTAATTTTTTACCTTTTAGATTCCTCCTGTCACGACGAAGCAATAATCTTTAAAAAATTTACAAAAATACTAACAAATGTAAAAATTTTATTGAATTCAAAACAAAAAAAAAACCAAAAGATTTATTAAGCCGAACAAACCCTTAATTGTAACTAGACTGCATTGCACCCCACGCAGAAACAAAATCCACCTGTTTCATTTGAGTGGAAAGATGAATATTATCCTCCCCTTATTGATTGACGTTTTGGGGTGTTTTGGAAGCGTAAGGACGTTTTGGGGTGTTTTTGAACTGTTTGGTATTTTATATTTTTGGTGTGTTTTGGAAGCGTTTGGACTTTTTTTTTGTATTTTTGAACCGTTTGGTATTGAATCGTTTTAATGTGTTATAGAACCGTATGGATGTTTTGGTATGGTGTTGTACCATTTTGGTGTGTTTCGGAACCGCATGGACGTTTTGTTGTGGTGTTGTATTATTTTGGTGTGTTATGGAAGCGTATGGGCGTTTTGGGGTGTTTTTGAACCGTTTGGTATTCTATCATTTTGGTATGTTTTGGAATCGTATTGTTTTTTTTATGAGGTGTTGTACCATTTTAGTGTGTTTTGGAAGCGTATCGTCGTTTTGGGGTATTTTTGAACCGTTTGGTATTGTTTTGTTGTGGAGTGTTTTGGAACTGTATGGACGTTTTGGGGTGTTTTTGAACCGTTTGGTATTGTTTTGTTCTGGTGTGTTTTAGAATAGCATGGACGTTTTCGTTTGGTGTTTTATCGTTTTGGTGTGTTTTTGAATCGTATGGACGATTTGTGGTGTTTTTGAACCGTTTGGTATAGTATCGTTTTGGTGTTTTTTGGAATCGCACGGACGTTTTGGAATGGTGTTGTACAATTTTGGTGTGTTTTGGACGCGAATGGACGTTTTGGGATGTTTTTGAACCATTTGATATTATATCGATTTGGTGTGTTTTGGAACCGTATCGATGTTTTTATGAGGTGTTTTACCATTTTGGTGTATTTTGGAAGCGTATGGACATTTTGGGGTGTTTTTTATCCGTTTGGTATCGTATCGTTTCAGTGTGTTTTAGAATCGCACGGACGTTTTGGTATGGTGTTGTACCATTTGAGTGACTTTTGGAAGAGTGTGGACTTTTTAGGGTGTTTTTGAACAGTTTGGTATTTTATCGTTTTGGAGTGTTTTGTAAGCGTATGGACGATTTGGGGTGTCTTTGAACCGTTTGGTATAGTACCGAATTGGTTTTTTTGGAATAGCATGGATGTTTTGGTATGGTGTTGTACCATTTTGGTGTGTTTTGTAAGCGTATGGACGTTTTCGGGTGTTTTTGAAACGTTTGGTTTTGTATCGTTTTGGTGTGTTTCGGAATCGCATGGACGTTTTGTTATGGTGTTGTGTTATTTTGGTGTGTTATGGATGCGGATGGACGTTTTGGGGTGTTTTTGAACCGTTTGGTATTCTATCGTTTTGGTGTGTTTCATAATCGCATGGACGTTTTGGTATGGTGTTATACCATTTTGGTGTGTTTTAAAAGCGTATGGACGTTTCGGAGTGTTTTTAAACTGTTTTGTATTGTATCATTTTGGTATGTTTTTGAACCGTGTGGATATTTTTGTATGTTATTTGTATCATTTTGGTGTTTTTGGAACCGAATGAATTTTTGGAATGGTATTGAATTCTTTTGGAACCGTATGGATGTTTTGGTAAAGTATTGTCCCATTTCGGAGTATTTTGGACCGTATGGAAGATTTGGAATGGTATTGTACCGTTTTGGCGTGTTCTGCAACCGTGTACAAGTTTTGGTAAGGTATTGTACCATTTTGATGTGTTATGAAGGCGTATAAACGTTTCGGGGTTTTTGAACCGTTTGGTATTGTATCGTTTTGGTGTGTTTTTGAACCCTATGGATGTTTTGGTATGTTCGTTTTACCATTGTTGTGTTTTTTAGAACCGTATGGATTTTTTTAAAGGCATTGTATTGTTTTGGAACCGTATGGATGTTTTGGTAAGGTATTGTACCATTTTGGTGTGTTTTGGAACTGTATGGTGTTTTTGAAAGTACTGTACCGTTTTGGTGTGTTTTGAAACCGTGTTGATGTTTTTTCTTTTTGGGTAATTTTACCGTGTTGATGTTTTTGTAAGGTGTTGCACCATTTTGATTTGTTTTGGAGGCGTTTGGACGTTTCGAGATGTTTTTGAACCGTTTGATATTGTTTCATTTTGGTTTGTTTTTGAACTGTATGGATGTTTTGGCATGACATTTGTACCATTTTGGTGGCAACCGTATGGATGTTTGGTAAGATATTGTATCATTTCGGAACCGTATGGATGGTTTTGAATGGTATTGTTCAAGTTTGTTGTGTTACTGAACCGTATGAATGATTTGGAAAAGAATTGTACCGTTTTGGCGTGTTTTGCAACCGTGTTGATGTTTTGGTGAAGTGTTATATCATTTTGGTGTGTTTTGAAAACGTATGGACGTTTCGGGGAGTTTTTAAACTGTTTTGTATTGTATCATTTAGGTGTCTTTTGGAATCGTGTGGCTGTTTCGGAAAAGTATTGTACCATTTAGGCGTGTTTTGGAACAGTGTGGATGTTTTGGTAAGGTGTTGCACCATTTTGGTGTGTTTTGTAAGCTTATGGACGTTTTGGGGTGTTTTTGAACCGTTTGGTATTTTATCGTTTTGGTGTGTTTTAGAACTGTATGGATGTTTTAGTATATCATTTATACCATTTTTGTAAGAACCGTATGGACGTTTCGGGGTGTTTTGGTTTGTAATTTGTACCATTTTGCTGTTTTTTTGAACCGTAAGGATTTTTTGAAAGATATTGTATTGTTTTGGAACCGTATGGATCTTTTGGTAAGGTATTGAACCATTTTGGTGTGTTTTAGAACCGTATGAATGATTTTGAAAGGTATTGTACCGTTTTGGCGTGTTTTTGATCCCAGTTGATGTTTTGGTAAGGTGTTGTACCATTTTGGTGTGTTTTGAAAGCGTACGGACGTTTCGGGGTGTTTTTGAACCATTTGGCATTGTATCGTTTTGGTGTATCTTGGAATCGTATGGATGTTTTGGAATGACATTTATACCATTTTGATGTTTATTGGAACCGTATGGATTTTTGAGAAGGTATTGTATTGTTTTGGAACCGTATAAATGTTTTGGAAATGTATTGTACCATTTTGGCATGTTTATATACCGTGTGGATGTTTTGGTAAGGTGTTGTACCATTTTAGTGTATTTTGGAAGCTTATGGACGTTTTAGGGTATTTTTGAACCGCTTTGAATTGTATCGTTTTGGTGTATTTTGGAAACGTATGGACGTTTTGGGGTGTTTTTGAACGGTTGGCATTGTATCGTTTTGGTGTTATTTGGAACGTATGAATGTTTTGGTATGTTATTCGTACCATTTCTGTGTTTTTTGGAACCGTATGAATTTTTTGAAAGGTATTGTATTATTTTGGAACCGTATAGATGTTTTGGAAAGGGATTGTACCATTTTTGTGAGTTTTGAAACCGCATGGATTTTTGGAATGGTATCGTATTGTTTTGGAAACTTATGGATATTTTGGTAACGTATTGTACCATTTTGGTGTGTTTTAGAACCGTATAGATGTTTCGGAAAAGTTTTGTACATTTTTGGCGTGTTTTGAAACCGTGTGGTTGTTTTAGTAAGGTATTGTACCATTTCGATGTGTTTTCGTAGCGTATGGACGTTTTGGGGTGTTTTTGAACTGTTTGGCATTGTATCGTTTTCTTGTGTTTTTGAACTGTATGTATGTTTTTTTTTGGGTAATTTAGCTTGAAATTAAAAAGGGTTAAGCGAATGTACAGCCTACAAGGGGCATACCCCAGGAGGATAAGAAAAGAGAAAAAAAACAAGAATGACAAAAGTGTGGTAAACCATGCACAACCCGCATGGAGAGTAAGATAGAGTAAATACATAACAAAATGCCATGTGTACTAAGAAAAATGAAATAGAACTACTACCCGGCACAACCCGCCAGGCTAGGAAATAAAGTAAATAAAGTAGATAGTCATGGCCAACAATGACCAGATGATAACCAACGCTGAGGAGAGCAGCTACAAAGTAATGCGGCTTCTAGGCAGTCTGAACGGCTACTACAGAGGAACAAGGCATCAAGAGGTTCGAACCAGAGTTGACGACATCCGACAAGGCTCCCTGCTAAGAACCCAGCTCACCACGCCCAATCCTTCCGGCCTAATAGTCCCTCATCCAAGCCTAAGTCTCGCCAAAACCGCCTACTGAAACCAACTACCCGGTAGCCTCCTCCTCCAAGGCTGGGTTAAGAAAACCAAGAACCTAGTACTTCAATCAACCCCAAAGCTAATATATCACCCACTCAACAGAAGTCAACCAAGCTGCCTCTTTCGATCAGCGCAAGCCACCAATCTAATCAGAAACAGACTGCGAAGCTACCCCTTTCGATCAGTGAACAACCACCAATCTAATCAATGACAGCTCCGGCAGCTACCATGCTCAATCAGAATCCATCCACCAATCTAATCAGTGGCACCCACAGCTGCTGCTACTGCGAACTACCCTTTTCAATCAGAACAGATTCTAATCTAATCAACGATAGCCACTCAAACCTCAAGTGGACCAAGCTGCTCCTTTCGATCAGCGCAAGCCACCAATCTAATCAGAAACAGACTGTGAAGCTACCCCTTTCGATCAGTGAACAACCACCAATCTAATCAATGACGGCTCCGGCAGCTACCTCGCTCAATCAGAATCCATCCACCTATCTAATCAGTGGCACCCACAGCTGCTGCTACTGCGAACTACCCTTTTCAATCAGAATAGATTCTAATCTAATCAACGATAGCCACGACCACAAGAATACTACACACAACCTCAGGGCTAAAAGCACAGGATCTAGGGATATAAAAGGCTCGACCAAGAGCCCGAGCTCATCAAAGAGCTAGAAAGGAGATGAGCCAAGTAGAGGCTCGACAAAGAGCTTGAACGAACCCGACCTCAGTCCAACAGGTGACTGCCCATCGAAATTCTCAACTACAGATTGAAATAATTATGGAACCAAATAAGACTGCCCAAAACAGACCCCTACTATGAGATTACCAAGCCATCATCAACCTGGTATGGTCAAATTTGAACTCGGCACTGCCATGGACTGAACTTTAACAGAAATGTATGAGAACCGTGGTTTACTTCCGTAAATCCATACCTCCAAACCCAAAACAAAGTCTGAAAGAGTATGAACTGATGTTAACGGATATGATTCAGAACATGGATTTACCTCGGTAGCCACCAAAATGCTTTGTCAACCGTGAATTTCTAGCACAAACCGAACTGTTCCTGAGGTGGTGAACTCCGGTCCAATCGGGAAGCCCAGGTGTAGATCAGCTCTGAACCGTGAGCACCCATCCGAGCCAGAATACACCACCGATGCACCCAACCATGAGCACCCAAAGTGGTGCTTTTCTAAAACCAATCAGAACCACACCCCCGGTCGCCGCTGCTCCAGCCGCTTACCGCCACATCAGATCCGATGTAGGCCGAACAAGGTATATTTGCTGCTGCTATCCTTCGGTGCGAGATCCCATGTACGCCATCAACTCCATAGGAGTTCTAGATCAGATCAAAATCTAGTCGATTTCAGATTGTAGGAATATGAAAACCCAGCCGAGCTTCGTCCCGTACCGGAAAACCCAGTCCAGTTACGATCATTCCTGCTGTGGAAATCGGTCCACAGGGTGAACTCTAGTGGATGAAGCCCATCCAAAATCCGAAGAAGATTTTGGTTTCCACCCCAAGGTTAGGAAAACCCACTTCAGTCTTTAGCCGGTGGAGAAGAAATTAGGAAAAATCTGTTCGGAAGTGAACAGATTAACTGAAATAATGAACCAAATAGAGCTTAATTACCTCATATTCGGTGATTTGTGGGATAGATTTGGGCGGTGGAGGAGAGCTTCCCTAGAGAGAGAAGCTCCCTTGCCCGTTTGCTTGCTGCTGTCCATTAGCTGCTGCTGCTAGTAGTTGTTACTGTATGTATGTATGTTTTAGTATGTTATTTGTACCATTTTGGTGTTTTTTGGAACCGTATGGATTTTTTGAAAGGTATTGTATAGTTTTGAAACCGTATGGATGTTTTGGTATGGTATTGTACCATTTTGGTGTGTTTTGGAACCGTATGGATGTTTCGAAAAGGTATTGTACCGTTTTGGCATGTTTTGGAACCGTGTTAATGTTTTGGTAAGGTGTTGTACCATTTTGGTGTGTTTTGGAAACGTTTGGACATTTTGGGGTGTTTTTGAACCGTATGGCATTGTATAGTTTTGGTGTGTTTTTGAACCGTATGGATGTTTTGGTATGACATTTGTACCATTTTGGTATTTTTTGGAACCGTATGGATTTTGGTAGGGTATTATTCAATTTTGTTATGTTTTAGAACCATATGGATGTTTTGGAAAGGAATTGTACCCGGTTGGCGTTGTATCGTTTTGGTGTGTTTTGTAACCGTTTAAATATATTTTAGTATGTTATTAGTACCATTTTGGTATTTTTTGGAACTGTCTGGATTTTTGGAATGGTATTGTATTCTTTTGGAAGCGTATGGACGTTTTAGTACGGTGTTGTACCATTTTGGAGTAATTTGGAACCGTTTGGATGTTTTGGAAAGGTATTGTTCCGTTTTGGCGTGTTTTTGAACCGTGTGGATGTTTTGGTAAGGTGTTGTACCGTTTTGGTGTACTATGGAAGCGTATGGAGGTTTTGGGTTTTTGAACTGTTTGGTATTGTATCATTTTTTGTGTGTTTTCGAACCGTATGGATGTTTTTGTATGATATTTGTACCATTTTAGTGTGTTTTGGAACCGTATGGATGTTTTGGAATGATACTGTACCGTTTTGGCGTGTTTTGGAACCGTGTGGATGTTTTTGTAAGGTGTTGTTCCATTTTTGTGTGTTTTAGAAGCGTATGGACGTTTTGGGGTATTTTTTAACCGTTTGGTGTTGTATCATTTTTTGTGTGTTTTCGAACCGTATGGATGTTTTTGTATGATATTTGTACCATTTTAGTGTGTTTTGGAACCGTATGGATGTTTTGGAATGATACTGTACCGTTTTGGCGTGTTTTGGAACCGTGTGGATGTTTTTGTAAGGTGTTGTTCCATTTTTGTGTGTTTTAGAAGCGTATGGACGTTTTGGGGTATTTTTTAACCGTTTGGTGTTGTATCATTTTTGTGTGTTTTTGAACCGTATGGATGTTTTGGTATGTTATTTGTACCATTTTGGTGTTTTTTGGAACCGTATGTATTTTTGGTAAGATATTGTATCATTTCGGAACCTTATGGATGGTTTGGTATGGAATTGTTCAATTTTGTTGTGTGTTGGACCGTATGGATGTTTTGGAAAGGTATTGTACTGTTTTGGCGTGTTTTGAACCGTGTGGATGTCTTGGTAATGTGTTATACCGTATTGATGTGTTTTGGAGGCGTATGGACGTTTCGGTATTTGTTTTGTATTGTATCATTTTGGCGTGTTTTTGAACCATATGGATGTTTTGGTATGTTATTTGTACCATTTCGGTGTTTTTGGAACCGTATGGATTTTTGGAAAGGTATTGTATTCTTTTGGAACTGTATGGACGTTTTGGTAAGGTATTATACCATTTTGATGTGTTCTGGAACCGTATGATTATTTTGGAAAGGTATTGTCGTTTTTGCGTGTTTTAGAACTGTGTATAGTTTTGGTAAGATTTTGTACCATTTTGGTGTGCTTTGGAAGTGTATGGATATTTTGGGGTGTTTTTGAACCATTTGGCATTTTATCATTTTGGTGTGTTTTGGAACAGTGTGGATGTTTTGGTATGGCATTTGTACCATTTTGGTATTTTTTTGGACCGTATGGATTTTTGGTAAGGTATTGTATCATTTTGGAACCGTATGGATGGTTTGGTATGGTATTGTACAATTTTGGTGTCTTTCGGAACCGTATGGTTGTTTTGAAAAGGTATTGTACGATTTTGGCGTGTTTTGGAACCGTTTGGATGTTTTAGTAATGTGTTGCACTATTTGTATTTTGGAACCATATGGACGTTTCGGGGTGTTTTTGAACTATTTGGTATTGTATCGATTTGGTGCATTTTGGAACCGTTTGGATGTTTTGGTATGTAATTTGTGCCATTTTGTTGTTTTTTTGAACCGTATGGATTTTTGGAAAGCTATTGTATTATTTTGGAGCCGTATGAATGTTTTGTTAAGGTATTGTACTATTTTGGTGTGTTTTGAAACTGTATGGACGTTTCGGAAATGTATTGTACCGTTTTGGCGTGTATTGGAAGCATGTGGATGTCGTACCATTTGGGTGTGTTTTGGAAGCTTATGAACGTATCGGGGACTTTTTGAACCGTTTGGTATCGTATCATTTTTGTGATTTTTTGAACCGTATGGATGTTTTGGTATGTTATATGTACCACTTTGGTATTTGTTGGAACCGTATGGATTTTTTGAACGTATTTGTTTTGTTTTGGAACCGTATGGATAATTTTGTAAGGTATTGTACCATTCTGGTGTGTTTTCGAACCGTATGGATATTTCGGAAACTATTGTACCGTTTTGGCGTGTTTTGGAACCGTTTGGAGGTTTTGGTATGGTGATGTACCATTTTGGTGTGTTTTGGAAGCGTATCTACGTTTTGGGGTGTTTTTGAACCAATTGGCATTGTATCGTTTTGGTGTGTTTTTTAACCGTATGGATGTTTCGGTATGTCATTTGTACCATTTTGATGTCTTTTGGAGCCTTATAGATTTTTGGAAAGATTTTGTATTGTCTTGGAACCGTATGGATGTTATGGTAAGACATTGTACCATTTTTGTGTGTTTCCGAACCGTATGAATGTTTTTGAAAGATATTGTACCATTTTGGAGTGTTTTGGAACTGTGTGGAACTTTTGGTACGGTGTTGTACCATTTATGTGTGTTTTCAAAGCGTATGGACGCTTTGTGGTTTTTTTGAACCGTTTTGCATTGTATCATTTTTTTGTGTTTTGGAAGCGTATGGACGTTTTGGGGTGTTTTTGAACAATTTGGCATTGTTTTTTTTTGGAGTGTTTTAGAACCGTATGTATGTTTTGGTATGGTATTTGTACCATTTTGGAGTTTTTTGGAACCGTATGGATTTTTGGTAAGGTATTATATCATTTTAGAACTATATTGATGGTTTGGTAAGGTATTATACCATTTTGGTGTGTTTTGAAACCGTATGAAAGTTTTGGAATTGAATTGTACCATTTTGGTGAGTTTTGGAACCGTGTGGATGTTTCGGTAGGGTGTTATACAATTTCGGTGTGTGTTGGAAGTGTATGGACGTTTCGGGGTTTTTTGAACCGTTTGGTATTGTGTCATCTTAGTGTGTTTTGGATTTGTATGGATGTTTTTGAAAGGTATTATACCGTGTTGGCGTGTTTTGTAACCGTGTGGATGTTTTGGTAGGGTGATGTACCCTTTTGGTGTGTTCAAAGCGTATGGACGTTTCGGGGTGTTTTGAACTGTACGGATGTTTTGGTATGTTATTTGTACCATTTTGGTGTTTTTGAAACCGTACGGATTTTTGGAAAGGTACTGTAACGTTTTGGAACCGTACGGATGTTTTGGTAAGGTATTGCACCATTTTGGTGTGTTTTGGAACCGTATGGATGTTTTGACAGGTACTGTACCATTTTGGCGTATTTTGGAACTGTGTGGTTGTTGGTAAGGTGTTGTACTAATTTGTGTGTTTTGGAAGCGTATGGACGTTTTGGGGTGTTTTTGAAACATTTTGGCATTGTGTTGTTTTGTTGTGTTTTGGAACCGTATGGATGTTTTGGTATGATATTTGTACCATTTTGTTATTTTTTTGAACCGCATGGATTTTTGGTAAGGTATTGTATCGTTGGGAACTGAATTGATGGTTTGCTATGGTATTGTTAAATTTTGGTGTGTTTTGGAACCATATGGTTATTTTTTTTTTTTGGGTAAATCAACCATATGGTTATTTTGGAAAGCAATATTACCGTTTTGGCGTGTTTTGGAACCATGTGGATGTTTTGGTAAAGTGTTACACCATTTTGGGGTGTTTTCGAAGCGTATGGACGTTTCGGGGTGTTTTTGAACCGTTTGGTATTGTATCATTTTGGTGTGTTTTTGAACCGTATAGATGTTTTGGTATATTTTTTTTTTGGATAAACCAGCTTGAAATAGAAAAAAAAGATATATACAACCTACAAGGGGCATACCCCAGGAGGAACACAACAAAATAAATTTACATGGTAAAATGAATGTTTCAATCCCCTCTAGAAAGAGGGAAAGGAAACATACAGCAAAAGGCTAATTGCAGCCGTGACATACATGAGAACATACAGCAAAAGGCTAGTTGCAGCCGTGACTTACATTAATCATTAACAGCTAAAAGCCTAAAAGCCTAACTAACGACCACATTACAAGATGATCTTCAGAATTTGCACGTTGTGGAGACAAAATCCCATGATAGCAAGCTTCAAAACGTCCTGGACACCTGCATCTTCAACCTTTATCAGTACAGCAGCAGGACACAACAATACATCAAATGGCGTCTTCAGCAGATTGCAGCAAGTTCGAATCAGTTCAAAAGCAGACTGGACAGAGCAGATTTCAGCCATTTTGAGACAGCAGCCACTCCCATGAAACAGCAGCTACACAACAACTATACACCATGGCTTGAACTTGAAGCTAAACAGCAGCTAAACAAATGGCCGTGGTAGTGGTTCTCCTTTTGGAGGCTCACATAGCAGCCCGAGAACAGTTCAAGTGCTGAACAAAACAGAACACTAGCAAAATGCAACAAAACAGATACCAGCAAATATACAATGCAGAGGACGTCCCCCTCTGCAAAGGGAGATCCCAACGACTGCCCCAGTTGGTTAGGCCTATACTACATATTGAACTTCCAAAATCTAAACGAATTTGCCATTAGATGAGCTGTAGCAGACTGGAACAGCCATATTATGCATTTACAAAATAGGAAACAGCAGCCCACTCATTGCAAAGGAGGTGGCAGTGAGTGCTAGTCACAAGTGGTGTCATAACAGACCAAAAGAGATAGGCCAAACTGAATACAAGGCATCAGCTGGACTACACCAAAACCAAAAACACTACTAATCTGTACAGCCATAACAGATTACCATTGACTACAAAACAGTACCAGAAAAGTGGTGTCATAACTGTACAGACATGTAGCTGGCAGAAGCATAACTGTACAGACATGTTGTAAAAGTGAATAAAGGCAGCCTGCTATCTGACTGGACCAGCTACGCAAACAGCCAACAAACTGTGATCAAAACCCGAAATTATCAAGAGACTCCTAAAGGCAGCTATGATTGCTCACAACTACAACTCCCTTGGAACCTCACCCCTCCTATTTCACTCTCACGGCTACCAAAGGTTGAATAACTCCTTCCTCCCTCGACTATCCCTCCCATAATACCTCCCTCTACATATTACCTCCACTCCCAAAGAAATGAAGAAGCTCAACCACTCACTCACAGGTTACACTCAATATGGAAGGAGATATTGGCGAAACTCCTGCATACAACCTGATAGTATACCTGCAAAGTAAAACCAGCATAATAGCCACTAATCACCACTGATAACAAGTAGATAGAGTCTAGGAAAACTGTAGCAATTGTAACGAAATGATCAACAAGCCCAATCACAGATAAAAACCAAAAGGTAACATATATGCTTATCCCAAAGTTATGCCCCATTCTCTAACAAACCTAGTATCATTTGAGCCTTTAGGCAATTTGGGCAATGACAGTAGTCTTCCCTTGACCATGTTATAGATTTTGTGAACCACTACTTCCCAGGTGCTAATTTTAGTTTGAAACTTCCTCAAGTTTCTCTCAATCCAAAGCTGATACACAGTCACAGTGAATATCAGTTTCATAACAACATGCTTAAGGGATTTGCCCCTAAAATTGGAGAGGTGGGTAATCCATGCTGCCCAAGACTTGGGTGGCCACCTCTCATCAATTTTGTCCAGCATAGCATTCCAAACCCGTGTCGAAAACACACAGTTAAAGAACAAATGGTCATGGCTCTCACTACAATGGCAGAAGCTGCACTGAGAATTAGCCTTAATCCCAAAAAGAACTAATCTATCCTCAGTGGAAAGCCTGCCCTGGATGGCTATCCAAGTAATGAAGCTGCATTTTGGGATATGGCCAGGAAACCAAACAACTTTATGCCATGTAACTTTGGGAAATGGCTCTCTCAATTCCTCCCATAAGGAGGCAATGCTAAATTGTCCATTTGAATTAAGAGACCATCTAACTTGGTCTCTTGTACCTCTCAACTGGGGAAGTTGATCTCTCACCTCATTCAACTCCCATGTTTGTGTGATTGGGAATGACCATACCGAATTGTGAATTATTTGAGACACTGTGGCATTCAAGGGAAGGCCCGAGTCATAAACAATCCTGGAACCAAACTTATTCAACAACGGGCCTAACGGATGCCAATGGTCATGCCACAGGGAAGTGCTCTCCCCATTGCCAATAATATGAAGTATGAAGGGTTGAACCAAGTTTCTTAGGTTAAGTAACTTTCTCCAAACCCATGAGGGATCACTTGGCATCTTAAGACTCCAAAAGTTCCTTCCTTTTAATAAATAGGATTTAACCCATTGGCACCACATAGATTGTTCTCCCCCTGAAATCAAGAACCATATATGCTTGGCAACCGCGGCCTTATTCCAAACTTCCATAGATTTGAAACCAAGGCCCCCCTCATCTTTGGGAGCGCATAAATGCTCCCAAGATACCTTAGCCCCTGATCTTTTAAGGTCAGGACCAGACCACAAAAAAGCCCTAAGAATAGATTCAACTTCCTTGATGACCTTTTTTGGTAAGATGAACAGGGAAGACCAATACGTTTGCATGGAGAACAAAATGTTTTTGATTAGCTGGACCCTCCCAGCATAAGTAAGGTCCCTATTAGTCCAACTTCTAGTTTTGGCAGTGATACTATCTACCAGTCTCTGACAGTCAACAGCTTTGAGCTTAGTAGATAGAAGAGGGACTCCCAGATATCTCACTGGAAGGGAACCCTCCTGAAATCGAAGCTCTTGCAAAACAGCCTCCTTTACTCCCACACTAACACCTGAGAAGAATATGCTACTCTTCCCCGGGCTAGGTGAGAGTCCAGAAAGAGCCTCAAACTCATTCAATGCATCCTGGATGAGTTTGACCGATGGAAGCTCTCCTTTGCAGAATATCATCAGATCATCAGCAAAGCAAAGGTTTATCAACTGATTGGTTTTACATCTCCAGTGGAAGTGAAAGTTAGGGAGCTGAGATTTCTTCTTAAGCAAATTTGTAAGAACTTCCATAACAATAACAAAGAGGTATGGGGACAAAGGATCCCCCTGCCTCAGCCCCTTCCTACCTTTAATGTAACCTGTCACTTCTCCATTGATACAAAGTGAGTAATTAGCAGTGGTTACACATGCTTGAAGCCATTTGATCATGGTAGGATGAAAGTTCATTGCAGAAAGAACATCCCATAGGAACTCCCACCGAACATGATCATATGCTTTCATTATGTCAACTTTCATGGCACACCTAGGAGTAGGCGAGGACTTATGATAGCCTCTCATGAGTTCTTGGGTGAGGAAAATATTATCCGCTATTCTCCTACCTTTCACAAAACCTGATTGTACAGGATCAATGAGCAACGGTAGAATTAATTGCAATCTCTTGGCTAAGATCCTAGAGATGCACTTGTAAATGGTATTGCAGCATGAGATGGGCCTAAAATCACCCACCTTGGAAGGGTTTGGAACCTTAGGAATAAGTGCTACAAGAGTGGAGTTAGCTTTGGAGAGCAATTGTCCAGACCTGAAGAAGTTCTGGACAGCAGAAGTGACCTCATTCCCAATGACAGACCAGGCTTTTCTAAAAAACCCACCATTGTACCCATCAGGGCCAGGTGCCTTGGTGGGATTTAAGGACCAAAAGGTCTCTTTGATTTCCAAGTCTGATACCGGGGATACCATAATAATACTTTGCTCAGGACTGAGTTTATTTCTGATTAGTTGTCCTACTCTATTAGGTCCCAGATGAGGTGTGGAATGGGGAGTACCAAATAGGGTTGTGTAAAATTTAACAAACTCTTCTTTGATAACCTTAAGATCATGCGTGATAGAGCTATCACTCAACATCAAACTTGTTATTTTGCTCCTATTTCTTCTATTGCTCACAGCTTTAAAGAAATAGGAAGTGCACTGATCACCAAGTTTCAACCATTGTATACGTGACTTTTGTTTAGCTAAGCTTTCCTCAGCCCTTAGCAGAGTGATGTATTGTTTATGAACCACCTTTTCTTGTTCTATGGCAAAGCTATTAATGGGATGAGAGCCAATAGAAGCTTGAATGTTTTCTAAGATTTGCTTAGTCACACTCACCCTCTCAGAGATGTCACTGAACTCAGCCTTATTAAGTTGCTTCAGATCATGTTGAAGGTTTTTAAGCTTCTCACACACACAGAACATAGGATTACCAATTACAATTGTCCTCCAACTCCTCCGGACAACTGCAAGGAATTGTGGATGGTCAGCAAGGAAGTCAAAGAACTTGAATGGCTTAATTGACTTCCTTGGATTAGGCTGAACAAAAACCACAGCTGGAGAGTGGTCTGAAATACCAGGGACCAAAAATGAGACGAGGAATAAGAAAAAGTTTTCATCCAGGCCTCATTCACTAACACTCTATCAAGTTTGGAGGCCACAAAACGAGAAGGGACCTGCTTATTAGACCATGTGAAAAGACAACCAGAGAACCTAAGGTCGTCAAGTTCAGAGGTAAACAAACAGTGATTAATGTCATCCATAAATGGAGACCACTGAGCACTTCCCCCAACTTTCTCCCTAGGATGTCTAATAGCATTAAAGTCACCAAGGACCACCCATGGAGAAGAGGACCTGAACTTGCCTTATGATATGTGGCTGTGTGTGCATGACTGTCACACGTGCTCCACTGCTGTTTTGCTGCCTGTTTTTTCTGCGGTGGCAGCTACTTAGTGCTACTGTTACTGTATGTGCTTCACTAAGCTTGTTTTGTTATGAAGAATAGCTGCTAGTGCAATTCTTATAGTTTTTTGGAAGTTTCAAGATGTAGTATAGGCCTAACCAACTGGGGCTGTCGTTGGGATCTCCCTTTGCTGTATTGGTGTTCTCTTTGGTTGTGT